>CM037152.1:47996743-49249243 GCA_020921065.1 Vaccinium darrowii | reverse complement strand
AGCTAACCAGGACCAATTTTTAATGCTCCCAAAGAAATCTTTGCACGAAAATTTAAAAAACTGGTGTATGTATTCCCCCTTTTATTCGATACAGATACGGAGAAATCACTTTCATGCCACATAAATCAAACCCTAAAATACCCCCCGTTTCTGCAAGTTCAATTCCAAGCAACTAATTTACAAATCCCCAATTTCACAATTTACATGGAAACAAGAACAATTTTCATCCTAAATTTCCAATATGAATCTAACAAGCCTGCTTGTTCCCCTTCTTCACACTAGATTTGGCAACCTTAAGGTTTCTCTACATAGCACTTGGCCTTGCAAGGGCTGCATTCTTCATATTTTGGCCTCTAATAGTTATCTGCCACCTGCAATACAAGATGAAACAAAAAGAGTGATGAACATTAAGTCGCCTAATAGCTTGATGAACATTCTAATGTCTCAAAATGCTTAAGCTTAAATTACTAGTAGCAGACCGCATGTTTCTCCATATACTAGCCTCGTCTCTTATACTTGAGCAATGTGGGAAGGCTATCACATGCAGGGACCTAATAGTAGGAGGAACTTAAGAAACGGAATAACGTAATATTTTCGGAAAGCAAACATTTGTTGACCTCCCTTTCCCAAATACCAAATTGTGCGACAAATAAGGATCAAATGGTAAATAAAATTCAACCTCTTGGTCCAAAGATGAGAATTGTAAAGTAAAACTGGACCATTGCAGCAAAACAAGCGGTTGGATTGCTGATAAAAGGAAAAACCTTGTGGCAACACCAATTATATCCTTTCAACAACAAAACGAGCTATAGTATTATCAAGGAACTTTAAATGTGAAAAATTTAAGCTTTCTCAACAAAAAACAGGTGATTAAGCCATATTTAAAGAACATTGCACTGCTAATTTGTTTGGGTGTATGCTATTCCTTAATAAGTTAAGTGAATGTTAAGTTCGACTGTCTGTATGGGCTGGTAATGATGGGCATACGTCTATGTATTCCTCCATCTACTTCTCATTCACCCTTTAGTTCTACTTCTCATATTAGAGTACTACTTTTGTTGGAGTTGGATCAATATAGAAGCATTGACACATGACTTTTCGATGACAACATATTCATCATTGTCACCACAAGAACTTACCACCAAAATTCCCAAGTTCATACTGGATTATAAATGAATTAATTTCTCAATTCCAAGCAATTTGATGCTAAAGCCAGCCCAAACTATTTCACCAATTTCAGAATAACAGTCTCTTTGAGCATATCCCACTTCAGTCAAAATTCAATCATACACACATCCCACTTTAAACCATATTAATCTGATTCATATGTCGTAAACTTTTGAACTTTTTTTTTTATAAATAATCCCATCCATCAGAGGGGGAAACAAATCCAGGGAAGGACGTTTACCCTTTCCCATTCCACCAACCCATAGATTTTAATCTAATCTTGATGCCCTTAGCCCTCCTACCTCATCACCCATTGCTGGGCATTTTGTCGAACACCTAGAAGGTGCTTTCTCTAATGTTTTGCCGCATTTCATCTTCCCTAACCAATGTGTTAGGGCTAAGCATCATACCTCAATATAACAAAATAAGACACAGATGAACAATAAATAGTGAGAGAAGTGATTGCGAAACAATTTTTGATAGCATAAAGGCACCTGGAAACGTGGTCGATCGTTAGGTCGTCAGGCTGCAAATAATAGCTGCGATCGATTACTTCGCAGAGTGAGAAAGTAGCAGGAGTTGAACCGCTTCGTCCCAACCCTCCATCGATGGTGGGTGGGCGTGAAGGCAGAGAGCCTGTTCCCTTCAGAGGGAAGTCGGTGAGGGTGAGAGCAGAAGAGAGACTATTATCGTGGAATCCTGTGTGTTCCAGAAAAAAAGATCCAGCTGGAGCCTTTTGCCTTTGTTTTTGTTGATCGAGGGTAAGTTTGTAATTTCGAAAGGGGCGCGGACCGCATTCCTTACGAAATTGCAGAGTGGACCCGAGGCTTTAAGAAATGCTTATAGTGGACCTCCCAAAAATTGGCCCAAAAAAATTACTGTGAAAAAATGCTGTTATTTGTAAAATAAAAATACTGTTAACTGTGAAAAAATATTATTAATAGTCAAATAAAAATATTGTTGACTGTGAAAAAGCACCGTCAATTGTTAAACAAAAATACTGTTAATTGTTAAAAAACACCGTAAATTGTCAAATAAAAGTATCATCAAACGATGAAAAAGCATTGTTACTTGTGAGAATGAACCGTTAATTGTTAAATAAAAATACTATTAATCGTGAAAAAGTACTGTTAACCATGAAAAGCATTGTTAATTTTAAAAAAAAAATGTCTGTTAAAAAACACTATTAATTGGGAGCTGTAAATTGTGAAATGAAAATCCTGTTAACTGCGAAAAAGCACCATTAACTGTCAAATAGAAAAAACACTGTTAATTGTGAGAATGAACTGTCAATTGTGAAAATGCACTGGTAGTTGTCAAATAAAAATACTGTTAATTATGGGGGGGAAAAAACACTATTAATAGTAAAAAAAAATACTATTAATAGTGAAAAAGAACTATCAATTGCTAAACAAAAATATTATTATTACTGTTAAAAAGCACTGTAAATTATGAAATAAAAGTATTGTCAAACGGTGAAAAAGCACTGTTAATTGTGGGAATGCACTATTAATTGTCAAATAAAAATATTGTTAACTGTGAAAAAGCACTGTTAATTATCAATAAATGTTGTTAGTTGTTAAAAAACACTGTTAATTGTGAAATAAAAATCCTGTTAACTGCGAAAAAGCACCATTAATTATCAAATAGAAAAACACTATTAATTGTGAGAATGAACTGTTAGTTGTCAAATAAAAATACTATTAGTTATGAAAAACACTATTAATAGTAAAAAAAAAATAATGTTAACTGTGATAAAGCTCTATCAATTGTCAAACAAAAATACTGTTAACTGTTAAAAAACACTGTAAATTGTCAAATAGAAAGTATTGTTAAACGGTGGAAAAGACCTGTAAATTGTGAGAATGCATAGTTAATTGACAAATAAGGGTGAGTTTTCCAATGGATTTTATCAAGATTTTGATAAAATCAACCTCTTGATTTTATCCATTTGTAAAGACATTTGATAAAATCTATAGATTTTTTAGATTTTTGAATACAAAAATTCACAGATTTTATCACATGTCTTCACGAATGGATAAAATCAAGGGGTTGATTTTATCAAATGTTGATAAAATCCATTGGAAAACTCAGCCTAAAAATACTGTTAATTCTGAGAATGCACTGTTATTTGTTAAATAAAAATACTGTTAATCGTAAAAAAGTACCATTAACTGTGAAAAAACACCATTTATTGTCCAAAAAAATACGGTTGGGCCTTCTACGCAGCCCATGTGCGTTCGCCCAAGCGAGCCCCAGCAAAGTGGGTTGCCCTTATTGTTAGGCCCAAAATCTTCCTCGGTTCGTCCCACTACATTTGAGCATGACATGGGAATGGGTCCGATACTTGTGCACACGACTCGTTTTTTGGGGAAGACAAGTCAAATGAAAACCCAGTGCTTTTTAAGATAATGACGGTTCGGTTGTCATTTTCGAAAATTTACCTCCGTAAGCTTTTGATGTCTGTGTTTTTTTTTATTTTCAATGATTTTTTATTAAAATTTTTATTTTTATTTTTTACTTTCTAAATGGAATTTTTATTTTTTGTTTTTGCCAGTCGATATACATTAGCGGGAAGGGGGATTAGTAGTGTTAGAAGTTAGTCCAACCACGCCCCTCGCGGGGCTCGAACCCAGGCCTCCACTCAGGAGGTGGGGTGAACAAACCAGCTGTGCTAGCCTGGTTGTTTTAAATGGAAATTGGATATGTACCTATATTTAAAAAGTAAAAAAGTTTGTTAAAATGTTAAAAAACTTGATGAAAGACGAAAAATGATGCAACCGTATATCTCAAAACTACCAACCAAACATCAGCAAGTAGTTAATTGTCTATTTGTTGCTCCCACCCCTTATAATCCAGCTGACTAATCACCATTGTATTACAGTACTAGTTTACAAATAGAAGTTGTTATTTTATTTCTTTTTTGAAAAAAACAAAAAAACAATGCTTGCACATTGCTTTCTAAAACAAATGTTACATTCGTTCTTGCAACTCTACATATTAAGGGGAAAACAAACAATGCTAATTCATCAAAAGAAAATCGACACGAATCAATTGATTTTAGAGCACACGCTTCGAATTTCGCCTTCGGTTCCGGTCTTCACCTCGATATTGCTCATCTTCACCATGGCTCTTCCAAACTCCACGTTGAAATTCAGAGCTTGCAATCCTCTCACTCCCAAGTAGCGCTGGACGAAAGGTTTCGTCGAAGCATCCGTCCATAACATCTGGTCCGACTCGAGAATTCCCCTTCCGTTCCTCAAGTTTGTGAAGAAGGACGTATCGAAATTGGCAGGGCTACCATCGAGACCCACGCGTGCGGACCCATCACCGTTTTCCGGGCAGAGTGATCGGAGTTGAGGAAGGAAGGCAGGGTCAATCGCGGGGTCGACTGCATGAGTGTTGTTGAAGCTGTAGAGTCTGTATCTGAAGAACTGGCATGCTGTGGTTCCAATTGTGTGTCCTCCTGTGGTAACAAATACATTGTTCTTTAGAAAATGTGAGAAAAAGCTCGGATTATGGAAATGCATTGACAATAATACGTGCTTAAATTGCTGGCCGGGCATACCAACTAGAGTGACGAGATCTCGACTGTTGAGTCCTTTTGCCGCGAATTTCTGCTTTTGTGAGTCCACGGATTCAGTGAAACCTGGCAAATTGGAAGCCTCGGATGCCAATGAAACCCTCCCGTCTCTCCGCCCCGTAGGCACCAGCCATCCCCCTCCGGTGGTCTGCATCAAACATTCGGGAAAAATTAAGCGATCATTTTGTGCAGTAATACACGATAAATTAAGCGATCTCGCGAAATATTGTGATTTTCTTCTCGAAAGGCCATGTCTTTTTTATTTCAATGGACTCTTGCACGTATATATTGAGATTGCGACGTAATGTGTGGTTGGAAAGGATAAAATGGTGTAAGCATTGTGCATATATTGCATGATTAAAGTTCAGATTGAATACCAAAACCACGGCATCACGAGTGGCGAGAGCAAGGATGTCAGCACAGGAAACAACTCCGGGGCACGCTACTTCAAGTTGTTTCTTGGCATCATCAATGGCTTCGATTCCTCTCAACCGGCTGTTTGCCGGCGAAGTCTTCTCGGTTGACGGGCCGTCAATGAGGATGGAAGCATCGCAGCCCCGCACAAAACAATCATGGAAAAGCATTCTCAGAAGTCCTGGCGCAATCGTGGGATCAGACTGGAAACGGGCTTTCACCGCCGCCTGGACAATGGTTTCGGCCTGAGGGCACGAAGCCGAGTAGAACCCAACTCGAGTGCCTTGCCCTAGTGCCAAGGTGGTGGCAGAGGCTAGCAAAAGAAACAACAAAATTTGCATTTTCTTTGTGCTGCAACCCATATATCAGGATTTTGTTCAGATTAAAGAACAATGAGAAGGATGATTGAGTCTTGAGATTTAAAAATGTTGATAAAAGTAGAGAATTTAGGAGTTGTAGAAACTAGGTTTTTCTCTATGGAGGTTGTGTTATAAGATGGGGTGGAGACCGGAGAAAGTGTGGTATTTTATAGGCATGGAGTAGCATATGTATAATAATTGGATAGGGGAGCTGGGTCAAAGCTGGAGGGAAGAAGTAAGAAAAGTCAGGCTTCCCGTCTTCCAGAAATAGGAATGAGTTTTCAGTGCCAACGGGTATGTTGCGGTACCCGCGCGCACATATGGCTGTCCATTTCGGTTTTAGACGATCCAGATTTGGAGAGAGAAAGGGGAGAGACAGAGGAGGAGAAAGAGGGTTTCTATTTGGGCCGTCCAATACACTTTTGGATGGCTAGGATGTAGCTTTACCATGTACATAGGCTCAGCCATGTGGTACCCACCCGGTACCCAAATTTTTTTCCAGAAATAGAACCTTGGAGGGGGATGATGAGTTGGAATCCAATGGAATGTGCTTCTTTTGGCTTTTGTCCTACGTGGAAGTGGAGGCATATTTGCATTTTTTTTTTTGATCTGGAATTTGCATGTCATTGTAACTGATGTTGGTAATAGAGTGTTACTTAACTGGTTACTTCTTTTCAAAAGTAGTTGTTAAACATTTTCGTATAACTTAGGTGTCCGGACTGTTAGACACCGAATTTGAATTCCCGGGCGTGACATGGGCCAGTGTACATATAATTAAACTGATTAATTTTGGCAGATCAATTCTCCACTAGTCCGCCATAATTATGCTCTAGGGCCTACTATTGCCCAGAGACTCTCTCTCTAAAAATTAGAATCCCTTAGGGTTTTTATCCCTTCTTTTGCTGGCTACTTCCCCTCCGGCCTTCCTTCTTTCCTTTCTTTGACCCACCGCCTCACACCCTTTCTCTCGCCTTCTTCCTTCAGTCCTTTGGGGGTGGGGTTGCTGCCCCCGCACCCCACCCCCCACCAGTTTTCCCCCTTGCCAGTTTCCATTTTTCAACCTATCGCCGTTTTGCCTCCCGCCCGGCTCCTCCATCTCTATCCATCAACACTTTCTTCAACCTCCTCACTCCGCCAGTCACCATAACCACCGCCTAGGTCCAGATCTGACTTTGGGTTGAAACACGGGTGCTTTGGCCCCCTCCGACTCAATAAAGTCCTCAGATCCGTAGGCGGCCAGACCAGGAACTTGGCTCTCATCCCGGAGAAGCAGCGGTCTGTCAACTCGGTCTAACTCGGTGCATTTGTTACAACTCAGTGGGTGACTCAGTGAGTTGAATCGGGTGTTCTAGTCCTTGAGTCCGGATTTGCTGGTGTTTTTTCATTTTATTTGCTTCGTTGTCTTTTTGGATTACATATGCGCTGTATTGTATTATGGTTTGAGCTGGGTTCCCATTTGGGTTCTCTTTTGCTAACTTTTGTTCGGATTCATCATCCCGTCCCGTAGGTGTCACGTTTGCTCTGGCAGGTGTGTCTAGGAGCCGGTGGCCTATGTTAGCCTAATGCCGTGCTTTGTTTCATCTGTTAGTGGATTTGGTTTTCATTCCTATATTTGATGTAATCGGTGCCGGATGGCTTTGTTATGGAATATCTTGACGTGTTTCAAAAAAAAATTCTCCACTAGTCCCAATTAAAGATAAATCAAAGATTTGTATGAGCTTACACGGGCGGCTCCAGAATTTTCATTCAGCGCTGACAAAAATACATAATGTGTCTATAATGAAAAGTTGTGTATTGGAGTAGCCTCATGGGATGTTTTTAATATGTTGGAGTCTTTTTTGTAAAACGATGGAATGTATATGCATATATACATTATTCACACTTCTCATAAATGACGCGGATCATACATTAGGTAAATTTCGATGAATACTTTGAATAGTAAAAAATTCTTGTTGATTGGATACCGTTTGATAACTAATAGGATCACATTAATCTTGAAATTTATGTACGAGCTAGACACACCGGATAAAAATCAGCTTTTTTCCACTTTTTTTTTTTTAAAGATAAATGCTTTTGGATAAGATATCAAATGGTATCTGACCGATATGAATTTTTACATGGTTGAAGTACTTGACGAGATTTACGTAATGTACGATTTGGATCATCGATGTGGACCCGGTATGAGTCCGAAAAAGGAAGGACTGAACGTGAAGCTTCTATCCCATTACTGGAGAGGAGCTAGCCAGTGGCGGAGCCACCTTGAGGCCAGTGTGGGCACAGGCCCACACTGGATTTTGAGGGGTTTTTTTTTTTAGAAAATATATTTAAGTTTCAATTGGTACATCATTTTTATTAGAAAAATTATCGAGTGCTATTGGGGCATCACCGTATGGTGTTATAAGGCCTTTCTCCTACACATATTTATGCGAGACTCAAGACTAGTAGTATATCATGATGAAGGCGGATAAAAAAATGATGGAAAAGGATGTTAGGGCACCAAGTGGCAATGCCTTGGGATCACTAAATAACTAATTACTCACTATCCAATTCACTAAATTATTGGCTCAAACGTGTTTATGGAATTATATTTACTGTATTATCATAAAATACAAGTCTCTTGAATAAAGATCAAATGAAAATCAAGCATATATGTTAGATTCTTGCAAAATTGTACTCACGATGGTACGATTTTCTGACTACGCCACTGGACCCAGCTGTGATAAGAATCTCTAAAGACTTTGAATTGATCATGTCAATTTCGTCATGTACAATTGCCAATTTCTTTATCACTGAAATGCAACATTTGATCAATTTGTACCATTAATGCAAAGACCATATCTAGAAAGTAGAAACAATCAGAGCAAATTCATAATGCATCAAGGCAAATTATTGATTACTTGGAAATGTAGGTGCATGGCTTTTTGAAAGCAAAAATGTTTAATTGGTAGTTTTGAGATAAGTTTCAGAGATAATAGTTTTTATTAGGGTTGCATAATTTTTCATCTTTAATCAATTTTTAAAACATTTTTAACAAACATTTTTGCTTGTTGAATAGAGGCACGCAAATACATCCAAAAAATAAAAAATTGATAAAAACATTCTAGAAAAAAAAATACGAATGACAAAATAGTGAAAATTTTTACAAATAAATTTTCTAATTAACTTACAACCCAAACAAAGAAACTAGTATAACAATTCATCCGAGCATCAGACGGCCCGGTGCGCACCGCACGGTGCATGGCACCTAAGTGCACAATACCCACCCCGGGTCCATGAAAATGATAGTACTCCTACATATTCTGTTTTGCCTTTTCCCCTTTGATTGCATACATCTAGGGCTGATAAGCTAGTGAAACGAGTCGAGTAGTTCATCGTACATTTATCGAGTTTTAAAACATATTCAAATTTGATTTCCTTATACAAATCTCAAACAAGCTTAAATCCCAATCACAAGCAGCTTAAATGTTTTTAACATCATAAGTTGAACAAGCCAAATGTTCCATCTGCTCCATTTCAAGTACTCCGACCAATCCATCTGTTACATCTTAAGTGTTCTTCTTTCTATTTGGGGATGTCCCAAAATAAATATCTCATTTCTAAAAATAACCATCAGAACATGCGAAGCTTCCAGTTTTACAATTAAAGAGTACTAGTTCCATCCTAATTGATTTGTCCATTGTCAATATTTGTACGATTTTTGAATTGTCTATATCCTTCAATTTACAATGTTTTTCATAATTTTGAAAACTTTGTAAAATAAAATTAATCAAGATGTATCAGACAAGATTCATATTACGATATTTTTTCAGATTCATATTGAAAGGTATGATCAATTTAAATACATTCAATTAACTTCACAGTTTTACAGGTTAATTTTGAAAAATCTAAAGCAATAATTTTGACTTTTTAAAAAGTTAAAAATCTCCGCATCGAACACTTAAAATGGAAAGGAGAGAGTAATAACTTGTTTAAACTTAGTTTTAAAGATCAATAAGCTTCAAAGAAATATTTAGTCTTTAATCGATCGTTATGTAATGAAATTGTTTCAAACTAATTTTATAATATTAACACAAGTTCAATAGTTGGTGCGGGGGGGCATGGTATCCCTTTCTCATCTACTCGGTGGCAAGTGCGGCGATACCCCAACACTCTTTTTTACCACTCAATCATGCGAGATTCATACACTTCGTATGGACCAAATTGAAATATGTGATTGAGAAGGCTGTTAAGACACTACGTACGTGGCTGTGTTTCAGGACCATTAATAATTTTCCCTCTTTGGCTTTTGTCCTCTCTCCCCTTGATTATCCTACTGCAGGTTGAAAAGTCTCACTGGCTGGCTGGCTGGCTGAATGTTGCATGTTGCATGCTGTAGCTAGGTGGGGCCTGGGGGTCAAAAGTGGAGACTTTAGTTTTGATTGGTATTTCAGTGTTTTCCTCTTTGATTTTTCATGCAATTACAAACCGCGTAGAAAAAGATGTTCCAGTACAAGACTGCCGCCTGATGAGCAGACTCAACATCTTTAAATCGCCCCTGGAAATTGGGTAACACCATAAAGAAATGGTAAATTTCACTTACCTCTCTAAGGTTATGACAAATACATAGACCTTTACTATATTTTCTAAAATTTCACTGTCATCTCTTATTTTTCAAACTAATTGTCAGATTCCCTATACTGTTACTTTAAGGCTAACGGTGTTAACTTTTTGCATGGAATGATTGTAGTACCCTTAGTATATATTATCCAGCCTCATTTTTTTTTATAAAAAAAATAGAGTTATTTTTCAAAAAAATTAAACTATTTTTCTTTTTTGCACAGTTTTTTTTTTAGATTTTTTTTTTCAAATACTAGTTTTTTAAATGTTTTTTTTCTGAAATTTATTTTCAAAAATTATAGTGCCATTCAATAGCTAGTAGTTAAACTATATTTGAAATTAAAGTTTTTGTGTAATCATGTGTCAATCTGTGTCGTGTTCGGATCGACATGATAACTAGCAAGTTGTTTATGGTTGAAATTTTTGACACATTTAACTTAACAGATTAGGTAAGTATTGAGGTGCCACGACACGATGCCCAGCCCTACTAAGAGTTTCTCTAGAAGTCACTAGGCAAAATGTTTGGCTAGCTGTAAAATACACCCACACCAACAATCTGACAAAAATGGCTATTCAAATCACAAAACTCCTTTTGATAAATAATAGAAAAACACACACACACACACACACAAAATGAGATCTAATAACAAACCCCACGAGTCTCTCCAACTCCTCTCTCTTATCTCAACTACTAGTTGGCATATTTCGAACAGTCGAAGTATCCCCACCTGGCACACATATAATCAAACTGTCAGAATATTTCGAACCGAACGGGATCTGACCAGTCGGAGTAACTCGCCAGAGCCAACAACGGCGACGGCGGTGAAGCAAACCACGTTAGAGCAAGCGACAACAAAGCGATAGCTGTGAAGAGGAGGTGGGAGGTTGCCCTACAGTGACTCGCTGAGTGTGGTGAGTCACTGCAGCTTGAGGGGCTAGTAGCTAGTTGCCAACGAGGCTATTGCTAGACAAATGTGTGTCCTTTTGCTCGGCACAACCCCCATTTGGGATAGTAGCGAGGCTGCTGGAGATGCTCTTTAAAGTGAAAATCGTAGGAACAATGACTAGCTCATCGCCACTCTATGTGATAACCTTTTTTTAGCACAACCATTGGGCCCGTACCAGTTAGAAAATCAAAAAAAATTGTGCAAATAAACACTATATAAAATAAATATATTTATTTTCAATGAACTTATTGGACATACCAGTTTATACTCCCTACGTCCCAAAAATGATGGTCCCTTTTAGAACTACGTGTCATTTTCAAAATGACACGCAGTCCCAAAAGGGACTATCATTGTGAAAATGGCACGCAGTCTCAAAAAAGACTATCATTTTGGGACGGAGAGATTATTCTCTTACTGAGCTATATGATTTATTTACTCACATATTTAAATAGATATTCATTTAGTCTGGTTTTGTTAGAATGATCAAGTGCAGACATAATGAAAAAATTATCAAATTAGTTTGTTAAAAAATATAAATAAAATTTCCCCTCCCATAGGCTACTCTCACTTGAAACCTCTGAAACCTTCGTGTAGCCGCCATTGCGGTTTGAGAAAACATGTCACATGTGGATCCGGGGTGAGTGCTACGCGGTAGGTGTTGTGCGTCGTGTTGTGAAGCAAAATTATGTCATTTTGCTTGATTTTTGTGCACACTTTCAAAGCTTCCAAGGGCCTTGTTTGGAGGAAGAAAAAACCATTACAAAGTGCCTAAACCGAAAGTGCCTAAACCCGAACCTTGAAGTGCCTAAACCCAAAGTGCCTAAATCCAAGTGCCTAAACCCACTATACCCTACCCTAGAAAGCCTAAATCCCCTAAAATTGAACCCAAAATTAAACCCCACACTTAACTCTCCAAATAGGGCCCTTGGATATACTAAAAAAATAAACAAAACGATGTAATTTTGCCGCATAATATGACACATAACACCTACCGCACATCGGCTCACCTGGATTCGTCACATGTGGATGTACACGACTAATACTCGCTTCTTTTATGGAACAAATCTTGCAAGTTGCATGGTACGTGATTGCCGGGGAGGCCAAGTTAAAAAATTTCTTGGAAAGGAACAAAAGAGCAGATGGCATCATGTCGTTATTGGTGGACTTGTTGGGTAGAGGCTTCAACAATTTTTGGGATGAGATCAATTGCATTTCATGGTAAATAATGGATAATAGTAGGATAAGTTGTGTGACGCGTCCACATGCAATTCATGGACCCAAATTAGACGGACAATTCACTGGCGGCGCCCGTCGGGCAATTTTTGCTGATCAAAAAAAAAAAAAAAAATATATATATATATATAGAGTAAGCTTCCGGTCCAAACCTTAAGTTACGGACTACCGTCCGGACTTCACTTTCCGGACCAAATTTCGACGATCCGAACCGTTAGATGTGTTTAAAACGTGATTTTAAGGTCCAACGCGAAGATTTGGCAAAAAAAAAATACCCGGAAGGGCTTGATCGGGGCAGTTTTCACAAAAACGCTATATACATCTAACGGTTCGGATCGTCGAAATTTGGTCTGGAAAGTCGAAAATGCCCCTAGGTCCGTAACTTAATAAGTTAAGGTAGTTTGGATGTGAAGTTTATTGTATATTATATATATATATATATATATATATTCACTGGCGGCTCTACCCTATGGGGTGGATGGTCACATGACCACCCTAAAAAAAAATTTGTACATTTGTACTAATAATACATGTAAAAATTTGTACAAATTTTGGGTTAGTTCATGTTTTGAACACCTAGCCGAAATATGAATGAACACCCAGTGCAAAATTAAATAAACACCCACCAACAAATCAGTCTACTTTGAACAACCTAAATTACATCCCATTATAGCCCAATCATAGGTGGCACCACATATAAGAAAATGTGGTCAATTGAACACGCTTTTTTATTTTGTTGTTATATTGCATCTAGTAATTTTATCTAATAATATTTTGTTTGAACACTTGTCTTATACTATAAACAAAACACACAGCAATTCAAGTGATTTACAATTGAATACTTAATATACCATCTCAAAACAAGATAGACATCTTAATGACAAAAAAATAGAGAGGAAAAAATATCTATTAGTATCGTTATGGTCTAGTTTTTCTTAGAGTAGACAATCCAAAAATAAAAACATATGTTTAAAAAGATCCGTACAAACGTATTCGCTACATAATTTCCTACAAAAAATAAGTATATTTATGCTCCTGTTTGATTTTCCTTTGGTAAAAATATAAAAAAACAGAAAACAACTACAACGTTTTACGTGCTTTTGTATTTTTGAGGTCGCATTATACACACTAATATATGAAATTTTGTGAAGATACGACTGATGGGTAAGCTAGTAGAGTTAAAGGTAATTTCTGAACACCCTGTTCAAAATTCCTGGAACCGCCACTGGGACAATTGAACACCAAATTATTTGTCATGACGCTCTTATGGTACATTGACCGTTACTAATTTCTTTTGCTAGGATATGTATGAAAGATTAAAGCAATATGTTTGTGTGATTTTGATAATAATAATAATAATAATAATAATAATAATAATAATAATAATAATAATAATAATAATAATAATAATAATAACAGTGATATATGGGCTTTGAGGAGGTGGAAAAAATCACCAAAAAAAAAAAACACCCATTGTTTTCAATACTCTCTCAAGAAATTATTATTTGCTCCTGGAGGACTGTTATGGAAAAGTAACACACACACACACACACACACACACTAATATGAATTAAGGGTAAGTGATAATCTGGCCGGTGATTCGAGAGGCACAATTCGTTGTCTTAAAGTTGCTATTGCCTCCCCACGCAAGGGTATCGATGAACAATCAACAACTCCAAGATACAACTCCAAGCCTTCTCGATGTTTGCGTCCACCGGAAGTAAGATGAACCATCTATGCATGATTGAAGTTGCCTGAAAATAAAAGAAACTATATGAATCTGATAATCAGAGAGAGAGAGAGAGAGAGAGAGATTTTACGTTGAAGTAATTTTTAACGTTATAAAAGTAGTTCCTTTTATAGGCTTATGTTGAACCTTTTCACAAGGGACACAACCTTAGAAACTTAAATGGTAACTCTTGGAATTAATAAAATATTTAAAAAGAGTTTTTAAACTTAAATATTCCAACAAGGACTTGGTGCTCTACGGGCCTTTTGCATCACCCATTGGTTTCTACCTTAGTTGAGGTGCACTTAAGTTGGTTCCGGCACTTGATTATTCAAAAATAAATACGGCAATATATGGGCTTTTGAGTTTTGAAGAGGTGGAAACTTATTTTTTGAGTCAATAAAAATGCATGTTCTTTTGAAAAGGACAAACAAAAGTGGATAAAAGAAGCAAAGCATGCCAAAAATTTCACACATTTAGAAGCAGTTTTATACTTTTATTGCTTTCTTCTAAAGTCTCATGTTCGAAACCTCTACGGAGTGAAGTTTGCTCTAAATTTAATTAGGACCACAGCTAATTGACGATGAAAAATTGTTCAATTACTAAAAATTAGTAGAATGTTTGCGTAATTAAGTTCGCCCGAATACCTAAGTTAGAAAAAATGTTTCACAATTACTTTTGAGCTGTCATTAGCCTTATTTTTAAAAATTCAACCAAACGACGACAAGGTGGAAAAAATAACCAGTATCACTCTATTACCAGCATCAGTAACAACCATAAGGCAGGAGGAACATCATGTGGCGTTTCGAATCACTTTCATATATCATCGTTGCCGTTCAAAAAAAAATTTGTATATATCATCATATATTCTTGTAAGACTCATGACTAAATAAATAGAGTATATAGACCCCATGTAGATGTGTAGTGTTGGAGAACTTGGAGTGATTTGGAGTATGACGTGATTATGCTCCCGACTGTTAAATCATTATTCAACAGGCATGCACTTCCACGTCGGACAAAAGCTAAAAGAAGCACATTCCATTGGATTCCCCACCCACTTGCCCCCATTCTTAAAATAAATATAAAAAAAAATCATCCCCCTTTCAAGGAAAATTTTTTCAATGCCCAACTAGTAACATGTGGTACCCGCTCGCACACATTCGACAGTTTAAAAATGCAACGAACGATCCGGATTAAAAATGTCGGATGGATTTAAAAATAAATAAAAAAGAAAATGAAAAATATGTTTTCATTCGGGCTGTCCGTTGCATTTTTGGATAGTTGCTAATGGTTACCGCAGCCATAGCGGCTAGGCACTGAAAAAAATCCTCCCCTCCAAGCCTGACTTTTCTTACTTCCTCCCTCCAGCTTTGACCCAGCTCCCCTATCCAATTATCATGCATGTACTACTCCTGTACTCCATGCCTATAAAATACCCACACTTTCTTCAGTCTCCACCCCATCTCATAACACAACAGAAAAACCCAGTTTCTACAGCTCCTAAATTCTCAACCTTTATCACCATTTTCAAATCTCCTTTTTTGCCTTGTTTTCTTTCGCTCCTTCGTACCCTTACTCTCACTTGAGCTTTCTTTCCCTTTCTCGGTATTTGTTTCTCTCAGACTCAATCTTCACCCTTCTCATTAATCTGAACAAAATCATAATGGATTGCACAAACACAATGCAACTTGTGTTGTTTCTTTTGCTAGCCTCTGCCACCACCTTAGCACTAGGGCAAGGCACTCGAGTTGGGTTCTACTCGGCTTCGTGCCCTCGGGCAGAAACTATCGTCCAGGCGGCGGTGAAAGCCCGTTTCCAGTCTGATCCCACGATTGCGCCAGGACTGCTGAGAATGCTTTTCCATGATTGTTTTGTGCGGGGCTGCGATGCTTCCATCCTCATCGACGGCCCGTCGACCGAGAAGACGTCACCGGCAAACAGCCGGTTGAGAGGAACCGAAGCCATTGATGATGCCAAGAAACAACTTGAAGTAGCCTGCCCCGGTGTTGTTTCCTGTGCTGACATCCTTGCTCTCGCCACTCGTGATGCCGTGGTTTTGGTATTCAATCTGGACTTTAATCATGCAATATATGCACAATGCTTACACCATTTTATCCTTTCTAACCACACATTATGTTGCAATCTCAATATATACGTGCAAGAGTACATCGAAATAAAAAAAGACATGGCCTTTCGAGAAGAAAATCACAATCTTTCACGAGATCGCTTAATTTATCGTGTATTACTGGACAAAATGTCATAACCTCATATTTTTCCCGAATGTTTGATGCAGACCACCGGAAGGGGATGGCTGGTGCCTACGGGGCGGAGAGACGGGAGGGTTTCATTGGCATCCGAGGCTTCCAATTTGCCAGGTTTCACTGAATCCGTGGACTCACAAAAGCAGAAATTCGCGGCAAAAGGACTCAACAGTCAAGATCTCGTCACTCTAGTTGGTATGCCCGGCCAGCAAAATTTCAACAATTTAAGCACGTAATTGTCAATGCATTTCCATAATCCCATCTTTTTCTCACATTTTCTAAAGAACAATGTATTTGTTACCACAGGAGGACACACAATTGGAACCACAGCATGCCAGTTCTTCAGATACAGACTCTACAGCTTCAACAACACTCATGCTGTCGACCCCGCGATTGACCCTGCCTTCCTTCCTCAACTCCGATCACTCTGCCCGGAAAACGGTGATGGGTCCGCACGCGTGGGTCTCGACGGTAGCCCTGCCAATTTCGACACGTCCTTCTTCACAAACTTGAGGAACGGAAGGGGAATACTGGAGTCGGACCAGATGTTATGGACGGATGCTTCGACGAAACCTTTCGTCCAGCGCTACTTGGGAGTGAGAGGATTGCAAGCTCTGAATTTCAACGTGGAGTTTGGAAGAGCCATGGTGAAGATGAGCAATATCGAGGTGAAGACTGGAACCGAAGGCGAAATTCGAAGCGTGTGCTCTAAAATCAATTGATTCGTGTCGATTTTCTTTTGATGAATTAGCATTGTTTGTTTTCCCCTTGATATATAGAGTTGCAAGAACAAATGTAACATTTGTTTTAGAAAGCAATGCGCAAGCATTGTTTTGTGTTTTTTTCTGAAGAAATAAAAGAAATTTCAACTTCTTTTTTATGGACTAGTGTAATATGGGAGAATATTCTTTAAATCAGTGGTATAAACCAAAATTTCCTCCAAATCTATTATATTATACCATATGTCAAAACAATGGTCCCAAAAGGTAGAACATGAACACATGACGTAATGCAATCGATTTGGAGAAAATTTTAGTTTACACTGCCGGTGAAAAGAATGTTTTCTTAGTGCAATACAATGGTGATTAGTCTCACCTGGATTAGAATGGGAGGGAGCAACAAATAGACAAGTAACTACTTGTTAAATCCACTTTGTTTGGTTAGTAGTTTTGAGAACCAAACCGAACCTAACCATTATCCTAAAAAGCACTGGGTTTCGTTTGACTTGTCTTCTCCAAAAACCAAAGAGTCAAGTGCACAAGTATTGGACCCATTCCATGTTATGCTCAAATGTAGTGGGCCGAACCAAGGAAGATTTTGGGCCTAACAATAAGGACATCCCACTTTGCTGGGGCACGCTTGGGCCGAATGCACATGGGCCAAGTGAACTGCCCAACCGTACATCAAAGCCCGTTAAGCGCGAGTCTACGTACGTGTAGACTTTAATGCGTATTTGGTGACGTGGACACGAAAGAGTACCAGTACCAAAAGATCTGGAAAATCCATAACTGAGCACATAGAAAATGAGTACTGCTATGGGTACCCCATAGTTTTGCACCGAAAATGCACCCCATGCCTTCGGGGACCCACTTTTGGGTCCCACACGAGTGATCCGAACCGTTCATTGTTCTTAAAACATTTTTCCACGGGGGCCCACCAAAAATCAGCTCAATCGGACGGTTAAAAGTGCTTGAACCAAAGTCTCACCGTTTCTTTGATTTGAAACGGTGAGAATTTGGTTCAAGCACTTCTAACCGTCCGATTGAGCTGATTTTTGGTGGGCCCCCTCAAAAAAATGTTTTTAAGAACAATGAACGGTTCGGATCACTCGTGTGGGACCCAAAAGTGGGTCCCCGAAGGCGGAGTGTGCATTTTCAGTGCTAATATGGGGTACCCCAGGTTTTCCGATAGAAAATACGTGATCCTTAAAAACCCATAAAACTCCTAAGTAGGAGTAAAACAAAACATAGAATTAGAATTACCTCCCGCTTCAACTCGGTGAAATTGTGCAATAGTCCGAGCACTACAACATGATGCTCGGGACACCACAACTATGTATTCTCGTGAGTTTCACGACTAAATGTATAGAACTTATATAAATGTGTGACTTTGGAGTGGTCTGATCACCATGTGGCGGTACTCCCAGACTACTGAATAATTCTAATCAACGACTCTCAAAACATTACACAAATTAATCCTAATACTAATAACATATAACCTTTCTCATGATCCATAATTCACAAAGGATTCAGCTCCCTCTCCAATCGATGCAAATGGACTGGACCGTCCAGTCACCCCATTTGTAGTCTCTTTCCGGGCCTGTTTTGATGATTTAAACCGTTCACATTTTAGAGGTTGTTGAGAACATTGAACCTGCCAAATATCAAGTTGATCGTATATATACTATTTGATATGATTTCGAAATGTATTTGTCATGAGTTAAATGAATTACGATTCGTTGTTGTAACGTTGATATGTTCTAAGAGAAAAATACTTTTGAAATCATATTAAACGATATCCGCTCAATCTGATTTTTGGCAGATTGATGTTCTTTTTTTTCTTCAAAATGTGGACACTTTAGAATCTTTAGATCATCAAAATGAATCCAGAAAGAGCTCACAAATGGGCCGACTGGGTGGTCCAGTCCATTTTTACAACGTGAACGCAGTAAAATAGCCAATTGTTTGCTGTAATTGTTGATGATGATGATTTTGGTTCGTTTGGTCATGGGCGGCTGAAGCCCTAATTTCGTTCAAGCTCATGGCCATTAGCTGTTCTTCTAGGCTCAATTTTTGGTCCCAACATTTGGAACTCAGGATGTTTGGGGTACAACTCATTCTCGTTGCTTTTTTAACTACCCCTTGGGATTCTGTTCGGAAATTATGGAAAGGAAAGGGAAAGAAAAGAAAATAATTATGATGGAAAGTGCAAGGATTAACGGATTTGGAGCTCCTGTGTGTCCAAATCTTAACTTCCATTTCAAGCCAAATGGCTCTGATTTAATCCTAGCTCCTAGAAATTTGAATAATCTATTGCTCAAATTAAATTCGAGCCGTGCATCACCAAAAGGAACGACCAGATCAAAGGCACTTTAAGAGTGTAGTGCCTTGGGCACTACAAAAACCCTGTGACCGAGGATAATATAGAGGAAAAAACCTTGACTTTCTTATTTTTTTTCTTGCTCATTTTCTTTTCCTTTCTTCTTTTTACCATATGTCCCAACAAACCTTTAGACCTAATTATAGGAGAAAGGATTATTGAGTTGTATAACTTGTAATTAGGAAAGGTTTCAATTCCCACTGTAAAAGGACTCCTAAACTAATGTTGTACCAGACTATCCATTCCATCTTCTCCCTGAATTTTTCTTTCGGTATTAATTTTTGTTTTTTCTAATTTTCCTTAGAAATTAATGTTAAACTTTTTGGATTGATTCTTCTTCCCAACGAGAGTAGTCTAAAAAGTAAAAGAAAAATCTATTTGACTAAAAATAAGCCAAACAAGTGTTTCTTTTTTCTTTACTGTCGTCCTACAGAAACTTTTCAACTTAAGTCCTCATTTTTTTTTTTATATTTTTCTGATTTCTTTCGTTGGGACGAATTATTATTCCCGAGAATTTCTTACGATAAAAAGGTAAACAAATTGACGGAAAAAGTGAATAATGAGTTATTAGTATTTAGTATTATTATTGACGGCCAAATTTACTCAATATTTTAATTTCATGGTCAATTAATAATAAGCTAGTTATTTTGTTCCGAATTTTTTAGGGAATATCCGAGCATATTATACGAGGTGGGCACAGATCACTTTCGAAAATTTCGAAAACAAAGTTCTAAAAACTTTCTTAATCTTTTGGAGGATTTTGAAGCTCTACTAGCAACAGAGTGTTTGAGCCAATTACTTTTTTATTACTCTAAATTGCGAATTATAGATTATAGATTTTTGGATTTTTGGATTATAGAAGTGTCGAGTGGGCATAATAAGATTTTATCAAAGGGTTTTATGAGCAAAAGTATAATCACAATTCAAAAAGTTCGTTCGAGAGTAATTCATGGATTCTGCATTCTCCAGTTGATTTCTCTAAGTACATTTTGGCATAGTGCATTTTAGAATCACAAGCATAACATCTAGAAGACAATTCTATGGGTATAAGGAGTTAAAAAAGTGGAACGACTCGTTGAAAGCGGCCGTCTCTTGCACCGAGTGAGAATGACGTAGGAATTAAAGAGTGAATCGTCGAGAATGGTCTTCTGTGTTACAAGTACCCATCCAATGAAAAAACATAAGACAAATTCAGGATCCCGTAATTCTCGAATCTTTAAAACCAATCATCTTCACCAGTATTGATTGAGCGATCAAATACGAGTGACAAAACCTCCAAAGTCGCAAGTTGTAGCTGGTCAAATTGCTCATTGATTTGACGTGGTTGATTATTGGATGTTGATATTAACACCTTTTTTTATTGTATGTTTACAAACATTTAATTCGTTTAGGGTTTTTCTGACGCACTTTGTTATGCGAGATCAAAAGATTTTTCAATTTTGGTTTTCAAAGACTGAGTAGATGCTTAATTTCAAATTATGAGCGAGACTATAATTACTAACATTTTCTGACGCACTTGACCTAACAAGTCAAGAATTTTCAATTTTGGTTTTCAAGTCTAAATTAGTAGATGCTTAATTTTATTAAAAGAATAATAAGTGAGACTATAATTAAGATTTTCTGACGTACGTTGAAGGCAAAAGATTTTTCAAGGCTTATCTACGTATTTGGTCCTTATAAAATAGCCGTTTCAATTTCGTCCTTAGAATATATATCTAGGAAAATATAACGATTATAGTGAGAGAACATAAACGTGAAAAATATGTAATTTTAATTTCCTAAATGAAAAAGATGAGAGTTCAAAACAAAACTAAGGACGCCCAGGTTCTGTTTAATTCATCTTGTTGACGCTAAGGACGCCCAGGTTGATTTCGTGCATCTGCTTTTTGGGAAGTGGTAGATTGCTCTGGCCCACTGGGTGGCGGTGTTTTTGGAAGGGAGGGTTTATTTAGATGTTGTTAGTAGCTAATAAGGCGAACGATACACCTCAAAGATGAATAGGGTATTCTCCTCGGCCATTTCATTCCAATAACCACGGTTGCGACTCTTTCCGGCAGCTTCTCTATCGATTTTAGAGCTCTGTAGTTGGCTTTAGTCATCTAGTTGCACGACGCCTAACCGTGCCGCGGAACTCTCAACTATAGGTGCATTAGTCACTTGGTTTGTATCGGTCAGATCCTGTTTGGTATCAACATCAAGTGTACAGTTTCTCGACAATTGAGCGCCGATGTCTCCTTAAACTTCTTCGGTCGTTTATCTGTTTGACTGTGTGTTGGAAGAATCGTCATTCATGTGGAACTACCATGACAGCAACAGCTCAACATCATACATTGATCACGGACATCTAACGACCGAAGCAATGTCACGCTGGACTTGTATCATTCATTTGTTTTGGTTTTGTCTATGTTCTTCTCGTCTGTATGATTATTTTTATCTTGCTATCTTTATACTCGGTAGTTTGTACTAGCATTTCTCGTAAAATGAAATTCTCTCTCTTCCTCCAAAAAAAAAAAAAAAACTCATCAAATCAGAGATGTTTGTCGGAGTTTTGGTATTAATTTTGATCACCAACTTCGATCATCGATCGATTTTTTGCCTCTTTCATGCCAAAATCTTGTGTACATGCAATTTTCAATTAATGCCAAATCTATCAAGACAACAAAAAGACTCCCCAAATTTTGAAAATCTATAGAAAACACCGTCACACTCGAATAATACATACTCCATGCCCCCTCCTCCATAATCTTATTTACTGGGTATGTATTTTGCTAATTGGATGTTATATATATAGCTACCAACAATACTGAAAAGGGGTTTA
Organism: Vaccinium darrowii; assembly: GCA_020921065.1. NCBI lineage: Eukaryota > Viridiplantae > Streptophyta > Magnoliopsida > Ericales > Ericaceae > Vaccinium > Vaccinium darrowii. The sequence continues at coordinate 49,227,037 of CM037152.1, read as the reverse complement.
AACATTGAAAATGGAAACCGCCACATATGCAGCAGCTTTGAATAATAAGTGCCACTGGTTGCGACCGCGTTACTCCTCAAGAAAAGTCATCCTACAATACTATAGTGGATGAGTGAGACCGTAATTAAATTTTTCTAATGTATGTTATTGTGTAATGTTGATAGAATCATATTTTACTACTCCTATCTTTCCTACCTTGTAACCACCACTAGAATAATAGCACCAATTACACTTGGCGCGACCGCGACCGTTACCATCTCCAACGACTTTAAAAAAAAAATGGTAAAACAAATTGAGGGGGTGTTTGGGAGCCAACTTTTCAGCTTTTCATTTTTGGCTTTTTGGATTATGGCCAGAATGAGTTTTGAATCTGGGTGGAGTGTTTGGGAGAAATGTGCAGAATGCATTTTGAAAAGTAGTAGTGTTTGGGAGAAGAATGATGAAAATGAGTTATGGATTGATTTTTTACCATTTTGCCCTTGTTATAAAAATGTATACGAATATTGTTTTTAGCAATTTTTTTAAATTCTGGATTCATGGATTTGAGGCCCTGAGTTCCCGAAGGAGGTCTTCACACTCAACAAATTCTTCTTGCTGTAGATTATTTCTCCGGCTTGTTGAGACCAAAAAGTTTGACAATCTTGATAATAAATTATGAGTCAAAGGTGAAACAATATTCATAATAAAAATGTGATAGAACTATTTTTCCGTTTCATTTTGGCTAAAGAATTCATTTATGCCTTTGATTTCAAAATTAGTACTGTATTTTTTTTCCCAGATAACGTTATGGACATTTGGGTATTATGGAAAAGTACAGAGGGTGTTTTGGTCTTTTGGGAGCCTCCACAAAGAGAATGAGAAAAGGAGAAATGGAAAAACTCCTCGGGACCACTTTCTTACTTCTCTTCTCCTTTGTTAGAAATGGAAAACTCATTTTGGCTGGAACGTGTTTTACCCAAAGCTGCCAAACACCAATAAGTGGATAAGGAGAAGTGGAAAAACCGAAAAACAGGCGGCCAAACGGCCTCTGAATTGAACCTCAATCTTATGCAAGGATTTATAAAGTGCACACCATTCAGCTAGCACTCCAATTACTTTCATATCCTTACGCAGAGTTCTAGTATCAGCCATCAGGGATATGATCGTGCGCATCTTTGGCCCATTACAATAAGGATGCTCGCTATAGTAAAACTTTGAAGGGAATGGCTACAATATACACCCATTAAAGATGTGTACCATATAAATTTATCGTGTGGTTCAAATTGTGCCATTTCATTGGCAATCGTTACATTTTTTAGTTTTTCGTAACTTTTCAGCAACATGATTCGTAAAATTTTCTATGATTCGTAACATTTTGGTGTGTCACTTCACTTTTATAAAAAAAAATTGTAACTTTTATAGAAAAATCGTAACTTTTGTAGGGGTGTATATGATACACACCCAAATAAGGAGTGTGCATTGTAGCATTTTCCAACTTTTGAGTAAGCTTTTGAAATAACTAACAGTCAAGCACTGGGATCGTGGTTTTAATACTGGCCGGTATGCAAGTGTTTTTCACCTCTCCGATACCGTTACACCCCAGTATACTGCTAAGAGAGAAAAATTGCATGCGTATCGGCCAGATCCCATTACGTATCGGTCCGTATCCAATTTACGGACTGTTTAACGACCGTTACGGCCGATATTCGACCATTACGGGTTATTTAAGCAATTTAAAATTGTTTTTTTTTTTTTTTATCAAAAAGTGATTTTTAAAGATTCACGACCACTACACCCGATTTCTGTTACATAACGTTCGATACTACCAAAATCGTTACCGTTACATGTCGCAAAACCGGTATTTAAAACCTTTCTGGGATGAGGCCAATAAATCAGAACTCAAATTTTGCATTTGAATAAATAGAAAATGTAAGGGCGCGCATGGCATACTGACATGTTCACGGTGGGCTTTAGATGATCGTCAAATGACTCAAATCCAATGTACCAATGTATGTACAAATCATTAGTTTTAGTTATCCAGTGTTCCAGGAGCACGGTTATTTGGAACCAACTCCAGGGTCCCATCAAACTCAATATAATGGATTTTGATGATCGTTGAATCCAATGTCCCTATATATGTATAATAAATCATTAGAGTTTTAGTTATCTAGTGTTCCAGGAGCACGGTTATTTGGTACTCCGAGACACTTTAATACTATAAATTTTCATAGGGTTATAACTAAATATTTAAACTCCACATAATTGCGTGGTACTGAATGATTCAGAGCACTATGTGTGTATGCTCCGGGACTCTAGATAATTACCCAATTTAGAGTGATTTAAGAAGGAAGAGATACGGTTGGGGACCTTAGGGGAAATGGGGCCATCCAAACCGTCTGTGCTCTACGATCAACTGCGTAGTTTTGCTCGAACTCAAACAGATTTGCACCGTCCATTACTGAACTGATCTGCACCGTTGATCGCTGAACACAGACAATCCGAATGGGGTTAGCATGCATATTGTCCTTTAAAGTAAGCACACCCCTCTATCCGGACCTTGGGGTTCATCCCTTACTTAGCTCAATGAATTATATAAGAAGAGAATCTCCCCGGTCACGTTTTGTTAATCTTTAAGGTTACAACCGGCCAAAAACAATAATAAGATTGTAACGGATACTATTATAATTTTATCAAAACTATCTAAAAAGTAAACGATTCCGAATGCTTCAATACACACCTCTTATTTTTAAAAAATGTTATGCCTCTATTTAAATAAGCCAAGATTGTTGGCTAAAAATGGTTGAAAAAGTATGCTAATCTAATTTGGCTTATTTGCTGAATAAGCCAATAAGTGTGTGTGTGTGTTTTTTTTATAGCCAAAATAGACCTTGGTGAATGTTACGTCTCCATGACTGAAATGTTAGTGTGTGTTCTAGAGAGTGATTTGTTTTTTTTATGATTTGTGGTACATATGCACCTAGGTGTTACGCCTGTTGGAATAAAATATTATGCCTATTTGTGATGAAATGTTATGCCTATTTTTTAGGAAGCTGATAATACCACGGTGGTTATTGTTAATGCTACTATCATTTTGGTTATAGGACATTTGTACCCTTGTTCTCTGATTTCTTAAAAGGGTTAAATATCTCCTTACCCCTTAAATTATCAAAAAAAAATTTACTTCCCCCTTCAATTACCAATTGAATTCCCTTCCCCCTTCAACTATGATTTTCTTCTTTACTAAGGACAAATCACGTTTTCCATCCAAAATTTGTGACAGAAACCGTTAACCCTTTTTTGTTGGGGGAACTCATGAAAAAAGAGAGAGGGTAATATGGACATTTCATACACCTACAACAATGAAGCCAACTGAGGGTTTTTATTCTGTTGATCAAACCAAAGCTAGGATTTTTCGAAGAAGAGATTTCATGACGAGAAAGGTTTTTAGCTCCATTGGTCACCAAAGCTAGGGTTTTAAGGATGGTATGGATCTTGAGGACTCCCACCGGAAGAAAACTGACCTGTAAGTATCGAGCAACACATTTTTGTTTCAAAAACCCACCTTTTCGGGATTGAAAGAGTTGGAATCGAGTTACTTTATATTGCAATTTACCTACTGATTCCTTTTTTTTTCTTCTTTGCAATACTGCTATGGCAATACACTTATGCCATTTTTTTTGCTTCTTACTGTTATGGCAAAACCTAATACCTATAGATGTCTATTGATGCAATTTTTTTATTTTTTTTTTGGCTTCTCATTGTGGCTTCTTATATGAGCTGAATGAAATTAATAAAAAGACTAATATAGCCTTGAGATTAACTTTTCCGTCCATCAAATGAAAGGAAAATGTGATTTGTCCTTGGTAAAAAAGAAAATAATAGTTGAAGGGGGAAGGGAGTTCAATTGGTAGTTGAAGGGGGAAGTAAATTTGTTTTCGATAATTTAAAGGACAAGTAGATATTTAACCCTTTCTCAAAACCATGGGAGCACCAGAACAAGCTTCCCAACAAACAAAGAACTACGTCTCCGTCCTTCCTTTTAAATTTTGGTTTTCATATAGATGCTTAATTTCAGACAAAGAATAATGAATGAGACTATAATTACTATTTTTTGACGTACTTTTCATGTGAAGTCAAAAGATTCTGTTGGGAGCTTTTATTTTACAGGACCTTCAACATAAAGGATTTAGATTATCATTAAATCCAATACAAAACCAATATACTCCTATAATAAATTTTAAGTTCTGGTTATTTAGTGTTCCAGAAGCACGGCTAAGTGGTGTTCTACGTCACTCTAACGCTGTAAATTCTCATATGAAACCCACATAAACGCGTGGTGCCGAGTGATCCAAAGCACTGCATGTTTATACGTCGGGGCTACTAAATAATTGCCCAATATAGAGTGGTTTAAGAAGAAAGAGATACGGTTGGGAACCTTAATTTGGGTTCATGTCTTAGCTCAATTACTATAAGGAGAGAAATCTCTCTGGTCACGTTTTGTTAATCTTCAAGAGGGTGACCGTTATTTTCACTTTGATTGGTGGAAGTTATGTAGGGCCTCTTGGATCAATATACTTTTTGGTAATAAATGGAGTTTGTTTGTGGTGGGACCCACTTTTTTTCTTTCTTTCTTTCCACCAATTAGAGTGAGGGTAACGTTCGTTTCCTTATAATGAGGGTGAACAAAATCATTCTTATTTAAAACTGGTCAAAAACAATAATGAGATAACTAATAATTATAATTTTAGCAAAACTATCTAAACAGGAAACGATTCTGAATGCTTCAATACACGCCTCTTACTTTCGGAAATGTTATGCCTCTATTTAGCGGTATTTTGGCACAAAAAGGAAAAAAACTACGATCATTGACCAGCATTAAAGTGAACCCAGGGTGAGTGCTGCGCAGCGTGCTGTGTGGGCACGCCAATACCGTGCCAATGATCGGAGATGTCACCTTGTAGAGCTCGTCGAGTTCTACATGTGAAATCCGCTCGATCGAATAACGATAAGTGCCTCATAGGTACACATACAGCTTGTTGCAATAGTTTTAATCTAGTGTTTCGGATCCATTCGGAAATCATGCATTTCAAGATAATAATGTTCCGATGAGGCACCTAAAGATATTCAATCGAGCTGATTTTTGATACATTTGTAGTACCCGACGAATTCTACGCGGTGAACGTCTATGATCGTCGGATCGATACCAGCAAGGCGCATCCAACCTCCCCCCCAGGCGCCATTCCTATTAAAGTTTAATAACCCAAGAAGTTTGAGCTTATTTTTGGCTGAATAATAAGCCAATAAGTCCGGCTTTTTTTTTTAATTACCTGAAAATTTGCTTTTTTATAATTAAATTAGGGGTACATATGTCATGCACCTTATTAGCTAGGTGTTATGCTTGTTAGGAATTTTTTTTTTTTTAAGATCCTAAATTATTCATATTTTTTCTCTGTGGTCCCTAAACTATGATAACTATAAATTTATCTCTTGAACTATTTGATTACAACCCATTTTGTTCAATTGTTAACGTCATCCATGTTTTTGGACAGAAAACCGTTTACACATACATAACTGTGCGCACAGATCGATCTGTGAGGCCCACTTAGGGTCCCACGCACAATTTGAGACGTTCATTGCTTTAAAAATATATTTTCAAGTGGTCTATGTAAAAAGATCAGCTCAATCGAATATCTCTAAATGCTTGATTCAATATTTCAATTTTTGATAACCTTAAACACTTAATCAAAAAATAGAATGTCATATCAAGCACTCAAAATATTCTCATTGAGCAGATTTTATACAAGGTCACTTATAAATATACTTTAAAATTAATGAACGGATTGAATTGTTTATGTGGGTTCCGAAGTGGGACCCGTGTCGCGACCTTTTCATCAAGATCTTTGAGCACAAATGGTTTTCCTTAAAAAAAAAAGAAAGTGAATTCCATTAACAATTGGACGAAATAGGTTGCAATCAAATAGTTTAGGAGATAAATTTATGGTTTTCATAGTTCAGGAACAACAGAAAAAAAGAAAAAGAAAAAAAAAGGTGAATAATTAGGAAATGAAAGCATAGAGAACTTTTTTAAAAATATATATATAAATAAATAAACTACTACACGAGTACATATGGTCCTATGGAGTTGTGTATTCGTTGATAACATAGGCTGAGTTTCCCAAAAGATTTTATCAAAGATAAAATTAAGATTTGTTAAAATTAAAGTTGATTTTATCAAATGAGAAAGATGTTTGATAAAATCTTAGACCTTTTTAATGCAAAAAAATTAATATTTTATCAAACATCTTCCTCATTTGATAATTTTTTTTTTTTTTTTGGGAAAGTAGGCCTTAGATCAATTAATCCATGGTCCTAGCACCCGCACGTAGAACACTAGAACCAGTGCCGCGGGGGGTGCCAAGATAGTAATTACTCCTTCATAGGAATCTCCGCCCACTCTCGTGGTGCAATTTGTTGTACCCCGCATTTCCGTTCATAAAATCATTCGTACCCAGTTCAAACTCTCTCCAAACCCAAACCCAAACGCAAATCATCTCTCTCTCTCTCTCTCTCCCCAATGGCATCGACACCTCTGTCTAACACTCTCTGCTCCCACCCATCACTCAGCCACCGAACCCACACCGCCGTCTCTCCCTATCGTCCTCCTACTCCGTCGGCCTTGACTTTCCAAATCTCTTCTCCCACCTCCAGATCTCTCCTTTTATCCACCCATTCGAAGAAAAAATGCGGCCTTTTTGTCACCAAATGCTCTGCCTACGAGGAAGATTGTACCGCCAAAGAGGTTCCGATTGAATTGAGTAAGCATTTGTTTCTACTCTCTCTCTCTCTCTCTCTCTTAATTAATTACCAAAGCTTATATCTGAATTGCATCAAATGGATATAAACTCATAAACCCAGTAAGGGATCAAACAACTAAACAAATAACCGCCATTCAGGAGAAGAATAATCAATCTTTGCGCTCGAATAATCCTCAAATACGTGGTTTTGCAGAGTATCCGGCATTTCCGACTGTGATGGATGTCAATCAGATTCGCGAGATTTTGCCCCACCGGTATGTGATTTGCTACCGTCTTTTCAGTGAGTGATCTCGATTGAAGAAAAACCCATAATTGATTTTTCCTTTAGGGTTTAGTCTTGTTTTAAATTGGGCATGCTTCTCAGCAGATACTCCCGTAAGCTAATCTATTTAGCTTAATTGATTAAGAAGAGTTCGGCAATGAAGCTTGTAATCTGAATTATCACTTATTTTTCATTTTTTAGCTTTTTTTTTTTCCGGATAAGTTTTTTTTTTTAGCTTATTGACATGAAAGAGAGAGAGACCTTTTTGAAGATGGGGTTTGTTGCAATTTTTGCCTATCTGAGTCTGCTAGACTCATAGGTATGAATGGCCGTATTAACAGATGAGTTAATGCCCGCTAATTATATGTATGGGCAAAAGAGTATTCAGGGCATTGAATTTTACATCAGAAAGATATTTCAATTTTCACCTACCAAAAAGGCTGGTTTTCTTTTTTCTAAAACTTAGAATAAGTTATGCACCCAACAGATTTATGAACAAATTTCAAGTACTTTATGCTCATAAACTCAACGAACTTACTTCTAAATAACATCAAACTGTGAATTACTCGTGGAATTTGTGTTTATGCATTTGCTTTGTTTTTTTGTCTTTTTTGCCAGATTTCCATTTCTTTTGGTGGATAGAGTGATTGAATACAATCCAGGAGTATCGGCTGTCGCCATTAAAAATGTGACGATAAATGATAACTTCTTTCCTGGGCATTTCCCCGAAAGGCCTATTATGCCTGGTGTCCTCATGGTTGAGGTAATTGTTGCATACTTTATGGTTCTTAGTTTCATCGACCGTTCTTTGTAAAACTTGTTTGTTGACAAAATTATGGGTGAATTTTTTTAGAAAATTTTCTATTCTGAATGATACAAAGGCGGTTTGATGTTCCTATGTTTCCAAGGGACAGTCAATTCGTTAGGATTTCTGAACTGGTTTAATAGATTAGGAAAGCTCTTTGATCGCTTCATTTGAGATCTGAAAATGGTAAGAATTGGGTTTCTTGTGGAGATTGACTGATTGATGCTATGAAGGTATATTGACTATATTCAAAGGTCTATTTTCAGTTTCTGATATTTGTGCTTTTGAAGCTCTTGAATCACTCTGACTGCAAACATATAGACAAAAGGTTTGAACTACTTTGAAGTATCCTTCTCTATAATATGTTTAGTTCCTGAAGGTTTAAATATTGTGGAGGTATTAGTCTGAGGCAAAAAACTGAGGTGGAGCAACACCTATTATTTGTGGATAAAAAATTCCTTTTAATTTTCCTTATCAGCTGCAAGTTCCTATACAAGCCTTTCATGAGTTTCATCCAAACGCAACCTAATGGAGAAATATTTGTTCACCTACCTAACAAGGTTGGTGAATAAAAACCTCTGTGGTTGAAAAGGTGCCCCAGAAAGTGTAGTGCCCCCACGGCCCACATTTATTAGCAAATCATAAAGAAGGTTTCAGGTGGGTGAACAAATATGGACTTGTCTGAAGGTGACCTCTTAAAGACGAGAGATCAGTTCATACTGGAGTTTTAGTTTGCTAAATAAATGCAAGTGAGCTGGTATTCCCATCGCTTGTATTTGATTATTTGGCCCTATAGTGGGTTCAAGTAGCTAGCGGGTTGGGGTGGAGGGAGAAAGGAGGAGGTGGAGGCCATGTCGGACGTAAAACTGTAGGCCTTGCACTTGCTTAATGTCTTGGTAATTAGTTGTTCTGGTAGGATTTCATATAATACCATTATAGAATAAATTATCCTGGGGGCTGCCTATATCTCAATGTATAATCTGAATCCTAATTTGTGCCTGTAGTGGTGATTGATATTGGTGACAGTTTCCCAAGTTCGCTCTCATAGAACTGGTACTTATTTTAGTTACTATCGATGTTTAAATATTCTCCGCCCCCTTCTTTTCCCCCAGTTCTTTAGCAGATATATGTTACTTCGACAGCTTTGAGTTCCTAGTTGAAATTTCCTTTTCAGAATTCTCTTCGTATCCGTGGTATATGTGATATTATTTATAACACCAAATGTCAAGAAACATGTACTTGTCCTTGCTTTTGGCTTTGGACAAACAATCCAATTTTCGTCATGGTCTCAAATTAGTACATGTATTTGCAAATATTCTGCAATTCAGCAACTTCCTGGAGTACAGATTTTCCTTGTATAGTACTTGTATTTTGGACAAGTAGTGATGATGTGAATGGCTTTTGGACCCAGGCACTGGCGCAGGTTGGTGGCATAGTTATGCTGCAGCCAGAAGTGGGAGGTTCCCAAGAAAACTTCTTCTTTGCAGGAATTGACAATGTCAGATTCCGGAAGCCAGTTGTTGCAGGAGACACCTTGGTGATGAGAATGAAACTGGTAAAGCTACAGAGACGCTTTGGAATAGTAAAGATGGAAGGGAAGGCATATGTTGGTGGCGAAGTGGTATGTGAGGGTGATTTCTTGATGGCTATGGGTAGTTAAATTGATTTTTGTTCAAATTTTGCAGTAGCGGTTGAGTTTCTGCTTTCCTTAATTGCCGTTTGTTTCTAGAAACCATTTCATTTCATGCTGATGGAACGAATCAAATGCTCAGTGGCTTATTTCAGTGTTATTTGTGTTCATGATAAAGGTTTACATTTCCTCATTTTTGCATTGAGTTTTCTCAGCCTAATGGACAGTACTATGTTTTGAAGCAATGCATCATGCTGGCTGCTGTGTAAAACGAGCTAAAATCCTGCCCAGCTCATTCATTTTAGGGTCCAAAGATAATTCCAAATGGGATAACCTCATCTAGGTCATATGTTGATATCTGGATTCTCTTAGAATAGTAGAACAGCCAACATAGGAATCCCAGTATATGCTTAACCTTAACCAGCTTCTGAGAATACAATCTACCCCTCATGGTGCTGGAAAGGCAATAGTGGTGAGAAAGATTAGGTAATTTGAGTGAAGCAATGGGTTCAGCTGCATTGTCAAACTCTTGATCCCGTTTCGCTGACTGAGGAGGTAGGGTGCTGAGTGCACAGCCGAAGGCACGAGCTCTGTCATCCCAGGTCCGATGGGGACTTCCCGGTTTAAATTTGGTGTAAATTTTGCAAGTAAGTTTGTTAAACGGAACTTACAAAGCGAAAAAAAAGGGTCGTAGGAGGGCAGAACTATGAAACATCAGTTGCCTTCGAATCTTGGATTTTTTGCCTTTGTATCTTGGATTTTTGTTTTAGGGATTTCTGGAGGCAAAATATAATTGCAGGAACATCTGTTTTTCCTTTATGACACATACTATTTACACTGATATTCACCACAGAGAAAAAAAGCAACTAGAACAATGCATCATTTTGGCAAAACAAATAGTCAAAAGAATTTGAACTTTGTCCTGGGGAAACTCACTTCACTGTCCATGGCAATTTTTACATATCTCATACTACAATTCAAAAGACCAGTTTTAGTTTTACAACCCAAGGGCTCCTAGAGGAGTCTTCCCTTGTCCAGCCTCGAAGTAGAAAATCAACATAGCCAACATGGCAAGTCTAGCATGCTTAATCTCAGCCAGCTTGAGTCTCTCTAGGTTCTCTTTATCGGGAATATAAACCCCGTCCTGAATCGTGCCCGCTAGTTTCAACGGGTCGAAGAATTTCCCGCCCGGGTATCCCTGGTCACCTGTGGCGTTGGCGAAGTTCTCGGCGGTTCTAGACCATGGGGTGGCCCACTCGACGGATTGTGATTCCGGGTTGAAGAAATCGACCCATCTCTTGCTCTCGACCCAGCCCATGAGGATGAGTTGGGTCCCGAGGAGGGAGCCGAAGGAGAAGGGGGCGATGGCACCGGGGTCTGCACCAGCTTCGAACCACGGGATGCCGCTCCATGCCTGGCCGACAAAGATGCCAACGACTGCCGCCATGGCCCACCGGCCGTGGATGAGCTCGGCTTCTCGGTACCACTTGAGGAATGCTGGGTCCTTTCCTAGGCCTAGTGGGTCGAATCCATAGTCACCTGGAAGCCTGCAACAATTCTTTATTAGTTACAGAATCTGGTTTGAGAGATTTGGTGGGAAAAAAAACGCTAAAAAGCAATGGAAGCAGAGAGAAACAAAACTCTCCCGTAATAAGTGGTTGATAATGAAGTGAGGGAAGGTGAGGAATTCTTTTGGTTTCCCATTTCTCTCTTTTTTCTCTCCCTTGGTTTACCAAACGAAATGATAAACGAGCTGAGCTGGTAGTTGATCAAGCTTGATTTGAAAATTTAACGAGCTTCGAAAACATATTGGACCTTAGCTTGTTTATGAGACGAACCACTCTCAAAAAAGCTTGAATCAAGCAAACCATGATCCGATCTTGAGTATCTTGAAATTTTTAAGTATCATATGTTGAATGAGCCAAGTAATAACTTGTTCGAGCTTGGCTTATAATGTTAACGAGCTATAAAAAAAATGTTCAAAAGCTTTTGTTATTTATGTAACAAACTGATCTTAAATGAGCTTTTTAACAAATGAACACGAGTTCAAACTCGATGCACGTGATGTGTGATACAATTGCGGATCAATTGGCATCTGGGTGACTGGATCTGTATCCAAAGAATTTGTCCTAGAAAAGGGGGACTTACGAGCCATCGAGCCACTCGGGGTCAACGAGGTTGCCACCGGCTTTCACGCCAGGGAGCCAAGATTTCTTTGGGGCAGCAGCAGCCACCACCACAAGCCTCCGTGGAGCCGCCACGGCACCACCACCGGCTCTTGCTCCGACGGGCGCAGACAACAAGGTCTGGCTCCTCTTACCACCAGACAAGAAGGCAGAGCTGCCCAACCCATTTACCACAGCAGTTGATGTTGCAGCCATCTCTCTCCTCCCTTTCTCTCTCTAAATATTGCTACTACCTGTACAGAAGTTTCCAGTGCTTGAGTCTCCCTCTCTCTCTCTCTTCAAAAATGCAGAAGAATGAGGTTGTTATATTCCTATGCGGGGGTGAGAGAGATCAAAAGTAGGGGTTTTGAGAGGAGCCAAGTGGGATAAGTGAAATCTGGAGAGGGAATCTAATATCTTTCATTGGATAGATTTCGAGCCAATGGGATTGTGAGCTCCATCTCCATCTCCTATATTGCCATCCAACCACGTGTACTCCTTTTCCTACCTCTAGTTCCATATGGGTCCCAACAATAGGAGCATTAACCTTTCAAATAAAAATAAAAAAAACTCTTGGAGTATTCATTCAGCAGTGAGGAAGAACAGTCATGTGGTGCTCCGATCATTTCGACACCACACATTTATATGGGATTCATGCATATAGTCGTAGATTCCACGATAATTTAGTGTTGGAGTGTTATGAAGCACCATGTGCGTGTGTTGGGGAAGCAGTGAATAATTAGACCAATGACTAATTATCCAGTAGTCTCAGAGCATAGTCACGTAGTAGTGCTTTGAATCATCCTAGCACCACACATTTATGTGTGATCCGTACAATTAATCTTGAACCCCAGAAGAATGTATAGCGTTGTAGTGTTCAGGAGTGCCATGTGATTGTACTTCCAGACTACTCAGGCATTGTTTTCCATTTGCTAATTTGAGTTTTTCCATAAAAGTTGAGTTTAGCTTGGTTGCTAAAATCACTTGTGCTTTCCATTAGCTAAAGCTAAGTTGCTAAAAATTAATTTTCTCTCAATACTCCTTTTACTGAAAGCAAGTTACTAAAATAACATTGCTGCTTTTAGCAAACGGGAAACTCACCCTGAATAATTACTTGTTCCCATTTGCTAAAATGAAAAATCCCAGAAAAGTTGAGTTTTGCGTAGGTTGACAAAAATCACTTTTTATTCCTGTTAAATAAAAGCCAATTTCTTAAAATCTCCACCATGGCTTTGTTTTCCATTTGCTAAAATGGGAAATCCCATAAATATTGAGTTTTAGCAAGATTGCTAAATTCACTTTTGCTTCCCAATAGATAAAAGCTAAGAGCATCACTAGTGGTATACTCAAACACAAAAATACTCAAAGATGAGTATTTTGATACACAAAAGAGGCTCACAATGGTATTTGGATAAATACTCAAAGTTAACAACATTTGTTACAAATACTCAACTTTTGGCATTTGGATACTCAAAACTACCAATCTTTCTCAATAACCAAACCTCAATAACTAAATTTTGGGGACCACACCCTATCAAAAGTAACAACATTCTCTCTCTATTTTTCAAATACTTAATTCAAAACTCAATTTTTTTGCACTTTCTCTCAAAAATTGAAATTATCAATTTTTAATATTTACCAAAATATGTTCAAGATTGATCTCATTTTAAACGTATTGTGAATATCTTTTAAATGGTACTAATATTATAAAAAAATATATGTACAAATTTAAAGTTGTGCCCATTTTATGAATAAAAATAGAGTGAATAGTACTTTTTTTTTAATTATGGACATAAATGAACCAATGTAGAAGGGTAGATACTCAAACTTATAAACCCATTAAATGAATACTCAAAATGTGATGTGACAATATTTGAGTATCCATATTTGAGTATACCACTAGTGATGCTCTAAGTTGCTAAAAACTAATCTTCTCTTACATACTCCTTTTGCTAAAAACAAGTTGCTAAAATCTCTCTGCTGCTTTTGGCAAATGAAAATCGGTGGTGCCAAAAGCAAAGATTTTATCAACTGTCAAAAGGCATTCTGGAATTTTGGGGGGAGACAAGTGTGAACGCAATCTCTCTCCCTCTCCTGGAAGAAAGAAAAAAAAGAAAATTCACTAAAAAAGAAAATTCAGTCTCACACCCTCTCACCTAGAAGGAAAACGAGAAAGGAAAAAGGATACTGAATGGCTTATAATTGTAATTAATTAATCCAATCTTTCAAGTTCTCACTCAAAATTTAGGATTTTAAACACTAAAAGAATTTTGGAAAAAAGATACTGTATGGCTTATAATTGTGTGCCCAATATACTATTAATCGGAACCACAAAAATATAGCTCAATCAGATAGTTCTAATTAATTATTCCAATCTTTCAACTTCTCACTCAAAATTTGGGATATTAAAAACTGAAAGAATTGTGGAAAAAAGATATTGTATGGTTTATAATTGTGTGCCCATTATACCATTAATCTGAACCGCATCTGTTGTATGACTTATTAAGAAGATCATGCGCGCAACTCAAAAAATATTGTGATCGAATATAGATAAATATCAATGGACATGATCTTTTGGGCTATGCCCGAAGCCTTTGCACCTAGTGTAATATAGATTTTGATTGGTAGATCTCATTAGTTTTATTAAACTAATTTTTTCTTGAGAGGTGCAAAGAGTGAAAATCGACAATCATTACGGGAGGAAGATAGTAATCGAGTTGATCAGCGTCTACGGGATTATAATTCTCTTTTGATTTTGCAAATTCCACTCGTAAAGTTGTCCATTGGAGTTGAATAGGCTCAAATGTCATTAAACATGATGTTGATATAATACAAGTTATGGTTCCAAAATAGATGCTTCTTTTCAATTTGGTCACCAATCAATTTCCTTTTGATTTCATCCTAAAAGTAGTGTGAATCTATATTTGAATTGCTGAGATTTAGAAATTACTGGCCTTGGTAGAAAAACAGTGGCAATTTTTCGTGTCTCTCTCTTTCGAAATTTTCTTATGACTTAACGGAAATGAAATTAATCTCAAAAGTAGGTAAGGGGTGTTTGGGAGCCTCAATTTTTTTTTTTTTTTTTTTAAACTTTGGCTTTGGAAAATGATTTTCACACTCCCTTTTTTTTTTTTAATGAATGCACTCCATTCCTTGTTTTTTTTTTTTTAGTGCAACTTTTATGTGTAATTTATAAAAAGATATTAAATGTAGTGCATCTATAAAAAAGTGGAGTGTGAAAATCATTCGCCTTTTCTTTTTTGATTTTTACATTTTTTAATTTTTTTAATTATGGCCTAAATGTATTATGAATGTGAGTGTTTGAGAGATATGTGCCAAATGCATTTTCTGTAAGTCTTTTATGTTAACTAAAATAGGAAAAGTGAAAAAACGAGAAGTCAAAGTCAAAGCTCCTCCCGGTCCTCTTGCTTCCAGCTTTTGGTCTCTAAACTACTCCCTCCGTCCCAATTTTATAGTCCCTCGTTCTATCCTAACCGGATAAAAAAACGATTATATCTTTCAATCGGTAATACATTTTGTATGCAATATGGATCTTGTTTGATAGATCTTGATTTAATCTAATAAACAAAGTGTTCAAAATCACCTAAAACATTGTAGATTATAAGACATAACATTTTGAAAAGTGGCACGAACTCCCAAAAGGGACTATAAAATTGGGACGGAGGGAGTAAAAAACCATAAATGTATAATTCATTTTGGATGAGGTAAGCCAAACACTTACAATTGGAAAAGGTGAAAATGAAGAATCAAAAAATTGGTCATCAAAAGACATATTAGGATTGCTAGCTAGAATTAATCCAGATGTTTATACCCCTTTGGATGGGGGGTTTTCGGGAGAAAAGAAAAGAAATTATCAGAAAAGGGTTTCTCACCCATGTTTAGATGGCACAATAGGTGAGAGAGGGTGAAACTCGGAGGGGGAAGGTGAGAGAAGAGAACCCCTTAAAACCCCCCATTTTGTTTTTCACCAAAATTGGTGAGATTCCGTGAGAAAGAGTTCAATGTTCGATTTTACCCCTGCTACGCCGCTCCCCTTGCCGCCGTTGCACCACCACTTCGTGTCCTTAACCCACCATCACCACTGCAAGATTCCGGTGCAGGTATGGTGGTAGCAGCTAGGTTTTCAAGATATTGCTCAAGCCAAGTATTTTTCTAATTTTTTTTTTCTTTTTTTGTATTTCTCACCCTAAATGTTTCCCTCAGATTCTGTCTTTAATTCTTGAAACAATACAAACAAGTAATGATATTTTTGCATTGTATGTAACAATTAAACCACAAAAATGACATCTCTACATTTTACAGATACCTATGCTCTAAAATGATAAGAAAAAAAGGAGAAGATATATGCTCTCAAAAGATGTTCCATAGATATAATACCCAACATTCATTTATAGATGACAAAGATACACCGATATATACCCACATATTTAGACATAAATATGTTTAGAATTATCCGATACAAGGACGAATCTGAAAAACATCTTGTATTAGGTATTTAGGATTAGTGCAATATAAATCTGTGTACATGTACAGTATTTTTCTTTTGGAGAACAAATAAAAATAAAAATAAAAAAACCTTTTAATTGCTCATGTAAGGCTGGAACCGTGGGATCATGTATAATAGAGTACATGAATGAGAAAGACAGACCCATGTTAAAGACAGCCCATTAATGAGGAGCTAGCTGTGAGATCATATGGCATTCACGAGCTCAATTTATCACAATAATAACACCATAAAGGAAAATAATAATAATGATATATCTGATATGTACTTTATTTGATATTAATGATACGAAAATCTTCTAGTCAGGGATCGTTGACTTTGCTTAAAGTCAGGACCTCACATTTTCCGATTGAATTTTGATAATTTGAACCGTCTAATGTGTTTAGAATATGTTGTTAAGGGTCCCCATGAGTAATCTTAAAAAAAAAATGATCGGGAAGGGCTTAATTGGAACAATTTTTGATAAAAACTATATATGTATAGTTTTATCAAAAACTGCTCAGATCAAGCCCTTCCTGATCATTTTTTTTATAATTCCCCCCGGAGACCTTTTAAAACACATTCTAAACACATTGAACTGTTCAAATCATCAAAATTCAATCGGAAAAGATGAGGTCCGCACTTTAAGCAGTTTGAGGGATCCTGACTAGAAGCTCTCCCATTAATGAAATGTCTGATATGTTTTGCTCAAAAAGATTTATAACACCATAAAGGAAAAGGAAAAGCTAGAAAAGGAACCTGAACGAAATGAACGGGGGGAGTTCACGAGACAGAAATCATTCAATTGCATGTGGGTTTTTCTTTTGAGAAAAAGCAAACAAACTTTACAAAAGACCCAAATTGGCATGTAAGCATATCAATGATGTCGGAGCCAGAAACCATATCCTACGGGCTACGTGAAATGCCAAGAAACAACTTAAAACAACACAACTGTGTCCGAAACCGTTGGATAAAAATGAACCCGCATATATTCAATGGCTCCGGACACAATTGTACTTTAATTGTGTATTTCTAGACTTTTTGATACATCACTCGCTTTGTTGGAGAGTTAATTAGTGTTTTTAAGCATATGTTAATTGGGAACCAATTTTGTTTTAACTTATGAATTTTAGATTTTAGAATGTAAATTTTGAAATTATAATCTTTACAAGTGTTTTGGAATTATAAACAGAATAGATTTTTACAGTAAGTATAATGAGAACCCAAGAAGTTAATTAATTTCTCAATCCTATAGAAGTGATTTTCAAATTATGCACTCTTATTCATTGTTTTAATCCATAATCATAAAGATTCAGAATCAGCATCAAGCACACAATTTGAAAACAAACAGTCCAAGATGGGATAATGCGGTTCCCCAAGGACCTCAACATAACATACGCCATTTTGTCTTTTAAAATACCAACGAAGGTCATAAGTTCCACAACATTTACCAATTATGACACACTTGACAGCGTTGAATAATTTTACACTGTGAGACCTGTATCGCATTTTGAATTTCTATCACTGGCTTGTTTGCTTTTATTTTTTAGTCAATTTTGTAAATGTTAAAAAAAACTAGGATTATCGATGAGATAGACAAAAGACGTGGAATTGAAAGAATGATATACAAAATACTCCCTCCGTTCCTATTTGTTGGTCCTCTACGAAAAGTCGTGCCATTTTTCAAATAAAAAAATGAAGTATTTTCGTGTATCATTTTTCAAATTTTTTTACACTGAATTAAAGTACTCATCGTGTACTTTAATTCGGTGCTAAATTTTTTTAAAAATGATAGACGGAAGCACCTAATTTTTTGATTTGAAAAAAGGTAAGAGAGAGAGTGTGGGACAAACAAATAGGAACGGAGGGAGTATAAACAAACAGATCTTTTAATAAAGGGAAATAATTTTCAAACCTCCACGGCTTATCCTCAAACACTCCCTTTTTTATTTTTATTCACTTAAAAATACCAAATTACCCTTCATATGAATGAAGACTATGATCCCCCAAGTAAGAAACTGGCTAATACATACCATCTTTAGGAATGTATCAGCTAAATTAATTTGCATTTAAGATTATCAGTTGACAGTTGACCATAATGTGATTGTAGATTTATGTCCAATTTTGACGCACTTCAAATATTAATTTGTATTATGTAAAACAACAATTTTAACTGCCAATTTTTATCAAAATGCATGCTTGGAGAATGTACAATATATTTAAGCCAAATGAGAGCATGACATCGAAGGAGGGATGTAGCTCTGATAAACTGGCAGGCTCGACTTTCATCCTCAACAATAAAAAACTAAAATCACTAACAGTTTATCCGTTCATTAAATTTGAGTTTGCAACATTAATAGTCTTTACACATATGGCCACGTGTGAACAAGAAAACATAGAGTAAAGTACTGGCTCATGTCGGTGTTCCACTGAGGTGGTTTTTTGAAAAAATTGACTTTTCACGGTTTTTATGTGATGTATTGTGAGAGAATGACTTGTCTCGGTGCTTGGAAAAAACAGTTTTTTGTTTTTGGAACACCCCCTAGGCTCTGTTTGGATTTTGGAACTCGTAGAACATGAGAAAAAATAAAAAGAAGAAAGCGTGAGAAAAATAAGGAGAAATTTTCATTATTCTCAACACTCTATTTATCCATTTTCTCTTCTTTTTCCTCTCAAACCAAACAAAGGAGAGGAAATTTTTTAAACTTTTCCTTCTTTTCTCTAAGTTCCAAACAAAGCCTTAGGAGCTGTGAGTTCAGTTTTGTCTGTGGATCTTCGAATGGAGTGGTTCATGTTTTGGCCAAGTCGGGTTTGAGAAGATTTGGCATTATAAACTTGGGAAGCTAGACTTTCTGAATAGTTGTTGGATTCTTTTAGGAATGATAACCTGTCTTTTTGATATACTGGATTTTAGTTGTAGATAATAAATTCCTGTCATTTTGACCAAAAATAAAAAATAAAAATCGAAGAATAACTTTTGTGGCCGGATGTCCCGGATAAATAATTAGGCCATCTTACCTTTACTATTTGCATGCTTTTGTCAACTTTTAAGTCTCTTTGGTTTGCAGGTCTACATACCATCTTTGAATTCTTAATTATGAAGCACAAGGAATGGAACATACTTTTGGAATGGGTTGATGAGGTCCTCCTTGTGTCGTCTTTTAAGATTAACCTTTTTAGTGTCTTGCTAAAAGTCCACTCAATAGGTGAAGGATAATATGTATACAATGACACACTAGTTAATTCTGATGTCAATGCATATTTCACGGATATCAATATACTTTCACGGATATTAATATATTTTTCTCGGATATTTATGCATTTTCTACTTATTATCCTCTACTTTTTGAGTGGAGGTTAGGATTTTCTTTCTTTTTAACCCGAATTGATTGGTCAGGTGGTCAAGGCTATGATCTCAGGCAGGTGTGGAGGGAGAGTAGGGTTGGGGTAGGTCCTGGCCACCCCGCACTTTTTTGTCGGCTGAGATCTCCCAAACTTCTTGTGGATGATTTCCGAGATTTGAGAACACATAGACTTGCATTTTAATGGATTGTTAAGCTACTTATGTTCTATTTTGATTGATGATCAATCTTGAAAGATGTATTTTGTTTTTTTCTTCGACTATGAAATGCAAAGATGTTGGTAGTTACTATTTTTTTCTTAATCTTGGCTCGGCTCCGCCACTGATCTCAGGGGTTTGCTTGATCATCTTATGTTCTCAAATTCGAAACCTCTCATGCGTTATCACATCTTTTGGGGCTAGTCCACTTAAATTGAGCTCTCCGCAAGTGAGCAGAATGATTGAGCTAGCTTTCAGAATTATCAAATGGAAGTAAACTGGTCCGGACATTTAAATTATAAAAATAGTAATTCTTACAGTAACTATTAATGTCTATACATTTCGTGGCTACTCACACACAAAGATACTGTTTCCACCGAGTTTTTCATATTTTTTTAATAAATTAAGTTTTTATTATAGGTACATGGGAGGCCTCTCAATAACATTTCATAGTACAGAAATATGATAATCCATCCGCCTCAATTGGTTCGTCTCATTTTAGACTTTTCATGTCTCAAATTATTTGTTCATTTGACTTTTGAATGAATGGTTATATTTTTATCCTTCGTTGTTCTTGAATAAAACTTTTCAAAAACATTGAACGGTAATATTGAAATTTTTTTACATTTCTCGGTGCAATTATTCTGTTCTCTAAAAAAATTAATTTCCCAAAATTGGCCAGCCAAATTGTTGCGGACGGAGTATAAGATTACTACAAATAGAAACAAATAAATTTTGGAAGGAAAAGGTAATGCACTGGGACACTTTTTATTACTCGAGAAGTATAAAATTTGCTTAATTTTCCGCTGCCCAACATAAAACAAACTCTATTGGAAAACGGAAAATTTTCAAATTTCGAAGTGCAAAAAATTCTCCCAACTGACTTTCGGTGCGCTGCGTGCCCACATGGCTTACCCAGCACTCCCTGAGTAACTATCCTGTGATCTTATGGTGTGTGATGCTCCAATATCTTCCAAGGGACGGGGGCTTGAATTTTGACTCGGAGGTGGTACCCAAAATTAATATTATCTCTCTATCTGTCCTGTAAAGATAGTTTATTTTAAAAATGACGTGCGAATTTTGGATAAAAATTTCAATTAGTTCTTTAATTGTATGTCAAAAAAATGTAAAAAATCATGCACTGAAGTGCTTTATGTTTTTTATCCAAAAATTGAAGGTTTTTTGGTAGTGGATTATCTTTACGGGTGGAAGGAGCAATTAGTATAAAAAAATGTAAACAAGTATTATAAGATTAATTATTTCTAATACTGAAAATGGTATATATTTTTATAAGTTAATCATCCATCCACATATTGAAACCCCGCCCCCTCCTTAGCTCCATCTCTGATTTCTCTAATTTCGTTGGTAGTTCGTTATATGGGTTGATAGAATTAAATAGATGATTGAAAATGATGAGAAATTACAGTACTTGTTTGGCGCTCAAAGTTCCCTTTCATATCCAAGTTTAGGGGTTGTGACGGATAATTGGGTACTCGGGAAATATGGACCAATTATGGACAAGGTTGGAGTGATCATAAATAGTCTAGGTGTGTATATCGATCTATCAAATTCCGATTAAGCAGTTCAAGAAAATACTAATCAAGTCAAACAAATAGTCTGGCTAACAAACAAGCTATTAAAACATGGCAGTCTAGGGGTGCAAACGACCCGAGTCGAGTCGAGCTTTGTTGTGTTTGAGCTCGGCTCGTTAAGTAAACGAGCCAAAAAATCGAGCTCGAGCTCGAGCTCGGTTTGGTCATAAACGAGCCGAGCTAGGATAATTTACTTAATGAGTCTCCTTAAACGAGCCGAGCTTTTTGCGAGCCGAGCCTTAGCGAGCTCGTTAACCAAACGAGCCAGTAAATCGAGCTTGGCTCGAACGAGCCGAGCTAGGATAATTTACTTAAAGAGTCTCTTTAAACGAGCCGAGCTTTTTGCAAGCCGAGCCGAGCCTTAGCGAGCTCGTTAACTAAACAAGCCAGTAAATCGAGCTCGGCTTGATTACTTAACAAGCCGAGCCTTATCGAACCAAGCTACGAGCTACTCGTAAGCAGCTCGGTTCGTTTGTAGCTCTGCATGACACTATTTCATCAGCATCAAACCCATCCCCATTCCCGAAAAGTAACCGATGTCAAGTGCTATCGTGTCCTCAACTACTACTACACATTCACATGGGTTTGATGAGTAGTGTGTGGTGATTGAAGGCAATTGAACTGTACTATGTGACGATGCTGCCAAGGAACTTGTGGAAATTTGCAAGGTCCATTCACATTCTGTTTAGGAATCTGACGAATTGATTGCGTGATTGTGTCAAACAATACTGCTTCATTTCACACCCTCACTTATTCAAGGATGTGTTTGAAACTTAGGAGAAAAAATTGAAAAGAAGATAAAAGTTTTACAAAAATAAAAAATAAAATCAATTGTTTAAAAAACAAGTTTAATTTTTTCTTCAATTTTTTCTTAACTTTCTCTTTTTCTTATTTTTCATTCTTTTCTCTTCCGTTCCCCAAGTTCCAAAGAGACGATCCACCCACTCTCCCATATGTGTAGGTGTCGTACATACTACACACTCATACAGTAAGACCATCTCCAGTAGACTCGCAAAAACTCCGGCGAACCCATTTTGGCGACCCAAAACCAGAAAACGAAGACCCAGCGGCCTCGCCAAGCACCTCGCCATTTCCGTAGAAGCTACAGTACCTCGCCACAGGCGGCGAGGTTTGGCAATCGAAGGCGAGCTCGCTAACGGAGTATCTTTCTCTCTCCTCCCACGTCGGAAAAACGACTACACCGGAATATTTGTTCTAAAATCGATTTGATACTAGAGGGTTGTAGGAATCGTCGATACTGAAAATTCCTTTTTCGCTATCTGAATACTTAACAAGCAAAATAAAAGGAATTATAAAACAGTAAATGATGAACACAACGATATACGTGGAAAACCCCTTAAAAAGGGTAAAAATCACGAGAGGAAATCAACGCACTAAAAATTACCATTGTGCAGTTACAAAACAATCTCAATAATATAATCGTGAATTCTCACTGACTAACCCAAGACTGTTTTGCCGAATCCACGTACACCACGCCAAGTGGTTGACTGCCGCACGCCTTGAATCCTCAAGTCCTCCAATAAACTTCCTGAAATCTAAAATAATAAAAGACCAAAGCTTGATTTCTTTTTCTCCAACCGTGACCTCTATGTTATCACCTTACAAGCCGCAGACGTCATTGTTTTCTTCTAATATGTGGGTCGTCCATTTCTTTGACTAACTTCCTCCTTTTTATAAAGTGGCTGCCAATTGCTTTCCTTATAACATGACTTTCAAAATCTTTCTATGTTGAGGAAGATTTCTCTTGCAGTAATAAATCTTTCCAATCTTGATTAGCCTCAAATCACTCCAATATTCCAATTTAATTAGGCCCCATATACTGTGCAAAACCTTCCAAATATACCAAGCACTTTGATGTCGTGCACTTTGATGGACTACACACTCATAGTCCCTTGTTACACAACAAATTGATTTCCTTCCACTTCCTAAATAGACATTCTAAAAATAAAAAGAAATAAATTACAACTCGATAAATAGGGATACAAATAAATGTGTGTTTTGTTGTGGAATTTGCCAATACAAACAGACTATGCACTATGGGCCTAACAGATACGATGTCAACGGTGTAAGATTCGTCGGCAGATCCTTCCGCTAGAGCCCGCACGCGCCAGTCAACGGACGCGTGTGTGAGCGAGTCAGATCTACTCGCGGCGCATGTATTGCACGCGCCCGTGCGAGGGAGAACAGCTGACATCGTTTTTTTCTTCTTCTTTGAAGTGGCTACACTGCTGGGTGATGGAAGTGTTTGAGGCTAACTAAGTGTACTTTTTCTTGCCAAAATGGAGATAGAGATAGCTAAACTGATGGAGACGCTCTAACTAGAGCAAACCATGCCCTTACCCGTTTATTGAGAAATCCGACTTTTCTATAGTTTGAACTGCGGATGGCAGTTCATATAATAGTTTTTGCAATTGGCAATCGCGCAAAATAATTTATAATGATTGAGATTTATTGACAGATTTCTACTTGGGATGTAACGGCTGTGTTTGGTTAGATAGTTTAGTTTAGTTTTGATGATGTCAGCAGGTGTAATGAGTGGAGAGAGATAGAGAGAGAAATGAAGAAAATGAGGATGTCATCAAAACTAAAACTAAAACTAAACAAAGAAACGAACAAGGCCAACATATCTTACTTGGTACTTATCTTTCATAATCTTGAATCATTAGCTGCCGAAATAGAACGGTCCAAACCCAACGAATGAAAAGCCGGATCACTAAGGCATCTCCAGTGTACTCTCTTAAAATGGCTCACAAATTGAATCCTAAAGTGTACACACGTGAAAGTGGGGTTAAATTTTCACTTCTAGAGTTTGCTAATTTTAGAGATTATATGACACTCAATGGACTACCAAAAACAGTTCAAAAAAAAAAAAAAAAAAAGACTACCAAAAATATTTTGTGCAAATATTTCAAAAATAGTGAGACCTATAAAATTGATCAATTCAAACGGCATTTTTTTGGGTAATTGATTTTCACAACCATAAATTGATATCCACACTTTCTTTTTTGTCTTTCAGTGAAACTTTTACACATAAAAGCTTCAATAGAAAAAGAAAAAAAAAAAAGATGTGGATAACACTTTAGGTCCCACTTGAAGCTAGTTACAATGCTAACCAAATTTAAGTAATGTGATAGGAGCCACATTTAGGAGTCTGTATGGGGAGCTCATTGAAGACCACAATTAAGCAAATGACATGCTAAATACTACTAACGAGATTACTAGGAACTTTACCTAAGAGCTATTTTTTAGAGCATCCACAAATGGGCTCTCAATATAACTCGTAGATGAGGCTCCTAATATTTACCTAGCCATTCGCTCAATAGGGTCCCCATACAAACTCTCAAAGGTTGCTTCTAAGCATGGCTCCTACCACATTAGTTAAATTTAGGCAACATCATAGCTAACTTCAAGTAGGATCCAACTCGACAACTATTTTAAGCATGGTTCCTATATCTTACTCGACAAGACAACTATCTTTCAGAAACTCGAACCATTAGTTGTCGAAATATAACGATGGAGGTATTATTGCTTTTTGCAGTTCAAACCCAACTGATGGGAAGCCGAATCTTCAGTATACTCTCAAAAATTGGCTTTTAAATTAAATCCTAAAGTATACACATAAAGCCTAAGCAGTGTCAAAATTTCACTCCTAAACTACCAACAAAATTCTCTATTTTGTGCAAATATTCCAAAAAGAGTAGGACCCATAAAATTGGTCAAGTCAAACGGTATTTTTTTTTCTACGAAGACCCTTATTTTTTGGTAATTCTACATTTTAAAAATATTTAACGAGTTTGAGCCCCATTTGAAACTAGCTACAACGCTACCTAAATTTAAATAATGTAGTAGAAGTCATGTTTAGGAGTCATCTTTCAGAGCTTGTATGGAGAGCTTCTTGAAAATCACAATTGAGCAAACTATTTGCTAAATAGAAGTCTCACCTAACGACTATTTTAGGAGCCCGTTGTGGATGTCCTTATCGAAGACTAGGGATTGTCCGTGCCTAAAGGCATGAAACAACGCGCTTTGAACACAATTTAAATGAATTATCACTTTCTACTATTGACCATTCCGCCAGCCAAGCTGACCTCTCCTAAAAATAATGTTTTCAAATAAGCTTTAAACAGATTTCATCTAATTAACTACATTAAATCTTTATGGCATACATCAATTCAATGCATCCAAAAAGTATGTCAAAAAATAGCAATTGCTGTAATACTTTAGAAATACCTAAAATATAAATAAATCTCACATGGAAATATTAACAGCTAAAAGAAACAAAAAATGAATACCGAAAGAGAAGTGTAAAGAGAGTATCTTCCTCATAAACTTCTCGAGACATGTTCTTCCAGATCTTTTTATTCGTCACTTTTGACCATGAATGTTTGAACTTTCTCATCATCAATTTTCTAAATGTCGTCAACTGTCTTCATCACTCTTAAATACCTATTTCGTCCAAAGAGAAAAATTAAGAACATGAACAACAATATAAAACATTTAAGAAAATAATTAAATGAGTAAGCTAAAATTCCCTCTTGCAAAATAAAATGGTTATGAAATAAGTTACCTTAACCATAGATCTCATCTATTCTTCCCAACACTATCGTGGTAGGATCATAATCTGTACATGTATATTACCTTAACACATCTCATTTTTTTTCATACAAAAGAAAAAATATCCACGGAGATAAACAGTGTACAACTCCACACAACACGGCCCGAAAGGCCTCAAAACATCTAACCCTGGGAGGGAGGGAGAGAACGTGTAGAATAACAAAAAAAAAAAAAAAATTGACTACCTCTTCTCTTGACAAAGCAGAGGTAATGAGCCTCTCTTTCTCCAATCAAGGTATGAAGGAAGTTGATTTTTGCTCTTCTTGGAGAAGCTTATGAATTAGAAGAATTGTGTGTGTGCTTATAAAAGGAAAACCTAAGTTTCAGCTTGGATTATTAAGGAAAACATAGACTCATTTTTCAAGAGAAACATATGTGAATGCTAACTAGTAAAGAAAAATATAATTATCAACTTTTAAAAAAATGGTTATTTCCTTTCCGTAAATAAATCCAAAAGGTGTTTGTTTCCTTTTTGAATGTAGGAAAATCAACCCAAAGGAAACAACTTAAAATCAATTATTGAGTTGAATATAAGGAAATTAAATAGGAAAACCATTTGTTTAGTTGATTTGAATTCAAAAGGATTGTCCATCATTTTTTAAGGAAACAGTATAAAAGCAATCAATGAAAATAATTTAGTCATCAGGTTATAATGGTTTATATTAGGAAGTATTCTCTTTATCAAACGGCTACAATTAACATAAAATGTCGATCAGATAGTTGTAGAGAGTGTTGGGTTTGTATGTGTAAGCAAAAACCACTCTATTTTATAATATAGATTCCTTTAATTTAGGATTTTGAATTTTGAAATGAAAGTATTTTCAGCCTTTTGATTAGTTGAGAAGAAACTTTAAAATTTAATCACAACCCTCCAATGTGCCACAGAGGACAATTGTAAGAGGGACATTTTGCAAAACCATTGTGTAATGTAATATAGATATATGCATATTAAGGTAGGGAATTGATATTGACACTCCCCTTTTCTCTATTGACACGCTTTTTTTTTGTCTCTATTCATAAAATGCAGGAGCAACTTCTGTCAATATCACTTCCCTTATGCGCTATTTGTTTGGTGGGATTTAGGGTGGGACCCAAAATTTCATGTTTGTTACCTTTTTTTCGGATGATATTTGAAATCTCTCACCAATTTTTATCCCAATTAGTACGGGATATAAAATCTCATGGGGGAGGTGAGATGATGGGATATGGATTTTTCAATGACTAAATCAAAAAAAAATGTTTTCTAATGACTATATCTTGCTAAACACAAATATTAGATATAAATTTTCTCCATCTATCGATATCCTAAATAATATCTTAAGGATTTCATTTCACACTTATATCCAAGAGGTTTCATATCCCCTCTCTCTCTCTCTCTCTCTCCCCAGTCTTCACGTCCCTCGAGGAAATCCTTTCCTTATCCCCACTACAAATAATAACTCCCACACCAACAAACTATCCCTCTCCATTAAAACCCCACACAGAAGCTCGTACACCTTTCCACTACGTTACCTTACCAGCACTGCCCACCAAGAATGGCGATCAACACATCCACCGCTCCTCTCATCCTCTCCCTCCTCCTCACCCTATCCCTCGCAGCCACCGCCGCCCACCACGCCGCAGCGCCGCCGCCGGCCGACTGCTCCACCGTCATTCTCAACCTAGCTGACTGCCTTAGCTACGTCACGGAAGGAAGCACGGTGACGAAACCTGAAGGGAAATGCTGTTCTGGGCTGAAAACGGTGTTGAAATCCAACCCCGAGTGTCTGTGTGAGGGTTTCAAAAACAGCGCTCAGTTGGGCGTCACGTTGAATGTCACCAAGGCCTTGGATCTGCCCTCCGCTTGCCATGTCTCTGCTCCTTCTGTCAGTAACTGTGGATGTGAGTATTCCCTTCGATTTTCCTTGCTAGTTTTTTTTTTTTTTTTGATTGGGATTTTCCTTTCTGGGTTTCTGTTCTTTTTTTTTAGATTGTTGCTTTGGTAGCCAAGGGTAATTTCAGAAGAAATGTCCTCATTCTTTTTTCTTTTATTGTTGGATTTTTATTTTTATTTTTTTTACCTTTTTGAGTGTTGAATTTGAAAAGAGAAGGATAAATTTTGGAGACATTAAAAAAAAGTCGAAAAAACAAGTAAAAAGGAAAGAGTTGTATTTTGACAAGAGTCTCCTTTGTGGTGATATTTTGACAAATTTTTAGGCAGAATTTGTTGACTACTTGCCTTACTTTTTAAATTCATCTGGTTGAATAGAAGATCTCGAAAATCCTGTGAACCTAACTTTTCATGTAGACACGCACAAATGTATTTGGCCCTTTCGGCCTAACTTTTAATTACTCCTACTTTTTAATACGGTCTTTTTAGTTGTTTCTTTTTTAATTTTTTTCTATTAAAATTTGGATTAAATTTTTATATCATATAGACAAAAGTTGGGGAAAAAAAAAAAGTTTGGACGAAGAAAAAGTTCATAAAAACAGCTAAGGAAATTAACCAAAAAGTCTTTAAAAATTTAATAAAATTCTCACTTAAATCAATGTCCGTGAATTTACGGGAATTTCGATTTCAAAAGATTTCAACTCAGAAAAAGGGTGAAATATGATTCAATTTTTCAAAATTTTTTCTTAGAAGGCAAAAAAGAGAGTCATTTTCTGGTTAGCCAGATCGAAAAGCAACTCTTTAACCTAGTGTGTTAAATAAAGTTAACCAGAATAGCGTGCCCCATTTGATGGGTTTTTTTCGGCGGAATTCTTTTTAACTTTTGTCTCAAAAGACATTTGTGGGGAAGAAATATATGCTTTTGCCTCTGCTTTATTCCTGTCTTCCTTTTTGACGGGAATTTTTTGAGCAAGAACTTTCGGCTGGTAGTTCTATTTTCGTGAATAGACGAAAATGTCCCCATATGGCCTTGCAGCGTCTACCGGTGAGGTTGACGACATATTTACTCTCCGGTACCCTTTGGTTCAGTTTGTTTCCCTTGCCCAAGTTTGGCCTTGCTTTCTTCTCCCCAGGAATAATTTTATTGGTTCTTTTTTGCGTTAGGAAAAAATGCTTCGGAACATACCAGAATGTTCCGATGTGCGAGGATCCCACATCTACTATGTGGGATTCATGTGCATCGGATAATTCCAGACGCAGATGTGTACGAACCTGCGCACTTTGTCTATAGCATTGTTTGTTACTTTTATGTGAAGTTATTTTTCTAGGCAAGAGATCTATTTCGTGCATGCTTACCTGTGTATGTGCAAATTGATGCATGGGTGGTTTAAATTGGATCTTCCCGACTCCTGTAATTGTTTAATTTGTTTTTCTATTCTTGCAGTGAGTCTTGTCCCTGGTGCTGCTCCAGGTACGTAGTGTTCTGACCATTTAATATCGGACTTGGTGTTTTTTTTCTTCCTGCATTAACAATTACCATAGTTACGCTCTGTTGGTACCCTCCCGGCACTGAAAAATTTCTCCTGTTTGGATAACTCAAATCCTAGAATCCCTACCTTTCCGTTCTCTCATATGGGAGAAGCCGCAGGGCAATAATCAGGGCAATGAAGGAGAAGGATTTTTCTTAATAGGGAGAAGGCGAGAACTTCATTAAAGTATAAATAACAGTTTACAAGATACAAACCAACCAACCAAGAAAAGAATAAAAGGAATTGGAATTAAAGGTTAATAAGTTGATTTTTCAAGTTTATATTGAATTCAATCGCAAAACTGTTTTTAGTAGCACTTCACTTCCCCTTGTTTCGACCCAATATAGGAGGGTAGGGAATGCTTAAACTGTGGGTCCTCTCTCACCTTCCAGATGCTTAATTTTCCATTTTGACAAATGGTGTAGATTGACCGTTTCCCTATACTCTCAACTTCCCAGGAAACACCTCAGTCGAAACATATTGGAACGGGTTTGTAGTTCCTGCGACCAGTAATGTGATATCCTATGAGATTATCCACGCGTCCTATGAATTGTATTACAAAATAATTTTTAATATCAATGTACTAGAAAGTTGTGAACATGTGTTGAATGCATCTTGAAAAATTTCAGATTTGCAATGGGCTGATATAAACTTGCCACCTATTAGGTGAATAGGTATTTATGGGGGGTGATACTCTGGCTTTGAACAAAAGTTAAAAGGAAAAGGCACTCACGTCCTTCGTTCTCATGTGTGTGTTCATGTGGCTTTGGGAGTCAGTTCGTCATTTCTCGATTATGTGTAATGCAACAGGAGTGTTTTGTACAATACGCATCGCCATAGGCTGAGTTTAGCTTGTAGCCTGTAGGGGCCAAACAGTTGGGTAGTTCTAGTTTTATAAAACATTCTTCACGGTAAAGAAGCACTAAGGGGGTAACAATGCCCCAAGGTTTTTTATAAGATTCTTGTTACTTAAAACCTTTATATAAAAGTTGCTAGTTTGCACCATGGTCAAACAATGCCCCAAGATTTTTTATACGATTCTTGTTACTTAAAATCTCAGTAACTATGATCGATGTTACAGAAGAAACAAAGGAAATTTTATTGATTCAAATGTTTGGAACTTTAAATGTTTTGGTTGTCAATTTGAGATCGCAATTTGTGATGGGATGTTATCAAAAGATTTTGGTGACAATTTCATTGCCCTGCCATTTTGTTCATACTTTAGGACGATAGGTTCTGTTCCTCTTTCTAGTAAAGTGGATACTTTCTTAGCAGGTGCTCTTAGCCACAAGTTAGGAAGCTAACAATGGTTATAGTTGCCGATAGAGAAAAAAAAAAAGAAAAAAAAAACAATGGTTATAGCTGTACATTCCCGACAAAATGGGGTAGGTAAAGAATGTACAAAATTTGTTGCTTTGTTTACCTCAGGCCTAAAGGCACATCTTAATAGAAGCAATCATATCTTTTTGCGATATTAAGGCTCTGGTAAAATCAAAATATGGTGCATGGCGTTCAACCGTTCATAATGTAGGTTTGTGACTCCATTAGCATAATGGCGTACATGCGGCCATCGTAGGAAGACAATCATTTCTAGTGTCGTTCTGACATATGTGCTTTGCTTTTTGAAAATGATTGCTTCCACTCCCATTACTTGTGTGCTTTGCTTTTTAAAAAAGATTGCTTCCACTCCCATTGTGCATTTCGAGTTCATTTACCTTTAATGCAAGGGTTGAGTTTGTTGAAATTGTAGATTTTATAAAAGTTAATTCTGAATATCAAATTCCAAAAGCATATTAAAACTGTCCGTTTAAGTTTTTGAGACCCGTTGGTCTCTATACTTCTTAGAACTTGCTTTAAGCGCTTTGAAATTTAGCCAAAACCTAGAAGCCAAAGCTGTGGCAAACACATTGGTGCAGTTTTAGAGGCGCCAGAATGTGAAATCTTCCCCCTTAATAAGCTGTTGTAAGCACCCCGGAAAATTTCGATGCTGGTCCTTGTCTTTCTGTCCGAGCATATCATCTATATTTCATGTGATAGATTCATCGGTTGTTTGTTTGGTGATGCAGCTATTGCTCCGATTGGTGCTGTCTCCCCCAGCTCAATTGCAAGTCCGCCTACTACCTCGGTTGTAGGAGCAAACGAGCTTGCTCCTGCACCTGCTCCAGTGACGACTTCTGATTCTACCGGTCTGGCCATTTCTGTTGGATCTCTTCTTGTGGCACTATTGGTTTCAATGCTCTCTTTTAGTTGAGCAACTTTTTGCAGTTTTTGGAGGTGGAAGAGAGTGGAGTGGAGGGACTTTTGGGATGTTTTGTTTCTGAACTTGTTATTGCAGTAGTCTATAAAGTATTATAGTGTATTAGGTTTCTTCGGAGAGCATATGTTATTGATTCTGTGAGTTGCATTTGGATGCTATTTCGCTATTTTGGAGTAATATTTTATAAGTTCTTACATGCTGTTCAGCTGTTGTCTACTGTATCATTGTTTATGCCAACTACAGCAAGATTTTTTTGGACTTCAAGCAGTATGTATGATGTTCTTCCATGGTTCGGAAAGAACGCATAATTATGGCCCCAACTCGATCTCTGTAAACCAACTGAGTTTATATAAATGAGCTGAGCTTTGGAGTTTTGACCTCGGCTGGTTCACGACACAAGTCTAAAACTACTCAAGCTCGAGTTCGGTTTGATTACTAAATGACTTTAGTTGAGTCTTGAGTTAAATACATACGCGCAGATTGAAACTACCCGAAAGCCTCTACTCAATTGTCTAGTTGAGGGAGTTAAAGTCGAATTATCATTTCCTCAGAAGAACCAATTCTTAAGCCTAATTGTCTAGGTCGAATAATCATTTCCTCAGAAAAACCAGTTCTTTAGCCCAAGTTTAACCATAGCAAGGGGCAAGTCGTTTCGTTTCATGCCTTTCGGCTCGTCCGATGGATGGGCTTGCAGCCTTACCTATAATGTTATGACACGTGTTAGTGTTATCCGTTCCAATTTTTTTATCCCCATTAGATCCATGGCGCTAGAGATCACCCTCTTCGAGAGCATCCTAGAGATCACATCCGGACCTTGTAAAAGTGTTTTGAACGGTCCAAATTTAAAGCGACTCTACCATGAAAGAGTTTTTTTCAATCATAAGTGTTATTTTTCAGTTGCTTACATCTTTACAATGCAAGGAAAACAAACCAAGGAAGGCCACACTGGGTGATATTACACATTGGATGACTTCACAAGAATAAAGCCCCACATAACTTTAAATTGTATGGAAAGAAAACCAAAGAAGGCCACACTGATAGATACATATTGAATGACTTGACAACCTTCATGCTCCAACCCCACTATTTTGACAGCCCCCACCATCTCCATTCAAGCTTCAAAAATCACCACTGGTATTCACAACTTTCCACAGGCTCTTGATCAGCAAAACTACAACTAGCAATATCATCGAAGCAAATCGCCGAGCAAGAGAGAAGTTATCGAATCGATACGGGTGTGATTATTTCAAGGTTCTTCCGTCTTTGGAGCATAAGTTAGCACCGCATCTGCTACTGTGAGGAAGATCTTGTCTTCTCCTATCAAGTTTGCAAAGCTAGATGCGTACAGTTTATCGATCACAACTTGCCCCGGATTCGCTAAAACAAGCTGTTAAAAGAAAGTCAAAACCAAAAAGGTAACACACAACGCTTTAAGTACTTCCTAATCTTCACAGTGAATTTCAGAACGCAAGTTTTAGCTGAGTTCTACCTGAATTTCTCTCTTTTGGAGAGTTCGGTAGAGTTCTTCCAAGGCATGGATGCCGCTAGTGTCTATATCAGTAACAGCTGCAATATAAAATTATAATCCCAGTTCAATACCAGTTGGTATAATTCAGTTTCAAGTTGGTATTTTTTCTTTAATAACTTGGTATCCGGCTCAATGGACCGACTATGCACGAGTGGAAGCCCAGTTAAATGCGTTACGTATGGACTGATCAACACAAGAACTGATAGCATGCGGGTGGGAACTTAATCCCATAAAAAAGCTTCTTGAGGTCTCTGGCTGTCAAGTGACTACTAGCCAATTACATGGGGTTTTTGGCTGGAAATTACGATAAGAGGATGGAAAATACTTACGTGACATTTCAACTATAAGATACTGAATTCTGGGTTGCGTATTTGCTTGCACTTGTTCTTCCTCATCAGTTAGCCATCTCAAAATCCTGCAAAAAGAAAAAAGAAAAAAAGAAAAAAAAAGGCTTTATTAATCTAGTTCCAAAACTTAAAACGATTTTATGACCCAGTTTTCCTTTCTTACAACCATTCCTAATTTTCAGAAGTAAAAGGATCTGCTATGAGCAAAATAGGGAAGTAAAAGTCAGCATATATATACAAGTCTAGTTTCTAACCCAAAATCTCTTTAATACTTCTGTAGACAAGACAGTGTTTGTGAATTTGTCATGTTATCCTTGTCTTCAACTTTTCCTTTCACTCAACCAATCCCTCCACAAATCCATGAACAAAATCGTTTTTAAACACAGAATCTAAGTTCATAGACTACATTTGAAAATGAAAAATTGCCACTGCATCTTTTGGAATCAAAGGGGGAATGAGTACAGTGGCTAGTGGCTACACAAGATTGAGAAGAAGGCCAAGAAAATCAATACCTCTCCTTGACATAGTTGGAGTTTGAGAAGTAGATCGCAGAATCAACTCTAACTATTAGAATTCCAGGAACTTTTGCAGCATCTGGGTATTGCTGTATATTCCTATAAACACTAGTCCTCGGAAGCTTCCCCAGTAGAGCAGTCCGCGGCCTCGTCACTTGCAGCAGGATTTTGGCAAAAGAAATCCCAACCTGGTTGCATTAATACATGAT
The DNA here is from genome assembly GCA_020921065.1 of Vaccinium darrowii. Taxonomy (NCBI): domain Eukaryota; kingdom Viridiplantae; phylum Streptophyta; class Magnoliopsida; order Ericales; family Ericaceae; genus Vaccinium; species Vaccinium darrowii. The sequence goes on along the minus strand of CM037152.1, from coordinate 49,192,836 downwards.
TAGCAAAATAAAAAAATTAGAAGTCAAAACCTAACAAAACAGAAACTGTTTTCCTTTTCCCTTACAGCAATCAAGAGGCCTATCTCAACCGAAACGAAAACCACACCAAAGAAGGCTCCCATACAAGCAATAAAATCCAATTTGTCGATCTTCCAGATGAGGATCATGGCTTTAATGTCGATTAGTCCTATCACGGCTGATATGATGATAGAAGCAATAACGGCATTTGGGGTGTACTTAAATAGCGGGGTGATCACTAACAGAGTTAACAACAGAACGCACGACATCACGATGTTGGAGACTGCTGTATTACATCCAGCCATGAAATTAACTGCCGAGCGAGAGAATGATCCTGCCAGAAAAATTTTAAACTAAGTTTCCGGAATCCAATGGAATCTTCGTTAAGTTGATCACTAAAAGTGTTGATTTATTTGCCAAAATTTTTCTTATTACCTGTGGCCACATAGCAAGATGTCATTGAGCCTATGACATTCATCGTTCCTAATGCTACCATTTCTTTGTTTCCATCAAGCTCATAGTCCTTTACGGCTGCAAATGTTCTTCCAATTGCTATGGATTCCTAGAAAACCAAAATATTTCCATTAGCAGCTTTATTGGATTAGATATATACTACTTGTAATAAAACCATTTGAAATGCTTACTGTCAGTGCTATCATTCCTGCCACAACACCAATCCTGAAACCTTTTGCAACATATCCACCCGAGAAAAAAATTTGATTTGCAGATGCTGGATTTACACCTTTTTTAATATGGTTTACCTTCAAAATTCGTTGATGATTGTTAGTTTAAATTGAACAACTTTACAGGAAAGGTTTTGATGAGTACTTACAATTTGAACACCATGCTTGTCAGCGTGGGTGATGAACACGAAAAAGGTCGAGATAATAACAGCAATCAGTGGAGCAATTGCAGGTAACCAAAACCATTTTCTGTTCTTCTTTCCCTGCTCCAATTAAGTAAAGAAATTAGTCGGAAGCCTACTGATAGGCGCGTGATATTCTATATATAAGCGCCTAAGTAGGAGGAATTGGCACGTTAGATGTGCGTTTTATAATCATTTTCCTGTTTAATGTGCGCTTGGTAGTGTTGTTGGTATTGTGCATGTTTTTCCAGGTTGAAGAGGTTTTTGTCACCTAGTGCATGGCTTGAAGCGGAGCTGGGATGTGGGAGTCGGAGTTTGAAGTGTGAAATGCTGGAAAGGGCGGCTTAAGCTCTCGGTATCGATACCCTTTATAGAGGTATCGATACCATTTGCTTATGTAGTGCACAATTCGTTCCAGAATGTCTAGTATCGATACCTCTGGGAAGGGTATCGATACCAAAGTCTTACGCGGTTAAGGAGTTAACGGTTCGGTATCGATACCCTTATCAGGGGTATCGATACCGAGAGCTTCCGATTCAGCAGATGTGATACTACGTCGTATTGAGGGTCGTAGAACTAATTTCTTAGCGTTTTAATTCGGTTTTTCATTATGTTTACTTAGGGAGTATAAATACAAATGTTATAACCCATTCTAGGGTTCGAAACTTTTATCTAGGTTTTAGTTCTTGAAGTTTTTCGGCTACAGATCTGATTTTCATTGTTCGTTGCTATTGTTTCAAGTTTAATTTCCGGAGTTCAAGTTCCAGGATTCGTTGTGCTAATTGAATATCCAGATTAATCTTCGCTTTGCAATTCCGGTATTAATTTACTTTGTTTTCGTACTTTAATAATTAGAAGCATGATTAGTTCTTATTTCAATTCATCTTCTGCAATTTATTTCAATATGTGTGAGTAGTCGTATAGGGTGCGGCCGCGGGATGAAGGTGTCCCGTGGCTAGGCTAATCCATATTTTACCTCGGTGCCGAATTAATTTAGTTAATGCGCAGTTTTTGAATACGGAATTTTCTTCTAGCAAACAAAACCCGGGCATTGCCAATTCCAAATGCGCGCAGTGGTTGGTGACACGTGGTGCGCATTTGTTGGGTATTCTTTTCATATTTTAAAACCTATTAATTAAATAATTGTGGCCCGAGTGAATGTGGATTAGGCTAGTTGCGGGCACTGTAGTGCCCACGGCTGTGCTCTTCTATTTTAATTAAGAGTCTAATAATTTAATCAGTTTAATTTAGTTAAATTAAATCAGTCATCTGAACAAGGGGTGGCTACCTGAGAGCTATTTGCAAACATAGAATCTAGCATTGTTTGAGTTAAACACCGTAGACCGTCTCTGTGGTTCGACTCCGGTACTTCCGGATTTATTGTGCTACACCGGTCGATAGTCCTACGCTTGGGACGAAATTCTAAGTTAATATTTAATCACTCGAACGGTCAAGCACCTACCTATCACAGCAAAACTTTAGGTGAATTAAGGATAATAGTAGGGCCGCAAACAAACTGAGCTGTTCACGAGTAGGTAAAGGCTTGACTCGTTAAGCGCTTGGCTCGGTTCATTTAGTGAACAAGCCAAGCTTGAGCTAGCCATAGCTCAGCCAGTCTACATAATCTTGGCTCATATGTATGGGTTTGGCTCGTTTACAAAGACTCTTTTAGTACTTGAACCGAGCTGGAGCTCAAATATTCGACTCGATTTGAACTCAAGCTCACTGAATTTCAAACGAACCGAGAACACCGGTGCCATGCACCTAGTGCATAGCAGGGACCCCTAAAGCTCGGCTTAGCTTATTTACAACCCTAGGCGTAAAAAGGAGGCAGCAGAAAATCTTACAATGTATTTGGTAATCAGAAGAAAGGCCAAGAATGAAGCTGCTATGAGTATTGTTTGCCAGTTCCACTGTAAAGAATACAAAGCAAAGTAACTAAAAATGTTGCACTGAAGGTATAGAGAAACAATGAAATGAGTATTTCAGGTTGCAATAATTTTCTAAAAGTCTGTTCGAAACTTAATGTTGGAGGAAACAGAAGATGGGAAACAAAAGTAAATATCTACATTTCCCTTCTCCCCCATGAGTACGAGATCCAAACAGCGCCTAGAAACGGAGTTTAGTCTTACCCCATGATGTACTGTAGTCCAAACTGAGCGCATTACAGAGACTACATCAGTCTTCTTTGTGAAAGTTGTTATGCCTAAGAAACCTTTAAGCTGTTGAAGACCAATAGTAATGGCAGCTCCCGCCATAAACCCAACAATGGCGGCATGCGACAGAAAATCAATCAAGAAACCCAATCTGAAAACAAAGTGCCAAGTCAAAACTAGAGTTCTGGCTTTGTTTGGTTGACCAAACTCATATGAGGAGAAAAGTAATATGGATTATGAATTTCCTCTATAGATAATATCAATTCCTTGTACTTATGAAGTCTGTTTGGAATTATTTTCATTTTCCTTTTTCCAGAAACAAGGCCAATTAAAAGTTTGAAAACAGTGTCTCATATATCGCTTTCGTTTTGGCATGAGAACACTAGTTAAATTTTTGGAAACATCATTTTTGGTGATTTTCTTCAAAGTGAGGTTTTTGTAGAGCTTTATACTTTCAGAAACAGCATTCTAGTCTCTACACAAATTTTCTACATTTACTAGACACGAGATAAATCTCCCAACAAACTAGGCCTTTCTCTCATAGCCAATTCCTTGGGGACCTTGCACGTACATTCTTTTTCCTATTCAAAGATCAGTCCTTTGGCTCTCTTCTTCAGATGAGATAAAAATGACCCTTCTACCAAAACATGATACCATGTGAGAGTCTAACATGGTATCATGTTAGACAATCATTCAAGAAAAAATCCTAGACATTTCAGAAACAGTTTCCCAAGCGTCTGTTGAATTTTGGCTCACGTTAAATGATATAGTCAATAGAGGCCCCAGGAATTTGTAGCAGGGTTTTCAAAAATTACCTTGACTCTATTAGCTGAATTAACCAACAACATAGGCACAAATTTCATATTTAAGTATAAATACTGCAGTAAAAAACATACCCTCCATTCTGAAACGATTTCTACTACACAAAATAAGAAACTAAGAATATTATATTTGTCCAACAAATTCATAACTTTTTAAAGTTCTTCTCTTAGTGTTGGACAATCTTCATTAAATAGGGGAATAATATTTTACGGTTTCTTGAATGAGTTAAACAAGCGTATTAATCTTACCATTTTAAAAGAAATTGTGGCGAACATGTTGAGACAGGTTTTTTTTTTTTAAAGAGATTTTCTTTTGTTAAGGGCTTTGATTGGGTTGTTTACATTGAATTGACTCGCGGACTAGTTTCTAACAAACTATTTTTTCTTTTTGGGTGCTCAAGTGACCATCCTCCCTTACACATGGAGCCGGCCACTAGATATAGTTGCAAGTGCTTTTTCACGTTTTGGAAGTCTTTGGTTTGACAAAGAAGATTGGAGCAGGTTCTACATAATACATCTATAAATGACTTTGTAGATGGGTTTAGGCAAAATAAGTGAGATGAATTTTTTTTCCCAAGATTTGCATTCTTATGGTGAGAGACACGAGGGTGGGTTTTTTTTATTTTTATTTATTTTATCTTATTGTAAGTTGTTCTTTGGGTTGTGAGCAAAGTTGTCAAAATTGTACAATTCACTATTCATGCAAAAACAATACAAATCTACAGTTGAAGCAAGGTATAGACAGAATTTGTGGTAAATTGTTTGATTGAATCAAGGTGTGTACAATTCACTATTCATGCAAAAACAATACAAATCTATAGTTGAATCAAGGTATAGACAGAATTAGTGGTAAATTGTTTGATTCAATCAAGGTGTGGACAGAATGAATGGTGAGCTGTATGATTCACGTTTAGATCCATGATTTTTTTAATCTATCGATTCACAATTCGATTTATTAAACCACCTTTAACTTCATTTTTCTAGGGGAAAAACAAGAATACAACAGCCGATCAAAAAAAAAAAAAAAAGAAGAAGAATACAACTTCATGGAGATGGAGTTCTAAGTTTTGAAAAAAAACAATATTCTCATACTAAATTTGTTAAGTTTATGTTGATTAAGTCTTATTTGGAGCATGATGTTAACCCTTTCTTCCCTAATTTTCCTCATATATTAGAATTATTATTTTAGATATGTTTAAGGCCAGGGTATCTTGTTCTCATGACTCAATTATTATTAGTTTGGTGCAATTTTTTATAGTTTTTTTCTTTTTGATAAAAAAAAAAATGAGCCCAAAAGGGCTACAAAGAAGCAACCAAAATGCTAAAACCGCAAGGAAATAGTCATGCACATAAGAGACCCAGCAACGAGGATACAACGTCTTAAACAACTTAAATGCCTTCTCAAACACCTATCCAGAAACAATCCTACTAGCAAACTCTCCCAGAAAATACCCCCATAAGAAGCAATGACGATCTGGAGCCCTTCACTGGGAAAAGATGTCCACAATTAACGGGGTGTCCATGTGTAGAGACAAGAGAGTAGGAGAGGATACAACACCTTCAGACTAACTAAGCTAAGCTCCGAAATAGACATGAGCGCAACGAAGCAAACATAGATTCCGTCTACGGCAAACAATCGACGGCAACCAAGTGCTTTCAAACAGGACTCTAAATCAAATGAACTAAAAAAACACAAGAAAATAAAAACTCCACACCATCACAAACGATCCACCTCTAGCACAACTGCCGAAAACCAAGAACTTTAAACTACGACTATGCATCATAAACCACTGGCAACCAAGAGCACCAACCACCAGCAATTACGCGGTTCCACACTGAAGGAAGAACACCGAGGAAGGATCTACGATGGAAGAAGGCTAGTGGTGGGTGGTAAAGAGGGGAGGGTGATGGGAGAGAGAGAGAGAGAGAGAGAGAGCTCCCAAGTCTGGAATTAGGAGAGAAAACCAACAATGGGGGACGTCCTCCCCTCCCGCCTTCATAAAAGAGAAACCATGGTGAAGGGAGGAGAGGGAGGAATGGAGGGAGATGGCGCTAGGGTTTCTAAATTTTAGAGAGAGAAGTCTCAAGTCGTCTGTAAACAAATTTTTCATATATTATTATTGTATGAGTCAATAGATGGCCTCAACTTCTTTGATATGTTCTTATTTCATTTACTAGATTATAATTATACAAATAGTTGTGAATTTAGTTAAGTATGCTTTCCTTCATGAACACAAATTTCAATAAATCGATTTCTTTAGTTCTTGAATCCTCTAAATCATAGTTCGTGATAGCGCTCAAAACATGTTTTCCTATAAACAAAAAATTTGATTTGTTAAATTTGCATCATTTCTATAAGCTAGTTTGTTACCACCCCATAGATTGCCATATAAGCTAGTTTGTTACCACTAGACCACATAATCATTGCTAAAAACATGTTTTCTTGTATTAAGTTTGAGGTTTCATTTCTATAACAAATCTTTAACATTTATATGCATATAAATTTGTTTTCCTATAATGTCTGAATCTTTTACTATTCACTATTTGATTCGACTAACAATTAAAAAAAAGACCATTTCGATTCACGATTTGACAACATCGGCTATGAGAGTGGAACTTCTTTTGAGTTTTTTTCTTTCATCGCCATTTATTCGTTGCTGTTGTGAATTACTTTCTTTCTGAATAAGTGAGAAGATAGGGAAAATTGATTGCTTTGCTTGTATTATATTGCATCTATGGATAACTATGCACATGGCTTCAGGCAGAATAAGTGAGAAGAAAAAAAAAAAAAAAAAAGATTTGCACCATGAGTTGAGGGATAATAGGACGGTTTTTTATCCTGTTGTAAGTTGTTCTTTGGGTTGTGAAAGTGGGTGCGCAAGGGGTTCAGTTAGGTAATTTAGCCCGAGTGTTATACTGTATAGGTTAATTCTTATGTAATAAAGAACGGATCTCTCCCATGGATAATGTTGTTTTTGGCCAAACCAAGTAAATTCTGGCGTGTCCCTCTTTCGAGTTCATTTTTTTCACTATAATTTCCAAACCTCATCTTTGCTTTGCTTCCGCTAAAATCCCAAAGTTTCTATGGATGTTGAAGGAAAAAATGTAAACAAAAAATTATATGAGACAGACCTATAATGTCTTCTCTTTTTTTTTTTTTTTTGCAAGGCAAGACAGACCCAAAATGTCTCCTTTTTTTTTTGGGCTTGGCATGACAGACCTATGATGTCTGCGAGTGCCAAAAAAGTTGGAAAAAGAACAATAACGCACAAGAGGCAGCAAAGGAAGCAAACAACGTGAAGTCATGCAATAGGAAATCAGGATACCTTAATACCCCTAACGTCGCTTGAGTGATTCCTGCAAAGAATGTAGCCGTGAATGCTAGTCGCCGGTACTCAACCTTATTAGAGGGATCAATCTCTTTCTGAAGCAGGGTTCCCAGCAGAAGAGACACCACTGCCACTGGTCCTATGGCAATATCTCTTGAGCTGCCCATAAAGGCATAAACCAGTGGTGGAACAAAGCTACTATCTGTATTGCATGAGGAAACAGATATAGTTCATTCAAAAGTTATCACGATAAGGGAAGTATAAGTTTTTCATAAGAAACATGAAGAAACTTACATAAACCATATTGGGGATCAAGATTTGCAAGCTTTGCATATCCAATATCCTGTTTCACAAAGTTAATGAACTGTAAGAAGTTGTCTAGAGGTTGTGTTTGGATCATCGGAAAATGATAGGGAAGTAAGGAAACAAATTTAGTGAAGAACTTCTGTACCTGAGGAATAGCAAGGCTTGCAATAGTGAGCCCGGCAATGAGATCGCCTTTGAATTTGGACAGATTATAATCCCTCCCCCATTCAAGAATTGGAAAAAGGGCTTGGAGGCCAAGGACCAACTTTCGCAATTTCGGTTGGTCCTTAAAAGGGCGCAAGGGTTCATCGTGGAAGAAAGTTTCCTTCAAAGTAGATGTGAATTCTTTCAGAAGTTTCTGCTTTGGAGACACTCCCACCCTGTGAACATACGGCAAATTCTCCGCAAGGTGATGCAATGAGGGTGATCTTGTACCCTCAATTTCCCTCCCTCCTACCTCGTCAATCACACGGCCACTCATTGTGGCTAGGCACTTCTGATAGCCTTCATAACAAAATAAGAAAAAGAAGGGAAACACAAAGACTGAAGTCAAAATCCAAAAGATATGATCGTTAGATAAGACACATCCACCAGGGTAATTCTAATATCGTTGCCTCTTAGTATGAAATATTTTCTATTACCATTTGATGAGAAAGGTGAACGGTGAAAGGAAAGGACAAGGGAAAAGATTCTCGCATAAATCATCGACATTAGCAACCCGCAAGTGCTGAAGAATCAACGTTCCACTTGACTAAAGTACCATAGATTAACATTCCTTAACAGAATCGTATGGAGCAAAAAAGTGCAAGTGCGACAGAATAGATGAAATGCATGACTACTACAAGATTGTGTTGTGCTCAGCAGAAGAAATTGATTACCTTAAATGACAATGTAAGAAGAACTATAGAGAATGTGGCTATGATATGGAACATAGAGTCTTCTGCTTATATAAGCATATTAAGCAACCTACGGGAGTTAGAAAGAAAAAAAAAAAAAAAAAAGTCAACTGAATGAAAAATACAGGAAATTTGTATCAATCATACGCGAAATAATGAACCTAGATCGTTTACACACCCACATACACTGCGCAAAGCGGATAATTAGGATGTAGGAAGTCAAATAAACTACACTTGTCTTATTTAATAAGAAATGGTTCAAGGAGATAATAATGTTTATCAGCAAAATTAATTTGGTCAGAGGTTTAAAAATGGACTTTGGGGGCAGGTGTTGACTTTATTGATGAGCTAAGGATACAGCTTGCCTTCTCCTTTTACCTGGTTGCAATTTCTTCAGCCTAAGCAACCTCTATTGTTGCTGAACGCCGAGGGGTGGATTCGAAGATGCGAAAAACTAACGAATGAAATGATTGAGGTTCCCATTCACCGTGCTCAACCATAATAATGAAGTTACCCATTTTTTTTTCAAGTTCTTTGTACAAATCATTACATTTCAGAAATGCTGCACTCAGAAGAATGAACTTGGTCCGATCCATACACTTTTTTTTTTCCCAAATACAAATGTGGTTTCTTCATGAACTTTTGCTCAAGTGTTATGGCTAGCTGGACACTTCAACACTTCAATGAGAACCAAAAGTGAAACCTTTACTACAAGTGATTAAAATAAAGTAAAAGGACTGTATTTTGCGAAACCTTACAAAATTATAGACTTGTAGAGTTTGAAGCCAAGGGACTGGGAATTGACATTGAGATGGTTGCAATGCCATTGGCATTTTTGAACTCTTCGGCATTTATATAACCTGCAGGAGTGAAAATTTCACTATTACATTGCAGGAAACTAGAATGCAAACTACCATTGTTTTTTTTTTTTTTTTTTGGAATAGCTTCTTGTATTAAGAACCCACCAAAGAATCAAGGAAATAGCCTTGACAAAACAACAACACAACCTACCTAACTATACAACACAAAACAAAACAACAAACTAGAAAGCAAGCCTACTGAAACACCCAGTGGGGAATTCCCCAGTCCAAACCTATCCTCCGATTTTCAGCAGAGCGTGGAACCTTTCTCCAGGAACACACACTAGCCTTAACGTCCTCCACAATCGTTTGAGTCAAAGCACCTGGCTCGGTAGCACGCCCTTTAAAGATTCTACCATTGTTATTTCTTTAGGTAATAATAATCAAGAAGGATGCAGTAAATCACAAGAGGATGCACCTCACCCTTTAGAATGTGAAAGCAAAGCAAAACCAATGAACAAGAAGGACCATGGAGATTAAGAGGCCACAACATAAAATTGGGATTCAACATTGTGCAGTTAATTTGAGGCCTTGTATTGCAAAAAAGTTGGTTCTAAAGCTCCTTTTACTGCAATTAGTTTAGAAGGTCCAAACAGAGATGAAAAGAGATACAACTTTGGTCTCATGCACTTGTGGCCCTTTTACATTGGAAATTATTCAGTGCCCCTGTGGCCTTGGTCCCAAGCTCTTTTTCCAGCACATTATGGTTGGGTCCAACGGAGTCTAAGGTAATGCGTGTGGATCCACCACAATGTGAGGTGAAAAAGGGATATCGGGTCCATCGGAGTCTAAGACAATGTGTGTGGATCCCACCACAATATGAGGTGAAAAGTGGGTCTCGGGTCGAGCGGAGTCTAAGATAAGGTGTGTGTATCCCACCACAATGCGAGGTGAAAAAGGGGTCTCGTGGTGGTGCCCAGGGCCATCGAATATCCCTATTTTTATGCAGACATTGCAGATACAATTACAAACACCTTGCTTTTCTCTAGAATTGGGAAGCCATCTAGACATGGGTTTGCATGCATATATATGTATATATTCTATGGCACCGGATCCTCTATCCAACTCCCTCTGTCCGACCTCCCTGTCTTACCCATCCGCCGTCTATCCGAACAAGAAAACGGCTCAAATTCTGTCTCAGCCTTGAACAAATCTGAGCCGTCCATGTTCATCTCTGAGCTGTTCGGATGAACGGCGCAGATGAGTAGGACACGAGGCCTGACAGAGGCAGTGGACAGAGGATCCGCTGCCATATTCTATTCCCACAAGAACAAATTAGTTGAGGAATAAAAACAGGTGTGAAAATGTGCAACTTACAAAAAGCACTTTTACCTTTTTTTTGCACTCTTCTCCTTCTACTTTCTTCCAGAGTGTCTCGTCCCTTCAACCCATTCAAAATCATATATTCGGAAAGGGCAACCATACGCAAACACAAATATAATATATTAGTTTAGCAGTACAAATAAAATAGGAAACCCTTCAATTACGCCACTTCGTATGTCAACTCTGCGTTTGACCATAAATTAATTATTAATAGTATAATGGAATACGCAAATACGTGATGAGTTGAGAAGCAAGAGGACACCCAGATTGCGTCCAGGTTCATTGAATCTCAATCCGCCGGATTTGTCGAGTTTTTCCGGAATCGAGAATGCAGGGTTCTTGTGGAACGATGCTAACGGGGTACTTGGGAAATGCATCCTCTCTGGTCTCTATGTTTTGAACGGGAGAAAACAATCATAATAATCGGGATGCTTCACATTGTATTCTGTGATCGAATCTCATTTTCATCCTCGAATCTCATTTTCATCTTCTATTATGTACGTAATAGATTAGAAGTGACAAAAAAAGAAAGAGTCATGCTAACGGGTGCCATAGTGCACCCGTTATGGGTACAAAAAGTACACTTTTGTGGATTTCACTTGTACAAAAAAGTACACTTGTGCGTTAAAGTACACTTAAAGATGTACTTTAAAGTACAAGTGTACTTTAAAATTGTACTTTTTTATACTCTTAACGGGTGCACTATGGCACCCGTTAGCATTTCCAAAAAGAAAAAACTCTTAAGAAATTTTATAAACAAATTCAAGTAATTGAATGTAGGTCTACCATCTGAATACGCTATGTGGGAATGATGACTAGGGAATAAGAAAATACATCTCGTGGGTTAAAGCAAGAATGTTTATCATAAATTTTGATTGATAAAGTGTTGATTTTATCGAAACTCTTTCTCAATTGATAAAATGTTGATTTTATCATAAATTTTGATTTTATCATTTGAGAAACACTCTCTTAGAATGTTTATCAAAAAATTTAGAATCTAAGATCTTTGGAGTTTTGATTGAGCAAATCTCTAAGTCTCTGAACTAGAAAATTAAGGGTTAAAGCAAGAAGTGAATTGTAACATCACGATACTATTTGCTCTCTGTATCATTTCAATTTTATCGAATATTCCCGAAGGGATGGATAACTATTTCCTAACTGCATTTGTTGTTGATTTTTGTTTTTGTTTTATCAAAAACCTCAAGGTAGGTTAAGTATTTGCCAGCAATATTGTGCACATTCTGAACTTTATAAATGAAAATTTTCTTCGCCATTAAAAAGAAAACAACTCAACGATACAAAATACAATGAATTCAAGGTTTTTTCCCTTTCCGATTCCGTTGATGGAAAATTCAAGGTTGATGTAATGGACTTATGAGCAAATATTGTGAACTTTTCTACAAATGTTATGAATTCGTGATATATGTAATTACAACTATGAGTGCATATATTATACTTACACATAAAGGGGTGTTTTGGCTAAATAATTGAGTTAAATTATTTTTTTGTCTTTATTCAAAAAAAATTCTCATTTGTTAGTTTTGTGTCAATTTTTTTGTGAATTATTAGTTTGTCTCGATAAGATAAATATAAAATATAAAAAAATATTTAACCAAACTAAAATTTTTGTGAATAAATACAAAAATAATCTAAAAAGTCTGTCTGTTTTGGATTATTTTTGTCGTTAGTGAATTTATCTAACAATTTGATCATAAAGACAAACCAATAACCCAAAAAAGGTCGATGCCCAAGGGGGTTGCTACCTTGTTGTCCCCTCCCACTTTTTTCGTAGTTATAAAAAAAAAAAAAAAAAACTAACATGTAAAAAATACTCCTAATAATTTAATTCAATTATTTAGCAAAAACGCCCCTAAATGAGGGATCTGTTTTGTGGAATTTTCCTAGTAAATGATATTCATTAATTAAAAAAGAGATCCAATCATGTGAAATTAAAAAGCAGTCAACCAAAACAAGAATTAAGAGCAATGCAACACCCCATTCGAAGATAAAGAAGTGCTACGGCTTAAAACATTTAGGCTCAGTTTGGATGGCAAGCTGGCAGCAATTCTGAGAGGATGAGAATGTGATACCTTCTTTCATAATTCTAATGTTTGGAATAGACAAGAACATGAATGTGATTCCATGATTTTTTTATTCTAGCTTTTGGAACAATTAGGAATAAGAATGTGATTCTTAATGACACATTCAACCAGGAATCACATTCCTAAACTGAGTGAGAATTTGATTCCTCCCATGCCCCATGGGAATCTTGGATTCCAGGCTCACTCATTAAGAAAAGGAAACATTGACTTTAATAACTTTCCAAAATTATTGTTTCTTGCGTAAAATTATTGAATTCATCCAAACACCGAAATGAAATTACTCCGGGTATCAAATTCCTAGTAATCAGATTCCCAGGAATTTGATTCTCATTAATCAAATTCCTATTCCTACTCAAGGTTTCGGTTCTCCAAACACAGCCTTAGGGTTTGTTTGGAACTTAAGGATGGAAAGGAAAAAAGAACTGAAATTTTGAAGAAAAAAAAATTCCCCTTGTTTGGTTCCTAGAGAAATATAAGGGAAAGTTTCAAAAACCAGTACAATTTTCCCTCCAATTTCTTCTTATTTTCCTTCTTATTATTTTCTCTTCCTTTCTCTTTCTATCCTCAAGTTCCAAACATAGCCTTAAGGCTTAAGGTGTGTATGGAATTTGGAGGTGGCCATGGAAAGGGAAAGAAAGAGAAAATAATGAAGAGGAAAGATACGGGGCAAATTAAGAAGAAATTGACAGAAAATTAATTGTTCCAATTCCTAAGGTTTGACTCTTTTAAGTTTAAGCCAGGACTTGAAACTGTCTTTAAAATTTTTCCTTTTTTTCCCTTTTAAAAACCAAACAATTGAAGGAAATTTGTAAAAAAATTCTCTTCATTTCCATTTCTTTTTCCAGAAATTCCAAACACGCCCCATCTCTGTCAATGCAGCTGCCACTCACATGCGTTATCACTCTTCTACCCATCTCTTTCCCCAAATTTCTTCAGGGACCACTAAAATCACTAATAATTGACTATTTGCCCACAAAGAAGGTAACATACAGAAACATTTCAAGCTATGGAACTTTGGCGCCATGGGAGGTACTATCCAACCATCATTGAGGTATCAACCCTAGGCCTCACGTCACACAACCATTAGGGTTTGGCCTAATGGTGGTGTAGCGCTCCATTGGTATGGAGTGTGATTTTGTTCACTCTCACTAAATAGAGGTAAATGTTACCCTCATTCTGATTGGTGGAAAATGTATGGGTTTCACTACAAACTAAATACACTTTTTGATAATAATGGGGTTAGTTTGTGGTAGATACCACACCTTTTCCACCAATCAGACCATCATTTAGTGATGGTGATCAAAATTGCACTCATTGGCGCGTAAGGTAATTTAGGGTTCGACTTCCATAGACAGGAGGTTGATCCTTGTAGTAATATAACAACACTAACATACAAACGTCTTAAAGAAAATAGGTATATATTCCTACCTTTCTCAACTAATATAAGTCTAACTCCATCAACAAAATGATCAGAAGCAAAAAATTACACAATATTAATCCTCCATCAACACGGCCAGAACTCAGCTCTTTTCACCTTTGATATGCTCTCCAGCACTCCAACGGGTGACACGTGTCCCATCACTGTCACCCTTTTGCTCTCCAAATCTATGCTAAATGATGTCACCCCTGATACATATATATTGATCGCAAAAAAAATCCATTTACTTCAAAGTTCAAACTTCACGAGATTATACGATCCACATAAAAATCTAAAGATCCACTCGTTAAGGGAAAATGGATGAGCTATTCCGGAGCTCACCCATTTTCCGTTTAAAAAAAAAAGAGCCCATTTTACCTTCCATCTTTGAGATATGTTTCTTGACTTTACCAGCACAGCCTTGGCAATGGAGAGAAACTCTCATAACCACAACCTGCAATCACAAACACATTGCATGACAAAAACACACATCTCAGCTTATTAACGTAGCTCATACCTATCTACAATCCTAGTGACAACGTTAGGTAGCATTTGGAGGAGGAAAACAAGAGTAAATTTCCATATATTTGTACACCCAAGTAGACAATGGACATGTACATTTAAATAGAATCCAAAGATCTAATTTGCAGAGCGTGACATAAAATTTATTTAAGTCATGTTCCAAAATACGTGACACATTAGAGACAGTCGATTTTGAGTTGTGAATTTGTGATAATATAACCTTACATATTAATTAAAGATAGTAGAGAGTAATTTCCATGTCATCATAATGGAGAGAAACAATTTTTAAAGTTCTCACCTTGTTCCTCCTACGTTCATAGGTGGTCCAAGATTGCAACAGTGGTGATAATTACACAACCATCAATACAGCCATTCCAATTAGTGGTGTCTTTAAACTCAAAATTGACTTATTGCGTTTTACGAGGCATGTCATTTTCTTTCAATACATCGACTTAAAAATTAACTGAAGCCAATTTCTAATTAACTTAAGTCAAATAAAAAGTGAATAATGATATACCAATTTACCTCTTTAAGCTTATTTGTCCCCAGAAAAGTATTATTATTATTATTTTTTGCTTGGCGAAAAAAGTAGATTATTTTAGGTTTAAATTTGTAACTTTTTTCCTTATTTAAAGTTTTATAAAGCACGGATGTACAAAAGGGCTTGGTTCTAAGAGTAACTCTATAGAACTATCGAGGGCAATCTAGACATTTACGCTAAATAATAAGCACTTGTATAACTTATTTAACCAAAGTTCCACAAAGATTTTTGGTTAGCATCATAAAAAATTACACCACACATGTTTAGCAATTATTTAAAAAATTTAAGTAAATAATAAGCGAAACATATTATAAGGATCTAGCTTATAAGTGAAACAAAAAGAACAACGTTATCATGTTCATCAGTAAGTGTACATTAAACTCTACGTATCCTATCGTTTTAAATGTCATAGATCAATATTTTTTCGCATAACACATTTTCACATAAACGCATTATTTGTGTGTAATGGTGCGAATAAGCTAACCTGAAACATTTGGTCAGCAGATGAAGCCACTGAAGCAGCTGGTTTCTGGAGGGCCTTTGATCTGTCTCTGATCACACCAACAGTTTTATCACCACCACTTCTTTTGACTGCTGGCATTGGAATATTGGAAATAGACGTTGATCTCATTTTGGCCGAATTTTTTTGATCACCAAATCTTTGAGCCGACTCGCGAACTAACCGAGCGTACTTGGCACTACCATCGTTGGTCAATGAAGTAGCCAAGTCGACGACGGTTTGGTCCGGCCGACGCGGCACTATCGATAACCGAGGCTCCCCGGTCATGCACACTGCTGTTGCCCCTGGGGACTGGCACATGAAGCCTCTCCTCATCTTCATTTTTCTCTTCATGTTCATGTCCATGTTCCCAGATAGAGTTTTTGGTGGTTAGCAAAGTGAAGTGAAGAGAAAGGGAGGAGTGGTATCTTTATGACTTAGCTAACAGAAAGTTGGCTGGCAGTGGGCGCAGAATCAACAGTGTATGTACTATGTTAATTACCTCATGTCTGGATAACGCCAAAACATAACCAAAAATTGGGTGAAGATAAATGGAAGCACATGGGTTGGTTAATTTGCTCTGCGCCTAAGGCACAACAGGTTGAGATATATGCCCTCAGTGTTACTTACTTACGGGACCCGATTTGAAAGGTTGATGTGATTCAAACCGTTTACATTTTAAAGCATTGGATTTTTCAACAAGATTGTTTGTGCAAACAATTTAAGTTTATAAAATGTCGTAATGAACCACATGAATGGTCGAGTAATATTTGTGTTGAAACGAAATGACTGACGAGAATTATTTTGAAATTAGACCAATGTCTAAGCAACTTGATCTTCATCGTAATCATTTTTTTCCCGCTCAATGAGGCTAAAGCTTTGGACTGTTGGGATCAAATCGCGAAACCAATGATGCGACTATTGAATGGTATGCTTCGTTCAGATATTAAAATATTCGACGATTATGATTTTTGATACGATGGATGCTCTGAAAGATGAAAATTTTCTATTATCGGGCTATAACAAGTCTCTAGGGCAACAAATGCACAATGCAGATCACTTGCACCACTTATGTGGAGTACTATCAATAAACATTAATGGGAAACAGGACCCTGTAAGACACTTCTTGTATGGCGGCTCTGTAAGTAGTAACTGAGTTTTCTATCTTTACAATCGATAGTTTAAATTCACTGAAGTACTTTTACTGATAAGAGTTAACAAATACATCTAAACCATAAATTATCTGAGACGAACGGCTCAGAATGCACCATACTTGGCCACCCTACAGGATCCCGGGTCCATAAACATGTTCCTAGTTTCAAACAGTACAAGTCAAAAGCTACAAAGAGTTTGAACCTAGAGGAAATTAAAAGAGCCAAAAGATCATTGAAGATTGCGGTCAGAGAGAAAGGGATGGTATATAAAAAGGCAGAGGTGTCAAAAAGGGGAAATCCAGTTAGAGTTGCAGTACTTTTAATGAGCTTATGATAGGTAAGATTTCTGCCCCCCACTACATTGAGCCCTGCAGGTAACAACTGTTGTCTCAGTCTTTCTTTCTTTCTTTTTTTTTTTTTTTCTTGATCGTTAAAGTGTCCGGACCAGCATATATACGCACACTTCGACCATTCTCTTTCCTAGTTCGATCAAAAACAGGTCATCTACATAAGAATTAAAGGATTCACAAGAGATTGTCCGTTAGTCTTTCAAATTTAAAGGTTGGATGCTTTTGAAATGCATTCTTCTTACTTTTGATGTCAAGCTCAATTTGCAAGGAGCATTTTTTTATTTTAATTTTTTTCAAAGCAAGGAACTTTCACTTCATAAAGATGTGGCCTATCTATCTTCCCATGGCTTATTAACTTTTTTGGTCTTCAAAGTATTAATCATGTCTCAATTTAGTTCCTAATGTAAAAATTGTTAACATTTAGTCCCCAGCGTCCCACATTTGTACCAATCAAGTACCCAACCCAAACTCCGTTACCCCAATCCGTCAAAACGAGGGTTAACGTTGTCTTTTCGCACTTTTTGTTAAACCTTATTGAAAAAAATAGTTAAAAAATACATTTGAAAAAGGAAAAAGTTTTGAGAAAAATGTAGAAAAGATAATTTTTTAAAAAATTTTAAAAACCAATTTTAAATTTTTTTCATAAAGAAAACTACGTTTTGGAAAACATATTTTGAAAATAGTATTTTTAGAGAACTTGAAAAACAGTATTTTACAGAATAAAAATTTGAAAAAAATTGAAATTAATAGACAGCTTAGATTTTGTATGGGATCAGACAACTATCAGTAGGTAATTTGTACCCTTTTTGTCTATATGCAAAGCTTTTTTCCAAAAATGATTTCAAAAACTAGTTTTTTTTTAATTGTTTTCGAAAAAAATTTTCAAAAACCGCTGCCAAAACTTTTTTTTCAATTTGTTTATTTAAAAAATATTTTCCAAAATTTTATTTTTCAAAAAAAAATATTTATTAAAACCGTTTTTATTTTTTAAAAAAAGCTGGTTCAGAAATTTTTTTTAAAAAAATTTGTTTTCGAAAAATGTTTTTGTAAAAAACTGTTTTTATAAAAATGTTTTTTTTTCCTAAAACTTTCTTTTTAAAAAAGTTTATTTTAAATACTATTTTTCAATTCCTGTTTAAAAAAAAATTAAGCTGTTCAAAAAGTAGTTTTTTCTCAATACTTTCCTTCTTCAAAATGTCTTTTCTTAAATAAAATTTTCATTTCTTAAAAAAAAAAAAAAACTATTTTCAAAAAGTAGTTTTTTTTTATTAAAAAAAACTACGTTGCGCCTCATTTTGATGGATTGAGGAAAAGGAGTTTGTATGGGCCGGGGGACTTGATTGGTACAAATCTTGAACGTTGGGGACTAAATATGTTAGTAATTTTTACAGTAGAGACAAATTGAGACGTGATTAATACTTTGGAGACTTAAAAAGTTAATAAGCCAACATTCCTGTAGTCATTTTGGCTTGGCAGTTTCTCCCGCTTCTTCTTAGTTAGGACTTAGGACGTAGCTCCAATCCAGTTTTTATTATGTCCGGCCTAATCAAGTCCAATTTTTGTTATGTCTGATCTAGTCAAATCCTGCTTTTAGTCTTTATGGATTTATCCGTGGATCCCTCTCGGACCCACAACAATGATTGAAATCGTTCATATTGTAGAACTCATTGAATACGTTATTCAATATTCACGCAAAAAATTAACTTGATCAAAGATCGATATGTACAAAAACAAAACAAATTTGTAATTAAAAAAAAAATGAAGAAGAAGAAGAAGAAGAAGAAAGAAAGAGGCAAAACTCAAAAATAAATTCTGGTTAGATAGAAGGAGACTAGTTAGATAGAAGCAGGGTCCACTCTAGCCCTCCCTTCCTATTCATGATGAGTATACACATATATGAGTACAACACATAAAGTCATAAACAGCCTTTACTATGGCCTGCATGCTATATAGTAAATATGATCCTTTTTAATTCCCTTCCATATGCTTCACCAATGCTTTCAAGTCCAACCTTCCTCTTTTGTATGGATTCACACACTAATAAATGATTCTTGCATCACTCACCACTACCCTTTAGTACCTGGCCAACAACAAAATGATAACCACTAAGTATTGCATCAACCATTTGATCCCACTTCCCAGCATACATCAACTTCGTTTTTAACCTCTCTTTCTTTTTGGTCCAACACCTTGGATTGTTCGGGTTAGCTTACGCACATCTCGACTGATCACTTCGTCGGTCCATCAAAGACAGGTCATCCACACTGGGACTAAGGATTTCATTAGAAATTATTTTCTTGTAGGCTAACCCCAAGAATTAAACATTGATCAATTGTGTCAGAAATAAACTCACAAACGAGTCGGACTAACCTTTGGGTTGATTCTTAAACAATTTACTCAAAGTGAACTGTTTTTTTCTTACGGGGAATATTTTTCCGAGGCAGGATTTCTCTAACACCCTGATTGGCTGGGGGTTAAGGAGGGGTATAACTTATATCCCCTATTTTTATCCCGGTCCCACCAATATATCCATGGTTTGGGAACCAAAATACAACCCGGATAAAATTATACCCCTATCGAAATAATACCCCTCCCCCTCACAAATTTATAACACCCCCCCCCCCCCCAGTTATAAAATTATACTGGTTTATACCCCCTGTCTATTTACGCAATTAACCCTCCTTATACCCCCTCGTCTTTTTACTGGGAAACCCTGCCACTTTCGACTGCTGTGTTTACTCTCTCTCTGGTGTGGCGATTTGTGCGATCGTTGCTCTCTCTCTCTCTCTCGACCGACGAACTCCGGCAACGTGCGATCGTTGCTGTCCATCGGCGGCTCAGGTAACTGCTCCTACTACGTTCGCGTTTCTGTGGCCTCTCTCTCTCTCTCTCTCTCTCTCTCTCTCTCTCCCCCTATTATTATCGATTAGTCTATGGTTGGATCTCGTGATGTTCGATTTCCTTGTTTTGAGGAAGTGACTGTTGGGAGGTTCGTCTGTGTTGGATCCTGTGATTTTTGATTTCGTTGTTTTGAGGAAGTGACTGTTGAATAATCAGTTCGTCCGTGTTGGATCTTGTTATCTTCGATATTCATTTGTGTTTATGGTTGAATAATCAGTGTTGTATGTGTTTGTGGCAATGATGTATACCCTGAGCCGATACACTGTGGTAATAATCAGGGTGTTGTTTGTGGCAATAATCACTGTGTCTCCTTATCTTCAATATTCATTTCTGTTTGTAGCAATAAACTGACCCAGTTGTTTGTGTTTCTGGCAATGATGTATACCTGAGCCCATACACTGTGGTAACAATCAGTGTGTTGTTTGTGTTTGTGGCAATAATCACTGTGATCTCCTTATGTTCGATATTCATTTCTGTTTGTAGCAATAAACTGACCCACTTGTTTGTGTTTGTGGCAATGATGCATACCCTGAGCCCATACACTGTCGTAATAATCAGTGTGTTGTTTGTGTTTGTGGCAATAATCACTGTGATCTCCTTATCTACGATATTCATTTCTGTTTGAGCCTGTTACATGATGAAATATGTGCACATTCTTTGAACAGCCGTACCTATTCTTGTCAATGTGGGTGTCTCTTGTTATAACAAAATTATGATTGAGTGAAGTTCTGAATTATGCATCAAAATTTCTATTTTCCAAACACATTTTAGGATGGCAAGACTAAATCGAACACAATTGAGGAGGATAGAAGATGAAGAGGCATTTCTGGCTTTACATGCATTTATTACAACTGCTTTGAGTGTGTTTCGGTTGTACTTCTTCCTTGCAAATCTGATTGTGGAGCCCCGTCCACAATTGGCCCCTAATCCGAACCTTTACCAGCGTCAAGTGGATAGAATCAATAGGCTTGTTAAAGGCAATGACTTAGATTGCCACGAACAACTGAGGGTAAATAGGCATACATTTCTGAGGCTGTGTTGTTTAGTCCGAGGTGTTGGGTTAGGGGACTCACGAAGCGTATGCCTTGAGGAGAGAGTAGCCATTTTCTTGTGGATCTTCTCGCACCATACAAAGCAAAGGCGTACGAAGTTTGAGTTTTGGAGATCAGGTGAAACCATTAGCAGGCATTTCAATGTTGTACTAGTAGCTGTGTTACGCCTTTACAGGATGCTCCTTGTAAGGCTTGAGCCTGTACCTGCCGACTACCACGATAGTAGGTGGAATTGGTTTCAGGTAAACGTATGTTGTCTTATATTTAATATTCACAATTGCACCACTATTAATAATTTCCAATACTAAATCACCTGAATTTGTAGAATTGCCTTGGGGCTTTGGATGGGACATATGTACCAGTTTACCCCCCCCCCCCCCCCCCCCCCCCGCAGCAGATAGGGCGCGCTATAGAACCAGGAAGGGGGAAATTTCTACAAATGTCTTAGGTGTATGTAATCGAGATCAGCAATTTGTTTATGTACTGTCCGGTTGGGAAGGGTCTGCTACTGATTCTCGAATCCTGCGAGATGCCCTTGCAAGACCACATGGGTTGAAAGTCCCCCATGGTATGTCATATAAATAGAATAACTCAGTTTCCCCTTCGCATTTTGTCACATCACACGACTAATATCCGTTCTAAATAATGTAACTTACTCTCCTTTTTATATATGCAAATGGTGTTAATCTATCAATAACCACCAATGTATTGTGTTGTAGGTCCATAAAAATGCCAAAGGACTCAATGGGAAGCCATTCCCATACTACGAGGATTGGTGCATCCTCTTTGGCAAGGATAGGGCAACGGGGGAGTTGGCGGAAGATCCGTCAGAAATGGCTGCCGCAAGTGTACCCATAGATTTGGAGTATGACACATTTGAAGATGTGTACATTCCATATTTCGGGCCTGAACATGGTGGGGGCTCAAGTCATAACTCTACCCCACCAAGCGCCATTCCACGGGCCGCCACAACACAGACCTCGTCTCCTCGTAGCTCCACAACACCGTCCTCTAGTCCTCGAAGCTCCACACCCCTTGTCACGATACCACCGGCCAGTGCGGGAGTTGTTAAAAAGGGGAAAAAGAGGAGCAGATTTGATGATGCAGTGATTGAGAGCTTGGATAGTTTCTGTAAGTCTAGTGACCAACATATGAGTGATATGGTTAAGGCAATGGGTTATTCCAAAGAACTATCCAAGCTCCGCAAGCAAGTTCCAGGGGAGGTAGACAAACTGGACCTGACAATGGAAGAGAAGTTCAAGTTGGTTGCCCTTATTTCTCAAGCGGAAGAGAGAGTTGATACATTCTTTGGCACAGATGATGGGAAGAAGCAAGCATGGGCAGAAATGGTGCTTCAGGGCAAAGTGTATCCCCTTCAGTGAATGAGGCTGTGATGCTCTTATTTTTGTACATGGCATATAGGCTGTGATGCTCTTATTTTTGTACATGGCATATTTGACAAGTACCATACATGTGGGCCATTTTAGGTACTTTAGTAACTGAATATGGGCTATGTTATTAACAAACTTTAGGTTGTTCTACTGAATGTGTTTAAGACTGTAGTTCGTACATTAGTAACTGAATTTGGGCTAAGTGATGTAATGCATTATTCTGTGACAGGTTATGAATTCCTTCAATTTTGAGGCAATGATGATTGCAAAAATTGTACCTTGGCGGGGCAGCTTACTTGCAGCCATGAGTATTCTTCTTTTGAGCCCTGTGTGTGTGTGTTTATGTTTGTGGTTATGAGGTTAATGTGGGCAATGATGCATCACCTTAATTTGTGTATGACTGAGCCTTTGAACTTGGTATTACAAAATTGGTGCATTTGTGGGCTGTGATCACTGAGCCTTTTGTCCTATTGTGTTTGGTGCAAGCAAGTTCCAGATGAACTGCTATTGTTGCTGTGTTGAATTAGTTAGAGCCCTGTTTGTGTTGTATGTCCTTATTTCTGGGTTCGTTGGCTGTTGGTTTGTTGGCTGTTGGTTTGTTGGCTGTTGGTTTGTGGCTGTTGTGGCAATTTGCAGTTCTGGGTTTGTTGGCTGTTGTATGTCTGCAGTTTTGGGTTCGTATTGTGTTGTATGTATTACTGCTGCTGCTGTTCTGGCAGTTTGCACATTGCATTTGCTACGACTGCTGCTGCTGTTACTGGGCATTTCTGCATTTCTGCTGGTGCTGTTACTGTGGCATTTCGTTGTTTCTGCTGCTGCTGTTACTGCTGTAAACGTGCATTTTTTAAAACTGGGCAGTGATGCCTCTTGATTTTGGTGAGCCCAATTCGTACATTATATCTAAGCCCATTTTGCTGCCTCTTGATTTTGCTGCTGATCATTTGGGCAGTTTTATTGTGACACACATATTCATTTGTTGCTGCTGTTACTGCTGTTACACTGTTAGGACTGCCTCTCTTTCAATGTGCATTTTTTGAAAATTGGGCAGTGATGCATCTTGATTTTGCTGAGCCCATTTGGTACACTTTCTCTGAGCCCATTTGGTACACTTTGCTGAGCCATTTACTTGCAGCCATTTAGGTACACTTTGTGGCAATCTGGGCAGTGATTCATTTGGGCAGTTTTATTGTGACGCATATGTGCTACTTTTGGACTGAAATTCAGGGTTTGACAAGGCCCTGATTGGCTGGGGTTAAGGAGGTTTATTTCTGGGCTGTGATGATAAATCTCACACGTTAAGACGAACGTTTATAGGCAAGGCACATTAGATGGCCAATTGGCAACTAATGTTGCAGCCTACACGTGTATAGGTCTTACAAAAGGGTGGAAAACACCAACTATCTGAGCCCAATTATGTCATTTACTTTATGCTAATTTTGTTTACATTATCTCTGGAAGTACTTGATATGGCTTCTTGTTAGTAGGGATGAGAGGAAAAAATAGCTACTATGTTGTATTTGCTAGACGGACACCGGGAATATATGAAACTTGGCCAGCATGTAGCGAACAAGTGAATGGCTTTTCTGGAGCTTTATTTGAGAAACATGCAACATGGGAGGAGGCGAACTCCGCTTTGCAAGCACATTATCAACGCCGTGGTGGGGTAAATGCTGAGGAAAGAAATGTACAAGATTACCCGCCGTTGCTTATCCCAATGGAAGCCACCGTTCATGACGAGGGAAATGTTCGATCGAACCCAACGTTTTGGCAAAAATTAAAATGGTTCTTATTCGGTGCAATTGTAGCAACAGTCATCCAGTTTGTGATAATTAAATTACTTAGTTTGTCAAATGTTCATTTCGGCATTTGATACTTTGGAATATGGCAATATGCTACTATCTTGATTTTGTAAGGAATGCCAAGCCAAGTGCTAAGTACATTTCCATTGAATTGACTAATTGTCCATCATATTGCAAGTAAATTGACTAATTTGTTTACGTATTATAGATGAGGTTTGGATTAGAAAAAAAAATATCAATAACAAATAAGTGGAAATACCAACAAAATAATTTGTAAATTGTATTCCTCAAAAAAAAAAAAAAAAAACCCAAGTTTATTCCGTACAAAAAAAATTCAGAATTTGTTAATTACAAAATTTAATTATAATACCTTACAATTTTTTACATTTAATAAATTATTTAATTCGTCTTTTATTTATATATATAATTAAATTAATGTTTAATCTACAAATAACCATGAACAAGGGTAATTAGGTCATTTGACTGGTTTTTATAATATCCACCCAACCTTATACCCCCATATAAACATCAAAACAAACCAAGTACTATTTTATCCACCTTTCATCCAAACCACATATTATTTAGTACCCCCTTCATAAATGTCACATCACTGTGGGTCCCCCCTTACTAAATAATACCTCTTACTATTTTATACCCCCTTACTATTTAATCCCACCAAAACCTATCCCGCATCCAATCGGGGCCTAAGTCCGGATACCTGCAAGCACCACACAAGTTACGTGCGTCTATCCGGTATGTTAGGCTATTTAGGGCATTACCAAAAGAAATTCAGATAATCGGTTGGTTTGGTGACAATCTTAATGAACTGTTTGGTTCTTAGGGAAAAGAAGAGAAAGGGAGAGAAAATTTAAAAAATTTCCCTTCTTTTGTTTGGTTCTACAAAAGAGGAAGGAAAATAATCAAATCTCTATTTAACTTTCCTCCCATTTTCTCTTCAATTTTTCCCTCCACTTTCCTTCTTAATTATTTTCTCTTCTTTTCTCGCTCTTTCCCTAACTTCCAAACATACCCTAAATTGCGACCTAGAAGGTCATTTTTATGTGGGATAGAGAGAAACTTAGAGCATCCTCATTGGGCTCCCCACTTTAACTTTCGGGTTAAAGTAGAGAGCCAAACCCACCAAAATCAGCCTCTCTACTTTCCCTCACCAAATTATTTTTGCTACAGTACCGCACTAAATTTGGTGCGGCACTGTTCACACACCTTTTGTTTTTTATTGTTTTCTTCCGTTTCTTTTCCCGAGTTATGCGTCACAAAAGAGAGAGAGGAAGGGGAATAGGAGAAAGTGGTGTGGGGGTCATGGACACGTGTCCACCTGTGTATGGGGGGACAATCTTTTAATGGCTAAAAGGGGTGGGGGTCCACTACTGCACCAAAAAAGAGGGAAAGTTTACCTGTGTATTAGGGGGAATTTTCTCTTTTAAATAGATTTGAGAGAAATAATTTAATATAGTAAAGTTAAAATAAAGAGTCTGATTTTGTGAGTTTTGATAAAATGACTTGATAATTTATCAAATGTGTTTTTGAAGTTAAATTTAGTGAAAATTTTGGTGCTTCTGATAAGAATGGTCTTAATATGATGCATCTACCATCTTCAATTCTGAAAAGCATGTTTGCCTGCCTCAGAAGTCAGAACCCACAACCTATCATTGATGTCTGATGAACGACCTGAACTAGGTGAAGATAATAAATTGGGTTCAGCCCGAAGAGTTAGTCCAGTTGGTTGGTCGGTGAATTTACTCCCCACATAATTGACTTCTTAGTTTGATTTTCGGAGTCAAGTTACACAAAAGTAATTTCTCGTGAATTTCCTCTTCCTGACATGCATGAATGGCGTGCCTTTGAATGAACCGGTGGAGGAAATTTATGTTATTTCCCTTCCCATTTACCTTGCTTTACTGCCACTACGAATATGACGCAATGAGACAAAAGAGTTAGGTCTGGTCTTTGAATAATAGATTGGCCCTTTACCGTACAAATAGCATATGCATGCTACCCTACAACAATTATTTAGTTAATAAAGCAGGTGAAAGTATATAGTCCACAAAGAGAATGACTAAAAAAAATGTGGCTCCCTCCATTGGGCATGTCACTTGTTTGTTGCCATTTAGTGGGTTTTACTTGTACAAAAAAGTACCTTTTAAAATTTCACTTGTATGCTAAAATACATTTAAAGATGTACTTTAAAGTACAAATGTACTTTTAAATTGTACTTTTTTGTACTTTTAATGAGTGCACTATGGCATCCGTTACCATTTCCCTTTACAAGTAGGGAGGTATAAAAGAAGGATGGAAAAAAAAAAAAAACTTGTCCTTGTCCATGAATTGGTCGAGTTGTGTTTTTTTTTTTTCTCAGTAATTAGTCGAGTTGTGTTGTGTGCAAGTTAATTCAGACACTTAGATATCAAAAAAAAAATGATGAATGTGCAAGTATTAACATGTTCCACTAACAAAAAACTATTTTTTTCAAACACCGAGACATGTCAATCTCTCACAACACATTACATAAAAAACCGTGAAAAACTAGTTTTGTAGTTTCTCTCTTTTTTAAAAAAAAAAATTGTGTACTGAGAACTTCCAATAGGTTTCAAGTCATGGTAGTAATAGCAAGAGTATCAAAATGATATGTAACGGAAGTCAAGTGTATCATGATTTCTTTAAAAATTATTTTTTTGCGTCAAAGCACTTGAAGCGGTCGTAGCAATCAAATACATCCCCAAGCGGACGTGAAGTAGGAAAAAAAAATCAAATACGAGGTGATGCACATCGGGTATCAGCTTGACACGCATGCTAATTTTCTTATTTCTGGTAGCTCTACGATACCAGAGTGTAATTGTATGTGATGACCGAAAAATCGATACGTATTGACCGGTACACATAGCGGCCACTATTTAAATCCTTCAAACTTCCTTAATTACGTCTATATGCATTTCCAGAGCTTCCATTGGAATGCTCTTTTTCCTCCTTGTCTTCCACCTCAAGTGTTATCACAGTTGACCATTTTTCGGATTAGGTGGTTTTTGCCTTCCCTGGACTCGAGCTTTTTCTGTACGTTAATTCGAAGCCCAAAGAGTTTGGGCTTTCAAGTAATTTTGGGCCTTCTTTAGTCCAATGCCGTTTATCGTAGCCCATATTTTTCTCTCTTGGATGATACTTATTCCTTTACCAGTTCTTTTAGGCACCCAAAATAAAAATTGAGATTGTCAACGTCTCCCACTAAAGGGGTTCAACCGGGACGGAGTCAAAATTTTATTTTTGTAGTGAAAAATATGTACTTAAAAAATAAAAAGACAAACTGCATTACGAGAAAGAAAGATTGAAAAAAATCTAATGATGACGAGTCTATATAATTCGAGATTAAAAATTTATTTTCTTTACAATAATTGCATGTTTTGAAAGCCTTGTAGTGGCGGTCGCCGCCACCTGCTACCACTTATCCCCTCTGGCTCCATCCTGGATTGAACGCTTCAACTTTGACATTGTAGATTTAAGTGAGCATATTTTCTATGAAAGAAATATGTGGATCGGACTTGATCAAATTCGTTACACAATAAAATAGACAATTCGTTGCCGATTTTCTATTTGTGGTCCTTTTCAAACAAGAAAAAAGATATCAGATTATGTGGCGGTTGATGCCAAATCAATTTGAGTGGCTTTTGGGATTACTCAATGATAGGTCATGACATGCCTACTCCATTCACTGTTAATTCTTAAGGGTGTGTTCTTCGTCAGATTTTTGGAACATAAAATATCACATTTTATGACACTTCAATCTCGACACGTAAAATATAAAAGTGATTTTATGATATTTTCATAAAAATCCTTCTAAAATCTATAGGAAAACCACTACATTTTATCAGCTGGAAAAATAACTTCATTTTATCATCCATCCATAAAATGTTCATTTTATAAGATTTTCATAAAAATGCATCTAAAATCTATAGGAAAATAAGGCCTAAATATTGAGGTTTTTTTACCCGTAGTAATGTTACGTCTCTTTATTTTTTTCATCACATTGAATCCGATGAAAATAATCGAGATTGATAATGAATGAGATCAAATAAACTAAATAATGAGTCTCAATTTGTGGATTCAACATGAAAATAAAAATACAAAGTGGAGATTTTATATGAAAATATTATAAGTGACAAACATTAGTTATGCCAAAATTGGAAGACTTTAAATAATATTTTTTTAGAGGGAAGTGATTTTCACACCCTAAATTAATATCCACACCCTTATGTATTTTGTCTTTTACTGAAATTTTTAAATTTTTATGGATAAAATTTTTACTAAAAACCAAAAAAACAGTGCGGGAATTAATTTGAAGGTGGGAAGATCAATTACCTTATTCTGTCGAAGCAATTTCCCTCAAATATAAAATCGAAGAACATATCTTTGTCAGCCCTAAAATAGTATTGTATAGGAATCTTTCAGAATCAGAATCATCAATCACCCCAAAATCTTAATTCTAATAGGACAAAGCTCGATGAGAACAGGTACCTCTCTCTCTCTCTCTCTGGTGATCTATCTGTTCTTCTGTTTGCTGTTTTTCGGATGGGTGAAGCGACGGATTTCTAGGCTTTTCTGCCCGGGGCCGGCCCTTTGTATAGGCACGTCTGTGTTCTCATGAATTTGATTTGTAATTTTATGTTTTTGATCGTGATTTTCATTTGAATTTATTACTAACCTAATTTTGTGTTTTGTTTTGACGCTTTGCGTAATTGTGTTCATGTTAATGGGATTTGCGCTGCTTTGATTCTTTCTGACGTTTATATATGTCCCCTGTGATTGATGCATATTGGGTTGTCTTTTTCTTTCTTTTTTTTTTTTTTTTTTTTATAATTTGGATTTTGTTCTTTCTCTGCCATCTGAACTTTTTTAATTTGGCTGTTTACATGATTATATGGAGAGAAAATGATCAGAAGCACTTTGCCCTATTTTTCCAATGGAGAGTGAATTTTGAAACAACTAACTTCAACGAAATGTTTTCATCTCTATGTATTCCTTTGTCCGATTCATTAGCTCGTTGTTTAGTATGAATCTGTGAAATGACAAATCTCTAAAATTTGTTCACCATGCCTCTGGAAGATAGAAGTCCGTGGCTGAGATATGAGAATGCGAATTTGTTGTTTGGTTATTGTATAAAGCATCAAAATTTTACTCTCGTTAATTTCATCTTATGATTGCAATTTTGATTATTATGGTGTTTTCCTTTCAGCTACTATGCGATTGATACCGGGATCTTCTACCCTAACACTTCTTTCCTCGCTGTTGTGAGCTCAGCTTTTGCGAGCAATGAGACATTCTTACAACAAACTAACCTATTCCTAGTAAGAAGAACCAACATCCAAGGTTACGAAACTTGTGCTTCTAATCTGGATTTGAAGTGGCAAGATAGATTCTGATGGGGGCTGTATTGAGTTGTGGGGGCAGAACCAATGGGTTCTACGAGGTTCCAAGTGGTGAAACCCGGAAAAGGCAAAGGACGTCTTCAAGCTTTTACGAGGATAATCAACGAATATTTCCCAGCCTCCCAGATGAGATATCAATCCAGATTCTTGCCAGAGTTCCTAGGAGTTGCTACTTCAGTGCAAAATTAGTCTCGCAGAGCTGGAAATCTGCCATTTTGAGTACTGAACTCTACGAAGTCAGAAAAGAGCTTAGAAAAACAGAAGAGTGGCTCTATATTTTGACCAAGGTTGAAGATGATAAGCTTATGTGGTGTGCTTTGGACCCGTTGTCTGGGAAATGGCAAAGGCTTCCGCCAATGCCCAAATTTGCTGGAGAAGAAAGCTCTAAAAGGAGCCTATCTGGTCTTCGGATGTGGAATATGATGGAATCAAGTATCAGAATTGCAGATATCATAAAAGGATGGCTTGGGAAGAAGGACGCTTTGGATCGGATGCCTTTTTGTGGTTGTGCTGCTGGGGTCGTTGACGGCTGCATATATGTGCTGGGGGGATTTTCTAGGGCGATGGCCATGAGTTGTGTCTGGAGGTATCACCCAATTCTGAACAAGTGGATTGAAGTGAGTCCCATGTCCATTGGTAGAGCGTATTGTAAGACAGCCGTCGTGAACAACAAGCTTTATGTTGTCGGAGGGGTCACTAGGGGTCGTGGAGGTCTAACCCCTCTTCGGACCGCTGAAGTGTTTGATCCTTGTACTGGCCTCTGGTCTGAAATCCCAAGCATGCCATTTTCTCAGTTGCTTCCAACTGCTTTTCTGGCTGATTTGCTTAAGCCCATTGCAACTGGAATGACATCCTACAAGGGGAAATTATATGTGGCACAGAGTTTATACTGTTGGCCATTTTTTGTTGATGTTGGAGGGGAGGTTTATGATCCTGAAACAAATTTGTGGGTTGATATGCCGATGGGAATGGGGGAGGGGTGGCCCGCTAGGCAGCCAGGAACCAAATTGAGTGCTATTGTTGAGGGTGAATTGTATGCCTTGGATCCTTCGAGTTCTTTGAATAGTGCAAAGATCAAATCATATGATCATGAAAATGATGCTTGGAAAGTTGTTTCCGGAGATGTCCCCATCCGTGACTTTGATTCTGAGTCTCCTTATTTACTTGCTGGTTTTTTTGGTAAGCTTCATGTCATTACAAAAGATGTGAATCATAACATTGCGGTTATGCAGGCTGAAAGACAAAATCGTTTGAGTTCGAGTTCGATTGCCTCAACTTCAGCTAATCCTTTGGATGATTCCCTTTCGGAAGAAATAAGTGAAACAAACATCTGGAAAGTCATTGGGACTAGGAATGCCGGATCCGAAGAACTGCTCAGCTGTCAAATCCTTGATTTCTAGTTGTACTTTTATACATGAAGGTTCTGCTCCTTTTTTTCCTTTTCACTCCGCCTTTTATACACCTTATTGTCCCCGAAGGTATTATATGCGAAATTTTATGGTCTTGTAAAAAATCCATTTTCTGCTCATAGACACAATACTGCTTTGGAGATTGGCTGCTTTTTAGATACATATATATATGGGATTGTGTGAACTCAAATGATATTGTGAATTGTTCTGCTAATTGTAATATATAGCATGATGATATTGCAAATATGAAATCATCAAAAAACTGAGTTCAATCGTAAACCTGAGTTTGCTTTATTTAGTACAGCTTTGAGATGTGATTAGAAAATACTCCTATATGAATCATTTGTCTACAGAAAAAGGCTCTTTAGCCTTGTTGAGGCTTCTAGGATGGTTTCTCTGTGTCCAAACGCTCCAACCCTTATGAACTCTTCACCTCCCGGACCAAACCCACACCCCGGAACTGTAATTATGTCGGTCTTTTGAAGAATCTCACTGAACACATCCCAAGATCTCCTACCTGGAAAATGAACCCATACATACGGTGCGTTTACACCCCCATATGCCTTCAATCCTAGGGAAGAAAAAGTGTCTAGCAGTATTTGAGCATTCTCCTTGTAGTAGTCTACCTTAGAGCACAGTGCCTGAAAGAGGAACAATAGATAGTTCAGAATTCTTAAAAATTTGTTGTAGCAGTTTAGTTTTGAAAGGAATGTTGGCAGTAAACGTCAAGTATTAGACATCCTTGAGGTTGCTTATAAACATGATCGTAGCCATAGGGAAAAAATGTACCCTGACACCCTCTGTGGAAAGACATTCTAAACCACCAGCCTGAGCTATGTTGGAAGCGCCGTTAAAGCAGGTACACATAATGCGATTGTAGTCATGCACAACAGGAAAACCATCTGAATATAAGAGCTCTTCAGGTACTACAGTCCAACCAAGACGAACGCCGGTGAATCCAGCACTTTTGGAGAACGACGACACTTCAATTGCAACCTATATAGTTGACGCTAAGTTAGATAACAGTTCTGATGTTTCATTGGTTTTGTAACAAACTGATGAATATTTCTTACCCACTAAACCAAACAAATATGCCTGTATATAGATACTGGTAACATTCCGTATGAAAGAGAGAGAAAAATGGGGCAAATATGATACAAGGATGTGCGTACCTCTCTGGCTCCAGGAATTTCATATATCGATCGGGGGCTTTTGTCCGTGATATAAGCAGCATAGGCAGTGTCATATACAATGATTGATCCGTTTTCCCTGGCAAACTCTACGAGTTGCTCTAACTGCTCCCTTGATGCTGCATGGCCTGTTGGATTATTTGGAGAGCAGAAGAAGATGACGTCTGTTCTTGAAGCATTTGACAAATCGGGAAAGAAATTATTCTGAGGCACACACTTCATGTACTCGATGTTCTGGTACTTCCCTGTTGTAGGTTGGAGATCACTGGCCTGACCGATTATGACACTTGAATCTATATAAGCCTGATTCAAAGAAAATCTTCATCATAAATCTACTAGTGTTTTGCATTATCAGTTACAAAAGAAGAACAGAGAAGCCACATCTTCGAAGTGCTCCTGCTTTACACAGTAGTTTGAGAATCGTGAAACGGGAAAAACAGTTTGGTGACGAAACATGATTGTATTCAAAGGAGAGAATGAAAATACTGATCGATGTAATGATACCGGAAATGATGGATCCTGAACAGCAACTGTCACTTTGGAACCCAGAAGCAGCTGTAAGACAATAATACAGAAACCATCAGTATCACCGAACTTCATCAAGATCCAACTAAACCTATTTGTATTAATTGGTCTAGATGATCGAGAATGCTTGGACCTCGGCCTGATTTACCTGAATGCGAGAGATATCACACTGCGAACCATCTGATACAAAAACCTCTGTATCTTTTACTGCTAGATCTGGATATAATTTTTGTGCAATCGCGAGCCTTAGTGCCTGGAAAGAGACATGAAGTTACCATAACATGAATTTACCATATATCTATTCCTCCAAATATCATGTATAACATATTTACTGCACCAAAGGATAGGAAAAGAAAAGAACTGTAACTTTGACAAGTAGTATCAATTGTTCTGGGTTGAAGAATTCGCTGATAAAAGCATCACATTACCTTGTTTCCTTGCTCAGCTCCGTACCCGCTATAACCTTCCAGTGTTGAAAGCGAAAGAGCATACTGCAATATAACACATATATAAATCGTCGAAAATAGAGCCGGCTCATGGCACAAGTCAATGAAGCCAATGTTTTGGACCCCGAAAAAATATTTAAATTGGGGCCCAAAATATGTAAGCCCCCTATATATATATATAGACTCAAATAGTTTTTAATTTTAACCTATTATGAAAAGAATAGTCCAAATTAAAAAATTTAGTTTCAGCGTTCTTCCATAAACTGACTTAAGTGAGGAACCGATTTAAGTTACGTTTTTAAGTTGATGTATTGTGGTAGAATGACCTATCTTGTAAAGTACAATAAGTCAATTTGTAAATAAATCAGTTTCTGGAAAAGTAAGAGAAAAGTAATGCTTAAATGATAGGTTTGAAGTGATATACTCTCTCCGTCCCTATTTAAGTGTGTTACTTCGTAAATTCAACTTATTAAAAAAACATCATCATTACACCTTTTATATCAACTTTTACTTACTTTACACTATTTACCTCAACTTTACCTCAACTTTTCAAAATTATCCTCCATTTTTACCCAGTAATTTTTTACCCACTAACTTTTTAAAAGGCCAAAATGATAATTGTACAAACTTTTACCCATTAACTTTTCAAAACACTCATTTATTAAAGACTGCCCAAAATGAAAATCTAAACACTAAAAAAAGGACGGAGGGACTATATCTTTTGTAATGGTTTTTTTTTTATATATATATAAAAACTTGTGTTGACTAACTTCTTTACGCAACATATATGGCGGGTCTAATTTAAGGGGTCCATTTCGGGCTATCAAACTCTTGAGCCGGCACTGGTCTGAAACTAAAATTGTTATGCTCGCCTTTCCGTGTGAGGCCAAATGGTTAGAGGGTGCAGATCATATTTTTCCATCTCTGGGTAAAAAATCCAACTACCGATTGCAAGATAATAATACCAAAATCCGTAATTGGGTACTTACATCGGACATGGTTTTCGTTATAACATCTGGTATTGGCTCAGTGGTATCGCCTATTCCGAGGCTTATCACTTGCGCATCCGGGTACTTCTTCTCGTGTTCAAGTTGACGTGCTTCTATCTGAATATATTGCAACGGATTCCATCAGTACATCTCTTGACAAACAAGTAAATCCGGGTGTTGTGCATCTCTCGACCGTTCGATCATGTTTTGAACAGTCTAAATGTGTTTTGATTTTTGACCGGTAGAAATAAATCAGAATTAAATTAAATTTGCCGAACGCATCCAGACCTTCCAAAACATAATCGAACGGCTGAGGGGTGCACAACACGGTACAAAGCACCCGGTTGCACAGCACCCCAAGATATATAGTAGCATGTGAGCTACCAAAGCAATATACTAGCAAACGTAATAAAATCATCGCACTTGGTAATCAGAAAACATTGAACTTCATATGGTAACGAGATTTGTAAAAGATTCAACAATTTATTACAGTATAAGGGTGTATATGGTTCAGTTGGACCGGGTTTATAAAAATCTAGGAACCGAACCACATATAATTTGAAAACCATAACCAAACTGTTACACATATAGAACCAAACCATTAAACCGGTTTGGTTTGGTTCGGTTTCTTGTATAGTCAAAGAAAAACATGAATAACATATGACTAATTCTTTAACTAGTTAAAATAATTGCAAATGCTTCATTAATTTTGAAAGCTGAATTTGTTTACAAAATAGATCTAGAAGCCCAACAAAATAACTAAAACAAATACTCCTAAAATGTAAGTCGAAGAGTTTTGTGGGAAACAAAGGGTTTGGTGGGTAATAGGATGTACTATTATGTATACTAAAGACACAGATGCAACGTATCTACTAAAATAGTTTTGAAGTACATATATGTAGGTAAACAGTCCAGTTCGATCCGAACCACGATTTTCAATTTTAAAATCAAGGACTGAACCAAAATATCTAGTTCCTATTTTTTAGAACCAGAACCAATTTATTAAACCACAAAAGCAATCCAAATAGACTGGTTCGGTCCGATCGGTCCAGCTTACCGGTTTTTTTCAGTTTTCTTGGACACCCCTAATATATTACAAGTATATATTACAAGTAAAGGAGATGTTAGAAGGCCACAAACCTCAGGAAACAAATAGTTATTTGGCAACCTTTCCATGTTTGGATTGCGGGCTACCTTTGTACGAGTCCCGCACACTGCATGCATTTTTTTTTAATTAGCAAACACATCTAAAATTTAGCTCTAACAAATGAAACAACCAACAAAACTAGCTCGATAATTGAGAAGTGTTCGCGTACCGATTGCATCCTTTTGGACATTGAGAAGTGTTCGCGTACCGATCGCATCCTTTTGGACTTTGAAACTGCATAACAATCAAGAAACACAAACAGATTGATATTATAAGTCCGATGCATGTTTAATCCACGGTGATCGAGGATTCGACATGAAAGCATTAAAGAGTGGTTAACGATCATAAAATAAAACCAGCTTATTTACCTAGCCCTAGGCTTCAAGAAATTTGGACAAGGCATGAAACTGTAAGATAAAACCTTAAACATCTTTTGACTAAATTTCCAGCTCAAATGACACTCCACCAAAAGGTTATTCTTCTTCTTTTTCTTTGTTTTGGGTTTTTCGAGACAAGTAGTAACAACAATGCCCCCCTGTCGACCATTATATAGACTCGTGTCAAAGTGTTTGAAAACGAAGCATGTGTCACCCTCGACCTGGACCAAACTAAAATGTCAAAAGTTAGTCCCTTATTCAACTAGGGCTGCAAATGAACCGAGCAGTTTGTGGCTCTACTCGACCCGTTGAGTAAACGATCCGAGTTCAACACTCAAAAGCTCGGCTCGCAAATGATCGATTCGTTTATGTAGGCTTGACTCGTTTACAAACGACCCGAGCTCGAGCTCAAGTTTTAGGCTCGTTTAGTAAACGAACCCGAGCTCAAACACTACAAGGCTCGGCTAGGCACAGCTAGGCTCGGCTCGTTTGCACCTATGCTCAACTTTCTTAAGTATTAGGGGTCTTGAGATGCAAACAAATGTAAATCCGTCAGTTCACACCACCGATGAATGAGAAAATGCTAAATACCCAGAATTTTTATTCAGAAAACTGTCCAAAACAAGTGAATTCGGGCCACTGATTTCCAAGTTTGACACTCAAAAGCTCGACTCGGCTTGCAAAAGATCGGTTCGTTTGTGTAGGCTTGACTCGTTTACAAACGACGCAAGCTCAAGCTCGAGTTTTAGACTTGTTTCGTAAACAAACACTACAAGGCTCGGCTAGTCACAGCTAGGCTCGGCTCGTTTACATCCCTATGCTTAATTTTCTGAAGTATTCGAGCTCTGAGATGCAAACAAATGTAAATCCATCAGTTCACACCACCGATCACTGAGGAAATGCCAAGTACCCAAAAAATTGCCCAGAACAAGTGAATCTGAGCCACTAATTTCAAATTCTGGGCAATTTTCTGGGTGAATGTAGCACAGCTGCGCATGAATGTCCAGGGTTTCCATTCTAAACAGTAGTTGGTTGGACCAATGTGACGACATGTCTCAATGTGGATAAATTAACGCACAACAGACTCATTTTTCCACAAAATCTACCTAATTTCTTCTTTGTTCCAAAAATTTCCATGATATTCTGCAATGCATGGAAAGTTAAATGAGGTTTCCATGATACCACCTTTTCCTAGCCAACCCGTACAAAGAATTACGTGCGTAGATCGGAACCGTCCGATGCACGTGAATTCCTCATTAAAGGTACACATGAACTAAACAAACACAACACAAATCAACAGGAAAATGTCCTTAGCATGCGACTCTTCAATAACCTTGTACACCAGATGTCCAGATGCTTCCCTATTTTCTCAGAAACTACATAAGTCTATCAAACTTCCATGTCCTTTCTGTTAAACTTCCATGTGCCTTCATATGAGAATACATGACAAAGATTATGCATATTAAGATTATGCATATTAAGATTGTGCTCAATGTAATGGAACAAGCATTTCCAAGAAAATACGAACTCACCAACTCTTTCTTCAGTTCACTGGAGAGATACGAGAAGCAAAGTACAGTAAGGAAGGAGTATAAATTCATAAGATACGAATATCCAATAGCAAATTCTTTGCGCTCCAAACGAGCTACATAACCATTGAGCCAAACTGGCCCCAAAGTATTTACTAACAAATTCTAACATCATATCGCCTGGCAAAAAAACAATCAGAAAATGTAGTGGACGGTCGGATTAATTGGTCGTCCTGAGGATTAGTAGATTGATGTGCCCATAACCTGGCCCGGACACCTACAGACATCAGAAAAGAAATTCATAAACTGTAAGAGTCTGCCTAAGCCTGAAGAAGATGAAAATGAGATGGAATTTACATTGCCTGCTACAATATTGCGCGGTGAAAGTTCATATCAATACTGCCCTAATATTTGAAAAGAAAACATGGATTTTAATAAAGTTGGTAGTGACTAGTCTAACCCCCTGGGGCTCGGGGTTTGCTTCCTCGTAAGGTATTAGTTTGAAACCTTCAGGTGCCAGAGTTATGGGGCTAATTTATAGGGAGTTCTACTCCGGCTTTAATTGAGTTCCTGCTAAAGACGATGGAATAGGTTCTTCAGAATATGCAATGTGCGTGTATCTTGAGCCAGACACCTGAATTATTAAAAGAATTTATGCTTGGCAGTTATTAAAAAAATGGTAGTACACCCTCAACACTTCGAAGACCAAAATGCAATGAAATACCAAAAACTTGAGATTCAAATCCAAAAGCTTAAGTTGTTATTAGGTGGAGAGGTCTCATTCCAAACTCAAGCAATATTGGAATATTGTATATTTGTATTCATAAGCTATCAACATCCATCTGGTAGAAAAATAGTAGAAAATTAAGTCTCCCAATCTAATTCCATTTTGACACCTGGGTGATGACAAATAGGACAAAATATACAGCAGGATTGAAAACTAATAATACTAATAAAATGTAGACGATGGAAACAAAAGAAGAAACTATTGTTAAAATGACCATCCTTGAGAACTGAAAGGGCAGAAGGAATTTACAAAAGGAAATTTCATGACTTGATACCATAAAAAACCCAATGAATTTTAAAAATGGCAATATGTAGAGGATTACACGCGAGTATGATTCGCGTGACAGCTCCCTCCTAAGATTTCAGGTTCAAAACCTCATGTGCTATAACATTGTAAATTACTTTGGGACAAATCCATTATTTGGACTTCCCGCAAGTGGGTGATCGAATTGGGTCCTAGAATTAGTCGAGATCCGTGCAAACTGGTCCGGATACCTGAGTTATAGAAAAATACCTCAAGATAAAAACCCCCATTAGTTTATTCTGAACCAAACATTAGAAACCAGCGCACACACATGGTAATTGGTGTGAAATGTGTGTGGGATGGGCATGCAAAGAGTCAATCAGTCAATGAAGGAATCAAATAAACCAAAGTCCCAGAATACCGTCTTTGTTGTATTATTTTATTTTTCATTCGTTGAAAATCAACCAATTTTCAATGGTCTATATACATGTGCAGACACTTGTTATACACGCACAAAAAGGTTGAGCCAATGAAGACATAAAACCAAAGAAAATACCAGGTAAAACATCTTTGGCTTGGAACTTTACATGCTTGGAATCAACCAATGTTGAATGGATGCAAACTATATAATATACACATATGGGCGATTGAATATATGGGCGTGTATGTGGGGGGAGTGGGGGTTTGAATTTAGTGGAATTAATATAGGTATGGCAGTTAAATTAAGAGTGTTTTTACATTTATAACCTTGACAGTTGGGTTTTTTGTGGTTAAAAGAGTAAAACAAAAAACTTTTTCCCATGAGGGTAATTTTGGAAATCACTTTTGTGACGGAGCTTCACAAAAGTGTAGACACCATAGTCCTTTTCTGTATTAGAGAATAGATAATACTTGCATAATGTATATATATTTATGGGTGTTGACAAATGACAAAATTTTAGTGCATAGATTCTTATGCACTACTTTTGTTTTATTTTTATTTTTTGCTAAATGCTGCATTTTATACTCAGCCAACCAAAGAACAACGGGTGACAGAGAAAAGATGTACAAAGAAAAGCCTCCAACAAACTACTAAAAAACATCGAACAACAAATGCACAGACAAAGGCAGATCCATCAATAGGCTGATTTGAGTTGTAGCCTAGGTGGGGTTGAAAAATGAGAATTTTTTTTTTTTTTTTTTTTGTATGTGAAATTATAGTTCAGTAAATTTTAGCCCACCTTATTTTTTGTGTGTGTAGCCCAATTCATTCTAAATGAACACCCACCCAAAAACAAAATGAACACCTATTCAAAAAATTACCCGCAAATCAATCTCCTTTGAACAACTCAACATGTCAAAGTCGGCAAACTTCTTGTAGCTTTTCTTAGGAAGATTTTTTCTTCCGAGTTAAAAA
Organism: Vaccinium darrowii; assembly: GCA_020921065.1. Classification (NCBI taxonomy): domain Eukaryota; kingdom Viridiplantae; phylum Streptophyta; class Magnoliopsida; order Ericales; family Ericaceae; genus Vaccinium; species Vaccinium darrowii. Next base: position 49,153,061 of record CM037152.1, on the reverse strand, counting down.
AGGACTTTGGGGAGAGGAAAAGGGTAAGGAAAAGGAAATTAAAGTCTTTAAAGTTATTAATATTCAAAACCTAGGTTAGCCCGGGGTAGATTAGACTTCTGAATCCGCCCTTGTGGACAGAATTCCCCAGAACTCTACTATGCACTAAAATTTCAACATTAATAAAAGTAGTTCCAATGACTAACATATTCATTTATTCTATTCTATGTATCTGCAGTTAGATTCTTTATACAAATTATAAACACGTTAAAGGAGAGTATGAAGTCTTGAAAACAAGAAGCCTCTGTCCCATTCCGGGCTTCAAAGATTTTTGAATTCCACCATGTTGAATTGAAAGAATTATTGAAACCGAAACGAATTAAGAATGCAACAAATACCCAGAATTTTGCCCCAACTTTAGCTTTGTCAAATCTCTCTCGTCATTCAAGTCAACTGATTTGTATCGAAAAATAAAATGGTTTAATTCAATGATTTGAGATTAATTCTACAAAAATAGCACCAAGATAATTTTATGACTTAACTGTTACTCATAAAATAAAATAAATGAAACGACTTTCACACAAAATCATTTTGACACAACCGATAAACTATTTTTGTCAAAAGGGCTCGCAAGGAAAAAATAAAAGGGGATGGTAATGACAAAACTATTTTTGTTAATGTCAAAATCTGTAGTGCATAAAAGAGTTGTACCGAATGTAGGGAACAAGACTTTTATGCACTAAAATTGTAGCGCTAAATTATTATTATTTTTTTTTTTGACATGTCCCAAAATAAGAAGGAACTCGCTTTTTTTTTTTTTTTTTGTGTGTTTGTTAATTAATAGTAATGCAGTTTCTTCTTGTACTGAAAATACCTATGTTCCTCTGATTTCGTGCAATTTCAACGATAAAAGACTCTAGGGTGACCTTTCAAATTTTGATTTGGCTAAAAAGAAAAAATGGTTTTTTGGTTTTTTTTCGTTGTCTTTATTCAAAAAAAATTGCATTTGTTAGTTTTCGGTCGATTTCTTGCGGTTTCTTGGCTTGTCTCGACGAGAGGAATCTAAAAAGTACAAAACTATTAGCCAAACTTAAAGTTTTGTGAATAAAGACGAAAAATAATCCAAAAAACTGGTTTATTTTAGTTTATTTTCGGGTTTATTCAAAAAACTATTACTTTTGACCATAATTTTATACTCTTTGGATTCGTCTCAACTAGATAAATTCAAAAACCACAAAATCTTGACTTAAAACTAACAAATGCAAAAAAAAAAAAATTGAATAAAGACAAAACGAAAAAAACCAAAAAACCAATTTTTCTTTTTAACCAAATCACCCCGCAAGCTGCTCTCCGAGATTCGATCTACTCATTCAAACTTCCAATTTTTCCTTGTTACCCTACCCGATCTGTGTCCAACACACGTCTGTCTCATGCATTAATATACTATGCAATTTACATGCATAAAACATTATTGGACCTCAAACGTCTACAGACACAACCATATCTGTGTCCATAGGCTGTTCATCTAACATTTTTTTCCGCCCTAACTAAACTGTTCATGGCCCATTTTATTTCCACCGAAGTACAAATTTTAAGGGCTATACATGAAGCCCCAAATTTGGGCCAAAGATAGCCCAATTGTCTCCAATATCTACAATGGGCTTTCAAATACTCACGATGTGGGTCGGCCCAAACACCCACCGCTTGGGTCCAACGCTAGCGTTGCTAGAACGCTCCCGTAGCGTTCTCAAAACGCACTCGGTCCACGCACGTATATATTGCCTCCTCCTCTCTCCCTCTCTTCCCTCTCTTCTTCTTCAAACTCACTCTCTCTCTCTACGGGTACTCTTCTGTCTCACTCCTATGTAACATGTTTGCACATATACGTACATACGAATCTATATATATATATATATATATATATATTCACTGCATATTCTGAGAATCTCTTGGGATCCTTTGTGTAACAAATTAGGGTTCCTCGCTCCACGAGTTATCGAAAAGTAGTAGTTTCTTACACTGTTGATTTTCGATTCAGCTGTTATTAATATGGATTTCTGATTGCTCCTTTATGTTATTGATTTTTCCCGTTATTAATGCTTACTAGACAGCTTCAATGGCTACTTTCGGTGTTTCTTCGACTGCTAATCACAATCCGAACAAGTCGGCTGAGGTAAATTCTTTTGTCCTCAACCAAGCTCATTCGCTACATCTTTCTTTCTCGTCGAATTTTGGATTGAATTGAATTGAACCTTGATTATAATTTCGTTGTATGGTTTTGTTTCTTCTATGCATATTCAACCCGGACGGGTGCCCGGGGGGGGGGCGACTTCATATATTCTCGCATACTATACTACAGTAGTTTTTTAGGTTAGTTTTGAAATTTTCTATGGTATTGGCCACGCAAATACATTGGGTGAACATTTTCTTCAAATTCCTTTGTCTTGTGTGGGAAAAAATATTTAATATTCTAGGTTATCCACCATTTTTTGGTCGGTTGTATGCATGCAATCTGGTCTCTTGCTCTGATTAGCAAGTAGCGGTGCCTCCGCTAGGTGCAAATCCAGCATCCAGCACTGATTTCAAGTGAAAGGATGTTCAATTTCAACAATAGTGTGCGAGTTAGGTATAGCCTATAGGTGGTTTTCCAAAATTGCGTGGAACGTGGATTAGAGATACTAGAACAGACGCTCTTTTTTGGGATCCTCGTATACCTGCAAATTTCATGTCATGACAAAGCTCCCAAACGCTTTGTAGAAATGCATATATAAGCTATCAAATATAAAATTGAGATACTCTGCTTGAATATTAACATCAAATTCGTCCATTTGAATCCTACATCTTTCCACTCGAGCCTCAGACTGTTGCTTATAGTTCAAATTTTGAATATGGATTGGAGTTAAAAATATTATTTGACAGTTTTTTTTTCTCTGTATAAATGTATAGGTGGCACAACCTCCAAGTGATTCTGTGTCAAGTCTTACTTTTAGTCCCAAAGCTAATTACCTTGTGGCAACTTCATGGGATAACCAGGTTTGTTTTAGTCAATTATGTTTTGTTATTCTTTCTTTCATTGTTGCTCTATTCTAAGCCTCTTGAAGAAGTACTGATACAAACAACGTTGTCATTTAATCTCGTCTTTAAGCTGGTGTGTTTGGTATTGGTTGCAGCCACTTAAAACTTTTGTTATCTGGTTATTTTGTTCATGTGGAACAAAACCCAGCCTGGCCATATACTATATGAGACGTGTGTTTTGTTTTGGAGAGTGAGAGACCTAAACAATATGGAAATAACGAGATTCATATTTTCCTGGTTCGACTATTATTTGGAAGTGGACAAAAGTTGTTTATCTGAAATTGATTTGAGCTTGTACGGGGAGACTTTTCTACCTTGTGCTCTGTGTTTCTTACCTTCTGATAAACACTGATGTTTTGTTTGCCAAGTTTTGTTTTATGGTCTATGTCTCAAACGTTGTCTTGACTCCTGTACTTGTTAGTGTTCAAAATATAAGTATAACTTATTAGTCTTGTGCAATGTGCATTTATATAGGTGAGATGTTGGGAGATAATGCGGAATGGGACCACCGTTGGCAGTGTGCCCAAGGCATCAATGTCACATGAACAACCTGTATGGCATCAAATCTCCATATTGTTTGCAAATCTTTCTTCTGAATTTTTAGTTTGAAGTATTGTAACTGGTAAGTTCTTATATATTTATCTTTTGAAGGTTTTATGCTCAGCTTGGAAGGATGACGGTACAACTGTTTTCTCGGGGGGATGTGACAAACAAGTTAAAATGTGGCCGTTGGGTGGCCAACCAGTAACTGTGGCCATGCACGATGCACCTGTTAAGGAAATTGCATGGATCCCAGAGATGAACCTTTTAGTGAGTGGAAGTTGGGACAAAACCCTTAGGTAAGCATTGGTTATCTCTGAACTTTGAAGAGTTGGGTCAATGTAATTTTATTAAGAATGTTTTTTTCGTGATTGTGGTTATCTCCACTCTAATACTTTAAACTCACCTTTGTGATTCCTTTTGGCATTTGTAATGCTGTCAGTTGATATTTTGTTCAACTTGTACTTTCTACTTGGTTTTCGTTAATGTAGCAAAATAGCTTGCAGTCTTGGTTAATAGAGGTTCTTCTTCTAGCCAACTTTATTTGGAACAATTTCCTTTTTGGAGTTTTTCCTTATACGTGGATCATATGCATGTCCGGCATAGTTTGACCTACATGGTGCTTCCTTCACATTAAGAGGCATTTATTTCCACGTCCCCGTCGCTATAAATTAGTTGGCTGCAAGGGAACTTTGAAGTTTTCGTAGCATTTCTGTTTATGTTTAACCATGTGCTATTTCACACACAGTCTGATTTCTTGTGCACTCGATTCATTATTTGTAACACTTACTGTTGTTAAACATTTGTTCGGCGATATCCTGAAGTATAATTTGTTGAGTTTGTAGTTTGAGTTGTACATCATTTGGTTTCAGGTATTGGGATCTGAGACAGTCAACTCCAGTGCATACACAACAACTTCCTGAGCGCTGCTATTCATTTTCAGTGAGACATCCACTGATGGTCGTTGGAACTGCTGATAGAAATCTTATCGTTTTCAACTTGCAAAACCCTCAGGTACTTTTTGTTGCATCACTAAATGTTAGAAATCCGTATACATTTATCGTAAAGAAGTTTTTGATTGAGCAGTTATTGCAGCAGCATTAGCATCAAAATCATTTCCAGTTTAATGGATGACATGACTTTGTTGTTGCAAAGTCTGGAATGATAATTTTTTTTACTTTAAATGATATGATACCTAGGATGTAATCGTAAAGCCTTAATGCAATTGAAGGGCTAAATGTAAATCTAAGATGCATTTTGGTATTGAATCTAGTGTCGAGGTGACCTTGTCTTACTCGGTTTGTACCAATAAGGTGTGCTGTGTGTGCATGAGCAAAGGAAACTGAGAAGCATAATCGAACATGGTAAACAAATCATTCTCTAAGCCTTGAAACTGGTTAAGGGATTGTTGGAGCTTTTCCCTCATTGTTAAAATAATGCCCTAAGAAATTTTATGAACTATGAACCTTATAGGCCTTTCACTCATTGCTAATTGCTTTTGAGTTGGATGTTTTTAATGTGGTGCTTTTAGACAACACTTGATATGTCATAGCCGTTGATCACCTCTTTATATGTGCCACAAGTGCATTTTTATGTTGTGATTCCAAAACGGTGGATCCTTAGCAAATATCTTATATGTAGTTAGGTTTTTTCCTGTCTTCTTTTTGGTATTCCCAAATGCTGGTCATCGATTCATATGGTAGCCATTTCGTACTTGGTAATTTTTCCCCCGTTTTAGGTTTTGATCCTGGGAATTTTTGGTCGTGAGTTTTGCACTACAAAATTGTTTCTATTGCTGTGGTCAGTCTGGTGACATGACTAACTCGCAGTTACCTGCTCTTCACGGCGCATGTTCGACTTGGATTTAAAAGGCTATGCCTAATTACCTCTGTGATAGTAGTTGATTTGCTATGGTAGTTAGAGCTTGGCTTCATGTTTTGTGGTGTTATGGTCTACCTTTATGATTAAAAAAAAAAGAATAACTATTTTTATAAATAAGGATGCTCAAGTAACTAGCATTTGTTCCTCACAATCTTGCCTCGACCTTTTCTCAATCAGGCTTTTGAGTTCCATTTGATTCCAGCAGACTGCGGGGAATGTTTCTTGGTTTGTTCTTTGTTGCCTTAGATTTGCACTTCATTAATAATCTATCTTACTTTTGAATGCGACAGACTGAATTTAAAAGAATCACCTCACCCTTGAAGTATCAGACAAGGTGTGTTGCTACCTTTCCTGATCAGCAAGGTTTCCTGGTTAGCTCTCTCTCTCTCTCTCTCTCTCTCTCTCTCTCTCTCTCTCTCTCCCCTGCGCATATTGGGAAAGGCATATTTTGAACCCATTTTTGTTTTTAATGTTCTTGCTCACAAATCTGCAGTATCCTGGTCCAATTTTTGCATCTGTGCTAAAGATGAGATTAACTTTCATGGCATGTCCATAAATGTTACATAGTGTGTGCTGGAGGGGTTTTAAACCGGTACTGCTGTTCCCAATGGGGATTGGGAACATCTTGGGTGGCAGAGAAATTCCATTTCTAAGTGGCTTGGTTTTTGGGTACTGACAGTTAGTATAAACATTGCATGCAGAATTCTCTGTTCCAATATCGTTAATTCATGAAACAGTCATGTACAAATACTGTTACTTTCAATCAGAGGCACGTTTATCTTTTTTAGTTCAATCCCGTTATCGTTTATTTTTTCTGGGGAAATGTTTTTCATTTCCTGAAAGTGGGCATGTTTGTTTCCGGGATGTGTACTTAGGATTTCTCTCTGTGCTTCATTGAGACTTTTTTTTTTGGGTAAATCTTCATTGAGACTTCTTGTTCTCCACTGATCCTTGAACTTTTGGACTATACTAAATCTGATTGCTGAGTTTGGTATTGTTCCTCTTCAGGTTGGTTCAATTGAGGGCAGGGTTGGTGTACATCATCTTGATGATTCGCAACAAAGTAAAAGTTTTACTTTCAAATGTCATAGAGAGGGCAATGAGATATACTCGGTCAACTCACTGGACTTCCATCCTGTAAGATCTAACGTCACAATTGCAGTTTTTACATCACCATTGTGGATTTGTACTTACAGTGTGTTGTGCTTATATGTAAACTGTAAACTGATCATATAAAGCATGCAGAGCTTCTTCCATAACAGTAAAAATGATTGTGTAGAATTTTATTAGCCATGTCTTGGAATCTTGAAATCTTATGTTCTGAAGAATATACAAAAACGATATACGGAAACTATATAATATACTAAACGTCCCTGCAATAGGGAAATGTGTAAATCTGTATTTGACAGTTTTTGGAATCTCACTTTCCATGAGCAAAGCTTATGCCTTCTCTAGTTCTTTGCATCTTCAGATAGTACCCACGGCATTGTTATATCTCACATTAGGAACATATATAAATCACTGGGAAGCTTACTTTGGATGAAATGTTCATGTCAATCTCTGAGTTAGGGATACTGTACTTCTGTTCTCCACATCTGTTTGTGAGGTTCTGATTGCATTTTTGGGTGTCACCTAACTGTATTACACGTTTGATTGTGTTTCATGTCCAGCTATGCATGTTAAGTTTTCTTCAATTCCTTGTGTTGGTCTATCACCATGCTGTTTCTATGGATTTCATAAGCTGTAGCATAAAATTTGCGCGGCAGATAAATTAAGCCTAGAGTTTGTTAGCAGTTACTGTAATTGTTAGTGACAGAATTTCTGCTCGTACATTCCATTTCTTCGAATCAGAAACATATCCATATGAAGCATCACAAACTACTGAGAATATAGTTGGTTTAAGTTCTAATTGGAGTTTATATGCCACGGGGGGCTATTGTTTGGTAAGATCCTTGCATCTCAGTCTACAAATATAGGGCTCACTGGGACAGTTGACCTAGAAGTTGGGTTGGTTGGTTCATAAATGATTTCTGGTTCCTCTGTGGGCTTTTGTAATTGCTGAGACTAGTGATATAAATAGCGGTCTCATTGTTTGGTGGAAACTCTTCTTGCATCCATGAGTTCACCTTTGCAGTTTGTGGATAAAAGCAGAAGATTTAACTTGGTATTATATATGAAGAGATTGTTAAATTGTTTTCTTATCGGTATTTGAAAGACCTGTTTCTCAGCATTTCACTTACTGTCCCTTGCCCCAGGTACACCACACATTCGCAACTGCAGGATCTGATGGTGCTTTCAACTTTTGGGACAAGGATAGCAAACAGAGGCTCAAGGTCTTTTCCTTCATTCTGATTATGGGAATTTTGTTGCTTGCTTTACTTTTCAACTGTCCTCCTGTAAACGTAAACACGATACAATTTTCTCTTAAGGCTGAATATTCTCACAATTGTGCTTGGGTGAGATAGATCTTGTGGATATCATTGCCAGCCTACACAAGTTCTTTGTTGCAAATTACGAGATGCTTTATTTTTTTTTTGTGTGTGGGCATGTTATTATATTGGATGGAGGTTTGGGGGCAATTTTAAAGGCCTGCTCAAACCCTATCCTTCTCAATAGAGACTGGTAGATGAGAGTCTCTTTGGATTCCGTTCTCAATATACTTGAATTTGCTGCACTTTCCTGCTTATCAAACCCCTACATGACATATGAGAGTTCTTGGAAGAGGCATGAAAAAACACAAGATTACACACTGTAGTTGAATGCGTGGGTATACTGTCAGAATGCTTTACATTTGTTGTTTTCGTATAAGATTAATAGACTGATGGTGGGTGTATTATTAGTTTGACTTATCTTGGTGGTGTTGTATCCAGGCAATGTCAAGATGCAGTCAACCTATACCTTGCAGTACTTTCAATAATGATGGTTCGATATATGCCTACGCGGTAGGTTTGCCTCTGAAATGTGTACAAATTATTCTCTCTCTCTCTCTCTCTCTCTCTCTCTCTCATGAAATATGAGGTGAAGTCGTTTCCTTTTGAATCTTGGGGATGAAGTTATATGGAGCACTGTAACTACCTTGCACACAACATGAAATTTGCAGCCATTTTGTTTGCTTGGGGTTGAAATAGTTCGATTATTTATTCTACTTTGGGACTGTCCAAAAACCAAGTGAAAGCTGAATGTTTGTCTGGCATGGGCCTGCTTCTCATTTTTTCAAACTTGTGTGGCCACGTACTAATGATGCTCTGGTGTAAACTACATCTCGTGTCCAGGTTTGATTTGGCTCTGAAACTAACTGGACTCTTTTGTTTACAGGTGTGTTATGATTGGAGTAAGGGTGCTGAAAATCATAACCCGGCCACAGCAAAGACCAACATTTTCCTGCACTTGCCACAGGTATAGTAATAATACACTCTCTCGGGTATTTCCTTCTCATTGTTTACATCTAGATTCTTACTTGTTATGTTGACTTGAATGTCGCAGGAGTCTGAGGTTAAAGGCAAACCACGAATTGGAACCAGTGGCAGAAAATGAAGCTGCTGCTTGTCAGCCTCGAGAAGAATAGTCAGTTCTTTCTGTAAATGGAGGACATTTTTCATCTTTTTTTTTCTTTCTAACTTTTGATGTTTGAGTCGTTCTTTCTTCTAGTTAGTTATGTAAGTTCTGGGCAGAGATGAGGCCCCTCGGGTTTTTTTGACTTCGACTATTTACTTTCAGTCTCCTAGCAATATAGAGCTTAGCTTTTCACTTTTTAAGTACAGCGTATATTTTCCTATGATGATCAGGTGGATTTGTCCTGTGGATTTGGTTCTCTCTCTCTCTCTCTCTCTCTCTCTCTCTCTGTGTGCATGCACTTTTAGTAAACGTGGGTTAGATGACAACGTAATGGCTCTCTTTCGGAACCGTTCCCGTTTCACACTGCAGGATTTCGTTTTGTGGGTTTGAACAAACAAGGAGTGCATGGCCTTTTGTTTCATCAACCTTTTGCAGGATTTTGCTTTGTGGGTTCAAACAAACAAGGAAATTTTTCATCAACCTCAAAACCCCCCCCACACAAATTTTCCCGCGCATAAAAAGTTAAAAACATAGAACATATCCTGAATGCCTAATTGACCCTTACATTCAAAATTTGACCATACAACTTGAAATGGCTCCATCGTCGTGCTTGAATCATCCAAAACTAAAACCCGGGAAAAAAAAAGGAAAGGACATACAACATGGACTTGTATTGTAATCAATGCAAACAAGTGTTAATTCTTTGGGATAAAAAAATGTGCGTTTATTAGTGTACACAATCTATACTATTCCGACACATTAAAACGTGTACTGGCGCTACGGCGTGATCAGCCGTGACTTTGCTTGCACCTGAAAATTTCATAATGCCACACGGTGACCTTATAAACATTACAGCAACCTAAAAACTCCGACATATACGCTGGGCTTTGGGAAAATGGAAGCAAAAAAGAAGGAAACCATATGCACAAAAACCATAAATACCACGTGTGAATACAGAGTGGTGGTCCGAAAAACCACTGAAGATCATCTGGGACCGGATAATTCTTCTGGGCGTAGATTGGGAGTGGAATCAGGAATGGCGTCAGCAGCAATTATCCAATCATTATTTTGGTGGTGGATATGGTTGAATTCTTGGCGGAAAATCTCTTCCTTCTGCCATTCTTCCCACCTCTCAGCTAATCCATCGCCTTCTAGCATTCTAACAACTTCGGACATCTTGGGACGTTCCATTGCAGTGCCCTGTGTGCAGAGTAAGGCCACCTGAATGAGTTGCTCCACTTCGTCGTCAACGTAATTACCCTCCAGATCTGCGTCAACCAGTGTTTCCAACTTCTTCTCTTTCAAAAGTCCTTTCACCTGAATTTTCAGAAACATTGATCAGGCAGTGAATTTGTATATGAAGCGAAATCCTCTCCTTAACAAGGAATAGAAACCTCAATTTAACTAATACCAATAAAAGAAGGCCTCACGACTTTCATTGTGGTTCTTCATTTTGGTAAGAATATGTCTCTTCATAGAAATTGAGCAGTTTCGAAACTTTTACTTCTAAAAGTTTTCATTACAGAATTTACATCGCCCAAGAGTGAGCTCGTACTTCAAGAAGAGTAACTTTCGTTACTATGCAAAGATGGTGAATTACCATTTTTCCAGCCTTTGTACATGATTGATAAAATCATGATTCAATATTACTGTTTAGAGGCATGGCCTTCAACTGTATAAAGCAACACCTACTTTTTTGCGTGAACAGTTTCATTTCATATGCTTCTAACACCTCCTATAGCGAATAAATAACAGCTATGAGAGATGGCCTATTTTAGTAATCTACTAACCACCATAAAAACAAATCAAATGAGGGAAATAAAGGCTTACCCAATCAAGCAACATGACATCATCGTCATTGGCAAGTCTAGCAAGATCAAAAGCCCTCTGTCCGGTGATGAGCTCCAGAAGCATGACCCCATACCCAAAAACATCAGTTTTCTCAGAAGACTTTCCAGTTGAGAGGTACTCAGGAGCAATGTGCCCAATTGTCCCACGTACAGCAGTGGTAACATGAGTATCCTTGTAATCCATTAGTTTAGCCAAGCCAAAGTCTCCAACAACCGCTTCGAATTCCTCATCCAGTAATATATTTGCTGCTTTGACATCACGGTGAATAATCTTTGGGTCACAGTGATCATGCAAATATGCAAGACCTCTAGCAGATCCCAAAGCAATTCGCTTCCTTACAGGCCAATCGAGTGGGGGCTGCGTTTCAGATCGCTCTACAACAACGCACCAACAGATCATGCAAATATTTAGAGACTAAGCAGGGTAGGGAACAAGACTCTGAATTTTGGTTTTTATTAAACTTCTAGCTTCAGCTCAGGCTTAGGGCAAACTATCTTTTCAAATGGCAAGTTCATTAGCAACCTTTAATATTCTTATACAGATGCAGACAAATATTTCAAGCTTCCCTCGCAACATAAACTGAGAAGTATGTTTGATGACGGTTATGAATTCTAAGAATTTCCTTACCATCAAATTGGCAATAGAAACACACCCTGGTTGTGCACTCACTCCTTATTTTCATCTTATTTAGGTGAAATTACAAAACTCCGCATTCATCTATTAGTCCACACCACAATTATCGCAAATGAAAAGGCAATATTGTAAATTCACGTCAGTGAAGACCAAAAAGGAGTGCAGTTCTACAAAAAGAGGAGGCGAAATCATTTCCCTAAAGAAAAATCAGACAAGAAAAGAAAAGCGTATAAAGAGGCTGACAAGTAGTACCTCTTAAACACGATGCAACACTTCCATTGGCCATATAAGGATAGACAAGCAACCGTTCAGTTGGTGTCATGCAAAAGCCACGTAAACGGAGCAGATTTCGATGGACAGCCATACTGATCATTTCCACTTCTGTTTGGAACTGCAGCTCCCCACCCTGTGTACGCTCCTCTTTTAATCTTTTCACTGCCACAAGAGAGCCATCAGCCAGGCGTCCTTTGTACACCTTACCAAATCCACCTCTCCCCAGAATATTTTTGTTGCTAAAATTATCGGTTGCAACTTGTAGTTCACGCAAAGAAAACCGCTTGAGCTGTCCTAGATGAACTTCTGGATCCTCTTCAGCTGCAACGAGAAAGTAAAGTGAATTAAATACTATGGTTTCTTTTTTCTGATTTGTGTATAGTTTGAGTAGAGTTTTGATGGTTGCCACTATTGTTGTGCCTACGTAAGTGGTCTGCTAGTTTTTCTTTTGTAGTTCCAGGAGTATGTCCCACTCTCGTAAGTGGTTTGCTAGTTTTTCTTTTGGAAGGTCTCGTAATCGCGGAAAGAGTTTCCAGAAAACAAAAAACAAAAAACCCATCACTTTAGAAGTCATTTTCTCCTTTAGCCCACTAACCAGGTACATCAAAGAAATGATCCTGTGGTTTCTTTCGTCTCCACATGGCAAGTGCAATTGCGGGGGCAGCAAACAACAGGGCAGCACCAGCAGCAACACCTCCAGCAATGGCTCCTGTGGCACTATTGCCCACTGGAAGAAAAATCAACAATGAAAAGTCAGTTATTTAATTTTGCGCATTCCCATCAACACCAAAATTGGCAACTCAAACCAATTTTAGCAAGAACTAAAATTGTTTAGGAGTCTTTTGGACAATTCAGGAATAGCTGGAAAAACTAAAACACTACCCACACTAGTTAAAGAATTCAGCTTCAAATACACTCGTGTACTTTAATTTGGTGCGAAAAAAATCGCAAAACGAGACACGGAACCACTTCATTTTTTTATTTGAAATATCGTGATTTTAGCACCTGGGTGCTAAAATCTTTTGGAAAACTGGGCCTAAGAAAGAAAGACGAATTATGAAAGTGTATGTCTTCTTTCCCTAAGCCTGATTAGACAATGAGGAAGTCTAGTTTGAGGAATGGGGAATTGGATGTGCGAAAATGGAACAGAACACAATATCTTGAACAACTAAGGGATCGTAACCGTAAAAAACATAACCATAAATGCGACCATACCCAATAGCTGCAACAGCTAAGAGGGAACCGATAATAAATCAACAGTAATTGCAACTAACCTGGAGAACTAGCTGGGGGTGATTGTGAAATTGGAGGAGGTGGAGCAGCTGGAGGAGTTGTCAACAGGTTGTTTTGAAAACTGAAGAACAGAGGTATGGCAGTCAGCATACATGGCGAAGAGCCACACAACTCCACTTCCGTGGAAAAAAGATGTTACTAGGAACAAACCTGATGGGAGTAAAAAGTGAAAAGGAGCCATTAATTGGGATGTCTCCTCTTAACTGATTATTCGATAGATCACTGCACACCACATGGCAAGAAGCTACATGTCATATTCTTGTAGTAAAAGATATCCGGTTAGAGCTACTAAAAAGAAAATGAAAAAAGGAAAGACCTTAACTAGTCATTAAATCATAAAAGAACTAGAACACTACTCACAGGACTTGAAGAGAAGTGATAGTAGTCAATATCATAGGAATTGTTCCAGACAGAGTGTTGTTATTAAGCCGCCTATCCTTGCAAACAAGCACAGAACCAGACATCAGTAAACACCAAGTAACCGTAGTGTTCATTCATAGGCGAAATTCATCTGATCAACACTGATGCCCATAATGTATCCAACATTAATCCAATGGAGAACTCTCCGCCATATAATCCACTATGGGAAGAGCTGATCCACAAAAAAGTAGTAGAGGAAAGTGTTACAAGTATATGACCAAAACAAGTCTGTTTTGGTGCAGCCTGAGTGTTTCATATCAAGACAGCTGAATCTTGGGAAATCAACATCCACAATGCAAGTACGGGATCTTTATTGAACATGAACCCGATCTTTCCAGGAAAAATGAGACTTAATATAGTACATCTACTCTTGAATTCCTGAATTGACCCCAAGACTTTTATTTTATAAAGTGGGAAGAAAATGAGGACTGTGTATAAAGCCTAAGCGCTAGGCGGCAGGTCTAAAGCCTCGAGAGGCGTGGAGAGAACAAATTTAGCAACCTAGTATTTACTTGTCTTCGAAATCAAAGTTGATGCTTCCTTTGTATTACAAGTAAGAGAAAGATCCTGGATGAATTTCAGAGCGCACGACGGCACAAAAAGAAGTCTGCTTCCATTACTATGGGCTACAACTCCTGAAAATTTACCTAGACTGCTAGACATGAAGTACGTCTTCAAAATGTTTCACAAAATACAACGCATAGCCACAAACCAATTATTGTAAAAGCTTAAGAGACGTCAGTATTTTCAGTCAGTGCATAACCGTTGATTTAATCGAAAATTCACCCAAGAACTTGTGAAAGAAGAATAGTACGCAAGAATTACTACTCCACAATTATTTAAGAGCATGTATTCCCGCAATCTTTGAAATCGAATGACAAGAAACCATGGAGATAATGAGACTGCAGTCTAATTCAACAATCCCTATCTCCCAGGAACCTTCAGAAAACTTCAGTAACCAGAAGAGAAAATGGTTTATCAAATGTAACTGCTAAATATGAAAGTACACTCACAAGGTAAATGTAGTGAATACTAGACAATAGACATTTTCTCCCATCCTATGTTACATGGACTCGGGTACGAGTATCGGGTGCGGGTGCATGTCCAAGCGTTGGACCTTCTTTTTTTTTTTTTTTTTGAAAAAGTCAATTTTAGAAAGGGACAAAACCCAAACAAACTCAAGGAGATGGCCCTGAGAAACTATACAAAGCAATCAAACAAAACCCAATAGAGGGAGCAGACCAAACCAAAATCAGCCAAAGCCTAACTATAAGATTCCTACACTATACATGGAAAACAGCCTCAGGTATCCCCCACTCCAAACCAAACCTGAGATTATCAGAAGACCGATCAACTTTCCTCCAAGAGCTAGCACAAAAAGTCACCTCCTCAACGATCTGCTTCACAATGGATGCAAAGTCATGAAACTCTTGCCGAAATATTCTAACATTCCTCTCCCTCCAAATTTTAGGATATTGGGATATGTGTCCCACAATGGGGTACGGGTACGGGGACACATCCTGAACACCTGTTTGTAGTATATATTGCATGACTAGAGCAGGTTATATACTGTAAATTATACTTAGTAATGTATTTAAACAAGAAGAGTCAGGAAAAATGAGTTTTTTCTATTTCATGTCCATGTGAAAGTCTAGAAATATCACTTTTCTAGCTAATTTGGTATTCTTTTTTTTGTAAATATCATACAATTAGAGGATCCGAGTGTCCAAAATGTATACGCTTGTCGGACACAGGTACTTCAGCCAAAATGAAGGATCCATGTAACATATACCAAATAACTCTTCCAGGCGTGTCCAAATTTTTATCCCCCCTCCAGCCCCAAAGGCAAGGTGTCTCAGGCTTCTAGTTTTCATGGCACATACTTGAGAATTTCACACCAATGCACGAGTGCGCTGACAAGGGGCTTATGTTGGACAAAGAATTGGATTTGCGGCGTTTTCCATCGTGGGAAAGAACAAGTACCAGTGTGCCACTTCAGCTAGGATGAAGCAAATTGTCCCCACATGCACATGCGTTTCCACCCTCCCTAAACCAAACCGAGCATTATGTCCCAATCAATTGGGGTCGGCTACGTGAATCCTTTTTTTCCATTGAGCTCTAACACGGGCTACATGTTCACTGAGATTTAGAATACTCATATCCCTACGCACTAAATCATCTAATATCAATTTGGATCTTCCTCTCCTCATAGCGTTACTACCCAAATTTATTCTATCAACCCTCTTAACTACTGCATCTACAGGTCTATGGTATATATGTCCAAAAGAAAACGAAAAACAAAATTCCGTGGCATTTAATATTCCATGTTCCGCCATAAAATTGTTGAACCCATTATGTCATGCTCAAAACTCAATCAAATAAACATACTCCATTGGTTTCAATCTAGCGATCTACTATGCATTACCCAACTCATCCAGATTTATCATAATTGAATATTCCTGGTAGGCAGTCTTCTCTCTGTACTTGCTCCTTATCTTGGACTGAATGACCGAGACTGTCTTCCTTCGAAACAATCTTTATAAATTGTATTCAAAGCAAGAAAAATATTGAGATTCCATTCTTAAAAAGTAATGCAAAACTTGAACCGTTCTCCTAAATCCATATTCCACATATCAATCCCCAAATAAACCACTTGGTTCAAAACCTTGTAATGAAAAATAAATGTTAAATATGACAGAAAACTTAACAGATGTACCATAAAATTAGTAACAAGATTAAAACGATTAATGATGTACTATACATACAGGAAACGCAATCTCTGAAGATTGCCCAATGTGTCTGGAATGGGACCGCTCAAATGGTTCAAGTAAAGATCCAAGCTCACCAAATTTGTCAAATTCCCAAGCTCATTAGGAACCCTCCCACTAATGTTGTTGCTGTAAAGTTCCCTGTCATTGTGACATGTTTATTAATATGCAGACCAAAGGCAACGCAAACGGGTTGAAACAAGCAAGAACAAGGAAACACAATAAGGCAATACAAACAACTACAAGAAAAACAACTTATTCAACCAAGACAGAGATTGTTACTAGATAGAAACTCGAGCCAGGGGCAAGAGGTTGAGGTTGTTTCAGAGTTCCAAATCTACATTCCACATTCAAGTCTTGAACGTATCTACTCATGAGAAGAAACTTGTGCAACAACATTAAGATAAAAAAGGGGAAGAGAAAAGCCTGACAAAAAATTACAAAATAAACCTACCGGACTAATAAAAGCTTAGTTGTTTGAAAACAGCATGCCCTTACTCGTTTGTTTATAGTTTATACCCAGAAGCAGGACAAATATGCGAAGTATTCTCCATTTTCATGTAGAAAACATGAATGTCAGAAACAGCATGTATCCAGCCAGGTCCTTAAGCATACATTCACAATATAGACAAGGCAAGGACATTAAACTAAGGTCTCAACTCTCAAGTATGTTGAATTCAGCAGTGCAAAAAGTAAAACCGAAACTACACTAATTCATAAGCGAGACTTACTATATCCATGTGAATTATGTCCCCTATACTAGAGATGGAAGAAGTTTACAAGTCAAGACTTGTTACATTTATGAGCTGATGAGAACAACTATTAGTAGCTTATGCAAAACCTGTTACCTTATGCAATCAATTATCAAGAGCCCAAAGAGTTTCTAAGCTATACTTTTCACATAAGGATATTATTTTTCAAGCGAATGCTCAATTCCAGACAGACAATTCATTGTGATTGTGAAGTTAGGGGTGAGTAAACAAAGTCTCCCAGCAGTGCGTCAAAGATGCTGCATGTGTGTTGGTATATGAGACTAGAGGTTCCTGGTAAAAGGACTAGCCCTGCTTAGCTAAAAATGAGAATATTGTATTCAACCCCATGTATTCTCATTATGCAGTGCGGGTGCGGGGAGTGTGGTTGAGAGAGAGAGAGAGAGAGAGAGAGAAAGAGAGAGAATAAACCAGTTATCCACAATAATAAAAAAAAAAAGTTCTCGGTTTCTACAACGAAGTAGAACTTACAGGTACTGCAAATTTGGAAGCTGCCCGAGCTGTGGAACCAGTTGACCAGTTAAGTCTGCATTTCCTAGATCACTGGGTATATGAATGGAATAAGAAAACGACATCACAAAACTTAAGATGTAGCCCCAAAGCAACAATAGTTTCAAGTGGCCAGTGAATTGTTGTAGAAGTTAGCAGCTTACACTCTTGTAACACTGTTATCACTGTTGCACGTGACGTGAAACCAAGTGCAGGGATTGACAAGTGTAGGATCCCAACTTTGCAAAACATTATTAGGATCAGCCAAGTTGGTCTTCAGTGCATTCAACGCATCGCCTGTTCTCCATGAAAACACAATCAGCAGTTGCTCGCCAATATCATCAAACATCATTAACCCTACACTTCATTTACCAGGAGGAGGCAAGCCACAAAGTTGACTAAAAGCCTAACACTCCTACTAGAACATAGTTCATTTTGATCAAATCCTGATGCCAAATCACCAGACTAAGATGGTTTAAAAATTCAGCAACTAAAATTAAAAGCTACTAAAACATTTGTTGCAGCTGAACTTATGATAAAAGCTGATCATTAAAAAGCAGAATTACAATGGAGCCTCTCAAAAAATTAGCTGTTGTAGCTTTTTTAAGTTGGTTTGGGCCCATAAAAGCATAAGTTATGCCGAAAGATTGATATAGCTTCCTAGGCAATCATGAGATGCGGCACATAAGCCACAGCAACCGCCACCAGATATTGGGCACACTTCAAAAATATCAATACACAAACCTGTAGGATTTTGGCTTCGATCTCAGTACTCTCGCACACACGAGCAGCGAGTGCCAGTCAGACGTGGGTTGCTTGAGCTCCTAAACTCCATATGTTTGGTTTTAGTAACTTTCAGTTGGTTTAGACTTGGAGCGAAAGGAATTCTCTATTGGGGTGATTGGTTTTGGTAATGATTCTTTAGTGCAAGTATACGTACAATGGAGATTCATTCTAAAAAAGAGTCTCAATTAGGGTTTGTTTTTCTCTTGTTTGTTTAGTTTCGATTTGTATATTACTAGTTTCATTCTTATTTTCAGCATTCATTCCATCATTGTTCGCATTGCTCACAGTGCATGAATCTTTGGTGCCTGCTCACCCAACAAACTCAACATCAAGTCAATATCTCTATTTTCGATCGTAGACTCAGTACTTCCACTTCTGAATGAATACAATCACTTTGTGAACATGATGGTGAACTCTATAACCTACTACAATCGTAAAACTAACGAAATTGACTGGTGCAACGACTTTCCAGCAAAACAATCCAAACACAAGCAAGCAAGCATAGACTCCAATCGACCATAAAAACAAGCAGCCTAACTGAAAATCAATACGCACCTTCTGAATTACCGTACGCCTGTAATAACAACCGATAAACCACCAGAAGTAGGCAAAGCAGAGCCGATGCCGCTCGATCCATCATCACCACCAGCTAAAAACCTAGGTTACTCATCAACTCCGAACACTCCAAATCAAAGTCTTCGACGGAAGTGAAGTCAAATCCGAGTATTCGATAATTAATTGAGGGAAATCGTGGTTGGAACGGATTAGTTGCGGTGAAGGTAGACGTCGGGATTTGTGAAGGTCAGAGTGGCGGGCAGAGGAGAGAGAGAGAGTGGAAATGGAAATAGTCAAAGGTTCTCTCTCTCTCTCTCTACCGGTGTTTTTCCAAGTGGTACAGTAGTAAATTACTAGTAGTACTAGAATTACTATTCTTTTTGAATTACTGCGTAGTTCTTTGTTTACATTTATTAGAGAATATTAGAAGAGGATTATTATTAGGGTCATGCTAACGAGTGTCATAGTGCACCCGTTAACAATACAAAAAATACACTTTTGTGAGTTTCACTTGTACAAAAAATATACTTTAAAAATACATTTGTATATTAAAATACACTTAAAGATGTACTTTAAAGTACAAGTATACTTTTAATTAGTATGGTGCATTATGGCACCCATTAGCATTTTCCTAATATAATTAGTAGGGTCATGCTAACGGGTGTCATAGTGCACCCGTTAAAGGTACAAAAAGTACACTTTTATGGGCCTCATTTGTAATAAAAGTACATTTTAAAAGTAAATTTAAAGATATACTTTAAAGTAGATGTGTATTTTTGAATTATACTTTTTTGTATTCTTAACGGGTACACTGTGGCACCCGTTAGAGAATATTAGAAGGGGATTATTATAATTAGTAATGCAGTCAAAGACGCACGCTCGGGGGAGTGGGGCCCGGTGCCGCCGCCAATCAGGACAGGGAACAGTGAGGTACAGACCCGGGAGCAGAGTCTGGACTGTATAGGCTGTATGTAGCCCCATGCGCTGATGATGACTTGTGCAGTCGTGTATCACACTATCACTCGCTGCATTTTTTTTTTTTTTTTCAAAGCACAAGTTTATTTGGGGATAAATTACCAAAACCACCCGAGGTTTCTTTGGGGAAAAGTTTTGTATTGCCTCCTCATCGTTTGAGAAAATACAAAAACTATTTTCACACCTCATCTTTTTTAGCCCAATCCATTCTAACAGCTGGTCCAAACATAGTTGAACCCTAACTTCTTCTTTTGGAAAAATAAAATAAAATAAAATCGACATAAGGGTTAGACTCTCTCTCTCTCTCACACACACACATCTCCATCTGAAAAACTAAAATGCTACCTTAGAGCATCTCCAACTCCCATGTGAGATAGAGAGCAAAAAACAGGAACCAGCACCCTAGCTCACTAATGAATCCCTTCACGCAACTTGTGATTATATGCGCATGCGTGTATGCACTATTGTTGAAATTGTAAGTGAAGTTTACATGTGAGGGATGCACATGGAAATTAGGGTTTGAGTTTGAGTTTTGATGGGTGTTGATAAGATGGACTAAGTATATTAGTTTGGGGAAAGACGTTCTGCAAATTGATCACATGAGCTGGGTTTTTACAGATTAGGGTGTGTATATACTTTTACTTATCTATGGTGTTTTAGTTGTGTTGGTGTTGATCAATTGAAATGCAGGACCAATATACTATACACTACGCAGTAACATATTATCTCTCCCACTCCAAAGCTTGTGCTTAAATACCACTCAAATTCGTCAAATCACGAGGCTTCAGAACCATAAGTATCCGCTTATTATGCAGAGTACTGACTAGTGTGCTTAGATTTATACTTGTGCTGTCAAATGCAGAGCACTGATAATGTGCTTAGATTTTTACTAATTTAGTTGATGCACGATACTGACTGGTGTGCTTAAATTGGTTTAAAATAAGGGTTTTTACTCTTTTAGGGATAAATTATAACAGAGCAGCAAGAAAAAATATAAGGAAAATCTTTTTGTCGCTCTTTGAACCAAAAGTGGATATATCATAAAGTTAAACTTCTTCTCAGTCCAATATACCTCATCACCATAAATTCCATAATATATCCACCATTTATGAATTATGCCTATGATTAATTTGAGACAAAAATAAAAAATAAAAAATCAGAGAACTATCATTTGATCAACACGGTTGATTAGTCTTGTTGTAATTCTTCCTGCTACCATGGCGACTATGGGAAGAACATTTTCAGCTAGGAAGCATGTGAAAACTGATCTTCGTAACAAAATGGGGAACGATTTTCTTGCTAATTCTATAATTATATTTATTGAAAGAGAACTTATTGAAGAGATAGACTCAAATTCGATAATACATAAATTATACTCTTTATAACATCGTAGGGTACAACTTCACTAGTATACTTTTTTGCACTTTTCTTTTGTGTATTTTTTAACATTTATCCATCTATATACAAGTTTGCCGGACGTTAATTATAAAAAAAAAATTTGGTTTGAACATAGTGTATGAACGGTACTCTGAGTTAGTCTTATTTCTACAATAGATGAAGTTATTTATACTTATTTATGCTATGAATTAGTTTTAAATTTCAATAGATGATTTTATTTGCTCACATTTATGCTTTGAAAATTTTCATTAATTTCAACGGATAATCTTTATACTCTAAGTTAGTCTTATTTTATATAACAGATGAACTTATCTGTTTTTATTTATACTGTACATTAGTCTCAAATTTGAATAGATGAACTTATTGTTCTTATTTATAGTGAAATTAGTTTTAAATTCAACGTATGAACATATTTGTTCTTATTTATATAACAGATGAACTTATTCGTTCACCTTCATTTTTTTATTTATTTTTATTACATAGTCAACATCTTCGTCGGGCAACGTCTTCTCCACCTTCTCTAGTCACTGTGTCTGGCGCCAATTGCCCGCAACCAACTTCGATGCCAATGTCTTTTCCGGACAAATTGTTCGGCCCCGCAAGTTTTCCGGTGAACTTTTAAGCGCACTTTTTTGGCAATGATGTGGCTAGAGAACATAAAAAATTGAAATATAGTATGAGGATATTTCTGTTTTGATAATAAAAAAATAAAAAAAAGAGGTGAATTTAAAACCTTTGAAAATATGAGCAATGGATCCCTTGCCTTTCCTAAATGAGTAGTGCGTTGGGCATTGGTCCAAACCTCTGTAATCAGGGACGGAGCCAAGAATTTTTCTACGCAGGGGTGAATTATTTTTTTTCAAAATACTTTGTAGGGGCGAACCTATAAATTTCATAGGATTTTTTTTCTTCTATATAATACTAGAGTTTTTTTTACTTGCAAGGGCAACTGCTCCTATTGGCCCCTCTCTGGCTCCATTCTTGACTATAATGGACTTCCCACCAATTTTTTAATACAATTTTGTCTGTAATTTTTTTTTTTAAGGAAAAAAAGGTAAGAGAAAAGATGGACTGACGACCTACCTTAGTCGTTGGGAACAATGATAGAACCACACTCAATTACACACTCACAAGTGTGTGGGCGTGGGTGTATAAATGGACGTGGTTCTATCATTTTTGTCGTCGTTGTAGCTTCAATTGTGCCATATTAAATCCTGAATGGTTAGCTGTAATTTTGGGCTGGACTAGCTGCCCAACATGCTGAAGATGTTTGGGCCTTCCCTTCATAAGAATTAGGTGGGTTTAAGTCCCAGGGAAGCCATGAAAGTTTCTAGCATTTCAATAGTTTCATGCAAACAATTTTTTTGGTCATAAAAATCCATAATCTGAAAGTTTTGGTTAACCTACGTGGGCCAAAAACCTTGTGCGTGAATGGGCTTGAACTTCAACCTTTATGACTTTGGTCCAATCAAGGGAAAGAAAACAAAAGTGGGATGGATCAGGTCATAAGTCAGCCCACGATAGCTACGAACAAGAAAAGATCCCATTACACTTTGTATGGAAGGTGGAAATAAAAAGAAAGGAAAAAAAAATAGTTGAAACTTGAAAAGTGTAGAGAAAGTTGAAGATAAATTTTTGTTGTTGTGACATTTCTAAGCTAGTCCAAAGAAATGAATAAACACCCAGTAGAAGATACCCCCGGTGATTCATGTGTTCTCCGAGGGTGAGTTTCCATTTTTAGCTAAAAGTCCTAAAACTCTTAAAAGTATCAAAACGTTTTAAAGTAATTTATGTGTGCGAGGAAAATGACCCGTCTAGAAATCGGTGTTTAGGAGTTTTAGGAAATGGGAAACTCAAACTTGATATTTAGACACTTATTTACATATTAAATTAGGAATAATAATTTTCGAAATGCTTTTTACCATTACTCCTTTTCTTCTTGTTGTTTATGTGAAATTACTAAACTATCATTACTTCTGGAGTCACTTTTATATTTGAAGGGCAATTTGATAACTTATGTGTGAAAAAAAGAAGTGCAAATGGATAGAAGAGAAGTGTGAAAATGATCATTTCCTTAAAAATTATTGAGCAAAAGTGGGTCTCACCCCCAAAAAATTAGCTATTGTGTACTTCAACCTCTCACATGAAAGGGTTCGTGCTTGCGTCCTTGGATTGTATATCAAATGATTTCCCCAAGCGTAGGGTTTAAGTGTCGCCAAGTATAATAACCGGAAGTCCGGGTCGAGTCCTCAGGGACCGAATGTGCAGCACGTGAGTGTTGATTCGCGAATGTTGGTTTTAGTCTTAAAGCGGCAAACTTTGCTTTCGTGATTTGTTGGTGGAATTCACTTAACTTCGTGAATGACTCGGAAGATTAAAAAGACTAATTAAAACAAGGCTAAATCAAGGGGTTCACAACACCCATGCCTTAGGCTAGTTCGTTCTCCTCTAAAATAACCGGCTCGGGGCGTCGTTAAACGTCCCCGAACGGAAGATTTGGTACTTAAACTCGTTTAACTAGAAATGGTGTTTCTCAAAGAGTAGGATTCTTGTGCCATTTATACAAACGTTTGAATTGACATCGCCCTAAGCATCACACGTGAAAAGGAGAATAAACCCTTAACTACGTGTGATCAAAGAGATTAACAAATCCCAACTTTGATATATAAAATTAATCCTAACTCTTTGATAAACATGCGATGTTTGCAATATGGCGAGGAGAGTGAATTCACCTAAGTCACGGGGTGCTAATTACCCCATGATCGAGCCTAAAACGACTACTCGATCTTGACTACGGGAAACATGACTAATTTAGTGAAGGAAATAAAGAACATAAAATATGACTTGAAAAGCTGAGTTTTATGAAAGCCAACTACTATACCAACAACGTTAATACTTAGAGAAATCACAAACAAGCATGTAGTACTAGAGTTTAAGTGAAACGAAAGCTAGAACATGTGAACAAGATTTCACCGTTAAAAACGTAAATAAACTAGATTTATAGAACAACCATTCGATTACAAGAACTATTATAACACGACAAAATAACATAAAACCAACACTTACTTGAGTTCCTAGAGAGAGAAAACTTCAAAGAAAGACATTAATGGAGATAAGGCCAAAAACTTAGCACTCATCAATATCCAGTGGTCCAAAGTCTGATGTGGGAGAGAGAGGAGGGAGGATATTTATACAACATATCCCCATCCACCTAAAATATCTAGAAGCCTTCCACTAGTAGTAAGATTTCGCAAATAGGTGGCACCATAAAGTAACTTGTGTGCTGTCAAAAAGTGGCCAGAACACCCCTTTGGATCGATCCTTCATTACCATGGATCGATCCATCTGTTATTTTTTTGGGTTTTTTCCTTCATTGGATCGATCCATCATTACCATGGATCGATCCATGTTTCACTGGTGAGCTGTATTTCTCTATTGGATCGATCCATGCTTACCCTTGGATCGATCCTTTTCTTTCTGTTGGCTTGGAAACTGCTGATGGATCGATCCATGCTTCACTAGGATCGATCCAATACCTTCTGTTGGCTTGAAAACCTCTGATGGATCGATCCATGCTTCACTAGGATCGATCCAATACCTTCTGGAATGGGTTTGTGGCCTTTCAAAAGTCCCTAGCCTTCACCGACTCTTTGTTGCTTGGCCATCTGAGGCTCGGCGATGCCTTGCCATGGGGTACGCTGCCCTTGCTTATTGGGATGCTTCCCGGGGCGCTTCAAAACGCCATTATTAGCTCGGTTTTTACCTGTAGCTCACGATACACACTTTGCACAACATTAAACATATAAAGCGCCAAAACGCGCGTGTGCGTGATTAAAATGAGAGAGATAAGCCCGGATATATACAACATTTGGGGCTTATCACACCCCCCAACTTGAACTTTGCTCGTCCCGAGCAAACTAAACTTACAAAACTTAAACTCAAGCAATTAAACTAAATAAGACTTAATTAAACTAATTAAAACTACCCGGCGTATCCGATACGTGTCCGATACGAAAGCTAGGCTCAATCCACAAAAAGTCTAAGCAGAGTACCGGTCATCCGGCCCATCCAATCGAAAACAACCCACGCACGCGCATGCCATGCAAAGTTATAAAATAGCTAGGCCTCAACCATAGGCTAATAACATGCACCACAAAAAGTTTTAATTTCAACGAGGCACGAATAATTTATTCCACAACGCACTTTCACACACGCGATATATGTACACATCCCATAATCAGCGCTTAGCAAGATACGCGATACCGAGACAAAATGGTACCGCGTGCTAATCAAAATAACGCATGATATTGAAAGAACTAGATAACCTGGAACATTCAAGATAAAATCATAACTATTGCTACGTATGCATGCACCGGAGTTAACTACGTGCTAGAAATGACATAAAGCATTGAAAAGCTTCTAACGACCTTGGTTTGATCAAAAAGGAGGGAAATACCAAAAAGGACGGCGGCCATATGTTAGTTTGGGTCATCTACCCCGAGGCCGCCGCCGACCCTCAATTGTCCCAAAATATGCCAAAACATGGCATCCAACCTGCAATTTAACCAAGTTACTCCTACTTACGAAAGTTTAAACTTAACCACTTAATAATTCAAAAAGAGTTCGACACCACCGACTCGCTACCAACTACTATGTACATGAAAGATACCACCATGAGATCACCATCTACCACCATTACTCATCATCATCATCGTCATCATCGTCATCGTCAACCACCTCCGGTTCTGCATACTCAGGCGGGGGCACATACTGGACAACGGACGTTGCAGAGACTTGCTGAATCAACCAGTCGGTCTTATGCTCCTCCCTTTTCCTATGCCGCTCATTCTTCTCTGATTCCACCACCATACATTTGAACAATTTTTTTACCCATGCCTTCACTGACGCCCCTTTTGGAGGGGGCGAGTGCAAACGAGATCTCGCGGGGGCGGCTGGTGGCGGTGCCTGGGAAGAAGAAGCCTCAAACATGGTACTCAAACCACCCAACTTCCTTCTCTGTAACTTCGTCCTTGTCTGACCCAAACTTTGATTCACCGTTCCCATATCAATCACCCCGGGCTCAAGTGGCTCCATGTTTGAGTACGTAGCACCCCGCACTCCTTGCATATGACATAGTGCCGTGATCATACAAGGGTACCACATACTCTGGTTCTTCTTGGTATTCTCGGTAAAATCAATCATCTGGGTGAAGATATAAAGCGCCCAATCTGCCACCGTCCCCGGATCCACAAAAGCAGCAATCAATTCAAGTGAAGTCTTGGTGGGTTTCGAATCTTTGCCCTTGGGATAGAGGTTTGCATGGATGGCTTTGTTAAGGACTCGGATGTCCTCTTTGAATCGGCTCGGAAGAATTGGTCTCATGCCACTGCCCGGATTAGCGTAAATGATATCGAGGAGGTCCGTTTCGGGCATTTCCTCACCATCGGGGTAATTCGTGTCCTCCGGATCGGGCCTCTCATATTGCAAGTATTCGGCAATGGTATCGGGGGTTACCACAATAGTCTTGTTGCTTACCTTGCTTCTAATCTTGGTAGGCATGTTCGAATCCCCACTTCGCACCACATCCAAGTTCTTGTAAAACTCGCGCACACATCTCAGATTATAACCGCGAAGCGGTTCCAACCATTGCTCCAATCCCTCCTCGCGTATCTCCTTCACACCATATTTACCTTCCAAACTCACCGCGTCTACCTGCCTTTCATTTTTCGCCGGCCTATCCGTCAAGCTTTCTAACCATTCTTTTTTCTTCTTATCTTTTTTAGCCTTAGCCTGTTTCTTTTTAACCATTTTAGATCTCCCGGCCTTTGTCTTAGGTGATTCTTCCTCCGACTCCTCATCGCTATCAATGCTTGACTCACTCTCGGATTCCTCCCTCACCTGCCTTGTTTTCCGCTTCTTAGGAGCCGGCCCCCTCTCATGAATAACAATCCCTTTGGTGGCCCTGGCTGCAATGCCATCCTCGTCACTCTCCGATTCACTAAAGGTATGGGGAGGTTTAGATGGTTCCTTAGCGGGTGTTTTCTCAATCGCGGCAGGCTTCGCCTTGCTCTTTGTCTTGGCCATTGCAACTCCACACTAACAGATTCAAACAAGCAATACACAGACCTCCGAACTACAGCCAACCAACCCCCTTGCTTCAGTTCAATTCAGACAGACAATCACAATCAACTCAACAATAATGGCAGTTCAATCAGAGAAAATTATGGCCCAGAATACAGTTAAACAGTAACTAGTCAATCCCAGATTTTCAACCCAAAATCTGGTATCACAGTGAGAACAGGGGCAGTGTAACAACAGCAGTATTATCATTCTGATTTGATGAGAGAGAGTAAGCCATTCATTACCTTGCACCAAGAGAGGAAAACCAAACCCAGATTTTTGCCGAAAACCCAACTGTTGGAGACCCCAAAATTCAGCCGAGACCCCTTGTAGTTATGATGTGACCCAGAAATTGCTCCAAACCCTTTAGATTTTCAATGAAACCCTTGTAATTTCAGTACCCATGGATCGGTCATAAGAGTGGTAACAGAAATTTGGGGGTTCGGGTTATGTATGGAGGTGAGAGAGAGACAAGGGTTTTCGGTGGGGGTGAACGGTGGGTGGTTGATGGAGTAGGGAAGAAAAGAGATGGATTTCGGTGGGGGAGGTGAGTTTCGGTTATGGAGAGAGAGTATGATATACACGGTGGTGGTGGGTTTTGGTGAGGAAGAAGATGAACAGAGAGATGAACAGAGAGAGAGAGAGAGAGAGAGAGTAGGATCGATCGGGTTAGAGAGGGAGTGGATTGTAACAAATGAGGATCGACCCCCTCTTTAAAATCTGCTGAATAACCATGTTGGATCGATCCAACAGTTCAATGGATCGATCTGTCTCTTTCTGTTCCCAATTCAGTTAACCTTGGATCGATCCAACCGATTACATGGATCGATCCAACTCTTTCTGATCTCAAGTTCTCCAACCTTGGATCGATCCAGCAAACCTCATGGATCGATCCATCTTCTTCTGATAACAAATTTTCCTATCATGGATCGATCCAACTTATGACATGGATCGATCCATACTTGTCTCTTTGGTCAAAAATAAAGGTGAATTGTCTTGGTTCCAATTACATGCCCTATGTTGGTTCAAGCTTATTCAAGATAAACCCGATGCAGCCCGTTGCAATCCAAACTCATACCCCACTCGAGATGTATCACCCATCTTCACTTTCAACCTATCCTCCCAACTTCCGGTCTCATTTTTTTACCGTTTGATTTTTTTTTCGAATTTCGATTGGCATGCCCCTTATCTCTCCTCCTAATTCCAACCAAACGACCGGTACCCTAGGCTTTACAATAGAACGGAGACGGACAAGGCACAAAAACATGGTACAATGGGACTCATATGTGGTTTATTAACACAAAGAACATACTTGATTCATTTCATAAGCACGCTAAGAACTCCGACAACATGCATGAGTAACAATAGCTAGCTTAAACTTGAATCAAAATTTTATGTACACGAGTAGGAATTGAAAACAAGAAATATGGGATGCTAGGGAAGATGAATCTCACTCTAAATGATGCACGCTACTCAACTACGCTTACGGTCTAACACATTCACCAAATGCATGTATAAGCGTATACACAAGTTAACTCCCAACCGAATTCACCGGAATGCAATACTCTGCCATTATAGACCGATTAAGCTTGACTACCTTATCCTATGTTATTCTACTTAACGCGGGAAAGACTACTTGCGAAAATTTAAAATTTTTACGAAATTAAAATACATGGCATAAAAGCGAAATATGTACACCCTAAGTTAACAAATGGAATATGGACCCTAAGTTAACAAATGGAATATGGCACTACAAATGGAATATGGCACTACACTATTCCCTCCCCCCAACTTAAAATTTGCAATGTCCTCATTGCAAGAGAACGAAAGTAAAGAGAGATAGGGACCAAAAATTGTACCGACGAGGAGGCATGTCAACCTCCTAGACCTCGACCAAGTGTGAGGAATTTTGCTATCACTTACTCCCTTCGTCATTGGCAATGCTTCCAAGGCTTCCTCCTTCGGCCCCTCTCCGGGACCACAGCTAGTCGTACAGAACCGTCCTCAACGACTTTATAGGCCTTACAACCGCGACATTTCGTCGCACCCATGCTTAGAGCTCCTGAATGCCGCACTTGCCGCCAAGTTAGGCCCAAACTACCAAGGCTGGTACGGTAGCATGGTCACCCTGCAAAAGACTTAATTGCCGACTACCTACTAAGAGAAATGATATGAGAACTGCCCGGCTCATGTTATCCGGGCTCCATATTAAACAATATTTACAATATGTACAATGAAAAGGAAAAACTACCATGATCTTCACGCGATCGCACGGGTACTACTTTTCTTCCCAAGCTCGAGACTGTGGCTAGGCCATACGTAGCTCAAGCTCGGGTGGCTATACCGGACCGTCCAAACACCGTTCGAGCACGACAAACACTAGAGCTCTCTCAAGCTCCACGGATTTTAATTCTCCTAGAAATTTGTTACGTCAGAACTCGGAGCGTCCCAGTCGCACACAATACCCCGTCAGACAATCAAGTCCAACGTCCCCAACGAACTCCGCACAAGGCGGACACAAGATAGAGCCTGTCGCCGTGCCATAAGCATGGGAATATTCAAGCGCCCCCACCCATTCATGGGAACTCACTCTCTGCCAGGGGCTGATCTAAAGAGCGCGGGCGTTTAGTTGCGAATTACTCCTATCAGAAAGGCTTTTTATAAACGAGCCCTATGTCACTGACGCACTCGTGTTATCTTACCCTCACGTGTGGGGTCTCTAAGATTTTATTAAAAAGAATAAAGAATGGCCCTTCTAACCGGGGCTGGGCACACGCGCATTGTTGTCTAGCCGGCGTGCAAGCTAGTTCCAAGTCCATGATGGAAAACCCAATGCAAGAGGAAGCAAAGGGCCGGGCCCTCCAAACAATTAAGTTCAGAGGTACGCGTTAGCTCCCCGTGAAAAGTGAAGTCACAAAGACTCCACGGGTTAATCACACAAGACAACTTAAACCGGAGGGTCGTCCGAATAAATCGGATTATCCAACTTTTCAACTTCCTCCTCATCATTGAAATTTTCCAAAAATGGTTTTAACCGTTGACCGTTCACCTTGAAAATGCTACCATCCTTGGGATTAAAAACATCTATCGCCCCATGAGGATACACTCGATGCACAAAATACGGCCCAACCCACCGTGAACGCAATTTCCCCGGAAAAAGATGGAGTCTAAAGTTATACAAAAGCACTTTTTGATTCATATGAAAATCCTTCCTTAAAATGATTTTATCATGAAATTCTTTAACCTTAGCCTTATAAATGGTCGTGCTCTCATATGCATCTCTCCGAATCTCCTCAAGCTCATTGATTTGGAGCTTCCTATGCGCACCAGCTTCGGGCATGCGACAATTCAAAGACTTGATGGCCCAATAGGCCTTGTGCTCAAGTTCAACCGACAAGTGACACGCTTTCCCATAAACCAAGCGGTAAGGGGACATCCCCAACACCGTCTTATAAGCGGTTCGATAGGCCCACAGGGAATCGGTCAAACGAATAGACCAATCCTTTCGATTAGGATTCACCGTTTTCTCAAGAATGTGTTTAATTTCCCTATTAGCAAGCTCGGCTTGACCATTGGTTTGTGGATGATAGGCCGTAGAGACCTTATGAGTGATACCGTACTTACGCATTAAAGTTTCAAAGGGCCTATTGCAAAAATGGGTCCCTTGATCACTAATGATCGCGCGCGGAGTACCAAACCTAGCCAAGATATGTTCTTTCAAGAACTCAACGACCACTTTGTGGTCATTCGTACGAGTGGGGATCGCCTCAACCCACTTGGACACGTAGTCCACCGCAAGAAGGATATAGAGATACCCGAAAGACATAGGAAACGGCCCCATAAAATCGATGCCCCAACAGTCAAAGACTTCAACAACAATAACATTGGTTAGGGGCATCATGTTCCTTCTCGTCACTCCTCCCAATTGTTGACACCTCTCACACGTTTTACAAAATTCGAAAGCATCTTTGAAAATTGTCGACCAATATAACCCACATTGGAGGATTTTTGCGGAGGTTTTCTTGGCGGAGAAGTGTCCCCCACATGCCTCGGTGTGGCAAAAGGAAAGGACGCCCCGCTGATCCACATCCGGCACACAACGCCGGATGATTTGATCCGGACAATACTTAAAAAGATAAGGATCATCAAAGAAAAATCTTTTCACCTCAAATAAGAACCTCCGCCTCTCTTGCGGAGTCCAAACGGTAGGAAGTTGGCCCGTGGCTAAGTAGTTCACAATATCCGCGAACCACGGGCAAGATGAGACACCAAGCAATTGCTCATCCGGAAATGAGTCCGCGATAGGAATATTCGAGGAACGGTCCTCAAACTCGAGACGAGACAAATGATCCGCGACCACATTTTCAACTCCTTTTTTATCCTTGATTATTAAGTTGAATTCTTGAAGCAATAAGACCCACCTAATTAACCGCGCTTTAGCATCTTGCTTAGTCATTAGATATTTTAACGCGGCATGGTCCGTGAAGACCACGATAGTAGACCCGATCAAATAAGACCGAAACTTGTCAAGAGCAAAGACAACCTGCGAGCAACTCTTTCTCCGTGGTGGAGTAATTCAATTGAGCATCATTAAGAGTTTTGCTCGCGTAAGAAATGACACATGGCTCTTTCCCTCTCCTTTGGCCCAAGACGGCGCCAATCGCGTAATCACTCGCGTCACACATCAACTCAAACGGAAGGTCCCAATCGGGAGCTCGCACAATCGGTGGAGTGGTGAGACTAGATTTCAACGTAGAGAATGCCTCCTCACACGCGGGTGTCCAAATGAATGGCGCGTCTTTCGAGAGGAGGTGACACAAGGGACGTGAGATGGCACTAAAATCCTTGATGAAACGGCGGTAGAAACCCGCGTGCCCAAGAAAAGACCGAATGTCTTTCACACACTTAGGGGTAGGGAGGTTCGCAATCAAATCAATTTTGGCCTTGTCAACCTCTATCCCTTTCGAAGACACAATGTGCCCCAACACAATCCCGTTGGTCACCATGAAATGACATTTCTCCCAATTGAGAATAAGGTGTTTCTCCTCACACCTCTCCAACACGCGTTCAAGGTTCTCGAGACATGACTCAAAGGAGTCTCCGAATACCGAGAAGTCATCCATGAAGACCTCCACGATCTTCTCCACCATGTCACTGAAAATGCCCATCATGCACCTTGAAAAGGTGCCGGACGCATTACACAAGCCAAAAGGCATGCGCTTATAAGCAAAAGTACCGAAAGGACACGTGAAAGTGGTCTTCTCTTGATCCTCAAGAGCGACCTTGATTTGATTATACCCGGAGTACCCGTCGAGAAAACAATAAAAAGCATGACCGGCTACCCTCTCCAAGACTTGATCAATGAAGGGGAGAGGGAAGTGGTCCTTACGCGTGCTCGCATTCAACTTACGGTAGTCAATGCACACTCTCCATCCGGTGGTCACCCTTTGAGGTACCAACTCATCATTGGAATTTTTGACCACCGTGATACCGGACTTCTTAGGAACAACTTGGATAGGGCTCACCCACTTACTATCGGCGATAGGGTAAATGATCCCAACATCCAATAACTTTAAGACCTCCGCCCGAACCACGTCTTTCATGATAGGGTTCAAGCGACGTTGTGGTTGGCGAGACGGCTTCACATCTTCTTCAAGATAGATGCGGTGTGTGCAAACCGAGGGATCAATCCCGTGAATATCGGCAATTGACCAACCGATGGCCTTTGTGTGCCGTTTCAAAACCGCTAACAAACCGGACTCTTGGTGTGCCTCTAGGGAAGAGGAAATCACTACAGGGAAGGTTTCGCTAATACCAAGGAAGACATACTTCAAAGTGTCGGGGAGGGTTTTTAACTCAAGCTTGGGTGGTTGGACACTAGACGGAAGAGTTTTGCTCTCGATGGGAGGCAAACCTTCAAACTTAGGGTACCATGTGCCCGTCCCACAAACATCCTCCACTTCTAACAATGAATACAAGTACTCAACCTCCGGTGAATCTAAGAAAGACACCTCCTCGGCGGTAAGACAAACCTCAAGTGGATCCTTGTAAAGAATAGTGTCTACGTGCTCCTGAACAAAAGTGTCTATGAGACTCACCTCATGAACATCATCATCGTCTCCCATTTGAGACCCTATGTTAAACACATTCACCTCCATTTTCATGTTCCCAAACGTCATGTTCAACAACCCATTTCGACAATGAATGACTGCATCGGAAGTCGCCAAGAAAGGGCGTCCGAGAATGACGGGAGTTTGTGCTTGTGAAGTGTCGGCAACGGGACACGTGTCTAGAACCACAAAGTCCACGGGGTAGACAAAGTCGTCCACCTGGACTAAGACATCTTCCACTAACCCCTTAGGTATACGGATACTCCGATCCGCCAATTGAAGCGTCACTCTCGTGGGTTTCATCTCTCCCAAACCTAATTGCTCATACACCGAAAACGGAAGTAAATTCACACTCGCACCCAAATCAAGCAAAGCTCTCTCAACTCTCCTACCCCCTATGACAATGGAAATAGTAGGGCACCCGGGGTCTTTGTATTTCGGAGCTATATTGGTTTGGATGATGGAACTCACTTGTTCAGTTAGAAAAACTTTCTTTTGGACATTCAACTTGCGTTTATTAGTGCATAAGTCCTTAAGAAATTTAGCATATTTGGGTATGGTTCTAATGGCATCCAAAAGAGGGATGTTGATTTTAACTTGTTCTAGAACCTCATACATCTCGGTGTCAGACGAAGGCTTGGCCGGCACTTTTCAACCTTTGGGGATAAGGTGCCGGAAACGGACAAACAGGAGGCTCCTGCTCCACTACCTTAGGAGGCACAACCGGACCACTCGAAGAAGGTTGCTCAACAACAACCGGAGGAGGAAGAACCATAGGAGGAGTAGGTTTCGGAGGGATAGTCTTATCAATCTCCTTACCACTCCTCAAGATAGAAATCGACTTGGCTTGCTCGAAGTTATTCGGGTCTTGGCCCTGACGTGGTGCTTGCCAAATGGGCTCCCTGGGGGTTTGCTTGTGGTTGAGATGGGAACTTTCCCTTCTCTTGTTGAAGCTGCCCCATGGACGTGGTTAACCGAGTCACTTGACCCTGGATTTCTCTCAACGTATGAGCATTTTGCTCATTGGTAACGGTTTGACTTTGCATGAAAAATTGCATGAGTTCTTCCAATGAGCGCTTTTGAGGTGGTGTTTGCCAGTAATTAGATCCATGGTGTTGTTGACTTGGAGGGTTCCGGGCTTGACCTTGGCTTTGATTTTGACCTTGGGGTGGTCGATTGCCTTGGTTGTAGCCCGGGGGCGGCCTTGAAGCTTGCCCTTGATTGGTGCCCCCCCAACCAAAATTAGGATGGTCCTTGGTACCGGGATTATAGGTATTCGAGAAAGGGGTCGTACCGTTGACCAACGGCATTCACCTCTGCCTGATCAGCCCCGCGTAGGGTCTCTTTGAATGCGGCAAAGGCGGGGCACTGGTTCGAAGTGTGCCCACCCAACTCACAAGAGGTACAAATATTCTCCACTTGGGCCACTGCGTCTACCTTATTCAATTCCAAATTATTCATTTTTTTAGCCAGCAAGTCGACCCTACGATGTAGGTCGGTTTGCTCGTCCAATGTATACTTACCAGAAGCACTGGCGCCTGGAGTATTCGAACCTTGGGCCGGATGGGACCTCTCAGAAGGTTTCGAGTAGTCCCACGCCCGATTATTCTCGGCCAATTGGTCCAAATACTCCCAAGCCCCTTCGGGATATTTATCAAGAAACTCACCGTTGCACATCGTGTCAATCAATTTACGGCTCTCGTGGGAGAGCCCGCGATAAAAAGTGATCACTTGATCTTGTTCTTCTAAACCATGATGTGGCACCGATATCAACATATCTTTAAAACGCTCCCAACAGGCATAGAAAGTCTCGTCATCTTGTTGTTGAAAACCTTGAATTTGTTGCATCATATGACGAGTTCTATGCTCTGGGAAGAATTTCTTGAAAAATTCCCTTTGTAAATCAAGCCAAGCCCGCACAGACCCAGGTTTTAAAGAGTTGAACCAATCCTTGGACTTGCCTTTTAGAGAGAAAGGAAAAGGTTTGAGCCGTGCGGACTCCTTTTGACCGTTTTGACTCACAATTGTATTAACAATTTCATCAAAGTCCCTCATGTGAGAGTAGGGACTCTCATGCTCAAGACCATGAAAATGAGGGACTAAGTTTATGTGGTGAGTTTTTACGGTGAAAGTATTTGGTGGCGTAGTGTTGGGGAGGACTATGCACGAAGTGTGCGGAGTGCGTTCGGGGTTCAAGTGTTCCCGTATAGTCCTTTGACGTGGTGGTGGTGGTGGATTGTCTTGTGGAACTCCATCGTCGTCAGCCATTGCTTCGATCGGAGGAATATCAATGCTAACTAAGCGGCGATTATGAGGGTCACGAAAGTAACCACGCTGCCCGTGCATACACAACCAACTAACAGACTGGAGGGGTTATTCAACCGCCTCACCACAAACAGTTCCGAGGGGCTATGCCGCCGCCTCGTTAAAGACAGGACAGAAATTTAAAAATATGTACCAATGAAACGGAATGCTTACAGTGGCGTGGCGCGAGGCAAACTCACGCGGCGCAGACCATTGGGTCCCCGGCAACGGCGCCAAAAATGCTTGCGTCCTTGGATTGTATATCAAATGATTTCCCCAAGCGTAGGGTTTAAGTGTCGCCAAGCATAATAACCGGAAGTCCGGGTCGAGTCCTCAGGGACCGAATGTGCAGCACGTGAGTGTTGATTCGCGAATGTTGGTTTTAGCCTTAAAGCGGCAAACTTTGCTTTCGTGATTTGTTGGTGGAATTCACTTAACTTCGTGAATGACTCGGAAGATTAAAAAGACTAATTAAAACAAGGCTAAATCAAGGGGTTCACAACACCCATGCCTTAGGCCAGTTCGTTCTCCTCTAAAATAACCGGCTCGGGGCGTCGTTAAACGTCCCCGAACGGAAGATTTGGTACTTAAACTCGTTTAACTAGAAATGGTGTTTCTCAAAGAGTAGGATTCTTGTGCCATTTATACAAACGTTTGAATTGACATCGCCCTAAGCATCACACGTGAAAAGGAGAATAAACCCTTAACTACGTGTGATCAAAGAGATTAACAAATCCCAACTTTGATACATAAAATTAATCCTAACTCTTTGATAAACATGCGATGTTTGCAATATGGCGAGGAGAGTGAATTCACCCAAGTCACGGGGTGCTAATTACCCCATGACCGAGCCTAAAACGACTACTCGATCTTGACTACGGGAAACATGACTAATTTAGTGAAGGAAATAAAGAACATAAAATATGACTTGAAAAGCTGAGTTTTATGAAAGCCAACTACTATACCAACAACGTTAATACTTAGAGAAATCACAAACAAGCATGTAGTACTAGAGTTTAAGTGAAACGAAAGCTAGAACATGTGAACAAGATTTCACCGTTAAAAACGTAAATAAACTAGATTTATAGAACAACCATTCGATTACAAGAACTATTATAACACGACAAAATAACATAAAACCAACACTTACTTGAGTTCCTAGAGAGAGAAAACTTCAAAGAAAGACATTAATGGAGATAAGGCCAAAAACTTAGCACTCATCAATATCCAGTGGTCCAAAGTCTGATGTGGGAGAGAGAGGAGGGAGGATATTTATACAACATATCCCCATCCACCTAAAATATCTAGAAGCCTTCCACTAGTAGTAAGATTTCGCAAATAGGTGGCACCATAAAGTAACTTGTGTGCTGTCAAAAAGTGGCCAGAACACCCCTTTGGATCGATCCTTCATTACCATGGATCGATCCATCTGTTATTTTTTTGGGTTTTTTCCTTCATTGGATCGATCCATCATTACCATGGATCGATCCATGTTTCACTGGTGAGCTGTATTTCTCTATTGGATCGATCCATGTTTACCCTTGGATCGATCCTTTTCCTTCTGTTGGCTTGAAAACCTCTGATGGATCGATCCATGCTTCACTAGGATCGATCCAATACCTTCTGGAATGGGTTTGTGGCCTTTCAAAAGTCCCTAGCCTTCACCGACTCTTCGTTGCTTGGCCATCTGAGGCTCGGCGATGCCTTGCCATGGGGTACGCTGCCCTTGCTTATTGGGATGCTTCCCGGGGCGCTTCAAAACGCCATTATTAGCTCGGTTTTTACCTGTAGCTCACGATACACACTTTGCACAACATTAAACATATAAAGCGCCAAAACGCGCGTGTGCGTGATTAAAATGAGAGAGATAAGCCCGGATATATACAACATTTGGGGCTTATCAGTTCGAATCATCAATTGGACAGTTCAGTTGGGGTCTTTTGTCGGGTTCATTTTGATAATCAGAATGATATATTTTTTTAAAATCCTTGATTAACTATTATATTTTTACTCGGATACCCACAAACACAATTGCATGCAAAATCTGACTGACGTACTAAATCAGAATCTACCTATCTCAAGGTGGGATCACTTAGATCCCGTTGAGTTAGAATATACACTAATATTGTGCCCGTTTCTTGCATGGAAACACGAAACATAGTTATTGGTGACTTAAAAAAATGAAGATTGACTAGCTATCAACCAATGAGAAAAAATATTAGTAGCTCTCTTTATATATATATATACCGTGAGGTTCACATCCACACCCTCCCGGAAATAAGAAAAAATGACATTTTTTGTGTTGCAAATTATTTTTGGAAAATCCGATCCGTCCAATGTGTTCAGAAGGTGTTTTCAAGAGTCCTCGCGAGAAATCTTCAAAAAAAAATACTGGGAAGGGCTTGATCCAAGCAGTTTTCGCAAAAAATGTAAATATATATTTTTTTGCGAAAACTGCTTGGATCAAGCCTTTCCCGGTATTTTTTTTTTTGAAGATTTTCCGCGAGGACCCTTGAAAACACCTTCTGAACACATTGGATGGATCGGATCGTCAAAAAAAAATTTGGATTAAAAGTCCGGAAATTAAAAGTCCGGATTAGAACAAAACCCTATATATATACATAAACTATGAAAAATATAAACAAAAGCAAAACCTTAGGCCTGTTCCCTGTGGGAAAAATTCTCTCTAGGACTCTAACTCCCCCTCCCTCTCTTAAAAAATAAAGTTCTAAGAATTTAGTGACGAGAGTTTGGAGACTTTAATTTTGAAGGCAAAATATATTTAGTGACGAGAGCATCTGGACTGGTATCTTGCCATTTTCCGTTGCTATTCTCATTTTTTGAACAATGAACATCGTCATTTGCATTAAAAAAAAATGGCAAGGGGCTGCACCCATGTATCATTTTGCCAAAAAAAAAATGGCAACTTGCTACATGTTTGGCCATTTTTGACAAAAGATTTGCTATTTTCTGTTTTTGAGTTTTTTTTTTGGTTATAGATGTGGCACTCTTTGTTGCCATTTTTGACAAATAGCGACATTTCTTCCCATTTTTTTACAACCGGTGTGATTACTCTAAAGACCTTACTGGCTACCAATTTCTACTTTTATCATTGTTATATACCCAACCAATCTTTGGCTCTACTTCAGATTCTGGTGAAACTCTACCCTCTACTTGATGAGAAAAACTTGGGTGCTAAGTGAGTAAGAGTACACGTGGTATCGAGCGCACATCTCGACCGTCCAATAGTACTTGGACGGCCCAAATTTATCTCCTCTTTCTTTCTTTAAAATTTGGAACGTCCAAACACTTTTGGACGCTAAGATAAGCGACGAGTACAGTAACATGGTACCTGTCCAGCACCCAAGTTTTTGTCCCATTTGATACCCAAAAGGGATAGAGAATTTGTGAGGGTATCTCTTTGCAATTTCATTGGCCATGGCAATTCCGTTCCACCTCTGTATGACACTAGGCTAAGATATCGCTGGCATGAATAATGACATAAATCATTATTAAACACCTACTTATGCATTTTTTTAATCACTTCTTTGCACTAATCTTGGTTACTATTGGCCGCCACAAATCCATTTCACACTGCATTATTATGTTGCTTAGATCCCATCAAACTTAATCACTCTGACCATTAATTTAAAACTTGGATTAATTAGTCGGCTCCTGGCGTAACAACAATTACAAGGAAACAGTCACCTTGACTTTGGGCTTATTATTTTATTGTTTTATTCTGACAATTTATTAGTTTTGGCGTCATTATTGTGTGTGATTAGCTTTATAGATTGAATTATAGATTCGTTAATCAATGGTGTTACTAGCTGGGGAAAACAATGACAGGAGCACTCCAACCCTACATACAGTGTCCCAAAGAGTTGGTCGACTATGTAAAGACGTGTAATTTTTAAATAAAAAAAGTGTAATACTTTCGTGTCTATTTGTTTTTAAAATTTTTAGACCAACTTTTGGGGACATATTGAGTATACTGTGGTTAATTAAACTACTAGTACTAGTGATTTTTATTTTGGAAAGAGTAAAAAAATAAATTCAAGTTGTCTCGGGGCTACATCCTTTTTAATATTTTGCAGCTTGGAACTAACAACTGAGCGATATTGATGGTTGCAATATTAATCCGCGTAACCCTGATCCAAAAATAATAAATATCAATCTGTGTAACGCGGAGGGAAGTTTTGGATGGAAACTCAAATCAATTTTAAATTTGACACTCATAATATATATGCTTTGGACGACAATCTCTCTTTATTTATTTTGTATATTTGGATCACTGCAATGTATCCGGCGTTTCTATTCATCACAAAGCACACGCATGAGCTGCACTAGTTTGGGCGGAGCATTAACGCATCAGCAAGTCCAATCTGAGTTACGTTATCTGGGACAATGATTTTGTTTACCCTCGTTAAATTGTGTGCAAAATTGGATGATTTGTTTTGAACGCTGCTACCTGCACAGATGAGGGAGGACCGACCACATACCGACGGCGTCAAGGACGCCGTTGTGGGTCCCAAACGATAGATCCGAGCCGTTCATCCTTCTCAAAATCGAATTCCAAGTGGGCCCACGCGAGAATAGAGGCAATCGGACGGCTGTATGAACTCGATCCAAAATCACCCCATTTCATACAAAACCCCGAGGCAATTGCGTGAGCCCACTCGGAATTTAATTTTGAGAAGGATGAACAGCTCGGATCAATGTTTGGGACCCACAACGGCGTCCCTAACGCCGTTGGTACGTGGTCGGTCCTCCCTCATATGTGCAGAAGGAATTACTGCTTTTTAAGGGCTTGATCTTTTGGGGAAGCCTCAAAA
Organism: Vaccinium darrowii; assembly: GCA_020921065.1. NCBI lineage: Eukaryota > Viridiplantae > Streptophyta > Magnoliopsida > Ericales > Ericaceae > Vaccinium > Vaccinium darrowii. Next base: position 49,112,451 of record CM037152.1, on the reverse strand, counting down.
AGTGAGCTCATCGCGCAGACATTCGCGCTTTCGATACGCGGCACAAACACACGTATCCAAATTAAACTCCGTGTCCGCAGATTAACAACATTATTACTAGTCTTGCTTCATCGCCCAAAGTCAATATTGGATGGCTTAAAATTAGACACAAAGCACGCATGGATTGGGAGAAGACAAACAGATATGCCTTTTTCATTAAGTGGCCGCAGCTTTCACTCTGACTCCACACGCCGTGGTGGACCTAAATATTTAACGTAACGCAGTACTGGCCTCGTAAAAAACGAGCAACTCTTTCGCCTTTAATCTCTAAAAAGTTGGTTCGGACACTTAAATTATTAAAACAAAAAAAAAGCCTGGACATCACACTAGGTTTAGTTTTTCGGTTGCTAAAATCAACCATGATTTTAGTAGATTTTAGCAAATGAGTTCAGGTGCTAAAATCATAGTTATTTCAAATCACAAAATTAAATAGTTCTGTTTACCATTTTTTCGATTTTGTTCACACCGAATTAAAGTACACGAGGAGTACTTTAATTTGGTGCGAAAAAAAATCAAAAAATGATACACGGTACCACTTCATTTTTTTGTTTCAAAATCATGATTTTAGCACCTGTTAAACTTGTTTGCTAAAATCATGGTTGATTTTAGCAACTTAGTTGCTCAAACGAAAAACTAAGCCTTAGACTTAGTCAAGGATGCAAACCTCATTGACAAGGATGGAGCTAGAGGGGACAAGTGGTAGCGACTGCCACCACAATGTTTACAAAAAATATAATTATTATATAGAAAATAAATTTTTATTTCCGAATTATATAAACTCGTCACCCCTAGATTTTTTTTAATCTTTAATCCTCATAATGTAGTTTGTTCTTTTATTTTTTAAGCACATATTTTCGCTACTACAAAAGTAAAATCCTGACTCCGTTCCTGCTCAATGAGACCAGGTTTGGTTTAATAAGTCACTTGACTTGTATTTTCATCTTTTTTTGATTTTTTTTCCTGTTAATTTTTCTAACGGCATATTGATTTGTATCGACTAGCTGCATTTGAAAAAGTAAAAAATTATAATCGGGACTCTCACTTGTTTTAATCAAAATGAAAAAGTAAGTTAAGTGATTTTATTAGGCCAAATTCCCCTAGGGACGGGCAGAGCCTCCTAACTTGATCTTGGGCGTCCAAACGTGTTTTTGACGGTCTAGATTTGAGAGATACCGAATGGTGTTTTGAGGTATTTTAACCCTCTTCAAATTAAAATCGTTCAAAACATGTTTTGACGGCTAAGATCAGTTGGTAAGCCCGGCCATCTCTATGGGACAACAGAGACCCCGGATCCGCCAAAGCTGGCCATATTCGACCATAGACAATGCACTTTCCTAGACGCCAGAGCAAATTAAGACAGTGGGTAACGTATTGTCATTTGGGGTACTACTACAATTATTGGTGGGGTCAACCAATGATGTAGTGCCACGTGTAGGATGACAGATACCATCATACCAATGATTCAGAGAGGGATGCAGCGAATGGGGAGCGAAGCAGCCTCGCGTGAGACAGCTGGTTACATACGCAACATTTTTAAGTGGTTGAGATTGAGCCGATTTGGGTCAAGGCTTAAGCTGAGCCAAGTAGTTCTGGTGTCGTTAATTAGAAGTATTTTGCGCTTTTTGGCTCAAAAATAAACCTGAAGAATTACTATTTATATTACGGAATATTGGTTAATCTGAACGGAAGAAATATTAGACACAAAAATTATAAACAAAATCTTGAAAGAGTTCACTAACGAAAAAAAAAAAAAAAGATTATTTTGTCTTTTTTGAATTTTTAGTCATATTCTTTTACTCGTTGATTTCTCTCGTCAGTATAAATCAATAATATATACTAAATACCTGACAAAAAACTAAAAAAAACAAAATAAATAAATAAATAATCCATAATGAATATTGAGCCAAAATACCCTTAACACTAGTTACATAGTTGAGATTCGGTTTCACTCTTACGAGGCATTTGCCGACCTATTAGTTTTGGATGTTTATACTATGAGGGAAGATGTCGTATGGGGGCGGATCATTACGAAAATGACATTCCGCTTATTACTAAATTATAAGTACCCAAAATCAGAATTACCTTCATCTTCCCTCCCAAAAAAAAAAAAACACAACTATTTTTCAGGGCAATCTTGTCTTTAGAAATTTATGTAATTCTGTTACTGCTGACTGCCCTTCTATAGATCTTGTTTCTGCCGACCCCCTTAGTAATTATGTGGATTATTTACGCCATAAGAAGAAGTTCGATCCAAAAAAGAAATTCGTAGGAAACACATTTGGAGTAAAAATCCCTTGAAGACAATGATGTTTTCTAGGACGATTAGTCGAGACCTTAAAGAAAACAACTCAAAGGTTGAAGTTGGGATTAAATAAAGGTAGTAATGATAGTCCCACTCTTTTGACTAAAGAGGAAGCTAATAGTCGCATTAGGAATTTGAGTTTAATCAAGCAAGCTTGTAAGAGTATGGAGGGGAGTACTTTGTATGGTGTCAAATTTTTTGGAAGTGAGAGCTACAACATTAAGAAATATTTAAAAACGTATCAAGTTGATATTTCTGAACAGGAAATTATAGCGCTCGAGAAGTTGGAGGATGAGGCCTCTATTTCAGTGATGTTCTGATCTAGTTTTCGTTGTGTGGGTGCTTTTTGGTTTGGATCCCGCTGTCAGCAGTTTTTGTGGTTTTGAGGTTTTGGAGGTTTTCGGTGCAGTGACTGGTCCCCCCCCCCCCCCCCCCCCCCCCCACACACACACACACACATTTGGGTCATTGGCGTTTCAAAGATTAATAAATTCTTTACTTAGCAAAAAAAAAAAGTGGCCACGAGTCGTGCTCGGTCACACTTCCGCTAGCTGTAATAGAATAAGGCAATTTGGCTCTAGTGGTAATAGATATGAGTGGTAAACTCATATATTCTTTAACCTCTTTGAGTTAGGCCGCAAAAACTACTACTTGAAATTCCCTAGTCTCGGAGTAGATAATCTACCTTTGACCGAAATATGGACGGAATTTACTCGTGGTACACGTATGTAGTTCCAAACACCCCTGATCTCCAAAGCAAGAGAGAAGATTGAGAATGGTTTCTTTTCAGCCATTGGGTAAAAATTGTAATATAAACAAACGAAACTTCGAATATTTTTATAATTCGTTGGGCTTTCAGACAAACTCGATCAAGTTTTTGTTCACCGTTATCAATTTATTTGTATAAAATATTTCGAGTCACACTCGAATTTTTCTCGTATTCAGTTCAATTAAAACTTGTTGGAGGTTGACCTATATCCTAAAAAAATACTCGTATAAACTTTAATATATTTACAAAGTATGTTTACTAGTATTTTTCAAATTAGACTTGAACAATCACAAGCCCCGAAGGATATTCTAGGTATTTCGCCTAAAAAACAAAGTAATTTTTTTTATCCCAAAAACAAAGTATTTTTTTTTATCCAGAAAGAAAAAAAAAAAAAAAACAAAGTATGCGCATATCATTTTGGCACTTATATTCCCAACATTAATACCTAATTACTCCATTTCCTCCTCCTCCTCTCTCTCTCTCTCCACTTGTTCTTGCTCAGCTCGCCTCTGTTCGGACTCGGTGGGCGACGGCTTCTCATATGGCTTTTCAGATCTCCCAACTATGCCGGAATTTCTTTGGAATATCGTCATGGTACTTCTATTAATTCGATTTCAATTTTTCGTTTTAGTTGATTGTGTCGTTTTTTTTTTTTTTTTTTTTCTGATGGGTTTTGGGGTTGCAGTGAGTTGATTTCGATTGATTTGGATACTAATTTGTTGCCAGTTGTTCAATTACGTTGTAATTACTTTGATTGTTCTGTTTTAATTGGTTTGTAAACTACGACTTTCCATTATTGACCAAATTTCGTTCATATAATTGCTATATTTAATGATGGTGTTTACAATCTTGTAAGAAGAATTGATGAATTTTAATCTGTCAAATAATTGCTGGTATTTTTTTCCTTGGTAGTATTCTCTCTTGTTTTGGGAGCTGAAACTGATCTGGGTATTTTGTGAAACTATGTTTCGATTCGGTTCAATTATGTTACAGATTTGGAAATTTGACTCACCCGCCTTTGTATCTTGCTTCTTGCCTACGTCTTGAAATCTTGTTTTTCTGCTACCTTGTCCTTTGATTCTTTCCGTTTTTAGATAAAAGTGCTAAAACTTCTAAAAGTGCTAAAAATCCTAAAATAGTAGTTGATGTATGCGAGGAGGACTCGTCTCGAAATCCGTGTTTAGGAATTGTAGGAGTTTTGGGAGATGGATTATTTTGGGAAACTCAGCTTGCAATTTCTGAATTTGTCATCGTTTAATTTCTATCTGCTGAAACAAGTGTGAAAATCTTTTAATTTATCCACTCCTGGTTGATTTTAAAATGATTTCGTGTTATGGCCCAATATTCTCTAATATTTTCAAAGTAACGCACCACATGACTAATCTTATGGCAAAACAATTGCCATTGTTTTTTTAATTTCTTGTGGTTTGAGTGAATGGAAACTGGCCTGCAGAAATGGATGCTACTTACATGGTCCTTTTTCTGCAAACAAGATGTTTTTTTAGTCATAAGCTGTCAGGTAATTGATAATTTAGTACCAGGATAGGAAGGATGACAGTGGAATAGTAGAGATATGGAAGAAGTCAATTTATCTGTTGTTGTAGGATTTGTGTGGCATCATACATCTGCATTACTTTTGACATTTACATTTGTAGTCCTTTATGTGTTATGTTCTCAGTGAATATGATGTATGGTGTGTTAACTGTTAACTATTAAGACGAAGGCATTGTGAAGTAGATGGTCATAAACATGGATTGTCAGACAGTTTATTTTCCCCATGCTCTTCTTTTATTTCAAAATATCCTGGAAGTAGTACCCATGGGGATCTGAGCTACGCATGTATTTTGGTTTCTTCCTTTATTATGTTGTATAGAAGTTGTTTATCTGGTTTACTGTGTCATGTAACTGCAATTTTATCATATTGGATCCATCATAATAGAGTCTATATGCTATAGCTATCCTGATTTTCTTTGTACGTGTAATTTAAGTTGCAGTATGGAGTAAAGATAATTTTTTCTCCTCTTTGAAGTCATATGTCTGGATAAGTTATTGAAAACAAGTGGGTTATGCTGCAGAACATATTTTCTTGCAGTTGTTATCTTTCAGTTACGTTACTTGACAAAATACCCATGAATCGTTTAATCATCATTTATATTTGTGACTTCCTTGTGATTTGAGATTAACTAAACATTGCAAGGTGTTGTGTCCATTTTCCCTTGTCTTTTTAGGGACGTAAATGAGGCTTGAGGATTTGTCAACGAGGAGCATAAGACACTGCACAACAATATCCGCTGCCTTCATAATAGGGTTTTATCCAAGAAACGTCGTCAGATATATTTTGTGATCTAAGTTCTTCCTGATCATATCCAGTGGCTTCAGTGTAGACATTGGTCAAATATGGACAGGAAGGACACATCTGGGTTCGTAAGTGGGGGATGTAGCTCATTAGAATTTCTTCTACCTATTCTTTTCTATTTTAAAATATAGATAGTATGTAGTTTACCTTTCTCTGCTAGTTTAGTCTCTCCTCGCTCGGCACGTTAGTACACAGAAACCCGAAAGATGGATCTCAGCAAAAATGGCATGTTGTCCTGTAATGCTGAGCTCTCAAAGAATGCTTACGGTGATACCACTTTACGTTTGGAATGCTTTGGCTATGGAGGAAGCATTAGTGCTGGATTTGGGGGTGCTCGAACTAACGCAGGAGACGTGCTTTTTCCTTCCAATGCTCCTGACGATGGTTGCAGATTGGTACTTGGATTAGGCCCAACACCAAGTACATATTCTGATAACAAAAGCAAGAGTTTGGTCCCTCTTGTGCATCAGAGTTTGTTCTCAGAAAGTGATTCTAGCCTAAAACTAGGCCTTTTTGGTGGAAGTGAGGAAGTCTCAGCCACATTTGATTGTTCATTTTCCACACAGACTAATCCAAATCCACCTCATCACTGCCACGTATCCACTGATGGACATAGACTTGGGATTCCCATTGTAGATGAGGGTTCTACCTCAGCCAAGAAATCAGGTGGATATATGCCGTCCCTTCTTCTGGCTCCAAGAATTGATCCTACCAAAAATCTCTTCCAAGCTCAAGAACTTCTAGAACCGGGGACCAAGCGTTTCAGTCCTTCCCAGCCAAGCTCTGAACCTTCAGCCATCACAGATTACTCAATCAGCACTTTCTCTGGGTTATCATCTGATCGCAGAACCAGCAATCCCAAGAAATGCAAATTCGAGGGGTGTTCAAAAGTGGCACGAGGGGCAACAGGTCTTTGTATTGGCCATGGAGGTGGACAGAGGTGCCAGAAGCCTGGGTGTAGTAAAGGTGCTGAGAGCAGAACTGCCTATTGTAAGGCTCACGGAGGTGGCAAGAGGTGCCAGCAACTGGGTTGTACCAAAAGTGCTGAGGGTAGGACAGAATTTTGCATAGCACATGGCGGCGGAAAGAGGTGTGGGCATAAAGACGGGTGCACAAAGGCCGCACGGGGGAAATCAGGACTTTGCATTAGACACGGTGGTGGGAAAAGGTGTAAAGTAGATGGCTGCACACGAAGTGCCGAAGGGCAAATTGGCCTCTGCATTTCCCATGGTGGGGGCCGCCGCTGCCACTTCAATGGTTGTACCAAGGGGGCTCAGGGGAGCACCGTGTATTGTAAAGCACACGGTGGTGGAAAGAGGTGCGTGTTCGCTGGGTGCACCAAAGGTGCTGAAGGAAGCACACCGTTGTGCAAAGGACACGGTGGAGGTAAGCGTTGCCTTTATGATGGTGGTGGGATTTGCCCTAAGAGTGTACATGGAGGCACAAATTTCTGTGTCGCCCACGGTGGTGGAAAGAGGTGTAGTATCCCAGGGTGCAGTAAGAGTGCTCGCGGACGAACAGATTGCTGTGTGAAGCACGGTGGGGGGAAGCGTTGTAAGGTTGAAAACTGTGGGAAGAGTGCCCAAGGTAGCACGGAATTCTGCAAGGCCCACGGCGGGGGGAAACGGTGTAACTGGGGGGACGGGAAATGCGAAAAGTTTGCCAGAGGGAAGAGCGGACTTTGTGCTGCTCACTGCACTTTGGTTCAAGAGAGGGAGGCAAACAAGGGAGGGATGCTTGGTCCTGGACTCTTCCACGGGCTTGTCTCTTCATCATCGAATGCTGCGAGCACCTATTCTTCGTCGGGAGGGAGTGTGGTTTCGGATTCCATCGATTCGATGGAGAAGCCGGGTAAAAGACAGCGTCTCATGCCTCCTCAGGTATTAGTTCCTCTATCGATGAAGGCCTCACCGCGTCAGTCGAGTTCTGAGAAACAAGGGGAAACAAGCATTGGTGGTGGTGGTGGTGTGAGAGAGGATTTTGATTTGGTGATAACGGAAGGGAGGGTGCATGGTGGGGGACTCATGTCATTGCTGCGTGGGAACTTGAACAATGCAATTGATGGGATCTGAAGCTGTTTTGAAGGATGCCGTGTGCCGGGTTTCTTTTTTATGTTGGTAAATTATCATTGATTTCTCAAGGATTTTCAATTTGTGTATATAATGTTTGTAATGTGACTCGTCTGTGTGTTTTGAATGCAAGTTGCCTTGTGTGATAAACTTGTGAAATGTAATTATGCTCTTGATTTTTTAGCATATTTTGGTTATCTTCAAAACACAGTAGCATCAGATGCCATGCTGCTACTGCCTTTTGAGTACTCGTACTCACTGATTTCTTCAAGTACTTACTGGTTTCTTTGCTCGCCAGAAATTATTCATCTAATTCAGAAGCAATAAGCATTCTTTTTTCGGTTGTCAGGCGTGTGTAGGCCAGTTTACGCATATATATCGATGATTCTCCTCCCTTTTGATTCAACAAGCATTCTTGCTCCACCACCATTCATGTAATGCCACGTGTGTAGGGGCTGCCCCGCAATTGGCGAGAGCCGAGGCATATTGAACGGACTTGTGAGGGCCCATTTGAGTCATTTATTACAGGTTCATTTAGATGAACCATTCACTTTTAAAGCTCGTTGAAAACATCAACAATGCTAAAAGTCACTAAAAATCATGAATTGAATATTAGTAAACACACAATCGTAACATGTTTTATCTTACATATACTAGGATTCAAAGAATGAATTTATTCTTTGTGGAGAAATATATTTCAAAATATTGAACAGGTATCTGATTTACCGGACCACAAAATGTGCTCAAGTTAAGTCACATTACCCTTCAACCATGACGCTTTCAATTTCGTCTCATGAATCTTAGTGATTTGAAATGTATTCGGAAGACACTTCTGCTCACGCACGCACATTGTGAGACAATATCCTCCAATGCCTTTTTGAACAACTCGAGAGGATCCCGCTCATGTCTATATGAAGAAACTTTCGGTAGAAGTCAGCTGAACTCGACCTCTGTTTCGAGTTCTGCTCTGTTTCCGCTTCAAATTCCGATCAACCATATCATTTGTTAAGTTCATATTTTTTTGCTCAACTACCGCCGTAGACGTCGAAGAACTTCGATATTCTGAGGTACCTTCAATCATTGCAATTTCCTCTTTGCATCTCTCTCCTGCGATTCTTCCAGTAGATAAGCTTGAATTCAGTTTACCTAGTTCACTTGCATAGTAGAGAGAGAATTATGCGTAATGCGGTTTGTGTTCTTCAATTTCCTGAACTTCCAGTGATTGAATTGTTTGAGCTCAATTGCTCAATCATCCATTAACAACTCCTTCCGCATTACTCAAGTGGTTGATACAAAATTCGAACGAAATCAACGATTTCTGATCACTTTTTCCAATTCCAGTTCATCTTCATCCAGTATCGATCTTTAATAGGTTTATCTGTTTAATTGGGCGAGATATTTCTCTCTCTCTCTCTAGATCGCAATACGGAGGATATTTAGGCGGGAGTTCAAAACTTCAAAAAAACACAAAATCAGAACAAAACCTAACGCACAAAGCTACTTCACACGAAGCAATTCGTCATTTAATACTTTCGTTTCTGCTTCTGAAACTTTTTCAAACTTACACATGAACAAATGTATATATATATTTGTATACGTATATAATTGTACATGGATCTAACTGTTTCGATTTCCTTGCGTCCGATTGCAGGAAAAATTCATCATGGAAGGACCATACGATACCAACAACTCGAGAGTTTCGAAGCTTAACGTCTTCAAGGGCAACGTTTCACCGCTCAACACACACAGAGACAACATCAGCAACCACCAGCTCTTCAGTTTTCACCATCCATCAAACAGTCCGACCTTCGATCCATACACACCGCCTCTCGACAAGTCCAATTTAGGGAATTTATCCCCCTCCACTCTCATCAGGTACCTCCGATCCGGATCCACTGCGTCTCCAGACGATGCGTTTAAAACTCCAACCGTCATGATCGGCCACCAGCGGTATTTTAACGGCAATAGCAACGGTGGCAGTAACGAAGGAAGCGGTGGATATGGATCGTCATCATCGCCGTTAAGGTCGCTGGAGAACTTGGATACGCCACCGTCGAGGTCGCCACCGGTGGTGTTCAAGACGCCGGTTAAGGTGGTGTTGATTTCTTTTTGTTAGTGGTCTCGTGGTTTGATTTTTTGGCTCATTATTTATTTATTTGTTATTTTTGGTAAATGACTATTTTTGGTAAATGACTACTAACAAGGTGGAGGAGGATGTTTTTGTGATGGACGGGATTTTGGTGGGAGGATCGGGTTCAGGTGGGAGGATGAGGTTGTCGGGGTCGTCGTCGGATACTTCTGGTGGATTCTCGTCTTCTGGCAGTAATAGTGTTGTTCATAAGAGGGAAATATGTCGGTCTTGGGAGGATTCTAGCTACTGTCGCCATGGCTCCAAGTGCCAGGTCTCTCTCTCGCACTCTCTCTCTCTCTCTCTCTCACTCACACACACGCACAATCTCATATGCTTTAGTTTTATTCAAATCATCAATTTTGCAATTTTTTGTTGGCCAGTTGCAATACAAATTTGTCATTTTTTTGGTACCTTTGGCCTGGATGTTTCATCTATTTCTGACCAACGTTACAGCCACAGATGTCCGGACATAGGGGTGCAAAAGAGCCTAGCTGAGCTTCGTAGTGCTCGAGTTCCGAGCTTGGCTCCTTTGTAAACTAGCAGTGCTCATTAAGTTTCGAACTTGGCTCTTTTGTGAACGAGCAGTGCTTAAAACTCAATGAGCCTATATAAATGAGCCGAGCTTTTTCGTGTCGACCCAAGCTTTAGAGTGTTGAGTTGGGCTCGTTTACTAAATGAGCCAAGCCGAGCCTGTAATGAGCTGAGCCTTGAGTTGCTCGCTAGCAGCTCTATCCAGATACAAATGTATGTGGAATCGTTTGATATATTTGTGTTTACATGATGCAAGCAACGTCACAGATATTGAATGTAAATGTGTCTGATTTTAGGTTCAGACATAGTATGTACTAAGTATTTCTGTTGTTTTCATAGCTCAAGTACAATTTTAGAGGTTCAATCACGCGTATCAATCACAAATCTTGATTAGACAACCATACAGTGTGTGGCAAAAGCATTTCTTGGCTAGAGTAGAGTTGTTTTTAGCGTATGTTTGCTTGTTTGAAAGAAATTTCAGGACTCAAAATGCCACATTGAGCTGTAAACATCCCCTTGAACTAAATTCAAACAGAAAATGACTTTAGCTACAGATTACTACCATTAGAGAAGTGTGATCATAGTTGTACACTTGTACTCATCTGCCTATCCAGAAAGATCTCGTGAACCTAGCACAGGATCACAGTTGCCGAAACCTTTGTAAGAGGATATATCATGATCAAGGTGTGCACAAATTCTGTCCATTTCTTTTTCGCACACTAGGCCTGTCAGCTGAAGGACATAAACGAAATGAACTGCAACAGAAATGTGGGGCGAAAAACTTAATCTGAACAATAAAAGACATATGCAAGGACACTGAACTGCATTACAACTTGTCCAAATATGCAACCATTATTGATATAGATTGTGCATTATTATATCTATTGTGTAGCTTAATGTTTAAGTGTTGTTCCTTTGAGGAATTGATTCGTTTACTTCTAATGGTCAGAGCCTCATTCATACCTATGCCTCTCTTTTTCCCTCGGTTTTCTACCAAACAGGCAAGCATAGCGTGTGATATAATTGATTACCGATGGTGATCTTGTTCTAACTCACAGCATATCCATTTGATATGAAAATAATTAGTTCTTCTAGGCTTCTAGCCATTAGAGTTCCCAATAGTTATTTTGGACAGAGTGGTTAGCTGAGATGTTTGAACATGGTGAAGTTAAGCTGGATTTGGTTACAGTTATGTCAATTAAACAGATCGAGTGAGGACCTCAAGCTATACATAATATAAGCGAGTTATCTGTTCACATCCGAATTATAATTGTGGAGATGCTCCAATGATATTTTTCTTCTACTTGCCACCGTGAACTGTATCACTTACGTTACTGGATCCACTTAATCAAATTGTGATGAAAATTCTTTGACAATTTGACTATTCTTATGTGGTTGACAGTATAAAGTCCTATCTTTTACAGTTTGCACATGGAAAGGAAGAGGTCCGTCCATCTCGACTCCCCAGCAAGAACAAATCTGAGGTAAAACAATTCTCTGAATCTCAGTGGTGTAGTAAAACTAATCCATTATCAGTTTGCTAGGTTACTGTTAAGTCAGTGATCTTTTGCAATCTTGTGTGTTTGGCTCAGATTTGCAAGTCATACTCTGGTTCAGGATCATGCTCATATGGTGCAAAGTGCCGCTTCTCCCATCACCAGGCCATCACAGCTTCACCACCAACAGAACGAGCAATGGCAGCCATGAAGGTGGCAAAGACTCGATCAATCTCACCCATCAAGCCAGAAAACTCAAATGATAGCAGCAGCAGCAGCAGCTGTGTCAGTAAAACCACCACCACCACCACCACAGCCACCAGCGCCACTATGATGAACACTGACTGGTCTCCTCTGGACGATGGCATTGTAGTTACCTTACCTTCTTCTGCTTCAGGCGACGAGATCCCATCAAGGGAAGCCGTGGATGCATACATAAATAGCTTTCTCTATGGGCCTCCTCGCGGCAAGAGGCTGCCAGTATTTGCTGAAATTTGTCCAGAGTAGAGATCTCCGTTCCTGAATAATCCTTCTATGTTGGCCAGTTTGAGGGAAAGGTAACATACATACTCTATATCAGCTTTAGCACTCACGAATTATATTCATCTCACAATATCACAAACCATAGAGGTTTAGAACAATAATTGAAGGAACTAGATAATATTGCCTTAATTGTAGCCTACTTGTTAATAGCAATGTTATCATAGATCTCCTCTCAGAAATATGAACAGTTGGTACAGAATGAGTTCGCAATGCAATAAAACGTGGGAAATGACTCAAGTCTCTGTCCCCCTCTGCTCGCATGTGTGTTTATTGTGCTTACGTAATTGTAGATAGGTTGCTTTTACTGCTTGTTCCGGTCCCCAAGTTTTACCCAAAAAACACATGCACTTGTTAGAGAATAGAAGGTTTTCATTGTAGGTCGCAGAAGCAACAACTACCTAGTCATCCCATTTCAGTATAACCGTAGCTAACTTTTGTTACTCTCTTCTCCTTCGAAAGGTAGGTTGTTTTGTGATGCCTCAGTAGTTGAAGTTCCAATTTGCACAAGATGTGTTAGCAGCCAGAGAGTAAAATGTAAGCAAGAAGACCATAAAATCATGTTAAAGTCATTGATAATCTGCACATATGATGCATTTCAGAGGAGTGCAAACTTATTTAATAGCGTATGAATTTTATCGAGACGGGATAATGAAGGACACGTGATAGTCAAATGCTTTTGCCCTAGGAAGAGGGCAATGCTCTCTTTATCATCAAGTTTCATGAACTCACTACAACAAATTTAATAAGTAATGGCACAAACTCAGAAAATTCAAAAAAACTTATTCACCCGAAACCATCCTTGTGTATGCTTTCTGTTTGATATTGGTACATTGTTCACCAACTTATCCGAATTCGGGTATGGTGAGCCACCAGGTTTAGTTGCCTCCCGCGACTTTTCCTTCCTTCCATGGCCTTGTTCTTCATCCACTGACCCTTCTTTCTCTCCATGAACTCCCTTCTCAACTTCCTCTCTTTTCACATCCCTAACAGTCTCCATACCAATGCCTCATTCATTGCAGGCATATCTCCCACCAAAATTGCCAATAGGCCAATTAACTTCATCGTCCCAAGACTGGTTGGCTTCAGAGATACCACTCAATCCACGCACTTGCTTCCATACTTCTCTAGCATAGGAACAATTATAGCATACGTGAGATAGAGATCCATTCCCTTGGTTACAAAAAGAACACAGAGGAAGAAAGAACAACCCCTCTTCATGAGCTTGTGTTCTTAACACTTTTCGGTTATCTAACTTAAAATTTGTTGGATTAGCATATTGGCATTTATGTGGCTATAATGATGTATCACTTGTGAAAGAACATTCCTCTTATCTCTTTTCTTATCCGAAATGCACTTCTTTGTTTGTCTTCGTCTACATGAAATTATAATCCTATCTTTCATGTGGTAACTTTTGATTCTTCTGTCCATGCACGAAAGCATGCTTTTGTAGTCTCACATAAGATAATAACACAAAAAAATAAAGTGCATTTAGCTAAACGAGAAGTGTTAAAGTCAGTTCCCAACAAACTGATACAAGGTAATTCATCAATAATTTTGTGTTCGGGAGCTTACTTGAACTAAGCTAAGATATACTCTCGAGCTTTGCTCAATTGCTGGAGCCGAGGCATGAGCTTTTTTAAGAACGACTTTGTTCGTTTGCAGCTCTAAAACATAGTGGTAAGAAATCGGTGCTCCAGAATTAGTCTCTTCAAACGTTGCCTAAATAATTTGAACCCATTTCCTCCTACACACCAAATCACATGAGAATAAAATCTTTGTGAGGCATAAGAGCATCTCATCAAAAGCACAAAAAAAAAAAAAAAACCACCAAATTTAACCACAAAAACACTTTTTACAATTTAGAAAGCCACTTTATCAAAAATTCAAAAAATCAGATTCTCTATCTAAATTTTATTATATTAAACTATTTCCCTCAAATTCAAAAATAAAAAAATTCCCCTAACAATATTAACTCCCCGCTTGGGGGAGGAATTGCTTTTGTCAGTAAAGCGGACAACTTTTCAACCCAAAGGACGACTTTTGCACTGTTCTCCTCCCTCTCTCTCTTTTGTTCCCCTCTCTCTCTCTCTCTCTCTCTCTCTCTCTTTTCCTACAACTTTTCAACGCAAAAGGACACAACCCGACAAACATAAAACAATAAAAAAACAAGAAGTGCGTGAACAGTGCCGCACCAAATTTGGAGCGGTACTGTAGCAAAAATAATTTGAGGAGGTAGAATAGAGAGCCTGATTTTTGGGGATTTTGGCTCCCAACTTTAACTCAAAAGTTAAAGTAGGTAGCCAAATGGGGATGCTCTAATTCGGTTTATTTGCACTTCGCTGGTTATTTGAGCTTAGACTTACATAGGTATTACAATAATTGATGATGTTAAACCAAGGTTATAAATACTTGTTATACATAGCAACCAATGTAACTCTTATACACTCTTCATTTGATACACAACGGAAGCCGGCGTGGGAGTTGTGGATTTCTCGGCCACGTAGTTGGAGAACCACGTAAAAATCCTTGTATCTTTTCTATTTGTGTTGTTTTGCTTGATTGATTTGACCGATTTCTCAATACTCCTAGACGCAGGATTACGAATTTGACCTGGCCTCCGGGGACCACTCTTTAGTAATTTACAAAAAAAAAATTTAAAACTATGTTATACTCCGTAAATAAGAAGAAAATTGGGAGTAGTGCAAGGCCAGACACTTGTTTACCTTTTTGTCATTTCAGTTGCTTAACTGTAGACAGTAGGGGCAGACCTACAAATATGTACATATATTTTTGAATATTTTGGTAATTTTACCCCAAGACTTATACTTTATTCTCTAGATTTTGTCTCAAGTAATATGAAATATTTATAACCTTGCCCAAATAGTTCACCGAAATCTTCCATGATCTTTTCCTTATTTTGTGGTCTTACCATTTTTTCACACACTCTCCCTTACATGCGAATCAGCAGAGCATAGTTACACATCATATAATTTTCTTTTCTGTTCTCTCTTACTCTCTCTCTCTGTGTCCCAAGTAACACGACACACTACTTTTTGCATTTATATTGAATCGATCTCTTTTGTTTTAGTGTTCTAATATACTCCCTCCGTCCCATTGCTAGTCCCCTACGGAAAGACGGATAATTTTCAGATAAAAAAATAAAGTACTTCTGTTCATAAGTTCGAAATTCTTTTCTCATCAAATTAAAAAACTAATCGAGATCTTTAATTTGGTACGAAAAAACAAGAAAATTCATGCTTGAAAATACTTTATTGTTTTATTCGAAAATTGAACTTAGTTTAGTAGGGGACTATCAAAATGGGATGAAGAAGTATATTTTGTAGATTCTTGACCCCATTGATCCTGTGTCCGCCCTGGTTGACAGTGACATAAATTGAGGTTAGCTGTCTGAATGAAACAAACATAAAGGTTAAGTGTCCTAAGGACGATCATAAATGGGACACCTACTCACCTTTCTGTCATTTCAGTTGCTACCCTTTTGGTCTCTTTCATCAGTCTTAAAATGATCTTCTACGCTTGCGCTTCTGTTGTGAGACATGTAGTGAGAGATTAGCATTTGCTTTAATAAGTAAGGTTGAAAGCTGCCAAATGGTTAGGCAAAAAGTAACAAAAAGCTAATAGAATGATTAGAAATCAGGATAGAGATAAGTTTTTAACCTCGAACCGTGAATAGTTGAGAGAGAGAGAGAACTCTGTAGTAACACCACTTTCACACCTCAACATCTCTATCTTCTACTACACTCCAAAACCAAAGTCTATCGTACTGCTCTTGAACGCCATAGGATAAGTACGTGCACAAGTGGTTAACTTTTTCTTAATTATATGAAAATATCTTGATAAACGACAATGGGTTGACATAGTGGTCTTGCATTCGGAATTAGGAATTTGCTCTCATCTAAGTTTTCAGGTTCGATTCTCTTTGTCAGCAAACTCTTGAGGCCACTGGAGGTTATGTCTAGTCGTTACTTCCATGGCATTGGAATTAGTAGAGGCGCGCGCAAGCTGGTCCGGACATCCGGTTATTAAAAAAGAAAAATCTTGATAGATAAATACACTAGCACATTATGTCACCATTTGTTTTTTTAAAGGTAACCCACCTTCCAACTAAGGGTACGTGTGTTGGATGTTATCGCGTCTATCGCATAATCCCACAACAGTTGTTTGAGGTATTAGCAAATGAAAAGCATTTCGCTTAATTTATTGTCATGGATATGTAGTTGGATTTTGGCAAGCCTTTGTCTGAATGCAGTCCAGGATAGAGAACGTTGGAAACAAAACAAAGTATTAGTACTTTGAAATCAATTTAAGTCATCCCCTTTTGACTTTTTGTTCCATTGGTTTCACACTTGAGATTGCTTATGGATAATATGGTGAATCTAGGCAATTTGACAAGAATCACACTTGAAAACCAATTATAATAATTTTAAAAAAAATAAAATTATGAGACCCAATTGGTTTGCTACGATAGAGACGCTTGTACAAAGACATATTCCATTAAATATGTACTGAAGTTGTATTGGAAAGTGATATGGGTCTTTTCATCAAAATTGGAAATGGTGGGAGAATATTTGGGTTGGGTTGGGTTGGTTTAGAGTGACCATGACTAAAGTGATGAAGACACCTTTTTTGATTTTTTTTCTCTATCTAAAGCTTAATTGCACGAAGAGGAGGCGGAATATGTAGTAGCTCTCTAGGTTGGGAGAGGCGAGTGAGCATTTGAGTAGGGTTGGTTTATGGTGACCATGACTAAAGTGATGAAGACACCTTCTTAAAGTGATGAAGACACCATAGATTTTTCCTGTGTCTAAAGGGTTGCAGAAATTGGATTTTGGCAGATATGGTATGAAGTCACTGTCCTTAGTTCAACTTCCTAGTCTATTTCTTTTTTGGGAAAATGCTAACATATGCCTAAGGTTGAAAATTTGTGTTGAAATATGTGAAATATATATATATAAAGTAGGTGTGAATGTATGGAAGAGTATAAGTGGTGCACTAGAGTGCGTGTTTTTTTGTGTGTGCTTATTGTGTGCCCAATAGAAAGACCCTCTTTTTTTTTTTTTTTTTAGGGAAAACAGACTTATATTGATAACAAAACAACTACAATACAATCACAATTGACCTAAAGGTCTAGAAAATACAACAAAATAAAAAAAAAAAAAACATAAAAGAAAAAATTAGCTTCGGTGTCGGACCCCATCGATCTACTCACAAAAATGGGCGGATAGTCCATGAATATCTGGAGTGGTAAGCTTGTTTCCGCCGCTAAATTGTCAAATCTGCTACATACGCCTTCACCGCTGCCGTTGAAAAGGCTCAAGAACCTGTCGCCAAACCAATCGGATTCAAGAGCCAAAAACCCATATCTGGGCTTCCTAGGCCCAAAAATGATGGGGAAAGTGGGAGATCTGCTCGGCGGAGGAAGAGGGTCTCAACCATCTCACAACCACGGAGGTGGGAGAGGAGTATGAAAGAAAAGGTGGCATGGCTTCCATGGGAGGAGGGAAAGAAAGGAGGGGGGTGGGCCGCTGGAAAAAGAGAAAAAAAGGGGGGAACGAAGCGATAATTTCACCGAGCAACCACGTGGTGTTGTGGTCTATGTCCATGTTTTACGACGATGCCAATGGGCGAAATTTTTTTGGGTACCTACCGGGTACCACGTAGCCAAGCTTACGTGGTACCCAAACATTGCATCCTAGCCGTCCAAAAGTGTATCAGACGGCTGAGATTAATACACCCTCTCTTCTCTTTCTCTCTCCAAATCTAGACCGCCTAAAGCCAAAATGGATGGCCTCGATGCGCTAAGGGATACCACGTGGTACCCTCTCGGTACTGAGAAATTGCTCGGGATGGGCCAAGAGTGCGGGTCACATTAGTCATTAAAGAAGACCAGGTAACTAAAATGCAAATTGAACCACCAAATGGAGCAGAGTGCTCTTATTGGATGCGGGTAAACGTACAGTAACTCCACTAACATGAATTCATAATTTGTTCTTTATCCAAAATGAGTGGCTAATGTTCTGGGATCTGTATTCATCTTGGACCCGTAATTGAAGTTTATTTATTCATCTATGGGACCCATTATCTATTTGATTTCATACTTCTTTTTGGGAAGAGAATATCTAATGACTAATGTGAAAGCACCGTATCGCAAGCAATGTTTCAAAAATTGCCAAGGCGCTAGTCGGCCAGAAGAGGGGTGTCGGCCACCTAGCGGCTAGCGCCTCAGCGTGGGCTAGGCGCCGGTGAATAATCTAAATGTTGGACCAGTGCCTAGAGCCTTGGCAGATGATGCAGTAGCTATGGAGGAAGAGTATCTTAAACATTTTAAGCCTAGAGTAGTAAAATCGTAATTATGCATCTGTGGAATTTTGCGTTGGCCCCACTTGGGTCAGACCCGAAACGGCTCAATAATCAAGACCCATCGCCATAGGCGATGGTGTACGTCATTTTTGGGGGTTTTGTCGATGTTTAGGGCTTCAAATGGCCAAATTTGCCGTTTAAGGAAAGATTTGAATTACCAATTACTTGGGCAAGGAAAATCCGATTTAAGCTGCGTTTTTAGGAAACATCTTAGAATTTTCTCTAGTTTTTATTTCGCTATTATTTTTGAATTTTCTATTTTTGGTAATTTTTCGTTAATTATTGATTCAGCTTCCTTTCTGGGACAAATCAATTAGGGTTTCAATTTTTCCTATTTAATAAGTTGTAAGCCTTAAGAGCACGGAAGTTTTTTGAGTAAGACCCCAATTTCACCACACATTGGATGCGGGTCACACATTTTTATTGGACCCCAAATCAATGTGTCATGGAAAAGGAGAATGGGGCTCCACCAGGGGCATAGAGATTTTTTCATTGTAAGGTAAACATACATGGAATTTATTTACCACGAGGCCCATGGGTTTATCATTTATGATAATCTAAACCCTTGATTATATATAAGCATGCTTTTGAACCCCCACAAAAATGAAAAACAAGTTAAAAGATTCCAAAAACAGAGCCCGACGTTTGGGAATTTAAATCACCAGTGGGTCGACTTGGAAATTATGGCGCCACAAACTAACCCAATACCATCCCACCATCATGACACGTGGCTGGTAACACGAGGTATGATGTAAGCATGAAGTGTCATCCCCTGGTTCTTATTTGACTAAAAACAAATCCTCGAAATGGTGTTATCGTCAAGGCCCGTGACTTAGGTGTTGAATCACAATTTCTTAAGTGTTATTAACTTTTTATATGACCAGTTAATACAAAGCATAATTGGGGCTTTCAACAGTGTGCGATAGAATTGGTCTCATTGATCGAAGACCGAGGTATGAATAAGTTGAGCCGGAACTCCAAGGGGATGTCGCAGTGGTTAATCGACATGTATCAACTATATAGGATCGCCGGATTGATTCCTCTTATCACCAATTTGTCTTTAGTACTACCTCATCTCACGCAAACACGTGACAAAGTCTGTGAGCGGGGCCGAAGATATTAATCTGTTTTATCTGGACACTTTTTGCAATTTTGCTACATATCCCTTTATATTGCAGCGTTCCGTTAAATACCCGCCGCCTTGGGAGAGCCCCTCACCCGACACACACACTTTATCCAAAATCTCCAACTCACGCTGGTGAGGTGAATGGTTTGATCCAATTCACACCACCACTCTCTTCCATCTCACGTCAGTTCTCTCTCTCTCTCTCTCTCTCTCTCTCTCTACTCTCTCTCCATAAATACAAAAATCCCACAAACCAAAACCTTCAACTTCACCATCTCCTCCTTCCAATTTCTTCATTTCTTTCATATCCATCACACATACATATCTACATACATATTCAGAGAGTTATGGGTGATAACAACAATTTCAATCTCCCACCGGGGTTCCGATTTTACCCGACCGACGAAGAGCTTGTAGTCCATTTCCTTCAGAGAAAGGCAGCTCTCTTACCTTGTCATCCGGATATCATCCCTGATCTCGACCTCTATCCATGCGATCCTTGGGAGTTAGACGGTACGTACGTTCACCAATAAAGAAAAAGTTCCTTTTTTTATAAGCAGAAGTATCGGGCCAACTTGCATGCGCACCTTGACTAATAAAAAGTTGAACGGGAAAGTGTCCAGAATAATGCTACAGTAGATGTAGACGAAGCTAGAATTTATACGCTTTTCTGAGTATTTTTGTACTTGCCTTTTTACATATAAGGAAAGAAATTTTGTTTTTCGTAAATATCTCTAGGTAGTATAGGTTTTATGTTCTTAGGATGAGGCAGAGAAAAACAAAGTGAAGTGAGTTTATCTTATTTGTTAAAGGTTCTTGCTCACTTTAATAATAATCGAGAGTTCAGATCAGCTTGCACGCATCTCGACTAAATCTTTCAAAGTCCAGAAGTTAATGACTGCACAAACCTCCGGTGGCTCCAAGGTTTGGAATAATTGGTCTTTGTGAGATTTGACCTTGCAACCGTAATTGAAAAAAAAAAGAGAAGAAGACTTTGCGACCTCATAGAGGTCAAGCCTTTAGTTGTTATCTCATGTTACTCACTCACTCGGCCAAACCCCGACTCATTTTTTTTTTTTTTTCAATGAAATGACAAGCAACTGAAGTTTATGTTTGAGTGTTTTTCCGCAGGTAAAGCCATGGCGGAAGGGAACAAATGGTACTTCTTTAGCCGGACGACGCAGAACCGAATTACCGGGACCGGGTATTGGAAGCCATTAGACAATGATGAATCAATAGTTACTAGTACTGCTGGCAAGAAAGTTGGTATAAAGAGATGTTTAGTGTTCTACAATGGCGAAGCCCCGGCCGGAGTCAAAACTAATTGGGTAATGCACGAGTATAGGCTATCGGATTCGGGTTCGGGTTCAAGTAGTACTAGATCTTCAAAAAGGCGAGGGAGTCCAAAAGTGGTAAGTTTTATGGAACAAGTTTTTGCTAAAAAGGGAATATATTGAATAGTGTATGACCCTTTTTTTTTTTGAAAATTTATTTTCAGGATTATAGTAAATGGGTACTCTGTCGAGTGTATGAGAGCGACTGCGACGAGGACGGAGACGATGGACCGGAGCTTTCATGCTTGGACGAAGTTTTCTTGTCATTGGATGATCTCGACGAAATCAGTTTCCCAAATTAGATCCAAAACATCCACAGGATCGAATTTACTATTTACAATGTTTTTTTTTTCCTTTTAATGTTGTCCAAACATATGTTAGCATTGTACTAATGGGGTTACTACCAAAATGTTGTAGCCAAAGTTTATTATTATTATTTTTTTATATTTTTTTGGGTGCTTTGGACTTCTAAAACATTAAAGGGAAAACAAGTTCACATATACAAGCAAAAAAATAATAATAATAAGGTCTAGTCCCTGGAGTGGCTCCTACATACCGAGCCAGTCTTCTCGCACAAAAATGCGAATAAATTGAAGAGAAATCTCAGTCACAACCAATTCTTCCTGTTATTCAGCACCCAACCTAACCAAGGGGTCTGCACTAGAATTAGCTTATCTGAAAATATGCGTGAGAATGGATTGGGTACGTCCTAAAAGTATTCTGGAAAAGTATTCTGGAATCACGAATCAACGTGTTGTTGGGGTGTTCAACCATAGAAGCTTCATTAATTAATCAGTTGAATTGATGTGAGGGAGTCTGATTCTATGTGGATGTTGATGTACCCTTTCTCGAACGTAATGGTGAGGCCTCTGTAGATACTCCAGAGTTCTGACTCCGGAATTGAAACTATGTTAAGTTTTCTGTAGTATCCTAGTAGCCATTTGCCCTCGTGGTCCTTGAAAAGACCACCAAACCCAGCTTTTCCATTGCTTTCATACACGCAACCAACAGTGTTGAGCTTTACACCCGCTGTCAAAGGAGACAACCAACTAATTAATAAAGGAGTGCCATTGTAGAGTGGGGATTCAAATGCTTCCGAGATTTGTAGGCTATGATGTTTCTGTGGCTCACACTGGAATTACACTTCGCCTAATGGGGATTTTATGTTTTGGATATCTTGAATGACTTGACTATCTGACATGCATGGATGTTCTTTTTTTTTCTTTTTCTTTTGTTTTCAGTGTCGTTGGGTGTCCACGTCGGTTTACACGTATATGGGCACTAAGAGATTTACAAGAAAATACTCCCTCCGTCCCATAAAGTTTGGTCCCTACGAAACTATGTGCAATTTTCAAGTTAAATAATAACGTGCTTACGAAAATAATTTTTTAGTCAATATGGATCTTGTTTGATAGATCTCATCGAGAACTTTTATACGGTGCAAAAAAAATTCAAAAATTGTTTTGGTAAATACATTATTTTTTAGTTTTAAAATTGCACGCAGTTTCGTAGGGTCCAAACTTTATGGGACGGAGGGAGTACTTTTTTATGACTTGCTTTAAGATTCGAATGCTGGTCAATTGTGTAGAGATTAAACCCACCAACCAACCGAAGTAAGTTGGGGCTACATGCATGAATATTCTATGCAACATAAACCAGAATCTTTAACGAAAGGCATTCATATACAATCCAACCACAAAGTTTGGGTGAATCCATTCCTATTAAAGAAGTGTAAGTTTCTGGATAGGTTTTTTATGTCCGGATTAATTTGCGCACACCTCAACTAATTCTAGGGACCTGAAGGTAACGATCAAGCAAGTTTCTGGATAGTTTTCTTGGGAATTTGTGTGCAATTCGGGGTACTAGTGGCCACTCATCTTGATGATTTTCTACAAACATGTTTTACCTCCCGGTGTTTTGAAACATTCTAATACCACACATTCTCGTGAGGTTAAGACTTAAGTATGTGAAATTCACATAATGGCATGGTATTTGAATGATTCGAAGCACCAAATGATTGTGCTCCAAAACTAAATACTCCCTTCGTCCCAAATTGATGGTCTCTCTTTCTACTTTAAGATGTCCCAAAATATTGGTCCTATTTCTAAAAAACAACTGTCAAAATATGTCAAACTTTCAGTTTTATCCTTCAAAGTATTATTTCCCTCTCAATTTATTTAACAGTTTTTGAAATTTGCGTCATTTCTAAGGCCATGTTCCACTAACAAAAAACTAGTTTTGTTTTAAATCAAAAACTACTTCATTCCACTAAAAAAACTCCCACAAAAAACCAACAAAAAAACCACTTCATTCCACTAACCTAAAAAAAACCAAATCATTGCACAATCAAGTACATGTACTTTAATCATGTAAAATTACGAATCTGCCCTCCCTTCAAAAAAAAGAGAGCAATAGTTGTTTGGGTAGAAGGGTAGATTTGTAATTTCACAACACAACTAAAAAAACCAAAAAATCAAAAACTTGTTAGTGGAACTAGTTGGTTTTTTTTGAAAAACTAAAGATCAAAAAAAACCAAAAAACTAAAAAACCAATTAATGGAACACCCCCTAAATTGTTTATCTTTTAGTTTATAGTGTTTTGTTATGATTTTTAAAACTTTAAGTAAAACAACTAATTGAGATCTACTCCCTCCGTCCCTTTTTAAGTATTTAACTTTCTATTTTGGGTTGTCCCTGAATAGTGTGTGGTTTGAAAAATTAATAGGTAAAAGTTTGTACAATTATTATTTTGCCTTTTTGAAAAGTTAGTGGATAAAGAGTTAATGGATAAAAGTGAAAGATAATTTTGGAAAGTAGAGGTAAAAGTTGATTTGAAAAGTATAAAGTAGAGGAAAAAGTTGATGTGAAAGGTGAAATGATGATGTTTATTTAATAAGTTGAATTTACGAAGTAACACATTTAAAAATTGACGAACGGAGTATCAGACAATATACATATTACATATTTTTTTATACTCATATTGAAAGATATAAAAAATATAAAACCATTAATAAAACTTCACAGTTTAAATGATAATTTTGAAATTATAATAATTTTGTTTTCTTAAAAACTTAGGTTCTTTAAAGGAGACGAACAATTTGAAACAGAAAAAGGAATAATGACTCCTGTCCTACCCATTATTCGACGATTCATGAATCAAAATGGAAACTGAGAGTCATGCATGTAGATTTGTCGGGCTCATGGATTTCAGCACGCAATAATAGTACAGAAACATCAGAATCAGCAGAGACCAACTCAATTCACTATGGAATGCTGACGCCACACATTTAACTGAATCTCAGCCTCAATGGCTGACACCACACATCTAATTAATGAATCTCAGCCTTGCATTTTACTGTACGAATCTCATCCTTTCATTTTTGAATTGAATTTTGGAACGATAAGACAGTTTTTTTTTTTTGTATTGAAAATGGAACCAGTCACTTCTGCTATGTAGTTTTGCTCCGTTGCACTACATCACTGTCTGTAGGAGAGTCAAACGCATCGTCCCGACTGAAGCTAAGGTTCCATTACGTCACGTGTACATAATATATTACTATCTCCTAAGGATTCCCTTGCAGATCTCAAGGAAAATTGCATTTTTTTCATTTTTAAAAATTGTTTTTGAAAAATTCGGACTGTCCAATGTGCTTAAAAAGCGATTTCAAGGGTCCACACGAAAAATCATCGAAAACAAATACCGGAAAGGGCTTGATCCAAGCAGTTTTTTGGCAATTCCTCATTGTGACTCTTAAAAACACATTGAGTGGTTTGGATCATCGAGATTCCACCCCGATCCATGAGGTTCTCACGGAATTTCCGTGAGGGAGTCCTCATTAGATCATGATTATATATACACACTAAACTTCCAATCCACGCCCTTAAAGTGCGGACTTCGTCCACACCTCATAGTTCTCGATCAAATTTTCATGATCCGAACCGCCCAATACGTTTAAAACGTGTTTTTAAGGGTACCCGCTGGAAATCGTCAAAAAAAAATACAGGGAAGGGCTTGATCCGATCAATTTTTCACAAAACTGTACATGTACAGTTTTGTGAAAAACTGTTTGGAGCAAGCCTTTCCGGGTATTTTTTGATGATTTCTCGCGGGGCTCTTAAAAACACATTTTAAACACATTGGACGGTTTGGATCATAAAAAAAAATATCTGGAACGTGGAGTCCCGGAGTCCGGACTAGAAGCTTGCCCTATATATATATAACCGGATGTCCGGAGTATCTTGCGCTCATCTCAACTAATTTTGCTACCCTGGAGGTAATGACCGGGTATAACCCCCAGTGGCCCCAAGAGTTCACTGACAAGGAAAACGCGTACGTGATGTTAAATGTATGCTTGGCCTCCGTAAGGAAGTATGAAGACTTGAACTTGAGCGTAATCCAACCTAAGTAGTACAATTTTCCCTCGTTTATTTTATTTTATTTTAGATAACTTAGATAGTCAAACAAGTTTGCCCATAGTTCGATTAATTTTGAGGTCTTAAAAGTAACAATCGAACATAACCTTCCATAGTCCCAAAAATTTACTGGCATGTAGAATCGAACCAGGTTAATTTTCCCTATTGTTGAGAGAGGTTCCTGTTCTCCATTGGGGAGAGTTCCTGGAAGGGAATTGCTCCCCCTCACGTGGAGGGATTAATGAGAGAGGACGGACAGGAGAAGGATCAAGGACACTTGTGGAGCCCAATGGGCAATGTTGGGTGGTGCTTTGATGGGAGGTATTTGATCATAAATTCAATGCTGCTACTATATAAAAAGTGATTTTTCTCCTTTTTCCCAATTTTTCCTCTACAAAGCTAGATACTTTTCTTGTGTCACAAAGGCCTGATTTGACTAATTTAAAAAAATTATTTTTTTGATCTTTTTTATTTTGTCCTCATTTAAAAAAAAATGCATTTGTTAGTTTTCGATCGATTTTTTATGGTTTCTTAGCTTGTCTTGACGAGAGGAATCTAAAAAGTATAAAATTGTTAGCCAAACTTAAAGTTTTGTGAATAAAAACGAAAAATAATCCAAAAAACTGCTTTATTTTCGACTTTATTCAATAAACTATTACTTTTGATCATAATTTTATACTCTTTGGATTCGTATTGGATTCGTATCGACGAGATAAATCTAGAAATCACAAAATGAAAAAAACCAAAAAACCAAAATTTTCAATTTAACCAAATCAGGCCAAAGCAAGGAAGCAAGTAAAAAATTTTAATGGGTGAGTGCTTAGTGAAGCATTGGGTCATGTGTGATGCAAGCCCACTAACATAGTTAGATAGGTAAAAAATACTTAGCAAACCCCCCACATGGGGATGATTTTGGGAATATTCATATGTGTTATGTGTATTTGGCTTTCAAGTACTTCCAACCAAGAAAAGTTACTGGGTCCATGTGTTGGGGGCACTGTGTGGCATGCCAACATCTTAATAATCAAAACCAACATTTTGTGATTGTGAACCTTAGTTGTATAACCAATTCCAAATGATTAAAGTTCATGAATTGAGTGGTAAATGCAGAATTTCTTTGGAGGGGTTGTATAAAAGTAATTTGTTAAACACAATCTAAATGGCTAAGGTAAGATTAATTGTTCACTGTTTAGAGAGTCAACGATAATATATTGTTTAAGAAGTTGTAGAGGCATGGACACTTTCATAAATATACACCAAAATTTATATAGATACTTCATAATTTTTATTAAGCTTGGGGGCCTTAGTGCTATGCAGGGAATGCAAAGCTCACGTGCTTTGGACTGCTGTGGGGCCCACCTTGAGTCCCGTTGTGTTACCTGAACTATTTATTTTGTTCGTCTCGTCGAGTATGTATTCCACGCAAATATTCGGGTTACTGATGTCCAAATTTTTACGTGAAATACATACTCGATGAGACGAACAAAATGAACAGTGCTGATCAAACAACGGCAACCCCCTGCACAACACAATCCCCGCTCCCTTGCTCTCATGTCCGTCCTTGGTTATAAGTGACTATGCATTAACCGGTTGTCCAAGAATCTTTAATTGTTAATGGGCCCAAAATGTAAATAACGGGGTGTTTTACTAACAAAAAACTGTTTTTTCCAAACACTGAGACAGGTGATTCTCTCACAACACATCACATAAAAAACCGTGAAAAATCAATTTTTTCAAAAAACTGGGTTAGTGGAACACCCCCTAAGATATCTGACACCTTCCCAATGTGCACCCGACCATATTGTGTGTGGAGATGTAAATAACGATAGATAAAGCGAAATAAAGTACGAAATGAAGAAACGGAAAGCAAATGGGAACCGGAGAGATTGACCTGAACCCTATCCATCTTCCAACTTGGACTCTGATATCACGTTAGGTTATACGGTCATGAAAGCTTAAGTAGTTAGAAAATCAATCCAACAATGTATATCAAGTTAATTACTCCATAACACAATTTTTGTTTCCACATATCTTAAGCTCACAGAGGCATTGTTCGTCTTTTAATTTAAATCCTCTATTTATTTTTCAACTTATTTTTCACAAATATTTACATGTCATACATACTTGTTGCCACTTGCTTACATCATCAACGAATGCCCCATTAATCCATGATGTGGAAACCAAACATGTTTTTCCTTTTTGGGTGTTTTAGAATATACTATTTCATTGCTTAATTAGCTCGTAACCACTGAGCACACACTAATCATCTCACCCATAAAAAGATTAAATATATTGGAAATTAATTAAAAAATAATTTCAAATTATAAAAATGCATGAAAAGGAGTGATGAAAGTGAGGTATTGCATGTGTAAGCCTAGCGCACCTTTGAGAGAAAGTTAATTGTGAACGAAGGCAACTCCCCCATTAACCAATAAACTTTTTGTGGGTTTGGACTTTGCTTGAAAAATGCCAAATCAGATTGCAAGCCTTTATGATTGCACAACACAATGGTCCCCCATCTTGGGGCCAAACTAAACTTGCTCATAAAGCTTTAGCTCTCCTATGACAAGGACATATACATAAATTAAGCAAGATTAAAGGTTTTTATATCATTCGTTCTCGTGTTATGAAGTTTGTCTGAACCTGTAGATAGTGTTGTATATTAAGTTGTGCAGGTAAAAGTATTTGTGGATTGTGTTTCGTATTTCACACGGTCTTGTAAATCGAGCAATATATTGTTGCAATAGGCAACACTGACGTATGTGAATATAAATGCCCGCATTGGATGATCAACTACATTCTTGTGCAACAAGTGAGTGGACAGTAATCCAGTAAGTGGATACTATATGTACTCCCGTGCATTTAATCAGAGTTCAAACCTCACTAACAACAACTAACACTACTGACTTTCGCAGAGCTATGTTCTTGCGCGATTGTGCTTTTGATTTCTTTGTTTTCTGTATTAGCATTCCTTTCATTATGTGTTAGGACTTCATAATTCTTACAATAAATCTTTTTCAATTATTAATCTAGGGTTCAGGGTCTATACTTATGTATATGTAATCGTAAAAGAGAGACTAACAAAAAATGAATGTTTGGACAACATGTATGGCTTTTGAGTGAAGCTAATGATACTTTAGGAAAATTCCATATATATCCACATCAAAGGTCAACACAAAAGCCCAAAAAGGAGTCAAACACCACTTGTTTGATTTTAAAGTACCAAGGCCACAAATTTTAAAAAAGATGAAAACGATATTTGATCATGAGTGATGTGGCTTGTGCTTAATAAGTGGAGATTCCACTTGTAGCACTACTTGAAAAAGGCTCTGGAAGGAATTTTGTTCATCTATTTTTGGTACTTTTGGGAATGGTGCTTTATGCCAATTCAGTACGTATATATATACAAGTATATCCTAACTTCAAGGCATGTATGGATAAGTTTACAATCATCCGATAACTTGAATACCATGATAGTTGAGCAAAGTAGGGCAAGGAATTTGATTCTGTTTGTCATGGAGATGATTTTAATTCATAGTTTATCGTGCCAATTTCTTTCAAAATGTGCATTATGTAATTCTTATTGACAATCTGATAGGCATGCCAGTAAAAAAGTACTCCCTCCATCCCAAAATATTTTTTCGGTACGCAAAATAAGAACTTAAAAATACTATAATGTTTTTAAGAGAAATTCAAAAAAATTTTCAACAGTTACTAGAAGGAGTATCAAATACGTTTTTTTAATTTATGGAAAAAGTTTGAATAAATTATTTTGAAGTCCTCGTTTAGCCAACCAGACAAATATTTTGAGAGTTATCAATATGAGTATATTGAATTCAATGGCTTTTCTGTTTATCTTTTATTTCTGTTTCCTTGGGGTGGACAGTGAAATTAATGGGCACACACTGTAATATAAAATGATAAGAAGTGAGTTATAGGGCGCAGTGGTATGGAAAAAATGGTTTGCATATCCAACAATTCCTTTGTTTGGTAGTATTAAAATTTCAAAACCTAAATTGTTTAATTAGCACAAGGTAGAAGGAACAAATGTGGCGAAGGAAAAATTATACTGATCTTGGGAAGTAAAGCTCCTCCACACACTTTTGTGAGAAGGAGAAGCATTACTCCTGGAGCACATAATAATCCCTTGGTGATCAAGGGGGGAAAAGATGTGGTTTATAGAGAGGTCTGGTGTTCGAGTCTATGGAGAGACATTGAACTCCCTTTGGTTGTTTAATCCACTTACTAACTTGTTCCCTAACCCCTGCTGATGTATGTCGTATGAGACAAGAAAAAAAATCAAGAGGGAAAAGCATGAAACAGAGGGAAGGATGGATGGCGAGGGTGTTTGGGAGCCAAATTTTGGATTATTGCATTGTTAGATTATTAGTTTTGAATTTTGGGTGTTGGGCTAAAAATGTGAAAATGATTTTCAAAAACAAACTTTAGAAAACAAAAGCCAAAAGTAAGTTTTTTGAATTCTCATTTTTTTACTTTTTCTATTTTTTTTAAATAAAAAAACTTACAAAATGTATTTTGCATATATATCTCAAACACTACTTAGTTGCAAAATGGATTCTGCACGCGTCTCTCTAGCACTATACAAATTCATTATATGTTCTAGCCATAATTCATAAAAGCAAAATTTTATAAGGTAAAAAAATGAGGCTCCCAAGTCCCAAACAGCCCTAACTTAGCCAATCTAACTTAGCCTATTGGGGACCGTGGCAAATGCATGATTTATTGTGGTAAAGTCCAGTGACACTATCATTTTTACAACCAAATTTACAATCGATTTGTCACATTACCATATAGGCTCAATTATTTTGATGAAAGTCGAAAATAATAAGGATATCAATAAGTGGTTTTAGGGATGTCGATAAATGCTTGATTAGAAAAGAAAAAAAAATGAACTCCTATAGAAGAAAAATGTGTTCTAATCACGAATTTATTAACATCCTACAAACCTGAATTTCGGCAAAGGAAAATCCCATAGCAAAACCTCGGCTGTAGTGCTGTTGACGAATAGTAGAGCTTATGGCCCAGCAAAAAATCATGTTTTGCTGGTTTGGGCCACTAATGATACAAACTGGACCACCGACTTCACTCTTGGATGTCGTCAGGTTCTTGGCCTAACGGCGTGCGTGCTCTATGGTCGTGGTAGGTGGTTTGGAGGCGGCAATCCGGTGGCGTGGTAGGGTGAGACGGCGGGTATTTGTTGGTTAGGGTTTTGTTTGTGTTGTTAGGGTTGGGCCTTTGTTTTGGGCTTCAGTGTATTTATTTGGTTTGCCCAGTATGGGTTTAGGCCATTACGTGTAGTAAGCTTGGCCCTTCAGTGATTAGCGCCTGGTCCTTGGATGTTTATGGGCTTGTCCCAATACGTGTTTTAATTTCTTCAACCATTGGTTGGAGTATCCTTCCCTCTCTGCCGTATAAATATACCATTTGTCAAAATTTCTCTAATAAATGTTTTTGCCGATAAAAAAAAATGATACAAACTGGACAGGGCCTGTGTTATTTTGTCCAGGCTTGGTTTGGGTCATCCCTCCTTGAGATGTATATGGCTCTTCAGTCTTCATAATCCAATTTCACTCCATTTTATCTATTCCTTTTTCCTTTTCAATTTTTGAGAGAGAAAGATCAATTCATTCCTAAGAGCTGAAATTCAGCTGACAAAGTAAAAGTATTATACTTTAAATCGCTTCATTTTCAAAATGACAAATCAAATTACGTAAGTATGGATAGAGGCGACACAAGTTTGTCATTAAAAGAAAACAAAGATGGAAGTCCATACTGTTATTTGAGGTTCAAGTTTTTCAAATTTCATGAACAAAAAAGGGTAGAAATGAATTATAAGCACATCGGAACAAACGTAGATAGAAATAAAAAATAATAAATGTGTTATTGGCTAATAAATACAGGGAAATGATTTTCATTTTTCACTCTTAGTTTATTCACTTTGTCATTACTCACTTGAAATTATTAGTTGCCCTCCATATGTTAAAAGTGAATGTAGAAGTAAGGATAATTTAGAACTGGGAAAATTTCAAAAAACAATTTTGAAAAACAGAGAGAGAAAAAAAAAAAAAAAAAAAAAGAGTGTACGAGGATAAATGAAAAGTTTGTAAAATTTCTCATAAATCTACCTAATCCCATCTTCTAATAATATAAAAAGGGAAAAAATCTAATCCATGGCGCCCATTTCTCTCTCTCTCTCTCTCTCAAATGCCATTCCCGCTCCCAATGAATCCCACCTCATCCCCTCCCCAACCACACCCTTCAACACTCTTCCCAGACCTCAACCAATGCAAAACCATACGACACCTGACCCAAGTCCACGCCAAATTCATCAAAACGGGCCTTATGCACGACCCTCTAGCCTCCGCCCAACTCCTCCGCCACGCCGCCCTCTCCCCCCCTCCCCACCGCGACCTCGCCTACGCACGCCACCTCTTCCGCCACACGCACCAACCCAATTGCTTTTCCTACAATACCCTTATAAGAGCACTATCTGAATACGACGACGTCGAAGAAGGCCCAATTGAGGCCCTGATTTTGTTCTCCCAAATGGGTTTTGGCGTTGAACCCAATCGGTTCACGTTTCCGCCTGTGCTCAAGGCGTGCGCCCGAGCGGGTTTGAAAAAGGAAGGGAAGCAGGTTCATGGGTTGGTTGTGAAGTATGGGTTGGAATTTGATGAATTTGTTGTTAGTAATCTTTTGAGAATGTATGTTGTGTGTCAAGAGTTGGAGGGTGCCCACATGTTGTTTAATGGGAAGAGATGGGAATTGGGTAGTAATGTGGTGATGCATAATGTGATGATTAATGGGTGTGTTGGGATTGGGGATTTTGGAGCTGCGAGGCAAGTGTTTGATAAAATGACCAAGAGAAGTGTTGTATCGTGGAATTCGATGATTTCTGGGTACGCGCAGAGTGGGTTCTATAAGGAGGCGATAGAGCTGTTCAGGGATATGCAGATGACAAAAGAGCATCCGAATTATGTCACGCTGGTTAGTGTTCTTCCGGCAATATCACGACTTGGGGCAGTTGAATTGGGCAAGTGGGTGCATTTGTATGCGGAGAAAAACAAGATTGGAATTGATGAGGTGCTCGGTTCTGCTTTGGTTGATATGTATTCGAAGTGTGGAAACATTGAGAAGGCACTTGATGTTTTCGATAGCCTACCACAAAGGAATGTGATCGCTTGGAATGCTATGATTAGTGGCCTTGCCATGCACGGTCAAGCAAAGGATGCACTTGATCGTTTCTGGAGGATGGAGCGGTTTGGAGTGAAACCAACGGATGTTACGTTTATCGCTGTGTTGAGTGCATGTAGCCACGCAGGGTTAGTGCATGAGGGAAGATTGATTTTTGACCACATGGTTAGGGTAGTCGGGTTAGAACCTAAGATCGAGCATTATGGTTGCATGGTTGATCTTCTTGGTCGTGCTGGTCTTTTGGAAGAGGCTGAAAAACTCATTTTGGAAATGCCTATTAAGCCGGATGATGTGATTTTGAAGGCCTTGCTTGGTGCTTGTAAGAAGCATGGAAACATTCGAATAGGCAACCGAGTAGCGAGACTTTTAATGGAGATGGTTCCTCATGATAGTGGAGCATATGTGGCGTTATCGAATATGTATGCCTCTTTGGAAAATTGGGAGGGAGTTTCTGAGGTGAGAATGAGGATGAAGGAGATGGAAATAAAGAAAGATCCGGGATGTAGCTGGATTGAGCTTGATGGAACTATTCATGAGTTCTTTGTGGAAGATGAATCCTATCGAAAATCAAAAGAGATCCATTTGATGTTGGAAGATATGTCTAGACAGTTGAGTTTGCTTGGTTATGAGCCAGACACTTCGCAAGTCTGCCTTAAAATGGATGATGAAGAGAAGGAAGGTGCTTTGTACTATCATAGTGAGAAAATTGCAGTTGCCTTCGGCTTAATCAGTACGAAACCCCAAACCCCACTTCGGGTTGTTAAGAACTTGCGAATATGCGATGACTGTCACTCCTCAATAAAGCTTATTTCTAAGGTTTATAACCGTAAAATTATTGTGAGAGACCGGAAGCGCTTTCATCATTTTGAGAATGGATCGTGTTCTTGCATGGACTTCTGGTGATATCTCAATGGTAATTCTCCAAATTGAAATACTCTTCGAAGTATTTGTGATCGAAAACATGGATTTCGGAATCAATTGGTGACGGTACATCTTGGCACAAAATCTACATCACAGAATAGCCCTACAGGTACCCTTGTAGATTTTTTTTTTGATAACTGGATGTCTGGGCGGCTTGCACGCACCTTGACTAATTCCGGGGCCCTAACGACCGGGCATAACCTCCAGCGGTCCCAAGAGTTTGCTGGCAAAGAGAATCGAACAGGAGACATTAGGTGGGAGCAAACCCCTAAGTCCCAAGGCAAGACCACTTTGTCAATCCTTGGGGTTGGTACCCTTGAAGATTGCACTTCCTCTTTAGCCAATGGTAGGTATTAGGAAGGAACAAACTCAATCATGCATATGCTTAAACATGGACTGCACGGCTGCACCTAGCCAGACAACCTCCGTAGAAGTATATCTTGCCTGTGGAACTTCTCTAGGTCTAGTTTGGCCGGCAAATGACTACCAGAAATCGCATTATTCCGCTAGAGGATGGATTTGAACTTGGTCACTGTTTTCCATTATAGAACTAGATTCAAAACCACTTCTGTGACAGACCTTACTTAACAAGCCTATCTTGTGGAGTAATCACATCTCGCTCCATTTTCGTTGGTGATGGTGCTGATATTAAACTGTATAATCAGAGCAGTTCATTGAAATTTCATGTCTATTACAATGGGTTGGGCAACACATCCACTTTCAAGAGGTTGTTTTGCTCTTTTTTAGATGTCAGACAAATAATATTTATGCAATATGACAATTAAGCATTTGTTAAAATCAGAAATGCGTAACAATGGTCCTTGATTCCTTGTTATTCAAGTGATATGAGCATCCGGCTGCTCCTGGTCAAACTGGAGACAGTCATTATTCAAGTCGCCAGCCCAAGTCCATCTTAAATGCAAAATTTACTCGAAAACATAATCAACCCACAATAGAGGTATGAGAGAACAATACGTACTAAAAAAAACATATGATTTCACTAAACAAAAAAGTATTCCCACTCAGGTGGGGAGAATAATCTCAACAATCCGCTGTTTTGAATCACTAAATTGGAATGGTGTGCCGAGTTAAAGAAGAATTCAGCTTTAACGACAGCAATAGAGAGACGCTACAACACTTTTTGATCAGACTACCAATTTTGCACATTAGCCTAAGTTACAATGCTATGATTAACACAGAAGCCGAAGTAGCATTTTAAGAACTACAGGTTCACATATTCTAAAAACATTTCCGGTGCACAACTGAAGGTCCGGTTTCATCGTAATCTGCCTTAGTCATATGCTGATTCTGTGGGAACACAACTTTGGCAAGTATGGCACCTCCCACCCATGCTGAATACTTTGACAGGTTCTCAGGCATGTACTCTGGAGGCTGTAATGAACAAAGTATCAAAACATATGGCACTTTGGTTGGTGGAAATGTACAGAATGACAAAAATGCTTCAAATCGCTCTTAAACCAGTGAGATAACAAGTTCAAATGCTTTCCTAACCTCAGATTCATCCATACTAATGTTTCGGTTCCACAATAAACAAGATCATGACAACTGGCTGCATTTCCATTTGAAGTTGCTTCATTTGGATCGCAACCGTGTCAGAAAAGAAATCAATTAGAGTGAGATCACATTAGAGGTGGACTATCAACCTATTTCTCGAGAAGCACCCTTTCAAAAGCACTATTTGATAACATGGAATTCCACTACTTCATAAAGATTATAGAGGTTTATCAACGACCTATGGCAGCTTTGTAAACGGAATTCTCGAATGGAGACTGATTGGTAAATAAGGAAAGCATGAAACATCCAGCATTATGAAAGAGTTGGTGGGGAAAGGTGAAGCATGAGATGATGGAATGCATTACCTTTACTAGCGATGGGCGAATAGCTGATGAGCAAAGGGTGGCTTCTTTCTGGAACCTATCTTCAAAACCTGCAAGAGGTAGCACAATATGGTATCAGCAGCCAGCCATTGTTCACTTCCAATCAAGTACACCATCAATCGAAAAACCACAATCATCACATGCTTAAAGTTCTCATCCACAGAGAGACAGGAAAATGTTAGTATATCTCAACTCTACTAAAACTTAAAAAGACAAAAATTCCCACCAATCATAGAAGCAGTGCCACCACAAAGTACTGTATTTTCCAGCAGTTGACGGTGATTCTCAGATGATACGGTGGAGATACTACGAACAAGCTGCTCAACTATACCATGTGCCTCTAAACCCAGAAGAGATGGCTGGAATAGAGCCTCGCCAACAGTATAACGTTCTCTTCCTATGGTGATCACCTGAAAATCATATGCTATGAGTTGCACTCAGATATCCAAACTCAAGGGTCTCCAAAGGAAGTTGCAGTAAACATGCTACGTTGCACTGTATAAGTATTTGTTAAATTCACCCAAGCATATTGCCTTGACAGAGAAAAATGTCAAACAATGATTCATGCAGTGAACCCAAATGAACTAGATCGTAATGCTTAGTTAGGGCTGATATAGATATATGGATCTACATGAGATGGACAGAAATGCCTGATTAATTAACTGAATTAGCAGCCAAAAAGTGCGATAAACATTACATGCAGGAGTACTTAGGTTTGCAATATCAACCAATCACATGTTCAAACAGCAAAACCTTTAGGTAGAAAAAGCCAGTTCCTAAGATCTGTTTGCAATAAATTAACGATGAATATTCTACTATACTGATTACTGAACTTGGTAAATCTTCACAAAAACTGCGAAGGGAAAAAAAAGGGGTCTCTATTGACGTCTTGGGGGTTGAATGAACTAGAGGGAAAGAAAGAGGAGAAGTCTACCATGAAGAGACAACAGCATCAGTAAGGAGTGAAGGGGAATTTGGGTCGATGATACAAATCTTTCATGGACTAAAATTATTAGCATTAGCAGACCGTAGAGATAAATATTCTTATAAATTATCTTGATTAAACGTCAATACTATATGTACAATTTACTTTGTTTCACAAAATGAATCGTCTGTATTTAAAATTATAATTGTCATCTATTTTTGTAAAGCTAAATCTTTTCTATCATGCACCTATTAATGTTTAGAGTCTTCATACTGAGTTTCTCTAAATAATTCATTTCCTTAAACTCCTAAACATAGATTTCGAGACAGGACATTCTCCTCAAATACATAAACTACTTTTAAGAGTTTTAAAACTTTTAACTAAAAACGAAAAACTCAATCGTGTTAATTTTTAGTGCTATTTGGGACCAAAAATTTAGGACAGAGGGAGTATATCTTTAGTTTTATTGATCTGAATGGAAAATGATACACCTCTTACCTTAAAAAATGTTTTGGCCACTCTACTTTACTAGTCAATCACTTTTATTATATTTTTTTGTAAAAATAATAATTTTTGATATATTAGGGAGATATTTTATTTTAAAAAATGTAAAATGATACACCTCTTACCTTAAAAAATGTTTTAGCCACTATACTTTACTAGTCAATCACTTTGATTCCAATTTGTATTTTAATAATAATAATTTTAAATATATTCGGGAGATATTCTATCTTCAATATTTCACACGTCCCACCACAACTTTCCATGTATTTAATCACATCAAGTTGATAAAAGAAAAAGACAAGTCGATAAGATTGTGTTTTGTTGTGAAAATGAGTTACATATTTATAGGCAAGTTAATCTATACTTTCTATTAAAAGTCTGAGTATTTGTCGACTTTTTGTTTCCAATACTGCCCTTCCCTTTTAATAGTTTTTTTTGAGCACCGAAGCGAGGGAGAAAACCAACAGAATGCAAGTTGAATTAGTATGGAACAGCAGCAAAGGCTGCAAGCCTGTGAACCGGAGAAGAAATGGACGCAAGATAATCCATGATGAATATTAGTGGAGTTGAGATCTGAAGTACATTGAACATCGGGATTACAACCAAAGGAACTGACTTGCGGTAGGGTCAAAAGAAGATTCTGAAATTCTTGCCTAATCAAAGAAAACCGGGTTGATATGCAAACATATGTCAAGGAAGAAAAATAACTACACTGGCTTCAGGAAACATATATCTAAATGTATGGACGTGAATACCACATAAACCAGATAAGCATTAAAGTGGAAACCACAAACTCTTTTGGAAGTATTTCCTAAATGGTATTTCTTTCAGAAGCAGGGTGTTTTATCTGGTTGAAAAAACAAATTACAAACCTGTCCATCGGGTAGAGTATGTTGCTCTTCCTGACATGACTTTTGAGTCTTCTGATAAGCAACATCGTCTTCAGCGCAACATGAGTACTGCTCTTTTATAATCTCAACATCTGAGGTAGTCAGTTTCACCAGTGGATTGGATTTACCAAGCTCCTGAGCAAACAAATTTGTCAATTCAATGCCCCCGATTTCAAATCTTCTTGAAGCAATGTGCTGAACCGCACCTTCAATTACCGGTGCAATATCTGGTTAATTCCCAAACGGTACAACAGAGAAGATACTATCAGTCCAGTTATGCGGCAATGGTATGTGCCACAGGGGCTAAGTTGCACATCTCCCAATGGAAACAGCTATAGCGGCTGAAACTTGAAAAAGCACATCCAACAAAGAAAAAATGCAAACGAAATTCAGATGTTCATTAACATATTGGGTTACTACTTGCAAGATGCTCATCTGCACTCACCCTCAAAGAGTGAACAAAGCTTAGCAAGGATTCAATTACTCATTTCGAGAGTTTCTACACTTACGCCTTGGATCATAAAAGGGTACAGCTTCCCTTGGATTTTACACTGTTCATGACTTCATACCATGGTCAAGGATAATTTTCCTACCGCGGCAATTTTCTTTAAGTCCTCTTATCAGACAAAATATAACCTTTTTTTGCAGCTTACGATAAAAGAAAAAGGGATAACTAGGAAACAGAAGAGTAATATGCCACTCAAAAGAATGACCAAAGGTCCAGAAAGCTCGCTAACATGACATAATTCATAGACTAAAAGGAGATAATACAACTTCATTGACGATATCTGCTTACCTATCTTCCCATGACCAATATCAACAGTGCACCCTGAGATACGACCCACGGCATAAAGGGATAATACTGCTTGCTCCGATGCATAGAAACCGGAGACGTTAAAAGTTTCAAACATCAATTGCACCAGCTGCTCTCTAACACCCTGTTTAAGAAATTGGTTTTAGATTTCTTTGCATCCAGTAAAACTGTTAAGTTACCAACTCCCCCAAAAGCTTAAGCTGATAAGAAATGGGCCCAACAATGAGCTATCTAACTGTGTATATCATACAAAGGTTTCCTTGTGTATATTTCATAGCAGTTGGCAAGAAAAGAAACAATAACCAAAACAACTGAATCTGCTGATGTTGCAACCATGAAACACCTCAACCATATGGAACCAAGACGCTACGGAATATAGAAGCATCAAGATACAAGCAAAATAGGAACCATGTCCCAACAGCCGGATGACCTCATAATTACCATGCATATACAAGACTCAGCAGGCAAACTGGAATTGCCAAATGTGTAAATTCACTGTATTGTAATCCATATATAGATTGACATGATTAAACGTGACAGAAGTGCTTTCAGATTTGATAACTGTTTCAAAAACTGCCAATAGAAACAATAATGTTTCAAAAACTGTTATATCCCATAGCTTCTCTATCCGTCTCTTACGTGCCAACATCAGAATGAAACTGAAACCCTTTTCACATAGTTGCAGGTCTAGTTAATCACTTCGCTTTTTGCTTGGTTTGATGGTTTGAAATAACCCCATATTTCCTCAAGATTCTGAAATCTTATTCTACCTCTGAATTCATCCAATTAATATAAAACATTATTTAAATCAAATAGGATTCCTTCTGTATGTAACTAATCTATCAACAGGGAGCATGGGACCCCTTATGCTTGGGTGCCACCCAATTCCCAGTGCTTCCAAGACCAGACTAGTCTAATTGCTCAACCTGTTTAATATTGCCTTTTGTTGATATTTTAAATACAGTAAATGAGATGTTATCCTATGCTTTTTTGGGTAAATTGTTATCCTATGCTTGCCAAAACCTTCCTATAATCCCTTCAATTATGATTTATTCATCATATGAGGCCGACGTGTATCCTACCACCACAATTTTACCCTTCCCATTTCTTCAGCTCATGTCTACTTGTGCAGCTGTGCACGGTTAAGGGACATGCTTCACTCGGAATTCCCACTTGATGCAATGTGCCCAACTGTTTTCCAAAGATAATTTGATGATCATAAAAATAAAGTTGAGAAAACTTTCCATGACCTTGGGAGTTGAAAGTGGGTCTGTGAATAAAATTTGGCCCTCATTGCCCATTTCCCATCCAAGGCCTGTATATAAGACATGGTGCAATAGATCTTCCATGGCATCCCAATCTCTGACGTAACCTCGCACAACTGGATCAACAGTAACCTCCTCAGCCACTGAAAGATCATCCAGTGATCCATCTTCTGGCATGCGTTTCATTTGGGTTGGAATTATCTGAAGCATAATTTAAATAAGTTAAGATGTACCCCCTCTTTGAGATATTTATCATCGTATAAAGAGCATTCGAAGTAGAATAAAAAAGCACGTGATCAAATCAGGCTATAAAAGATATCAGAAAGAGCACATAAAATGACATGACCAGATGACATGTGACCACATGAGCACAATTTTGCTTTTCTTCTTTTATATTTTCCTTCCCTTCTGGTCCATAAAACTCCATGACCATATTTATTGAGTTTAAGCTTATATCCTTAACCTTCCACAGTTAAGGCTAATTTATCCCTCATCCAATAACACTATTTTTTGACAATAACGCATATCAAAAAACTGAAAAGGGGGGAAATATTGTGAATTAATGATATGAGCAGGAGCATTTTAGCGAGCTTGTCCAGACTCCAGAAATATTTTTCTCTTTTACATGAGATACTTCAATGAAGGATATACTGGAGAAGCTGAAAATATATCTTTTGTTTGGAACAAGGACAGCTGTCCAATGGAAGATTGTGCTCTAGACCTTTTATAACTGCTGTAGGTCTACCAAGCATTGATGGGAAAATGGATTTGAACATATCTGAGGAGGATGCCCATCAATGGAGAAGGGTGGCTGCTTGGAAAGGAGTTAATATATTCATCATGCATAGGAAGCATAATGCTTGCTACAATGCTATTTTGAATAACCAAGCTATGAGATACTGAATTCATAAACCCTCAGCCATATGGAACCTTCAAGGCTTCAACAAAACCTCCAATTCATAAGTTTTAAACAAGCCATACCTACTTTAATAGTAATATTAGTCCCAAAAAAACAGACATTTATGTAGTAATCAAGCTGTTACATATTCCACAGTTCCACCAATCTCAGTATCAGAACATCACACAGGAGTCAATGTATCTATGTAAATCAATGCACGAAACTGAGGCAAATCAGAGCTAACTGATTCTTGTTGTTCAACACACGGAGAAATATTTAGCATAATATATCTATGCCCGAATACGTTCCTATAGGCTATAGAATACAAAAACCGACACCATGCGAATGTAAAACCTTAGCTAAATGGCCTAAGTTAACCCAAATACCTATACTACACTCACTAAACTTGGGTTCTGAACTTTCTCTCCTCTTTCTTCCTATTACATTGTGTAGTTCATTTCCGATAAAAATAAAACTAGAAACATTAAGGGTAAGTTAGTTACTAGAAATATTTCTTGCAATATTCTCATAAAACTTTTACATTTGAATCAAACGCATTGAAGAAAATAAAAATTTTCTTTTCAAGTCACTTTCTTTCGTATTCACATTCCATCATACTGTTCATTCTAATCAAACTTACCCTGGGTATTCACTAATAGTGCTTAGGAGAGACTGATACAGCATATACTGTGCACACACTATTTCTCTTCATCTCTCCTGATCCTTATTCGAAACCAGAAAAGAACAACAAAAAACAAGGGAAAAGAAAGGGATGAAATGGAAGGGTAAAGGTTTGGTGATTACCATGGAAGGAGCCTGATCTGGAACGGCGAAACCCGCTTTGAGAAGCTTCGACCCTGCATCAATCACCACGGCCTCCATTTTCGAAGATAATAGAAACCCTAGTTTTCAGTGACGACAGCTCCGAGTCAGTTTGTGTGTGTGTGTGTGTGTGTGTGAGAGAGAGAGAGAGAGAGAGAGAGAGAGAGCTGAGCGCTTCTTTAGCGTTCAGCCGGAGGCCCTCACTTTAAACCCAGTAACACTGTAACAGAACCCACATGTACGATTTGAATTTGACGGGAAACGGGGAAATAGGTTTACGATGTGTTTGGAAGAAGGAAAAGGTTGACAAAACTCCATTACTTTTTCATGTTTCTTCTTTTTTTCCTATTGTTAACCAAATAATCTAGGGGAATTTTTCTTTTTCTTTCTTTTTTTTTTTCTTTTTTTTTCCTAAATACCCGCCGTTATGTAATGGTTTTTTGGATCTCCAATACTGTTATCTCCATATATATTGCCGAGAGGAAAAATCAAGTGCATATCGGCAAGCCCTGTTACATATTGGTATATGTTTGATTCACAAACCGATTTACGATAGATATTCAGACCGTTACGGGTTATTTAATTAATTTAAAATTATTTTTGGTCAAAAAATGATTTTTAAAATTCACGACCACTATACTTGATTCATGTTATGTATCTTTCAATACTATCGCAACTGTTACACTCAAACCATTGTCATTGCAGATCGTGAAACCATTATTTAAAACCTTAGGAGGGACAGAGATGTGATGCAGTAGCCATTGACGAGGAGTACCTTAGGCATTTTAAGCCTAGAGTGCCAAAATCGAAATTATGCTTAGGGACAGAGATGTGATGCAATAGCCATGGAGGAGAAGTACATGCGATCATGGCGTACGTCGTTTTTTCGGACTTTCGTCGTTGTTTAGGCTCTGAATGACCAAATTTGCCATTTAAGGGAAGATTTGACTTGTCAATTACTTGGGCAAGGAAAATCCGAATTCAGCTGCGCTTTTGGAAAACATTCTAGAATTTTCTCTAATTTTTATTTTGCTATTATTTTTTAATTTCCCGTTTTTTGTTATTTTTCGTTAATTATTGATTTGGCTTCCTTTTCTGGTGCAAATCAATTAGGGTTTCCATTTTTCCTATATAATAAGTTATAAGTCTTAAGGGGTAGATCAGTTTTCTGAGTACTATTGAATGAAAAATAGTCTAGATAGCGTTTTTCTCTAAACTTTCTAGTTTATGTTTGATTGTTACACGTCTTTTCTGTAATTCAAAAGGCCCTGCATCAAGATGTCAACAACTGCAAAGGACCAAAGGAGAGAACAGATCAATGGCAAAATGGAAGATTCATATTTGGTATTTAATGCATGTAGCAATTTTCCACTATGCCACTGCCCTCACCACCACTGCCACCATATATTTAATACATTTGTCACCACCACCACCAACACCAATCCACTGCCACCGCCACCGCCACACTCCATCGCCACCATCACTACCGCCACTACTTCGTGATTGTTGCGATTACTACCACAACTCTAGCGCCATTGCCATCACCACTACTATTGCTGCCACCACTGTCATTATCGTTATCACCACTATTGTCGCCACTGCATCCATCTCATGCAGCCGCCATCTCTTCAGTGCCACCACCACGGTTTCAACTATCATTATCTCTCCATCATGTTCCACTGCTACATTCATCACTACGACTACATTTCCGTCGTCACTTGCACCACTCTCCACCATCGTCATCTCTCCACCACCCTTGCCATTCGTCGTCTCTCCACCACCCTTGCCATTCTTCCACCACACCACCTTTGTTACAACCACCACTAAACCATCCCGCTACAACTATCACCACCATAACACCAATTGCCACCGCCACGGCTACACACAGATTACATCCATTTATAAAACACAAAAAGAATGATCACAAATAATTTAAGCTAAATTTATTTATCCTTATATCAAAACAGTTATTTTAATTCAACTATTGGTATTTTTATCAAACAGCTTTTCAAATAAAGAATTCAGCATTAATTCGATTTTCAGCATCTGATTTTTCAACTTTCAGCTTTGGTTTTTAGTTTTATCAAATAGCACCTTAATCACAAATTAAACATATTGAAAATATCAAAATAAATTGTTTTACTCATTTTCCACCACCTTAGAAGGGGTTGTTAAGCATTTTCTATAAAGGTAAAAATTGTTAGGGTAATGTTATGCTCTCGTACTATTTCACCCAACAATGGGGACTTGTTTTGAAATTGATACACTTCAGTTACTATTTACCCAATAGTGGAGGTTTTTTTTTTTTTTTTTTGGTCAATGATGGGGGACCGAACATAACATCCTGCTGCAGTGGTAAAGTGTGGTGAAGGGAAAAAATAAGAAAAAACAAAGAAGAAGACGAAGAGGTACATATTAAAAAAGCATGCAGTAGGCCAAGTGAAAAGTGCATTATCTTTCGTTTAGTAGTTTTAGTTTAGTTTAGTTTTGGAAAAATGTGTAATGAGTGGAGAGAGATAGAAAGAGAAATGAGTGTAATAATTACAAAACTAAACTAAAACTATGAAACGAACAAGTGCAAATCAAGCGAGAGAGAGAGAGGAAGCAAATAAAGGATTTAGTGTTAGAGCATCATTAACAGCCTCACAAAAAAAAAAAAAAACACCAAATTTAACCCCAAAAAACACCTTTTACAATTTAGCAAGCCACTTTATCAAAAACTCAAAAAACCAGACTCTCTATCTAAACTTTACTATATTAAACTATTCCCCTCAAATCTATATAAAAAAAAAATTCCCTAAAATATTAACCTCCCCGCCCAGGGAGGAGTTGTTTGTCAGTAAAAGTACAACTTTTCCCCTTAA
Organism: Vaccinium darrowii; assembly: GCA_020921065.1. Lineage (NCBI taxonomy): Eukaryota > Viridiplantae > Streptophyta > Magnoliopsida > Ericales > Ericaceae > Vaccinium > Vaccinium darrowii. The sequence goes on along the minus strand of CM037152.1, from coordinate 49,067,946 downwards.
AAGTATTGTCCTCCCTCCTTCTGTCTTCTGTTCCCTTCCGTCTCTCTCTCTTTGGTTCCCTTGGAACCTGGGAAATCCCACGGCAAAAACAATAAAAAAAGAAGAAGTGCGTGAACAGTGTTTACTCAAATTTGAGTAGGCACCATAGCAAAAATAATTTGAGGATGAAGAATAGAGAGCGTGATTTTTGGGGGTTATGGTTCCCTGTAGTTAATATAGGTAGCCCGATGAGGATGCTCTTAGTAGTTACGGAATTGTAACAAATTACCTTTACCTCTAAGGAGAAAATGGTGTACTTGAAGAAGGGAGGGAGAAAGGATGATGATGGGCTGGGGTGACACTTGAGTAAAGGTTACTATTTACTTTTATAACCTACTTTTCTGTGGTAGTTATGTTTTTTTCTTTGGTAGTTGAGTAAAATGTTATTGTTAGAGAATGATCTGTCTTAATGTAACGTGAAAAGATAGTAATAACCAATTTGGAAAAACAAAAGAAGAAGAAGACAATTTTCTAAAACTAGCTCTAGAGTAGACACAAGTAAAATGGCTTTGTTTTTGTCACCTTATGAATCTATACTAATTAGTTTATTATCATATATTTATTTTTTGAAATAAGAAGTAAAAAGAATAATTATTCGGGAGCACTGTTGCATAGCCTTTCAGGCCATTCCAGAACCATATATTTATGCAGGGTCCACAAGCTTAGACATGAACCCCGCGAGAATGTGTGGTCGTGAAGTGGTTTGAAGCATCACGTGACGGTGCTCCCAGACTATCTAGGGATTGTTTTACGAAACTGACTTAAATTCAAACTTGACTTATTGTGCTTTACGAAAGAGGTCACTCCTGCAGAACAAACCAGCCCAATTTCACTCATCAGTTGTACTAGCTTATTCAGTTTATGTAAGTTTGTGGAACACCCGCATAATTTTACAAAAATGCAGCATTTGCGGTACAATATTTTCCAGTATTTTTGACGTTACTTTCAGTATTTTTTTCTTAAGTTATTATCCTCACATACACCTCAAAAAATACTATTAAGCAGAAATAATACCCACTTTTTAACTAGTGGGAACATAGTGAAAACTCAACCTGGGTATAACCGAAATTAATCTTTATTTTGACATTATTCGAAATTTTATTATTGCATTTCCTTAGACGCTTGTTACAAAATTCAAGTATTGCGGAGTAGTTTATTGACTGACAACTGCTGTGATGTACTAGCATGTGGACTGCTGGTGTAGGCCCCGAGCAATCCACCTCAATGTCCAGCCCGACAGTCAACGGCCACAAAATCCATAACTTTTTAGAATCCTCCGAATATTTGCAGATCGCACCCTGTCCTCTACAGTGAAGAGAGAGAGAGAGAGAGAGAGAGAGAGAATGGGTCAAGGAAGCTCGGGACCGGGCGTTACGGAGCCGGCCGATGACTCCTCAGGCGGCTCAAAGGGATCTTCGTCGCGATTTTCGCGTTTGAAGCAGCGACTCCACATCCGTCGCCACCACAGCCTCCACCACCACCGCCGCCGTGACAGTGATTCGGCGTCTGGAAGTCTGAAGTTGCACTCCGCTGAGGATTTCGCCGGCATCGCCCTCGTCAAACTCATCAGTGTAAATGATCCAAATCACACGTCTTCTCTTTCTCTCTATCTAAAAATACACCTTTTTAGAGCGCGCGCGCGCAGAAAGTTACTCCGTCTCATTTCTTTTTGCTTACTATTCCAGATTTTTCAAAAATTCAAAAAGTTTCGGTTTTTTTGAAAAAGTTAATGACAAAAAGTTTGTAAAACTGAAACTTGGCTGAGGGACAAAATGAGAATCTTATGATATTTCCCGAGAAGCATGCCCCTCAAAAAGTTGAATTTCCGAGCAGACAAAATGGGACGGAGGGATTATACGATTGTGAATTTGCGTGTTTGGTGATTTTGAAGGCGGAGATGAAGTTCAAGGACAAGTGGATGGCTTGTATTTCTTTCGGAGAACAGACTTTCCGTACGGAAGTATCTGATCAGTTAAGCAATCCATGGCTTATTAATCTCTCATTGCTCTCTCGTTGCTTTGCTTGGTCTACTGTGGTGGAGCTGGATTCTATTACTAATTTGCTTCATACTGAATGAGTACTGCTTTCTAAAAGTTAACAATTCATTATGCAAAAAAAGACATTTCTGTAGTTTAAATCAACATCGGACGGAAATACTTTAATTATCAAACTGGACACATATTGAAAATCGTCCAAGATTGATTTTTTAAACTGAATTCTCTGAAAGAACCATTTTTCTGTGGAATTGGACCGGGGATGATTTTTTGATCTGTGGACTGGTAATGTGCACATAAATCAAAATGATTCTTGGGTCTGCCCTCTCTGATGCCTTTTGGCTTTGATTTGAGGGCATGATTCCTCAGCAAACGCGACGGTATAGGGGGATCACTGTTTCAGTGGTATTCTGTGAGCAGCCACTTTGTGCATTTATTGCCAAAGGTTAGGTCTGTCTCCAATCCATCTGTTTCAGTGGTATTCTGGGAGCAGCCACTTTGTGCATTTATTGCCAAAGGTTAGGTCTGTCTCCTATCCTTCCCCCGCCCATACCCCCAATTATTGGGGACTAAATGGGTTATGTTATTGTTGTTGTTGTTGGACTGGGAGAGTGGTTCTGTGCAGTTTTTTTTGTTTTTTTGGACCTGCCACTCCCCCCACTAGTTGCCTTTGCCCCTGTTGGTTTATACATGTCGAGGTGTCGTGGTCTCTGCTTCTGTTTTATAAGAGATATGCCATTGGTTCCTCGAGAAGGCAAAGGAGGTAAAAAGGTAAGAGCAGGTCAGAAAGGTTGAGGTGGGGGATTGAGGGAGGGAAATCAGGATGTAGTTTCCTGTGGTTAACTATACTGTATGCATACTTCTTTCTTGGGTGTCTTTTCTTGGTTCATCCGGAATCAATCCCACCAACCTTAATCTTAACCTTGGGTTTTTTGTCCGCACCGTAAAAGGGATCCTCACAACCTTAACCTTGGGTTGCTCTTTGTGGAAGTCGAACTAGTGACTTGTGCACCCCCCCACCAATTGAGCCAACCTTTGGGTTTGAAGTCTTTTTTCTTGGGTTGGTAAGTCATCACACACACACAAGGCATGTGAGTATGTGATATAATGGATTAAGTGATAAGTGGCACTCTGTATTCGAATTAGTCGGAGTTAATATGCTCAATACATTAATTCTATTAGTAATGACAGCCTTTTGAAGTTTGAAGAACTTTGTGTTTGTTTTACAATTTATGGTTGTTGACTGCGGTTTTTGACTGTATCTTCTTGGTGGTGCAGCACAGAAAAACCAGCCTGGAACTCTGTGAGTTTGACTGAGCTCTATGTTTGCTGCTCTTATATCGCTAAATACTGATCTTAAAAAAAAAAAATCGCTAAATATACGTGCAATTTATTTGTAGACCCATTTGGTTCTTTATTTCTAACTAATTGGATAACACATGAGAGCATATTTTCTCTACAGGAGAAGAAACTTCTTTTGGAAAGAAATGGGCCTCGTGTTGCGAGGATATCTGTATTTGAGGTGTGCCACTAAATTTGATTTTAAAGGGTATCTGTGTATAGCTTCACGATTCCTGACTCTCTTGAATCCATTTAAAATTTAAGTTGTTTATTCATTAACCTTGACCTGAAAAGAACAAGCCATGGTTCAACAAGCATTGACGGTATTTTTCCACTGAGGCCTGAGACCTCCAATTAATGGATATATAAGCCAGACAGAGGCATGGGCATGCATTAGAGCATCCCAGAGATAGATGCATCAATGTTAATCAAATCACTAATATTGGCCCACTGTGGCAATTTACATGGTAAATCTAAGTTTCCATTTATTTTTGTTGAGTTGATCGACTATCCATGTCATGCAGACCAATAGATTATCCAAGAACAACCTTGTTGGATATTGTGAAGTTGATATATTTGAATTTCTCACTCAGGTGAGTTATCCTTTTCATTGAACAAGCTTTTACTTTCCATTTATAATCCAGATTTCAGTTTCATGTGTACCTTTGTTCAGATTTCAATTTAGAGGCTATTATTTTAACAACATTTTTGTCTTGAGAGTAGTTTCCACTTTCGTTTGATTATGAGCGAGCAGATTACTGTAACTGTTAGAGGGTCTATAGATTCTGTAGTCATTCAATTATTCCCTTTGTCCTGAAATTTTTGTCAAATTTGAAGGCATCTTGTTCCAGGAGAAAACACACTTGATGCATTGGAGTCCTATGATAACATGCTTGCCCATCATTGTTGCCTTGGATTGGATCGGTCGTATCTTTTTTCTAAGGCTGTAAAGTGTTCCATAAAGAGTGATATTGTCCCATACTCACATGGAGTACTAACTACTAAGTTCTCTAACGATTGAAGGTTCTACAAAATGTATATTACTTGGGGCCTGGGGGGCAGAGAGAATGGATAGACTGGTGAAGTATTTAACTTCAGGAGTGAACTATAAAAATGTACTCCCTCAGTCCCATTTTAAATGTCCCTTACGTAAAGTCGTGCCATTTTGACTTCAAAAGAAAATGTATTTCTAAATATTTTTTTTCAAAAATTTTTACACCATTCAAAAGTACTCGTTGAGATCTTTTGAACGGTGCAAAAAAAAATTTAAAAAGTAATTTCGAAAGTATTTTATTTTTTAAAGTCAAACTAGCCCAGTCTCCCATAGGGGACATTTAAATTGGGACGAAGGGAGTACTAGTTTATAAAAAAAAATTAGAAGAAACAGGAAAATGTACAATATTTCTTGCAATCATGAATTCTGCATAACTATGCTTAATTAGTGTTGTAGTTATGGGATGAAAGCATAAGCATCATATCGTTTGCTTCAACAAGCCCCCTTCGATGAGATCTTTATGCCTAGATTTGTATTGGAAATTTCATTATGGATGCATTAAAATTTCATTCTCGATCTGGTTGTGCCGGAAATAGCACATTTAGCTATGTTACTCCTGGTTTTCGGTCTGAAACTGAATCTCAGAGTCTGCAAGGCTATCTTGCTCAAACCCAAGTCTCCCAATTATGGCCTCATTGATTGGTGTTCTGTCAACTTCATTGTTGACAGTTTAGAATTGATAATATATTCTTTTGGAATTTTTCTTAATGGGTCCTTTTACACTAAAAAGGCTGCAGAAACATGGATTTATGAAATTTTCAATTTCGGTTTCAGTTAGGGATGGCAACGGGGCGGGTTGGGGCGGGTTTTGATGATCCCTGCCCCGACTCTAAAATTCCCTAACCCACCCCTAACCCGCCCCTAACCCAACCAGGTAATTTATGGGTACCCCCACCCCCGCCCCTATCGGGTATCGGGTTTACCCGCCCCGCCCCGCCCCTATTTTTTTCACATATTAGTTAAGTATATTTTAAACTCCAATTAGTGAGTACAAATGATAAAAGTTCACAAAATAACTTTTACAACTTAATCAAAATCTACTATCTAATGTTGTATTTTAGTTGTAAAAGTAAACTTATAAGAATAAAAATAAAATTTAATGCATATAAGTGAAAAAATATAATTTGATATATACATATAAGAGTGTATAAATATAGTTATACATATACATATATGTATGTCGGGGCGGGTAATATCGGGGCGGGGTGACCATACCCCTGCCCCTACCCTAACCCTGGCGGGTTTTTCAAAATCACCCCCTGCCCCTACCCGTTACCCAAAAAAATCGTAAAAAACCCTACCCTATCGGGGCGGGGTAGGGCGGGTTCGGAGCGGGGCGGGTTGAATTGCCATCCCTAGTTTCAGTCCTTATTTGTATAAGCAATTTTTTCATAAAGCATGGCATTAAGGGGATGGCATGCTTATATGAAAGGAGGCTAATCACAGAAAGCCCTATACACATGACGTGTATCAGAAAGATCAATCTACTCAAGAAATTGGTTGAGGCAATGATTACACACCCTCGGATCCCCATTATACAAGCTACCATAGCTTAAGTACTCTTTAGTCTAGCATACCTAAATGTGAAAATTATAATCACATTTGTAACTGCAAAAGTGGGATTATTTGTAGTATTTTTGTTAGTGGGCATTAAAGCCTCCTGTGTTGGTGATTCATTTACTACCACTCCAACACTGACAGTTGACGTTTTGTTTAGATAATTTCGTAAATGTACTTCACAGTATCATATAACACCTTAAGCTGGTATAAATTTTGGCACAATTCATTTCCTTATTGAGAATTTTTAGCATTTCAACTTGGATTCATTTGAATGTAATGATTGAGCCTATATGTTAGGTTTCATATGTTTCTATTGTTCCTGCTGGCACAGTGTCACTGGTTTTGTTTGTTTGTTTCTCTTGGTCTTAAATAATATTATTTTGCAGGATGTAGATTCTGACATTGAGGTCATTCATTTGTTGGATCCATCTTCACCTGAAAGAGTTGTTGGCAACATTTCTATTGCATGTTCTGTCGAGGTGTGGACTACAAGCTACCCATTTTTGATTTGTTGGTCGAGACTGTTACCACAATGTCATTGTAGGTTGTATGATGATAAGTTTAAACATTGACAGGATCATAATGAAACAGAAAAAAGCTTTGCAAGGCGTATCCTGTCTATAGTGGTATGCTTTAACTTTTTCTTCTTATGCACTCAGTTTTGTATCTGCTTTAACTTTTTCTTCTGGTATTTTATGCACTCAGTTTTGTATCTTGTCCCTGGTGGTATGTTGTAAGTCATGATCTGCCTTCCACCTTTACGGTAGCCACTCAATTATCTGTTGTTTTGGATTATAATTCCTCAAAGATTATGTTTGAATTTGACTTGTTATATGAATTTTGAACCCCTTTGTTGGTGTACAACTAGCTATTTATTTCTGCAAACATGATGCTTTTTGAGGATACTATAAGGCATCTTGCAACCTCTTACCGGAGCTTTTGGAGGATACTATAAGGCATTTTGCGACCTCTTGATATGCACAATGAGACCAGGGATGTTGATCATTGACTGGTTACTTTATTCCTTTCAGATTGTTGTGTGATGCTTCTTTAGTACGTTTGGAATTTCTTTGATTGCTTATAATCTGGTACTTGGCAAAGGAAAACTCAAAGAGGACGTTATTCCATCAGTAGATGGCTAAAATTGGATGTTAAAAGTCACTTCAGCTGTTCTATATTGTTTCTCATAGTATGGGTTTGGGTTATTACAAGGAGTATTGAGCTGTTCTTAATAGGGTATTATGGCTTCAGAGCAGTCCCGTAGCCAGTGAGTGATGTTCAATGCAGATTCTTGATAATCTATTGGGGACCATAATTTCTTTACACCAAAGGCCTTCCTAGGGATGCGAGGATGCTTGGTAGCTAGAGTACTATGCAACGGTTTTAGCTATTGTTGAGTGTCCTGGGTCTTTCTGCGCGAGTGGTTGATTGTATCCCTTATTGGAGTGCTGAGATATATATGGGAAAAGAGGAAGCAGGCTCAGATCTTGCTACCTATTATGTGTATTATACAACAACATAAACAAAGTTGTCTGGAGGGAGTGGTAGAACCTTTTTTAAGTTAGAGAGTAATGGGGTTGATGGGGAGCGTAGTAATCTCTTGATACTTGAGGCGATGCGTCCTGTTTTGTAGTTTTATGTCATCTTTCTTTATTTGGCAACAAAATCTCCTTTGATGCATTTTGCTAATTGAATTTACTTTATTTAGCGAGGTAAGTAATTCTCTAACCAAGATTACTGTTTCTATGATTTCTCACACCATAGCCGTTAATACTGTGATGATATATCTCCATGATTACAGTGGTGCCTGGTGTCTGTATCTACCGCCATCCCTTGTGCATTACACAGTGCTTGATTACAATACTATGTAATAAAAAGTTTTTTCAAGTCACTAAAGCCCATTGAATTGAACTCTGGAAGAGTTAAAGCACTAGATTTTGGCAACTAAAGGACCCGATAACATATTAAACTTTTAAATTCTGTCGCACGGGTTGATTTGCACTGCTACAGTTCTTTATTTCTATTCCTTTATGGTGAAAATCTAAACCGTTTGTAGAACATTGAGTTCTTTCTGCACTTCCTGATTAATCGAATGGGTTAAAATGCCATATTCCAACTTGTACACTTGCATAGTAATATATACTCATTTTGTGGTGTTGGATGAACACTACAGTAACTACTTTATGAAGTAAAAGAAGCTAACTCCGTGTATATAATTTTCTGATTGTCAAGATGTATCTTTTTTTTCCTCCGTGTATGTCATTGCTCCTCACTTATTTCACCTTGTAAATTTATCTTTCAAAACAAAGATTACTGAAGTTTACAACATCTTGGAAACTATGTCCCATAGGGGAATGAATTGAACCCTTATGGTTTGTACAGGACTACAATCAAGATGGACAGCTCTCATACCCTGAGTTCAGTGACTTAATCAATGCATTTGGCAATAAACTGGCAGCTGATAAGGTTTGATGTTGTTTTTCTTTGTGTATTTTTTTCCTAGTACCTCTTTTAGTACTCAATAGCTGTATTAGCCATTAGTCCATTCCTAAGTCACACAGAATGTGTCTGATGCGCAAGTGTGAGAGCATCAATATCTAGAAGAACGGTAAGTCAGAGCGTCTCAGAGCATTCCCACTATTTATAATCATATCACATGTTAGATAAGAATTTTAATGTATTTGTAATTCAAAAATAAAAAATTAGAGTACCATTCTCCGTGATATAATGAAATTGAACTTCTGTATTTTCCATTGATAAACAAGATGATACCAGAGGAGAGACTGGGCACTCTGTTTATTTTTTTTTTAAGAAATAAAACCTATTTTTATTAGGAAAATAATCCCCCATATATCGTATAAGAGAGAATAAACTGAAATTAACAGTAGTGTGATTTTTGGGGATTTACCTTTACTTTCCCTCCTGATACAAGTTTAACTCCCAACCTTGAAATGACTTGTACAGTGCTTGCGTGCTTGCTGGAGGTGACATCACTCCACATGCATAAAACTGTTGGTTTGACGCATGAAAGGCTATTTACATGCTAGCACAGTTAAGAAATTTTCCACGTGTTCCTTTATTTACTTGTTGAATCTCTGAGTGCGTGACTCAGTCAGAGACAATACGCGGTTTAGATAAAACTAGTTTGCGAATTTCAAGTGAATCCTCGTTGAATGCGTCAGTTCGTGACTTCAGCACGTGTGCAGTACCCTCTGTGAACAAATTGTGTGACTAAGGGCCACTTGAGAGGCATATTTCTACGTTACAGGTGACATGAATATTTAGAATATCTTCTGTGTATATCTACTACCATAGTTGGGTTCGACATTGTTACCTGGGTTTTCTTTTTGATTTGATTTCTTGGAACTGTGGATTCAAATCGGCATCTATCCATCAAGTGTTCATTCCGCAACTATGCTGTATATTTTTTCATTTCTTTGTAGATTTTATCACCTAAGAAATTCATTTTATTTGGTTGTTAGAAAGAAGAGCTTTTTAAAGCAGCTGATCGAGATGGCGATGGTGTTGTTAGCATGGATGAATTGGCTAGCCTTTTTGTTATTCACCAAGAAAAGTAAGACCATATAAAGTAAAGAAGCTTGGGTTTGGTCTGAATATTGCGCTACTGTTCTTTTGTTTCTTGTTTTAGATTTTATCACTATCTCGAGATGCCTATGCCTATGTATATGATTGTGAGGGTAATATTTGGTTAGTTACTTACCATGATTATGTTGTCTGCATTCATCGGTCACTGGTGGTCCCAGTTTAGTAGTAACTATGCTATTCATCTAGAGGTATGTTTGTTGAGAAGATTGTCCAATTTTGGATCTTTGACATTTAGGCAGCATATCTGCTGTTTTTATTTAACGCATTTGTCATTTGTCTTCTTATGCTGGTTGCGGTTTAGGGTATAGCTGCACAGGTCACGCCCATTCTTGTTTTCCGTAGTCTTCAAAATAGAAAGAGAACCAAATTCAGGATATGGCTTTTGTATTCCTCTTTTCTAAATCATTCTCTAATTCCTTTATTATGAACGTATAAACATTTTCTATATTGAGACATTGAACTTACTGAAATGGATCAATAACCATAAACAAGAAAAGGTCCTTTGCAAGATACAATAGTGGGTGACTACGTGTCTCTATCTTGTCAGAAAGGAGTTCAAATATAACTTTGACATTGCTTATTTGCAATAATGTTTATAGGGAACAAATGTTCATGATTAGGCTAATATTTTGCCAGCTCATTCAGCTTATTTTGAGATATGGATGATGTCTATAATTTGTATGGGAAGGTATTGTTAAATTACTACTTACTAGTAGTCCCAAAAGCTTAAGTTGTTAGGAAATGGGTCCAACAATATATATCAAGCTATCTAATACCCTTCCTCACGTGCAACCTTGTGTTGCACGTGGAGATGCAAATTTTCATAGGTAGAGCGAAACAGAATACGAAGGGGATCAGCAAAATGCAAACAGGGAACAAAATGCAAAGAAGAGAGACTTGAACCCAAACCTCTCCCAACGGATACCATGTTAATTTACCGGTAGTCCTAAAGGCAATATATACGAGCTATATAAAAGGTATATTCTGGAAAAGCAAAGTAGGGGAATGGCGCACAGTTCTATGATCTTTGTTCTTCATTCCTCCTTACCTGTGAAAGGTCTTTAAGCCAAGATTATGTGGTTCTGTCAGTATTGTTATCTGTGATTGGGACTATGAAAGATTGAGAGTCGTTTTAAGGAGTGGATGAGGAGTTGAGGACTATGGTGCAGTATCGAAGATGCGTTTTCATTTTGATCACTGACGAGGAAGAATAAATACTGTCGCAGTCTAGTGTGTCAAGTCACTTTCACCATATTTCAGGCCTTCTGTTGGATATTAGACATCAGGTTCTGGAAGCATTTATGTTTCTTTGACCTTGCAACTTTGTTTGATTCACAGGGGTCTCAGAAATCTCATTTTTTCTTGTATTTCTTCATTGTAGGGAACCTCTTATCAATTGCTGCCCTGTCTGTGGTGAAATCCTTGAACCGTCCGATAAGCTGAACAATATGATTCATTTGACCCTTTGTTTTGATGAAGGAACTGGGAACCAGGTTATGACTGGGGGTTTCTTGACTGATAAAGAGGCTTCATATGGGTGGGTAAATTCTGAACGTGAAACTTTCGATTATTATCATCATCTTGCAACTCTTTGTTCCACTTTTATGCATGAGGTTCCCTGATTCAAATTCTAAGTTCAATTATTTTATTTTAGGTGGATGTTTAAATTAAGTGAATGGGCCCATGTTTCTTCCTATGACATTGGTTTGAGATCTGGATCAAGTGCTTCACATATTGTGGTATACATCTCCCTCTATTTTGGCATATGCTTCATGAAATTACATTTCCTATAAGTTCCACTTAAGCGTTGTCTTCTATTTTCTGTACTCACATCACAATCCGGAGTTTACCTCATAGCAAATGGGTTGCTACCTCCCCTGTTGTCTTTATTCCAATTAGTTTGAGGTGGCATTGCCAACATTTATTTCTTTTTGTAGTCTTGATGTTCTATGAAATCTGGATAAGAGCTCCCTATGTGAGTAACCGAGAGGACTATTGGCTTTCATAGTTTAAGTAGTTAATAGTTGTATAGTCATAGATGATTTTGTAATTGTTGGGACAGAGTCAGAAGATTGTATATGGATGTGACAAAAAAACTTTTCATAGCTATCTGGTGTAATGATTCTGTACTTGATCTTTTGATCAAGGTGACTTGGATTAGGTTCTTGGTACTCACTTTTACTACTGCAAAGCCACTTAGATAATGTTGCACACACTGTTGCCTTAGAATTGAGAACCCTTTTTGGCTATTGTAAGAAAGAAATTATCCTCTGAGTTTCTTTTGACTTTTTCATGTTTTTTTTTGGCAAAGACTTTTTCATGTTAGTCCTTCCTATTCGATTTCTTCTGTCTGTTTTCTTTCATGTGCTTCCGAGTACTACCTACACAATCCATGCGAAAGCTAATTTGTCTAGAAGAGTAGTAAGTCTGCTTATATATAAAGTGTTGTCTTTGTTGTAAACTTTGGTTCAGGACTGCTTAGAAGATTAGGCAACCCAACTCGTGTGCTGTGATTCCTTTGTTTGTAGAGTCCTTCAATGCTTGTTAATGTTCAATCAGATATCATTAGCTTCAAAGCATATTTTGATCACTGGTTTTAATTCTTTAGGTTTATGATCGAAGGGCAAAGAGGCTAGTGGAGGAATTAATTGATGGAAAGATTGTCCTTTCCATGAGAGCCCTTTATCAATCAAAAGTAGGGCTTCAGCTAATGAACAGAGGTACAGATGTCTTATTTAAGCCTTAACAATGCCACATTTTTTGAAAACTGTATGCGGATAAACAATGGTTAATTGGTTATCTGCTCTCTCTCTCTCTCTGAGAAAGATTTTGGTAGGAGTGATTATGATGATTCTGCAGTCATTTCAACCCTTTGGTCCTTAAATTAAGTGAAAAGTTAAATCAAGGTTTTGGTACACTTTCATTTAGAACTGAATATAGTGATTGCAAAACTTCTAATTATTTGTTCCCATATTTCTTTTCTATAAGATGAAACAAAAAAAGGTTTGGTCGCTTTCTCATACACTTCCTCAGAAGTGGAAAAAGGTTTGGTTGCTTTCTCATACACTTCCTCGGAAGTGGATGTTTATTCATAGCTATTTCCTTGACACCAAATAGGAGTTCTAACCTACAGATTCTCTTTTCCCAGTTGATCTGGGTTTACCATTCGAAGCATATTGGTTTTTCCAGAAGAGCAATACTTTTTTCCAGTGGAATGAAAAGGCTTTAGGGGAGAGAAAATAGTTGAGGACTACATTGAATTGTGAAGTCAACTGTATGCTTGGGAATATAAGACATATTAGCATAGCTCAATGTAGTCCATAGGTTCGAGCAAGAGATCACTATGTTTTCTTTTATGAATTGAAATTGCCTAACCTTGCTTGCTTCGCCTCCTCCTCGTAGTTTGTTTGCTGCACTCATCGATCTTCCGTTGACAATTTAAAATAATCTCAGTTGAACCTTTCTGCTCAGTTTTTATAGTTTTGTGTAAGTTCTGACTTTTTCCGCTAGTATGGTGCTACAACTGGGTGCAGGGGCGAAGGAACTCTTGCAGAGCATCTCAGAAAAGCAAGGGAAGAAAATGGGTTCAGTTGAATCTGCTAAAGATATACCGAAGTTCCTCGATTTTTTTAAGGCATGATAATCTTTTTAATAAAAGTTAGCTTGTGCTGTCGTCATTTTGTTTTCCATTAATCAAATGTTTCTTCTCCGTGATATTGATGTGTAGTTCGAGTTTGATGTTTGCAAGCCATGTGCTCATGTTTTTGACTGACAGGCAGCTAACTCTGCTTTGATGCGACTTCATGTGCTGCCCTTTTCTGAAGTCATGTCGGATTACTAGAATCATGTTACCTTCAATTGCTTTTGGATGCAGAGTCGTTGAGTGATTACTAACGGTCAAACCATTAAGGAGAAGAAGATTGATGAGAAAGTGCAAGATTTAGTTAGTAGGCCGGCCCTAAAAGGAAAATCACAGAATTCATTCACACATGCTTATCAAGAATGGAACTTTGTTTTGCCAACATGTTAACCACACTCGGAAGATTTTCGTTTTTTGCAGTTTAAATTCAAAGAATGCTATTTCATTTTGCTAAAGGAATTGGCAAATACGTTTTTTTTTCTTCCGTAAAGGTATTTTCGGGCTAATTAAGCAGTCATTCTAAATTTTGGAGTATAAGGGAACAGATTGACTAAAATAATGGAGTGTGGTCTCCTTTTGCTCTCTGTGGTTAGGCTATAATTGAATTTGGTTAATAACTATGATTTAGCATTCTGGGTTCATATTCATGCAGTTTTCTTATGCTTAAGTTACATGCATTAGTCTAATTTTTCAACACCACTGTGTTGCAGGATCAAATTAAAATGGCTGAAGTCAAATACCCACTGGAGCATTTTAAGGTAGGTTAAGAATTTGACAAAACTCGCGAGTTTTTTCAGTTGATGCACGAAAAAGGAGCTTTCCTCATTGGGCACTCTTAAAACTCTACATCTTTGACACATTTGCATTGCTCGAGGTGGTAAAGAGATGCTTGGTAAAGTTATGCCATATGATTGGGCGAGTGAAATAGATGATCTCCACCCATACAATGCTCTAAAGTCTTTCATATCCTTCTCTCTTCTATATCAATTTGGGAATGCTTGAGACAGATCATTTTTCGTAGGCCCTTTGTGGACATAAGTTAGCTCCACGTATGGTTACTAAGTATAGAGTGACTGGTTTCCAAAGTTTCCTTGCGCTGGCTGTCATATCAAGAAAAAATATCAACAAGAGTTCTAGAAATTAAGCGAAATAGGAAGTCGAAACTCCGGTTTCTCAAGTTGCAGCCTTACCTTCCATTGACCGAGAATCAGGGTGTTAGCCTTTATACACTAGTCTTATAAAATACAAACAGTTTACCTCTTACCTGATTGCGGTGCTACCACTAACTGTTATTGGCAATGGTGCTCCATCATTAGCCTGCTCTTCATATTAAGTTTGTTGTTGCAACCTTCAGTTACTATGATCATCTTTGATGAAATCACACATGATTTCAATGTGTGCAGACATTTAATGAATTTTTCATAAGAGAGTTGAAACCTGGTGCAAGACCAATTGCTTGCATAGAGCGTGATGATGTTGCTATATGTGCTGCTGATAGCCGTCTAATGGCTTTCGTAAATGTCGAAGATAGTCAACGATTTTGGATCAAGGTACATCTACTACCTTGTAGTTTTCAGATGATTTTCACTACTTTTTCGTGCTTTCGCTTAGTTGAGAAAATACATAGACCAACAAATGTTCGGAGAATCAATAGTTGAAATGAATCATCTTTACGGAATATAATACTATCGGCTTGTTTGCATTCCGAAAACTAGGGATGAAAGGTTTGACCGAAAAACCGAACTGACCGACCGAACCGAATATTTTTTTGCAATTTCGGTCGGTTTTGTTCATAAGTCGGTTCGGTTCGGTTTCAAATTTCGAAAAAAATTAAGTTTCGGTTCGGTTTTGGGTAAAAAACACCGAAATGAACCGAACCGAACCGATATTTAACTCTTGTGCAGTTTTTAATCCTAGCCCTTCATTCCAAAACACATGATGTGCTTCACTACGCACCACCACATCAGATAATTGTTCCCTTTTCAACATCCCGACCCAGCACTCTCTCTCTTCCTCTCTGCCATACATGCCATTGACGGCGATCTATGCTCCTCCCTCTCCGATGATGGCGTTGAAAAGATCGGAGAGCCTCTCTCTCTCATCTCTCACTCCAAGTCCGATCGATAGGAGATACCCTCTCTCTCTCTCATCACTTCAGGTCCAATCTCAACCCCTCTCAATGCCTCTCTGTATTCCACGAAGAAGACCAGAATGAGAATGGACTGGTGCAGCGTCCATTTGGCGGTCAAGTTCGTCGTTCCCAAGCTGGCAAACCGACAAAACCGACCGAACCGAACTGTTTTATTCACCACCGAACTGAACGGTTTCGTCCATCCCTCGGTCGGTGTCGGTTCCTGATTTCTGAAAACCGATTGATTCGGTTCGGCCAAAAAAACGTTGGAAAACCGACCGAACCGGACCGATTTCATCCCTACCGAAAACCACTTTTAGCAATTCTATTTGTACTTTTAGTCGTTTAGTAGTTGAAGCTAAGAACAGTAAGAATTGCAAAATCTTGCTTCGTGGTTTATTTTCCAAAATTTTATATACAACAGCTAAAATGCATGCATACGACAAATAACACTACGGTGGAGGGTAGTTGATGTCAGTCTCAGTGACCTGGCTTCAAGCTCACTAAATTAAACATTATCGGGAACCCATGTTAGGATTAATTTAAATTTGGAAAAAGCCGCAATCTTCTTTATTTCCTAAAATGGGATCTTTTATCTTGCTCTCAGGGTCAAAAGTTTTCTGTTCAAGGTCTTCTGGGGAAAGAGTTATCCTCCAACGCTTTCATGAATGGATCCTTAGTGATATTTCGATTAGCTCCACAGGTACTTTGCAAAAGTTCTGTATTTGTATATAGTGCAGTAGAGCTTCTTAAATGATTGTGCTTTTCCAGATTCTATCTTCAAGGTTTAATGGTTGCAAGTTGTTGCAGGATTATCATCGTTTCCATGTTCCGGTATCTGGAACTATTGAGAAATTCGTTCATATACCTGGATGCCTGTATACGGTATGGAAAGATTTAATGAACTTGTTGAAGTTGGTTGCTCATCCACACGTCTTTCTTGTTCATCTCCAATTCTTTCCTGATTAATGCTGTATTTCTTACCTTCAAGGTTAACCCTATTGCTGTGAATAGCAAGTACTGCAATGTATTCACTGAGAATAAGCGGGTGGTATCTATTATCTCAACAAAAGATTTTGGAAAGGTTTGTGATTTCAGACATTTGACATCATCTTAGTTTTGTCAATATTTACATGGGTAGTGAACTCGATAAGTGAATGTGACTGCTTGCTGGGCAATTAGTTTTAATCATTGGTTTGTTTTATGCAACACAATTCAATGTAGGAGCATTAACCTCGAATAATTTAATCTTTCCGTGCAAACTCTCAGAATCTCTCTTTATCTTTGTTTTGGTAACTTGTCCCCGTCCATAGGGATGGGGAAAGATTATGATTCTATGTCCTTCCCTGATAACATCATGTTCTATTATATTGCATTGGCCTTGTCCTGTAGACTGTTCACAGAGTGTGAAGATCTCGGATATTTCCTTGTGAATGAGCAAGAAAATCTTATAGTTTGCTCAAGTATTTCAATTTTGAGTAGTTTTTTTTTTTGTGGGCCGGGGGGGGGGGGGGGGGGGGGGGGGTGGGATGTTAGTTGTAGTTGGTGAGGTTTGAACCCAATCAAATGCATGGGAGTACATGGTGCCTACCACTGGGCCACCGCTCCACTTGCTTCAATTTGAGAAGTTAGTTCTTGCATAATGCCATAATCAGGGAATAGAGCACTCATCTTCTGTTAGGCTATCACCGAGTAGTGTTTCATCAAATTGGGCTCTGTCAGGTCTAACTTTTATTTATTTATTCACATGAAGAACTTGAATCATGCTTGTAAAGATTAATGCCCCAATATTACCGCTTAGGGCGGCATCCCACTGCACCTTTGAAATGTTATAGTGAAGCAAATTCAGCCATGCATCATGACTATATGAAAGACTGCATCTTACCAGTGACTTTGCTTCAAGCCTTCAACTCTAGCTTAAAAAAGAGGTCTGCTGTTTTTGGATGGGAATCAATAATCTGTTTATGATAACCAATGGTAAAGTTTAACTTGGGTCCAGGTAGCATTTGTTGCAATTGGAGCTACAATGGTTGGCAGTATCACCTTTACGAAGAAGAAAGGGGACTATGTCCGAAAAGGAGATGAGGTTCACACTTCTATAAATAAAAGGCCTTACACTTTTCCTTCTGTTCAGTGCTACTGTTTAATTTCTCAAAGGAATTCATTTCACCTTCTTTTACTGAATTGCAGTTTGGATATTTCTCATTTGGAGGTAGTACTGTCATCTGTGTGTTTGAAAAGGTCAGTACTTGGTTACTTATCTTGAATCGGGCCGTTACTAGTCTTACTATGAGCATATCTTCCTTGTATTCTTGTCATGTCTGGGAAGAAATAACATTGGGCACTTGATATGTATGACACCCACTTTTTGGTGCCTTTTTATCTTCTGTTCGTAGTCTTGTACATAGAAACCCGTCGGTGTGGGGAAACGGTTTTGCATATACCTCTTATCATCTGCATGGTTGAAAATGGTGGTGCCTAAGTAAAATTCTTCCTCATTCTTGTTCCATCTTGGAAGATGCAACACAACGTTCTTTTTTTCTCGACCAAAAAAGAGAGATTTTGAATTTTTTTTCTTCCAGTTTCTGTACCGCTGACATGGACAGTCTTTATGGGAAAGATTGCCTTTTTTGTCGGACTTTTTTCAACTTTGGTCGATATTTTTATACTTTTCTGATTCCTCTCGTCGAGCCGAACGATGTGATGTAAAAATTATAACCCCATCCAGTAGAATTTAAGAGAAAACAACCAAAAAGACCATGCCAAAAAGTTGCCAAGAAGTTAGGCCATAGGAGGCCTTATTTGAGTGTCAGACACGTGTCCGGAGAGTGTCATGTGAAGCGAAGTCCCACATCGCCTTGGTACCAAAGTAATATGAAATATATAAGCGTGAGGGTTCCCTCACTTCTTGAGCTAGCTTTTGGGGTTCAGTTCTACCCAAGATTGTGTAACATGTCAGTGTCCACCAAGTTTCCAATATTGGTAGATGACCGGCGAAATGTCGGATGTAATTTTGGCTCTGTCACAAAATGCCAAATGTAAATGCTATGCGTGGGTTCCATGATGAGACACGGAGGATTACAGAATTTTTGCAACTTTTACAGCTAGCCATCGGACAACTCATTCTTGAGGTTCATGCCAACTTTTGGCAGTAGCAGGGTTTTTATCTAGCTGCTTGAAAAGCTCTTAGATGGGTTCTTATTTTGCTTCTTGCATCATTAACACGCGCAGATTATGAGTTTGTGATTTTGTCACGTCAGGTTGATGGCTTTCTGGCTATAATAAAGAAGAAGCCAGGAACAAAACTCTTTTGAAAACAATATTGCCTTTACGAAATCAATGTTATATGTGTCACTGGCTCACTGCAGAGATATATGTGATTTCATTATTTATCTATTGACTTACTGTAGTACTAGCCCAATTTCTGGAATTCTGCAGGATTCAATAAAGATAGATGAGGACCTCTTGGCGAATAGTGCAAGATCACTTGAGACCTTGGTTGCTGTCGGAATGACATTGGGGTTATCCAAAAAGAAGCATCTGGAAGTTGGGTTGCCAAACTTGGACAAATGTGTTTTATAGGCTTAGAGCCTTGGACAGAATACTTTTGTGAATAATAACAAATTTGAGCTCGTCTTTAGCCCCAAACTTTGTGTAAATCCTATGTTAATTAGAAACTAGGACCACGGACAGGGAGATGCATGTATTGATGTTTATTTTTCTGACAGATGCGGTAGCAATGCTAAGTGGTCCAAAGTGCAGAAGGTACCGTGCTCCATCATTTGTAGAGGTATGCTGTTCTTCGCAGTGTTAGTGTTAGAACGCTATTATTGCTGATGCTTATTAGCAGTATGTTGTTGTCAACACTCAGCAGTGAAAATATTGCTAATCTCCTTCACTCTACATATACGTACCTGCTAATGAACTCCTATTTTGTAACGGTTTGTGATTTCACATGACTTTCTGGTGATTATTTGCTGTTATGTTCAAACTGAAATTATTCAGCATGCGACCTTATCTGTTGTTTTGTTCCTATTTTACAAAGTTTCAGTATGTCCTCGTGTAGCCTCCCATGTTGTAAGGATAGGGTTTTGGTTGCACCTCTGTTAACCCTACCTGCCCTGGCATCCCATCCCTTGCATATTGCTGCCACATCAGCTGCTCCTCCATTAACAACCTCTGCTTTTTCTCCATCTCCGACATCTGCACGTACGACGGTGGCGGCACTGGGACTGAGGCGGAAAAAGGGTCGGCACACCCCATAGCCGCAGCGCTACCTCTGCCTGCAGCAGGGGGTGCTGGTAGCGCCAGCATTGCTGGCCTTCCGGCGGACCCTACCGCAATGCTGCTAGCACTTCCGGTGGCCGTGTAGCCTGACGAAGCCATTGCCTGGTTTATCGCTCCTTGTTGGTACATTCCATCGAGTAGCACTGTATCAAAACCACCGGGAAACAACGGTTTCTGGTCCGACAAATGGGTTGTGGATTCAACAAGTGTCGTCTCCCAGTTGTCTGTATCTTTGAAGGCTTCCCATGCAGTTGTTGTGGTTGTCGTCTCAGACCCAGTTATCCGTGAACCATCATCAAACAAAGCTAAAGCCAATTTATCTCCATGTTCTTCGCTTGTCACCATATCTTCGGCCAAGTTCAACAAATCGGCTTCTTTTTCAGCAGTGTTGGCCTTCTCTTCCGACTCCTCCTCCATCTCTTCCTTCTTCTCCTCTTTCTCCGGCTGCTCTGCAAATCCTTCAGGCGGTGGTAACGCCTTGATTGCGTTCATGTCTTCTTCAACCACTACCCTTGAGTTGTCCTCTTCTTCCGTTTCATGCTTCTGTTCCAGGTATTTTACCTCCTTGTTAAATGCAGGCGTGGACTTGTCTCTTATGCAAGCATCCATAACATCCAGTCTTTTTTGTGGTATTTTGTCTACTTCTGGGTACTCAGAAGATCGCCCAATCGCAATGTTCTTGCACAAGAGATAGAACTCGCCAAGCTCATCAAACTGCTTTGATACACGACCGAAGATCTCATGTACCTTCTCGCAATCAGCAACTTCTAGTGTGACGAACCGGTCGATTAGGATACTCAGTATTTCTGTCATATCGTAGTATATTTGGAAGCTTTCCTTCACTATTGGATAGAGTGCCATGAATACAACCCTATTATGCTTTGTTGAACCTGTTTGAAGATAGAAACAAAAGTTTAGACATGGATAGAAACAAAAGTTTAGACATGGAATTGGTGTGAGATGGTCAGTTTGAATTCTCCCATATGTCTATGCTATGGGGGAATTTTTCAGTGCCAAGCGGATATGGTTGACGTGGTATCTGCTTGCGCACATCCGGCTGTCTAAAAATACAATGGACGGCCCGGATTAAAACACACTTTTCCTTTATTTTTTTTTCATTTTTTTAAATCCATCCGGCACTTTTAATCCGTGCCGTTCGTTGCATTCTTGAACGGCCAGACATACGCAAGCGGGCGTCATGTGGTACCCGCTCGGCTTTGAAATTTTTTCGTGTGCTATGTCATTGGATTATGTTTTGATGGCATGGTGGACAGAGATGCAAGCCAAGGGATCCATCCCCCTCTTGAATTGGAGGCATAATTCAGAAATGCTTAATGCCTAAATAAACAAGTGTATGGTACATAATCGTTTAATTAGGTATTTCCTTGTTCCAATTGTACTTGGGTGGTATCCCCTTGATGTCTTTTCAATAAAATTTATTGCTTATCGAAAAAAAAAACTTTGGTATTTTCTTGTGGACTTTCCTGGGTAATTTTCTTGTTCAACTTTCATACAACTATTTTAGGTACCTATTATCAGTACATAGCATACCAGGCATGATGAGGCAGCAGAAAAAGATTGGAAAAATAGAGCCCTAAAGTTTTTTTCACAAAAAGTTCCCAGAATACTATTCTAGCAACGCTGCATTCTAGTGACACTGCACACACTTCATATGTCCCTGCATTAGATAGCACCGTTACAAACCTGTAGGGCGGCATGCTAAAAACCGGTCCAATAGGTGCATCAGGTGATGAACTCTCGAGAAAAGAGCCTCGTTGCTCATGTCGCACACAGGCGTGGATCTCATCGGTGTGGGACCCCCCTCCTCTTCGTGTTCACTGTACGCGCTACGCCTCCCTCTCCTGTTCTGCATCCTGTACTCTAGTTGCTCGTCGAGGTACAATGCATACGTGCGCACGAATGCGGAGTAGGCCCACGAGTCTTTCCTCTTTGTGTCGCGAAAGTCTGACATGTTGAGGAGGCGGGTCCCTCGCCTCGTCGTGAAGAATATCTCCTGCTCAAACGCTGGGTCCCCTTCATTGAGCAGCCGTTGGACCAAGATGAGGGTCTTGAGCGCCACTATCCAGTTCTTGGTCTTGTTAAGTCTGCGGGAGATGGCGGCAACGCACGCGCCCACGTGGGCCCGTGAGTAGGATGAGACGCCAAGTATCTCCCGAATGTGCCGCTCATCTGCTGGGTACTCTTCGTGACGGGTGGCCTTCACGACGGCAACATCGAGGTCAGAGAGGGAGGAATTGCTGCCGACTTTGGCTAGACCTATGCTTGTTGTGTCCTTAACTGCTCCAATGGCTTTTCTCAACTTGCTTGGAGCCATGTATTTAGGGCCTCTTATGTACTCTTTAA
Source organism: Vaccinium darrowii (assembly GCA_020921065.1). NCBI lineage: Eukaryota > Viridiplantae > Streptophyta > Magnoliopsida > Ericales > Ericaceae > Vaccinium > Vaccinium darrowii. The sequence goes on along the minus strand of CM037152.1, from coordinate 49,045,930 downwards.
ATTGTTCCTTGGCTTCTTCTTGCTTGGTGTTGGGATACTGTTCAATGGTTCAGAATTTGACAATTTACCTGCTGAGCAAAAACATTTTGAGAACCCTTTTTCTCTCTCTTCATGACCCACCTTAAGAACCTTGTGAGATGCTTGTAACTTCCATGCATTCATGCTAATTGTGTGCATAGATACAGACCTATATTTGTTCATGTATCTGGTTAAACGCGCATGCATTTCCTACCATCGTATGCAGTCGAATTCCAACGTAAAACTGTAACATTTGTACAAAAAGTGTTTCCGGTTCCAGTTTTAAAAATATCAATGTTAAAATTTTGAAAATTTTACTATTGGATTCAATTACTTCGCCGTCATGGAAACGCCATTTTCCGTATTCCTATCCAGAAAGTGTAATGTTCCCATTTAGAGTATATAACCTTAATTTGCAACATTGAGTATGGAAATTTGCTTTCAAATAGAATTTGAGACATCTGAGATTCCTAAATGTGAAAGTTTTATGATGAGAAAGATAGTGCAAAACAATAGAAACAATGTACTTGAAAGGTACCTTATGGCATAGAGAGATGATCTTGGATCTTGGGAGGATGGCCCAATTTCTCCTTCAATCTGAAAAAGAAGCTCCTCATGTATCTGCCTGTTTCTATGAGCTGTTGTTTTCCCTGGTGGCTGGTAGAATATTGAAAAGAAAAGGGGAAAGAAAAGAAAGGGTGGAGAAGAAAGATGGCTTTGTGTGTAAACTCTTCCTCTTATCTGCTTTTTGTCTATTTCTGGTTTCTCTTTGACTGGAGATTGTAGTATCGGTCTAAACACCACAAGTTAACCCACAATTTCAGCTGGAAATTTTTGGATTTTGAATGGAAGTGATTAAGCCAAATGGCATGCTTCTCATATTGGGGGTTTATTAAACAAGGCTAAGGTTGTCTGGTGTTGTTTTTTTGACATTAATTTGAATTGTTCATATAGTCCAAGAGGTTTGATGACTACGTGGATGTTTACGAGAAATTATTTTTGTAAGATTTTGAGATTCTGGCTTTTCGAAATTTGTTTTGAGTGTTTACGAAAAATACTAGATAACAGATTCTCGGATTCTACGGATTTTGAAAGCTAAAAGAAAAATGAAATTTTGGAAATCCCAAAGCTAGGTTTGGGTAGCTTTTGGAGCTTTTTGGATTAGATTTTAGGTTTTAAGTTTTTTAAAAGCTGATTTTCAGCCTTTTGCAATGAACAATGTCAATGTTTACCGTGGATTAATCATAAATTTGCAGCTACGGTGAACATGTTTATTTGCTTCTGCTAAAACCTACAGTAATTATTTGAAGCTAGAATATAAAATCTGTATCCACAGCTATCGCAAGCATGGTCGTGGGAGTTCAATTTTGTTCATCCACTTTTTAAAATTGGGTGAATATTGCCCACCATGTTCCCGATCCTATTTCAATGATAAAAAAAAGTTCATCTCTTAGAACATGATATTTTAATTCTTTCTGCAACAATCAACTATCGGATACCAATAAGTGTTTAGAAGTTTGAAAGAAATCCAAACGGATAATTGTGTGCTTTAAACAACTTTGGGGTTTGGCCCAATAGTTGTGTAGCGCTCTTTTAAAGCGTGATGTTTGGGGTTTGACTCTTATTGATATCTAATTGCGTTGCTTTTTTGAACCCAATTGACCAGCAATATACATCCACTGACTTCCGCCAAATGGTTCATAGTACATTACATAGAACCAAATTGAAAAGCTTTTATTCACCATATAATCAACTATAATTGACAATAGAGACAAAGAACGAATAAACTATAAACAGATACATCCCGTCCATATGTAGCTTTTCTCCGAATTTAATTGAGCTCCCTGCAAGCGGTCTGTGAGACTGGACTGGATAGCCAAGTTATCACAAACTATAAGCCTGTACATTGTAAAATTCAATTGAAAGCTCCACAAACACGCCTAATCTCCCCCTCAGAACCAGTTTTCACACCAATTTGGCCCATTCTGACTATTGAGTTGACAAACTCCGTCTCGAAAACAGGTCCAAATATCGGAGCTAAAACATCGAAATACGAGTCCACGACAGACTTGGTTCCCTCGTCTTCGTAGAGCCTCGCATCGGATGCTAGAACCGCGAAGCCGGTACGGATATTTTGCAAAATTTGGCTGTCAAATGTCTGACCGCTGCCTCTGTCCATCGGTATTCGGACATTAATGTCTCCATTTTGAGGGCACTGAGATTTTAACTCCGGCAGAAAGTCGGGGTTTATGGCCGGATCCGAACCCCCTCCGGGAAAGAAATTGTACAGCCTTTGGGTCATGAAGAAGCATGCTGTGGTGCCAATAGTATGTGCAGCTGAAAATTTTGTAAACAAACACTGTTACAGCTAACAAAATGAAAACTAAAGAAGTACTACAATTACTTTATGTGAATCACACAAAGTAGAGATTCAATAAAAGCAATGCCATACAAACAAAATTTAAAATGTGGCCCCGCTAATAGACGGTGAGATTTGTCTCTTAGGATTAGTCGGTGTGCTCGTAAGCTAATTCGAAGACCTGGTTAAAAAAGAATTACAGATTCATGATGAAATGATGTGACCTTTTCGGTTGTTAATCGAAAATACCACTTCGGAATTTTTCTTAGAAAAATTGTGCATTATTTTTTTTTGAAACGGAATTGTGCATTATTCATCTTCAACTTAAGCATATCTCTGTTTGGGGAAGAGGGGTATTCAGTATTTGTTCTGCCAGATGTGCATCCTTCTCTACCACATATTAGTGTGTGTTTCACACTTAATAATTTCTCTAAAACACACATGGATACACACTCACAAGGCCAAGGGAACCGGGAACTCTGCTGTCCATGCGGGACGGCACCCCTGCTAACTTCCGATCTCAGTTGTCCAACTCAGCAATCAAGGATTCAGATTCGCAAATGATCTATTACTGGTAATAACTCTTATCGGTAATAATTTATCAGCGGATCTGAACCATAAAACGCGGAAATGAAGGCAGAGTCCCTGTGTTCAGGTCAAGGGGCCCACAACTTAAAAGCATTTTTGCTGTTCTGCACATGGGATTTTGATACTCCTATGTTTTCAATTGAAATTGGAGCTCCCAATCATGTCCAGGTAAGAAACAGAGCAGCTTTAAATGACAAGAAAGAGACAATTCAGTAATTAAGGCAAAACGTGGTCTACTTTGCCTTATCAATCTACCGTAAGGTTCGTTAGGCACATTAAATGTGCTGTCTTTTTCATGCCAATTCAAATTTAATTCTGCTGCTGCATAAAGATGGTTTAATTACCCACCGGTCCTTGAGTTTTATAGATCCTATCAATAACATTAATTTTGGTGTCCAAAATTCATGGTTGAGAATTGGTTTTTGACAAACTTGTAGGTAAATCTTTGAACATATACAAAACACACATGTAGCAAATAGCAATGAAAATTTAACAATTTCGAACAATGTTGATGAGCTGTTTATTATTTTTTATGCGTTAATATTTTCTTTTTAGACGAAGAAATATACCAAATTCTTCACATGAATGCGTGAATGTAAATTGATTACATTCTTTACATGAAACTTTCTCATACAAAATTCTATTTGCATTGCCTCACCCATCTTTGAAATATCAAAACTAGGATTGCTTTCGTATAATTTTCAATCTTATTTAAATCCAACTAGTAAATCTTGATGCTTATACACCGATACCGATATATTTTTAGAAGTCATTGTTAGGGGTAGTTTCCCATTTTGGCTACACGGATATTGAGACACATTATATTCCTCACATACACTAACTTTTGGGCTCTTTTTTTTTTTGGAAACAAGTTGGCTAAAGGCACTTTTAGCCACAAGTGACTTATTTTGGAAAGCTCGGCTTTATTCTAAGATTCTCTAACCAATGGAAATAATAACAGTGATTTCCCATTTTGCTAAACGGGCTAAAAGGAGTAAATGAGCTAAAAGTGAAACAAAAAACATGAATTTCGATACATTTCATCATCCTCATATACATCAAGTTTGAGGCTTTTTGGGGACACAATTTAGCCATTTGGAGCTTTTTTCGTGGGAAACTCGGCCTTATTCAAACATACTATAGTACTTTTAAGTGGTCGGGTTGTGATGATAACCCCCATCTAACTTGATGGTCTCCCAAACCTTCTAGCATTTTGGGTTTAATCTCTTCAACCCATACTTACTATTCTTCCTTTTATATATATATATATATATATATATATATATATATATATATATATATATATATATATATATATATATATATATTGACAAGAAGGTATTCAGGATTTCGCACAACTAATCTCACATCCATTGAATCCACTCGTCTCACATTAATCAAATGGGAGTATCTATCAATATTTGAATGTCCATCCTAATGCATTGACAAGGTCCCAAATCCCTCTTACTAGAATCGGATTGGATAGGGTTCGAGATTCAACAAGTTGGTATGTGGGAGTTTTTGCCATCCCTACCTACTATCACACCATGGAATATGCATGAGAGAGAGAGAAAAAGATAATGCATTCACATCATACCGTTAAGAACCACGAGGTCTTTCTCCGACAGCCCCTTGTCAAGAAACTTGGCTTTGAGTTGCTGAACTGAATCACTCACATCCGGCATATTGTCTGCCGTTGACATATTGGAAACTAGCCCATCTCTTCGCCCCGTCGGAACTTGGTAATTCGGTCCGTTAGCCTGCAATCACTCGATCGAATTGAACAACAAACTCTATGAATTTCCACATTATTAACTAGTGATACACAAATAAACCATTCATCAATCAGAAAAAGATACCCAGAAGATAAAATTTATTCATTCTTTTTTTAAAAAAAATCTATATGGTCACGGACACGGCCACATCCACAGAATTTGTCAAAAAAGTGGAGGAATGACCAGAATTTAAGAATAGACTGTGGAAGCCACTTCTAAAATCTTGGCCATTTGTACACTTTTTACCATTGGTTCTCGTGTCCGTAAAATAACATCAAAGTGCTTTGATTGAATAAAAAAAAATTTGACTTCTCTCTACATGAAAAAAATAATACTGCCTCTCTTTGTCCCCAATTGTTGGCCTTCTAAGATACTTAGGTTCATATTCGAGTTAAATAAAAGAAAATTGCGTATTCTTGTAAATTATTTTTGGGGATTTTATGCAACATTATTACTTTGATTCACACATCGACACAACTATCAAGAAAAGATCAATAATTGAGGATGGAGGAAGTATTGTATACGCAACATTATTACTTTGATTCACACATCAACACAACTATCTAGAAAGGATCAATAATTGAGGATGGAGAAAGTACTGTATACGCAGACCAGTCCTGAGCTAAAGCTCGGGCTGCGGTCGCTGTAGGTTCCGAAAAATTTGGGCCGGCCCTGTGTATACAATGATTGGTAATGTGTTTATACAGGTATATATGTGTAGTACCAAGGCAATGGCATCTCTAGCAGCCAAGGCAACAATGTCAGCACAAGAAACCACACCAGGGCACACTCCTTCCAGCTGTGCTTTAGCTTTCTCTATCACCTCAAATCCTCCGACCCCTTGGTGCCCAAATGCATGTCTTTCTGCACTACTCCCATCTATTAGTATTGACCCATCACACCCCTGTATTTCATCATGTTTAACAAAAAAACACCCCACTAAACAATCAATCACCCACAAAATGAAGCATAGTACATACAGATATATAGACTCCCTCCCTCCCTCCACATTCTTTAGAGCAACCCTAACAGATGACTCAAATTTTTCTCTAAAAAAAGTAGTGAACAGTGCACATTTTTTATTTTACCAATTCATGTCTCTAACAATCCTCTCTATTACCCTCCCTATTTTTAATAAAATATAATATATGGAGGAAAAGTAACAGAGAGACAAGAGAGAGAATAAAAAAAGAAAAGAAAGAGCAACGGCAAAGAGGGGACAGGAGATAGAGAAAGAATAAAAAAATGGGTAGAGAGTGAATAACGCCTCCCTAAATGGGGGGATTTTAGGGAGGTACTATTTATTTTTGTATTTTAGGGAGGGGTTTAGGGAGCCTCTTGGAGCCTAACTTTGGGGTTTGACTCCCTAAAATAGGGATGAGAGGGGGATAGAGAGCATTGTTGCACTTGCTCTCCTTTATTGGAGATTCACGTCACTTTTCAACTGTTTATATCTCGTTTTAGGTGATTTTGAAAACTTTTATTCAACAGAACTAACTGTGATCTATTAAATAAAATTTATATTCCATCTAAAAAGTACTACTAATTAAAAATATAACCAATTTTCTACACCCGATTAGGATAGAACGAGGGACAAAAGAATATTGATCCAAACCCGAATTACAGGAAGTAGTTGCATCTCGACTGCCCATTCTAGCAATGAATTGTTCGAATAAATCGGGACCGTTAAAAACAATTTTAGACAACAAAACTTACACAGACCTGAACAAAGCAGTCATGGAAGTGGAGCCTGAGTAAGACAGCGGAAGTTTTGGAGTCGGAGAGAGAAGCCTCACGGACGACGGAAGTTACAATGGACTCTGCATCAGGGCATGTGTTTCCATAGAAACCCAATTTGAGTTGGGCTTGTGAAATAGTATTTCCAAGTACCATGCAATAACTGAAAATGAGAATCCAAAAATGAAGTACTTTTAGAACCATTTTAGGGACTGTATTTTTTGAGATATGTGTGTCTATTTAGAGAGAGAGAGCAAAAGAGAGGAGAGAGAGGGGAGTCATTTTATAGACGGAGAGGCTCTGTACATTTGTGTTTTGTTTGTATTTTTTGGAGAGAGAGAGAGAGAGAGAGAGAGAGAGAGAGAGAGAGAGAGAGAGGAATTGTGGTGCAGCTCTTCAGTCTCAAAGGTGCCAGCAACTTGGGGACTTGGGGGGTAATGGCAATGTGTCGAAGTTGCATGTGCTTTGTTTTGTTAATTGGGATTTTTATTATTTATATTTTATTCATTTTCTTTTTGTTTTTTTAAAATGATTTGCAAATCAACAGGAATTATGTAGAAAAAACCAACTTTAATGAACATCAATCTATGGTATGGTTCATCGTGTGACTAGCGGATAGCTCGTGCCTAAAACCAGTCTTAATTGGCCTGGATAAACACCTATATTTTAGTTATTTACTCTATTATTTTTTAGAATCACTATTCACACAGACTTACCCACAGTCATAAACATTCAAATAAAAGATTTCCCTTGCTCAAAGGCTCACACGCAAGAAAGGAAAATATAAAAAATCACAAAAAAAAAATAAAAATGAATTTTATCATTATATACTGGAAATATGTATGGTTTACATGTGAATTTTTCCTTCTATAGTAAAAGATGAGTAGAGAAAAAGGTGATTACTGATGTTAAAGAAATCAGTGATTACGTTTTTCATTTTTGTTTTCTGTTATAATTAAACGGCTAGAACCTTCATGACAACATGACCGAACGGCTGGAGAGTTTGTTCTATTTATATGCCTAGACATTTTGCAAAAAAAAAACTGCTCTGTTTTATTATATAAATTCTTTTCATGTGAAGCAAAATTAAACAGACCATAGTTGCATTTGACGGTCCAAATTGTTTTATTTTGTAGGTCCTAGCGTGAAAGTATCCCATTCGAAAAATTATATTCATGGGACGGTAATTTTTACTTGAACTATATTGTATTTGTTTTACAAGCAATGAATTCATTTTAACAGCCCATCGTTTATGAAATAAATATGTTTCAACCAATTCTTTTACCAATGTCTAATTTGACTCATTTTTTTGTTACAGCCGTACATAATTCAACGTAGATGAGATGAATGACTTGAATGATCAAATAAAATCGTAATAAGTCCATGTTACGTCACATGATAAGATTATCATTGAATATTTGAAAGAATAAGACAATGGTTCTTTCTATTAAAATCCAACTGAGATACAATCATACAAATCTGTTATGTAATCTTTTTTCCATTTTTATTTGATTTTCCCCTATATATGGAAATAAGAGTTCCAGACGTTTATTTCACTCATTTATGGCTTACCTGTTATTATCAGCTTTGATTCCTTTTTTCGAATGTCTTGACAAATAAGTTTTAGTAGCTTTTCCCAATAATACGAGATGGTTTCAAATGGGGCCGCTAGTGGGTGATCGGATTAATTCACCAGAATTACTTGAGATGCACGCGAATCATGAAAACAAAAATGCAAAATCACAAAATTAAAAAACCACTCCTCACAGCCTAGACACGAGCCTCATGCTCTATTACCGAAAGATAGTGCTACTCAGAGAAAGAAAAGAACATTAACCAAAGATCGGCTAAGCTTGAATAAACAGTTACTAGTGACCCCATAAAGTTACAAGAATGTTAGTTTTCTCGTTCTTTCGTGTAACTGAACAAAGAGTGTATTCTGTCACCACAGCTCCACCAAAGTGCATCTGATTCACAAGAACTACTACCTGCAAATAAAATTTGAACTTTCGACCGTGTGCTAGAGGGAGTTTCACCCTCACAACTTGCCATCTTGGCAACCACCTTCGGTGCTCCAATATCGGCCTGATGATTGCCAAGATATACTGCTCGTCTCAGGTACAAAAGGCCAAAACGTTATTTCGCGTTGGGACTTACGAGCACCAACGTTATCTCTTGTTCGGACTAACACGGAGCAAGTCCTGAGCTAAAACTCGAGGTGTAGCCTCTTTATGACCCCAAAATTTTACAAGCATAAGGGTTCCTTCCATTTTGAGGAAACGGAAACATATTATATATGAAAATAAAGAGTACAAAACAAAGGACACTATCGGCCCGAAGTACAAAAAAACAACAAAACAAAGCAAAACCAAAAAGAAAAGCCGCTCAGCAACGATGTTGGACACTATTGCGCCTTCATCGCCCGCCGAGGATCACCACCGGATCTGTACATCTACACCTTCACCGCCGCTGCGGGAGAGCTCAGGGACCACCATCTGAATTGAACAGGGCCACCGTGCAAGAGCCACTACACAGATCTGGAACTCCAGATCCGAGTCTCGGTCGTACAAAAATAGAGGGGTGAATGGGAGAACATCTCGCTGGAAAAACGAGAGTCTCAACCATCACACACCATAAAGAACGAGAGGAGCCAAGAGAAGAATAGAGGAGAAAGGGAAACCAGATCTGGGGGGATGGAATGGGATCCGAATCCTCTATGATGATTTATCCGTGAGGATCTTGTGAGGGTTTTGTTGTGGGTTTAATAACATACCAAAAAGGGGAAAAGGGGAAATGGGGGTCCCTTCCATTTTGGTATTCCACTAATAGTTCAACAAACAGAACCTAGATAGGTTCCCAAACTGACAAATCCCAAGTCCCAACCCAACAACAGCTAGTATTTTCATGATTCTGATTTCAACACCCTTTGTCTTTTTCTCTCTACTAAAGTCCCCAAAGGGATCCAGTAATGTGGTACCGCAGTACATGATCATAGTATTGCGTCATCCGAACCATTGATTTCACGACAAATCATTCTTTTTCTTTATTTATCAAAATCAACCCCTACGAGTTGTATATATTCTCTCTCTCAATTGCGGAACTACAATGAGAGGGAAATTCAGGGTGTAAATTTGACCAAGTGGCCCAAAGCCCGATGAAATTTAGCCCGACCAGGGATGGACACCCGATCCCTATGAGCAGGGCTCCGGGAGATTTTAGCTCCAAAAAAACCAATTCAAGCCCTGTTCACAAGAAAAAAGAACAAAATGGGTTATAGAAAAGATAGTCGTTAAAATGGGTTATAGCAACTCGTTTCTTTCTTTGTAGTACTTGGAAGATTTTTCAATTACTAATGGAAAACATACCAGAAAAACAGAACAGATAGAACTACCTGTAAAACTTCAAAACTAGGGAGGGATTAGGATTTGTTCTTAGCTAGGAGTCAAGAAACCTCAGCCCACCCTCTCTTTCTCTCTCTCTCTCTCTCTCTCAAACAATAGAGTTACAGACCGTCGACCATGGTAAAATACGCAAATGCCAGTTAATCTAAAACCTAAATAGCCAGTGACGGCACATGACTAACAATACTAAAAACACGAGGATGATATCTCGTGTCGAATCTAACAAGAAAATACAATCCTTTTGAGCATTAGCACTATACGTATTTCCCTCTATATTTAGGCTTCGAGTCTTTGCCTAGTTTAGAATATCCTTCTCCACCCGGTTGAGAATAAACAGGGCTGAAAACAGCAGAACGAAGATTTCCATCTTCTAACCATTTCAGATGATTCTCCTTGAATTCCAAATGTTGGATTCGTGCCGACTCAGCGATTTCCTCGGTGTAGGGCCCAATCTTCACCATGGTGAGTAGTACACGGCTGTAACGCAAGCTCAGGATCTGTTCACAAGCGGCAACCAATTTAAAGCAAGGGTGTTCTGGGAAGTTAGTATCTATGGTGTCGTCTTCTCTCAGTACAGGGTAGAAGAACACGAGGCGCCCACCCATCACGAGCATTTGAGCGGCTCGGTCAAGCAAATCGTGGACACATTCGGCTAAGCAGTAACCAGCAGTTGATGGAATGTGGTCTGTTCTCTTGTCGTCAGGAACAGTGTAGGGACCCACAACCCCTTTCAGCAGTTTCCGACCGCCAGATTTGCGGCCCCCAGCACGGACTCCGTAAGGCGGGTCACATATTATGGCATCGAACACCTTCCATGAAATGATAAACGGGCTTAAAACCAAATCACAAGCCAGAGCAAAATAACTACCAATAAGAAGAAGAAATGGCGTGATTTGAAACAAAATATAACTAACAAAGCAGTGAGATGGTACTAGGCAGATAACATCACAAAGGATGAACAGGATGTTTTCTCTCTTGTCAAGTGTTTGTGATAATAATGATCTCGGTTATAAACACTATTTACCCATGGTACTAGTATATGTCTAGGGCACACAACGAGCCTTGATCACGACCGATGAAAATGATGTTGAAAGTCCCCAGATGTGGTTGTTCATAGAAAACACTCAAAACCCAGACACAGTTATATAGATTGGAGCTAGACGAATAAACAGGATCCTAAAACCGAAGTTCAACGCAGCCAGTGGAGTTTTTCAAAAGTAAGAAGAAACTTTCACAAAATGCCAAAAAAAAAAAAAATTGCTGCAGATATGTCATGTGAACAAAATTTTTCAAAAAAACAATTGCAATGATCAAAACCTTACCTCTTTTAACCCAGGACGCCAAGGAGGAAGGTTATTGTCTGCCCTTAACAGACCAAGCGGCATTGGTAATCCATACTGCATAATAGAACGGACAGAAAACATAGTTCAGTGCAGCTTGCACAAGAGAGAACATATGAATGGGCAGTCCTCGAATACTATACTGATATTACCAATCAATTCAACATCATCACCACTTGCGGACCACCAGAAAAATAGATCAAATTGAATGTAGAGAATTCACCTGTTTGAAATTGCTCCAAACATTACAGTTAGGACCACGGCCATCCCGTACTACTCTTATGTCGATGTCTGCACCCTGAATCATTTACATTAGTTGATATGATAGAAATTAGAAACTAAAATGGCTATAATCATAAAACAAGTTTTCCAGTAGCAGAAGTGCCGGGTGTAGAATATATGTACATACTAAGAGTTTCAACAGCAGAGGAAAAAAATGCAAACCATGGTCATTGCTCCAAAATGAGCTGCAGCAACAAGAATACTCCCAGTGCCGACAAACGGGTCGTATACAAGTTTTCCTGGTGCAACCAATGCTTGGTTAGCCATCAGAAAAGCCATTTCTGCGTCCATTGCAGTGGGACCAAGATACGTACGACTTTTCAACTGATAGGTGGGCAAGAGCTTTCTATCAGCAGTTCCCACCTCTCGTCCAAAAAATAATCCCTTTTGGACAACGGGTGGAAGCCCATTATTGCTGCCATAATCATCAGTTTCCAGTACCCAGAACTTGTGATCTGGATTTTTTAAATTAACTCGACCCTGAAAAAAAATCAACCAACAAGAATGCATTAAAATCAAGAGCTCTTGAAGATTGACTAATGTTAATTGTGAAGTAAAGGAAAAATTATTTCATTTGCTCATGTGTGCCTTGAAACTTCATCTTAAAATTGATGAAAGAGATTCTTGGCAGAAAAGGCAGTTTAACCACTAGGTTGCATATACAACTGCTGAAGTTCCTAGAAAAGCAAGTGATGGTCCATGGAACCATAATCCAAGCAAACAGTGGGAAATAGACCAAAAACTAAGAAAGGATGAAGAAAGCATGTATGATATTAAAAAGGTAAGCAACAATGAAAGAAACTTCATCAGAGTATTGCACATGACAACAAACTTTAGCCCTTCTCCTCTTTTGGTTGCGTGGCAACTAATAACCCTAAGATCTGCCACACATCCCAAACACTTTGCCATCGAAATGTTTAGAAGCCACATACAATACCCTTCCATGTACCTATATATATTTCCCTCAAGCTGATCTGCTGAGTAAAATATTAGGACCATTTCGCCATGTGCAGACTTGATGATCATCAGGTACATCAAAATTGATGAATACGATCATTTCTCAAACTAAAGAAAAGACATAATTTAGGAAAAAGTGGGAGTTTGAATCCTAAACACTCAATAATTGGACAACAGAAACTTTTGATAAGTAAACCAAAGCGAGTAAAGTACATATCCTTGATTTTATGGTTTCATATACCGTTCTTTGACGATGCATCAGCATCAGGGTGTTTTTTAGCTATCCGATAGATAAAAAAAGATATCAACAGAGTGTAGCATCATTACACACCTGACACAGCCAATACTTCTAATTTGATTCATCTTTTCGCATTGCCAACATGCTATTCAGTCATAAGCTATTAAAATGTCAATATCTCTACAAGTTATTCAGCATCATTACCAATATATATGTCTGTGGTGAATGGTGATGTGTTTCTGAGTCATAGAGATCTAACGGGCTTTTTACGTCCTAGGTGTCAACTACCTAACACACAACTCTCCTCCTTTATCCGCGCTTGGGACCGGCTGTAATCAATGTAAGATTCTAAGCATGGGTTCTCCACCTCATTTTTCAACAGAAAGTAGAGCAGGTGCCAAAAGCCAAAACTCTTGTGCATTTTCAGCTAGAATGCAGGTCCTAGAGTGAATTTAGTCTAGTTTCACAGCTACTTGAGCGGTTGAGCCTCCTCCAAAGTTCACACTTCAAACCAAAGGAAAATTAAACAAGGAACAAAACCTTGAAAGGAATGTACGAGAAACTCTGAATGCGTTCCTTCTGTTCCTCAAAGCTCATAACCTTCCCAAAGCTATCAACAGTAATCCTGAATGTGCTTTCAGAAGCCAAGTATGGCAACTTCCGCTCATCTGGATATGCTTTTATAGCCTCTTCCAACTCCTCATAAGTATGTCCTTCTCCCCAAAGTTCATAAATTCCCTTCACAAGTATACCTGAAACATCTAAAGTCAGAAAACATGCAATGGGTATTTGCCAAATAACTAGAAAGAAACATTCTTGTGAGATTGCCGTAAAAGTTCCATGGCATAAAGATCTCCTAGATTCTTTTTCAGTTTTAGTTTTCACTTCTTATAAACTTGAAACTCCAGGATTTGGGTGTTACTGATGTTTCAATGAAATTGAATCGATGCGAAGGAAAATGATATGTGATGTACGTATTGCATTATCCAAACCCCATCAAACAAACCCCCCCCCCCCCCCCCCCCCCCCCCCCAAACAACAAACACACACTCACACACACAACAAAAGTACATCCATCATATCTCCAAATTGTATCAACGTTGCACACCATACACTACATACACATCAAGCAAATTCTGAAGTAGAAAAAACATACAAATATGTATAAGTGAATTTACTAGTGGTCCAGAAGTTAAATATATCATGTCAAAAAGGTGCCTATCAATCAGAAATGAATGGAAAGTTATACAGGCCACAGCAAACCAAAAAGAAAAAGAAAGCTGAACTCTTTGGTCTAAAAAAACTTCATTTGTCTCCTAGTACAAGATGTGTTAAAATTTAATCAGGAGACAACAGTTGCGAATTTAGACTCACAACAGTTCAGCGTATATTCACTATATTCCAATGTGGAACCAAACAATCAAAAACTTTGCCAACAATCAGCCACAACCATAATGAAGAGGCGCATAAGAAGGCTAACGAAATGGATAATATATAAACACGTTGTTTGACAGTTGAGCTCGGTGGGTGAGGGTTCTGACCTGTCGAAGAATTCCTGTAAGATTCAACCAGGACGGATGCTTGATCGATTCTTTCGAATGCAAAACCCTAACCATACCATAACAATGTTTCGCAGCATCTTCACCCTCCTCAGCCACCGAGCTCAACCGTCGAAACGTGTTTCCCATTCTTTGCAGGAGCCTTGAAAATGTCCCAGTAGTCGCCACTTGCCATCGACCTTGAAGATCTAACACCAAACTGTGGCTTGAAAACTTGGTTGCAAGAGAGGGTGAAGAGGTTGCGAAAGATTGTTAAGGTATGGTTAGGGTTTGGCATTCGAAAGAATCGATCAAGCATCTGTCATGGTTGAATCTTACAAGAATTCTTCGAAAGGTCAGAGCCCTCACCCATCGAGCTCAACTGTCAAACAACTACAAAGCCAGCTACCAATTTCCAAATCGTGACCAACCAATACATTAGTAAACTGCAACAAATTCAAGCTAACAGCCAGAATTGGAGATTTATCTTCATATACCTTAGCTTTAAGTTCATCAAAAAACCATGCAATGCGAAAAGAAAGCCCAACCAAACAGCCCAAGGCACCAAGCTCATTTCTTTTACTTACCCATGTAAAGAAAGATACAAGCATCTCAAACATCATTTTAAAACAATCAACACAACAATAATCCACCATACGTCATCTAAAGAGGAGTAAAAATAAAAATAAAATATGGGTAGGACTCACTTCGGCTGCCAATTTTATCTTCCTCATTTTCCTTAGCTTGTGATAGATCACAAACTATGCACTGTGAAAAGATAACCCAAGGCTCAAAGCTCATTTCTTTCACTTACCCTTCTAATTTTCCCATGGTTCCTCAACAACCAAAAGAAAAAAATACATGAAATCCATACCATTCTAAAAAAATGATAACCCACCATACAACATCCAATAAGGAAAACAATAAAACTAAAAAATGGGTATGACTCACTTCGGTTGGCGATCTTTCGGGCGATGTCATCTGAAGGTAGATTAACAAAGTGAAACGGAGAATCTGGGTGGTGGTGCTGAGGTAGCCTCCATTGCAGTCCATTTTTTTCTGAGTTCCCATTTTCTCTGACACTCTCACTCCCACTGTTACTGAATGCACCGAAGAGCTCAGCGAGCGATTCGACTTCTGGTTTTCGGTAGTCTAACAATCTGTGGTAGAACACGCATAGGTACCACATAATTCCTTCCTCTGTCTTGTGATTTTGTCCTTTGCCTTTTTCCCCCAAAGGGTGAACAAATTCGATATCACTGATATATTCAAGGTATAGATTAAAACTGGAGTAGAAATATGGGCCACCGGAAGGCGGCGTGAATAGATGACGGCGAGGCAAAACCCAGAACCCTTTAACCCGTCAATGGAGGAGGATTTTACTGGTCGGAGTTTTTTTATTCTTCCTCCTTTAAAAATATCTCATAAAAAGTTCATTACAATGTACAGGGCGAAATACTGTCTCGAAATATGCTTTTGACCCTTCAAATTACCAGTTCCTCTTTGTCCATATTCCTAAGGCTATGTTTGGAAGTTGAGGAAAGAAGTGAAAAATAAGAGAAAAATTTTAAAAAATTTCCTCTCATTTATTTGGTTTCCAAATAGAAGGAAAAAGGAAAAAGAAGAGAAAATTTACCATTTTTTTCCTCCTCTTCTCTCTTCCATGAGTGCAAAATTTCCTCTAATTTTTCACGAATCAAACAAAAGAAAAAAAGAGGTTTCCTTTCCATATCTTTCCCACCTCTTTTTTTTTTCCCCCCTTCTCTACCACAACTTCCAAACACAGCCTGAGGTTGTGTTTGGAAATTATAATCTATTACCCAAGCAAAGGCACAGACAAAAATATTGCGACAAAAACTTGAATTTGTGTTATTTTCTCCTCTATTTCTCTCCAAACAAGGGAATAGTTTTCTCCTCCCTTTCTCTTCAAACATATCAATAGGAGACAAATTTTTTTTTTTTAATTTTCCTTTCTTTTCTTTTCTTTTGTATGAATTCCAAACAAATCCCAAGTTAATAATTATATCCTTGGACTTTGAATAGGATTTCAATACAACCCTTCTTTTAACAAGCCTTACAAAAAGTGACAGGAATGTATCGTGTGAGACGGTGAGAGGGACATGATCAAATTTGCAAGGTCTACCTTATCCATGGGCATGGGTGTAAGAGGGGGGAAAAATAACTCTTGACCCTCCAAAAGTCATATATTAATCTTTTTCTTTTGGCCTGGCTGTTTTAATCTTGAAGTGTTATTATATTAAATTTGGACAGCTCTCTTATATTTTCATTAGAGTTTCATACTAGCTAGTCCATCTGTTCTAATATAATTGATACCGATTATTTTTATTTCATGCATACTATTTTTATTTTCTAGTAATATGCAATGCACTGTATAGGCCAAAGGGAAAAGTTTAACTACTCCGTATAAGTGACAACTTAACTACATGTGATTTTGGTACCAATGTATGAAGTTAATGCACGACAAATAAAATACATAATTTGTTTTACAAGTTATTGAAAAAGTCTAACGACTCTGTATAACTAACAACATGAAAAATCTACTTTTTCCTTTTCATACAACTCACATACATGGCAGTCTTTTTGATGAAATTAAAATCATCATAGCTAATTTATTTGAAAACTTTAAAAAGTAAATGTCAAAAAGCAATTGCATGAAAATATATCAACTTGAAAAGTGAATGTCAAAAAGTATCTCAACGTTTTGCCTCACTATTTAGTTTCAAAAACTGATTTCTCCATTATTCACATTTTCTCCAATTATTACCCTTGTTTTTAAATTACTATTCTTAGTTATCTCTCTATCTCTCTCCAATTACTACCTCGGTTTCTAATTATTACTCCCATTTATCCCTTCAATCATCACCCAAAAACCAATTGAACCACATTCAACAAATTTCAATTATCCAGGGACCATATTGATGTTTTTGTAAGGACCAAACTGGGCCGTCTGCGTATTTTACAACTTTAACACTTTAACTTTTCCCCCACAAATATTCGCACTAATCTCATACATATCCCTGTGTCAGTATATAAGTGGATTAGGGTTCGTTTCTTCGTAGTGACGCAAAGTAACCAGAAGCCTGTACTTCCTCCCGTCTGACCTAATTCTGAATTCTCAGCAGGTACCTTTTCAATTCTTGTTCTCTTTTGACCTCTCTGTCTGCTGTTAATTAGTTTTCCTTTTGTGTAAAATATGGGAAAATTGTTCGGTATTTCTTCCATCTGTTTTCCGCAATTACTCTTTCTTCTTGAATGCTTTGGTGTGACTAGATCCATACTTGTTATGGATATTTGATGTCTTTTTAGCTGATTTTATGTTACGAGATCTGTTTTTGCTTTCGAATGCAAGCTTCAGATCTGAATATATGTGGATCGCGCGTTGACCTTAATTATGTTTGTTTATTTTGTTAGGTATTTCAGAGATATTAGGGGAAAAAATTGCTTAGGAAATTTGTTACGTAAGACTTTGTCTTTATGAAATTTGTTACGGAATACTTTGTTTTCATGAATTTCTTGGCGCATACATATGCGTGTGTAATAATAGGATGATGGGTTGGTGTTGATTTTATTTGATGAAAAAGTATGGGTTAAGTGTGAGGATGCAGATATAATTCAGGCCAAGGAATATTTACCGCCTTGTGTATTGTGCAGGACTTGCAAGAATTTGGGAGGGTAAATATTATATTAACTAGTGTTTCTAGGCTTCTAGCATAATCAAGTTGAGCATAACATGATGAAGTGAGAGTTGGATTCATTTTATAGCGTTCTATAGCATTTGTTATCGCCACTTTTCTGGATTGCAAATGATGGTGGGTTCATACATGTAAATGTATTGAGATTTGAGCAATTTGTTTTACATGTGGCTTATGAGAAAAGGATAACTAATTATTAAGGAACATACATCGATCCGATTATTTGGAGTTCAAATTATTACTTTGGCTGGTTTTAGATGCTGTAGAAACTAAATGGGCTTGGTAAGTTGGGATATTTTCTCGTGTACTACTCTTCTTTTGGATGTTCATTCACAAATTCATTCAATGCAATGTTGTTTTTATTTGTTTTTAATGCAATATATAGTTTTTGAACTATGTCGTCAGTTAATTTAACTCGTCGATATTCTTCCTCATAGGATAAATTGTTTTTTGATTATGGCTGACCTTGCTATGGACTATAGATAATTCATTTGGAGGTTAATCATCTGTTATTATAACAAATTTTTTCCAATTGGGGCATAAGAAAACTGTTTAAAATGGGTACGTGATAACTTCATTTTTTTGTTGGATTCCATTACACCATGTGTTGCCTTTCTAGAAGTAATTTGGCATGTATTTCTAAAACAGACGTGTTTCCTTTTGCCTTCCACTTATGCACCAATCAGCAGTGCACTGATAGAATTTTATTTAGATACTGCTGCTTGCTTGATATTTTTCCCTCTTGGAACAAGTTAAAAATATGTCAGAAGAACTGGAGTACCGCTGCTTCATTGGCGGCCTTTCGTGGTCGACGTCTGATAGAGGTCTGAAAGCTGCATTTGACAAGTTTGGCCATCTTGTAGAGGCAAAGGTAATACCTGTTCATGTTCATCGACGTTGTGCTTCATTTAGGATATAATATACTACTTTTGATTGTTTACTAAGAGCTTTTCCTTTCCTTCTCCTGTTGTTTTGTTGTTGAACTCACTTCAGTCTATTGGTCTAATGGTCTTTCATCATGTACTAAGGAAAGCTACAACCTCCCTCTATTCTTGTTTACTACTGAAAGGCTTCACCCCTTGTGGTTTGCAGAAGCTAAGGTGTGGTGTTAGATAGACACACAGTGCTTGAGGCAAAACTAAAGTAAAGGGTTACGTCGCTAAACGGTGTTTCCGTCCTGCACTGTTTGTAATACACTTCTCCCCAACCTAGGGTCAATATTAACTTGAGAAAGTGATAGTAGCAATGACGCCATTCTTAGCACTCCGATACCCAACCCGTCTTGGATCATGAGTTGTCTCGCATAGCTTGAAAAACAAATTCGTAGGGCAGACTGTAGAGCAAGAAGTATCTCATTAATACATTTTATAAGCAACAAGTAAACCTGCTGGTGTGCTACACATGCCTCGGCTATGCATTGATCATACAAATTAGATATTTATCTGCTAGAATAAATTTGAAAGAAAATGAATGCTTGGAAAGAAAATGGTGGTATACCGTAGCAGATCGCAAGCTATATGAATGTGTCCCGATCTGCAAAATTGACCAAACCCAACAAAGCTAATCCTTGTTTCTCAATTGCTTGGGGTGCTTAGAGATGTCATAACTTTTTGAATATGGTGTAATGTCAATGCATACATCTACACTCCTTCGACCCTTGAGGAAAATTCTTAAGACGGGAACACTTGCGATATTTCAAATTATTAGTAGGACAAAAACAAATGATTATTAAGTTTTACTGTGTGTATTCTTAGTGTACATGCTGATCAGAAGGGATTAAGGAAATATGGTAGCCGGTACACTTAGGGCTTGTAAATCTGTACTTCATTTTAGTTTCTTTATGTGTTACTGTTACATCTTTTTATATTACAGTTTCACTTTTTCATTTTCTGTTCTATAAGTCAAGTATGCTGGAATGAACTAATATTGTTTGGTAGAAGAATCTTCCCTTCAACACTTCCGCTACTTGTTTTTCTAGAAAATGTTGTTTCCACATTTCCCCCAATCATTGAGCCTGAAATACTTAACAGAGAATTTGCCTAATTCTTCAAGGTGATTTCCAGGTTATTAAATGATATTGAAATTGTTGTGTTTTACGTTTTCTGTCATAGGTTGCTGTTGACAAGTTCTCTGGACGTTCTCGTGGATTTGGGTTTGTCACCTTTGATGAGAAGAATGCAATGGAAGATGCCATTGAAGAAATGAATGGGATGGAACTAGATGGGCGCACGATAACCGTGGAGAAAGCTCAGCCTAGCCAAGGATCCGGCAGAGATCGTGATGGTGATCGTGACCGCGACCGTGGTCGGGACCGCGGTCGTGACCGTGACTATGGAGGTGGTCGTGGATCTGGTGGTGGAGAGTGCTTTAAGTGTGGCAAGCCAGGTCATTTTGCTAGGGAATGTCCTGGTGAAGGTGGCAGAGGAGACAGATATGGAGGCAGGGATGATAGGTATGGCGGTGGTGGAGGAGGACGTTATGGTCCTGATAGGAATGGTGACCGTTCAGGGGGACGCAGCCGAGATTCTGGTGGTGGGGGAGGGGATCGATATAGTCGTGACCGTTCTGGCCCATATGACCGCCGGAGTTCAGGAGGTTTCCGATCTTGATTAAATGATTCCCCAAAATTACGGTATGCAACATTCACTTAGCTACTCAAATTGCACATTCTAGAGGAGGTTGCTGTATTTTTGGATCAATATTTGTGTTGTCTTGCAGCTGAAGAACTGGAGGACCCAAGACTGCTGGATGCGAGTGTTGGAACTTCATCTTCTCGGTGGTCACTTCTTGATGTTTGGCTTGAAGAACTATGTAGTTGATCAATCTTTTGAAAGTGTGGATCTTGGCACCGATACCCTACTATTCTGTGTCCGTTAAATGTTCGATACCTTGATCTTCTGGGATCTTATGCTTGCTTGACATGTTCGAATCTGGTTTTACACTTTAAAATGCCAACATTGCTGCTGGACTTCTGCTTTCTTGAATTTGCAATTACAAAATGTCATTGTTGCTGCTGGGTTCGTAATGATTACTTGAATTGGCCGTTGCATAGCTGGAAGGTTCTACGTGTTAAACAGATCTAGGGGTCAATTGCAAGAAGTTTGTTGGGGTTCCACGATCAGATGACTGCTTATTTCCAGTTGGGTTAGAGTCTTAAAAGTTTAATCTGCTTGCCCTGTTCTTCTAAACAACGTTTCTTAACAAATATAGTAGAGTTATCCGGGTAATTTACTTGGTTCCTTTTGATTTATATCCAAACATCCTTTTTATATATGTTGAAAACTTGTATGATTACATGATGCAAGTTTTTCAGGCAATATTAATTTTTTTAAACTTTTGGCAGGCTACCTGGCTAATTGTGGTCTTTTTGGATACATGATTGGGTTCTTTGTTGCTAATTGGATACGTTTGTGCATTGTAAAAATGAGATTTTTCGGGCAGCAACAATCCATTCACCAGTATTACACCTTTAGCCTCTCCACTCTTATGGAAGGTGCAGTGATGGGACAGTTCCATTCCTCTTAACTATGGAGAGCAGCAACCAATGTCGATTATTTAGTTATGGTCGCCCTCTTCTCTTTGTCAAATTGCTCTGGGGAGACGGTTCTTTTCGTTCTCCGCTTGTGATGCTTGGTTTTAAACGCTGAGATCCAGATGACTTCTAAAGTTTGTGTTGGTCGCTGCTTGTTCCTGTGTCTGCTTGTGGTCCCTATTATCTCTTCCCTTTTCCCTGGAGGATAATTATTTGTTGGTAGTCAATTGCTTCTTTAGTGAGTCTTGTAGCATCTTTGAAGGAACATGATTCTTTGGATGGTATAAGAATATTTTTTTGCAGGAAATTATTCTCTCTTTTCCATTTGTTAGCTTTTCACATATTGGGTCATATCCATGTGCTTTTGGTTATAGCAAGATTTTGTTCACTCATCTGCTTGGCTTTTCTTTCCCTTGTGTCTTTTAAAATCTAGCATAACTATCGCATGTTCATTCTGTTCACCAAAAGTTGTTGAATTCTAATACACTTAACATGGTCCATTTATGTTCATGGTATTCTTGCTTTTCCTTGTGATTCAAGTTACTATCCTTGATGTTGGAAGTTGAATTGTTTCTCTCTTTTCACTGGTGATATTGTAATGGCGCTCAATGCCATCGGCATCATTATCGACTTCTGTGTTTTAGATTCAGCCAAGAAGGTTGGGGATCATGTTATGTTTTGCCTATGGTATATGTGAGTGCTGAGACATGCAGTTTCTTTCGTGTGATTTTGTTTTTCTGGGTACGTTTGTATGTTCTCATTTCTTTCCTAGTTACTTCTATATGCTCATCTGTGTACTGAAGCTTTGCTATGCACCTTGATGCATCAATCTGTTTCAGGTTGGCAGTCTAATGGATAATTTTAATTTTATTTCATGGCCGCCTTCCGGTTGTTATGCTAGCTATTTTATTCTTATCTGTATTCTTAACTGTGGGAATTAAACTATGATGTTTGCTTCAAGTTGCTCTAATTTGAACTTATCCACTGCGACACATTCTTGTCACAAGGCACAAATAATTTCAAGTTCTCTACTGTGGGTTGAGATGATAGCAATCACACATCTTTTCAGTGGTAAAAATTGGGTATTGGTCTTTCAGTGTATTTCGGAGTTGTGCTGTTTATCTATGTTTATGTCCCTATGTATCTGCACAGATATTTGCATATGCATGGAAGTCTAAGAACACAATGATTTGTGCAATATTGTGCATAACATGTCAGACACTTTTCATTGGTAATTGGGTAGATTGAGATCTTTTAATTCCCAGTGAGGCAATGAACATTTGCAAACTTAGAGGTGTCAAACAGAGCGAGCTAGCATGGCACGACATGTTTAAATGTGGCACGGACACGGTTTTAGACGGGCTGGGTAGGGCCATGGCATGGAAGTGGGCCGAGCACAACACAATCTTAGCAAGGCACGGCATTGAAGTGGGTTGGGCACGGAAAGGCACAACACGCTTATAAATGGGTACGAAAGGGCACGGGCACGGGCACGACACAACAAATTTTAATTTTTGATGTATCAAAAAAATTAAATTTAATTCAATTAAATATATTGACTCACTACATCATTAATCATAGAAAACTAAAATTAGTACTACATAAATACTTCTAATTTTATTAATATTATTACTACGTAAAAAAACTATATACACAATTATTTGTTCTAAAATAGCATAGATTAAAATAGATAAAGATATAATTGTTACACAATTTTTTTCCTGACGAAACTTGGTTGGAGAGGAGATGTGGCGGCACGATTAAAATACGGCACGACACTACAAGATTGAAAAATAGCTCGGCGCGGCACATTTTAGTAAATGGACAAGCACGGCACAACAGGAAGCATAGTTGACACGAAGCTAGAGGGGCCCATTTGACACCTCTATGCACACTACTTGTAACATTAAGCTGTGTTCTTTACCTAAAAAAGCATTAAGCTATGCAAAATCATGAGCATATTTTCATGGTATTTCCTTGCACGTAAAAATAGACAGAACATGGCCGACCATTTGAAGCACTCTTATTTCGTGTAATGAAGTTTTTCTCAGTATATGCGTCTCTCTTTCAATCCATCAATAATTCCAATGATTGTGAATTCGCACAGCTCTGTTGATTTACTAGTAGATTCTTTTTGCTGTCTCTATTTGTTTGCTTCTTTTTTTGAACAGGAGGCAAATGTCATTACAAAATCCCGAATGCAGAAGTCCGAAGGCAATACAGACTTATTTGTTTGCTTTCATTCATTCTTGATTCTTTGAACATTGATCCATATAGTTGAATACTTGATAATATATAACAAGTGCATTATTTGCTAATGCCTTGACAATTTACAATTTGGGATAGCTTGCCAGATTTGGTTTACTACCCCTCTAGAGGAGAGAGAGAGAGGAAATCTTCATCTTCGATTCCAGACACCACCATGAACAAAAAACGGCTCGGAAAACCGAAAAAAAAAGTAAGGGATCACATTTGCAGTCCATTTGAGCCAATCAACTTGGTCAGCCCAAAAGTGATGGCCATGGCCATCCACCCTCCAACCACCACCCTAGCACCAGACTTCGCCACAGATGTCTTCCCCAACACTGCTCCGACAGCTCCAAACACTGCCAACGCCACGGTTACTGCTGCCACCACCACACCAAGCCTCACCTTATGGTTGTCAATGAAAGAAGCTGCGAGCAGTGGCACAATTGCCCCTACTGTAAAGGCAAGGGCAGAAGCCGAAGCCGCCTGCACTGGATTCGGCAGCTGTTCTTTCTCTCCCTCCTCTTCGCCGCCTCCGCCATTCTCTCGCTTCATTTGAGCTACCTCTATGTCCAGCTGGGAGTAAACGGAGACAAACTCTCCTATGGCCATACTGGAAGCCCCGGCGACTAGTCCTGCAAACCCGATGAGGATCATGGCTTTAACGTCGGTTTTGACAGCCCCAACTCCCATCATTAGCGATGCAATCGACACCAACCCATCGTTGGCGCCGAGCACAGCGGCTCGAAGCCATTGTGCCCTTTGAGTGTAATCAGTAATTTGGCAATCTGGGTCAGTTTCATTCTTGGGAAGAGTTACATTAATATGGACATCATTTGAGGCAGCCATGAGGAAAGAACGCAGAAAGAAAAGTTGGTTAGCTAAGAGGAAAATGGTTGCTTGTGGGAGACACAATCCTCTTGAAGGATATATAAAGAGAGAGATATACGTACAGAAGGTGGTGATAGTGGTGTCCATTAGAAATCCAATAGTAAGGCAAAGTGGGGAAGGCACAAGCTCTTCATGGTGGGTTTTTTTTGTTTAATGGAATCAATTGTGTAATCTAGCGCGATGATAAGTGCTATCCGCCTTTGGGCAGGGACCAGGGGTGGAGGCAAAGGGGGTCGCCGAGGTGGCAAGTTCTCATTGGATACGGTATATTTTTGAAAATTTCATAGATTTGCCCCAATGTATTATATCATGCATGTAGCCCCAAAGAATGAACAAAAACTGCAACTGTTAGCCTTTACTATTGTTTGTTTCTTTCTACTGACTCAGAGTCTCTCAGCTCTGAAAAAATGAACGCAGCACCACTGGGTTTATTCTTCTTAAGATTGGAACTTGTAGAAGATGAAACTTGTTGACAAGCAAGAGAGAGAGAGAGAGAGAGAGAGAGAGAGAGAGAGAGTAATTTAGACCAACTTCCCATGAGGTTTCCAACAACTACATTTGTGTCCCAATCTTTGAACTTGTTACATTGGCCTCTCTTGAATGTGAATAATTTAGCTTAGTTCGATCGACTATGTTGGTCTTTGTTGGATTTTTGCATTCCATGTTACTGAACTTAAACAAATTCTATTTAACTCTAAGATCAAGTTAGTCGCGAAAAGTCTTAATTTCTTGGTATGGATACCTTGAGATAAGCTTCAGGGCAAAATGGGAGCTTCTCAAAGTTTTTTTCTCAAAATGAAGTTGCTTGAATTCACAAATCTAGCGGAAGACTAATTGAGTGGATAAGCAATTCACATTCAAGGAAGATTAGTGGAGTAAGTTCAGAGGTTAGGTAAAAGAAATCACTTTAGGCAACGTAAACCGCCATGAATTGTGAAAATTTGATTAATTTCTTAAATTGCGTTTGTTTTCTCTCTTTGAAAATTTAGATTTTTGCTACTTCAAAACCCCTTATTGGGTTTAGGATTTCATTGTATTTTTCATTATTTAGCACAAAAAGAAATTATATACACCTTATCTCTGGCTCCGCCCTTAGCAATGAAAAGTTTTGTGCACTATGTAACCTTTTTCTTTGGAGCAAACATTTTTATTGCAATCATAGTTGTCAAACAGTAAATTGAAAGGTCCTTATCCCAATCGTAAATCACTCCTTTAGTCATGATTTCTAGAATATGCTGAATAATGCTTTTGGATAAAAAAGATGTATTGCAAGTGATTATTTCCTGTTAAATGGTAGACTGAGGATCACTTAGTCCAACAGAAAGTACACTTGCTTGAATTGAAACAGATTTTTTCAACATCTCACTTGATATCTATAAACGGTTCGTTTTGCAAGTGAAATATGTGAACATAATCGTTTTACATAGATTCGAGTCCTATAATACAAATTGTGGATCGTTAATGTCTTCTGGCGATTCACCCACCAGAAGGGATCGATAACTTGGTGTGTCGAATCAAAGGTGTATATGATTATCGAAACAGAGCTTGCGATAAAACTCTGATTAACTTTGTGTCATTGAAGTTAAATAACTGCAGCTTTACTTCAATGATACGGGTTAAGCGAAAAAACAGTACAAGAGGCAACGCCACTCACTAGAGTAAGTATCCTCTCATCTCATCTGATAATTTCTTGTGTGATCCTTTCATGTAATGCAAAATAAGACCAAACGCGGTCCCATTTGATGATCGGAGCCTTTGACCATGATGTGAGAATCTCCCATGCAACAAATGAGCATGATCAGAAAATGGCAAGTTTACTTTTATAAAAATAGATGATCAGATTCTGACCGTTCATATCTCTTAAGATAAACTATAGGTCCAACCAAGTTGACCTTTCGCTCAAATCGAGACCTTCAAAACTCTAGTTCAGAAGCCAAACAGATGAGCCATGCTGCTTAACATTATTCATATTAGGCAAGGGTTCGAACTTCTCCGTCAAAACATAAATGAAAGGGCTAACTACAAAAGATGGAATCTGGCACTACCTCTTTTAGGGTTAGGGACATCTGGAAGTGTTCAAATGCATGAATCCCAGCATGTTGTGTACTTCCCTTTAACTCGGTAATTATGACATTTCCAAGAAAATCCAAATAAAGACCATAGGACACCAGACCCATGTCGGCAATCTTATTATCACTTGACATAGAATTAGTACTGCTTAAAGCTAGAACATCTGCACAGGGAGTTCTTTGAAGCGCACGCTTCGAGAGGGAAACAAAGTTGCAGACCACCTTCCTAACTAACCTAGGAGCTGACCAAGATGAGAAAGTGGTATCTCATATGACTCCACCAGACGGCATCATTCCGCTACTTGAGGCGGATATGAGAGGAATGGCTTTCGAGAAAGCTTACTTGTTTAATCTTTCTGGTGTACCAAAAGAAAAAAAAAAAAAAATTCTGCAGAGACCACCACCACCTTAGGAAGCTGGCCTGCTGAATAGGATTGCACTTGAAACACCCCCACAAAGGAGATCTTATCAGGATTCCACATAAAAGCAGGATGGGATAACATTAGTCTATCTGAGGGAGTGTGGATTCCACATAAAAGCAGGATGGGATAACATTAGTCTATCTGAGGGAGTGTGGAGTGCACACAAAAAGGCCAGGCCACCAATCTTCTTCATTTTGAGTCCTTTTCATGTCTCCAATCAAGCAAAATAGGAGTACAACTTTTTGAGGTGTTCTGTTTCTTTTTCCCAGTCCAATAAAAGATGTAGAAACATACGTTTCTTTGGTGGTTAGGTGTCCTTTGAATTTTTATGACTATTAGTATATCCTGGATCAATATTAGTATATTCTGGGTCAATGTAAGGGCCAAAAGGCTGAGGAAGAAGTACTAAGACTCGAATCCAAAATATCATAGTAAAGTAGAGAATAAATCAATATTCCACTTTCGATATTTTAATCTTACGTCGAAAAAGATTTATAACATATGCGCAAAGGGAGCAACAAGACATCAATCCTTCGTTTTGAATTAACAGGAACCAGAAAGCTATACAATTTAGTTGTTCAACATTAGCTTTGATTCAGAAGTAGTTCTGTTCATGTTCAATACAAAAAGCAGTTGTACGAGACAGCATCCTACATAGTCATCGTGTACCAAGAACCTAGCTCCAATACGAAAGAACCCCGGGGCCTCTAAAACTACAGGCATCATGATTTGTTGCTGGAGAGAGATCCAATAGAGCACAATGCGAGCCATTTCTCCGTTAAGTGTCAGGATGATTTTAGCTGGTTGATATTTACCGCAGCTGGGTAGACTTTTATTCCATTTCAACTCATCGGGAAAGGGAGCAATCCTACATTGCAACCATCAGTTACTTGGGAAGTGTGTCAAGTAAAAGAAGGGGGTGAGAAGGGAAGAGAGATGAGGACAGAAAGGAAGGAGGAGAATGCAAAAAAAAAAGTGGCAAGTAAAAGAAGAGAATAATTCTCCTATAGTTACCCACGACGAAGATAAAGAGGTAAATACAAGGACATGTACCTCAGTAGCAACTGGAAGCAAAAACAGAATACCGCCAAAGTGATGGCAATTAAATTCCACTTTTTCTTCCTTCGAATGGAATAATTAGCATTCTTAACACCTAATTATCTATACTTGGGTACCTATTCTACACCTGGTCATTGGACATATCATCCAGTAATGTAATCAAGCAATCAATTCAGGAGTGAGAAGCTGCCGAACTTGATACAAAAAAAGGTGTTTGGTTTCTCTCTACAACAGAACGATTACGTTCTGCTGCTACTGTACGAGGTGAATTAAGGGGTTAGTTCAATAGCACAGCTTGAGGTAACTACAAACCAAAAGTTTCAACAAGAAGAAAACCCCTAACCTCAACTGCACAGATAAAGCACGCTGGAGGTGCACACTAATGGCTCAGAACAAGAAGTGAGATCAAGAGCGTTCGCAGATGAAAGTAGCACCAGAAAATAGCCTGGGTTTTAATACCAACACAATTGCAAATTGTTTCCAGGTTGACAACTGCAGTGTGCCATGACAAGCACGTTTGCCAGTTACCCTTCTATCGCACTTGGGTTGATAGAAAATAGAGAAGATCTTTTTTTTTTTTTGGATCGGCAAAAACATTTATTAATGAAATCTTGATGAAACAGTGACCCCCCTAAACCTCCAAGAACCGAGGAGCTATAGGGACGTTTTGCTGCAAAACCATGACCCCAAATCAAAGCCTAAAGGCATTAAGGAGGGCAGGCCTAACCACCCAAATCAATTTTTGTGCTCATTACTATGCTTCCTTCATTCATGGTCTAGAGTATCTCACTAATGAGCACAAGGGGAACTCTAAAAAATGGTTGAAGAAATTAAAAAACCTAATGGGACAAGCCCATAGACACCCAATGGTCAGGTCCGGAACACTGAAGCTCAAAAATAAAATGGCCTAAGCCCAATCTGGGCACACCAAATAAAACAATTAAGTCAAACAATGGCCTCAAGAAACCCTAGAAGCAAACTCACAGCTCTCAGCCGCCCACAAACCAATCACCACCACCCGGCCGCCGACCAAAGAAACACCCTGCCATACCATCACCAGCCTCCACCACCCAACACCATTAGGACATAGCCGGACACACCCAACAATGTAGTCTGCACTGGGAGTTCATTGAAGCACACACTTCGAGAGGGAAACAAAGTTGCAGACCACCCTGCTAGCCTAGGAGCAGACCAAGATGAGAAAATGGTATCTCATATGACTCCACCAGACGGCATCATTCCACTGCTTGAGGCGGATACGAGAGGAACGGCTTTCGAGAAAGCTTAGTTGCTTTATCTTTCTGGTGTACCCAAAAAAAAACAAAAAAAATCTGCAGACTACCACCACCTTAGGGAGCTGTTCTGCTGAATAGGATTGCACTTGAAACACCCCCATAAAGGAGATCTTATCAGGTAAGAGGATATCTATATAAATTGGAGGGGAGTGTGGATTCCACATAAAAGCAGGATGGGATAACATTAGTCTATCTGAGGGAGTGTGGAGTGCACACAAAAAGGCCAGGCCACCAATCTTCTTCATTTTGAGTCCTTTCATGTCTCCACTCAAGCAAAATAGGAGTACAACTTTTTGAGGTGTTTTGTTTCTTTTTCCCAGTGCCAATAAAAGATGTAGAAATATACGTTTCTTTGGAGTCCTTTGAATTTCTATGACTATTAGTATATCCTGGGTCAATATTAGTATATTCTGGGTCAATGTTAGGGCCAAAAGGCCGAGGAAGAAGTACTAAGACTCGAATCCAAAATATCATAGTAAATAAGAGAATAAATCAATATTCCACTTTCGATATTTTAATCTTACGGCGAAAAAGATTCATAACATATGCGCAATGGGAGCAACAAGACATCAATCCTTCATTTTGAATTAACAGGAAATGGAAAGCTATACAACTTAGTTGTTCAACATTAGCTTTGATTCAGAAGTAGTTCTGTTCATGTTCAATACAAAAAGCAATAGTACGGGACAGCATCCTACATCTCATTGTGTACCAAGAACCTAGTTCCAATACGAAAGAACCCCGGGGTCTCTAAAACTACAGGCATCATGATTTGTTGCTGGAGAGAGATCCAATAGAGCACAATGCGAGCCATTTCTCCGTTACGTGTCAGGTTGATTTTAGCTGGTTGGTATTTACCGCAGCTGGGTAGACTTTTATTCCATTTCAACTCATCGGGAAAGGGAGCAATCCTACATTACAACCATCAGTTACTTGGGAAGTGTGTCAAGTAAAATAAGGGGGTGAGAAGGGAAGATAGACAAGGAAAGAAACGAAGGAGGAGAATGCAAAAAAAAAAAGCGGCAAGTAAAAGAAGAGAACAATTCTCCTATAGTTACCCACGACAAAGATAAAGAGGTAAATACAAGAACATGTACCTCAGTAGCAACTCAACTGGAAGCAAAAACAGAATACCGCCAAAGTGATGGAAATTAAATTCCACCTTTTCTTCCTTCGAATGGAATAATTAGCATTCTTAACACCTAATTATCTATACTTGGGTACCTATTCTACATCTGGTCATTGGACATATCATCCAGCAATGTGATCAAGCAATCAATTCAGGAGTGAGAAGCTGCCGAACTTGATACAAAAAAAGGTGTTTGGTTTCTCTCTACAACAGAACGATTACGTTCTGCTGCTACTGTACGAGGTGAATTAAGGGGTTAGTTCAATAGGACAGCTTGTGGTAACTACAAACCAAAAGTTTCAACAAGAAGAAAACCCCTAACTTCAACTGCACAGATAAAGCACGCTGGAGGTGCACACTAATGGCTCAGAACAAGAAATGAGATCAAGAGCGTTCGCAAATGAAAGTAGCACCAGAAAATAGCCTGGGTTTTAATACCAACACAATTGCAAATTGTTTCCAGATTGACAACTGCAGTGTGCCATGACAAGCACGTTTGCCAGTTACCCTTCTATCGCACTTGGGTTGATAGAAAATAGAGAAGATCTTTTTTTTTTGGATCAGCAAAAACATTAATCAATGAAATCTTGATGAAACAATGACCCCCCTAAACCTCCAAGAACCGAGGAGCTACAGGGACGTTTTGCCGCAAAACCATGCACCGAAATCAAAACCTAAAGGCGCTAAGGAGAGCAGGCCTAACCACCGAAATCAATTTTTGTGCTCATTACTATGCTTCCTTCATTCATGGTCTAGAGCATCTCACTAATGAGCACAAGGGGAACTCTAAAAAATGGTTGAAGAAATTAAAACACCTAATGGGACAAGCCCATGAACACCCAATGGTCAAGCCCGGAACATTGAGGCTCAAAAATAAAATGGCCTAAGCCCAATCTGGGCACACCAAATAAAACAATTAAGCCCAAACAATGGCCTAAAGAAACCCTAGAAGCAAACTCACAGCTCTCAGCCGCCCACAAACCAACCACCACCACCCAGCCGCTGACCAAAGAAACACCCCGCCATACCATCACCAGCCTCCACCACCCAACAGCATTAGGACATAGCCGGACACACCCGACAATGTAGTCTGGAGGGTGGTGCAAAACTAACAACAGGAAGATCAGGATCCAAGTAGCAACCATGGTCACCTTGCCGTTAAGCCCAACCGGTTTCACCCAACAGTGAAACCAGTGGAAACTGAGAAGACGACAAAACACTGAGCAGCGACAATAGAGAGGATCTTGCATTTACAAGTCTGTAACAGGTCCACATTCTTGAGAATCAATTAGGATTCCGATTTTAAGTTCAGCATTTGTGCACAGCTAAATCCAGGATTCACAGGTGGAAAACATACCTGCTCTCAGTTCCCAAATCAGCAGATTAAGAGAAGAACACTACCCTTGATAGAGAGCTCATATATTTATCCTTCTGCCTAACGTAAAAATAATAACATGTCTGCTACATAATTACTGCACCCTTTGGATTCATACTTAAGATTTTATGTCATGTAGAGCAATATGGACCTTGCTCACCTTTCTCAATAAGGGCCATGTCATTTATTCTGAACACCATTTTCATATTTACTGCCTCAACTTATTTCATGGCGTGCCTTGGTCAAATGGCCATCACTTGGTGCAAGTAATAATCACCACCATATTATTATCAAATCCTACAGCTACTTTGTTGTCTTAATCTCACTGCAAACACTTCTCTCAGCCGAGTTTCTCATATTAATCACCATGGCGCTTCCCCAGTCTCCATGTTATTAGTTTAACTAGGATTACCTCATGAGACACTACATCTAAATACTGACATTCGTCTACTACAGAACATGCTCACCTCAGCAGGAGCAAATTTCCTATTACAACAGATTGATCATAGGATACTCTAGGAAGTACTTATCCAATCAGTTCATTCAACTCCACCTAATGGACAACAACTCTTCAAACTTGCAAAATCATCTTATAAAAATGTGTAACACGGCCAACAGGACTTTTGAATTAACCAAAATCTTCATTCTTCAAACCTTTTAGAATGTTTTCCCAATAACTCGTGTCAAGAGGGGACACCAATCTTTTGAAAAGGAGAACAACACGGACGAGATAACCTCATGCGTTCTCCTTATGAAAAAGCTATACAAATGCAAAACTTGCTCAAGGGTAGGGTGGGCCTTCCTCGTGAACCAATTCTTATACCATTGTGCAGGTACTTGGTCCACCCTAGCATAGTGTTGGCTTTCCCTGGTAATTCATATAAGGCGAAGAGCCTTCATGCTTACACATATAACCATGTTTCCACTAGTATAATTATTTATTTGTTTTTACCGTGTCTCCTGCGTGTCCATGTCCCCATTTTTATAGAAATTGTGTCCCATTCCCATGAGTGCTACATAGGCCAACAACCAGGCATGGCTTTTGCTCTTCCCAGAATAACTCCTCTAAGATTATGCAAAGGGTTTCCTAACCTCCACCCAATAGGTGGAGGATAATATGTAGATAATGACAAACTAGTACGGATATCAATGCACATTTCATGGATATTAATACACTTTTCTCACATATCTATACACGTTATACTTATTATCCTCCACCCGAAGTAAGCATTTTCCTGAAGTCCTTCATTTTGTGATGTATAATCCAAACCACCCCAGACAGAGTTTTTAAACTCCCACAACTCTCTTATGTCTAACCAATAACCATCATGGCCATGGATAAGAAGGAGACCAGCCAACTCTTCATCTTGTTTGCACATAAAACACCAAGTACCATCACCCGAGTCTATTAGGTAATCAGTTGTTAGAATCTTGCCAATATACTAGCAATTTCATACCTCCTAGCCTAAACATTCTTTATAAAATTGGCGTAAACAAAATTCAATGCCATTACCTGCATGTATTCCATAGAGATCATGAACTGGGGCAATTCTAGTCTTGGAAAAGAGTGGTCACCTTCCTTATGATGGGTGACTATCCAGTAAAACCAAGAACATAAAATGAATACGTATTATATTGCAAATGATTAAGATTACCAAGCTCACTAAAGGTGATTCACGTAAACTATTTGGTCTATGATTATTTCACTGTGAAATGTTTTGGGGACTAGGACAGGAAAACGTCCAAAACAAAGTACACCATGGAATGCATTCGTGCTAGTCCATCCTAGTTGTTGTAAATTGTAAAAGACATCATGGACATGGTTGCAGGTGAGGGTGTGAGTGCCTACAGAAGAGATGCAGTGTTTCTTCTCATAAAATAAGATGGCCATTTGATGACGGAAGCTGCCTACTGCAATAAGTAGCTACTGAAATGAAAAGTACTAACAACTAATTTATGTGGACTGCATTGTTACCTCTTTGCATCAGGATGGCTCTAATGATAAAACATGTGCACAAGCCAAAGCTTCCAGAGAAACGGCGGAAGACTGGAAGGAAGCATCGGATAATGTCCTAGATTCCACAGACAAATTCCGACTTGGACCCGCTCCCACAGCTCTAGCCTCACTTTCAACACTAGAATCGTCATAGTGAAAATTAGTCTCATCATTCGAAATTCCTTTCAACCCAACACTCCTCTTAGTGTACTTTATCCTATATCGATCCCTTTCCCCACTGCAACTTTCATCAAGAGGCATAGTACAACTGCAACTCACATGATTTTGGTTCCCAGTGTCATCTGGATGCAACTCATACTCCAACTCCTTTTGTGGCCTCTTGCTGTACTTTAACAGATAGCGATCCGGTTTCCCATTGGATCTTTCAACACTCAACATGGAACCATTTCCATCGCAATTCAGTCGATTTGGGTTCCTCCCCTCTTCTAGATGCAACTCATACTCCACCTCATCTTGTTGATGGCAAGTCTGAGGCTCAAATATCAGGCTATTGTCATCACAAGTATTGCTATTTCCAACCACCACTACACCTTTTTCCTGACATCCCTTATCCTTTTTACACCTCCTTGAGTAAACCAATCTGCCCCTCTTTAAGTTAGGCGAACTAACACAACGAATACTATCGGAACGCCTTACATACACTTTGACTTCAGGTTGTGAAAGTCTTACATCAGTGGTTTCATTAAACCCATGACTGGGGCATTCCTCAATCTTCCTATTGACACTAGCATTACCACTCCCCCTTGAACCTGATGACACCGATAAATCACCGCCACCATTCCGTAATCTCGGAACACGCAAACAAGTTGAATTCACCAAGCACAAGTTCCTTGAAATCCTCGGCGAGCTGTTCATAGCACGATGCAATCGAAACGCCAATTGCTCATCAACATCGGTAGTATTAGTCGCAGCAGTTGTTTCAGAGCCACTACTACTACCGCTCACTGAAAATTCACAGTCATCCTTCACAGCAACCAATCCCAAAAACCCATTCGCCAATTCTGCAGCCGTTCGAGCAACAACAGCTTTTCTCAAGGCCATCTCTTTCGCCCTAACTGCATCCCTAGTTTTATTCTCCATCACCTTCTTTGCATCATTCACCAAAACCTCCAAATTCTCAGATACCTTATTCCTCCTCCTCCTTTTACACCTAATTGAATTTTCGAGATATTTCGGGACCCAACAGTCAACACAAACCCTAAAAGACCCTACTTTTCCAGATAATTCAGAACCACAACAATAAGACCAAGGCGCAGAACAGTTATACCCGACGACACAATCTTTATGGACACGGCGATCGCAGTCGCGGCACCGGTGGCATTCCGAATCGGCCTCGGAGAAGCAGTACGAGCAGAGTTTACCCGATTGGACGCCGTTCAAGCAGTTCTTGCAGAGGAGTACGATGCGCCAGAGGCTGGGTAGGGTTTGGAGCTTGTGTTTAGGGTTTGTGCTGTTGATGTGAACACCACAGCTGTGGCAATCGGACAAGTTGGGGAGGTCTCTGGTCTTCTTTCGATCGGCGGGTGCGGTGGCGGAGGCGGAGGTGGGTGGGCCCTGTTTGGCCTTCGGACCGGCGAGGAGTCTCTTGCGAGGAGATTCGATGGGATCGGACATCATCGTGTGTGGTGGTGGGAAATGGAGAGAGGATTCTAGGGTTTTGATATGGACATGTTGGCAGGAGTTGCGATTGGGATTTTTTGTGCAGGAAGTAATTAGGGATTTTGGGGTTTAAGATACAGTTTGGTGATTTAAAGATCGGTTATTTGTCCGTTTAAGAGCATCCATCTTTACCAATGACCTAAATCCAAATTTGAGTAAAATTATCAAAAACCCATCTCTAATCTTTACCCAAACCCTTTAAAGTTTAAACAAATTTGGGGCTTTATCCATTTCTTTTCTTATTTTGGGCACCCTGAAACCTTTACCCATTTTTCTATCGTTTACCTTGCTTCGCCGATTATATTAATATGATGTCTCATCTTTGTTGGAGCTTCGCCGGCCGTCTTGAAATGATGATGGAGCTTTCTCCGGTTCTTTTGATTTGAAGCAAAAGCTTCGCCGAAGCTGTTGGAGGGCGCTGGACCATCGCCAGACGGCCAGACCTACTGTGCCTTGCTGGACCTTCGCCGGAGTTGATTCTATTATCTAACTTATTCACATATATGCCATTCGTAATTTTTAAAAACAAATTTGGGGTGAAAATAGGTTTTTCCTTTGGAACTCAACCCACTCAAATTGGAGATTTAGACAATTTTTTACACAAACTAGGTTAAAAAAAAAGGGCAAGGACATGCTCATCTTCTCTGTAAAAAGTATCTTTGGAACTTCGTTTTTTTGGCTATGTAAAAGATGGACAAAAAGATTGAAAACACTAGTACAAACTTGCAGCGGACCCAACAACAGACGAAAGAACCATAGGCCAGAACACTTGGTTTTGAAACATTGGATAATTTGGTGGACTTCATTTGATGTTGGTAGGATATAGTTTCAATTTGTAACATTGGATATGCTTATATAAAATACGTACAAAGATTAACTAACATAGAAGTTGTTTCATGTTGTCACCGTCTTCATAGTTCAACCAGAACGATTTAGGGGGTGTTCCACTAACTAGTTTTTTCCAAAAACTATTTTTTCTCAAAAACCAAGACAAGTCATCCTCTCACAATACATCACATAACACAAAAACCAAGGCAGTTTTAAAATAAAACTACCTTAGTGGAACACCTCCTAATGTGCTTGGAGCTTCAAAAAGAAAGGAAATGCAATGAAAAGACGTAAAAAAAAATTATCTTGGATTTCTCGTACGTGTAATATAAAGTTACTGATCCAAAATAGGGTTGTTTGGTAAAAGTTTTGAGGGTAAAATAAGAAGAGAAATGGATAGAGAGATGAGAGAACTTATTGAAAGTGGATTACAAAGCATAAAATTCACATCCCATGCTATGCCATCGTCTATCTCACACTTTGTGATATTATATATCTGACAAATGCTTCAACCGGGCAATGAGAATTGTGACCAAAACCCGGGTCGTAATTCTTGGATAGGTAGTCCAATTCAATGTTCATATCCGGTCATGCAAGCGGGCCCTAAAATAACACAAATATAAAACAAGCCGTAGCAACAATTTTGCAAGAATCAGGAGTCAACTCATTTATTAGGCCATGCTTCAGATTTGACACCAAGAAGCCTTTATAATCCAACAAGTAGATCAAAATTTAGTCCACAAATGTTCTATTATTGACTCAAGAACTCCACATTCAAAAAAAGTTCACATAACTTATGAAAAGCACCATACTTTTCATTCAAACATAAGTTTGCACGGAAGACAAAATCAATGGTACGCCTGGTCGAAAAACGAAACAGCAACACGATAACATAGAGCTATTCCCCACATTACTTCAGTTTCGTAAACAGCTTGGGCGCAACCTGCATTGGATTCAGAATAACATCAAATACAAAAAATCAGATAAATCTTACAGGGATTAATTTATATAATACTCGATACTGAACTTTTTCAAGTTAATGAAGAAAAGAGTGGGGGAAGAATAAGTGAGGGCTTACACATTTGTCAATGCAACCCCATAAATCAAAATATTGTCCGGTGCAGTGCTTGTGACCAGATTCATCACCTTCGATCCGTTTAACACATTTCTGTTGAAAATTAGACAGCTTCAGATTACACTTGTTCTTGATTACTGCTACGGCAAAAAATGTTCACATAATGGCTTTAAAAAACTCATAATCAAATTAATGCTAAAACTAGCAAGATGAGATTGGGCTCGTGTTTGACAACTAGAATAAAGCTCATAGACTTGAAACCATATCCTTAGTTCTATTCTGACTATATTAGAGGCAGACACAGAAATCTGGAACCACGCCATCACCTTATGCCCAATAGAGCTCTCGTAGTTCATTAGAAGCAAATGAACTCCCATGTGTACAAGAATGTGGACTAAAACAGTAACAGTTCATCCACTCATTCTAATAAAAGGGGACCAACCTCAGTCTGGATTACTAAGCCTGTTGAGTCATTAATCAATTTTGTCTTTTGATAAAACAAACACTAAAGGGGGTGAGAAGGAACCCATGAACATGAGATGTACAAATGAAAGCAATAGAATACGACAACAAGAGAAGACAGCCAGGAAACAAAATAGAAAACAACCTAAAGCCAATCAATCCCAACAAATCTAACCTAGATCCCCATCGACTGAATATACAGGCTATCAGCATATGAAGCTTCAAGGCCGATAATTGCACCACATCAAATAACGATATCTTTCATCCCAGGACAATAATAATAAGCAATACAGCAGAAAATGCCATGAAAGCATGCACGTGAAAGGAGTACGTTCCCTTCTACACCGATTATACTTTTAGGGTTCTGTTTGAGTTCATGGCTAACACTCACCTGAAATTTCCAATCATTTCATAAATAGAGCTGTTACGCCAAATATGTCCAAAAAAAAAAAAAAAAAATCCTATCTCTCTCTTTCAAAAACCACATAAACATGAACTTTCATTCTTTTTAGACAACAACTGCCTTCCTATCAGAGAAGTAACCTGCATCTTCAAAGCTCTGCAGTAATAATGACAGTGTGATGACAATGATTCTGTCAGAGGAAGTAGATATCGAAAGGAGAACATTATGACAAGAACCTTCAAAGTAGCAAAGCAGAAATGCATATTTGTGAAATTTGACAATGTAAAATATATGATTTCCTTAGGTTAAGCACCTTATAATCGAGATTCTGTCAGAGGAAGTAGATAACGAAAGGAAAACATTATAACAACCAAGAACCTTCAAAGTAGCAAAGCAGAAATGCATGACAATGTAAAATATACGATTTCCTTAGGCTAAGCACCTTATACTCGAGCAAATGTTTCACACACTTGGGCTTGCAAGCCTCTTCAAGTTCCTTCTTTGGATCAACAGGTTCCTCATCAGCCCTAATATGAAGGAAAACATGTTAACTCCATAAAAGGAGGTCCAAGAAAATGTCAAATGAGAAACTAAAGATATAAAATACAATACCGTAACCTAATTTCCCGAATAAATCAAAGAACCCAAATTGCATCATAAGGACAAAAACGAAGATTCAGCCAAGGTTTAAAATTTATGCAGATTTGCTTGCAAGTTGCAAGTGTCACTTATCTCAACCCAATGAGACAACTCACAATAACATAGGGAGCACAATTAGGATGCATAAGTTGGAAACACTGTTGTCCACCTATTCTTGTTTGTGGATTCTAATTTGCTGATAACACCACGCTAGGATGGTGTCACCATTAGAATCAATACTTATCCGCCTCGTCGAAAGAGAAACTAACGGATATGACTCTGCTAAGTTACAACGTAAAACAAACATACAGAAGCTGCTGTACTCACAAGTCACATACTATTAAGTCCTAACTCCCAAGGTTAAAGACATTACATTTTCAACTTATCCCAATCCAGGGATGCATAAAACTCGTTAAACAAGAAATCACCCAAAAAAAAAGCAAAGGAAAATGAAAAAAGAGACGCTATTTGTTCTAATCCAGAAACAAATTGACTACTCACATAGCAATTGAAGATAAGACGATCCCGGTAACAGCAACACAGCTCGCTCAAGTCAACTGAAAAAGCAATCAATTCCACACGGATTAACACAATTAAGTAATTACGAAAATCGTCCCAGAATCAAATCTACAAACCGACGACCAAATCATTTCTAAGCCACGAATCTTAACTTAATCAATATACCACAACCGAGCGTATATGTGCCCTAATTTATAGGGTTATTGGAATACAGATCGGGACGAAGAAATGCGAAATAGAGCAGAAGAATTGGAGAGAAAATGGAGAAGTAAAGAGACGACGTTTGAGGAGGTTACCGGTGAGAGGCGTGGTTGAAGCCGCAATCTCCAGTTACGCAGGAAGTGAAGAAGAGGAAGACGATTTTCGTCGAGCTTTCGATTGGTGATCTGAATGGGTATGTTTAGCTTACGCTTGGTGCGTAGGGTAGTGTGCTGCCTCGCCGTTGAAAAAGCTCGAAGTCTCTGATCCAGACTGTGAATTGGGCCAATCTAGGGCTTTTTTAAGCCCATACGTTACCAGGCCTGGGGCGGCCTCAAGAGTATTGCTTGATTAGAAGAAGAATAATGGAGTAAAACACGGGCTTTCTTTTTGCTTTAACTCTTTTTCAAGTCTCCAGAGCCCGCTAAACATATTCCTAACTTTTTTTTGTGGTACATAGAGAAAGGCATAAAAAACAAACAAAACTAAATTCTCTCATACGCCACCCCCCTCATGTTTGCTTCGAGGAGGGGAATGATATCAACCGGAGGGACAATGTGTGACGCCCATTTATCCTCCTGCTCCACTCCGATGTTGGCTAGTTTGTCCGCAACTTTATTTCCTTCACGATACGTATGGCTCAAGGAGCAACCTGTGGCAACAATCATCACCTTGCATTCTTGTATGAGGGTCTTATGGGGGGAGTGAGCAGGTGCTTCCCCTTCAATAAGCTCTATGGCTGTAGCAGAATCTGACTCCATTTCAAGAGCCCCCATGTTTTGACTTGAACCAACTCCAGTCCTCTAAAAATGCCCCAGAGTTCAGCTTCCAAGCTGGAGCAATCTAGAAGTCTACCATAGAATCCCAGCACCCAATGACCTCTTTCCTCTCTGAATACTCTACTGAATCCAGCAGGGCCTGGATTACCATGACTGCTCCCATCAGTGTTGAGTTTAAGCTTCCCCGTACTTGGAAATTTCCATGCAACAAGTTTAACTTGATGAGTAGTAGTTTTGAATCTATCACTAAAAGCGTTAACAATTTCAGATTGGAACACTAGGCATTGTATAAACATATTCCTAACACCGCTTGAATGTGGTGAGATTTTAGCTTCGTTCCCGATATATGTGTGGTAAGGTCCTTACAAATAGTTGTGTGATGTGAATGTGAATACTTTAGCTACTATGCTTGCACTTCATTTTTCTTAACCGAAATTAAAATCCACCTTTTTCTTCCAAATACACTTGTATTATCATAGGGGTGAGCAAAATAACCATCAAATCGCAAATCCACCTCAAACCAATCCAAACTGAATGTTTTGGTTTGGTTTTTTAGTAGCATGGTTTGGTCGCGGTTTTTAAAAATTAAAAATCATGTTAAATGGTTTGGTCTATGAATTTACATATAAGGTTCTGATTTCAAACCGATCCGAACCGTATACATGTACATATAGAATTTATATAGACACACTAAATAATTTTTTCCCCATAGTTAATAAATTTCCTAATCTAACGCTCCAACCACCTATTTTTCCACTTCCAAGAATATTAATTCTTAAACTTGTATATCTAATAACCTATTCCTATAATTTCAATATATACCCTAATGGTTTGAGCTTAGTCAATTTAATACTCTATTCCATAGCCTTATTCCTTCGTTACATCATGTTATTCTACTCTTCTTTAGTTGGTTGATGCTAGTAAATTTTTGTGATTTTAATATAATTAACTTGTTTTAATATAAGTTTTGAAAGAGTACTATAAGTAGTTTTTTTAAAAGAGTACTTTAAATAGCTTATGGAGATGATACCTCAATTTAAAGCGAACCATGGTTCAAAACTAAAATTGAATCGTATTTTTATGGCTCGGATTGGTTTGGTTTCATGAATTATATAGGTTGGTTCGGTTCTCCAAATTCATAATCCATAGATAGTGGTTTGGTTCTTGGTTTACTATAAAACCGGACCAATCCGGTCCATGCTCACCCCTAGTATTATGGTTACCAGCATTGTGCCCGTTCGATGCACTGGACGGAAATAATCACAATGGTGTTTTTTTTTTTGGTCTCATTTGTCAAATGGGCACAATACTAAGATTAGTTGATAAAAAATAAAAATAAATTTAGAAAATTTAGTTCGTAAGTGATAATTTTACAACTAATAAGACACATGTATGATTAAGACTATGAATTCATCAGTTAAAAGAAGAAAGAGTGGGGTAAGGAGTCCATATTAGTAAAAGTAAGAACAAAAATTGTGTTAAACACACTATTCCACATTTATGTTATAAACAATAACTTGTCCTAGTCACGAGCCCATATCCGCTATATATATTTTTTGGGTGGTGCAGGTGTCCCAGCCTCCCTCGTCAGCTGGCCTGTATCTCTATATTGCTAGAAGTAGTTTTTTTCAAGACTCGAATCGATGTCACATTTGTGTAAGATTTTTCCATTCAAGATAGATTTAACTACCAATGGCATTGAAACAAACAAAATTATCACATTTGTGCATCAAGAAATACAGATATTTGTATTTGTGTCAAATTAGTACTACTAGGACTCTAGGGAGTAATGTGGATTCCCATTCACATCAAATAAGCTTCTAAATCTTAGCTCAACTTGTCTTCCAGAATGTGGAAATTGGAATATATTCACTCCACCTTTGATTCCATGGAACCCCATTCCTTTGGAAGATGCTATATGCTCTTTCCTTTTTTCAACCCATTAAACAAATCATGCTCTGATGCTCATCAATATATACACAAACACATGCATACTGGTAACTAGGAACAAAAAAAATACTGCTACTCCTCGAATCGCTTTCGCTTTTCTTGTTGTTGGTACAGAGAAAGGGGAATTTGGGGATGGATCATGCGGCTGAAGCTCAAAGAACAGACCTAATGACGATTACTCGTCATGTTCTTAATGAGCAATCCAAGCACCCGGAAGCTCATGGTGACTTCACCATATTGCTCAATCATATTGTTCTTGGCTGCAAATTCGTCTGCAATGCTGTTCAGAAGGTCCTCTCTTTCTTAGTTCTATCTTGTTTGATTCAGTCTTGCGTAATTGTATTGGCATGAAATTACAATGTAAATTCTGGTCAAAATTTGAAGCTGTTAAGAAAAAGAAAGAAAGCCCACTAATAAGCAGTAGATTAACGATTTAATCAGAAGTTTTCTCAAATTCCACAAATATATAGGGAAAAACACAACTTTGTCCTCTTTTTTTTTTTGGACTCATTTTGTGTTCAAATGGTCATTCTAATGATCACCCTTTTGCAGGCAGGTCTTGCAAAACTCCTTGGACTTGGAGGAGAGACAAATGTTCAGGTGAACCTTTTTTTTGATCTTGCAAAAGTTTGATCAATATGCAGGCTTCATATTTCTCCAATGGTTATGTTTTGCTCAATGCATATGGTATCTATTAAAGCTTTGGGAGTTGCATTCAATGACGAGGTTTGTAACATTTTCAGGGTGAAGCACAAAAGAAACTGGATGTACTGTCAAACGAAGTTTTTGTCAAGGCTTTGATAAGCAGTGGACGGACCGTAAGTTTCCAATACTGTAGGACACTCTTGTTGCTTGATTAAATGCCCCAATTAGCCCGTGCTTCAGAGAATTCATAGTGTTCACAAAAAAACCAGTAAAATCAGAATTGTTGTTACTCTACTCTCTTGACACTGATTGTGCCACGAAAGATACCCCATGTGTAATGTATTGTTACTAAAACTGTATAACATCTTCCCTGCCTTTTCTTGCCAGTGCATTCTTGCATCTGAGGAGAATGAGGAAGCTATATTTGTGGAGCCATCGAAGCGAGGAAGGTTTCTGCTGATATACTTTGTTTTAATCAAGTACCTATGAAGTTTTTGAGTAATTGGAAAGTTTCCAACGTCTTTTATCTAAAATTCTTCCCGACATTGCAGATACTGTGTGGTTTTTGATCCACTGGACGGGTCCTCAAACATTGACTGTGGTGTTTCAGTAGGAACTGTATGGCCTCTCTATGGAAGATATACCTTGATATTGCTTTGGCCTTTTTTCTTTCTTTTAACTTCTA
The DNA here is from genome assembly GCA_020921065.1 of Vaccinium darrowii. Taxonomy (NCBI): domain Eukaryota; kingdom Viridiplantae; phylum Streptophyta; class Magnoliopsida; order Ericales; family Ericaceae; genus Vaccinium; species Vaccinium darrowii. Next base: position 49,002,106 of record CM037152.1, on the reverse strand, counting down.
TATTAGGCACCTGATCTGTTTTTCCCCCTTCTTGTTTGACTACGTACCCATTTGAGACATAGACGATGAAAACATTTGTTTGAAACATCTCTCCCCTTTTTTTTTTTGAATTGCCTATTATTGGGTACAGATATTTGGGATATATATGGCGAAAGATAAGACGAATCCAACTCTTGATGATGTATTACAATCTGGGAAGAATATGTTGGCAGCAGGTTACTGTATGTATGGAAGCGCTTGCACGGTAGATATCATTTCATCTCTTAGCAGATCCCAATCTTTTAGCACAGAACGAGTTTTTATGTTCTCAATCGTAACAACATGATTACTTGGGCACATGACGGTGTTGTAGCTAGTTCTTAGCACTGGAAATGGTGTCAATGGCTTCACGCTCGACCCATCTATTGGGGAGTTCATATTAACTCATCCAGATATAAAGGTAAACATCTCTGATTGCTTATATTGACATTGAAAAATCTATTCTCTTACGGTTATTGGAACATGAGAAGGGGAAACAAATGTTTTGCACGTACAAAAAAATGTTTTGCAGTAACAGTTCATAGTATTTTGTAGCTTTTCATGTTCTTACAATGTACCTTGTCCTCGAAGAATTCAAAACTTCTCTATAGTTTGTCGTTTGATGGGCGTGCTTTGTCCGCTTGTTCTGTGAGCAGGTTCCAAAGAAAGGAAAGATCTACTCAACAAATGAAGGGAATACGAAATACTGGGATGAACCGACTGCAAAGTATGTGCAGCTAACTTAGATGATTATCATATGTTTCTTTTAGCCTCGATATGGCTACTATCCTTCCTCCTCATTTCATAAGCAGGTACGTCGAAAAATGCAAGTTCCCTAAGGATGGTTCGTCACCAAAGTCCCTTAGATACATCGGAAGGTATGTGGTTTTTTCGGCCTTATACAAGTTTTAGGATTTCTCAAGACCTTAATTTACAAGTTCCACAATGAGTTCCCTTATTATTCTGTTGTAAAGTATCTAATGATTCACTTCACTTGATGAAGTATGGTAGCAGATGTTCACCGAACATTGCTATATGGAGGAATCTTTTTGTACCCTGCTGATAGGAAAAACCCAAATGGGAAATTACGGTAGGTCACCTGACTCCCCTTTAAATCTTAAATTGTGTCCTTCCATTAACACTGCATATCAAGTGCTGCATTCATGCTACGTATGCCCCGTACTAATCACATTTCTTTTTCTGATATCGCATTCCCTCTTCTTTCCAAACGCTTGAGTCTGATATACGCGACAGTGTTCTTTATGAGGTATTTCCGATGTCTTACTTGATGGAGCAAGCTGGAGGTCAAGCCTTTACCGGCAAGCAACAAGTATGTATGAACTTCTCTGTCTTTGCGGAACTTAGTTCCACTTATTCGCTTCTTGAGAGCGATAACAAAATGAGAAGACCCTATAGTAAAACCATTTCAATCTGGAAACAAACACAAAGCTAAAATGTGAATCTGAAATTTTTGTGTAGTTAAAAGTTGTTAACTTGGTGAAGTGGTTGTTTTGGTTAGGCACTTGAGCTGCTTCCGAAGAAGATACACGATCAGTCCCCCATATTTCTTGGCAGCTACGATGACATTGAGGAAATTAAATCACTCTACGCTGCTGCTGAAGAAACAAAAGCGTAAAATCTTCAAGATTCCGAAACAAAAAAAAATCTTCTGATACTCGTAAAGTAATCTTGAGATTTTTAAGCTCGTGATTACCCAAATCTGTAGGGTTAAGGCTCCAATGTACCAAATTATACAACTGATGAATCTAACTTTATCCATTATCATTATCTCATCAATGGGGATATATTCCAGGTGGGAATTTGGAAAGATCCAAAGCTTACAGCCTGCATGCATGATTTGATGCCAAAGCTGTTGATTGACCAGATAAAAGCATATCCAGTTTAGCCAATCGCCTCAATACTCTACTGATCTGTTTATGATTAGTTTGGTGTTGGTTTCATTTGAGGGGTAGGCCAGGGTTGCATTGCTGGTGTATCCGTATTAAAATAGTAGGTCTCGCATGTGCTCTGGTACGTACCTTCTGAATTAGCTATACTTTCTTTGTTGTAGACTTTGAAGTTTTGTCCTTTTAGAATTAGATATAGTCACCGCAGGTACTGGGAGGTGGGTTTGGGCCTCTATGATCAATCGAAGTGTTCGTAAGCTGGTCCGGACACTTAAATATTATATTAAAAAAATGAATTAGAACTTGGTCTATGCTCTCCTCTCCTTTTGAATCGAGACCCTTGCAAGACACTCTGATGATGCTTAACTCAGTAAACTTAAGGGTTGAGGTAAAATGAAATATTGTTATGAATTTGACAATGGAAAGAATGTATTTCCTGCTTTATCCCAGTGGTTGTGTTGGCCTCCAAGACTCGTAAGGTCATAGTGAACACTATGACTCTGTTCAGTTACCAGGAATGTTGTGCGTGAAAGTTGTTTTCAGGAAAAATGAATTAAAGTGAAGTGAAGAAAAAAGTAATTCTATTTACCTGTGACAAAGGAATTTTGCAGGAAAACTATAGTTTATCAATTCCAACATTGGAGCCCTATGATAGATTTATGACATGTTCACCATAGGTCCTGGCTATTTCTTTTTTGTATGTGATGGAGTCTTAGAAAACGAAAGCCATAACTAGGTAGCGATGATGATTGGTTTCATAATGGGACAATTCGTGCTATTCCCCAAAGTTGACGACGGGGGAATTCCTTGTAAAACGATTACATTTCATTATAAAAATGTATTACAATTTTAGTTTTAAAAGAAGGGTTGACAAAATCTCAGTTTTGCATTAAAAAAAACTGAGATTTTATCAACCATTCTCCTCATTTGATAAAATCAAGGGTGATTTTATCAAATCAACAAGAAACTCAGCCTAAATTAATTATATTATATAATTCACATATACGCAACGGAGGAGCTATAGTGGGGCCCACTGGGGTCTTGGCCCCACCCATTTTTTAAACTAGTAGTATAGAGGTATAAGTCTCTTTTTTTGGGGGTATAAATTTGTACATTAGTTTCTTTTAAGGTATGCCAAATTTAAATTTTTTAAAATCACCGTTCAAATTCTTGTAGATTACTCTCATAGACAAGAAGTATATATACGTAGGCCAAGTTTTCCAAAAGATAAAATCATTTGGGAAACTTAGCCATAGTGAATTAGTTACCGAAGAAAAAGTATAACAAATTCACATAATTATTGTCACATTAGGCCAAAATTGTTTTAATTTGTGTATGATACAAGAAAACTAAAAAATATTTCAATTTCAATATAAAGAGTTCTATACTTTTTCCAGCAATTAATACTTGGGTCGGCCACTCGGCCAATATGTATCTGACCAGCCGTGGCCATGGGTCGGCTCCTGTATTGTCTCCCTCTTCCACTGAGTTAGGAATCTATGTTTCCAATGACAATTACTAGTATAATTATAATAAAAGAGTTGCTTGCATCATTTGACCGGAAAAAAAGATCATAGGAAATACAGTAATTTGGAAGATTTGAAAGGAAAATAAAATGAGAGAAAATTTGAGGTTGCTCTTGGGTTGGAACTTAGAAGTAATGTTTTGTTTTTTGTTTTTAACTTCAACTTGGAACTTGGAATTAATGTTGTGAAATGTCAATAACCACTTGGTTTGGTAGTCAAAACTCGAGAGTCAGTGGTTTATTTCCTTCAAGTTTGGGTTCAAAAGCTCATGCTATGAATTTTTGGTGATGGACTCCTCTCGATACTCTGTAATTTATATCACTCCATATCCATCCATAATCTCAATTTTTGTCCGTATCTTGAGTTCAAAATTATGATCCAAATAGTGCACCTTGTCGATCGTGCAAAGAACAACAAGTGTACAAAAAATATCGACGTGATCGGATATCAATAGATATTTGAATGAGCTACACTTTTTGTAAATAGTAAGGTTAAATTATAGAATATATTTACCACTTATTTTGCATAACAATCTGGAAACTTGTTCACCCATCTATCGATATGCGATTAAATTGTCATTTTGTAGACTTATAGTTATTTGCGTGTTCTACAAAGTAAACAGTTTGAGTTATAGGTTTGAGTTGGAGATGGGGGTGGAAAATTGAGAGTATGGAAGAATGGAGTACAGATAAGTGCTCCTCCCAATTTCTTATGGGTTTAATTTATTCACAGGGGAACTAAGATAGAAAGTTAAAAAAAAAAAAAAGAATGCTGGATATCCGATTTATAAAACCTTGATCAATTCGTTAGTGTACCATTTTGGAGCTACCATTGGCCTAAATTTGATTGTTTGGCCAAAATTTGAGCGAAAGTGACAGATGCTTTGAAATTTTGAATATCAGTGGTTTTCAATTGACTCAGTCATTTTTTTGTTTTTTTCAAAATGTTTTTTTGCTTTAAAAAAATTTGCTAATGGTGAAATTTCACCACGGTATTCTCGGTATTCTTGTACTTCAAGTCATAAAATCAGTTAATGTTTGTGAGGGAAATGACTAACTGATTTGACAACTTGTTTAAGAAAACATAAAAGCTCATTTGACAATTTACAGTCCAAGAATACCGAAAATACAGTAGCAGTACTGGAAACTCGGAACCGGAAGCCCTGTAGTGAGTGAGTTCACTACATGCATGTAGTGAGTACTCTCGGCCGTCCGATCCGAGATCAACGATCCGGATAAATTAGAGTTAAAGTAAATGTAAAAGTGTTTTTTAAAGTGTTAGACAATCTAGACCGTTGATTTTGGATCGGACGACCGAGAGAGCTCATTATATATATTTAGTGAGTTCACTCACTACAGGCCCCCGGATCGGTGGAAACTCACCCTAATTAGAACGACAGGAAATGAAGGGAAATAAAGAGAGACACAGGAGTATAAGTGTCACCCAAACCTCCATAATTGGAAGTTGGTTCAGTTTCCATTTTTATATGGACAAACAAAGGAAATGGTTTGATTGCTTGTTTTATGGAGTATTTTAATAAATGATTACAGCCTGTGATTGGCATCATTCCAACTGTCAACTTAAGATTCCAAATATTAACAAAATTATTTATTGTGTTGCCAACCATTACATTCCTTAAATATTTCTGGTGCCTTGTGGAGAATGTTGAGACAGCCAGCAAAGCCCCAAAATAAGCCCCCCATATAATCACCCCCCACAAGCCTAGCCTTCTCTTCATCTTTGTTTTCTTCTTCTTCTTCATCATCATCTTTCTCTCACTTCCAAGAGAGAGAGAGGAGGAGGATTTACTCTTACGAGAAGAGAGAAAAAGGAGAGATTTTTAAGAGATGGGAGCCTGTGCTAGCGTCGCGAAGGCCATGAGAGGTGATGCTGGTGCGAAAGCGCCACCACCGGAGCAACCGGTAGAGGAAACTACTGCCCCGGTAGAGACGGTCACCGAGAAGGAGGTCCCGGCTGGAGAGCCATCCGAAATCGTGGTTAGTGAAATCAAAATCTTATCTAAAATCATATACAATGCGCTTTGTTTTTGTTTTTTTTTTTTGGTTTTTTTTTGGGTTAAAAATCAATTTTCTAAGATTATAAATGATATTATTGTTCGTATAGCTTAGTCAGATGGATAGTTGGGATAGTTTTGAGACTTTAAATACTTGTTGCAATTTTCAAACCTGTAACATAATGGGGCCTTAGGAAAATTGAGGGGGTCAATTGGCCCAACCTTACCATGTACACAAGGAGAAGGAAATTATGGAGGAAGAAAGTGGCCAATCTCTTGGATCTCCATTTTTTTTTACGGTTAAAGGTGTCCAGATAGGACGTCATTCATACCGAGGCTGAGAGAATAATGTTGGATATGCCTAAGGAAATGAGACTTTCTTAATCAACTAGGATTTTTTAGATAATACGACAAGCTTCAAGATCTATATAATAAGAAGATGAGAGAAAAAATAAAAAGAAAATGATGTCAAGAAAATGAGTTGGGTTTTTGGCCTATTGGGGAAGGGAGATTATTTATTTCCCTTTTGAGAGTGATAAAATGAGAAGAAGGGAAAGAGGAGAAGGATATGATTCAGGACTAAGCATATGAGTCGCACGGAAATGTCGGGTGAATAAATTAAGGTGTTAGCGCATTACGAGGCGGTACTCCAAGACCGTTGAATAATTACTTCACACGCATTATACTTACCTTAGGTTGAAAAGATTGAGAGTGACAGGGCCATGGGGAGGATTGGATTGAAATTTACAGTGAGAAGGAATTACAAGTAAAGTAGATAATTGGGTTAACATATTTAATTACTCCCAACTGAAGATAGCTATATATATAAATTTATAATCCAGTTTTATTTAGTTTGGGGAATTAATTAGTGAGTAGTTTGGCATAATAATCCCTGTAAATTATTATTTTTATTTTTATTCAATTTTTTTGGCATTTATTAGTTTTTCGTTAGTATTTTTTTTTTGTGCATTGTTGGTTAGTCTCGACTTGATGAATCTAACAGTCAAAATTTACCTTCAAACCTAATTTTTTTTTTGAATAAAAGAGGGAAATAGTTTTGAACGTAATTTTTTATTTATAGGTTCGTGTTCAATAATCACCCTGTAATTTATCTATTAATACTGAGGATTAGGCTACCAAATCCACCTCTCTTCGTGGTTTTCTAAACCCATCCATTTGGCTCAAGTTCACAACTGAGACTACCAGTCGCCATCAAAAAATGAAGCAATATTCCATGGTCTTGGGTCACTTTCACGTGATGCCCCAACTCCATTACCAATCGAAACGGGGGATGGTGACCAATTGCTCTAAAAAAATTGGGCTGTTGTGGGTCCACCCATGTCAGTCCAAATCCAGCCTTGGAGCCGGCCATGGAACAGGGCCTTCAAATAGGCCGGCCCGAATCAATTATGGGCCTGTCGTAGTACTTATAAAAAAGTAGCTTATTTTTTACTCAAAAACTTGTAAGTTATCGATACTGGTACATCAACTCGAATTCAAAAATTCCCATTGCACACTTAACTGCTAATACGTGACCATTTCGTTACAATCCGGGTCAATAAAATTCTCCACATTGCACCCAAATTTTAATGGTATTAACTATTTCATTGTGGTAATAATAACAGAGTGAAGCACCAAAAGAGACACCAGAACCGGAGACGACAATCGGAATACAGGAACCAGAGGCAGCACCCGTCAGTTCGGAGGAGAAGGTAACAGAAGCCAAGGTTGAATGAAGCTTTAATTTGTCCAAAAACAAAAAAACCTGGGGGACTGGCTTCTATTGGAAAATTGATGATTGGAAACCAAGGGATAGATTGCGTTTTGTTGGCATGTGTAAGATAAATTTGTGTGAAATTAGCTTTATTTTCTTTTGGTGATTGCTGTTTGGAAATTCTGGATTTGATTCACATTGTTTCAAAGATACAATGGGTGTTAATCATATTCATCTTATTTCTCTCTCTCTCTCTATCTCTCTCTCTCTCTCTCTCTCCTCAACAAAATTCTGATAAGACAACTTTAGAATGTCTTGGTTAACTTATGCGTATTATCGACTAACCATTAACAACCAATGTAGCGTAGAATATTTTCTACAGTATTTGTTATTTCCTAATCTAGTATTCTATCCTAAGGCCCAATTCTTTCACTGATTACTGGTATTATACTCTTCTTTAGTCGGTTGATGTTAGTGGATTTTGGTGATTTTAATGAAACTAATTTAAATATAGTTATGATTTAACTTATCTATGCAATTTTCAAGTACTTTAAATAGTTAATGGAGATGATATCTCAATTTCAAGCGATCCGTGATTCAAAACCGAAAATGAACCCTATGTTAATGGATTGGATTAGTTCGGCTATAAGAATTTTATGGGTTTATTGGTTTGGTTCTCTAAATTCATAATACTTTTTTTTAAGGCAAAAAATTTCATTAATTTTGAAATTGTTACAAGACTAAAAGGAGTAAGGGAAAAACAACATAGAACTCGAAGAGAAAAAAAGATTGTCTAATCCGAGACCCAAACCAAAGATTGGTAAGAAACCAATCGATGTAGCCCATTGAGACAAGCCCGCAAAAGACCCTATGGGTCAAAAAACCCAGATCTACAAAACCCTTAGAAGCACACAACTACGGCAACTAGAAAATCCTAAGAAGCACACAACTACGTCAGCTAGAAAATCACTGCCAAAAATGGGCTAAGCCCAAAATAATAAAATCCTATGAAGCATACAACTACGGCAACTAGAAAATGGCTGCCACCGCGGCCTTTGGAACCAGATGATCGAGCTCCTGTGAGCTGTCCTGTTGTACAACCCACCAGCCACTTTAAGTCACTAGAATCATGAGCATCACCAAAAGCACCCGCCCATGGTCGCCTCCAAAAGCTCACACCCGAAGGGCCTCAAAATACCCAGAATAAAACAATTACAGCTAAATTAGCACAAGGGCCCCAAAAATGCCCAGATAAAACATTAAAGCCCAAGGAGCAAAACCCAAAAGATTAAGCCCGGCACAGTAACTAATTTGACTGATGGGATCCGGTGCCACTCGATCCCTCTATGTACCATTAAAGTTTAGATGAACCCTAATCACAAGTTATATGAATGTAACAAGAAAAATCAAAACTTTCCACACCATAAAATCGACCGGCCAGAAGGTTTTTTGGTAGACACTCTGGAAGATATGTTCAAGAACTTCATCATGATGTATCTCCAGTGGGCTGCATATAATAGGCATTACAGTTACGTGATTTGATTTATCTTGTGTTCTTGGATATTCACTTTTGGGAGAGAAATAAAGAACAAGTCTAAAACCACGTGCCGCATTGTGTGTAAACCTCAACGGTCCACGTAGATGAAAACGCATGTCGTTAAAGAGATACACATTTATTTGGGGTACATATACTAAGTTTCGGGCCTCATAAAGATGTGTGGTGGAGGAGAAGCTTGGCCACGGAGCATTGAATAATATTTGGTTGTTGATGTAAAGTTGGTGGAGAAAGAAATATCCAGAAAATGAAGCTATTTGCCTTTATTTAAAGGTAAAATATGCCATTAAGATATGGAATGAGTACTACGGTGACCTCAATTAAGAATTTTTACTATAGTATTCTCGGTATTTTCGCCACTCACATTCTAATTGGCAAAAATATCGAAAATACAATAACGAAAACTCACCCTAAGTGATTAGAATCAATACCCAAAACAGGGGATGACCTTGAAAAAGAGCAATGCTACAACTAACTAGTATACACAAATGTATACTAACTATTACACCAAATGTACACCTGACGCTACTACATTAATGCATTATTGAATTTATGGTTAGACTCATTCACTAAAAAAGTTTCATATGAACCTTTAGTGGAGTTTGTATACTGGTCAGTGCCTCTATCATTTCTGAAAGAAAATGAGCAATGCTAAAGCCAAAAATATGTAGTTATACTTAAAAAAATTTACTATGCTAAATTTAAACTATCCTAATAATTCATGGTGTCTAAGCAAAGTTTACGTACAGCTTAACCAATCTATAGATGATCAATTGCGCCGTTCAATGGTAGAAGACCCGATTAAGGTCGAAATAAACCCCAAATGGATTGGCCCCACTAGAGTCATATACTTCACTTAGGTTTCCCGACAAAGACCCAGGAGAGAGCAAACTCCTAATTTTCATATTTTTACCACGAGGCCAACCTCTTGCATTTGTTAAAGCTTTTGTTTTCCAATTTCCTTCAATTAATTGCAAGGGTACTAGTAGGAAAACAACAAAGATCTATGCAATTGCATGTATACTAGTACTTTGACGTTCTTTCTCCAGAGTTCCAGACTTTGAGCATCAATGTAGATTGTAGGAATAGGAAAGAAAAAGGTCGGAAGAAGATACGAATATATATGAAGGAAAGTTCGAAGAAAGTTTTTTTTTATAAAGAGATAGAAATATCATTGAAAGAGCAACCTGAGGTATAAAAGAAGTTTATGCAAGGAGAAACAACAAATATATACAACAACATAACACCAAAAAACAACAAAAACGACAGCACTAGGGGTAGTCAACCTCATCGGTGTCCGGGTGAGGTACAAAAAGACCCAGTGCATGCCTGGCTAATCGATGAGCACTGAACCTCCTGCCGATCAACTTTAGTGATCTTGCAAAAATTCAACTTTGCAATCTCCTTCCTCAGGTTGCGTAGCAAAAAAGTGTCATGGTGGTAACACTCACTCCTGCTCCCCATCTGCATAACAGCATTAAAACAATCAGTAAGAATATAGATATTAGAATTTTTTTTTTAACAGGCACCATTTAACCGCTTGATTTATTGCTTGAATTTCTGTTTGGATAGGGCTGCAACTATATGTGGATATTGAGTGTTGAGCAATTAGAACACATGTACACGAAGAACACATGTACTTTAAAGTTCGAAGAAAGTTAGTACTGTAACTTTAGTGCTTGATTGTTTGGGAGAATTGAGGATGGGATTGGTTTAAGAAAAAATAAATGGGGCCCACCTAGTAAGGGATTGTCCCCTAATCCTTTGGGAAAACAAACGGGGATGGGATTGGAGCCACTCATCAAGTGAATCTGAGTTACTTATTCCTACTTTTTAGGTACTTAACATTTCTGTTATGGTGGGGACTAACTAGAGCCAATACTCTACATAACACTCCTAACCAAACATAGTACAAATTAAGCTATATATAATCTCCTCCCCATATTCACATAGGATAAAAAAAAACACGAGGACTCCCAGTTTTCCAATCCCTCGAAACAAACAAGCCCTGAGGCCATGTTTGATAACAAACGTAGTTTTTAGAGAATTGGGCAAGCCCAGAGGCCATGTTTGATAACAAACGTAGTTTTTAGAGAATTGGGGGGGGGGGCTGTAGTAAGCCGAACTCACTACAAGGTGTAGTGAGCTCGGCTCAGCTGTTCGATCGGCGATCAATGGTTAGGATCATCTTACGCTCTAAATAGAAATAGATAACCCCTGTGTTTAATTTGCTCCAGACTAGTAGTATAACAGATTGGTAATAACTTGTTTGATTAGTAACAATGTCAAATTTACCCTTAACTAACTTCCTTCCCCTTTTTCACATTTGGTATGTTTCAATAAATTTTCTATATATTACGTCATTTTTTTATATATAAAAAAGGAGGACTATTTTTTTTTTGCCATGGTTTGTTCCATTGTCGAACTTGGCCACTCTATTTTTTTACAAGAATATCCATGTATTGTTTACAAAAGAAAAAAAAAGATTGTTTGTTCCATGTAAAAAAAGATTGAACATTCAAATTGAAATTTTAGTCAATTTTAATTAAACAAAATTTAATTTTTCAATTTTGAGATTTCACCACAAAAGCCACTAATTAAGAATCATAGATGGACCATGAGTCGAAAGTGATCGCAAATTGAGGGCCAACGTTGGAACACGTGGGAGTGAGAGAGGCATGCGGTTATTATGGTTTTTTCACACCACCAAGTCTTTTTTTTTTTTTTTTGTGAGAAATAGATAGAAATATCATTAATAAACAACCATACAAAGTCCCAAGATCCAAAGGTACCTAAAAGCAAGAACAAAATTAAACAACATTAGTTAGGCTAAAAAGAAGATCCATCGCCGGTGTCCTGGTGAGTAGCAAAAGAGGCCAGAGCATGCTTAGCAAGAAGATGAGCCCTTTGAACATGTTGGCGTACAACCTTCGAAATTCTACAAAACGACAGCTTTGCCACTTCCGCTGGCAAATTGCGCAACAAAAATGTGTCATGGTGATTACACTCAGCCTTCCCTGCGATATGCATAATTGCATTGAAACAATTAGAAAAAACATGAACCACATTATAATTTTGATTTAAATCCCATCTAATTGCTTCATAATAGGCTTGAATTTCGGTTTGAATAGGTGTCGAGCTAAATAAAGATAACGCCTGCTTTGCAATTAGAGAACCATGAGTAAGACTAGCCGTGAAACCTATACCACTCCAAGCATTACCCTCCTTCCAAGCGCCATCCACGTGAAGATGACAAGTACGTCGAGCATCCTCAGGAACAGAACAATCTTTAATGACAAAGGATGGATTATTGACAGTTGGTGAAGTATTTGCGGGTAGTGCTTTGGAGTTTGAGATCCAATTTGAAGCTTTGAAATATCACAATGCAAATTCCTTGGCCATACCAAAGGTTGTGTCTGTATTGAAAGGAGTGTCCTAGAACACCACACGATTTCTACCCTTCCAGATGGCCCAAAGAATAGATGTAAAGTGGGAAAGTTTCCTCTTGTCCTTATACAGTTGAATTATCCAATTTATCAGCCAATGAGTAAAAGAAGAGTCTTGTAAATTGCTCAAAGATGGTCTCCCAAACTCACTAGATTCCCAAACCGTAATCACTTGCGGACAAAAGCAGAATAAGTGCTCAGTAGATTCATTCTCAACTCCACATAGAGGACAAGATGTAGGAACATGATGGAGGCGTGAAGCCACATTTTCCTTGATTGGCAAAATTCCCTTAAGGCATTTCCATATAAAGATCTTAATTCACTAAGGAAGATTAAGATGCCAGACCAGCTTCTAAATATTATGATCATTATAAACCCACACAGAGGAGCTGGAGGGGGACCTTTGCATATCATACAGGGATCTATATCCTGACTTGGTACTGTAATTTCCTGAGTTAGTGAAAGTCCAGATAAGTTGATCAGATCCACTTGTGACAAGCAGAGGAATAGCTAGAGCTTCATGGACAAGAAAATTTGGAATCGTCTCTTTAACTCTATTCACATTCCAGATTTTCCCATCAGGTCCTTCGTCCAGGAGAGAGGATACCTTGATCTCACCCGAACCACTGAATGGAATTAGATGATTAAGAGGCTTGTCCAACTTGGGAATCCACCTGTCATGAAAGAGATTAATAGAAGTCCCGTCCCCTACTCGCCAAGAAACATGTTTAGCAATGAGGTCTCGACCAAAAAGGATGTTTTTCCAAGCCTAGGAGGAATTAGAATGAGCCTTTACATTAAGCAAGTTATCCTTGGAGCAATACTTAGGAAGAAGAATACGTGAGATGAGAAGATCCGGATTATTGAGAAGACACCAACATTGATTTGCTAGAAGGGCCTGATTGAAAAGCTTACCATCTCGGATTCCCAATCCACCCTCACGTTTATACCCTGAGATCTTTCTCTAGGCCAGCCAATGGATGAGCTTTCTATCATTAACTTTCCACCAATAATTAGCAGCTATGCTATTGAGCTTGTCACATATGGAAGTCGAAAACTTATAAATAGAGCACAAATAGAGTGTTTGGCCAGCCAGAATTGATTTGATCAAGGCTAACTTCCCTGCTTGAGAAATATCAGATTTACATCCTGCGAGAGCTTTTTCTGCTCGATCAATAATAAATTTAAAACAGTCTCGTTTATTAGTTGTGGTCTTCAAAGGGAGTCCCACATAAGGAACTGGCTCCAAATTGATAAGAACATGGAAAAAGTCCATAAATCTCCTAGAGAAAGTTGACGGGGTATTAAGACTGAAGGTGATATGAGACTTTTGCCGGTTAATATTTTGGCCTGAGAAATGGCTAAAATCCTCCAAAGCTCTCTTAAGATGACCACAACTATCTAGATTTAGTTCAAAGAAGACTAGGCAGTCATCTGCAAAAAACTGATGAGAGAGAGATATACCTGTTCTCGATAATTTGAGGCCTTTGCTTTTACCAGATGCATCCAAGTGATTGAGGACACATGAAAACGTTTCCAGATAAATAATAAAGAGATAAAGAGATAAAAGATCTCCTTGACGCTGGCCTCTCTGAGGAAAAAATCTATCTGTTGGAGTACCATTGATCAGAAGAGAATATGAGACAGTGGAAAAACACTGTTGTAACAAATTGATCCACTTATCAAAGAATCCCATCTTTCGCAGAGTGAAGACTAGAAAATCTCAATTTACTCTGTCAAAAGCCTTACTCATGTCCAACTTGAGAGCAGCTTTAAAGTTATTCCTTGTTTTGGAATAAGCAATAAGGTTGGAAAATTCACACGCCGGGTGAGAACTATCAGAAATCAACCTTCCCAGAACAAAAGCATTTTGGGATTGCGAGATGTAGGACAGGAGAACAAACTTGATCCGATTGGCCAAAATCTTCGAGATAATTTTGTAGATTACATTGCACAAACTGATTGGCCTAAAGTCAGTCGGAGATGCTGGAGAATGAATTTTTGGGATGAGGGCAATGTAGGTATAATTGATTTGCTTAAGCATATGTCCATAATTGAGAAAAGAAAGCACTGCATTAGTGACAAAAGAGCCCACAATGTCCCAATATTTCTGGAAAAAGCATCCTGAGAAGCCATCCGGACCTGGTGCTTTATGAAGTGCACAAAGTCTTGATTGGATTGGAAATAACACCCCCTTGGGTTATCCCCGTTTTGGGCCTATACTATGAGTTTATACCAATCTTCTACCCAAAATTCAAACCAAACACCCATGTAGAGGGTCCACCGGACTTACAATAACTACCATCAAACAGGGCCTTAGTTTCTAGTACTACTTAGAGGGTGTTTGAGAGCCTTATTTTTAGCTTTTTATTTTCAATTTCTTGGCTTTTTTACTTTTGAATTATGGTCAAAATATATTTTGAATTTGGAAGCATGCACTCAGAGTAAAAGGGAAAATTCCAAATGTGGACCAGAAACCATACAAAAAAATTGCCCTTTTATTTCTTTTTCTAGTTTTGATCAAAGACGAGGAGAAATAGACTTGTTAAACTACTTCAAAAAGAATTACTTTTCCACTGCCATCTCCTTTTTGAAAGGATAGAAAAGCTTATTTTACAAATATGCTTTAACCGAACATGTTGTAAAGTTGGTCATACTCCACACTAGTGCTGCAGGGGCGGCCAGATCTTCTAGAGTTTTTCGTTAATATGGTATTTATATTTCTCCAAATTTCCAAAATCTTCCACTTGACATGGTTAGTATTTTTGTTTTTCCTAAACCCAACAGGTTGGCATGATGGTCAAGACGTGAAACTTAGGGGTTGTTCGATTTCAAGGTTTGAAACCTCTAAAGTGCCATCAATTCATTTGGGGTTAGTTCATACAGAGTTTTGCTCCAATTTTAATTGGATTTTCTACGAATGGATTGGCCCCTAAAATTAGTTCATATGGAGTTTTGCTAACTCAGATACCTAAGTTATTAAAGAACATGGTGTTTTTCCTACTTATGAAAAAGGAATACAACATTGTTGTTGGGGTGGTCTAAAGCCTCAGCTTCTTGGGTTTATGCTCTACGCCGTCATTGCGCCTAAGGTATTAGTACTTTGTTGCAAACAAGATTCTTTAAGTATATGTTGAGCTTGTGAAGCCTAATTCGACTTTAGTCACGCTTCGCTGATGATTCAGAGTTCAATCTCTTTTACCACGTATGGTTATTATAGTAACCCACGATGTAAATGCTAAGTTATAAATATTTGCTATACACAACAACAGATGAACTTGGACTCTTTCTCTCATTCGATACATACTTAAAACTGGTGTGAGCTACATGTTCCTAACGTTCTATTGGGAAACCACGTAAAATCTCTATTTCTTTGCGTTCTTGTTTTTTTGTTCGTTTTTATTGGTTTAACTGAATCTTCTACACTATGGATGCTGAATATGACCCCAATACATCTGTAAGGAGAACACCAATAGCTGGAAATTTAACTGGGTTCACCAATTTGCCCCATTTTTATTGCAATAAACATACGGGTACATAAATTATTGTATAAAAAAATGTACAAATTAGTTTATTTGGGCCCACTCCATGTTCCACACGGATGATTGGAGCCGTTCATGTTTTTCAAAATAATGTTTACTAGTACCCCATATAAAATTAGCTCAATCGGATAATGGTAAATGCTTCATCGGTTTATCTAAGTTTTGGTGCACAATTAAAAACTGAATAAACTGATAGAGCATTTATTGATATCTGATTGAGCTGATTTTGTATGGGATACTAATAAACATTATGTTGAAAAACACGAATGACATCCGTGTAGGACGTGGAGTGGTCTCAAACCAACTAATTTGTACATTTTCTATACAATAGTTTATCCACGCCTGGTAATTAATGTGCTATTCTTTTTATTGTGTACGCGAAACCAAATTAGTCAATTTAATGTTATGATCAAGCTGATAAATCGCCCATCAGTTCCGGAAAGAATCTCATAAAAAAGGGGAAAAACAAAATTGGAAAGCATTGGTTGACAGAGATGTGCAAGAAATGGATCAATAGCTTGCCAAACCCATTCATATTTGTCTGTTCCTTTTGAATTTGAGTTAGAATTCGAGTTTCCTTTTAAATTTCCAAAAAGAAAAGGTTTGTGGAAAAACTACTCAGTTATCTCAAAGTCGAGTAGACTTACTTTGGGTAATGAACTACTAGTCAAATTCTCGTTTTATTAAAGATTACGAACATTCAAACTGAACCTTAATGTTATGATCAAGTTGATAAAAACGCCTCGAGCGGAAGAATTTCTGACATAAGGGGAAAAAATAGAATCATGAAAGCATTGGTTGATGAACATGAGCAAAGAAATGGATATATATTAATCGCTTGCCAAACCCAAGTTATACTATTTATCTTTGCCTTTTTTTTTTTGGAAATTTTGAGTTAGAATTAGGGTTTCCTTTTAAATATAGTGAACTACACGTTTCTACAAGTATAGCTAGCAAGTTAGCAACCCACTACTAGTAAAAGAGATCTCTTCCAAGTACACTTTCCTTGACAATCTTTTGCCCTCTGTCCCTTTGTCTACTTGAAGAAAACAGGTAGGATAACATTTCCTTACGCAATAATGGAACTTTTGGCGGCCGAGGGTCCTGTAGTGCAGAAAATGCACTATACGTTGTAGTGCGCATTATCCGGTCGTCCATTTTAACAATGAACGGTTCGGATTTAATCCAAAAAATCAACAGTCGGATTCAATTTACTGCTCAGATTAAATCCGAGCCGTCCATTATCTAAATGAACGGTCGGCTGGTGCACTACACAGTACAATGCATTTTGTGCACTGCACCATTCCCTGAGCCACTTTTGGCATCCCCTTTATTGATGCTACTTGTTGAAAGCAGAGGAAAGCATATCCTTAAGGCAAAAATGATACTTTTGGGATCACCTCTGTTGACGCTACAAGACTCAGAGACACAAAGCGGGCCAATAAAGTAGTAGAATTGTTGCGTTTTGGCGTCTAACGTGGAAGAGCCCGTTTGGCCGCTTATTTATCAGTTTTTCGATTTCTCCTTTTTGCATTCTGGGTGTTTGGCCGACACACCCAGAAGTTGTTTTACCAAAAATTGTTTTTCCGTTTTTTAAGATGAAAGCCAGAAATCAAAAACACCCTCACCCCTACTTTTTGATTTCTACTTCTCTTTTTTCCTTTCCAAAACACATTCTGTACATTTCTCCCAAACACTCCTCCCACATCCAAAACTCATTCTGACCAAAAGCCAAAAAGTCAAAAATCAAAAGCTAAAAAGTAGGCTCCCAAACATCCCCAAAGCCGGGTGCACCACTCTCTATTTTCCAGAAATGGGTTTAGTGTGCGCATCTATCCCGCCATAGGTTGCTAGCAATACAAGCCTACAAACAATGCCCGGCCCTCTTGTGGTCTCCTTATGTGATCTTCTCTTTGCGTGAGTAGAAATGGGTTGGGTAGACTGGGATTCTCGTAGTATCTTTTTTAACCCAAACCATGATTTTAACATGTTCGATATGTTTATTCTTCCAAAGCAAAATCAAATCAATTAGGCATTTGTCATATGAATATGCATTATATTTATATCAATTATGCATTATGTCTATTCTTGTCATGTTGTCCCTTTGGGGACAGCATGTATGTTGTTAGATCTGGGTCATCCGTACTCGGTAATGGACAGTTCGGATCACATCTTGTCCAAATATATTCGAACCGTCCGCTACCAAACAAATCTGAGCCGTCCATTGCCGAGCACGGATGGCCAGATTGGGACAACATCCATCCCCCAATTCAGTTATTGCATACTCAATCAAACCTTGTTCAATTTTTGAAAATGGGATTCGGTGGATGGCAGGCAATTAAAGAAAGTGAGATTTAAAATTATTTGTATATGTTGTCGAATCAAAACATAAGAACAATGGGCGGCGCAATCTTTTTGCGAAAAGGATCAAACAAATATTTTTATAATGCATACAGGAGACGAACGGTGCTTGCAAATGAAAATTAACATGTCCTAATGGATTTTCTTTTAAGAGATCGCACGCTCGAATCTCAAGAGTGCAAATTTTAGTTTTGCATTCTGATTTTACTGGATTAAATTTTAGATAATGGGCATGAAAACATTAAAAGTAGCTTATTATATCACCATGTTAAATTTTCTCAAATCTCTCTCCGGGGTAGGGCTACATAGGAGCCAGGGTGGACCCGGCCCCCCAATTTCATATTTTGGAGTATATTTTGCATTGTAAAATAATTAAAAAGTACGAATAATTTTCATTTCGAGAACACTAAATTATGGTAAATGATACAGTGTGATAATGATACTGCGTTTATCGAGTAATATGATAACAAAAATACTCGAGATTAATTTCTTAATATATCAAAATCGTCTCATTAAAACTTGAATGACTGGATTTAATCCTGAAAAAATCATCGTATAATCCGGCCCTCTTCGACTTTGATTTTTGGCTCCATCACTGATCTCACCCCCTACCAAGATTCGAGCTCCATCCTTGTTCTCCCGGTCATTAATTTTAATGACTCGGAATCAATTGAGACGTGAGCAAATTGACCCGAACATCTAGCGAGAAAGAAATACTCCTAGCAACATCCAATGGATTTGCTTACACAAGCCAATTTCCAATACAAATTTGACCTGCAAACTTTGAAGGAAGCAGCTGGAGAGAGGAGAAAAGTGTTTCGGCAAAGTTAATGCCGTGGTTGATCCATCAGGAGTAGGAGTCTTGATTGTACACATCACTTCCCACTAAACCCCCCCGGGGAACGACGAACCGCCACACCTGCTTTCCTCCAGCCACCACAGCCGTCCACGTGGCATTCTGCATTAATTCCCTTCCCCCCAATGTAAATGTAAAAGGCTCTGAATATCATATTCATCAGAGGCACCAATTAACCATGGCAGGGCAGCTGCTACTGTCCCTCTGCCCTGTCGTCTTCTGAGGAAAAGTCCTCTGAAAAAAGCTTGTAAAAATGGCTTTGGTTTCCATTCTTGACCTTTCACATTTTACCGGAACTGTGATTATTAGGCCTGTTTTGAATTAAAAAAAATTTAAAAAAAGTCGGATATTGTCGGCTAACATATTTTTGTAACCATTTTTAGCCATTAAGCCCAAAAATAGTTGATTATTAAAATCAGGGACGGAGCTAGGATTTTTGTATAGAGGAGACGGGCCATCTATAGAGGAAGGGCAGAGTTATATAAGTTGATAATATAGATACATTTTCAATGTAATAGTAGGGTTTTTTTTTCAGATTGTAGCAGGGGGACAACCCCTATTTAGCTCCATCCCTGATTGAAATTCAATACGTCAATAAGCCAAGATTAATTCTTTTGCCAAAATAAACCTTAGTTCTATTGTATAGCTCTTTTATTAGGGTCCGGAAACACTCTAGTACGGCGTGCACTATAATGGGTGTATAATGCATGATCTAAGCCGTTCAACTCTAAATATTAATTGAGGTACGTGTACGCCAGGGCGACCACCTCAGTTATGAAAACAAATTGTAGTTTCCGTTTATACCCCTTTTTTTTTTTTGACTTTTCACAGAGCGGAAATTCCGAAATTGTGTCGCAAGTGTTTTATTTTGTGCATACTACTGCACATTCCAGTAGTGGAGGAAAGCGCAAGGGGTGACGTGCTCTGTAATATTACAGTAGCCAACTAGCCATGCATGCGAGAAATTTTTCAGTACCGAGCGGGTATTGCCCACGTGGCACCCGCTCGGCAATCTCATCCGTCCAAAATATAATCTAACGGCCCGGAATAGGAGAGAGAAAAAGAGGAGAGAGAGTGTCCGGGTGAGAGGAGAGAGAGTGAATCGATCTCGGCCGTCTAAAACACTTTTGGAAGGCCGAGATTGTGCTCGGCACGGCCATGTGGTACCCGGTAGGTACCCAAAAATTTTTCCATGCAAAGCGGTGAATCCACGCTGTACTGTAAGCGGTGACGTCGATGCCAGAAAAAATTTCACAATAAATACCACCCCTCCTCTCTCCCCTTTTTCACCACAACCCTCCCATTTCACCTCTCCTACTCTCTCTCCTCTCTCTAGAGTCTAGTCCTTTCAAGAACAACACCCCAACTGACTCGCTCTCTCCTCTTCCTCTCTCTCTCCAAACATAAACAGGTGTCCGGGCCAATTTTTGCGTTTTAATTCAATCAACCTTTTTCTCATTTAGGTCTTAGTCCAAATTAAGAACCAAGCAAGAAGAAGACGCCTTGATCTTCTTGCTTGTTCTTATTTTAACTCTCTCTCTTAAGCACTCTACGTACATATACACATATACGTACAGACGTATCAGAGAGAGGAGTGGCATTAGTGAGATGGGGAGATTATTGGACACGATACAGGGGTTGAAGCCGGCGATGATGATGGTGGTGGTTCAGGCGGCATTGGCAGGAGTAAATATCTTCTACAAACTGGCTGGCAATATGGGGATGAGCTTGAGGGTTTTGATCGGCTACCGGTTTCTGTTCGCCGCTGCCTTTATCGTCCCCCTCGCCCTTGTCATTGAAAGGTTTTTCTTCACGATTAATAAACATATGTTTCAATTACTAGTTAGTATTACTCATTTTTTTCATGACCGAGTGTCCGGGTCATCTTATGCACACCTCGATTAATTCTCGGGAGGAGACTGGCACATCAACCCACCACCATGGCCACCCACTTAAATCATGGTTTGCCTCCAGGAAAAATCGAATCCTTGCTATGTTGCAAGCAGGCATTCACCCTTACCACTCGAACAACAGCCCATCGGGGGGAAAAAAATATTACTGAATGTATAAGTATTTTCTGTTGATTATTTCGGTAAATGGGAACCTTTTTCTTATGGGAAAAGAAATGATATTAATTCTTCGCTTTTGTTGGAAACTAAAGCTGGATCCTACATGTTGGCGAGTTAGTTATTTAGGTCAGCAAATTGTTTTAATCAGGTTGACTATATATTATATAATTAATCTTTGTCCCATTTTGTTTGCTCTTCTTGCGGGAGACTGCTGTTTTGACCTCCAAAAATTACTTTTTTTGCTTAATAAATTTTTCATTTTTTTTTTTTTGCACCTTCAGAAAAACCTTAATGATCAGTACTTTTGAACGCCAAGTAATTAAAAGTCCTAAAAAAATTTATTCTCAAAAGCACCTTACTACTTTCTGATGTCAAAATACGACAAACTTTACGTAGCAAGCAAACAAAAAGGTCTATTTACGGTAATTTCGGTGCCGCACATTTTTCCCCCCAGTATTTGCTAGTAAAAATAAATATTCAAAACTTGTCAAAGATTACATGTTCGTTCCCTTTATGAGTATTGAGTAGGTTTTTCACACGAGATTGGAGAAAATTTAGTCAAAAATGAGCCGCCCTTTCAGAAGTTTATTTACAGAGAAATTAAGCCTTTTTAGTGGATTTTAGAAATCCCAGTCCAAGAGAAAAACAAATACTAATAGAATCCTCAAAATAAAAATTACCTGTAATTGTTTTTTAAGACTGGTTTTTATTATACTATAAATATTTTGTGAATTCTGACGTACTAAATGAAATGTGATTTTTCATTACAGGAAAAGCAGGCCAAAGCTAACATGGGTAGTAGTCTGCCAAGCCTTTTTTTGTGGTCTATTTGGGTACGTAACTTGCTTTTTTTACTGCTAGTAGCTATAGAGCTTCCACGTTGTTTCTATCTCGTGACACTTTTTCATATCTTTTTGAACAACATTTTTAATTTCATTCTAAATCTGGCATGGAATTACTGTTATAATTATAATCTAATATTTTGCAATGGTATTCTATTTGGCTGGTCATTTAGATGAGTTTTATCGCCTACTTGTGGTACTAGGTGTGCTCCTAATGAGAGTAATTCCCAAGTATAAAATCAGATAACCTAGGATTAGTGGTGAGAGAATATTATGGGTGCTGGCTGGATACCACATGGCAGTGCCCAACGTGCATCTCAGCCGTCGAAAAGTGTTTTGGATGGTTCGGATTTTAGAAAGAGAAAGAGGAGAGTGAGAGAGAGAGAGAGAGAGAGAGAGAGAGAGAGGGAGAAATCTGGACCGACAAAAATATTTTTGGACCGTCAAGATACGATCTTGAGTACCATATGTGCGGTACCCTATTTGCACCCAAAATTTTCGCAGTTGTGAGACTTGGTCTCCTTGATTTTCTCCTATGTATTAGGAGTCTACTCTTGATAAAACTAATAACAAACTATAGTTGCTAAGCAATAAGCATGAAACCAACCCCGTACAAAAGGGGGTGTATTCCTAGTGCAAAAGCTTTTCTAATCATTCCTCTATCTATTTAATTTCCTAAATTTGATTGATGAATATCATTTAGAATTATCATTCTATCAGAAATTCCTGCTACATATATTTTCTAGCTCCAACAGGAACCACCTCTACCTATTTCTTCTAAGAAAGATCAATAATTAGTGTCCATCCATACGTTGTGTTTTCTCTGTTCTAAGGGCATCCTTATCAGGAGCACCAAATTTTTTAACAAATTTAACTTCAAAAACACCTTTTACAAATTTAGCAAGTCACTTATCCAAAATTTCCAAAATCAGACTCTCTATCCAAACTTAGAGAGGTTAGTAAACAGTAACTTAACAAAGATGGGGTGTTACTGTAGCAAAGCTACAAATTTAACAAATTTGTAAAAGATTTGTTAAGTCTGATTTTGGAGGGTTTTGTTACATTTCACTCATCAAATTTAACTTTCAAGCAATTTGTTAAGTGTGATAATAATGCTCTAATTGGGCTCCTCGGGTGAATACTGTATCGATCTCCAATAATAATTAGTTAATGTGAGCGTAAGCTATCCCGAATATTTCAAGTAAAATAATACCCCAAAGACCTTAAGCAATCAAAAAATATATCAAAACTCAGATATTGAGAGCACTTCTTTTTTCTAATAATATCCGAAATATATTCAGAATATTTTTCTGATTTTTAAAAATACACCGTTTTCGAATTATACGTGCATGGAACATGGTAAATCCTTGTACGTGTGCATATATACATATGCTACGTATATGGTCTTGGACAATTTATGAACGAACAAGAGCCGTGGAAGATGAAAAACCTTTCACGCGCTACATATGAGTGCTCACCAAGCAATTTTTTCGCTCACTTTTTTCCCCATCTATTTTTTCGTATGAAAAATATGCATAAAGTCTCAAATATTGGCCACATGTTTTTGCCCCTCGAGCCTGTACGTTTATGTGACACTTGGTGTTTTCTAGGCTCCTCAATTAGATTACATCAATCTGTAGTCTCTAGACTTTGATGGTAAAGCATGGAGGGTTAGTCCGGTTGGTTGGTTGGTGGGTGGGGTTATTTCTTATATAATTAACCATGTTTGAATTTTTTTGGCAGGCCGTAAGAAAATAATTTTTTTTGGTGAAATTCTTAGTTCTGGGGTGGATAATCTATTTTTGACGTCACTGAAAAGAGAAATAATCGAGAATACATGTAAGCTGATCCACACACTCATGAGTCGTGACGATTGAATACAAAAAGAGACTCTTCTGTACACGCTTCTATCTACCAAACCCCAACCAATTACTTACCGCCTCTCCCTCTATTAATGGGGAACAGTTGAATGTTAAATCTGTTTGTTTTGAAAATTAAGTAACACGGTGTTTATTTTCCTTGGCATTTTCGCTATTATATGATGATTCTCGTGATCTTTCAATTTCAATTTTTTTTTTTTTTTTTGGCAGAGGATGTTTGGCTCAAAATTTATATGCAGAGAGTCTGGTACTAACCTCCGCCACCTTTGCTGCTGCTATGACTAATCTCATCCCAGCCATAACCTTGATTTTGGCCGTCTCTTTCGGGTACAATCCTTCTCTCTCTCTCTCTCTCTATTCTTTGCACAAACCCAAAAATTCATCAGAAAAGTGTATTAATGTCGCCGATCAAAAGAAAGAAATGTATTAATTCCTTATATATAGGAAATATTTTTTTTGAATATGAGGAATATATTTTTAATACATAACTTGAGAAAAAGAATGTTATATTTACAGATGATGTGATTGTAACATTTATGAAACTATGCGCACAACCTAGCCACACATCCGGTTATTAAAAAAAAAATTATGAAAATATTAGCGTGAGTGATGGCATTATGGCTATTTTTATCATATTCTTTGAAAGAGAAAATATGAAGCACCAACTTTTAGGGTGACAACATGTATGTACTACATTTGAGTGAAATCTCATGTCATGCTTTTACATAGGGAAAATACTCAATTTTTATTTTCCACAAGCCATAAACGTATGGGATGATCTTCAGCTATCACCTCAGAATTGTCACATAAAATGTCAATCAATCAGACCAACCCTGTGCGCTCATTTACAATTCGCATTCATCGCTACCATTCTTAATCTTCGTCTCACAAATTTTGGTAGTATGAAACATTTTCGAAATGCACTTTCACGCTCTTAATTGCTAGCTCCTACTTTAGCTCATGTACATGCACATGCACACACATTACAGCCGTGTGATATGTTTATGGTGGTGTACATGCAGGATGGAGAAGCTGGGGTTCGGTACATGGACAGGCAAGGCCAAGGTGGTGGGGACATTTTTATGCATAGGTGGGGCCATGCTGCTCACCTTCTACAAAGGTGCAGAGATCAACCTCTGGTCAACCAGCGTTGACCTTTTGCACAAGGGCCAGAATCAGGGTGGACACGTGGCGGCATCCCACCAAAAAGCTGGTAATCCCGCGTTGGGAGCTTTACTGGTTGTATGCTGTTGTATCTCTAGTGCAATGGGATTGATTATTCAGGTGATTTTAATTGCGAACAACAAAAATGGAAGGGGAAAAAAAAATGTGCTTTACCCCAAAATGCCCTCCACCCATTGTATATTTTCTCTAATGTTTTTTTTTTTTTTTTGGTTGCTTGGGCCAGGCTAAGATGATGCGGAACTACCCTTATCCTTACTCCAGCACCGCTATGATGACCACCTTCGGAGCGATCCAAGCCATCGGATATGCTCTATGCACAGAGAAAGACTGGAGTCAATGGAAGTTGGGATGGGATATTAAACTCCTTACAGTGTCTTACACGGTATGCATATATAAAAATTATACCACACCTTCTATCATATTATATATCCAACATTTTTTGAAGTTATATATGTGAAATATGTTCGATTCGGGTCAAAACAATTGAAACGGTCACATCCTCTAAAAATATACAGTTTAGTTCTATGCTTAAACTCCGTCATATAAACAAACACGATCTTATTTGTTGATTTGGTTGTCATTGGATAGGGTATTGTGGCCTCCGGAGCTATGTTCGTCTTCATGGCCTGGTGTGTACATATGAGGGGCCCATTATTTGTATCTGTTTTCAGCCCTTTGATGCTTGTGCTTGTGGCGATCGCTGGTTCCTTGGTGTTGGACGAGAAGCTGCACCTGGGAACGTATGTAATTTATTTTGTGATCTTTTAACATCATGATCGATTTCGAGTTTTGGGAGCTTTTACTAGTCATGTTAAAACTCGGATCTCTGCCCAGTTTTATAGTCTAGTCCGATGCTCATATCCCTTCATATTCGAATGTTTCATGGCTAAAATGTTAATGTTGATGTACATTTTGTGCGCGTTCATTACAGAGTGTTGGGAGCTGTGGTGATAATATGCGGATTATACACTGTTTTGTGGGGAAAGGGCAAAGAGTTGAAGAGAATTACTCAATTGATGCCATCAAAGAGTTCAAGGGAATCCGAACGCATCGATATCGTCATCGCTTCTTCAGCCGAAAACAGCAATATTAATAGCAGCAGTAGAAGTAACGTATTGGTGGTGATTCCGAACGACGTTTCAATTGCCTACACTTTAGACGATCTGTCGGATGACGACGTGTTAGAAACCAGTAAAGAAACCAGTAACGCTAAGGAAGAAGAAGATCGTGAAAAAGAAGAGGAAGAAGAAGATGACGACTACGACGATGAAGGAAAAGAAGATAATTCAGAGGCCGATGCGAAAGTTTAAACATTGGAGCTAGCACTTAATGTAGAATAATCTTGTAATAAAAATGTAGGAATTAGTATAGTGTTTTAGTATAGTCATGGAAATGTCCCATGAATTGGGGCGTTTTTTTGGGTAGGATTGGAGAGGAGATGGACACTATCTAGGTAACTTGGTTACATTGATTTGTTGTTATTTATGTTTTTTTTGTGTATTGATAGGTTTTCAAGAATATAAATTCATAAATGTCACAACTTTCAAGCTTATATATACTATTTTCATCCTTTTTTTAAATATGTTGTTTCGTAAATTTAACTTATTAAATAGACATCATTATTTTGCCTTTCACGTCAAATTTTATTTCTACTTTAAGTTGGAGATTATAATTTTGTTTAAGTTTGGAAGACTGTAACTTAAATTTTCGACATTGCAAGAACTATTTTCTTTTTGTCAAACAATTAATGCATCGGCTATTTGTTTAAGTTAAGAATGATAGCCACTGGAGACTTGTCTATAGGAACGATGTGAAAGCATTGGGTGCAAATTTTAGTTTTGCATTCTGATTTTACTGGATTAAATTTTAGATAATGAGCATGAAAACATTAAAAGCATCATATCACCATATAAAAAATTTCTCAAATCTAACCTAGGGATGGCAATGGGGAGGATCGGGGGTGGATTTGGCCATCCCCGCCTCCAATTCCCAAATCTCATATCTATCTCCGTTCCTGCCCTGATCCCCGTACGGGGAATCATCTCCACCCTAAATCCCTATTCCTAACGGAGATCGGGGATCCCCGCCCCGATCCAAAAATCACCAAACCAATAAACAAATAAAAAAATCTAGAAAAAATACCCCTTAGACTTTATCAACATATTTGATATCTAAACCACACCAAATAGTGAAAAACATGGCAATAATTTGCAATTTTTCACCAAAAATCTCAACCAACTAAATAAAATTACATAATAGTAAAGGATTCCAACCTTGAAGGTTGGAATTACCAACTAAATTATGTTTGATTATGTTTAAAAAGTGAAGAATGAAGTGTATTTATTATAAAATAATAGTATATATTTTGAGGAAGCCCTAGCAATTAACAATAATTCAAGAGATCTAAATGTGAATAACATATTAGATGTGTAATTAAAAAAAAACGGGTCGGGGAACGGATCGGGGTTATGTAGAACCGCCTCCAACCCGAACTCCGAAAAAATCCCTGAAACTCCAATCCAAATGGAACGGGGACGGATCGGAGCAGATCGGATCGGCCGGAATTGTCATCCCTAATCTAACCCGCCCCTGCAAAGATCCTGGCTTCGCTCCTATTTGCTTGATCATTAATTTTAAGTCCTCGGAATTAATTGAGACGTCGTGCGCAAATTTGACTCGGACATCTAGCTAG
Source organism: Vaccinium darrowii (assembly GCA_020921065.1). Taxonomy (NCBI): domain Eukaryota; kingdom Viridiplantae; phylum Streptophyta; class Magnoliopsida; order Ericales; family Ericaceae; genus Vaccinium; species Vaccinium darrowii. The sequence continues at coordinate 48,974,499 of CM037152.1, read as the reverse complement.
AAAGAAATAGGGTATTAATGCTGTGGTTGATCAGGAGTAGTCTTCATTGTACACCTTATTTCCCACTAAACACCGGGGACGACGAACCGCCACACCTGCTTTCCTCCGGCCACCACCGCTGTCCACGTGGCATTCTGCATTAATTCCCACCCCCCCGTGTAAATGAAAAAGGCTCTGAATATCATATTGATCAGAGGCACCAATATTTAACCATGGCAGGGCAGCACATGCTGAGGAAAAGTCCACTGTCAAAGCTTGTAAAAATGGTGCTGGTTACCATTCTTTTAGCTTTCACATTTTACCGGAGTTATGATTATTAGGGCTGTTTTGGATAAAAAAATAAATAAATTCGGATTATCGGCTAATTGGCTAGCATATTTTTGCAACTATTTTTAGCTAATAAGCCCAAACTAATTGATTATTGAAAATCAATAAGGCAATAAGCCATGATTAATTCTTTTGCCATAAAAGACCTTAGTTCTAATGTATAGCTCTTTTATTAGGGCTCGGGACCCTGACACCCTGTAGTGCAACATTTGAGTATTCATTTAATGGGTTTATAAGTTTGAGTATCTACCCTTCTACGTACAATGGTTCATTTGTGTCCATAATAAAAAAAAGTATTATTCATTCTATTTTTATTCATAAAATAGGTATAACTTTAAATTTCTTCATATATTTTTTTATAATATTATTACCATTTAAAAGATATTCACAATACGTTTAAAATGAGATCAATCTTGAACATATTTTGGTAAAGATTAAAAATTGATAATTTCAATTTTTGGGAGAAAGTGCAAAAAAATTGAGTTTTGAATTAAGTATTTGAAAAATGGAGAGAGAATGTTGTTACTTTTGATACGGTGTGGTCCTCAAAATTTGGTTATTGAGGTTTGGTTATTGAGAAAGATTGGTAATTTTGAGTATCCAAATGCCAAAAGTTGAGTATTTGTAACAAATGTTGTTAACTCTGAGTATTTATCCAAATACCATTGTGAGCCTCTTTTGTGTATCAAAATACTCATCTTTGAGTATTTTTGTGTTTGAGTATACCACTAGTGATGCTCTAAGGGGAGTAATACACAAATCTAAGTCGTTCAACTCTAAATTTAATGCTGCAGATTGCGATTTTAAACAGTACTCCCTCCGTCCCAAAAAGTTGGGTGATTGGATAGATTTATTTTCGTTTCTACAAAGGAAAAATAGAAGGATTTTGAGAGAAGGAATCCATAAGTTAGGGCATCCACAGTGGGCTAGCAATATGGCTCCTAAGCTTGGCTCCTAATATTTACCTAGCCATGTCCTCAAATATTGCTTTCAATGGGTTCCCCAAACAAGCTCCTAAGGGTGACTCCTAAAATTGGCTCCTAGCACAATAGCTAAATTTAGGTAGCCTTCTAGCTAACTCTAAGTGGGGCCAAAGTCTTTAATTATTTTTTTAACATAAAATATTTGAAAAAGTTGCCGTTGGAAAAATCTCTCAAAAATCATGCAACTGAAGGTAAGATCTTTGATGTGGTTGTTTATCACTAGTTCCTTTATGCCAATTTTTTTTTTTTTTTGTGAAGTGAAATGGAACAAAAGAATAGAGGAGAAGTATTTTTATTTCACAAGAGACATTACAATGACAGCTTCAAATTGCACTATTTATTTAGCAAAAATACTATGTTTTGCATTAGAATATCATGTTTCGCCTTAGAGAAATAGTAACAAACGAATATTAATCAAAGTAATGAAAAATTCAAAACGGTAACAAGTCCATATTGTAACCGTTAGGATTATCAAAGTATGGGTCCCACATTTTTAATTTTTTTTTTTTACAAATAGAGAAGGATATTGCTAGCCCATTGAGTGCACACATCTTCTCCAAATTTAACAAACTCTAGGAGTGAAAAGTGGACCCCAATTATGCTTATGTGTACACCTTAGGATACAAGTTAGGAGCCATTTTTTGCTAGCCCACTGTGGATGCCCTTAGCTTTTGGAGATCGATGAGGTAGAAAAGGAATAGTAGCAGTGGAGTTTGGAAAGAAAGTGGAAATGGAAAGAAAACAGTGGAATTGGTGATTGCTTTACTTATTAATATAGAGTGAATAATAAGAAATTCAAATTCGACAAAGGAAACGGCAAATCTGTTGCCTGTTTTTGGTAGGAGTTTAAAAATTAAACAAATTCTCTTTTACCGCCTAAATTTACGCCTGAACGGTGGAGTTTGGTAGAAGACGCCTTGATTGATCTTCTTGCTTATTCCTTTTTAACTCTCTCTCTCTCTCTCTCTCAAGAACTCTAGGTACAGACGTATCAGAGAGAGAGAGAGAGAAGGGGGTGGCATGATATAAGGGGTAGATGATATAAGGAGTGGATGGTGTGATACACAGAGGATTATTTCCCTCGTAATTAGTTAGTTAGTGACTAACTACTTAAAGGGTGGTTAGGCGTGTATACAGCATGGGGGTCATGAAATGAAAATTCAGTTTCACAGTTTCTCTTAATTTCCAGTTCTTCTTTTTCTGTTCTTTGCACATATATAGTTTAGGGTTTCGATCATATCTTGTTCTTGATTTCTTCTGTAATTTTGGGCATTGAACTGAGAAAATCATCAGCATTAGCGATCGAGATGCGGAGGTTATCGGAGACGATACAGGGGCTGAAGCCGGCGATGATGATGGTGGTGGTTCAGGCGTTATTGGCAGGAGTAAATATCTTCTACAAACTGGCTGGCAATATCGGCATGAGCTTGAGTGTTTTGATCGCCTACCGCTTTCTCTTCGCCGCTCTCGTTATCGTCCCCCTCGCTCTTTTCATTGAAAGGTTGGTTTTAATTCTTCACAATTAAAAATGTTAATATTCCTCGATCTCCGTCCCATTTTGTTTGCAAATAATTTAAAAAGTTATTCTCGAAAGCACCTTACTATTTTTTTTTTTTTGGTCAAAAACGACAGATTTGACGTAATAAGCAAAAAAACCTGGTCTATTTATGGTAATTTCGGTGCCACACTTTTTTTTTCCCAGTATTTGCTAGTAAAACTCGGGGAAAAAAATTCAAGGTGAGGGTTTTGTTCACCCTCTTTTAGTGAGGGTGAACAATTTTTTTTTCCCCGTAAAGCTCAATATTTTAACCTTTTAAAAGATTACATGGTCGTAAGCCGCCACTTAGTTTTCACACAAGATTGGAGAAAATGTAGTATGTACGGAGAAATTAAGCCATTTTAGTGGATTTTGGAAATCCCAGACAAGAGGAAAAAAAAATTAGAATCTTGACAGTAAAAATTTGTATTGTTTTTTTAGACTGGTTTTTATTATACTATAAATATTTTCTGAATTCTGACGTACTAAATGAAATTTGATTTTGGCATTACAGGAAAAGCAGGCCAAAGCTAACATTGGTAGTAGTCTGCCAAGCTTTTCTTTGTGGTCTACTTGGGTACGTAAGAAACTTGCTTTTATATTGCAAAATAGCTATAGAGCTTCCACGCTGTTTCTCTCTCGGGACACTTTTTCAATTCATACTATCTTTTTAACCACTTTTAAAATGAGATTTAAGGGTATATATAGAAATCAAATTTCATTTTGAAAGTAGATCGACATGCATTTAATGTATGTCTCATTAAAAATTTGATCTCTAATAGTAATTAGCTAATGTCAACGTAAGGCTGAAAAAATGTATTGAAATGTGTGACATGTATATAAATATGTGAAAGTGTGTTGAAAAATGTAAAAACTGTATTGGAGTGTGTGTTTGTGTTGTGGAATTGGGGGGCCTGCAGTGAGTGAGCTCACTACATGCGTGTAGTGAGCTCTCTCAGTCGTCCGATCCGAGATCAACGGTTCAGATAAATTGGAGTTAAAGTTAATGTAAAAGTATTTTTTAAAGTGTAAGACAATCCGAACCATTGATCTAGGATCGGACAGCCGAGAGAGCTCACTATACGCCCCCCCAATTCCTTGTGTTGTTTGTTTGTGTACTTATTGTGTCATTGGACACACGCTAGCAAAACTCATTTATAAATTGTTAATAGTACTCGATCTATAATGAATCTTATGTGATAGAACTCAATTAGGTCTATTATTCAAAGTCCTTAAAATCTTTAAAAATATTATAGATTGAATGATAAGAACAATTTAAAAATTACATTGTAGACCGAACCGAATTATTAAAATGGAACAAAGGATCCCAGGCCCGAACCGAACTATTAAAATGGAACCTGATCTGAATATGTTCGTGGACATGTATGAACAAAAAAGAGCCGTGGAAGATGAACAACCTTTCACGCGCTACATATGAGTGCTCACCAAGCAATTTCATCGCTCACTTATTCGTAGGAAAAATATGCATAAAGTCTCAAATATTGGCCACAAGTCATTGCTCTTAATTAGATTGTGTGACATCTGGCATTTTCTAGACTCCTTAATTAGATTCCATCAATTTGTTGTAGTCTCTAGACTCTAATGTTAAAGTATAGGGTGAGTCCAGTTGATTGGTGGGTGGGGTTAATCCTTATACAATTAATCAGGTTTGATTTTTCATATCAAGTTGTAAGAAAATAATTTTTTTTTTTTGTGAAATTCCTAATTTTGTTGTCAATAACCTGTCTTTGACATCACCGAGAATGGAATTAGTCGAGAATTTGAAGTGCATCTAAACAAGTCCGGACAATTGAACACAAAAAGAAGAGACTCTTTTGTACACGCTTCGATCTACCAAACCCCAGCCAATCAATTACTTACCATTTCCCTCTATTAATGAGGAACAACTTAATGTTTAATTTTTTTTAGTTTTGAAAATTAACAAGGTGTTCATTTTCCTTGGCATTTTCGCTATTATATGATTGCTCTCGTGATTTTTGAATTTCATTTTTTTTTTTCCAGAACATCTCTCGCTCAAAATTTATATGCAAAGAGTCTGGTACTAACCTCCGCCACCTTTGCTTCTGCTATGACTAATCTCATCCCAGCCATAACCTTGATTTTGTCCTTCTCGTTCGGGTACATTCCTTCTCTCTCTCTCTCTCTCTCTCAAAAACCTAGTCCGTTCTTTCATAATTCACTTAATTTCACTGCTACCATTCTTAATCTTCATCCGATCACTACTTTTGATAGTATGAAATATTTTCGAAATTCACTTTCACGCTCTTGCTTCTATTTAGCTCGTGCACACGCACACGCACACGCACACTCATTGTATAGCCTATGTGATATGTTTATGGTGATGCATGTACAGGATGGAGAGGCTGGGGTTCGGTACATGGGCAGGCAAGGCCAAGGTGGTGGGGACATTTTTATGCATTGGTGGGGCCATGCTGCTCACCTTCTATAAAGGTGCAGAGATCAACCTCTGGTCAACTAGGGTTGACCTTTTGCACAAGGGCCAGAATCAGGGTGGACACGTGGCGGCATCCCACCAAAAAGCTGGTGATCCCGTGTTGGGAGCTTTACTGGTTGTAGGCTTTTGTTTCTCTATGGCAATGGCATTGATTATTCAGGTGATTTTGCAACCACAAAAAAAAAAAAAAAAAATGTGCTTTCCCTGAACTGCCCTCCACCTTGCATATTTTCTCTAATGTTTTTTTTTTTTTTTTTTGATGCTTGGGCCAGGCTAAGATGATGCGGATCTACCCTTGTCCTTACTCCATCACCGCAATGATGATCACCTTTGGAGCGATCCAGGCTGTCGGATTTGCTCTATGCACGGAGAAAGACTGGAGTCAATGGAGGTTGGGATGGGATATTAGACTCCTTACAGTGTCTTACACGGTATGCATAAAAATTATTTGGGAGAGAATATATATGTGATATATGTTCAATCCGGGAAAAAACAATTGAAATGGTCACCTCAAACATATATAGTCTAGTTCGATGCTCATATCCCTTCAAACAAACGAACACGGCCTTATTTGTTGATTTGCTTGTCTTTGCATGTATAGGGTATTGTGGCCTCCGGAGCCATGTTCACCTTGATGGCCTATTGTGTACATATGAGGGGTCCCTTATTTGTATCTGTTTTCAACCCTTTGATGCTTGTGCTTGTGGCAATCGCTGGTTCCTTGGTGTTGGACGAGAAGCTTCACTTGGGAACGTATGTATTTCTTTTGTGATCGATCATGATTAATAATATTTGTATGTATCCTCCTAGCTAACATGTTAATGTTGATGTAAATTTTTTGCACTTTCACTTGAAGAGTGTTGGGAGCTGTGGTGATAATATGCGGATTATACATGGTTTTGTGGGGAAAGAGCAAAGAATTGAAAAGGATTGCTCAGTTGATGCCATCAAAGAGTTCAAGAGAATCCGAAAGCAAAGAATTGAAGAGAATTTCTCAGGTGATGCCACCCGAATGCATCGATATCATCATCGCTTCTTCTTTGGCAGAAAACAGCAAAAGAAACAGCAGCTGCAGAAGCATCAACACATTGGTGGTGATTCCGAACGATGTTTCAATGGCCTACACTTTAGACGATCCGTTCGAAGAAGAAATTCAAGAACAAGTGGAAGAGGAAGATGATGACGACTGCGACAATGAAGGAAAAGGAGAGCATTCGGAGGCCGATGCGAAAGTTTAAACATAGGAGCTAGCACTTAAAGTTGAACTAGGTAAAGGGGTCTCGTGCCAGCATGAGTTTTCTGCCAGTTAATTGTCCGTTATGCAATTTGTCTTTTGGAGAGGCAATGGAGCTGAAATTAGAATAATAATCCATCCATGCCCATTATTGAGGTGCCCTATGCGTCTTTACAAAACATTCGCTTAATGCCCGTCTGTGAATTGAATTTGCCTTCACTTGTTAAAACAGGTTTCCAAAGAACCATAAATTTGCAGCCACAGAAAGTTTAGCCGGAAATTCGAACCATAGTTTAATGGAAAGCAGAAATATTGGTGGTAAGATCAGTCCTCCGTTTTCTCCACACAGTCTCACAACATAATCCCGAGTCTCTGAAGATAATTTACAGCACAAGTTAAATAAAATTTTGCCGACACAAGTGCTCGTGCCAAAACAGTATGTGGTCCAAATTCAAATTGGTGTAACGGTTGCTGGTTCAATCTGTTGGGGTGCAAACAACCTTCAGCAATGGTCTATTCCGGGAGTGTAGGGGCAGCGCCCCTACTGCGGGGTGGAGGCGGAGCCCCCACAGGGACAACGCAGATCTCAGAGAGAGGCAAGAGAAAACGCAGATCTCAGAGAGATTGCGAGAATATTTGTACTCTTATTTTCGATTTTATAGTGGACTGGTGTGGCTCCCGTGATTTTTTCTCGCGTTAAGGTTTTCCACGTATATCTTGTGTCTCGTTTTTCTTTCCCACTTTTCATTACGCACGACTGTTTGTTGTTCCGATTTCCTAACACAATCCGGTTCTCAAAATGAAGCACACTATTTGGCCCTGATAGCCAATGCTACTCATTTTACGAAATCTTCTTTGCATTTTCAGATTTCCTATGTTTTTCAATGTTGTATTCATATCATCGTCGTCTAAGTAAGAATCTAACAGTTGCCACAAAGGAAAACGAAATGAAAGTTATGCCCGTGTAGTTATTTGGGGGGCTTGTAGTAAACAAGTTTACTATACCCCTGTAATGAGCAAGTTCGCTGCACTATAATTATCCAGCAAAACCGTTCTCTCCATGAAGGTCCACAATCTCCTTCCCTATCTTTATCGGAAGAGGGCATCCTGTAGTGCACTACCGCACTACAACTTTGTAGTACAACAATCAATGGCTCGGATTTCATCTTGATACTTGCATGATCTGAGTTGTTCATTGCCAAGATGAAATTTGAGTCATTTATTACCGAGATCAACGGCTCGTATGCCGCACTACAGGGTTGTAGTACGACAGTGCACTACAGGATCCCCGGATCCATCTTTATCATCTCTTCGCTCAGATCTTTGGCCTTTGCAACTCTATCTTGCAAATCCAGTGTCATGGCCACCACAAAAAAGGTCAGCTTAGTTGAACATAAACCTCCCAACCCCAGACTCGAGATATCCCAAATCATACAAAATTTCCTACCTGCTTCGAGTAATAAACCAGCACATCAAACATATTACACTGCATGATTTTCACAAATGATTTCGACTTGCAGCTATCACTTCAAAATTCTAGAGTCCAGCTTTCGGATCAACCGAGTCTGCTGCCACCAGGGGCGGGCATAAGGGGGTGCAAGGGGGTGTTTGGCCTCTGCATTCCCCCAATTTTCTTTATATTTTTAGTATATTTCTAGATTTTTTTTGTAAAATCACTGAAGAGTGATCCCTGCAAATTAGGCAAAATTTGCAATGTTGTGTCTTCCACTGGCTGCCACGACTCTCATACCACCATCTGCTGGTGGTCCTTTGATCACCGATCTCCAGTAAAATAAAATAATAATAATAAACCCATTACCAAATTGAAAGCAACGAAGAAATAGAGTTCATATGTGTACCAAACAGAGATGAAATACAAGTTTAGTAACAAAGGAAAATGTATTATCTCAAATCGCTCACATAAACTACCCAAACTTGATTAATACTCCCTCCGTTCGTAAATGTTGGTCTAATAATCCATTTTGGACAATCCGAAAATGTTAGTTCTTTAACATAAATTAATGCACTTTATTTGACAACTTTCCAATTCTACCCCTACTTTTTTGATGTGACAAGAACTATTTCAATGAAAAGTTACAATGATTATGGAGTAGAATTTCAAAGCGGCCCTAACATTTTAGGACAAAGTGAATATAATTTAGAGATTAATCCAACTATTACTAGTTACTAAGTTGGAGCCCTCGAAAAAAAAATCTAGCAGATCCAACGCTCCTACCGACTCTTTCATAAAAGTGATGTTACGGGTCAAATATGAACAGACCAATCATCCATTATCCACCCTCTTGCCCAAAAATCAAACTTGGTGGGCGATCAAGTGAGTAAACGGAAATGATTTGGGTACATCACCAAGTAGGGACACCAAGTGTATCCCAATTGCACCCCACCTCATCGGGGCCGTCCAAACACTTTTTTGGGCTGTTCAGATTTAAAGTGATTTATGACTGGTCAAAAAAGTGTTTGGACAGCCCCGATAAAATGGGGTGCAATTGGGGTACCCATATATGGGGTACCCATAGTAGGATTCAGTGAGTAAATGCCCGTCCATATGCACGTGGCCTGTTCGCACAATTGTTCAAAATAAAGCCGCAGCCCCCACCCCGAAAAGTCTATATAAACCCACCAAAATGCAGAGAAGAAATAATACAAAAGCTAGTTCGGAGTAATTCAAAGGGGGAAATACAGGGGGGAAAAAAGGTTACCCGTTGGGTGTCTCAAAAAACGTAATTTAAAACTTCGGTTGTGATGATGATGAAGAAGATTATGGTTTTATCTCTGGTTCTGTTGTTTATGTTGGGAAAATATTCGGATATTTGGCAATGGAAGCATTCCACAAAACAATTCTCAATGATAACCAAACGTAAAATTACAATTACAAGAACGGAATACAAAATTAATTACAAACCGAGCCGAGTCCTGTGTGATACCACAGTCTCCTTAAAGAAGATTCGCCGTCTACCTTAGGGTGTTGTAGACTCTGCCGGCGTCTTCCTCCCAGGATAAAACGGCTAAACCACGAGCCGACGAAACACCACCGTCGACCGCCTTGGCGAACTATCTAGCGCCTGTCTCTCTTCCTGACTCTAAATGAAATTCTTAGTTTCTGATGATTGTTGGAGTTTGTTGTTTTATGCAAACACAATGAGGAGTGGCCTATATATATATAGGAGAAACTCCTGGTGTGAACGGGACAAAAGTTGGGCAGCCCACCATGGATGAATGGCGGCTACGGCAGCCCATGTGATCAAATTCATTCACACTGAATTCTCTGGAATTCTCTGGAATTCCAACAATCCCCCCCATGAATGAAATTGGCATGCACTCTAATGCAAACTATAATGCTGACCTAGAAAGAGAGACAACGGATAGGTCCTGCATAGGATAGGTAGCTTTTGGCCTTGAACCTTCCCTTGTGATAGCCTATCGAGTTTACTGGCAGACCAGTGTGCAGTCCTGCTTTGAACTGTTCCACCGCTGGTGTAAACTGAGACAATAGACGTCACACAGGACTTCTCCTGACGTAGTTAAGTTCTCACTGTTGGGTTCATTTTGGCCATGACACCCTCTTCCTGGTTCTGCAAGTATTTTCTCGAGAATTTTGCCACGATTCTCAAAGAAACGGCCCCACTTCATACTTGCATAGGTGACCTTCTTATACAGGGTATCCTGCTATACCCTGCTCGGCAACTCCGACGCATAAGAGTCATTAAAAGCAATGCTTAACCTTTCCCCTTTGCAGGTATCACTGTTCTACATCTTATACAAGAATGGGTAGGAAACCTCGTTTCCTCAGTGATCGTCCTCGAATACACGCAAAAAGTAGTCTCATTGAACCTAGATCTTGGGATCTCCAGTCAACTAGGTTGGCTACCTTCACGGTACTATGAGCGTAGTGGCTTTAGTCCCATTCCTCTTGATGCTTGCTCAACTCGTTCTCGGGTTAACCCTTTGGTTAGCGGATCCGCAATATTGTCCTTTGACTTCACATAGTCAATAGTGACAACCCCACTAGAGAGCAGTTGCTTAATGGTATTATGTCTTCGACGTATATGTCTAGACTTACCATTATAAATTTTACTCTGTGCCCTACCAATTGCAGCTTGACTATCGCAATGTATAGTAATTGCTGGCACAGGTTTAGACCATCTTGGAACATCTTCCAGAAATTGGCATAGCCATTCGGCCTCTTCTGCTGCTTTATCTAAAGCAATAAACTCAGATTCCATTGTAGATCGTGCTATACACGTCTGTTTGGAAGATTTCCACACAACAGCTGCACCACCAATCGTGAAGACATATCCACTCGTGGATTTCGAGTCCTTCATATCTGATATCCAATTTGCATCACAGTAGCCTTCTAGTACTGCTGGATATCGGGTGTAGTGCAACGCCAGATCACGAGTATACCTCAAATAATGTAGTACTCTGACTATTGCCTTCCAGTGATCATGTCCTGGATTACTCGTGTATCTGCTAAGCCTGCTAACTGAGTAGGCTATATCGAGCCTTGTACAACTCATTAAATACATGAGGCTCCCAATTATCCGAGAATACTCCAATTGGGATACTCCTTCCCCCCCATTCTTGGATAAATGGAGACTTTGGTCCACAGGGGTTCTTGCGATACCTGTATCAGACTTATTGAATTTCTCTAGAATTTTATCAACATAGTGTGTCTGAGACAACGCAAGTCCATCAGATGTTCTGGTGATTTTGACACCCAGTATCACATCTGCAAGGCCCATATCTTTCATGTCAAACTTGGATTTTAACATATTCTTTGTAGATCGAATGACCTTGTCATTACTGCCAACAATGAGCATGTCATCAACGTAGAGACACAACATGACGTATCCTGCGTCAGTGTCCTTGACATAAACACACTTGTCACATTCGTTGATTCGAAAGTCATTAGACAACATTGCATTGTCGAACTTCTCATGCCATTGTTTAGGCGCTTGCTTTAGACCATATAGAGATCTAACCAGCCTACAAACTTTCCTTTCTTGGCCAAGTGCGGAAAAACCCTCAGGTTGTTCCATGTAGATTTCTTCTTCTAAATCACCATTCAGGAAAGCTGTTTTAACATCCATCTGATGTATCTCAAGGTGTCGCAAAGCAGCTATTGCGATTATCATTCGAATGGAATTGATCCTTGAGACCGGTGAGTAAGTATCAAAGTAATCTAGGCCTTCTTTCTGTCTATATCCTTTGATAACAAGCCTAGCTTTGTACTTATCTATTGACCCATCTCCTTTCATCTTCCTCTTGAAGATCCACTTATAGCCTAGAGGCTTACTGCCTGGTGGCAAATCCACCAGTTCCCACGTATGGTTTTGCAGGATGGAGTCAATTTCACTGTTAATAGCCTCTTTCCAGAAAGGTCCTTCAGGACAGCTAATAGCTTCCTTATACGTCCGAGGCTCACTTTCTAACAAATAAGTTAGGAAGTCTGGACCAAAAGATGTTGATGTCCTAGCACGCTTGCTGCGTCTTGGCCCTACATCAACTTCTTCTTCTTGGTCTTCACTGCTATCATTAGCAGGATGCAAAGTCCGTTTCACTGAACTGGACTCCCTAATGGATCTATACGGAAAATGTGTTCGAAGAACGACGCATTTATAGATTCCATGTAGGTGTTCTTGTGAATATCTGATACTCCAGATTCATACACAAGGAACCGATATGCACTACTATTATGTGCATAACCGATAAACACACAGTCTACGGTTTTCGGTCCTATCTTCTCATATTTAGGAGGAGGTATAGCTACCTTCGCAAGACATCCCCATACACGTAAGTGCTTAAAGTTAGGCTTCCTGCCTTTAAATAACTCATAAGGGGTTTTGTCTGACTTTTTCTGGGGCACCAAATTCAAAAGATAGTTGGCGGTGAGCACCGCTTCCCCCCACATGTTCTGAGGCAACCCAGAACTGACCAACATAGCATTCATCATCTCCTTCAAGGTACGATTCTTGCGCTCTGCAGTTCCGTTCTGCTGAGGCGAGTAAGGTGCAGTCGTTTGGTAGATAATTCCGTGTTGAGCACAGAATTCTCCAAACGGTGATTCATATTCACCTCCTCGATCACTTCTCAACACCTTAATCTTAGTGCTAAGTTGGTTCTCAACCTCATTCTTATAAAGAATGAATTTGTCCAACGCTTCGGCCTTGCTCTTTAGCAAGTACACATAGCAGTATTTCGTGCTATCATCAATGAAAGTAATAAAATACTTGTTTGCGTTTGGCGTTTGGACATATTTTAAATCGCACACATCAGTGTGGATTAATCCCAATGGTTCGGTACTTCTTTCAACCGACCGAAATGAAGTCCTAGTTAACTTCGCCTCGACACAAGTCTCACACTTGTGATTCGTATCAATATGAAAAGCTGGAATATGGTCCAAGTTAATTAATCTGTGTAAAGATTCATAATTAACATGACCTAGTCTACCATGCCACAAAATGGAAGACTCAAGCACATAAACAACTGGGGTAATTGTTTTATTGATAGTAGGGATAACTGTCATTACATTCATTTTAAACAGACCATCGGTCATATAGCCTTTCCCTACATAAGATCCAGCTTTAGACAGAGTGACCCGATCTGATTCAAACACCATGCGGAAGCCGTGTTTGCTCAGTAGAGAACCAGAAATCAAATTCTTACGAATATCTGGCACGAACAACACCTTGTTCAGAGTCAACTCTTTTCCTGAAGTCATTTTCAGGATCACAATTCCTTCTCCAGCAATATCTGAGGTTGCTGAGTTCCCCATGAACAGCTTCTCACCGTTGAGCGGTTCGAGTGATGTGAACATCTTTCTGTCACAACAGACATGGCGTGTAGCCCCAGTGTCAATCCACCATTCCTGTGGATTTGAACCAACCATGTTCACCTCAGATACCATAGCCGAGAGGTTCATCTTAGTGACACCTCCCGAGCCCTCTGCAATATGGGCTTGTGACCGGGGTGGCTTTTTGCATTCTGATGCACGATGCCCAAATTTGTCACAATTGAAGCATTTCCCCTGAAATTTTTCCTTTTGCTTCTTGGCAACACCACCTTTTGGTCCCAGATTGGCACCTTTGCCCTTCTGTTTATTGGACCGTTTGTCATGTTGGTGCTTTCTCGCACCACTCGTCGAGGTCCGACCATGCTCCACCACATTTGCTTTAGCCATGTCGGATGTTCTGGCAGCCTTGTCCCTTGCTCGATTCTGTTCTGTAACATTGAGCTTGTAGAAAAGTGCCTCCAGAGTCATCTCTTTGTTCTTGAACATGAGATAATTCTTGAATTCTTTCCAAGACTCCGGAAGCTTGTGGATGATTGCAGCCACCAAAAACGGCTCAGGCAGCACCATCCCCTCTGCCTTGATTTCATTGACCAATGCATTAAGCTCCTGTACTTGTACAGTCACAGGTTTTGAATCCTTCATCACATAATCAAGAAACCGGCCCACAACGAATTTCTTAGGCCCGGCCCCCTCGACCTTGTATTTCTTCTCTAAGGACTCCCACAGCTCTTTAGCAGAATCTACCTCATCGAACGCAGAGTACAACGAGTCGTCGAGAGCATTCAAGACATAATTCCTTGCCAGATAATCAGCATTCTGCCACTGATCAAGGGCTTGTCTCTTTTGTATGTCTGTCTCATCTTCCGCAACAACTGGGGCATTCTCAGTCAAGCACCCAGCAAGATGGAGAGTGGTCAGATAGAATCTCATCTTCTGTTGCCACCTCTTGAAATCAACTCCTGGACCAAACTTCCCAGGTTTTTCAGCATGGGCCATCGGAAACGTGGGAGCAGTAGCACTTGCGCTTCCCATAGCTGAAGTTGCAGACTTCTTTCCGGTTTCAGCTGTCATCTTCAACCTTAAACGTGTTCAACTTACATTAGTGAACATAGCAAGAATAGATAACCAATCTATACTTTGCAATTAAAACGGTCTAATATCCGTTACACACATCCTGGTACTCCCAGTGACTGTTCCTCCCCCTCAACGGGGTCTTGAGGGCAACGCCTTCTATGCGCCTCAAAAAGTACTATTCATGAATACGACACTATTTACAAATACGGTACTATTCACCCGTATAGTACTGTTCACGTATACGGTACTATTCATGAATACGACACTATTCACGAATACGGTACTATTTGTACATACGTACGGTTGCACCATACGTTCCAGGTGTTGGCCACACCGGATAACTTCCTTCGTTGATGTCATGCATGACATCACATAAGATTCCATCAGACAAACCTCCACCGAAAGTGTACTCCTTTATTTTCCTTTTGCTTTGTTGATTTTAGAAAAACCCAGGAGACTTGTCTCCTTTATTTTATTTTTCCCTTTTTAAAACAAAGTTTGTGGGAATCAATTTCTTCATCTTTCTCTCATCCTTTCTTCCTCCACTTCTTCCTCTCGGACAGAGAGAGGGGAAAAAAACAGAGACGCGAAAGAAATTATCAGAGCACCTCGGCTCTACTCCGGCACCCGGAGTGTACACTTCGGAGATCCGTTCTCCGCACCGTTTTCTAAACGGAGGTCTGTCCCGCACGACAGCCTAAGGCCGTAGCCATCGAGACTATCAAGATCTCATGTCAAGCCACGCATGACCGACAAAGCCGAAGCTCAACAGGTTTGGAAACCAGCAAGATCCAAGAATCAAAACTTGATTCTCGGTATTTTTTTTTTTTCCCGAGCAATCAAACAAAGATTGCTATCATACTTTCACCAGAGACTCCAATCGGTTTGGATATAATCTGTTCTTGCAACTCAGAAATTAGTACAATCGTTTTCTGGAATCCGATTGCCAAATACCGATCAAAGAATCTTCTTTAAGCTTGTTGGGAAAATATTCGGATATTTGGCAATGGAAGCATTCCACAAAACAATTCTCAATGATAACCAAACGTAAAATTACAATTACAAGAACGGAATACAAAATTAATTACAAACCGAGCCGAGTCCTGTGTGATACCACAGTCTCCTTAAAGAAGATTCGCCGTCTACCTTAGGGTGTTGTAGACTCTGCCGGCGTCTTCCTCCCAGGATAAAACGGCTAAACCACGAGCCGACGAAACACCACCGTCGACCGCCTTGGCGAACTATCTAGCGCCTGTCTCTCTTCCTGACTCTAAATGAAATTCTTAGTTTCTGATGATTGTTGGAGTTTGTTGTTTTATGCAAACACAATGAGGAGTGGCCTATATATATATAGGAGAAACTCCTGGTGTGAACGGGACAAAAGTTGGGCAGCCCACCATGGATGAATGGCGGCTACGGCAGCCCATGTGATCAAATTCATTCACACTGAATTCTCTGGAATTCTCTGGAATTCCAACAGTTTATAATCTCATCGTCACATATGGAAACCGTCGAATCCTCGGCGTTCGACTGTTATGATGCCTGCAATACCGGCTGCGTCGGGCTAAGCCGTAAGTATTCTCCTCAATATATACTTTACAGCGACCCACTTTGTTTGTCATATTTCTGTTCTTCAATCAACTCTCTGTTCTAAAGGGTACTCGTTTCAGCTTTAAATTTGTGAAATTTCAGTTCCATTTTTTTTCTGGTGAAAACAATTGATTGTTTGTTTTTAGGTTTTTCTATTGTCAGCCAAGATAACAAAAAAAAAAAAAAAAACACCTACTCTAATGTATTTTTTTACTTTCTCATGCACTTTTACACAATCCTATACACTTTTCACACATTCTCATACACTTTTTAAGCCTTATAATCAGCCCATTTGGTGGATTTTAGAATTTTCCTTGTTGTATTATATTTTTCAATTGGTACCAAGTTGTGACATTCTTTTCCTTTGTCATTATTATTATTATTTTTTTTTCCCAGAAAGGCTTTATCAACGGTGTGACCGCAAGTGCCAGATAAAATGCAATCCAGGTCATTCCCCAACTCAACTCTCAGCCCTCAGGGCTTAATTTGGTTCACAGGCTTATTTTCTCGTTTTAAAGGAATAAGCAAATTACATTAATTGGTCGACCTATTGGTACTTTTTTATTTTTATTTTTTTTTGACGGTTAGGATGTCAGATGAGCTTACGCGCGTACCTCCCTAGTCTAATTAAAAGCAAATCATCCCTGTTGAGACTAGGGCAAACTCACCAACCAACTAACTGCACTAATCCTTGTGGCCGTTGATTCTGTTTTTAATCAATACTTCAAGTAGTGATCTTCACTATTTCCTTCTGTATCTTTGCACTTCTGTTTTTGTTTTTTTCCCTTATTCGTGTAAATCTAGAATGATTATCTTTTTATTGGCTCATTTGTTGTACTCAATGAAAAAGTTACGTAGTAGTTTTGGCCCCGACATAAGTTCGGTGGTATCCGTAGTTATGTGGTATGACAGGACAGTATTCCTTAACGGAAGAGACTGTGTATTATACCTGCATTGAAAAAGTAACGTTGTACATTCACGTAAATAGGAAATAGGAATAACAAAGTGTACGTGCCAATGATAGAAAAATAGAAAATAGATTGCTAAAAGGGAAAAAGACCCAATAACAATAAAGACGGTCAATTGATGAACCAAACAAGGTTGATTATTCTGCATTTTGCTTCCTAATTGAATTATGTTCAAGAAATTAGCAAAAATGAAATCTTCAAACTACTATTGGGCACTTCTTAAATTACACTTACAAATCGGTGTCCCATTTTTTTTCCAAGAATATTATGTTCCCATCCATTTCGTATAATAAGAAGTAGAGATCTCCGGTTAGCTTGCATTTGAATATGGGTTATAATTGTATTTCGTTAATTCGTTTAATTGAACTTGTAGCATTTTTTTTTTTTTTTTTGATGATTTATCTTTACTTGCACACAGGTCTTGAAGTTGAAGGACATCTAAAGTGAAGGAGGACAGACCCTAGAGACGGGCAGAATAAAATTGGGGAAAACCTTTAGATTAGTTCTCCTCATTAGCCTTTTTCAATGTTGTATTGTTTTGTGTTGTTTCTTTGGGCACCACCATTAGGCTCTGTTTGGAACTTAAGGATGGAAAGGAAAGAGGATGGAAAATTTTAAAAATTTTCTTTCCCTTGTTTGGTTCCTAAAGAAATAGAAGGGAAAGTTTAAAAAACAAGTATAATTTTCCCTCCAATTTCTTCCTAATTTTTCCTCAAACTTTCCTTCTTATTATTTTCTCTCCCTTTTTCTTTCCATCCTCAAGTTCCAAACAGGCCCTTAGTAGTGTGTAGGTCTGTTTTTCGTATTTTTTTTTATAACTGGGTGGTCCGGGCCAGCTTATGCGCACTCGACTAATCCCAAGTCTGTTTTCTTGTACTGGTTTTTGTATTCTTGTTTGATTGATCTGTCAATGAAAAGTACTTTTACTGAGAAAAGTTTGGAGGCATTTATTGTGCGGTCTTTTGTCCCCGAAGGCTACCAAGCAGATTACATTTCGTTGTCTGTAATTCCAGGGTACAGATGTTTGGTGTACAGAAAATGTACTGATAGGCACGGAAACCCACGTGTGAGTCCCACACGAAAGATCCGAGCCGTTCATTCATCTTAAAATGATTTTTTGAGGGGCCTCGCGAAAAATCAACTCAATCAGACGTGTCTAAGTACTTGATCCAAAATCCTCCCATTTCCTTCAAAAAAAAAATTAAGCAAACGGGAGGATTTTGGATCAAGCACTTAGGCACGTCCAATTGAGCTGATTTTCTGCGTGAGCCCTCAAAAAATCATTTTGGGATGAATGAACGGATCGGATCTTTTGTGTGGGACCCACAAGTGGTTCCCCGAGCCGATTAGTACATTTTCTGTACGTAAAACCTCTGTACGCATAGTCTGGTCCTTTCGTTGTGGTGTGGAATTTGACAAAAGTACTTCTTTTGGTATCGCATGGAGCGTAGGGAGAATAGAGAGGTGAGAGTGAAAATTGGGAAGTGGCACGAATAGGAGGGTGCTTTAGGATTTGCGACAATGGAAACTTAGACGGTTTATGGTTAAAAGAAATGTATTGGATTTAAAATCGATTCGGTTTCGTCTTGCCAGTTATAATCGTGCCAAGAACAAAACCGAACCGATTTCTTTGGTCAGAAAAATTTCAGTACTCATGATCACCAACGTCTTGTCGGCACTTTGGATGTGCCTGAGGGCTCATGTCAATCCACGAAGACCAGTCCAAATGTAGGGCTCCATACTTCCTAATTGAATGGGCCAAGGCAAAGTTATTCAATAATTTAACAATAATACTTCCCCAACAAAAATGTCTGGTCCCAAACATCAATTTTTGTTGTCCTAATCTTTTTGTCCCCATTCAAATACTAATGAAATTTCATTTCTACCCTTTCTTTTTTGGAGTAAGTACATGTAATGATAATGTTTTGAAGGATAAAAGAAGGGGAAAAAAGTATGACAAGTGTAATGATTATGTTCTCTTAATTAGTTGAAATCCCTAAAAGAGAACAATAAATTGGGACAGAGGGAGTAATAATAATCCTTGAGAGAGAGAGAGAGAGAGAGAAAGGCCCTTAATACGAAGGATTTTACTATTATAGCCTTGTGGAGAAAAAAGATTTGATTCACGGCTCAAATCAAATGCTAAAACGATTAGTTGTTCTTGCAGCAAAGTTAGTATAACTTCTAAAATTAAGTCTTAATTCAATCTTAATATGATGTTTATCAAAATAGCTTCTATACCTCAAATTTAAGCCAACACAAGTTGAAACACCCTTTCGTTTTTTAGGGTTTTTTTATCGTTTTATTGCAAGGGGACATGGGTAAACATTGAATGGAATGGTGATATTTGGAGTTATGAATGGCCTTATTTGGGTTTTTTCAATATGTCTTTAGGGTTGATTTTGAACATTTGACACCTTAAAAGTTGGAGTAATGCTTATCCTCTTGTGATAATACTCTTCAAAATTCGTGTATGTGTATTAACTTTTACTTCTTATTCAAACTAAAAAGGATCTTTCATGCTACTTAAAAATTAATTTTGAGAAAAGGTCTATTTTAATACTTCTTTTGAATTTAATTCCAAAATTAACTTTTTTGGCAAAATACAAAATTTCCTCAAGGTCACCACTCAGTGCTCACCCTAGTGTAGAAGGGCAATATTGTCATTTGAGAAGTTTCACCAAAAGGGTTCAAGCCTTTGTCATCATGATTATAAAGCAAAGCATGCTTTGGGCCATAATTCTAGTCACCAGCAGACACACCACGCCTACCTTTACCCGCCCACCCACCTCTCTTTGAAGTCTTGAAAAATGAGAAACCAGTCCCGACTCTGTGATCTACCAAACAAACATTGCATCCAAATATGGTGAGGAAAATAGTGATATACGTACAATAGATGTACATATCATTTCATAAGTTATTGTAATGTTTTTAAGTTTATAGCGATGAATTTAGTAATATTAGTGTCTCAAAAACTCGTACATTCCACACTATATTCTCGGCCAACATTGAATTCAAAATAAAAATAATAATTTGCGGTCGAAGGATTATGTAAATATACTATGATACTTGCGCCCGGGCCGCTCAAACAAAGGCTCCTAAAATTGTTGAAAAAGCCTGAGGCATTTCTCACTCGAGTGTGTGTGGACTCCATAAATATATCGCGTATGTGTGCAAGTTATGTATGAATTATGATTGTAGCCTTTTTGTTCTCAATCTAATTGGCTAGCTGTAACCAAATACTACACGTTGCCACTTACCAAATCGTATGGATGGATGGCCGCGTAGTTTTTGGAAACTTTATTTTGTCGCCTATTGGTAGGGGTTAGAGAGAAATTTTTTTTTTTTGGTTAATCTTTTATTTCCCAAAAAGAATGAATGACTTGTTTTTTACCTGATCGGAGAATGTGTTCATCTACTCAATTTTGGAGAAAAATGAGTGAGAATTTTAATACATTTATTTGGTTGTTTTCTTTATTGACGAGGAATTATTTTCAATGGGCAAGAAAGAAAATGAATTGGGGAAGGCATCAGCTACAAAGTTTCCTGAAAATAAGGACATCAATACATACTACCTCATATTACAACCAACTAAATGGGAAAAAAAATAAAATAAAATTCTAGGAGCCTAAAATACAAAATAACATTAATTTATTGACTATCATAATCTCCCAACCGAACGTATATTTGAGATTTTAAAATTCAATATGTCAAAAAAAAACCGGTGAGAAAAAGAATGCCATATATGACATTTATGATTGTATCACTTGGAACGAATCGAAGTAAAAAATGATGGTTGATTTCCTCTCTCTCTCTCGGATTCGGGTATATCCTCTCAATATGCTTAATACAGTAGTTTACATGTCAAAAAAGTAGTTTACATGTCAAATTGGATTATTGCTTTCTTAAACTATTAAATATCAATGGATCAATCTTACACTACACAACAATTGGAAAGGAAAATATTATGCGACACCTTGTACTTGCCCATTTTCAATCAATAAGTGGAATAAATGTCAAAGAAGATTGAGAACGTTATCTTAATACAACGCTCTTCCATAAGATTTTACGTATTATTAAGTTTTTATAGCTAGTATTATTTTTAAGGTGACAACCTAAATGGAGGATAAAGATATAAATTAGGAGAGTTTGGACTATTTTTTTAACATATTGAATATCTCAAATTTCTCTTGACGAGAAGAATAAAAAAGTAAAAATATGAATAAAAACTAAAAATTTCATAACATGACAAAATAATAGTCGGTCACTTTTAATCTATTTTTATTAAATAATTTTTTGGAACTCTTAATCGCGAAGCTTTACTTTTTAGAGAATGCTTAATATAAAATAATTAATGCAAAACTAATAAAAAATAAAAATAATAAAAAGGCAGTTTTAATTCAAGATTCAACTGGCTGTTAACCTATCTATTCTTTGTCTAATAAAAATTAAAGCTATACAAAAATTGATGTAAATGGCTATAGAAATGGAGAAAGTTTGTAGTGAAACGGTGACCATCTGCACACACGGCAACTCGTGAGTGGAACCGTGATACTACGTCGGCGACTCGGTTCACCACTCGGTTTCACTATTACACTAAATAACCTCTCATGGAAATGAACCAAAAAAAGAAAAACTTTACCACCATTTTTATAACTAGGACTGGATCACTCACTCCACTGTATGCCTGCAAATTCCGTTTCCGTTAGTCACATACAGAGAGAGAGACAGCGCTAAAACGCGGAACGGAAAAGTCAAACAGAGCCATCTTTGGTTGTTGTGGGCTGTCTGCTTTTGTTTTCTATGTAAAAATGCTGTACTATAAAAAAATATTTAATCACTAATTCTCTTCTATACCTTTTATCCTAGTATATGAATATTAATTTTCAATAGCTGCCCCTTTTCTTCTTCTTCCTCCCTGGTTCGTTGAACTAGATTTAAAGGTTTGGTTGGAGTCCGGTTGAGAGAGAAAGTGCTAGAAAGATAGAGAGAGAAAAGGGAAAGAAGACGGTGATTTGTGTTCCTGACCCAGCTCTTTTCTGATCTGTTTTTCCTCTGCTTTGTCGTGAAAAAGGTTGAAAGATCTCTCTGAATATACACTTGCCCACATACAGTACAGATAGATACAATCAGTAGCCTGTATTTCCAGATTCCGTGGCCTGAGGTATAGATCTTCGATCTCACTTTCTAAACCTCCAAATCTTGTGGGTATATAAGAGCAATTGTGTAGTATTTGTATATATAATATGTCTTTGGTTGTCACATGTGTGGCATCAAGTTGAAGTCTTCCATTTCTTGGTTGCAGTTAGATTTCCTTTATATATGGTAAATTTGGAAAATCTCTCTCTTTATCTATCTGGGTTTTGTTTTTCAGATTTTTCTTTTTCTGGGTTTTGCGGAATTTATATTTTTTACTTTCTGATTTGTGAGCTCTGGTTATGTTGCTTTATTTTCTAAAAGAATAGATTTTTAGAAAATTTGTTTGTTGGTGTTGTTGCAGATCTTTGAGGCAGCTGCGGAGCTTTAATTGGTCAGCTTGTACCTTATTCAGTACCCTTATTTTCAGGGCATAGGTTAGTTTTCCTCTAGCTTCTTTTCATTAGATTGTTTTGCTTACCTACATATGCCACCTATTCAGCCATCAGAGTATCACTACAGATAGATTGACAAAAAATTACTAAAGAAAATGAAATTTATGTGGGAAGAAATAGGACTAAACTAAAGCCCAAGTACAAGAAACAGACCGGCATTTGAAGTTCCAAGAAAATGAAATTTATGAGGGAAGAAATAGGACTAAACTAAATCATAAGCACAAGAAACAGACCGGCATTTGAAGTTCCAATGGCTATGCATTTTGGGATTGTCGCCGTTTATTACGCATGGTTTAAGAATTCAAGATGTGGGTTTACTTTTTCCATGCTTTGAAATTAGGCTTTGATAACTTTAGGTAGGAAATGTTTTACCTTTGTACTTTGTAGGGTTGTGCTAAGTGTGATCTTTTTGCTTTAGGTGAGGCACTACTGTATTGTAAAAGTCAAAAGGTTTGTGAAGCATAGATAACCTAATTCCAGTTGAGAGCTACATTATGAAAGAATCGTTTCACTTTATTCTCCATTTTCAGATATTGAAATTTATTGTGGATTTTGTGAAACTTTGAGGATTCTTCACTATCCCTAGTGACTATTGCCTAGGATTCTTCTCCCAAATAATTTTAGCTATATGCTTTCTGAAGATTTTCACCTGTGAATGTGATTGTTGGAGCTAAATTTGACATGGTTGAGAGTCAGATATTTTAAACCTAACAAAGTTGTACTTAACAAAAGTTGATAAGCTATACCACTTTAAGGTCCATGTGAAGCTGTCTTTTTCTACTTTCCTTTTCTTTACCTTTTATTTTCTTTGGGTGCCTTTTCTCCTATCTTCCTTCTCTTTTATCCCTTGTCCATTTTTCTTTCTGAAAGAAGCTGATTTGCCTTTTCTTTTTCAGCCATATCTACATGATAAGAGGAATCTAATTCATCAGAAAAAATCAGACGAAAGGATAAAATTACTCCTGTGTTCTGCATTCTGACATATCAATTAAGGAGTCAAATGTCATTTCGTAGCATAGTTCGTGATGTAAGAGATGGATTTGGGAGCTTGTCAAGGAGGAGTTTTGATGTCAGACTTCCGGGTCATCATAGGGGAAAATCCCATGGTTCGTTTCACGATTTGCATGATCAGCCTCTGGTAGTTCAAAGCAGTCGGTGGGCCAACCTCCCTCCGGAGTTACTTTGTGATGTAATTAAAAGATTGGAGGAGAGTGAGAGTACATGGCCTGCTAGAAAGCACGTCGTTGCGTGTGCTGCCGTTTGTAGGTCATGGAGGAGTATGTGCAGGGAAATTGTTAGAAGTCCAGAGCTATGTGGGAAGCTCACTTTTCCTGTTTCCCTGAAGCAGGTAGCTATTTCTCGTGTTTTTCCTTTTCGCTAACTGTGATGGTGTATGTTTTGGGAGTGTGTGTATGTGTGTACACGTGTTGATGATTATGTTTGGCACCAAAGTGTTGGAATGGGATCTTATATAAATGTTGGTGATTAGTAGATCCTAATATCTTATCCTCGCATCTGTCTCCAGCCAGGGACTCGTGATGGATCTATTCAGTGCTTCATCAAGAGGGATAAATCTAACTTGACATACCACCTTTTCTTATGTCTTAGCCCGGGTAAGCATTCTGTTTGGACCCTTTGTTGGGGCTTAGTTTGTGTGGAAATGGTTTTGCCAAGTAATGTTTCCAACATTATCATATCAAGTGCTTGTACTGGTTTCGCTTTTGTTCATGAATGATTGTGAATTGTTGCATATTGAGTTCAATAGTTGATTGGTTTTGCATTCATTAGGTTAATATATGTTTGCATATCATACTTGAAATGTGACTAAATGTGACTATTGTTGACTCGAAATGTTCGTATACGGAATATATTGGTTTGTACATATTTGTTATTCTAAAGGAAGTCATAACACTGGCCATGTAGCTGAGGCCTGTGGTTCTTGCTAGATGTGGACAAGACATCCTTTTGAATTTCTGATGCACCAAAAAAAAAAGAGGATAAGACCTTTAGGGGCTGAAAATCAGTATAAACACAAGTAATTTTCTGTTTACTGGGGATTTTCATCTCTGAGCTGCTAATCTTTCTTTTTCATTTCCGTTAATCTTTCTTTTTCATTTCCGTCGATCTATTCCGGGGGCCGTTGATTTGTAAATTGAGACTGGTGCCTTTGGTTTTTTATATGTATTTTGGTTCCAACGCTTTTAATCAAGAATGATCTGCCTTTTGGTATCTTGTTTTTCCTACTAATATACTATACTTACTGGGTTTCATGTGCTGGTTGCAATTTTTGCAGCTTTGCTTGTTGAAAATGGGAAATTTCTTCTTTCTGCTAAGAGAACTCGACGAACTACTTGCACAGAGTATGTTATTTCAATGGATGCTGATAATATCTCAAGATCTAGCAGCACATACATTGGAAAGCTGAGGTAAGAACACACAGGGATTCGTTTCTTTCGTACTGCTTTGGTTTCATGCTTACTAATTAACTGAAGGTTCATAATCATTCTTCTTGATTCTTTAAACATAGTTTACCACTGGGGCATATTACCATAGCAGGATTCCTTTAAACAGAAAATTTGGATGGGTTGGTGCTGCTACATTAAGTCAATGTTTCTGTTCCTCTTAGAGGATTTCGGAGATTAAGGAAGAAGTTATCTATTTGCCTTGTGAAGGCATGTTTATGGAAATCAGAATTCAAATGGTAGTTGGTGTGTAGGCCATTTTGAAGACAGTCTAGTTGAATGACCAACCCATCATTAGATTTTACCCTTTAGTCTTAGCAGAATACCTGTTACTATATCCCTCCAAATGATGCATTTTTCGTTACAATTTTCAACTTCCGAAAAACAATTGGGTACTTCAACTTGTCATTTTATCTGCCATTGATCTGTACATAACTACATATACTATATTCAGATTATGTTCTTCCAAATGTTTCTCAACCATTTATTTAAGTGTATACCACCTTTTGTTTTGAAAGCAGGCACTTTTTGTTATCATTGATGCTTAAGTACTGATTGAACTATTCCCTCCCTGCAGGTCAAATTTTCTAGGCACCAAATTTATAATGTACGACACTCAGCCCCCGCACACAGGGGCCCACGTTCCTCCACCCGGACGAAGCAGCCGTAGATTCTCCAAAAAAGTATCCCCTAAAGTCCCCACAACCGGCAGCTACAACATAGCCCAGATCACGTACGAACTGAACGTGCTAGGGACACGGGGTCCACGAAGGATGCACTGCATCATGCACTCAATCCCTGCCTCCTCATTAGATGCTGGCGGCACGGTTCCTGGGCAACCAGAGCTCCTTCCCCGCTCCCTCGAGGACTCCTTTCGGAGCATTTCCTTTTCCACTGAATTCAGCAGCTCCCGATTCTCTGAGATCGTCGCTGGCAGTACAGGTAATGAGGAAGAAGATGGAAAGGCGAAACCCTTGATTCTAAAAAACAAGGCCCCACGGTGGCACGAACAGTTGCAGTGTTGGTGCTTGAATTTTCGTGGGCGGGTGACGGTTGCCTCTGTGAAGAACTTTCAGTTGATTGCTGCCACACAGCCTCCGCCGCCACCTCCTGCTGGTGGTGCACCTGCGGGTTCTCAGCCACAGACCCAATCAGAGCACGACAAGATTATTCTGCAGTTTGGTAAGGTTGGAAAGGACATGTTTACGATGGATTATCGGTATCCTTTATCTGCATTTCAGGCTTTTGCAATTTGCTTGAGCAGCTTTGACACCAAGCTGGCTTGTGAATAGAAGTAAACATATGAAGATTAACTGATAGAGTGATCAGAAAATCGCACATAAAGAGCAGTGGAATTTAATCTTGTGTGTTAATTTTCTTCTCCTTTTCATGGCATTTAGGATTAGGAGATTGTTGTCAATGGCTTTGTAATGCTGTGAGGCTCACAATATCTGGGCTCACATCATTGTGATGTTGGGGATAATTTGGCTCATATCATTGTAAGACGCAGTCTTAGTTCCTTTCCTCTGTCTCACTCAATCTTTCCATTATGTAGTGCCTTTCCTCTATATTCATTTGAATTGGAGCAAGTTCCAAAAAAACCCAGAGTAGCAAATTATGAGTTCTCTTGCATTGGATGAATATATTGACATGTCTTTTTTGGTATTACTCGTCTGAATGTGCAAGTTTGGTGGTGGCATTAACTTGGAATCACGTGCATCTAAAGCACAGTTGTTGTGACTTACTGGATTTGGTTTTGGAAAAAGGATGGAAACCTCCAAAGTTGATTTGCAGAATAGTTCCTGATGATATCCAAATTGGTCTGGTAGATCCTAGCATAAATGTTCTGAGAAAAAAGGGGTTGGAAGGCCGCCTTTTTTTTTTTTTTGGTACTTGTTGGAAGGCCTTCAGGACACCGGGTGTGGCATCTTTGAGGACCCTGCTGTGAGAGTGTCTCTGAAGAGAATTATTGCAGAAGAAGAAAAGGAGAAGGAGAAGTTGCCTTAACGCCGTAATGCTCCTTACCCTTTTATACCGGAGACTCATCGTCCTGTGGTTCCCCCTTGACGCATGTCTCCTTTATTCACACAACAATCCGTAAGATCACTATTTCAGGATGTGGTGTACGGAGATTCTATTTCCTTTCGGGAGTCTCTCTCAGTTATGATCGAGTTTTCCGTACTGAATTGGGTCACGGGTCCTTCAAGTCGTGTCTGTGGGACTGAGGCTGGAGTTGACACTTCCAATCTATTCCAGACCTCCTAATTCTGCATATATATCAGGGTGAACTGGGCAACATTTTACAAGATTTCTGGGTCTATACCCTGTTTGCAGAGTGACCCCTTATGGCACGGCTTAACCGGTTATTGTCACTGTTCAGATAAGATTCGGACTGCCACCTCTCTGAAAGCACGGTTCTTGTATCTACAGCAATGCATTGTGTAACGACCCATATTGCATAATTTGGAGCTGGGTTTCTGGTGAGGTGGGGGAAAGTTCAATGCTCACAATCAATTAGGGTTGGTACCTAATGGCAGGCATGCACAGAACAAGGTTGGTCCACTATTAAGGATAAGGGAAAAGAGGAGGAGCTTCAATGATGCTTGAACATAGCCAGCCCATAAATGGTACAGTAGGAATAAATTTTGGTGGAGGGTTAACATAATAACATCACACAAGTCACACAGGTTTTATTATCTACGTTGTGTTCAGATCTTGAATTTGTAGGGCAAAAGAAAAGGAAAGGAGAAGCCTTTGAATTAGGGGTGAGCATGGACCGGATTGGTTCGGTTTTGTAGTAAACCAAGAACCAAACCACTACATACGGATTATGAATTTGGAGAACCAGACCAACCCACAAAAGGCATAGAACCAAACCAATCCAAACCATTAAAATACGGTTCGGATTCGGTTTCGAACCACGGTTTTCTTAAAATTGAGATATTATTTCTGTAAACTATTTAGAGTACTTAAAATTTAGGTTTACTACGTTAGGTTTATATAGAATACGAATAGGTCCTCATATATAGAAATTTACGGTAATTAATCATTGTAATGAAGGAAATCAAGGAATAAGAATAGGCTACGATTGAATCATGTATAAAAATTTGGAAAAATAGAAACGTGTTGTGGAATTAAAATTGGAAAGGGAGAATTTCATCAACGAATTTATTTGCTATGACTAAACCACTATTGGTGTATTGGAATTAGGGAAATAAGTTGTGAATCCTAGGCAAAATATATATATGTGGTTCGGATCGGATTGGAACCGGAACCATGAACGTAAATCCACAAACAAAACCATTGACTACGGATTCTAATTTTTTTAAACCAAGACCAAACCATGCGACTAAAAAACCGAACCAAACCAATCGATTTAGATTGGTTTGTTCTGGATTCACGGTTTGACGGATTTTCTACTCACCCCTACTTTGAATTGGTCTCAAGAATATGGACACGTCAAAGTATAAACCCTTTATCGTGTCGAATTTGACCTCACGGATCTTTTGGCAAACAAAGTTCTTGCAGTCAAGCTCCCTCCTGCTCATTACACTCGCAAGCCGATCTCCGTCCGAACCGACAAAACCTTTGCACAGCTCCATTACCTTTTGAGAGGTTAATGCCGAACCCAGGGGCTTTGCTGTCCCAACAGGCCCTGCCAACCCATCCGAGCCGTCCATCTCGATAATCAACGGTTTAGATGGATATTCAACTGTAAGAGTTCATATGCGAATCTAAACCGTTGATTGCGAAGATGGATGGTTCGAATGGAGGGTTGGCAACGCTTGCCGTCCCTTTGGGACAGCAAAGCCACTGGGTTTGTCAACTCCCCATGGAATATGTATATAGAGGAGACCGTCACTTGGCCGAAACAAAGTTGATTCTTAAATTTAAGAGGAAAAATGATACGTACACAACGGATAGCAACAAAATTCCTATTTAGCAATTTATTTAGTCCAAAAAACAGAAGTAGAATCAGGAGTTAGCAAAGACTGACAACTTCCGACAGAACAGATTATAAAATCGACTGTCCGAAAGATACTGTAAGCATGCGCAAAGGGAACGCGGGCATTATTTTTTTTTGCGAGAGCTTATTTAGCTCTCTCTCTCTCTCTCTCTCTCTCTCCATTGTTTATATAACCTAGATAAGGAGACAACCAATTAAAACTGCTATTGTTAATATTGTAGTAGCCTAGTAGGGGTCAACTTTGAAACTGCATGGTTAAATGAATCATTTATATTATATCTTGGGAAGAATAAAAGGATAAAAAGTAGTTGGAGCTAGCCTCAAGGATTTTCAGCAATGCTATATGCAGGGAAATGATTTGCAGGGAATCATGCAGAGAAGGTCCTGTGGGGCTCAGTACAGATCTCAAACGGCTAATCCGAGCCGCTCAAGAATTTTAGAAACACATTTCGAGTGGGCCCGCTAAAAATCAGCTCCATCTGATATGTGTAGATCCTCGATCCAAACTTTCATTTTTTTCTTTTTTCATCCGAGCCATTCAAAAATGAAAGTTTGGATCAAGCATCCACACATATCGGATGAGCCTGGTTTCTCCCAAGCCCACTCAAAATGTGTTTTTAAAATTTTTGAGCGGCTCAGATCAACCGTTCGGGATTCCTATTGGGCCCCATAGGGCCTTCCCTACGTGATTCTTTGCAAATCTTCCTTACACATATTATTTTTGAAGGACATTATAGTAAAAAAAAAAAAAAATCGCGTAAGTTAATATTATTTGAAGTTAATTAGAAGATAGCGAATTTAATGAAACAATGAAATTGATGGAAAATTAAAAAGTTGTGTGTGAAACCAACAAACCTGCCAAATGACATCCTCTTTTCTAAATAACAATGGATGTTGACACCATAATAATAAAAAATTAACATTTAAATATTATTTGTGAAAATTTCAGTTTAAGTAAATACTCCTATTATTTGTGTTTCGCAGATAATATTAACTTACACGAAATTATTGGCAACTTATTAATGAAAGATTACCGAATTGAACGAAACAATTAATGAACGGCTAGAAAATTAGAAACTTGTGTATGAAACCATACAAATCTGCCAAATGACATCCTCTTTTCTATAAACATGGATGTTGACACCATAATTACAAAAGGGAAATTTGTTCAATAGCTTATCGATATTTAAATTGTGACAATGATACAGAAAGCACATGCATAGTCCATCCAATCATCCATTTCTATGTGATAGGGAAAGGTCAGGAAGTTGAGGAAAAATAAGAGAACTTTCAAGGAAGGCATTAGAATTTAATAAAATTGTGGCAAGCTTTCTTCTTTTCATCAGGTAAATGCTCATCTATTCACTTTATGTATTTGCTTTTGTGCCCTTTTATTCTCTTTAACTTTGGTAAAGCCAAGGTGAGGCCTAGGTCTCATTTCATATGTGAAGTGAATTATGTTGCAGCTATTTCATAATGAAATGCGTTTAAGGACTAATTTGTTGGTCTATGGCATGAAATAAGCTATTCAAAGGTTTTGACTCGAGGATTATTTTAATGCATTACCAAATTATATTGAAAAGAATAGAATAAAACAGATAAAAAATATCTCGAGTTTGACGCAGGTAAAACTTGTCAAAAGTTTTTTTTTTATCTGCAAAAAATTTATTAATCTTTGAAAACAAATTGCAAAGATTAAATGGGTCCAAAACTAAGAACGCCAAGGACCCAAAAGGGAAAAAAAAAAAAAAAAAAAAACAAGGCACTACATGGATGGTATAAGATACGAGCCAATGCACCAAAAAACACACCACAGGGCCCACACAACCAAAAATACCCCTAAAGAGTGTGTGTGTGTGGAAGGCCCCCCCTTTAAGTCAGCTATGAAAAGAGCAAAACCAGCAAAAATAGAACCCAACCAAAGAAGAAAAAACCCCAAAAGCCATGACATCCAAACAACAAACTACCATCAACGGGAACAACACCAGAGAGCTCCCGCCATCAACGAAAACTTAATCAAAACTCTACTGAAATGGAGGCACAATTCTCCAATTCATCAAGAGCTTCAATTTCTAGTTCAGAAATCTTCAACTCCCTCCACTTCTAAATATTTCTTTATATTAGAGCATCACTAGTGGTATACTCAAACACAAAAATACTCAAAGATGAGTATTTTGATACACAAAAGTGGCTCACAATGGTATTTGGATAAATACTCAAAGATAACAACATTTGTTACAAATACTCAACTTTTGGCATTTGGATACTCAAAATTACCAATCTTTCTCAATAACCAAACCTCAATAACCAAATTTTGGGGACCACACCGTATCAAAAGTAACAACATTCTCTCTCTATTTTTCAAATACTTAATTCAAAACTCAATTTTTTTGCACTTTCTCCCAAAAATTGAAATTATCAATTTTTAATCTTTACCAAAATATGTTCAAGATTGATCTCATTTTAAACGTATTGTGAATATCTTTTAAATGGTAATAATATTATAAAAAAATATATGAACAAATTTAAAGTTATACCCATTTTATGAATAAAAATAGAGTGAATAATACTTTTTTTATTATGGACACAAATGAACCATTGTAGAATGGTAGATATTCAAACTTATAAACCCATTATATGAATACTCAAAATGCGACGTGGCAATATTTGAGTATCCATATTTGAGTATACCACTAGTGATGCTCTTATAGCTCTCCCTTTTCCATAGTACTTTACCTCCCACAAAGCACTCAACTCCATATTTTACGAGCTTGCTTGATTAACTTCGAATTCTTGTTGCGAATGACGCTACAAACTTCCTCTTGCATTTTTCCAGCGTTTGATGATGCTAAAGATTCATCCTCCTGCCTTCTCTCCATTCTACTAACTTCCTATTGAATCTTATGTGTGGGCGCCTCGATGCTTCCTTTCTTCACGTCCAACTTCAATCTTCTCGAATTGTTCTCTTTATTATCCCGGCTGTTCGACCTAGAAAAACTTGTTAAAAGGTCGATCATTTCATAAAAACCATTATGTAAATCAAGTTTTAAAAAATAGGAGTATATAAGTACTTAATTCAATGCATGTGAAACTTTATAAGTTTCTTGTGATCAACCCAATTGCAACATTGATTGAGTTCATCTCTAAAATGAATAAATCAAACTAGAATATATTTTTAACTCATTAAATTATAAAAACTAATCTTCTACTTAGACTCATCGCATTGTAACCTTAAGACCATATACCAATTTTGGGTTTTTTTCCAAACAAATAAACAAAAAGAAGCATGTACCACCTAAAAGCTTAAATGATAATGTAAGGAGGACTTCATATCATAAAAAGTGATCACTTAGTTCACAACCAAGCAACATAAGATTGTATTCCTTTAACATGTTCTTAAGTGGGGCCCGTTTTTAAATCTGTTATCATCGTACAACTTTTTGTTGGGGGTTGTCATTGTAGGGTTTGGATCATACTTGTTTTTTTAAATATTTGAAGTGAAATGGGTCCCGCTTTATGTTGGGGTTGTCATCGCAGAGCTTGGATGACAATTTTTTTTAGGCGGAGAGATTCGGCGCAATAGGAAGTAATCACTCATTCCATACTCAGTGCTCGCTCATTAGTTTTGAAAGTCTGAAACGGACTCATTAGTCAAGGTCCACCATGTATTTTGCATAAAAAAAATTTGCAACACATATCTGCATAAAAAAATCATTAATTGCACAAAATTTAAAAAATGTAGTTATCCAAAAATAAACCACCATTATAGAGGAGGCTTACATGTTTGGGACCCCTTTTTGTTTACATTTTGTGGGGCCCGAAGCAGTGGTGTTATTGACTTATGTCATGAACTGGGACTGTACTAACTATGTAATGTGAGATGGTATTGTTTAACGACAAACAAATAACTGTTAGAAATGAAAAATGGAATCCACGATCTGATGGTCGGAATCAGGCCTAGTTTTCTAAAAAAATTTAACAACCCAGTTGCTAAAATCAACGTGTTGATTTTAGCAAATGAGCTCACCAGGTGCTAAAATCATGTTATTTCAAAGCAAAAAATGAAGTGGTTCCTTGTATCGTTTTTCGATTTTTTCGCACCAAATTAAAGTACTCCGCATGGACTTTAATTCGGTGTGAAAAATCGAAAAATGATACACAGAAACACTGAATTTTTTGATTTGAAATATCATAATTTTAGCACCTGGTGAACTCATTTGCTAAAATCAACATGATTTTAGCAACTGAGTCGCTAAATTTTTTTGGAAAACTAGGCCTGAAGCTCCCGACAAACAAAGGGTGGAAACACAAATTGATAAACATATTGTACTCACAGTGGGAGCTTTTTAATTACACAATTTCCCCTGTGTGTTTTCTATTTTTACTGATATATTTTCCCCTTTGGGAATGTACTGACGTACCATATCTCTCTCTCTTCCTTTTGTGTTCTCTTGAATATTTCAGACCAAAGGCGGGTCCGAGGGTTCCGCTTTCTCCTCCATATCTTACGAGCGTATGTAATCGTTTCATCTTTCATGCCCCTTTGATTCTTCATATTCATCCGTTTTACTTAATTGCTGAATGGCTTTTCACGACATTAATTGGCATTTTGTTTCATCCCTTTGATGTGCTGGAATTTCCCCTACTTCTTTGTCATTTTGTAGATCTCCCTTTGTTTTGATTGTTCCATTTGCAAAACAATCGGTTTTTAAGCAATTTATGATCTGGGTTTTGTGTGTTCTTATGTTTAGGTTTCACGTATGAAGATTCCTTGATCTGGGTTTTTCCAGAAAAGGTCTGATTTTGCTAGTGGGTTTGTGTCCGAGGTTATAAAAGTTCTTATGCCTGATGAATTTGGTTGAATTGCTGATTTGGAGATGTGGAAATTGAGCAGCGATTTTATATTCGTCGCGGTATAGGTTAATTTGAAAATTTTGAGGTCTATTCCCTGATAAAGTGGGTAATTGATAACTTTGGGAGATTAATATCTGGATTGGTGTTGTTCATCTCGTTAGCTTTTCGGTCTTGAAGGTGGTAGGAGGTTTCATCATTTGTGACTTTTTTGTCGCTTCAGAAACTGTTATATCATTGGTAGGTTCATGGCAACTTCGTGAGTTGAATTGTCTTGGTGATTCTGTGGAGGTTTTGTCACATCACAATGCCTTCAACGGATCATCAGGGCTCTTCTGTGCCTTTTGCCTCGTTTCGTCGCCCAATTTTAAGTCTTAGGAGTGATCAAGTGCATTCAATGGAACCAAACCACGATTCTGATGCGCGTGACTCGGAGCTTGAGTCTTTCCAAAAACAGGTCTGCAACCGATTTCATGATCTCTCAGCCGTAACTGCTGATGAATTTCTTTCCGCTGCATGGATTCAAAAACTCTTGGATGCTTTCCTTAGTTGTCAAGAAGAGTTTAGGGTTATTTTGTGCAACAATAGAGCACATCTCTCAAAACCCCCTTTAGATAAGCTCATTTCTGAATTCTTTGAGAAGAGCATTAAGGCCCTTGATATATGTAATGCAACTCGTGATGGGATTGAGAAAATACGACTGTGGCAGAAGCACTTGGAAATTGTTCTTTCTGCCTTGAATTCTCGTCAGCGGACGATTGGCGAAGGTCAGTTCCGTCGAGCGAGAAAAGCTTTAATGGATTTGGCTCTTGTAATGTTAGATGAGAAGGAAACCGGGTCCGTCTTTTCCCAAAGGAACCGGTCATTTGGGCGACACAACACAAGCAAGGATCACCACCATCGCCAACCGGGACATGCACGCTCTCTCTCTTGGAGCGTATCGCGTTCTTGGTCTGCAGCCAAGCAGCTCCAGTCTATTGCAAACAATTTGGTCCCTCCTCGTGGGAATGAGATTGCAGCTACCAATGGGCTTGCAGTCCCCACTTTTACCATGAACTTTGTGCTGATGTTTGTGTTGTGGACTCTGGTAGCTGCAATCCCTTGTCAGGATCGAGGCCTGCAAATCCACTTTTCATTCCCGCGGCAGTATTCATGGGGGAGTCCGTTGCTTTTGCTTCATGATCGAATTATGGATGAGTCCAAGAAGCGCGAGCGTCGAAATTCCAATGGTTTGCTGAAGGAGATTTATCAGATGGAGAAATGCATTCGTCAGATGACAGACTTGGTGGATTCGATTCAGTTTCCTTTGTCTGAGGAACAGAGGGAAGAAGTCGAAAAGGGTGTGAAGGAACTAGGAATGGTTTTCGATGCTTGTAAGAATGGAGTGGATCCATTGGAACGGGACGTGAGGGAAGTATTTCGGAAGATCATGAGTTGCCGAACTGAGGGCCTTGAGTTACTGAACAGGGGGAGCACGTCTGGGTAAATTTTATATCGGGAAACAGCTGCAAAGGATCAAATGTAAAGAAATCACGGATGTCGTGTTGCCATGTTCTTATTTCATCTTTTTGCATGCTTATTCTGTGGAAGGAAGGACTATAAGATGTTTAGGAAGAATAAAAGATTCAGCAGGTAAACTTCTTGTATTTCTTGGTACACCACCGTATTTAGAGAACACAAAGTTTATTGTATTTTCTTTGGTTTATGGTTCTGCTGTCAGACTTGCATTGGGGTTGTATACATTTTTCCTTTTTCCCTTATGTTTTCCTGCTATATTTCTGAAATTCGTTTCATGTCTGGATCACATATATATTTACCTTCCATTCTTTGTTGTAATATACCTATATTCTTTCATTGTCTGAATGTATAGATTTCCTCTGACCGTTGGAGATCTTATTAGCAATGGTTAAATGGCTGAACGTAATTCTGGAGTGCTCATATACGGGACTTTATGTTGTTAACTTCTCGGGAGGGGAAAAACACTTGAAGAGGGAGATCTATAGGGTGAGAGATATATGTCACTGATTCTGGGTTTGGTAATCCATTCATTTAGAGATGATGTCCTTGCAATAACCCGTATGAAACTCATTAGTTGTCTTCATTCTTAAACCGATCCCATCAGAACAAATTTATCATTCGTAGCAGTGTAATGAGAGTAAATCAGGTATTTGGACTCTCTTGTTAGGGCAGGATATGGGAGTTCATTCCATTGTTCTTCATCAGTGGCGGACGGAAGGTGGTGCAGGCGGTGCCAAACTTTTGAGTAATCTCATTTTGTCTATGTATGTTGTGGTATTTACTACAGTGTCACTGTTACTGTATTATGCTTCAGTATCCTAAAAAGCATTCATCTTCTACAGATTATTCCAACTCAAAATAATTTTGCATTTCGCCCCCTGTTTGTTAACTTCCCGTGTCCTTCACTTCATTGACTTCCTGCATCCGCCACTATTCTGTACGGTCTTGTCAGCTGGTGTGGCTCGTTGAAGGGGGTGGAATCAAGATTCAAGAATGAAAATCGTGAAGGCCTGAGTTTAATGTGTGTGATTGGATATGAAATCATTTCCAACTCATGAGTTTGGCTTGGTTTTGCCGTTACTATTCCATTTTTGTGGTACTTTAATTGGTTGGAATTTCCGTTCTTTGAAATGACAGGAAAAGGGTGGTTTCTCTTTTGCTTTCACATATTGGTTTTCCAAAGTGCTTTAATCAACTCCAGCAAGGAATTCACTGGTGCAAAGCTGGCACTGAGACTTTATTTGTGACCTGTGTAGTTGATGGTCCTTAATGTACTACTGGATTTTGGATAATTTTGGTGTTAGTATTAGTTGACAACAATTGATAGTGACGTAAGGCTTAGTTTGGTTTGGTTTCGTTTGATTTGGTTTGGCGTTATTGCCGACTCCAGATGTTTTGCTATGATTTTCGCTTGATTACTTACTAGAAGGGTGGCACACGCGATACAAATTTAGGGTGGTGGTGGATGGTGGGGTATTGATTGTGATAAGTTTTTGAGTACTATTTTGCCCGCAACAGTGATTTTAATGGCACATTTAAAATAATTGTAAAAATTTATTTTTTGGAGAAAATTATGAAAAGCTACTCTTCTGACGGAGCTTCAAATATTGTTTGAATTGAAATGACTTCTCCCTCTCTGTATTAGAATTGATATTAGAATAGATGGATGTTGCATTTGAAACTTTGAATCATAGATTTGTGGAAATTTTTGCAAGAATAAACGAAAATCTTGCAACCAGGTGAATTTTCTTTGTTCTCGCAACCATGGAAAACCATCAAACTCCACCGTGACCATATCTTCAAACAGAGCATGTCTGCCAAGTGCAAGCGTAAGTAACACTACACAATTTACCACTAAGCTCACACGGAGTCGTCCATGGGGTTACAAACGAAGCGAGTACCTTGTGGCTTTGCTCGTTTAGTAATCGAGCTGAGCTTGAATTCGAGTTTTAAACTTGTTTAGTAAACGAGCTCGGTAAAGCTCGGCGCGCAAAAGATTGACTCGTTTATATAGGTGTGATTTGTTAAGTAAATTACCTTTGCTCCACAGGTAGGGATGGCAATGGGGCGGATCGGTTCGGGGTTTGGCCGATCCGCACCCAAACCCAAAGGGTTTCGGTTCGGTTCGGTTCGGGTTCGGTTCGGAAAAGGGAGAGGATGAACCATAACCTAACCATTCGGGGTACGGGTAATTTCGGATAACCGATTTTGTGAAGGAAAAAATAGCTACCCATATGGGTTACCGAATTGTACCCATCCCGCCCCGCCCCGCCCCAAACCGTACTAAAACATGAATAAATTGCGTTTAAGATATTTTATTATCTCAAAAAAATTGAAAAAACATGAAAAAAATAACAAAAGGTGACTACAAATATCAGTCAAGAGACTCAAGACTATAATATATAAAATATCAGTCAAGAGAGTCTCAAAATGTACTAAATGTGAGACCAAAACCTAACCTGTGAATATCTTATATATATATATATATATATATATATATATATATATATATATATATATATATATATACACCAAACTTCCCCTCCAAACTCCCGCACCCTGTTAAGTTCCGGACCTCCCCCTTCCCAATTTTTTTTTGAAAATCCTAAAACAGCCCCGATCAAGCCCCTCCGGGTATTTTTTTTGGCCAAATCTTCGCGTTGGACCTTGAAAACACATTTTAAACACATCTAATGGTTCGGATCATCGAAATTTGGTCCGAAAAGTCAAAAATACCCCTAGGTCCGTAACTTAATAAGTTAAGGTAGTTTGGATAGGAAGGGGACTCTATATATATATATATATATATATATATATATATATATATATATATATATATACGAGAGGTAAAGTGTAATTTTAAAATATACCTAAGGGGTTTATGTAATTTGTATATATAAAATAAGGGGTTTCCTATGTAATTAACATATTTCAGTTCGGTTCGGGTATAGGTTCGGTTCATAGGTAAACCCATAACGGAACCGAACCCGTTCGGTTTTCCATCCATCTAAACCACACCCGCACCCACGGGGAAAAAATCGGTTACGGTTCGGGGAAAAAAGCGGTTACGGTTCGGTTACCCATTGGTTCGGTCGATATTGTCATCCCTATCCACAGGTGGCTCTACATTGACTCAAGGGTGTTCAACTGAACACACCTAAACAAATTTTTTAATTTTTTTTTTAGAATACATGTAACTTTTTATACTTTTATAAGTTTTGTCCTTTTTGAACACCAAAGCTAAAAATATTTGAACATCCTCACATAAATATTTGAACACCTTACCCCCCAAAAATTGAAATAGCCTAAAAAATCAGCCCACAAACCAATCCAATGTAAGAACTCAATTAAAAGTCATAAGAAGCTCCATAGATGGTCATTTAAACAACCTAAACTCTTTTACTTTTTATATTACATGTAATAATTTTATCTCGCGAGTGTTTGAACCGTGAATATCCATTAATCCAAGAAATTCACAATTGAATACCTAATATATTAACTCAAACAAAGTAGTAAAACTCTTAATAACAAAAATTTTTAAAATAGAGAACAAAAAGTATTTATGGGTATCGATATCGTGCTCCGACTTTTCTCTAAACAACAATCAACTCTATATCTTCAAAAATAAGAGTATACATCAAAAAAATCTATACGAACCTATTTGCCAGACAATTTTCTACAATAAAAACTAATGTATTTATGTGCCGATTTAATTTTGCTCAGCCTAAAAAATAGAATTCGCCGAGAACATGCTATTGTGATGTATATCTTACTTATTTCCATATTATTTGGTCTATTATTCAAACTATTATACAAAAAATTGTGTATATATGACTAGTTAATTAATAGAGCAAGTAGAGTTTATGTAATTTTTTAACACCCTGTTCAAAATTCCTAGAGCCACCATTTTTTGGCTCGGCTCGTTAAATGCTCTGCTTGTTGATGACACAAGCTGAGCTCGAAAGCTCGGCTCCAACTCCTTTTCGTCCCACATATTACTCCAAGTAGATCCTGTTTCAATAACCAAATTTTCCTGAAAGCCCACCAAAAAGTCTGTAAAACAAATTCCTAAAAGTTAACGGCATTTTCCCAAGCACAACTCAAATAAACCACCGACATGCGAGAGATTTACTTGAATCTATAACTGGAGAACAGCAGTTCATAAACCTAATTACTTAACTACTATCGATAAGTTTTTTGCTGTGATGTAAGCACATATCAGTCCGTCTTGGTTCATCAGTCCCCCATTTCCACATCGTAAGCGAGGAAACTGAAATGGTAAGTGAAAACAGTTATTTACTTCTGTACAACACCTAATGTTCTACCCACATGGAAACCTTCCACAAGATGAGGAAATGAAGCAGCACCCATCTCATGTTCTCACACACTGATTGCTACTAGTCCATGGCTTCTTAGATTATGTTCGCGAGTAGGTAACCCTCAACGGGTACCTACAGGTCTGTAACCGAGACAAAGTTACCCGCCAGAGCAAGTGATACAGGAACAACCGACCCAAACCTGTTGTTTCTTTCACTAATCTTTTGTATGGAAAGTCTTTGTGCTTCATGCGATGGAGTTGCTTCGTAGCCGAGTGAGAGAAAATAAGTTTCTCCCACATTTATTGTTGTCAACCATAAGTTCAGAAACATCTACTACCAGCTCATAGAGTGCATTCGACGGAGAGGTCGAGGTGGTCTGCTCTGTTCTACTACCGGAATCAGGTTTTCCATGAGCTGCAGTACAAAACCCAAATTGGATGTTAGACTGCATCTGATGTTTACGCATATGACAAGATCTCCTTAACTGTGCATTTGAAAATATAGAGGGTCACAGACTAATTGATCTCGTTGAATGACACTTGACCAAAGGACAGTATTTAAGTACTTGGAAAATCATAAAAAAAAGCAGCACATGAAAAATGTAACCGAGAGGCACTGGAGTCATATTCAATTAGGGGGAATGGCAAGAGCAATGCAATAGTTCAATAGCAACAGCATAATGGACTAGTACCATTTTCGAAACTGATAAGCTGAAACAATAGTCAAGAACATGAAAGCAAATCCCAGGAGATAGTATTAATAATCCTCATGAGGTAATATTTCCATTGAGGTAGATCTATTTACTGCATTTCAATAAGGAGAAAAACAATCAAACAAATCCTTGAAGTGGATATCCCACCTCAAATATCGTTCCAGAAGATAACCATATCCATCTCATGCCATCTGGTGATGGTGATGTTTGATACACGGTTTAGGGAATGGGATTGAACTTTCAATTCTGTGGGACCGCTAATCCTTTGTTTGGTTTTGCAAAGTAGTCTTGGACTCAGGGCCGGCCCAGACCCAAGGCCCACAAGGCCTGGGCCTAGGCCACTCCGAAAATGACTACTATTTGGGGCACTCCACCATTTTATACAATTGGGCCTGAGTATAACTCTTTTTACCCACTAAAATTAGTAAAAAGCCCAACCTTTCACGTGCACACGCTTCAATGGGGAGACGGAGTTTATCTTTATAGACAGAGGAGAGGTTGCTGAATGGTAAGTAGTCGATGTGGGATCAGAATAAGTAATGCAAAGGCAGCAAAGGAGAGGTTGCCACAACAAAGAGGCCAACTTTGAAAAATCACTATAAATCGAGCTTTGTATATTTTTGAGTGATTCTAGTGTCAAAAGCTTCGCAAAAGAATATATTTCAAAAGTCATGAAGGAACCCAAGTCCAATTTGATCTCTAAGTATGAGAAAACAGACAAATTCCAAAGCTTTATCAATCTGTCCCATGGCAGATTGAGAGTGTTGCAGACCAGATTTCAAAAATCCACTATAAATCGAATTCTTAATGGTTTTGAGTGAGTCCAATGGCAAAATAAAGACCTCTGAGTGCACTTTAAATCATATGAAGGAAAAAAAAACGTAATTAACAGTTTATTAAAGGAAAATTGCCCAAAACAGCGACCCCTGTAACCAGTTTTACAGGGTAATATCTCTCTCTTCTCTAATTCCTTTCTTCTCTTTTGTTCAGCAAGTCCCACATCGAAAGTTAGCAAACTTTCTTCTCTGAGAACCCTTACATATACAGCACTTCACTCTATTCCATCTAACATTAACCTCGCACATGGATTTTCAGCTAACTCGAGTTGAGCCCAAGCATGTCAAAAGTGAGGGTATTTGTAGGGCACATTTTTTGGACTAGGCCTAGGGCATCCGAAATCCTTGGGCCAGCCCTGCTTGGACTATTAGTAACCATGGGATTACTAATCCTCCAAAATGGGGGAATTGGCCATCCAATGGGGGAGGTGGTATTGTTAATCCGATCCCCCACTTCATGTAAATATTGACCAAAATGTCGTCTCTCTCTCCCCTCCCTCTCATCAAATGTTGTGTAAGGATAAAAGTGAATCACTTATTTAATCCAATATTCCAACCCCTTCTCGACAAAACAAACATATTGATCAAAATCGGAAAATCGGCTTATTTGTACGGATAGTCCCTAAAATATTAGCAAAATGTCAATTTGGTCCCTAATATACAAATTGTGTCTATTGCATCCCCAACGGTTACAATGCGTGTTTAAATGGTCCTTGGAGCTAACTCCATCCAAATAGACCGTTAGAAGTAGGGGCATCACCATCAACCACCACTCCATCCCTATCTCTGTGACTCCGCCTCCCACTACCCAGCCACCACTCCAATTCCAGATCCAGCCCTCTGCTGAAAAACCTATCCAATCTCAAATACCCACCAACTCTCAAAACCTGTGAAAATAGAGAGATTATTTAGTAGCCTGGCCACAGGCTAACAAGAAAATTTTAGATACACTAGTTATATGTGACGCTTCACACACACGAGTGTGGAGTGAAGACTTTACAAATAACCGCCGTATCCAAATTTTTCCTCACAGTGGCCAGAAGAAATACTGAATAATTTTTCTTGAAAATGGGTTCTAAAACGCTTAACCCATCCAAATTCTAATATCAAGACACAGCTGCAGATGTAGTACCACCTATTTAGCACGGACACTTTGTATGAGTACACGTACATGTGTTGGACACCTTTCGGACACCAACACTCTTCGGACACTCACCCGACATGTGTCTAACGCTAACATTCAAAGTGTCCTATTTTTCCTCAACATTTTTGGTGTGGATACTCCGGGACACCTATGAAGCACCGACATTCCTAGACACCCAGGGGACACGGTCAAATACGTATGGGACACGCCACGTGGCTTGTCCAATAAATTAAATTAGTTTTTTTAGGGAGACATGGGAAGGACATGGCTGGGACACGCGAGGGACACGTCGGGAACACTGCGACGAGTTGAGGACACATGAGAGACGCGTTTGAGGACACGACGGTGGTAAAATATGCAAAAATTTAAATTGTTTTGGGGTCAATGTGTATTACTTCAAAAAAAAATTGGGTTAAAAGTGTAATATGATGTATATATGATGCATACAACAACAACAATAACAGAACCCATCTAGTCCCCAATCATTGGGGGGTATGGGCAGGGATGATTGAAGACAGACGTAACCTTTGGCAATATGCACAAAGTGGTTTCTCTCAGAATACCACTGAAACAGTGGCCCCCCTAAACCTCCAAGAACCGAGGAGCTATAGGGATGTCCTGCTCCAAAATAAATATTATTTATTTATTTTTGCCATGTCCATGTCCCTTTTTTAGAAATCCCGTGTCTGTGTTCATGCTAAATAGCACAAAAGATTCAAGAACTACATACCAAATACCCTATAAAATAGAAACCGCCATTGATGTCTACATTGATAGAGCCACAACAACCACCAACACCTCTATCGCCATCAGAAGTGACCCAACAAGCTTGCAAAATGTCTCAATCAGGTCACAAGTCAATCAGACAATTAGTCGGGGTCCTAGCAGAGATTACTATATTGGGTGCGATCGTTGTCATGATCGGCCGCCTCTGTTTGGGTCGACGAAACATGGGT
Organism: Vaccinium darrowii; assembly: GCA_020921065.1. Taxonomy (NCBI): domain Eukaryota; kingdom Viridiplantae; phylum Streptophyta; class Magnoliopsida; order Ericales; family Ericaceae; genus Vaccinium; species Vaccinium darrowii. Next base: position 48,931,140 of record CM037152.1, on the reverse strand, counting down.
CATGGGCAGTACGACTTCGAAGGCTGGCTCGAGGACAAATGCGGGTCCAACTTTGATGGCCGTGTCGAGCCACCTCCTCATCCTTGTGAGAGTTTCAAAAGCGACACTGCGCCGGCGGGTTCAAGTGGAATCGGTTTAGGAAATGGGGGGAAGAAATAAACCAACCTTACCCGAATAAGGGTGGTACAGTTTTGGTTAAGAGACTAGGTGGAAATTGAAAAATAGAGATTAGGTTTGGTCTAAAGTTGTGATTTTGATGAAGTTAGTTAAAGTCCTGAACTTAAAAACACAGGCTTTTGTGGGTTTTAAAAAAGGGGGAAGAAATGTTGAAAGAACGGATCTTACAAGCTAGTTGTTCAATCTTTTGATTAGAGACTGCATGGAAAGGAAAAACAGAGATTTTGTTTTAAAAATAGGGAAGGATAAAGTAGAATGGGGGGTTTGACGAAAGTCCCTGCCTTTAAAGGTCAATTTGGATGGAGTTAGCTCTAGTGACCATTTAAATGCACATTGTAAACGTTTGGTATGCAATCGATACGATTTGGATATTGGGGACCAAATTGACATTTTTAATACTTTGGGGACCATCCGTACTCCATACAAATAAGCTGTTAAAAATCCCATAGTCTAATCCTCCACAAATCAAACAAAGAGAGAATATTCACATCCTCTTTCATAATCCCATTGCTTACCAAGCCCAATCCCACCTCATTACGAATCCCTCGAAATCAAACCTTGCATCAAACATGTGCTTAGGGAACTTGGCACGATTACCATATCCATCTTGCGCCAGCTAGAGAACGTACTCAGGTAACGCACTCCCAACCTTTTCTTATGCCTTTCAACAAATTCATAGGGATATGATGTTCTGACCTAAATATACGACAATCTCCGGATTCACACATCTGTATTAAACACAACTTGAAGAATTTATAAAGACCACTAACTTGTACGTATTTCCTATTAAGCAAAAGCCGGAAGGCATTTCTTGCATTTGTCAACCATTAAGAAATATCTAACCGTAAGATTAATGCAGCTCATTGAACTATGAAATGTCAAAATATACCTGTTTAAACCTCTCCTTGGACTGTTCGGCCTGCAAATAAAAATTCCTTGTTAGAGAACCTCAATAGAATTTTTTAAACACAAGATCCAGGAATTTTTTAGCAAACTCAGTTCCAACATTCATAATCTTGGCCATCGTACACGAATTGACCAGTATGAAATATATCACATCGTAAATTAAACAGTTGAACAGCATCGTAAGCAGTTATCAAATTTCAGCTTCCAAGCTCTAAAACAATAACCATATCCCATATGCCTCACACACCCTTCGCTCGATAAATTTCATTCTGGGCTTGTAAGGGAATAGTACAAAGGATGACTAACAGAGTGAAGAACGACAAGTCTATGGAGGAAAATTGTGGGCAAAAAAGCCATGAAGTAAAGATCACTGCCATCCCAGGTTCCAATTTTTCAAAAAAAATTGACAGAAACCTGATCAAATTTGCCCATTCAGCATAGAATAGTCAAGTTAGACATCTTCATATCAAACATAAGATTTCAGCAACAAATCCCATTTTTAGACTGAATTATGCCCAACAATACCTCCTCTCTCAAAAGCCTCGAGTTTTCCTCCTCCAGCTGCGTGACCAACGATTCCAGCTCCACAGTGTAAGCCTAAAAACACCAATAAAAAAACCAATTAGGCAACATGCAACCATTAAACTACAACCCCAACAAATGAAAATATCAAATTCACCTCAACCAAACACCACATAAACTAACCTGCTTTCGCTCCCTCGACCTTGCTGCTGACTCCCTGTTCTTAATCATCCGCCTTTGCTTCTGCTGCGTCGCCTTATCCACCGGCACCTCCTCCACCGCCCTCCTCTTACCTCTCCCCCCTCCTCCTCCACCACCGTTACCAACTGCAACAATTGCCCCCTCAATTCCATTCCCAAACCCTACCGATTCGACACCGTACCCCACAGTGGATACCTGAAACTGGGCAGCATTCAACGTTGCTGGATCCTAAAACAACCATGAAAATTCGAGTGTCAACTTTTCAAGTGGGTTTTTTTTTTTTTTAATGAAGTCAATAAAAAAATTAGAAAAAAGGAAAATATCTGTTCCCTCCCCCCCACCCACGAAAACGTCCGCGGCAAAAAAGACCAGTAAATTTCGAATAAAAAAATAGGGTACTCATGAGCATAATTTCTTTTTAAATTTTTTGACACTAATTTAAAATTTTCAATTTAACTTTTTAGTTCGGTGTCAAGAAATTTAAAAAATTATTCACGGAATTACTTAAATTATCGGAAAATCCCAAGTTTTTTCGCAATCGACAATTGTTGCCGTACGGAGGGAATATGTATTATGGGGAATTCGAAAGAAGATTTTCACCGGAATCCTGACGTCATCCTCCGTCACGGCCCCAGCCTTGGTTAAGAAATCCTCCAGTGTCATCTCCGGTTCACGATTTCCTGCGGTTCCCGCCACGATCTCCTTCCAAACCTCGTCTACCGTCTTGATGTTGGCAACGCCGCCGTTTTGCACCGCGTTCTGGGAGGCGTCGTCGGTATAGATGTTTCTGAGGATTTCGTCCATGTTCATGGAACCTTCGCCGCCAAGAGAGAGGGAATGTTGTATCGTAGAGGAGGAGGATGGCTGCTGCTGCTGCTGGCGTGACAGATCGTGATGGGAAGGCGACGTGGACGACGCCATCATCACCTTTGACGATGCCATGTGAACGAATTTCTAGGGCTTCGAGAGATTTTAGGCTTTTTTTTTACAGCGAATTTTTCAGGAGTTCTTTTCTTGGCTCGGTCTGTATCGCTGAATTGTAGGGTTTTTGGATGGGGATCGGAACGGCCTGGTTGTTGAGAGATTGTAGTGTGACAGAGCGTGGGTTTAGGGAAGAGGTTGAATGTGGAGAGAGAAAGAAACAGAGGAAAGCAGTTGAGACGGAAGAGAGAGAGAGTGAGAGATGGTGCCGTGAAGTTTCAGTTTTAACCGGTTCGCGGGGTAGATAAAAGAGGAAATTGTCGGTCAAAGAGACAAAAACATATTTAGGCTTTGTTCTCCAATAGATTTTAGGTACATAAAATTTCATATTTTATGATATTTCAATCTCAACATATAAAATGTAAAAGTCATTTTATGAGATTTCATAAAATCTTCTTAAAATCTATAAGGAAAACTTCTACATTTTATCAGCTGGAAAAACAACTCTATTTTATCACTTCTCCATAAAATGCTCATTTTATGAGATTTTCATAAAGTCTACTTAAAATCTATTGAAGAAAGGCCTTACTGTTAAGGGGTGGGTATATGTCAATTCCTTCTGCATCACAGGTTCAATTGTAAAAGAATCTTCCAATTGGAACCGGGGCCCTGTAGTAGGGATGCAACGGGTAGGGTATAGATCAGGGGACCCTATTCCATATTCGATCTCCGATTGGAAGATCTTTCACCATTCCTGCCCCCATCCCGACGGAGATTGAGGTTTCTCCGAACATACCCATTTCCAAACAAAAAAATAAATAAGTGAAGAATGAAATAAATTGATATTTATATTAAAAAATATATAATCTTAATTGATGTTTTTGAATATTAAGTAGTCTATGATATGCAATAATTGATAAGATTTACTAATTAAAAATGTAATTGTTTACATATGTAACTATACTCAAATTTTATACGTATGTTCCTATTTATATGTAGTATGTATAACCAGGTACGGATATTTGGGGATGGAGATTACAAAATCATACCTGCTCCATACCCGAGCGGGTTTTCTTGATATCTTACCATACCCACTACTATTGGGAAAAATTCTGAGTTATCTCCGCCTCTATATGGGCAGGGGGCGGGGCGAGTATCTATTGGATATGGGGACGTTGCCATCCCTACCCTGTAGTGAGGGCACTCACTACAGAGTGTAGCGAGCAACGGTGACCATTGGATTCAGCAATTAACGATTCAACTTTAAAATAAACTCTTCCATGTAAGAATAGTCTCTTACATGGTTGGTATCGTGAGTTCGGTAAACTCACAATAAGTACACACAAAAAAATCGAAACAAATACACACAAACAAACGTGCATTGCAGGAATCTCGTATTGGTACAAACGAGTCCAGCTCCTCTTCAATTCTGATCGGAAAAAAAAATTACTCCTATTATGAGCCAACTTTAATGATTGAAATGATGAGACTGTTTCACCTTGTTCCGTTTGGATCTGAAGATCCACTATGCACGGTCTCCAATAAAATTTTGTTTCTATTTTTCTCTACTCATTACCTCCAAAACCGTCTCTCAAAACACAAACCAAACAAAGTTCCAATTCATTTTCTGAAGGGATCCGAGAAGAGTTGTACTAGAGACAATTGAAAAGATGTCCTTTGTACTTCAATTTCCATACTCCTATACGGAACTACAATGAACACTACTGGTCAAAAGTCCACTGTGGGACCATGCGATTGAAATTGCACCGAATTACTATTCATAACTAGTCCTGCATAAATACGGATTTCACGACCTTTTTTTAAATGATCATTTATTGAAAGCTTACTCGGCTAATAATACAAGGTCAAAAAATATTTCAGTGTATTTTTATTTTGTTTACTTTTCTATACACATTCTTATACACTTTTAACACATTTTAAAACATCTTTTAATTTTAAATCTTAACTATATCTCATTAGACTGATTTTATAATTTTCCTTTTGTAATTGTGGTTTAAACTTAATTTGTTGAAGAATTATAACATGTTCTATGCAATTTGACTCTTCACTCTTCCTACTCCTTTAATCACATATCTTTCTCATTTGATAAAATCAAGTGTTAGATTTTTTCAAATTTAAATTTTATCATTTGAGAAACTTGGATTATACTTTTGTCTTTATTTTAAAAAGATTGAATATATTAGTTTTGCCTCATTTTTTAAATTTTTTTTGGTTTGTTCGCCCAAGAGAAATCTAAAAAGTAAAATAATATTAACTAAACTAACATCTCAGTGACTAACGAGAAAAAATAATTCCTAAAGTTATCTGTTTTATATGGATTTTTTCTCTAGTGAACCTCCTTAAGACTTTGATCATAATTTTTTATTTCTTAGATTTCTCTCGTTGAGAAGAACCAATACCTTATAAAAAATCGACGCCATACTAACAAACGAGGAGAAAAAATAAGGACAAAAAATATATTCGATTCAATTATTTAGCCAAAACATTCTCTCTCTATATAAACAAGTTTCTCTTACAAACATTTAGTTTGAATAAGTTTCTCTTAACAATCAAGGAAAGTTTGTATTTTCAAAAAAAAATAAGTCTAAAGACAAATGAGTTTCAATCATGTTAGTATGAAAATTATTAATTGCTTCTAAAGCACCGCTAAGTAGGGGAGTTCAAGAAAATTGACGTAACCGCCTAACCGACTCGATCCGGACCGAACCGTCATATTTGGCTTTGGTTTTGTAGCTCATTGTTCTAGTTGTGGTTCTAAAAAAATCAGAATCGTTGATTTTGGTTCGATCGCTAGTTATCAATTTAAGAAACCATGGTTAGAGCCAATCCATACCATTTAGTATTACTCCTGTGTTTTGATTCAGTAAGTTAAATTTTCTATTACGAAGTTATTTAGCGGAGAACTTTAACAATTAAGGATTCTTAATTTCTTAGAGTGCGGAGTATTTAAAAAGTGTCTGGATGCTAATTGGACAAAATCATAACCGAAACAAAATTAAACCGGCCTTGCGATTTGGAAAAGTAAAAAATATTGACTTTTTTAACACAAATTAATTTAGACTAACTCATTCCAAAAATTTGATTGACATAACGGAAATGAAAACTTTGATTGGTTTGCTATTGTAGATTTATTATGCCTACAATAAGTACAAGGAAAAAAACCATGTAATTTAGTGCACATTTTACACTTTTTAATACATTGACACCTATTTTAATATACGTTTCACACATTTCAACTTACTTTTTTAAACCTGAATATAAGTCCAGTGAATTTTTTTAACATTTTCCAACTTTGATTTTTCGATGCAAACACGCTTAGGTTATGTTTGTGTGGTTTCAGACTACATCCTTGCTTCGCCTCCTTCCTCTTATTTTGTGGTTTTGGCTTCGTACTAATGGTTAGTTTGGGAGCCTATTATTTTTTTCATTTTGTATTTCGTATTCTGATTTATAATTTTTTTTATATTAGTCAGGATAGATTATTAATTTGTAGAGTGTTTGAGATACTTGTCTAGAATATTTTGAAGTAATCATTAATATAAATTATTATGAGATTTTTTTTGATTTAAAATTCATAAATGAGAGTATAATGCTATTTTCAAAACTGATTATTAAATTGTGTCTCGCGTGATTTTAATAGAATACATTCTGTAAATTTGAGTCAAACATGCAAAATGTGAAAATTCAAAATGCAGAATGAAAAAATCTTGCCGGCAAAACGGGCCCCAGTTGCTCTCGGTAACTTTGAGGTCCTTCTTGAGGTCAGACTCGTATGTAACGTGCTCCCTAATTTCAGTGGACCCCCGACTTGCAAACTCTACGGCTTGACAAAGTGTATGCTTATCAGCGTACGCACGTGACAGCCACGTGACCAACAATGATGCATGTGACTTCTCACACAAGTTAGTATTTAAGAGGTGTTCCATTAACAAAAAAATTATTTTTTTAAAAAAAATTGAGACTAGTCATTCTCTCACAATACATCATATAAAAAAACGTAAAAAGCTAATTTATTAAAAAAATCACCTTACTGGAACACCCCCTTAGTAATTCGTTCATTAATTTTAAAATAATTTTCAATAGACTTTGTGAATAATCTCCTCAATAGAATAATTGTAAGTGCTAGATTCCATTGTCTAATTTTTTTCAAAAGTTTATTCAGAATTCCGGATCCTAAATTTTCATTGGAGAATCAAAATATTTGTTCAAATATTTACAGTTTATTCAATCGAGGTGATTTTCCCCTTCACAAAGCCTCTTGGAGAATTATTTTTAAATTAGTAAACCGCTTGGATCGTTTGCGTCGAACCTCAAAATTGGCCTCACACCTTGATCCAGTGGCGGCTCCAGAAATTTTTCTAAGGGTGTTCATAAATTATTGTGGTCTACTACCTCTATAAACCACAACTTAATATAGACAAAAAGAAATTCCACTAATATCGACAATGCTGCCCAAAAACAACGGATAAAGACATAAAGTTTATTACAATTGCTCTCGACGATTTTTCATATTTTGAAACTATTGCATAATAGCCTTGTTATCAACGATATCAAATACATCACTCTCAATATAAGTAACTACGCAATCATTCATCCACTGATCTCTCATTCGATTATGCAAATTGCTCTTTATACACTTCATCGCTGAAAAACTTCTTTCAACTGATGTTGTGGCGACAGGAAGAGTCAACACCAATGTCACAAGCAAATAGACCAATCTATATATGACATGTTTATCTGTCTCCACCAACTTTACAGCAAGTTCTCCAATCCCTTTAAGCCCAACAAATCTTGTATGAGATCTCATATCTACAATGAAATTTTGAAGTTGAATGTCCAATGCCATTAAGTCCACCTTAGAAAAGTCAGACAGGTAGAGTTCTGCGAGACGGACCAACTTTTTCCTATCAAATGCCGAAAATGCATTTTTAGGACTCAAGCAAGCCATGCAGAGTAGCAACTCCGTATTCGCCTCTGTGAAGGTATTGTTTAGCTCTTGAAGTTGCATATCTATGACTGAATAAAATAGATCAACACGATAATGATGAGAAGTGTGATTGAGGGAGCTTTGCATTGTGGCTGATCACTAGAAAAAAAAACATGTCACTCATGCCTTTAGCTTTTTCGATACTTCACTTACCGTATTTTTATTTGGGCTTTAATTATTTGGGTTTCAATTTGAATTGAACTTGGGCTTTTTTTATTGGCCTAAGTGTTCAATACTTGAGCTTTTTTTTTGGGCATGATGTTGAATTTTTGGGGCTTCGGTGTTCAATTTAATTTTGGTAGGGTGTTCAACAATGGACTATCCAAAAAATTTCTACATGTATTCTAAGGAAAAAAAATTTCTTTGGGTGGTCATGTGACCATTGAAGGCTAAGGGTGCCGCCGCCCCTGCCTTGATCTATGGACAATCGGTGCATTGCACGCCGGTATCCATAGTCCGATTGCATGTAACAGAGAATTGTTATGGGTACACCATTTTTGTGTACACCACCTTTGAGGATCCATTTTGAAGCCTCACATAATACTCGGAGCCGTTCAATTTATTTACAATAATATTATTTTATGGGCCCTAAAAAAATTCAAATCATTTTAATATCAATAATGGCTTGATCTATTCGTTCAATTTTTATCCCAAAAAATTGAAGGATGAAAAATGAACGATTGAGATATATTTTGTCCACTTCTGTTATACCTGCAATAGAAATCGACAAAGTCCTTGCTAATATCCAAATGACTTAATTTTTTATAAATACCGAACGACTCTATGATCATTATCGTGGATCCAACGTAGGCGCCACCGGTGTCTATTCCATGTACGGTGCAGTAGTGTACAACTACCTAGTTTTCTGCACGCGCTGCAAAAGCGAGTGCCAGACAGTAACCCCCAAAATAGGTAAAAAGTCGACGCTGCGTAAAATCTTAAAATAGGATTTGCCATTTTTGTTTTGATTCGGTTTTCTTCTTCTTCTCAGCCGTCCCGAGGAGCAGCCGGCTTCGTTCACACCACGACCGCATCGCACCAAATGAAACACAACTTTACTATTTCTCCACACCCTTTTCTGCTATTTCCAGAGATTCGTTGTTTTGTCGTATGTAGGAAGAGCTTGCTTCGGTGCTAGAGACAGAAATAAAGTTTATTTTTCGTCTTTATTCACAAAATTTTAAATTTGATTAATAATTTTATACTTTCTAAATTTCTCTCGTCGAGACAATCCAAGAAATCACAAAAAATAGACCGAAAACTAACAAATGCGAAAAAAATTAAATAAAAACAAAACCAAAAAACTAGTTTTTTGGATTTAGCCAAAGGAGGCCTAGAGACAGAAATAAAGTTTGGGTCATGCTTACGAGTGTCATAGTGCACCCGTTAAGGGTACAAAAAGTATATTTTTGTGGGTTCCACTTGTATAAAAAAATACACTTTAAAATACAAGTATACTTTTAAATTGTATTTTTTTGTACTCTTAATAGGTGCATTATGACACTTGTTAGCATTTCCCATAAAGTTTATTTGGAAGAAGGAAATAGGGCGTGGAAACAGAGCTATGCAATTGTCGGTAGGATGGAAGGATGTCACCCGTTGAATTGTCGGTAATAAGGAAGCATCTCAGCCGTTAAATTGGGTGATCGGTTTGTGGCTTGGACGCCTGGTACCGCTGTCATTTGGGGATTATCACGCAATTTATGATAATGGTAATTTATTTTCTAGTATACGGGATTAAAAAACAAGCAGAACGACAATACTCTCTTTGTCCTTATCTTATGGTCTCTATTGGAGATTCTAACTTAATAAAGAGACATAATTATTATACTTTTGAAAGTATGTTTCTCGTTTCACCCTCCAATCAATACATTTTCTTACTTTTTTATTATTTTTAATTTCAAATTATAAGAGTGAATGTGGAAATTCTTTAACAATTACTCATTTAGTTTTGAAATGGAACAATATTTTTGGGACGACAAAATGTGCTAACTGGGACTATGAAATGGGAACGGAGGAGTAATAAAGATGATAAATGGGAGGAAAAGATGCCTTTTAATAAAGGGGTAATGGTGGATGGATTGTTTGGGTCTGTGCTTAGGCCATGTTTGTTTGGGAGGATATGGGGGTTGGGATTTGGGGTGAATTGGAGTGGGCCCATTTTTTCAACGTTTGTTAACTCTTTTTGAGATGAGATTTGAAATACTCTACCAAATTTAATCCCACTCCGTACGGTATATAGAATCCCATTGGGGGATTTGGATGGGATTTGGATTTTCCAAAGGCTAAAACAACAAAAAAGTGTTTTCGAGTGGCTATATTCCGTTGAACACAAACACCAGATATTGATTTCTTCCATCCATTGATATCCTAAGCAATATACCAAGGATTTCATATCCCACCCATATCCCAGGGGATTTCATATCTCATCCATTTATCTCCGATAAAACAAACGAGGCCTTAGAGTTTTTTGGGTGTGGGTTCGGCCTATTTGGGCTTAGCCCTTTGGTGTTGTTTTTTTGGTGTTTTGGACTCGGCCCCTTTGATGTTTTGGACTTGATCCATTTGGCGTTTCATCCAATGTTCGAGTTTAATGATAATTCTTTTCACCGATCAAAAAATAAAGGGATGACAAATCTAAAAATTAAGTGTTGCTCTGTTAGTTAGTTGAATAGATGGATAGCATGGATTTACCAATTATTGTCTTCGTATTGTTATCTAGCGATAGGAATGTAAGTATTTGACGTAGGATACTCCTCAATCTAAATAGAATTAATCATTTTATAGACCTTGTTAGCATGATATTAGAAAATATGTATATTATGTTACCGTGTTTTATAATAAGATTTATTATTACGTTTCCTGGTTAATGTAGGCTAACGTATTATGCTTGTTTCCTAGTCGTTTTAGATTTTCTTTTTATGTTTGTTTTCTACTTAGTTTAGGTTTATTAGTCACCAAGTTTTCTACCTTAGCAACATTCTTTCCAATTAACAATCCTTAACCTTAATCCCACCCCTTTGGCACCCTTAAAACTTCTCTCTTTTCTCCTTCTCTGTTCTTTGAGGGTGTCTTCATCTCAAGCAAGCCTCCTCCTCCAAAAACAGCTCAAAGATCTCTGCAAACACCCCGTCGGTGGCTTCTCGGCCGGCTTGGTTGATGAAACAAACTTATTCGAATGGAGTGCCACCATTATGGGACCAGAGGACACTTTATATAATGGAGGATTCTTTAATGCAATCATGACCTTCCCATCTAATTATCCCAACAACCCTCCAACTGTGAAGTTTACTTCAAAGATATGGCATCCAAATGTTTACGACGATGGAAAAGTGACGCAGCGTTGTAGCGGAAGAAGACTAGATATCGTTCTAGTAGACGAGTTGGTTAGATTTCGTTCTAACAGACGAGCTCTTGAATCCACAAGAGAAGTGATAAACACCTTGCGCACAAGGAAAATAGAGAGAACTCTAGAAATATTATAGATGATTGAATTGTTATGAAAGGTTACATCCCTATTTATAATAAGCAAATCCTAATTCGACTGGGACTCAAACTAATTAAAGAAAAAGCAAATCCTAATTCAACTAGGACTCAAACTAATTAAAGAAAGTGCAAATCCTAATTCAACTAGGACTCAAACTATTTAAAAAAAAAAAAACAAATCCTAATTCAACTAGACCAAGAATCCTAATAAAATTGGAAATCAAAAATCAAACCGAGTATGGAAATCTAATAATTCTAAGCTAAACGAAAATATTCCTAGTCAAAATCTTATTCTAAAGCAATACAAATAAAAATAAAGAAACTTTCATATCTTGTCCTACATCATTCCCTCTCTCTTTAAAAAAAAAACTTGTCCTCGAGTTCCTAGTGCTTGAAGAAACTTGATACGTCTGCTCTTGTCCGCATCAACTTTATACTTCAAATTAATCTTCTCGAACATGAACTCGAACAATGAACTCCATCTGGGTTCAGCTTCAAAAGATTATGGTATTTCCTTCCAATATTTACAAAGTCAAATACGGAAGTAATCATACCCAAAAGACTTTGAATGCTTCAACTTCTTGCTTCTCTTCCAAAAATAATTCAATACTTGCGATGATCTCTGCTCTTCATGCTTTAACTTGTTAACAAGATTCAGTAGACGAATATTTGGAATCCAATCAAATTTCTCCACACCAAGAAAATCCACAAAAGCATCTCATGTATTCTTGATATACCAGCTGCCCATGATTTGATTGAAAATATCTAGTAGCTATCAATTGTCGCATCTTACACCATGTCCTGATTGGTTGTTTCTATTGTCGCCTTCTATTGGATTGCAACTGTTCCCACCACGTAGAAATATAACCTTGTAATTTATGTGCTACATATCGAACTTCCTTCTCTTTTGGAATTTCCATATATTCAAGGAATTTGTCAACTTTTCGAAATCAATAAATAAAATCCTCCGAATGACAAAATCCATCAAAATTAGGAATTATTGGTTGTACCTGAATATTCGAAAAACTGTGATTCATGCAGTTAAGCTCATCAAACTTTGAATCACCACCATCGAAAACTAGATAGTTTGTGACAGGCCTAGGAAAATTTCCTAAGCCACCAAGATCATTGCCCACCCTTGGCTCACGTGCCTGTGGAACACGAACCTGTGGATCTCTTGCATGTTGATCACAAGTTGGAACATCAAGATCAGGAATTGCTGGTAGCCTAGCATTGATTGCAACAGTCAACGTATTAAGCATAGTGTGTATCTCTGCCAGTTGTTGTCGTTGCCCATCGATCGCACCCCATACTCCATTAATCCCATGATCTCTAGAGGTTTGTTCTCCGTCTTTGGCCATTGAAACAAGGGAGGACCTTGCTCTGATACCACTTTGACGCAACGTTGTAGCGGAAGAAGACTAGATATCGTTCTAGCAGACGAGTTGGTTAGATTTCGTTCTAACAGACGAGCTCTTGAATCCACAAGAAAAGTGATAAACACCTTGCGCACAAGGAAAATAGAGAGAACTCTAGAAATATTATAGATGATTGAATTGTTATGAAAGGTTACATCCCTATTTATAATAAGCAAATCCTAATTCGACTGGGACTCAAACTAATTAAAGAAAAAGCAAATCCTAATTCAACTAGGACTCAAACTATTTAAAAAAAAAAAAAAAAATCCTAAGTCAACTAGACCAAGAATTCTAATAAAATTGGAAATCAAAAATCAAACCGAGTATGGAAACTTAATAATTCTAAGCTAAACGAAAATATTCCTAGTCAAAATCTTATTCTAAAGCAATACAAATAAAAATAAAGAAACTTTCATATCTTGTCCTACATCAAAAAGTTTGCATCTCGATCCTTCATCCCCCCGGTGAGGACCCGAATGGCTATGAACTTGCAAGTGAGCGTTGGACGCCGGTTCGATCAGTCGAGAGCATAGTTTTGAGCATCATATCAATGCTTTCGAGTCCAAATGATGAGTCTTCTGCGAATGTGGATGCTGCAAAAGACTGGAGGGAGAGGAGGGAGGAATTCCGAAAGAAAGTCAGCCGCTGCATGAGAAAGTCGCAAGAGATGTTGTGAAAAGGCTGCCTGCTCTCATGCTACTTGTTGGAATAGTATTGGGAAATACCAAGTTACCGTATTTTCTATGTTCTATTATTGTGTTTCCAGTTTGGACTTGACCAATTTGTAAGATTAAAGACAAGTTTGCTAGTAAGATACTACAAACTATTCATTTTAAATTTTTATTAGACTTTATTCAACATCGTCTATCTAAGTCATCCAAGCTTGGTTAGTATATTCATAGGGACTGCTCACACTGACCGTCGACAAAAAGGAAAAAGAAAAATTCCTAGCATATTCATAGGATTGCAAACCTTATCGTAATGTTCGAGCCTAATCATAGTTCGAACGGGCTTAGAAAATGTGACTGTCCAGTTGACCCTTTAGCCCATGTAACATACTCAAGCCCTATATCATGTGGTCTGGGCTTCACGGGCTTATTGGGTAATTAGGTTGGTTTCGAAGTATGCATCCATGCAAATACAGTATAGATATGCCTGAGAGTACTATTTATCGCCATATTTTTTTGAAAGTGCTTTGTCACCACTTTTGAATCATCAAACATTCCAAAATAGGGAAAATTTCAAAAAACCCCCCAAACTTTGACCCAAATATCAAAAATACTCCCAAACTTACAATTTTTTCAATTGTACTCCCAAACTTCACTTCCGTTATCAAAAATACTCCCACCGTCTGGATCTGTTACGAAACTAATGAAAAATGCTGAGGTAAAGGTTAACGGACACCAAAAACCGTTAAGTGACCCAAAACGACGTCGTTTTGGGCTTCTTCTTTTTTCTTTTTCTTTTTTAACTTCTTCTTCCTCCTCCTTCCTTCAATTCACAGGAACCAGGGGGAGAGAGAGAGAGAGACACCTGAGAGAGAGGGAAGAAGAGAAAGAGAAAGTAGAGACAAAGGGAAGAAGAAGAAGAAGATCGAAGGACGGAGTAGAGATGAAGAAGATTGAACCAGCCTTAGCCCCCCACTACCGACGTCCACCGGCGGCCACCAGCAATTTCTACCAACAAAAAAATCGGCTGCTCTCTCCTTTGCAATTTTTCGAAGATTCGTTGGAGATTTTGTAGGTTGTTGCCTTGTTGTCGTTCGCGTAGGAGGTTGGGTGAGAATGATGTATGTGATTGATGATACGGCTATGGATTTCATAGCGTCGAGGAAACCCATCTCTCTCTCTCTCTCTCTCTCTCTCTCTCCCCCTGGTTCCTGTGAATTGGAGGAGGGAGGAGGAAGAAGAAGTTAAAAAAAAAAGAAGCCCAAAACAACGTCGTTTTGGGTCACTTAATGGTTTTTGGTGTCCGTTAACCTCCACCTCAACATTTTCCGTTAGTTTGGTAACAGATCCAGACGGTGGGAGTATTTTTTATAACGGAAGTGAAGTTTGGGAGTACGATTGAAAAAATTGTAAATTTGGGAGTATTTTTTATATTTGGGTCAAAGTTTGGGGGGGTTTTTTGAAATTTTCCCTTCCAAAGAACAACTCCATGGAAATGGTATAAATTGTGAGTTATATAAGCCAAAAAAATTTAAGGACCAGTTGTTTTTATTTTATTTTTTTGAACGGCAAAGAAAAGTTTCATTAATCATAACAGATCAAAAGATGAAAACAATAACAGGAAAATCAATGCATTAGAGAGCCTTGAAAATCACAATTAATTTTCTATTCCTGCTATTCGCAAAAGCAAAACCTACCTCCAGGCCACTCAAATACAAGATCGTCTATATATCTTTCTCTATTGCTCTACGAGAGGGGAAGTGCCGAAGTGGGTCGAAAAATTAGCCATGGGTGGTTAATCAGACTGAATTTATCTTTTTGTTCAGTCCCTAGAGTTATCAAGGGTGTGATTGTTTCAAAGGGTAAAACTTAGTAATTTTTTGGTGGATAATTGAACATTAAAAAGTCTGATTCAGCCTCAATTTAATCCGGTTTTTTGGTTTTTTGGTTTTTCTTCAAATAATCCAAAAAACCGGTTTAGTTTTTTCTTAAACTTAATCCAAATTATTCCCTCCTTTGGCTAATAATCCAGATTATGGATTATTGGATTATTCGTTTGTCCTTATTCAAAAAATTTTGAGTTCTGACCATAATTTTATACTTGTTAAATTCGTCTCGTCGAGAGGAATTCAGAAACCACAAAATCTTAATGCAAAACTAACGAATGTAAAAAAAATTTGAATAAGGACAAACGAATAATCTAGATTATTAGATTATTGAATTATTACCCAAAGCACTCTGGTTTTTTGGATTAAGATTATTACCCAAAGCACTCTGGTTTTTTGTACCCCAAAAAACCAAAAAACTGGATTAAGTTTTTTATCCAAACGAGGCCTCCTGATAAATCTATGGGTACAGATTTTGATGCATAGAAATAGTATGGTTCAGTTGTTTTGGGCTCACTCAGGCCCTACGAGAATAAAAAAAACAAGATGAACCGATGGAGTATTTACCGATATTCGATTGAACTTTCTTTAGACAGAACATTCCTTATCAATAGTGGAAAATCGCATTTTTCCACTACCACCTTTGTGGGACCCAATGTGTATAAATTATTGATCTGAACTGTTAATCTTGTTGGGCCAGCAGAGAAGTATATACGTGCTAAAAATTAGCTTAATCGGACATCGACAGATATATCAGAATTTGAATTTTGTTTTGTATAAATGAAGGTCATGGGTTTTAAAGTTAAACTACCCATTTTACAAAACAAAATTCAAAATTTTATACACCTATCAATGTCCAATCAACATAATTTTTTTGCAAGAATGTACTATTCTGCGGACCCTACGTGACAAACAGTTCAGATCAAAATAATAAACTCACGGTAAGACCCACATATGACGATGATGGAAAAGAATAGTTTTACGTTACCATGTTTTATAAGATTTATTATTGTTATCATGTTTCCTGGTTATGTTTTCTAGTTAATCTAGGTTTTCTTATTATGCTTGTTTCCTACTTGGTTTATGTTTATTAGTCACCGAGTCTTGTAGCCTATATATATATGCATGACAGGCCTATATTTTATACACATTAACAAAAGCAAGGCTCTGGACAATTACATTAATTCTTAACCTTCACTCCTTTGGCTCCCCTAAAACTTCTCTCTTTCTCGTTTCTCTGTTCTTCAGTTCGATGGCTTCTCCATCTCAAGCAAGCCTCCTCCTCCAAAAACAGCTCAAAGATCTCTGTAAACACCCCGTCGATGGCTTCTCGGCCGGCTTGGTTGATGAAACAAACTTATTCGAATGGAGTGTCACCATTATAGGACCAGAGGAAACTCTATACCAGGGAGGATTCTTTAATGCAATCATGACCTTCCCATCTAATTATCCCAACAGCCCTCCAACTGTGAAGTTTACTTCAGATATATGGCATCCAAATGTTTATAGCGATGGAAAAGTTTGCATCTCGATCCTTCATCCCCCCGGTGAGGACCCGAATGGCTATGAACTTGCAAGTGAGCGTTGGACGCCGGTTCAATCGGTCGAGAGCATAGTTTTGAGCATCATATCAATGCTTTCGAGTCCTAATGACGAGTCTCCTGCAAATGTGGATGCTGCAAAAGACTGGAGGGAGAGAAGGGAGGAATTCCAAAAGAAAGTCAGCCAATGCGTGAGAAAGTCACAAGAGATGTTGTGAAGAACTGGCTGCCTACTCTCATGCTGCTTAATTTCTCCATCTTCTATATATATGCCGAAAAGATATGTTTTTGGGGGACACAAATTTCAGACAATTGTTCTCTTAAATTATATACTATGATACAATCGATTTCTAGCTAGTTATAGCTAGTGGAATGAAAGTATTTGACATGGGAGCTTCTTGATCTATGTTGATTTAATCATTTGAGAGACCTTGTTAGCATGATATTCGGAAATACATATATTATGTTACCGAGTTTTATAAGGTTTATTATTACGTTTCTTGGTTAGTCGAGGTAATTATATTTGTGTAATTTCTTAGTTAATTTAGGTTTTCTTATTATGCCGGTTTCCTAGTTGGTCTAGGAAACAAGGATAACAAGAAAAATCAATACAGCTAGTTCCTCTCTTTTTTTTTGCTACTTTCGGTACATGTGATTTTCCTTATTTTCCTCACTTAAAACTAAACCTGAGAGGCTGAGAGCCTATTTTTCTTTTCCGTACTCTGTTTAATTTTTCTCTCTTACTTTCCTTATCTTCCATCAAGTTCCAAATAAAGCAAAAATAGTTTCGGTCATCATATATCGGGTGAGGAACCCTTGAAGTTATTTTTTGTGACTGCAAGTTGTGGAATACTGATGCTGATTGAAATGGTTTGTTTAGTTGGGAAGCAAAAATAACAAAAAATAAAAATACATATAAGTGGTTTCTGCATCGTAGCACGGGAGATTTATCTACTCGGGGAGAGAGGTAACTTTATAATTTATATTCTTGACACACTCTCCTCCATAAGCAAACTACACAAGTGGTTGTGAGATGATTGAGACTCTCCGATTTTATATTCTTATTTTATCAAGAATGTTGAGGTTTGAACACAAAATCTATTGTCTGTTCTGACATATTTATTGATTCTCTCCGTTCCCCCTCTATTCCTCTATGCCCTGAATTCTCTCTCCTCTCCTACCTCAATATATGGTTGTGAGAGATGATTGTGACTCTCTTTAGGGAGAGAAATATCTCTCTCTCCAATCATTTTTGGACTCAAGGGCTCAAATATAGGCATCAGCTCTAGGTTTCAGCTCTTGGATTTGATCGGCTTGGTCAACGGTTTATTGAGTTTTCCAACGACAATGATTGCGATGTCTGCAGCGGATCCAACGATAGTTCTTCAGTTTATGACAGTAGAAAGATTCAGTCAGTTGCAGATCTTTGTCACTCCACCCACCTTCACGAGTGTGACTGATGGCTCCGACACCTTCATGCCGTTTTTCTTTTTTTTTGTGTTTTTTTTTTTAATTTTTAGTTGTAATTTTTTTTCCCATCAACATAATTTAGGATGATTTTCTGGTTTAAGGAAAAAAACAAAAAAGAATATAGGAAGTTCAAGTGCATGCTTACACGGAACGACCAATACTAATAAATGGGATATCATGGGGGCCCACACTAAGCGAACCGCCTTCCTCTCAGCCAAAATTGCGTTTGCTTCTTTCCCTACCCCTCTCTCCCCTATATAAAGCCTCAACTCCCCCTTCGATGCGGTTTTCATGTGTTTGAGATTTCAAAAATTTCCCCATGGAAGTCTCTAGCTTGACAAACGACGAAATAGAAGCAGCTCTTCAACTGATTCAACTGATCTCCTCCTCGGATTCTCCTCGCGACACAACCGTCAACCGTAAGCTGATCCAGATACCTGAGTTATCGAAAAATACAGGTACCAGCGGTGGAGCGAGCTACGGAAAATTTAAACTAGAAGAGGAGAGCGAAGACGATTCTGCTAGCGTTGCGTATGTATCGTCTTCTTCTCTGACTGCGATCCAGAAAATCCTCGAAAGTCAGAGCGGATCGTTGGGAGAAAGAAAGAGAAAGTTATTACTAAGCAGTACTAGGGCTCAGATTCAGAAGGAAGCGAACGCGGCTCAGCAATTGCTTCAGATTTCCGAAGAAAGCAGTTGTGGTAATATTAGCGGAACGAGCGACGTAACTGATGCATCCTCTGCTGCTGCTGCCGGAGAAGAACGACGCGATCAAGAGAGAGAAAGCAGCGAAGCAAAACGAAGAAGAAGCAAAAGTGGCACGAGCGGTTTTGCCTTTGTTATGGAAGAAGAGGATTCCATGGAGGAATGTTTGGCAGATATTTTCTGCAGGAGAAGAAAGAGGAAGTTCCGGTCTCTGATTGATATTTACGCGAAGACCGAGCCTTTGAACGCCGTTGATTTGTAGCTGTGTTAATCTCTCTGTACAAATGTCGTCATCTTCATCTTCATCATGTAAATATTTTCAGCAAAGTATGTAAAGGGGGAGCTCAATACCAACCTCGTTTCCTCCCGGCTTCAATCTCATTTTAATAAATATGGTTTGTATTTTCAGAATATTGTTTGCTAATTTGTTTTTTGTAATTTTTTTTATCATGCAATTTTATACCCTGAATGATATGATAGTATCATATATAATGTCAAGATTGCATCATTTTGTATGTATAGTCCCCTCGAATACAAAATCCAATTGGATGTTCAATATCGAATCCGATAAATTAATTTGGATCTTAAGCTTTTACTCCCATTCTTTAGAGTATAATTCAATGACAGATTCTCTGTAGTTTCAAATCAGCTTCTTCTAATTTTCTTGATGGGAAATCAGCAGCTCTTAAAGAATCAATTTAAGACCAAGTATGCGTTACCATTGGCAAGAAGCAGATGTCTTCAGCTCTCTCCAAACGGAACTCTCCGCCACGCTTCATTTTTAAGCAAATCAACATGGAAAAAAGAGAGAGAGAGAGAGAGAGAGAGAGAGAGAGAGAGAGAGATCTGCTTGTGAATAAATTTTTCCCAGGATGGTTTCGTGAACGACAATGTTTTCCGATTAGTTTCGAAATATGGGTTCCTCCCAAAAAGAGAAACCTTAAAAACCAAAAATTTGGGGGAAAAAAGTCGATCAAATAGAGTAAATTTCTGAATATTTCTGAAAAATAAGAATGCGATAAGATGGTGCAAACTCCAACCAACCAGAGTAGATTTGGGGAGTGCTACGATAAGACCATACAATCATCTGAAGATTTTCCCCTAACGAGGGAATTCATTGCCATCGGATTACTGGAAACCAGCTCGATTCACATAAGAGGCAAAAGATTACATCGAAGTTCTTTCCAGCAATGAAGCTAAATATTGCAAACTTCATCATGTCAAACCAAACAAAATGCTAAATTCTTCTCTTTTGGAGGGGAAAGTAAAGAAAAGCAGTAATCAAACCGTGACCTTCGCTTTCAAGATCCCCAAGTCGTCGTCTCATATCCCCTTACGGTTGGACAAAAGAATCAGGCCAAAAGTTGGGTAGATGCAAATGCTCAAGACTATATAACGAAGAAATGAAACCAACATAAGTAAGGACCCTGTACCCCATCAATTTAAATCCCATCATAAACAATAGAGAATGTGATCCAACAAAATGGTCATATTTGGGATTCCTTAAGATTTGATTAATGCTCGAGATGGAACACGTATTCGGTGAGGCGCTGCAATTTGTTGGGATCAATTTTCTGCTCCTTCACAACAGGCTGTTTTTTCACTGTTAGCATTCGGGAATCTGGATCCACAGTCCAACCCTGTTGCAACACATCTGCACAAGGCACAACCAAAGCTCCCGTTACCATTTGTATCAAATAGCTAGAGAGAGAATTGAACAGAGAAAAATAAAAAAGAAAAAAGAAAACGCATTGAACTGAAATCCTTCATGTCACAAGTAACTATTTGCACAGAATTTACGACTCCTGTTACTACAATTTTGTGATTACTTGATATCTTCTTGAGGGCTGATGTGAAACAAGGAGGACAAATCCTAAAAACAATATAACTAATAATGGTCAAATGAAGTAGGTAAATTTGAGGCTTGGACTTGTATAGAAACAAAGTTCATGAACATTTGATATCAAAGCCTATGCATCCTGTACCAGGGAAACACCAATAGCATACCAGAATTACTTCCTTTGAAGTATACCTACTTACCACATTAACAACATTCCTAATCCGTATTCATCGGTTTCCACCTCACACACAGATTGCGATTTAGGTAAATTTTTTTATGTCATTAGCAAAAGATAAGGCAGGCTAGAAACTTACAGTTTGTGGCATCATCCTCGTTCATTCCCAAGAAAAGAGCAGTGTCTTGAATGCTAATAGTTGAATAAGCAGACAGCAGTAGGTCAAACATCTTTTTGGTATAATGATCTGCAAGTAAAAGTTCAAACATAATAATGATGATAATTAGCCTACAAGAATGATGATAATTAGCCTCTAATATCAGAACCATGAAGGGAAGGAAAAAAGTAACAAAATCCTCTCCCAAGTCCCAACCGACACCAAGGTTTTCCCTCTCCAGACAATCTGTGTTTTTGCTACACATCAGCTGCTCATTTGGTTCACAAAAGGTCTAACCATCCTAGACCATTCTTACAACATTGACTGGCAGGGGCAAAATCTTTAAACCCTGACATTATGTGTACAATTAAAACCATGATATTATGTGTACAATTAGCACAAAAAATAGTCACTTTGCATACTTAATCTTAATAAGTTTTTCTCCCATCTGCACATAATTCTCGCATCAGCAGGTGTTTGCATCACATAAGGCTTTTAAGCCATTCCAATTGAACCTCACAGCTTGAGAGCATTCCATCTCACTCACTTAAACACATTGATGCAGAATAACCGTTCAATTATATTTGAGGTTAGAACTTTTTTGGGACTGCAACCAATAGAAACCACAAGAAGAATCGTTTTCCTAAAATTGCATCAGCATCAGAAGCAAATACTCTAGCTTCAATTGCTGACACTTGGAACAATTAGCATTCAACATCTTTGGCCCTGTTTAGCTGTTGGTTTCCATTTGTTTGAATTTGTTTTCTAAATTAGTTTACTGGGGAATGTAAAAAAAGTGTTTGCTGACGGTTTTCAAAACTAGTTTTGCAAGGAACTTTCAAAAACATTAAAAATGGGCTTCTCAAAACGTGCTTTGACATAACTTCGAAAACCATTATGCTTGAAAACTAAATCACATACAACTTATTCTGGACACAACCACCAAAGAGGAACTTTGCGTGGTAGACCTATAGCAGCAACTCTGTAGGGTACCAGCATCAAACACAAATAGGAAAACAAAATCTCTACGGTCATCGAAGTTAGTACCAAATTCCCATAATCTTCCACTTCATCTACTTCTTTCATTCACTTCCTGGACTGCTAACTCAAAAACATCCAAATGAGTAAGCATAGGAATGAAAACTCACCTGAGAATGAGGCCACGAGATCACAAACCTCTTGACTCCAATTGAACCCACGAATGGCCTCATGAACTCCCGCATAATTCCGCATCCACAACTGCTGACCGATTTTCCAGACAGCCACCAGTTCTGGCGAGGTTTCCTTGATCGAAGAAGGAATTGATTTCCACAAAAATCGAGCACTATTACTGCATCACAAATGTACATAAATCTCCTCATTATACGTACCAGATATCCCAAAATCACTCTAAAACCCCAAAACACTACACTCACAAAAAAACAAGCAAAATTAAACAAACAAAACAAACTCTCTATGTCAAAATAGTGAAATACTGTAGCAAAATATACTTAAATCTCATCATTCTAGGAGATTCCAAACCTAAACGACGCGAAAACCCCAAAACATTACACTCTTAAACCCTAACTACCAGCATAAATCAACACACGATGAAATCCCAATGTCAAATACTGCAGCCAAATATACTTAAATTTCTTCACTCTAGGAGTTACCAAACCGCCATATATCACCAAAAATTAGAAGTCATAAACCCTATCAATTAACTCTTATAAGCACACGAGACAAACTCAGATATCGTCTCCGTAAAGGTGACCTAGAACATGAATTGGTTATTGCTTTCCACGGAAAACCCAGTACTAATACTGCGTAACAAATGTACATCAATGTCCTCATTCTACATACCAAACCCTAAACTGCGCTAAAAACCCAAAACACTACACTTATAAACCCTAACTATTAAAAGTTGACAAAAACACCAAAACGACATCGCAATGTCAAAATGCTGCAGAAAAACATCCTTAAATCTCATCAGTGCAGGAGTTACTCAGTTACCAGACCGGCAAACCCTATACTGCAATAAAACACCGAAAATTGAAACTCATAAACCCTATCAATCAAATTAGATAAACATACAAGGCGAACTCACATAATGTCTGCATAAATCTCCTCTCTAAAACCCCAAGAACTACACTCATAAACCCTAACAACCAAAAGTTAATTAACGCACAAAACGAGCTCCCAATGTCAAAAAACTGCAGCAAAGTATACTTAAATCTTCATCCCATGATATACCAAAACCCTAAAACGCAACAAAACGCCAAAAATTAAACCTCATAAACCCTATCAATCAAAGTTTATAAGCACGCGAGGTGGACTCACATGTCGTCTACGTAAAGGTGACCTAAAAGATGAATCGGGTAGGGCCATTCGTCGTGGAAAGCAATCCCTTGCGTTGCAACCTAGAGAGAGAGAGAGAGTTAATTAGGTTTTGATTAGCAAAGATTGAGATTGAGAATATTAGCAGAGAAGAGGAGAGTATTGTGTACCTGAAGCATGAGGTCGTCGCAGATGGAGGCGATCTTGTGGTACGATTTGGAGGCCATGGCGTCGCTGAGGAGAGAGAAATCCATTGGAACAACCCTCTAAGCTTTCTTCTCCGATGTTCGTCTGTTCTTCGCCTGTGCTTATGGTGGCTGACTGGCTGTCGACTTCGAGCACCACTCGGCGTCTCGGCCCATTGGGCTTGATTCAAAAGCCCATTAGTTAAAGTTCGAAACCGGACTACTCCTTTAAAACCCACTTTTTACATTTTAGCACCTTTGCAAAAAAAAAAAAAAAAAAAAGGAAGAAGAAGTGTTTTTTAGAGTTTTTTTTTTTCCATTTTAACGATATTTTTCAATTTTCTACAATTTTTTTTTTTCAAAACTTGGTAAAGTGGCTCCAATGGTATCAAAACATTTTTTTATGTGAATTTTAGAGAGATTCGAACCAAAACATTATAACACCCAAATGTTGATACGGGGAAAAAGATTTTTTATTTTAAATGCCAAATTTGTATTAGGAAAAGTAAAAAATAATATTTGGGTCGAGAAATGATCGACCATTGGAAGTGTTATCTTTGGGTGCCTTATGTAGCCATGCCGAATAATGGCTTTGGTTTGATAGCATGGTTACCATTGGAGATGTTCTAAGTTTTCTATTTCAAAGCTATTTCTTTTCTTAAACGTTAAAATTAAAGGGTTTGAATACCATTACTCAAACGATGGAGTATTTGAAATTTACTTTATGAACTTTATTCTGATAAATTACGACCAACTAGAGACTAATGAGCCTTTCTTATTGCAATCACTTATGTTATGTTTGGTTTCTCATAAGCTTCTTTTTTGTTGCAAAAAAAGGATTTTATTGATTATATGATATGAAATACAGTAGTAACAAAGATTAAAAGGTTTCTCATTAGCTTGATTGTTTTTTGACATATTTCGTCTCTTCTTCTAATTTGAAATTTCTCTAGAATAGAAAATACCAATTATTGCAACATTAAATTATATTTATCTGTCAATAAAAAATGTGCTTTGTTATTGTAAGAGAAGTTCTTTGCAAAGTCAATATTAAAAAAGAATAGAGTGAGATGGAGAGGTAACAATGGCTAGTGTTTAGAATGAGAGAATGGAGGATTGATTTGGTGGGGGTGGAGAAGAAGGCAAACAGTATGGAAGAGACCTAGGCAAAATTTCTCTAGGTTATCTATTGTGAAATGCCCTCACTTCGAGACTTTCTCTCTCAAGGGGAGTTGGGATCTTGCTCTCTAGAAATCTCTCTTCAGCTCTCCCTTTAAATCTGAGAGGAATTGTGAGAGGGGTGGCTCATATTTATAGACTACTCGGGCCATTACTAAGACACCAAGTGGCCTAGTAAATATTCGACACATGTCCCTTTCGTACTGTACGGCTACGGCGGTGTGGTGAGTCTGGTGACTAGGGGTGGGCAGCATGTAATTTCATGTCATTTTCGTGTTTTGTATTAGAATCTTATTTATGAATTTCCACAATATTTTTCAACTCATCAAATTTTCGTGTCATATTTCGGGTCGTGTCACATTTTGGTTGTCATGTCATGTCAAAAAGTTGTACTTTTAGCTAATTTTTTTTAATTTAACAATTCATCAAACTAATGTGTAATGTATAAAATTACTCATAAGTATGTTTATTTTTAGCTCAATTAGATAGATTTATTTTATTTTTCGTGTAAGGCATGCCAACCCCTAGTGTGGTCTTGTGATGTTCTCACGACCTCCTTCTACAACGATCCCTTCTCCTCAATCCATTGAACCACTAAATCCCCCTGTATTCCCGTGTGGGCAAGGTCATAGATTGTTCAGCCATGCCAATACCGTGAACAAAGCCCCAGAGGGCCCCTAAAGTCCTGCCTCTCGACTTGAGCAAACACAGATGTCTGAGTTGGTCTTTTACACTCTGTCTTGTTCGGACCCGCGCTATTTGTAGATGCCGCGTGTCTTCTTCTGATAGGATAGTCAAAGTTCTGACTTTGTCAACTACAAATATGTTGACATTTCCCATAGTTATCATCAAAATAAATACTAACATATTATAGAAATCTTTCGGCTAACCGTAACGATTGCATAATTAATGTCAGTGAATTCTTTCAGTATTTAAGACTAATTAAGTAAAAGATAATATTCAAAAAATAAAGTTCTAGTTAGATTGGACGAGTACAACAAAGAAAATGGGGCTGAGTAGAGGAGGCAGGAGATCGCTTTTGATTTCTTGTTAGGTTAGTGTAATGATATTTTTTTGGTGAATACTGTCCAGCTGATAGTCGTGATCTAATTAAATTGTCCAACGAAAAATTAGACGTGACAGGAAATCACCATCCGTTTCAAAACGAAAATGATTCGCGTACACCAGGATGCGTACCCCACTTGCACACCAGCACATCTCGACCGTCCAAAAGCTTTTTTCGACGTTTGAGATTTGAAATGAATTCTTACCGGTAAGAATTAACTCTTACCGGTAAGAATTTATTTCAAATCCGAACCATTGATTCTTGAAATAGACGATCGGGATGTGTTGGTGTGCATTTGGGGTACGCGTATGTGGTGTGCGCGTAGCAGCTTCGTTTCAAAAAGAGGAGAAACAAAAAAGAGTCTGTAAAGCAAAAGGGGAAAGCAATTGTTGAACGCTTACTCTTACATAAGGCCAGAGTGAGAGTTTTTGTGCCCGTGACATTTTTCCATTCAAACATTGAACTAAAATCCCGTCTACATAAGGCCAACTTAACGGAAGCTTTCTCATACTTGAGCTTGGCTCCTTTGCAAACGAGCCGAGTAAAACTCGACAGTATTGAGCTCAACTCGTCTACTACTACATGAGTTTAAACTCGAACTCGAGAGCTCAATTACTAAACGAGTCGAGCCTGGGAATACTCGCAAGTAGTTTAGTTCGTTTGCAGCCCTACATTCACAATCCTTCACTACCCTAATTTTCTTGTCTTTTCTTAATTATACTATGACGAGCGAGTTGTTCCAAAAAAAACTGTCCTTTTTTGCAAATTGTCTTTTATTGTTTTTTTTACGATCTACGAGACGAGTTATTCTTCTACTGTACATCAAAAAACAAAGAAAAAGTCAGTAAGAGACTTTGGTAAATGTGGGAACAAACCCTAATCACTGACTGCAAGAACCTAACCCACATGAATTTGTGAATTGTGATCATAAGAAAACAAGCGTACACATTGGCTAGGGACTAGGAAACAAACCATAAAACACCATATCTGCACATGCTAAAATATGCGAAGCAACTAAACTCTGCAAATATATTTATCTCTGTCTTTCTCATTCACGACCATGTACATGAAGTTAAATCTTCATCCAAGTAGCAGCAGCTCCACAAACTCTGACATACCATCACCCATTTTTTATGGGCCAAAGTCTAATCAACAAAGCAAGGCATCAAATAAATGCTCTCTCTCTCGCGCTCGACATTTCTTCTGACCGAGAGAGAGAAGTGGCAAGTGGGAGAAATGGGCAGAATGCAGAGGAGGACATATCAGTCCAAACTTTACACGAGGAGCAAAATTTTTGCCAAAAATTATATATCTAGATACGTGAAGAAGAAAAAAATCTCTTCCGAATTAGACCTAAGCTTCTTTTTTTTTTTTACCTTTAATTTGCTTCTCTCTCAAATTCTCTCTCCCCTATCTTTCCTATTAGGAGAGAGAAAAAGAGAGGAGGAAAATCTTTGAAGGGGTCAGACGCTTAAGCCATCGAATCCACACTGCTTGTATGTGAGAGCTTGCTTCCTTGGACTTATCACTATTGCACAATCCACGGATACCTGCCACAAACCCACCACAACACGTATATCAGAACCGAACCAAACACATAGTATATCAGAACCGAACCGAAACGAACCAAACCAAACACGTATATCAGAACCGAACCGAAAGGTTTCAGGATAGAGTATGCTTAGCCCCACTAAACAACAATGCAGATCTTAAACTCAAGCATTGAACGAGTGACCCGAGTACTTGCACATTAATCTAACCAGTTGGTGGTGCAATGGGCTATTCACGGACTAGTTCGGTTCAGTTTTCAGGTGAATCAAATCGGCAGACAAAAACCGTTAAAACACGGAGTTCAATTCCGTGAGTTTACACAACCAAATTCAGGCTAAATCTAACTTTAACAAGTTCAACAGAAATTAATTACGCATATGTAGACATTGCAGAATACCCACAATTAAGCATCCAAATTACTCCAAAGAGCTTTCATAGAACGTAATACTGGTTACAATAGAAAATGCAACTTCTTTCATTCCATAAAGAGTGCAGATATTTCCAATATTAAAATGGATTAATAGGATACTAAATTTCGTCATCTCCTTTATCTTCCATATTAGCAATTTAAACCAACAGAGACAGTGATCTATTGTTTCGGATCTTTATATATTTTTTTTATGACTCATGCTGTCTGCACAAACCTATATTGATTGTTTCAGATCTGCAAGACTTTTCCAAACACTTTAGATGGCCAAGATTGCCGCTCGGCAACACGTGGCCAGTGCGGGCACAGGCCCACACTCGATTTTGGTTTTTTTTTTTTGGAAAAATATGTTTGAGTTTCAATTGATACATCACTTTTGTATATGAAAAATTATTGAGTGCTCTTGGGGCATCACTGCATGGTGTTATAAGGTCATTCTCCTACACATATTTAAAACGTGTAGGAGAAAAAAATGATGGAGAAGGATGTTAGATCACCAAGTGGCGATGCCTCAAGATCACTAAATAACTAAGTACTCATAAACAAGATTCAATACATTGAATTTTTGCCTCAAAACTATTAAGTGTTTACGGAATTATATTTACTATAATATAAAAAACTACAGGTCTCTTGAACAAAAGTCGAATGAAAATCAAGGCATGCATGTTAGATTCTTACAAAATATACTAGATCTTTTTTCCACAACAAAAATTGCGCCCATACTGGTATGATTTTCTGGCTACGCCACTGCACGTGGCGGACCCACTCGGCACTGAATTTTTTTTCGTTATTCTGAGTTATTAATGTTTTTAAATTTTCCAGATGCGGAACCAAACCATAATAAACAAAATAGACCAAACTAGTGGCGGAGCCAAGAATCGAAGTCAGGGGGAGACGAATTATGAGAGAAATCTAAGTTTGATGATTTTTTCAAGACTAAATCTAGTCATTAGAGTTTTTATGGGACAGTTTCTGATAAATTGAAAACTAATCTCGAATATCGTAATTATCATGACTGTGTTTGGTTAGATAGTTTAATTTAGTTTTGATGATGTCAGCAGGTGTAATGAGTGGAGAGAGATAGATAGAAAAATGAGAGAAATGATGATGTCATCAAAACTAAAACTAAACAGGAAAACGAACAAAGCCGTATCTTTCGACGAACGCATTATCAGTATCATTAATCTCGAGTATTTTTCTCTTTTCCTCTGTTCTAGACTTGTACTCCCTCCGTCCCTAAACTTTTGACACTTTTTGGACAGTGTGCCATTTTCAAATGATTATATCTTTCAATGTAAATGTCAAAAAATATGTAATATGAATATTTTTTGATAGATTTTAATTAGTTCTATTAAACAAAGTTTTCAAAATCACATAAAACGTTATAAATAAAAAGATATAAGTAATTTAAAATGACACGCAATCCCAAAAAGGTCAAAAGTTTAGGGACGGAAGGAGTAGTAGTTTTGGTTCAGGGGGAGTGCATTGCATGTGTGGCTTGGGAGACTCAGACAGTTGGAACTTGGTGGAAAAAGAGTCAAAAGAAGACAAATCAGGGCGACATCATGGGTTGTGTGCAAGTGAAAATTACGCAACCCATATTTAATTATTTAATTTACCCAAAAAAAAAGTTAGTGGGCCCCAACTGATTGGATCTCCAACGCAAACGAGGACATTCCTCGTCACCGCTTCCCTAAATTTGCTCTATTCCTTGTGCTACCATTTCCTACTCTTTTTCTTCCTTTCCTTTTTTTTTTTCTTTTTCTTTTTTCTTTCCAATTTCCATGCCCAAATTAACCCTGGGGCTGATCGTGAGTTTTAATTTGGGTGAAATTATGGGTAATGTTTTATCTTTTGATCAAAGAAAAATTATTAAGGCCGAGTTTCCACAAATATATTTCCGGTATTCTTTTACAAGTCATACTTCTCACATACATCAATTGATTTGACCAACTTATGGGTTAAAAATACAGAAAACTTTACAGTGAAAACTTATCCTATATTGGAATTCCAGGATTCTTTAGTGCCCCACAAGCACTACACTGTGTGGTGCCCTTATCCGATAGTCTATTTCGACAATGTACGACTCAGATTTAATCCAAAAATAATACACTCAGATTTAATCCAAAAATAATACACTGCACGGAACCCGGGTCCCTCGAATTGTATACTATGCGAAAAATTATGAAACGGATATGGTCGAGAGAAAGGGGTAGTCCATGTCCAACACAAAATAATCACGTGCAAGGTAGTAGTAATAATCTTACTTACGACGTTTAAAATAAAAAAAACAAAAATTATTTTCCAAATAAGAAAGCGGTCAGTCCACATCCAAAGAGCCGAATATCCGGCGCACGTTAGCTCCGACTGGCCGTCACTAGCTCACGTTAGCACTCTCCTCCAGCAGAATGCCGTCAGACAACCACCAGTGATTTAGCAGAGACCGCAACCCCGCCACCGCAGACATATATACGCCGACTATACACATACTTTTATACATTTTAGGCCCGTTTTGCCTTAATAATTCGACAGAATTATAGGCGTGAACCATGATTGTACTTAATTACACAAATCAGCGTGAACCGTGAATGTACTCAACTACGCAATTAACTACACAATTGAAGAACCTCGTAAACATTTCCGGGTTTTGTATCATAAAAACACGTTTGCTTAATTGATTTTCGCGAGTAGTGCCTCGCCCCATCCGAGCCGTGCATTGTAGAAATGGACGGTCTGGAAATAGATGGTCGGATGAGTCGCTACGGGGTCCCGAATTTTACATAGAAGAAGGAACACTAACCTGGACGCCGGGCGAAGTGACCCCAAGAATCCGGATCTTAGCCCCAACATCACCCAAAACCCTAAGCTCCACCCTATCATTAACCGAGGCGTCCCTCACCAAATCGGCAGCGTCCGCCTGCATCAGATTCACCCTATCCACCGCCACCGTCGTCTCCACCTGCCTCACGCTATGCGCCGCCTGGAAGAACCCCGGCACCGTCCCTTTCCCCAGCGGTATCCCTCTGTACATCACCGTGAACCTCGACTCCCCGTACTTGATCCCCACCTTGTTGTCGTTCGCCGCCGTGAACAGCATCCGTATGGATAAGGAGACCGAAGCGGAGGACGTCGGCGTGGCTATGGTGGGGTCGGTTATGGTAGTGGTGGAGGGGGAGGGGGGGTTGGGGGTGATGCCGACGTACTGGACGGCGACTTGTTGGAGGTCGAATTGGGGTTTTTTGGGCTTGACGGCGAGGAAGATGACGAGGATGATGGCGAGGGTGAGGAGGAGGAGGAAGGAAAAGAGGAGGAAGAGCCAGCAGCAGCAGCCTTTTAAGGAGGCGGACGAAGAGGAGGAGCGTGGTGGGTAGTAATGGTGGTTGTTGGGGAGGCGGATTGGAAGTGGTGGTTGTGATTGGGGTGGTGGTTGTTGTTGTGGTGGCGGTTGGTGGTTGTGGGGGTGTGATGTGGGGTGGTCGTGACCGTTCATGTTAGCTCTGGGGGCCATTTTTGGTGGTATTGTGCGGCGGAGAGGTGGGGGAAATGATTCGGTAAAGCTAAAAGGTCCCCCACCTAATAATTCTCTCTCTCTCTCTCTCTGGTTTATGTTTTGTTGCTTTTGGGGGGAGAGAGAGAGAGAGAGAGAGAGAGGTGATACTACTGTGTTTTTCACTCACACTTGATAATTGAGATGCCCTTGTTTGTGGGGACCCTTAGCTTGACAAATGGAAAAAGTGAAAAGAGGTAACGGACTAACGGTGCCAGTGAAGTGGGAGGCAAAATTTTGACAATTGTTTATTACACGAGCAAAAACGGAAATCTATGTCCGAAAATATATTTGGACAGGTGCACCTTTTTCGCAAAATAAAAAATAATTCAAACAATTTGTCTCTTTTCAATTGGTGTTCTTTATTGAACTTTTGTAACATTTTGATCATAATTTTCACTTTTTAGATTGATGCAAAACAAATATCTACAAAAATTAATGCAAACAAAAAATTGAATAAGGACAAAAAAAGTTAATCAAGTTTTTTCTTTTTTATTTACCCAAAACATGAATGTCTGAAAATATTTTTAGAGCACCGGTACATGAATTATTTTTTTTTATCAGAACCGGTATATGAATTGGATCAATTGATTGATTGTATTTTACACCATACATCACAACTTAATTAGAGCATCTCCAACAATCTCGTCTTCACCATTTTGGGGGAATTGCCGAGCAAAATCGCACAAATGAAGTTACCAGCAGCCTCGCTCGAAGATCGTCATTTTACTCTTTCGCTATAGTGACTCAATGTAGCACTATCTCTATTTCTCAACAAATATAACAATATAGTGACACTTAAAATGTGGCACCGCTAGAGCAAATCCAATACAGTGTCAAATGTGGTCTACACTCATATCATCCAACCAATTATAGAAACAAGGCCTTCAATGGGTAGTCAAAAACGGATGGAAAATGACAAAAATGGATCTTTGGTTCTAAATATAGAAACCGAAGATGACTATAGTCATCATTGACAGCTCATCATGCCAACTAAAAATTATCAGAAAAATGGACATCGGACTTACCAGAAAGTGGCCAAAAAATTAAAAAAAATGCTGGAATTGTTTCCATTATTGGTGAAGATGAAGACACCAGTGGTGGGTTTGATTGTTGTCATCTACCTTCGGAAAATAAAAACACGCCGGAAAGTGGGTTTGATCTTTTTTTTTTTTGGTAAATAGTGGGTTTGATCATTGCCAGAATGAGAGAGAGAGAGAGAGATCTGTTCATTCTTGTTACAGCCCCTTTTCCCCCTTTTGGACTTGTTTCTAGAGGAAGGAAAAAAACAACGATGAGAGTGGAAAGGAAAAGGGAGTGAGGAAAATTATCTAAAAAATTAGGTAGAACGGGGGATAACAATGGTGGATTGAAAAATATCCGAAAAATTAGATAGAACGAGAGTTAAGAACCATGGATTGAAAAATATCTAAAAAATTAGGTAGAACAGGGGTTGAAAAACTTGTTGGAAACGAGGGTTTAGAAATTATATCACAACGGGGTTGAAAATAATGTAGATAGTTGAATTGGGGATGAAAAAGTAGTGAAAAGTGAGTTGGAGGAAAAGTTAGTTAAATTTAAATCTGTTTGGTTCTAAAATAGAACCAACCATTAGAGGCTGGATTCTATTTTAGCACAAAAAACTATTTTTTGGTACCAAAATATGACAACGGCTATAGCTATTTTCCATCTAGCGTTGGACTTCCTCTTAGATTGCCATTATAATCCTATCAGAGTAACGGTAAAAAAGAAACTTGTAACCGAATCACTTGAAAGAAAATTGATTGCAAAAAATGAATGGGCACATCACGTTCATGTGGGAGATTCCACCTAATTAAGCTGCACATTTGAAATTTACTAAGCGAATGAGTGATGAAATGAGTGATATGAGTGTGTATATGAAATGAGTGTGTATATGAAATGGTCATGATGTGATTAGAGGCAAGGCATATGAAATATGTTCTACAAATTCAATACTTAAGAGGGCGTTTTGTAACGTTTTTGTTTTTATTTTATTTCAAAACTAAAAACAAAAATGTGTTTGGTAATTTATTTATGTTTTGTGTTTATTAAAAATGTTTTCAAAGTTTTTGAAAGTTTTCAAAACACAAAAAAAATGTGAGTTGCCTTGTTTTTAAAACAGAATTGTTTAAAAACAAAAAACAAAAAGAAAAATTACCAAACATGTTTTTTTTTGTTTTTGTTTTTATAAACAATAAACATGATTTTTACTTTCAAGTTTTTAGAGACAAAAAACAGAAAATAAAAACGTTACCAAACGCCCCCTAATAATGTGAATCATAAATTTTATTGGATAACAATAACTCGGATAAGAAAGAGAAAAAAAAGAAAGATTGATTCATTAATTATATGGTATTAGTCTTGTAATAAAGGTAGTGATAATGCCAAAATTATTTTTTTAATACACAAAATTTTAAGCGCAGAAAATACTTGTACTATGTAAATGGTACAAAATTTTTACGCACTACAATTTTGACATTAACAAAAATAATTCTAACATCATCACAAGACAGTAGTGTAATTTTTTCCGGTCACCTCTCTCATGAAGTAAAGAAAATAACTTGTCAAGTGTGGGGGACCCTCCATGTGGTCCATGTATTAGCCTTTTTATTTATTTTTTTTACCCTTTCACATTGTCATTTGGGCAGTGAAGAGGTCAAAGTGAAGCGTAAAAACGATATTACCGGAAACACATTACTCTCTTTCGTGCACTAAACGTACTATTCCCTTAATAGGGATTCGGGGACTCTGCAGTGGAAATAGTTTGTTTTATATTCTAACCGTTGAAAACACTTTTGAACAGCTCAGGTATGTGCTAATGGTGCAACGCAGCTAATGCGTTGCACCATCGCAACGGCCCCTTAAATAGACCCTATTCATCTGCAATAGAGTAGTAATAGTCAAACTGAAAAATAATCCATAAAACTTGTGTACCCCATAGAGAATGATAGTATAACGATTTTGAGTCTAACAACTCAAATTACGAGACCTATCGAAGTTACATATTTGGAAAAGGCCACTAAAGTGGAATTCACAGTCTAGTTTTACCACAGAACTCTACAAAACCAAAAGACATACACAAATCTTAACAAACCAACAGAAAAAAAAAGGGAGAGGCAAACTTAGAAAAAGAACAGTAAAGGGAAATGTTTGGATACAAGAAAATTTGTCATGTACAGTTTTCTTGGATGCTATCAAATCCCGTGGAGTAAAACAGCCACAGCAAAATAACTCAAATGATAACCAAATGCAAAACAAAATCCAGAAGTAAATCACTGTCCCCTTGTATTAGATTGTTAACTACAAACTCATCTAAAAGCTTAAGCTGTTAGAGTGAGGGGTAACTATATTATTTGTATCTTCAACACGCCTCCTCCCATGTAGCCAGACTTTCCTTCATAAGCGGGCTAAACGCGTGCAAGTATTTAATTATTAGGTAGGCTGTGAGATTCGAACACATGATCTATTGCCCTCCTCTGATACCATATTAGATTGTTAACCACCAACTCATCTAAAAACTTAAGCAGTTAGAGAAAAATGGTAACTTTATTATTTAAATTTTCAACACATTAAACTAGTCAATCGCAACACCGAATAAGTAGATTAAAAGATTCTACAACCAAAAAATATACTCCAACAGCAGCTAGAGGTTACAGCTACAAACCAAACGGCTGCAGGAAAATTAGCACAAGCAGGGGGTTAGAATGCAAAACTTAACTAGTGCACATTACCTGCCTAAGATTGCTCTGATCATAAACATTCAACACCAAGTACATCACCCATCAAGTCATCCTCCCCAACATTGATGTCTTCCCACATCATTTTCATCTTCAGTTCTTTGTCCATTGTCTCTTGTAAGTTCAATATATAGTTACTTGGCTTCCTAGCTCTTCTCCATTTTTCCACCTCTCCTGCTCCTTTTTGACATTGGCAAGATAGTACTGCTCCCCTATTTGCTCACCTTACCATAGAGTGCAATGCCTCACTCAGCGGCGGAGCCAGGAATACAAGTCGGAGGGGGTCAAATTGTGGGGAAAAAAAAAAAAATCTTAGTTGGATTATTTTTGCAAGACTAAATCCAGTTTTTTGAGTTTTTATGAGACGGTTTTGATAAATTAATCTTGATTATTGTTGTAATTATATTATTTGACGATAGTTTAGTGTTCTCAAAATGAAAATTATTTTTAATTTTTAATTATTTTTGCAATTTTATATTTCTTTTAAAGAATATCTATAAAAAAAAAAAGAGGCAAAATATACACCGAAATAGAAAACCGGAGGGCCGGGGCCACCCTTAGCCCCTACATATATACCTCCACCTCTGGCCCCACCATAGTTGCAGAACTTGGAAGTTCTTGCCGA
The DNA here is from genome assembly GCA_020921065.1 of Vaccinium darrowii. Lineage (NCBI taxonomy): Eukaryota > Viridiplantae > Streptophyta > Magnoliopsida > Ericales > Ericaceae > Vaccinium > Vaccinium darrowii. The sequence goes on along the minus strand of CM037152.1, from coordinate 48,895,405 downwards.
CCCAACCATCATTGAATACAGAGAATCTGCAGGAAGACCGGAACAAAAGAGGGTACTGAGCAATTGGTTCTACCACGTTAGCCTGAAGAGAAGGCCCTCCACAAGCCCAGCTAGTACGAGAACTTTTCGTCTGTGTTCAATCGTTTAGCTTCTCTTTCATCTTTACAGTGATTCCCCACTTTCATCACTTGTGCCTCTGATTCGCCATGGTCGCTGTTTCTTTATAACAATAAATTTGATGAGTTTAATTCAGTGTGGCCGGACTCATTTAGTCGGTATCCGATTAACATGATTTTTAAAATCGTTAAAATTCTGAACAAGCTATACAAAATAAACTGGGGGGGTTTTATTTTGAACCGCCGAAACTTCTATTGAGAACTCAAAACCTCAAAAGAGGAATCCGAATTACAGAGGCTGGAAAAAGAAGGTGGGGGGTTGCCTGCAGGCGTGAGGAGGCAACCCAATGCACCACCTTGTTACATCCTCTATGCAACATGTACAAATTTCGTTTTTTATCCAAGATCTTCAGAAACATAGTATGGCCTCCGCATCAACAGTTTTGAAGGAAAACATTCAGTGTCATCCCAATCCTTACAAGGAGAGGCAGAACCCAAGGCCGAGGATAAAGACGCCTGACATTCCGCGCAATCCCCATCAGCAAAATTCCTGCCAATATGGTACAATATTGGCCTCGACGGTTGTGCAAGAACACTTCCCGGGATGATATTTCCGAACGGATAGATTTGACGGGATAGTTCTTCTTCATTGGCTGATTGGGAACTCGTCTCTTCTTCTTGCTCCTCCTTGTACACAGGTCGGACTCCAACCTCCTTTACTTTAGCCAATGTGCCTCCAAACACTGAAATATTGAGTTCATCACCGTCTTCCAAAACTGATTTCCGAACTTCCAATAACTTAAACACATCATATTCCCTCCAACTTCTCCAACTCCAAAAACTGCTGGGCAGTGGCTCCAAATCAAACTCTTTGTCTTATTACTTATTGATAGTATGGAAGTCAAAATAGGGAACATATTTGGTTGGACCATAGGAGTGCTCATACACAGTACACACGCTCAAGCCTTTTACCCTTGACTTACGATCCGAAGGTAGAGTAAAATAGATGGAGGATCCTATATTCTGAAAAATGAACCAGGGTGGAACCTTGCTTCCAGGAAGATAAACGTAGAATGTATGCGTTTCATGACATCCCTATGCCACATAAAAGAAAAATTGAAGCATCAAACACACACCCACAGTACAAGGTGGGCAGTGGACACACACTGTTCTAGGTGGTTTCAAATGGATTACTCCTTTCGTCCTATATTGCTTGTCATGGGAATCCAACTTTTAAGGGGACATGCAATTAATGTTGGTACAGAATATAAGCCATTCAAAGGAACACAAAAGGTTTTACGTAATAAATAAATAAAAAAAACCCAATTTATTTTGATAAATCGCAACAATTATTGCATGTCCTCTTGGAAAGTATGTTGTATTGACAATGCTACCCCTTATTCATCATTTATGAGGGGAAAATTTTGGAAACATACACTTTGAATTTGACATTTTAAAGAGAACAAGAATTTTGGAATGCCCCAAAGTAGAATACATGACCAATATGGGAAGGAGGGAGCTATTCTACCTATAACAATTATTTAAGGGCACATTAAAAGTAGTAGTAAGTTCTCAATTTTTTGCGACGCAATTATGGAAATCACTTTTATGCCATAACTTCAAAAAAGGGTAACACCAAACTAACGCTCTTGGTTTATAAAACCGCAATTTATCAGATTCTGCTCGGACCAAGCCCTTCCGAGTATTTTTTTTTTTTCATGAATCCTAGCATTGGAATTTAGAAACACATTTTCAACACATCTAACGGTTTGGATCGTCAAAATTCGATCTGCAAATGAAAGTCCCTCGACGTATGTATGTATATATGTATACACGGGGGATATACCTTTCTTGACCTTTTGGCTAAGATCAAGTATACATGGGGGATCACATCCGAAATTCCGGATTAGATCTTCCGTCCGCACCTCACTTTTCATGATCAAATTTTCATAATCTGAACTTTCCGGGTTTTTTTTATGATTTCATGCGTGGACCCTTAAAAACACGTTTTAAAAACATTGGACAGTTATTTTTTTTATGATTTTTCACGTGGACCCTTAAAAACACGTTTTAAATACATTGGACGGTTCAGATCATGAAAATTTAATAAAAAAAGGTGAGTCCCGGACGGATCCCAGACGGAAGGGCATCAAGGGGAAATCATAAAAAAAATAAAAGAAAATAAAAAAGAACCATAAACAGAGTATTAAAAAAAGAACCATAAACTAACCATTCCTGAATAGGAGAAAAACTTGGCTGTGTGTAGGGTACGGCCATGTGGTGCCCGACCACGCATCTCAGCCGTCTAAAAATGTTTTGAACAGCCCAGATTTATTCCCCCCTCTCTCCACTTTCTCTTTGTAATCTAGACCATCCAAAACACTTTTGGGCGGCTGAGATACGTGGTGGGCCACCACATGGCCATACCCTACACGCCCCCAAGTTTTTCTCGAATAGAAGGCTTTTACTACAGTCATTATAGTACTGGAGCATTAGTGTAATGATGCTGATGATTCAAGGTAAGAGATTGTAGACAGAGTATTGTTTGAGATGAGCAAAGCGAAAGTAAAATTAGTATTGGGAATATTTACATACATACCATGACCATTCTAAGCAAACAGAAACGAGGTACATTAAGCTGTTACAGAACTTAATATGCTTAGAGAGTTTCCCATATTTTTAGGATTCTCAGTCCCGTTTGGCTTTCACTCCAGTTGATCTCTCCTGTTTCCATTTCCTGCTGAGTGGTCATTTTCTCCAGTTCTTCTAATGCCACATTCCACTAGTTCAGAATATGAAACTTGTGCGAGCGCGTGTGAGAGAGACCTGATCTCTTAGTTGTGGTGCTGTCAAAAGGGTTTACCTAAACAACGAAAAAGATAAGGGAACCGACGGAAAATGTATAGACCACGTACTGACGGTGTCACTGGCGCCGTTGTGGGTCCCAACCGGTCTATCCGAGCCGTTCATCGTTCTCAGAACCAGTCTAACAAATATGACCCACTCGGAATTCGATTCTGAGAACGATGAATGGCTCGGATAGACCGGTTGGGACCCACAACGGCGCCGGCGACGCCATCGGTACGTGGTCTGTGCAAGGCAATCGGTGCATATAGAGGGGTTCCCTAAACAAATGGTATAACCCACTTCTTGTATGGAATCACTATTTTCAAGAGTCGAAACACAAAATCTTGGGCAAAGAGAGGCCATTTTTGTTAGATCCCACCCTTCAGAATAGAAAAGGAAAAAGAAAGTTCGTGGACCAAGAAACTCCCTACCCAGATAGACTATCATCCCTTACAAGACCCTAACCATTGAATGATCAATACCCTCATTCAAAAATTAGAGTAATACTAAATCGAACCGGAATTTTTACAAAAGAACTTGAGCACCATGCAAAATGATATACAGTAAAAAATTTACGTTGTACCATTTTGGCAGGAAATTGGAATTCACAATCTAGTTTTACCGCAGAACTCTGCAAAACCAAAACAGTACAAATCTCCCAAAAGCCAATAGAAAAGGAAAAAGAAAAAGAAGACGACGACAAACACAGAAAAAGAACGGAGGACTAAAACAGCCATACCAAAATAACAAATTAGATACTAACCAAATGCAAAACAAAAAACACAAATAAATTATCGTCCCCATCAATGGCAGACAACATACGCATACACACAAGAGTACTAGAAAACTAGTCAATCACAACCCCGAATAACTGAAGTATTCTACAACCAAAAAAAGAAAAAAGAAAACTACACCAACTGCAAATGGTGGTTACAGCTACCAAACTAAAAAGGCTACACAAGAAAGAGCATAAGGAAAAGGGGGCAACTAGAATAGCTTCAACCACTTATTCGTCCACATTACCTGCTTCTGCCTTAGTTGCTTCATCAACCCTACGATTGTTCTCATCAACACCAAGGACATCATCCATCAAGTCATCTTCCCCAACATTGATGTCTTCTACATCATCCTCATCTTCATTTTCTCCTCCGCCGGGGATCTTCCGTGTCTTGGGGCCATGCTCTAGCCTGTGGGTCTCCAGTTCTTTGTCCATTGTCTCTTGCAAGTTCAACATATCATTGTTCGGCTTCCTCGCTCTTCTTGCATTTTGCCACCTTTCCAGCTCCTTTTCGACATTACCAAGATACTGCTCCCCTATTTGCTTCTGATATTCAGACAGCTCCTCTCTCCTTGCTGCCTTCCACTCTTGAAAAGTCTAGATATACAGAATTGTGATCACTAGGTGTTTAAATTAATACAAAAATCCATGCACATAACTATTATCGTGGTTGTCACTTCTTTGGGAGCCTAATCTGTCCTGAAGAGTAGTCACTAATTTATTAGCAATTCTTTCTTACAAGCCTATAAACCTAACGATCAATTTATTGGTGTTGGAGGAGTATCAAGAATCAAGAGGGCTAGGCAAGTACAAGGTTTCCACATACTGTTTCTTTTACATAAACAAATATGGAGCAAATTAATTTTGGCTTCCATGCATACATGCTGAACAAAAATTCGATGTGTACGCACGGCACGCATACACAATATGCACAGACGGTGCACCTTGACCGTCCGTGCGTGTTTTCGACGGTTTGGATTTAAAAAAAAAAAAACTCTTCCATGTAACTCTTACATGGAAGAGTTTTTTTTAAATCCAAACCGTCGATTCCTAAAAGGGACGGTCAGGATGTGTTCGTGCGCGTACGTACATGTGTGTACGTACGCATAGCTGGGTTGTATGCTGAAAAAGGATAAATTATTAATATTTAATATGCAAGATCATACATGTATAGTGGTAGACAACCAAGCCGTTTGTGGTCTCCACTCGTAAATTTTCAAATGCTAAAAATGTTGTACCTCACTCAAGCCCCAAAAGTGGCATTCATGGATCAATGCAATTGTTGGTTCTAAAGTAAAAAATCAAACAGTCCATTTGTGATTTTCCATCTACTCGCACCATAGCGTGCAATGCCCCACCGTAGTTGAGAATCTACAAACGGGTTTCTCCATCACGTTATTTTGATACACTTAGTTTTTGACTTCAATAGGCGTCATTTTTTTGGTTCGGTCTTCCGGAGTCAACTATGTCTATATTCCAGAAATGGAGTTCTTGCCAACCCAACCATCGTTGCATACAAAGAATCTCGAAGACCGAAGCAAGAGGAGGATTCTAAGCAATTGATTCTAACATGTTAGCTTGAAACAGAAGGCCCTCTACCAGCCCAGGACAAGACCTTTTGTCTGGCTTCTCTGTCCAATCATTTACAGGGTGTTTGGTAACGTTTTTGTTTTCTGTTTTTTGTTTCTACAAAATTAAAAGTTGAATCATGTTTATTGTTTATAAAAACAAAAACAAAAAAACATGTTTGGTAATAAAATTTATGTTTTCTGTTTTTTGTTTTTAAACGACCCAGTTTTAAAAAAAGGCAAATCACCTTGTTTGTGTTTTGAAAATTTTCAGAAAGTTTGAAAACGTTTTTAATAAACACAAACACAAATAAATTACCAAACACATTTTTGTTTTTAGTTTTGAAAAAAATTGAAAACAAAATAAAAAAACAAGAAATAAAAATGTTACCAAACGCCGCCTTAGCTTCTCTTTTAATCTTTCTAGTGATTCCCCACTTTCGCTCGTGCCCTGGTTCACCATGGGCACTGGTTCTTCCTCTAAGCCTAACTTGGGAGATGACTGCAGACTACCTCCTCTCTTCAACCTTATATGAATGGCCAAGCAAGGACACAACAGCAAAATAAATATTGGGCGGGGGGAGCCAGGTGCAAAACAAGTGCTTCGGAAGAAAGCGTGAGCTCAATTTTTGAAGCTTAGGCGCCATCTATAGTTCTCTCCTCAATTTTTGTACTGGACATCGTGGAAGGCAGGTCCCAATTTTGACATGGCCCCTGGCCTCAGCAAGGACAAGGCACAAAGGGGCAATCTCTCTAAAGATTGAGTCCAGTTTAGCCACTCCTCTCTGGGGTGGCCAAAAAACTTGTGGACCCTGAAAGACAAGGTGAGTGTCTACCAAGCCAATGTCCTTAGTTTTGTTCTGTCTTTTTATATATCAGAAGAGCACTCCAATAACTTTGATTTTTCAGAGTAAAGGTATATTGAATCATGCAATGTCTACAGAATCTTTACAGGGGGGGGGGGGGGGGGGGGGGGGGGGGAAGAGACATTTAACCAATGCATTAGAACAAGCACAAATTTACCACAATACTTTACTAATCCATTTACTTTGGAGGCAGACAAAAATCTAGAAACTCACTTGTTCCTTCTGCTGCTCCATCAAAGTTGCATCAACCTCCATCGGCTTAGCAAATGAATAATATATTGCAGGCTCTGCCTTAGTCCTGGAAGAAAAACAACCGACAGCAAATGAAAAAAATTAGACATGAATATATAATGGAGAACTATCTTTCATCAACCTACAATCCTGGAAAGCAGGAACTTTTGGCTCATCCAGCTGCTTGAACACCATGCACATGAACAGAAACTTATCTTTGTCTCAATAAAATTGTGAATATGGACACTTGCAGACCAAAATTAGAAATAACCTGTGCCAGAAAGAATATAGTAAGATCCAGAGAGAAAACAATGCCAGCATAGCATATAAATGACGCCATAAGATTGCACCTTTGAAAGTTGCCAAGTTTTCTGTGGTGCTCACTCCACCGAAGAAAAAGCAACTCTAACTTCTTTTCCTCAGCCTTGGCAGCCACACGCGCTCGTAGAGTCTGACAGTAATCAAGAGTTCAATACAAAAGACTCAATAAAGAAAATTGGAATGTTTCCTCATATAAAAGGATTCATAGAAGTTTTATCACAGTTAACATAAAACATAACAAACCAAATCTCTTCTCCGTTTCTCCGCAATTTGCTCCCGTTCCTGCTGCCTTAGCCTTTCACTTTCTTCGCGTGCCCTTTGCTCGGCCTATATAAAGTTACAGATATAATTATTTGAGAGGAAGAAGCAAACAAAGAAAAAAAGAAGCAAGCAACTAGGAAATTACCAGAAGCAACTCTTAGAGGCTAGACAAATGAGCATTACAATATAACACACCACACTACTTTCCAAGCCACCTACTATTGGACCTATGGTAATGACGCAAAATTTGTTCCTCCACAATCCAAAATCATACAAAAATCCATGCTTAGCTGGCTTTGAATATGATAAGAGGTTCACTATAAAACCAACCGCTGAACCTTAGAATTTTAATCCAAAAAGAATTACAAGGTCTTGTAACGTAATTTTCCAGATCCAAACCCAAGATAATCTTCAGGGACAACAATTGCTTCCTAAGTCATACCAGCTATCATATTCCACATGAAGTCATAGCTGCTTTTCTTTGGTTACGAAAGTAGTACGGAATTCAATAGAAATCTAATTCCAAGAGCTAAAAGTACTCACTCTTTGTAAAGAATCAGACCTCCGCATATATGCCTCTGTTCCTGCGAGTTGCTTGTCTTCTTTCCTAAATTTCTGGAACATGATCGGATAAATGAAAAAAATACCAAATAGAGTAGAATTGGACTTGTAGAGAACCACAAAAACACACCATCAACAAAACAAATAGCACTTTGAAGGTACGACAAAAATATACTCAAAAAAAAAAACCAAACCAAACCAAACTATGCCTTGTGTTCCAAGCAACTGAGCATGCTATACTTTTTTTAATCCAAACAAGAACATAACAAACTTTAGTTTAACAAATTTCATGGAAAATTATAATGGTTGTGTTTGGTTAGATAGTTTAGTGTTGATGATGTTAGTAGGTGTAATGAGTGGAGAGAGACAGAGAGAGAAATGAGGGAAATGATGATGTCATCAAAACTAAAACTAAACAGGGAAACGAACAAGGCCAACCTTCTGCACAATAATAACAGTCATGAGGAGATTAGACAAACAGATAGACATGCACATATGAAAATGATGCATCGTTTGGTAACCATACTTTTTAGTTACATTTTTGTGTGAAGTACTTCAAGGCGTCATTGTGATTCAAGATTGCAGTTGGATAAATAAAGTAAAATTCTAACAGAGTCATGCTGCCATAGAAGGGCTTAATATTCCAACTTCCAAGTTACAAGTCTGAATCCTGACATAAATTTTTTTAATCTGAAAGCTTTGAAGGACTTTGAAGTTTCAACGTTGTATTGGCTGAGTTCAAGAATGGACGATTAATGTATTTTCTACCCTTGGCAGGTGATATCATTTCCTTCACTTTCAAACGTTTCTGTCTTTCTACTCCCTTATGGAAGACAAGTCAAGCTTTCTTTCACAATGGCTCGACTGACTTTTCCAAACCAAGGGGCTCCTACGCCTCAAACTCGCATCTATGTCTGTAACAAGAAGATACCCTCAGCTTCTGGACTATTTCGGGAAATAACAGAATCAAAAAGTAAAACCATTAAGTTCATAAATATGTCCGTTTTCAGAATATTTGGCTCTTGAAAGTTTGGTCAGGAAGTTTGTTAAGACTGACAATAAACACAAGATAGATGTCAAAGATTGAATTCACAGATAAACATGTTCAAGCAACTAACAGTCCCATAACTATACATTTCATGCCGCAATATCCAGCCACATGTCACACATATGTTTCCATTTCAAAATATTTTCATTTATAGCCACATCCATGTCAATGTGGAGAGAAAAATACTTGAAACAGAACCTATAAATATTGCCATCTATGGGAATAAAGACGTATTGTGGTGTCATTGATGACTTTAGTCCTTGACTACTACCACATGTTGACAGTTTGACACTAGGAAAGCAACCTAAGTGCTTTTAGCTACATCAAATAGGCATGTTGGTTCAGCTTCACCCCCTGGTGAACAAAACACTCTTGGGCTTGTTAACAAGGTATCTTAAAAACATGTAGACTAGCCAGCATGCTTTCTCAGTATGAAGAAACATCTGACAAAATTATATGTTCCTGCTTTTCTATTTAAGTACAAAATTTGACAAGCTGAAACGAGTCAACTAGATATACAACTAAATTAAATCTAGGCACTAGGAGAAGTTACAAAAAGTTAATTGAATCGTTCAAGATATCATAAACACTACCACAATATTCCACATATATGGACATACACTTTGACAAAATGCGACAGAAGGCACAATGTAGCCATTGTGTTCTGTATTGTAATTTCACATCAGTACCCTTCCATTTCCATTGCAGAGCTTTGCGCAGAAATAAGAATTGATCTTTCCAACTAAAATGGTGTTAATACAACAAATAGACAAATATATCGCAGCCATTGACTCCCTTAATGAAGCTAAATGTTTGCTTCATTCTGGATAACACCTCCATATGCCCCTGCCCATGCTCCGGCAGAAGTAAGGACGAACCACTGGTCAAAGGCTCTAAAGGATTCTCAATTTTTTTCCAACAACGGCAGTCATCAAAGAGTTCAAACCAAGTACAGTGATCGTAAAAAAAAAAAAACCCTACATATATCTAAAGCAAGAAGAAGTTTCAGTTCTAAGCGGTAACGAATAGGACGAAATATGTAAGAGTACCTCCAAGGTCCCCAAAAGCTGCCCGAGCATTCTTTTGTTTCTTTTAACCAAACTTGGGTCCTCATCCTTTGGCAATACCCTCGGAACGTGCTCTGTCGGGGGAATATCAAAGTCCTAATTACACACAATAAAACAATCAATAATGATCCGATCTTACAATAGAACCCCCAAAAAATTCCACCATTCCACCAATAACAAAGACAGCTAATGAACTCTAAACTTTTACCATCTTCATGGGCCTCTGATTGCCATCCCTCCTTGACCAAGCAGATGGCTTTCTCTCACTCTGGTTTGCTGCGAAAGTCCCACCAGCACTACCTACATCAACAGCTGAATCCTTATTCTTTGCATTCTTTTCAGCCTCAGCAGCAGCATCCTCGTGAATCTCTCCATCTTCAGCCGCCTTCACTCCCAATCACAAGCATACTAAAAATTGACCCAAAAAACACAGAAGAAAACAGTAAAAAAAGGAAGATTAGGGTTGTGATTACCTTCACTATAGCTGAAGAGAGTCGCCTTTTTGCTGGGGGCTGCTCTTCGGCATCAGCTCTTTCAGCCTGAAATCAATCAAGCACTCCACTAATACATTCAAAACCAAAACTGCCCACAAACAGACACAAACAAATCAACACACACACACACTTGGGCATTGCCCGTTCCTACGGCACTCCGATTAAAACTAATATGCATTAATTGGACCCACTAGTTAATTGTGAGATTGGTCTCAGAATAATTAGTTGAGGCGAGCGTAAGTTGTCTGAATAACCCTCTTTAACTACCTAAGATACTGCCAAGAAAGAGAAAATCAAGTCATCTCAAATTTCCTCTCCCCTCTTTCCTCCCGGATTCCATTACAGATTAATCTCAATTCAAGATTCCATCTTTTGATAACAAGATTTGCAAAAGCATCGCGTGTGCCCGTACGTCCAGTAGATATGTATACACACATAAATACATATACATGCCCACATAGAGGGGGAGAGAGAGGTTACAGGTCTGATAAATCCACGCTGACGGCCGGCGTTGGCAGCGAAATTGCGAGGACCAGTGGGGCCAGATAAGCCACCGCGGCGGAGACCCCTTGGATCGCGAAGCCGCTCCGTTATCTGCACCAGTGAAACAAAACAGATGCATACATAAAACCATAAATAAATACCCACGGAGAGAGAGAGAGAGAGAGAGAGAGAGAGAAGAGGGAAGACCTCCCATCTTTGACGGTTGAGTTCTTCGATCTCCTTTCGAAGCTCTTCCTCAGTCTTCTCCACGGCGGCGCTACCCATTTTTTGGGGGGACGGACTGGGGTTTATGATGGAAGAAGCAGCAAATAAAAAGCTCTATACCAAGTCTCTACACCACTAACCCTTGACTGCACCGAACTTAATTTTTTCGTGTAAGAGCTAGTTACTTCTTCTGTAGTTCGCCATTTATGGTGAATGAAATACTTTCATGGCGCGTAATTTGGTCTAGACATCCTCTTTTGTTTAATAGGAAAAATTAGTATTATGAAAACATTAGAGCATATCTCCTGCTTTTACCCATTTTTAACCTTAAATTCAGTTAAAATTTGAACAAATTCTCAAATTGGGTATCTTCTCCCGTCCTTGGCCCTTTACCCATTTCACTATGCATGATACCCACATTGAGAGTGGATCTCACTCTCCGGACTCTGCTCACACACAATATTTGTAACTCGAATGTCCACCGACTTCCGACCTCTTCTCTACGACTGGACAACACCATTGGCGTCATCTAGTCAAGACGAAGCCGACCCTCCATTTGGAAATTGTTTTCCAGCGACTTCGGTTTCCCGGCGAAGTCGATAAGGACCAAAAAAGCCCTTTCTTTGGTGAAGTCGAACTGAGACAGGGCTTTCTCCGGCAAAATCAAACGGAAAAAGGTCCCCCACCCTCTCTCTGTCTCTCATAAAATAGCCATATTTGAGTCTTTAAATGGGTCAAGGCTGGAGATGCTCTCAAAGAGCAATGCTTTGATCCAAGAACTTTTTTTTTCTTTATTTTCTTTTCCATAAGTTACAAACCAACCAACTATTGCAGTACATAATGGAAATTTTTGAACCAAGAAAGACTGCTGGAGAGCCCAATAAGCTAGGGGAACATTTATATTTCATAATTTTTTTGTTTGATTCCAAATATAAACAGAAAATAGTATTTATTTAAGTTTAGGTATAATACAAAGCTAACACAACGCTTTCAATAAATGGGCCAAGTTTAGAAGCACCCAGCCCATATGCGAACAAAGGCCCAATATCCACAGATCCGAGGGAATGCTGGGAGGGAGCCCAACACAGAGAAACCCAAATGGTAACTGTTTGGGTTGGATCACTTCTTAAACATCCTCCCTCTTAGTTAATGTAGGAAATTACCACTAAGCACTAGTACCCGCTGAAGATTTTTTAAGCCAAAAATGCAATAATTATGTCCATTTTACTGATCTTTTTTAAGCAGTAAAAAATGAAGTTTATTAATCTTTAAAAGCAAATTACTAAAATTAAAAGGACCCTATACAAGTACGAGACATAACACCAGAGAAAGAGCGGACCAACAAAGCTCTCACCTCCACACGCCAATAATCATATGCCAAGGCCAAAATTTCAAGCATCATTTCGTGGGTGATGAGCTAAGTGGCCTACAACAATGATCAAATATAACAAAAGTTTCCAACAAGTCTCCAACACACTCCGTTCGTTTGAGAGGGGAAAATGTGAGCATATTGATTCAAAATTTCAGGTGCTAACAAAAAATGTAATAACTTGGATCATCCATTTTATCAAGAGATTTTTCTACATTCGTACTTTGGATTTACATTCTTTTTCAAATCAACTTCAAAGTTTTTTTTTTTTTTTGTTATCAGCAAAAAATTCTATTAGTGAAATCTTGACAAATAATACATCAAAATCGGGGGAGAGGGAACTTCAAAGTTTCTAGGCTGATAAATTCATCAACCATACCAAGGGTAGCTTTAGACAAGTACGTAACAATTAATACGTATGAGTGTGATCAGTGACATTTTACCTCTTGGAATTTTATGTATTGGATGCCTGATTTCTTGAAGGCTTTGAAGAGAAAAATGGATTCATTTCATACCAGCTCCGACGAAATAGATAGCAAAGACATGAAATCCGGCCACCCTAGTAATTTTGATGCATCGCAGTCGAACTCGCCATACGCAGTCGGCTGTCTGCCGCGCGATAAATTATTTACTCCATAGACGTTTGTTCAAAATATCCAAAAAAAATTGGGTTTCTGGATCAGCACAAAAAATAAATAAGTTCTTGCAATTGTGATTTAAGTTTGTTAAGTTTTAGTACAAGATTGAACGACGCATTGGACTCCAATCGAACAGAACCAAGATGCAATTTATTACATGGTAACGACCCAATATTAATGCAAAAACAATGTTCATTTTCATGTATCTAGAACAGAAAGCTAGTAGCCTACTAGCCTAGTTCATATTCTACAAGTGTTTTCCACTGTCAATGTCTTTAAACATAGCTCTACCATTTCTTTTGTCTTCAAGGTGAATTCCCCTTCCGTTTTCCATTTGATGAAAAAGATTCAAGTACCCAATTGTTGCTACTAGAGCTCCCACCCTCACCATCTTTAGCACCTAAAGAAGGCCCCGCCGCCGAATGACCATTTGTTAGGGTTTCCTTATTAATGAGCGACGAAATGGCAGCCGCAACAGCAACCCTGAACTTAGGATCGGAAGCAATCGCACTCACGTTGTCGGCCAAGGACTTGTTCTCTTCTCCTGATCTCCAGCCACTCTGATCACCCGCCCCTCTGGAATTAGCAAAAAGATTGTTGGCACTAGCGTAATTACCAATATGATTGCTCGGTTTGTTAAACATCCAAGGAAACCCTAATTGACCAGTTGAGCTAGAGGAACCGTTAACCACCGCCGCGTGGAATTGTGGTGTGTCACTAGGGTTATTGTTGGTGAGGTCAAGGACAATCCCTTTGGAAGGGTCATTAGGGTTTAGGTTCCTAATGCTTGTTGTATAGGGAGAGATAGGGTTTATCATATGAGGGGTATGGTATGGAAAATTTGGTAATTGGTTGAAGCTTGTATTGGTCATGCCATTTGAGAGAGGATTGCTTGAATCTACAAGCATGAAAGAAGCTGCAGCTGTGGATGTTGTTGAGGCCATAGCTGTTGCCCCTACTGGGAGAGGGTGGTTGTGGGTTCCTTCATAGGTTGTGATGAGTATTGACATATCTTCTAAACATCTTTGCACCTACATATAAAAATAATAATAAGAGAGAGTAAAATATGTTTGGATCATGACAAATAAACAGCTATATACCCTCTAAAATGACAGATTTTCTAAAATAAGTTTGTTTGCAAATAATAAAAATAATAAAAAGAGAGTAGTAAAATTTAACAGCTAATTAAAAAAACCTTATGAAGGCTGTGTTTGGATCATTAATTTGTAAACATGTCAAGCGAAAAGAACTTGGAGATAGCAAAGACACCCCCAAAAACAATTGATCCAAACACACCCCCAAAGCAAGTACTTGGACAATTATTTCTTGCAAATACCTGTTTTCTAACCGGGCATCCAGGAGCTACTGTGCAACGATAATAGGCTCGAGGGCAAGGATTCCCTTTCGATATCTTTTGCCCGTATTTTCTCCATTGACAACCGTCGTTCATCTATCATAAAATTCCGAATTACTTACATAAAGCTAGAATAAAATTTCATTGAAAGAGTAAGAAAACTCTGAATTAATGAACTCACTGTGGCTGTTTGGCATCTTGCTCTAACTGAAACCCTAGCTTTTCTATTATTGGGTGGAGAAGCAACATTTGTAACTCCGGCCATTTCGCTGCGGTGTAGCTTACTTTGCGCAAACCTCGCTGCATCTAATTCCTTGCCCTCTTCCTTATTATGATCTTCATCTCTAATTTCTTCCTGCCTTGTACTAGGCTGAATCCCCAAAGATAACCCTAATTCAGTATTCTCTCTAGGATCATCTTCTTGCGAAGGCGTTGACGGTGTTTGGCTATTCATATCCAAAGTTCTTGGACTTCTGTTCATCTCTTCAATATTGTCGTTGCCATTGAGTGAGAGGAAGAATTTAGGGTCCTAGATCACATAAATTGTTGAACAACACACAAAAAAATCAAAATTAGCTAAGAAAAAAAGTCAAAATTAAGTAAGTATATCGGATATATTTTGATTTTTTTTTTAATAACGAGGTGTTTGGGCCAACTTACATACAGCTTGACAATATATACAAATGTTTTTTTTTTTATCGGCACAATATATGCGATGTTATACCTTTTTCTTGTTATTTTCTTGGATAACTGCAACTTTCATCTGCAAATCATAGTAGTTTTTCATTGCTTGGTCCACTGCCTTCCTCAACATCTTGTTCTCTTCTTTCATTTTGTTCATCTCCATCTGCAACACAGATATCTAAGAGTATAACGCAATTCCTTCATCAGTCATCATCAAATAAAAATAACATGCTACTTTTATCCAAATATATACATGTGGATTATAACCAATCTCTCTCTCTCTCTCTCTCTCTCTCTCTCCAAACAATTACTTGCGAAACACTTTGTGGGATGTCTCTCTATTGTTTGTGGATATCACATCACTTTGCTCATGTGCTCTTACAACATACATCTTTTTGCCGGTGAAAAAAAAAAATACTGGTGTAACTTTTGTTAATTTTCGGGATATGTAACACTCTTTTTTTTTTTCATTTTGAACAGCAAAGAAAATTTGATAAACGATTTGAAATCCTGAGAGAGAGAGAGAGACACACACACACAGACAGACAGAGACAGAGAGAGAGAGTTTTTGGGATGGGTTTGCATATATTTTTCTTACCTCTTCAGTCTTGAAATTTTCTTGCAAGGACATGTCAACTGATGCATCATCTTCTTGGAGAACTACTTCTTCAGCTTCACCTTCTGCTGCTTCTATATGATTTTGTGCCTGTTTCGGATCCGAATCGTTCGAAACTTTTTGTTGATCATCATCATCATCATCATCTGCTTTTGATGAATCATCTTTCTGGGTGTCAAGTTTGAGAGACAGATCAATCTCCATTTCGCTGCTTTCATCTGTCCCCATACCCATGAATCCAAAAAAACAAAAAACTTGCACCTCTCTCTCTCTCTCTCTCTCTATGTTGCTTTTGAGGCACCAAAGTCAATTCCTCCGTCTCAAAAGACATATATTTAGAATGAAATGAGACACACAAGGACGCATCTAAATTTTGACTTTTAAATTATTATTAAGGCCGGTCCTTTTAATTTTCACCAGAGATTTTTATATATCAGGTCTGAAGAATACCCATTTTTTTCAATTCCGTTTTCCAAATGGGGACCACCATATGGTGAAATGACTAACAAAGCCCCGATCGATTGATCGCTAAAAGATGGTTTACGACGAGTAATTATTCAGTAGTCTCGAGCACAGTTCTGCGGGGTTCCTACATTTAGTTATGTGTTTTATAAAAATGTGTAGTTGTGGAGTGATTCCGAATACCACGTGACGGTGCTTCGAAATAGCTGAATTATTAATTAAGCGTTTATGAGCCCCATATGAAATCCCAAAACAAAGAGAGAGCCTTGGGATCAGATCTTGAGAAAATGTCAACTAGAAGACTCTCACCCTAGCTCACACCCCCTTTTCCACTCTTCATGCTTCAAAACCTTATTTTTAATTAATTGAATTAATCCTCTACCGCCAGACCATGTTATCTTATAATTAGAAGACTAAAAGATATTCATCAACAAAAGCTATATATGCTACTACTAACTAATGATTCTTTCATTTCTTCACGCCAACTAAGTTGAATTTCTGTAATTTGTGAGTCATGTTAGTGCTAATATATATCATGGGTTACGATTCTTAACCCATGATATATATATATATATATTTAGACATATTCAAGTGGGCTGAGGTGCCGAGGTTTGACACGTATGTGTAGGATATGTATTGAGTTTCGACCCGAAACTACACACACGTAATCGCAAGAAAAATAATGAAGTCAAACACACAAAGAAAGCATGACTGCCAACAAAAATACGCGGTTTTTCAATTCGGATGCAAGCATAGCAGCATCGTCTAGGTTTTCATCGAATTGGAAGAGAGTGCGTGTAGTGAAATACATATAACAAAGTTTTCCATCATCAGTTACCGTAATACTTTATGTTTACATTTATGGTGGATCTCCCAATCAAATCCCATCTAATTAACCTGCTAAGTGGAAAATAAAGAATCAAATCAGTCTTCACAAACTCAGGAGCTCATATTGATTACAATTGAGACATTATCTTACATGATTATCCGGAAAATAACTTAACATTTAGTCGACAATTTCGAAATGGCCTCAACCAAACGTACAGTGAATATTAGATACTAATAATTCAGATTTTTCATTTACTCGATGAAACTGTCATTTGGTATCACTACAAAATATATCATATTTTAACTTTATGTAGATGTTCCATCAAAGTTGTCACAATGATATTCACGTTCATTTTTGTACTAGTTCCTCTATACCAAAACCCCTTGTCCCCATGTACCCATTTGTGTTTGAGTCGTTGGATGGTGTTCTAAAAATTACCATTTATCTAATGGTTGAAAATGAATGATAATAGAGGTACAAAGGATTTGATTCCTTTCAATTTTAGCCACTCAACAAAGAAAAAAAGAGAGTGAGAAGCCAAATCTATAGAGTAATTATCATGTTCCCTTAATAAATTAGTACTTTGAACCAAAAAAAAGGGCTATTGATTAGGTTATGGTCTTTAGAGATTAGGCGGGGTGATAAACAAATTAAACGAGCCAAGCAAGTGGTTGATAATTAAAGCTTGGTTTGAAAATATAACGAGTTTCTAAAAAGTGTTTAAGCTTAGCTTGTTTATGAGACGAGCGGATTTCAAGCAAGCTTTAATCAATCCAAATAAGAGCTGATCTCGAGTACATAGCTTGAATTTTTTGTATATAATAAGTTGAACGAGCCGATTAGTAGCTTGGTTTGGAATATTAATGAGATTCAATGAATGTTCAATCTTCGTTTGTTTATGTCCCACACTGATCTTGACCAAGCTTTTTAATGAGCGATCACGAGCTCGAACTCAAGTAGCTTGGTTCGTTTAGCTACCCTAGATATAGCCCTAAGTAATATCGTCATTGGCCATAGGCCAACTTTTGTGACTATTTTGGTTATTCTAAACGAAGACCATAACACCTAATTTAGAATGCTTAATACTTAGGGTTCTCTCTATGTATCTTTTTCGTCTTTTTCTATTCTACTTAATTAATTAGCCGTCCTTAATTTTTTCAATGTCTTTGATCAAAAACACCTTCTACTAATTACGTAGGCGTTAACTACAATTAGGGTTTGCATAGAGTCAACTATAACTTAAGCCAATTTTTAGTCCAAAATTAGGTGGAAGGGTCCTTTCCTCCTACAGAGGTCCTAGCTAGCCAACTTAGAAATTTACAACTGAATACATCAGCTATATTCTGTTGTCCATAGTATGATAAATCACAAATAGCTTTTGGTCATGGTTACAAATTCGTGGGAACATATTAGCGGGTTCTTTGCTCTCCGAATTAAGTTGGTTGGTCTGACTCCTAACGCCAGCCAAAAAATCCCTTGAGACTATCGAAATTTTGTCCGATCATTAATTGGCACGTAACGTGACCGTACACCCTTTTATCCAAAAAGAAGAGAAACAAATTTGTGGTGGATTACTTTAGCAGCTGTATTTGGATAGCAAGGTTCTGTTGGAAATACATTTCATACAAAAGCTAAGGCGGTCAAGTATAATTTTCATGCAAGTTCCTTAACCGTTAAGGATTTTATTACTAAAAAAACTCGACAAATGGTACATTGAGAGAAACAGCTAAATACCAAGTACGAAGTAAAGTATAGGCTAACTGGCTAAGGGAAAAACATTCAACGGAATGCTTAAAGGTGGAAAAAGGTTAATTACATGAAACAGAAAGAAAAGAACCAATTCAATCCCAGAAGAAACTAGCTAAGGATGGTAATGGGTCGGTTCGGTTCGGGTATTGTCATATCCGAACCCATTACCCGAAACTAGATGGGTACCCGAACCGAACCGAAACCCGAACGGGTAAGAGAAATTGAAACCATAACTGAACCAATCGAGGATCAGTTTGGTTCGGGTACTCCCCGGTAAATTAGAAAACAAAATAATTATGAATGAAATTCAAATATGAAAATCATTTAAACTGAAAATGCCACAGATTCGTCAATTAAAAAGGTATGCAAATATGCATCCAGATATTGTATATGCAAAACTAATATACATCTAAGTAGAAATTCAATGCATTGAAGCTATACACAGGCTAAACTTCTACATATGAAGGGTAATTTTGTAATTACATATTTGATTCGGTTCGATTCGGGGAACAGTTCGGTTATCAGCTCAAACCCAAACCGAACCAAACCCGTTCGGTTATCTCACATCCCATACTATACTAGCACTCACAAGGAATATTTCGGTTATGGTTCGGAAAAAAAACCGGTTATGGTTCGGGTACCCATCGGTTCGGTCAAGATTGCCATCCCTAGAAGAAACATCTAGCTGAGAATGTTAGTTATCTTTAATCCTAGTTGAGAATGTCAGTTTTCTTTCAGTCTTTAATTTTAATCCTAGATCACAACCCACTTATATGTATCAAGATTATATGATTATATAAGTACAAATATATAGTATGCATTATGCTCACGTTTCTATATAATTTGTTAAAAGCTGAAGGTTATACTCCAATAGTCATCAAAATATGATAATCCATAATGAGAATCCAAAATAGCTAGCTTCGGAGCTACTTTTTAGATTGTGGTTCTTATGCTATTTTGAGAATGTAGTTTGGGAATTTGCAACAAATAGTTTTAGAATGCAGAATCAGAATTCAAAATTCAGGATCACCAACAAAATCTACACCAACATCTACGTAGAATCCAAAATGAAACCTAAAACCGCTCCAAATCCAAATTTCTTTAATACTGTATATCACTATTCAAGTTATTTTTCAGCTTTTAGAAATTCCTAAAATCTTATAAATTTTTTTAAATAAATTTTTCTTCCAAACACTAAGAACTGCTGATCATTACAATTTTTTTTTCCTTTTGACAAATTAGGAGCTAGTTAATAAACATCAAAATTTTCTTTCAAATTTTTTTTGGGGTATACACACTAAGTGGTCTGAGTTCGCTATCACGAATTCAACCCTCGATGCTCAAATGAAAAAAAGAATGAAATTTGTACATGACGAAACCCAAAAAAAAAAAAAAAGTCAATACAAGAAAAAAATTTAAATTTAAGGAAGGTAATATGTCCAAATCCAATGTGGGTAATATTACAAGTCAAAACTATGGGTACAAACCTTATGTGCATGCAGAGGGTGTGGGGCCCACGTTGAGGCCACGCACAAATAATTTGAATCGTTATTAATTTTACAATTATTTTTTGCATGGTTTTGGAAAAAATCAACCCAATTCGACAATTGTAAGTGCTTAATACATACTTTTAATTTTTTATTCAGAATTAAGGATCTTGAATTTGGATGAAAAGTTTGACAATTGGATCAAGCACTAAACAATTATTCAACTAAATCTTGTTTCTTTAAAACTAACTCAAAAAATTATTTTAAAATTAATGAACTGCTCGGATCCTTTGTGTGGATTTCCGGAGTGGGCTTCACACGTCCTTCTGTGCACAATTTATGCACATAGCATCTTTACCCATAGTGGATCTGGTATAGATTCAGTATTATTTGAGTATTTTCTCTCTATCTTAAATGATTTTGGTATTTAATATAATTTGACAGTAATTAAGCACATAGGGCTTGATTTCCTTTTTTTTTTTTGGAGCAAGAATCCATAACATTAATTGTGGGTATCAGACCTTAGTCAATGCGGAGGGTATTCGAGATGCATTGATGTAAAGAAACATAGAATATCGGATTCAGAAGCCGAAGACAAAGAAATTGCATGTAGTTTATGTTAACCTATACACATATGATTGGTTTATATATCTATGAGAGAGAGAGAGAGAGAGAGAGAGAGAGAGAGAGAGATATTTTGAATTTTTTTGTTTACTTTTGGAAATGTGTTATTATAACAATAGGGTGTCTTGAACCAATTTAAGTGTTATCCATAACTAATTCTATGTTTCCTACGAATTCTTTAAATAACGATGAAAGTCGAGCCGGTGAGTTTGGGAGTATAAGTCCCTTACTTACCACTCACTCGACCAACCATTTGGGGCTGGCCTTATGATATTTATTTGTGAAGGTGTTACTTCCACATACTATGGATCACACGAGAAAATTTATTGGTAGTTGCATATTTTTTGATAGGACCAAAATTCATGCATTCATGAATTAATAAATATTTATTGAGTATCTTTCATTCAAGAATTCAACTCCTCCTAATAAGATTTGTTCAAGTATCTTTATTCAACTCCTTTTAATAAGCATCATCCTATTACGATCCACACAATGTGGTATGGAATTCATATTGAAACAAACCAACCTTTTTTTTTTTGAAAGGAAAAAACAAACCAACAACTGAAATCGTGTAAAGACTTGAATCTGTCGGTCACATATAGTATATCATATATTGAGAAAAGAGAGATTGCATTTTTTTTTCCAATCGAATATCCAGGCCAGTTTATACACACTTGAAAAAAATGAGGTAGTGTTTGATCGGGGTCTCTCAAATAGATCTCAGGTTTGAATTTGGAACGGAGCTCATCTTCTTGACCTAGATCTGCAAGGAAAAGAACCATATCATTAGTGCTTGGCTGGCCAATGATGATTGGGAGGCACGATAATGGTTTAGTATGTCCTTGATCAAGGAAAGAAAGTATTGTTAAAGAACTAGAGTCTCACATTACTTAGAGTAGAATGAGTGATCATTTCATATATGTTGGAGCCTCTCCACTCTTTGTCAATTGATTTTGAGATAGATATAAAGTTTCTACATGGTATCAGAGCGGGACTCATTCCACCCCACATTTAAAAAAAATTCACAATCCACGTCCTACGATGACAAACCACAACGCCCCACTCTGACAAACCAGCAAAAAGGTTACACAATAATAGGACCTAAAAAGTGGCCATGCGTGATAGACCTCAAATGTGACTGCACGTGAGGGGGATGTTAAGGAACTAGAGTCCCACATTACTTAGGAGTGAAATGAGTGATCACTTAACAGCCTTCCCATTCATTACCAATTGATTTTGAAATGAATATAAAGTTTCCACAAGTACTGAGCTCCGAGGGTGAATAGTAACGGCAATACCTCTTTAAGGTATGATGAATTAAACTGTACTTTACATATATGGAGTGACTTAGGTACTTGCGATAGGCACATGCCGTAATCACTTCTTAGAGTAACATCATGCATGATGTTGTGAGTGTCTCGTGATGGTCACGTGACCGATGACCTAAAAAGATTGAACCTCCACCTCGCACGCGGTTTCTATTGACTCAAGCTAGATCTTTTTCGACCCGATTCAACCCGATCCAGTTGTTCGGATCTAGATGCGTACAGTTTGACCCAAATGCTCATCCTTTCAAGCTGGTGGTTCGGCTCACTATAGAACTAATCTCACCGTCCGCTAACAGAGAAATTGAGTCTTCCTATTTCCAGACCACACATACAACTTATTTATAGTCAGGACAAAATCTCATAGGTATTGAACTTATACAAATTTGATAGCACTTAAGAGATCTAGACCTTGATCACCAGGCCAACTCAATGGGGTTAATAAATATATGCAGTGAGACAAGGGAAAGACAATTTAGGGCTCATGAAAAAGTCAATGAGTTTGATTTCTTCATTGATGATAATTATCTAACATTGAATTGATTGATGAAGTCCCATAAATTCCTTTATTTTGTCATTTTGTTTGTTTTTGCGTAAAGACGTAATCAACTGAATTTTTATTTGGCGAAAACTATCTTTGTCATATATTCCCGTTAATACCTTGAGCAAGCACTATCTCCCTAATTTGACTAGAGAGTAAATTAAGATTATAAAAAGGCCACAAAAAACAGGAATCAGCTACAGATTTCCAAACAATTTGTGGCAGTATTTATACATTCATCTCACATAAAACTTTGAAAATGCATGACGTTATTTCTATCTATAAATGGTCCAATATATAGGTATATGGTTGGATTACACGTCTTGGGCGGTCAACAATAAATGATGAAATGAAATGGCGACTCCAGAATTATTCTTAACGGGTCAAATTTTAAGGTTGGAATAAGGGGTAGAGAAAGAAAAAAAAAAAAAACTTTACAATCTTGACTGATTTGTTTTGTCACAAGTCCTAAAGAAAGTAATAGACAAAGAATAAAGAAAAATGTGGGTTATTTAATTTAAAACATGAAAAAAAGAAAAAGAAATTAAGCATGTCTAAAACAATCTTTGTGATCAGATTAGTCAATTTGCATATTTACATAGATTATTGACTCAATAGGTCTCATGTGAAATACATCACTATATCTTACAACTATTTTTTCCAATAACAAGATATCGTAAAAATTAAAAATACTATGATTTTCTGGCCCTATCCAATGGTGTTAAAGTAACCAAAATAGTACCGAAAATTTAACATATTTATAATAGGATATTTGAAATCATAGTCCTAAATATGTCATCTATCAAAGTTTTCGTCATTAACATCGCCATGTCAATTTTACGAAAAAAATTAATTTATCATCGACTCATGCTTATCAAACTAGTCGGATCATCGTCTGTTTATGCATGATCGATTTCAAAGCACCCTAATCAGTTCTAAGTTCTAACGACAAAGTAGTAACATATGAGACTGATTTGGAAACAATTTTCCCGTATTATCACTTCATAACGAATAAGCAACAAAAAAATGTGATAAATTATTTTGAAAAACAATGTCTGTGTTTTGATACCAACGACTGCTCGACTCATGCACATAAATAAACCAATCGGATTATGATCGATTCACATACTACAAATTCTAAAGCACCCGATTTACTTCTAATTTTTAGGAATTTGGTGTGTCAGAAACTTAGAAATACTACTATAGAAGCATAAATCGTGGAGTTTGTTAGGAAACAATTCTGATAAATTAGGAAATGATCAGACTTTCTATGTGAATTTGTGGGATAAATATTTATTCATTCGTATGAATGCACAAACCTAAGTATGTGTATGCAAGAAGATATATATGTCCAGGCCGGTTCTGACTTTTGTGATTTATGGGGCCTAAAGCGATTTTTTTTTAAATTGGGTCCTCAACTCTAAAT
Organism: Vaccinium darrowii; assembly: GCA_020921065.1. Classification (NCBI taxonomy): domain Eukaryota; kingdom Viridiplantae; phylum Streptophyta; class Magnoliopsida; order Ericales; family Ericaceae; genus Vaccinium; species Vaccinium darrowii. The sequence continues at coordinate 48,871,435 of CM037152.1, read as the reverse complement.
ATAGCATAGTTAAAAATATCAAGGAAAACAAAAATCTTTCTTAGATTAGGACAATTTCAATGCAAACATAGTACTTGAATATATTTAAGTAGCATAGTATGTACATTTCTATATATAGTATATTATATTTGAATAATTTCGCTTAAATATATATCTGCAAAGTTATGTTCATAACTTAATAAACAATAACAAAGATATAATGGTCAAATGTCCAACCACAATCTAATAGTATAATTATGTAATACAACACTTGCAAGATCCATAATCAATTTCTATACAACACTTTAACTGATTCTAATTATGAATTTTTGAAGTTTGCAATCCAGAATCTGCAAATCCATAACCCATAATCCATAATCCAAAAAAATAATCAGCACCAAACACCCCTTAAAATGAAAGCGATTTTTTAGCTTTTGTAGCAAACACTATAATTTTTGGTACAACTTAATCGTAGTTTCACAGGTGTATTAATTAAGTACATCATCCTTTACTAGAATTTAAAATCTATAATCTGAATATAAATCGAAAACTATAATTTTAAAAACTATTTCTACGGCTACTGCAAACACCCCATAATCCGCTCTCCTTTTTTTTGGACTTAAGTTGACATGTTTATTGTCAAGTATTTGTTGCCAAAAATGATAGTATGGGGTTCGGGGTTGGTGCTGCCGAGGGGGTGAGCAGCACGCGTGTTGTGCAATTCAAGCCGTCCGCTCGGCAATCCATTAATGGTCCAGATCTCATCTTGATAGTGCAATATCCGACCGTTCATTGCAAGATGAAATCTTGCCATTGCATTGCTGAGCGGACAGCTCGGATTGTACAGCACGCGTGCTGCGCAATCCCTACGCAGCACCAACACCGGACCCTTTAGTATGAGTGCGTAAATGGGTATGGTTGTAACATTGCTGATTTGTTGCAGCTTAGATTATGATAATAACTTATTATGGTAAATATATGATTTTGATTGAACTAGTATTCAGAAAGTATCAAAACAAAGTGTTCATATTATTTTATTTAAGTTATTTTGAGCCATAAATGAGAGTAGGAAATGCACTATTTTATCGGGAACAAATTATAAAAAATAATTGAAAAGGTGACCTGATTTTCTCCGAGAAGCCATGTTCTCTTTCACCTAAAATAGTCTTTTGTTAATAGAAAAAAAAAAAATCATAGCCATATAGTCTTCTAGCAAATACATTTTACTGGATGAAAACATCAGAGATGGTCATAAAAAAAATTAAGAGGTGAGAAAAAATTCTCCAAATCTTGAATGCAGTCCAGAAGTCCAAATCAAATAGTTTGGTTTGAATTTTTTTTAAAATAATACACAGATTTGGTCTCGATTCAGAAAATAAAAATTTTGAATCAAACGGCGTGGTCTTTTAAATGATGCTAGTGTTTCTGATTGGTAACAGTATATATGTATATTACCTTGTAAAGATTGACTGAGCTGTAGATGACTTCCTAATAGATTCTAGTGACTTTTGATGATTTTAATGGAATTGGTTAAAACTAAATTTTAATTTGTTTTGTGCAATTTCAAATGCTTTAAATAGTTTGTAAACACTTATTTTTAACTTAAATTCAAACGCATAGTTTGAACCCGAAACCAAACCATAGTCCAATAGTTTGACTGGTCTTGCTCTACGAGTTTTACAGATCGAATTGTTACTTAAAATCTACAGAAATCCGTAAAATTGAATTGTTCCTGGTTAATTACTGAACCGAACCAATCTGGTCTACGGTCAAGCCCCTGAAAATTTTAGAAAATGACTCTTGAGCATATACCAAGTCCTAAACCAATTGCGTGCTGTTTTTGTTCTTTCTCACCATTACAAAACTTAAATCAAATCAATGTGATGATGTGTTTATATACCCTTATTGTCTTTGTTTTTTTTTTGTTTTCCTACCAATCCCTCTTGTATTTTTCTAGGTATTATACAAATCTAGTCAACTTGGATTGCACGCCCTCAACATGGTCACACATGACTTAATCTTCCTAGTCTTTCGGCAGACTTTTTGTCACAATGACGATAATAAGAATTAACATATCTAATATTAGGATGTACAAAATAAGGTGTTAATTCCATGAAACTAGTTGCATGAATCTCCTGTCATAAAAAAATGCATCAAAGAAAATGGCTACATTCGGTTCATCTCCTGAAATGAATTTTTTTAAATCAAAATAAATATCGGTTTCGGTGAAATAAAGGTATACACAAAATAATTTTTGTAAAGATAAATTTTTCCTTAAAAATTTAGAACTAAATGAATTTGCGAAAGTGTTTTCAAGAACTTGTGATATTAGAAATTTAAATTAATGAGCAAATTTTGGAAAAAATTATTTATATTACTTATATTAACTACTATAATTCACACGCGGGTCATGTTTGTTTCGGAGTTCATTTTTAGATGCCTTAATTTGTCTCAATAAAAATTGCGACTTTGTCTACTCCATTGACATAAGCCCGTTAGTAGGTCACGCTCACAACGCATCCACACAACAAGAGATTATTACCACCCGATAATAAGAATTTATTTTTAACAAATCGTAACAAGCATATATAATACTGTAATCGAAAAGTTTAATTGACTACTACTTTATTGGAACAGGAGATTATTAATTACCACCCGATATATAAGAATTTATTTTTTACAAATTGTGACAACAACAGGCATATATAATAGTGTAATCAATTTGAGCTAAAAGTTTAATTGACTGCTACTTCATTGTATTTTCTAATGTGTTAAGTATAATTTGGGGCAACCGAGGGCCAATCTCCTCTTGGGGATGGCGCCAAATAACAACTGAGTTCTTAGAGTTGACCTCTGACATTGGTTTCTCTAATTTCATATGAGTATATAACTTGACCTCCTCTGCTCCACCTCCCAAATACAGATCCACAAAATTTACTAATTTATTGTTCTATTTTTCTGAATGTCAGTGGTGTCAGGGCTAGCTTACGCGCACCTCTACTAGTCTCCTATCCGATCAGATCAAAGGTAGGTCATCCACACCAAGATTAGAGCACTCACGAGAAATTAGTATTTTCTTACGGCCTGAACCCAAGAACCGAACACTGATAAATTGTATGGAGAACAAACCCACCGATGTAATTAACCAACTAACCTTTGAGGCCAATATAGTAATATATTTAGTTTAACCATATATAGACTCTACAATGACACATTGGGCTGTATTTTGGGTGGCCCTATGACTTTGAGACTAGTAGCTGCAAAATTGAAAATAATTAACTTCATCCCCACATTAGCCTAAAGCCTACATTGACAAAAACCATGGTCTTTATTATCGGCTTTTGCTCACAGTTTTTTTCTTGTGTAGTCATGACATGTAGGCTCTTTTCTTTTTCTTTTTTCTTTTTCTTTTACGAGGTGTTTTGAGTTTCGCTTCGATTAATTTGTCAAGTATATGCTCTCCGTCCCGAACTCCCATATATAAGTTAATTATTAGACATAATTAAACTCTAGACTATCAATCTCGAGGGAAAATTAAAAAAATGAAAAGTTAATCATTGGTCCACTCTTTAAGATACGAACTTTAAATCTCTCGAAAGAGAATTCTCACATGCGATTATCACTTGAATAATAGTTTTTACTTTTTAGCTTAGAGCAAATTAATAGCCAGGAATTAAATCGAAGAGTGGTAATAGGGGCTAACACTGCCCGTAGCCAAAGCCTACATTGACAAAATGTCAAAAACCATGGTCTTTATTATCGGCTTTTGCTCACAGTTTTGTTTTCTTGTGCAGTCATGGAGTAGTTTTTTTTTTTTTTCCTTTTTCTCTGATGATTTGTTTTGAGTTTCGCTTCGATTAACCTCGCAAGTATAATTATTCAACCTAAGCCCTGGACTATCGATTCGAGGGAGAATTAATTAAAAATAAAAAATTTATCAACTTTAGATCTCTCAAAAAAGAATTCCCGAATGCTTATCATTTGAACCGTAGTTTGTAGTTTAGAGAAGGAAAAAAAAAAAGAATGGACAGGGGTGGCTCTAGGAAAATAGTACTTTTGATCGAGTGTTCAAATATCCAACACAAAATAGATTTATTTTTCATTTATTGATTTTCAATCTCTATTCTCTCTCTCTTTTCTCTTTTTTTCTTTTTTTTTGGTCAGAGATTCACACTCTATTCAGTCGTTGGTTAGGTTTTTTTTTTTTTTTCTTTTCTTTTCTTGCACACTCTATTTGATAGGAGTACATTTTTTTCTTTGTCCTAATGGTTTAGAGTGCAAATTTTTTAGAGAGAGAGAGATGCATGTAGGTTAGTAGTAATAGAGAAAATTGTAGTGAAGTGAGTACTCAATAGGTTGTAGCTTATAGGAAAGAGGGAATTGTACTGAAAATGGATTGGGTTCACTCAACCAATTTTGTACTTCAAATTTCATAGCTACATTGTCGATTCTTGATGCACCTCAGGTTCAACCAAACCCTCTCAAAACAAAGTAGCGTCGCCTTTGAGAACGAACCTAAGGGTGGTAAGAGGGGCTAACACTACCCCTAAAAGCTTAAGCGTCTACTTACTATGCAAATATATATGGTGATTATGTTCTATTCCCTTCCATTTTTCTTATCAAAATTAATTTTATTTTTCATCGCCTCCAATTACGTTTGATGTTGCAATTCATATCGTATATACATGTTCTTGTTAATAAATCACAGGTTAAATTATTTTACCCAAAAAAAAAATATCAACGTTAAAATATTCGGACCGCGTCCATCCGCACAAGCAATATCACCCAGAAAAAAAAAAATGTGTGCAACCAATTGGAGCTAAAAAGTGAAAAAAAAAAAAACTCGCAATGGGTTGGACCAACAAAATGTCGAGTTTATGAGTAAGACTAGAGGTAAGAAAAGGGCCCATCTAGAATGGTCAAAAGCCCAGGCCCATCCAGAATGGTCAAAAGCCCAACGACGAGTAGTACTGGGCCCATTGGGCTTTGACATACAACTAATTATACATAATTTATATATACTGGGCCCATTGGGCTTTATCAAAGTCTATCCAACAGAAAAATAAGAAAAAATGCTTTACATGCTCAAACCACTGAGACAAATGGGTGTATTAAAGATGGCACGAGCCACTAAGACAAATGCTTTACCTGCTCAAAATCATAGAATAATTAATATATAATATGAAAACGCTAATTTTTTTTTTTTATTTATTACTCCAGCCTGGGATTGTTCAAACTCGGAAGCATGCTGGGCTTACACTCGGCCCTGCTTACGAGGTGAGCAGATAGTTTTTCTCCTGAACCAATCAGATCATCAATCGTCCCAAACAAGCAAGCCTACCTTTTGGATTGAAAATGCTAAGGGTACCAAAGGAAAGAATACCGAAAACGTACTAACGCCTTGCGGGGCTTATTTTTGGATCCCATACAAACAATTTAAATTGTTCGTTCATTTTCAAATAATTTTTTTTAGTGGTTTTCAAAAAATTCAGCTCAATTGGATATTCGTAAGTGGGTAATCCAAAATTTTAATTTCGCATTCAGAATTTAGGATCCTAAATTCTGAATGAAAACTTGAAATTTGTATCAACCATCTATACATATCCAATCGAGCTAATTTTTTGCAAAGTGATTTGAAAATTTTTTTAAAAAAATTATTGAACAGTTTAGATTATGGCTCCGTTTGTTTCAATGTAAAATGTTTTACAATGTAAAATATTTTTGCTGAAAACAAACTTTTTAACTTTTATTTTCCGGTGTTTGGTTGTTACATAACAAAAATATTTGAATTATTTTCGATCATCAGTCATCTGCCACAAGATAAAAATTAGAGCACAATTACTGACGAAAAGCAAGAAATGAACCAATTAATCCACAACCAAATTACAATAAAATCGAAGAAATTGGGCTATGGTGGCCACTGGGTATTGTACAGAACATAAAGATGAGATATCTATTTGAAACAAGTGAAATTCTCTCCGTATCCATTATGAAATGACCAAATCACACCTATGAACATCAAACCAATTCAAATACTCAATTGATGCTTCTCCATCCCAACTAATTCAAATGAACTGATAACCTGAGAAGTAGTCTCCGTTAGCGAAAGCCTCACTCCACCAGGCCCTCGATTATGTAAGGGTTTGATTGCAAAACTAGCAAATCAAACGCAAGCTTCAGATCCTAAATGAGACAATTCGTCGTCCCTCGTTCGAATTGGCAACAACACTAACTAATGCCCCGACTTCCAAATTTAGATCTTCAATTGCATTTGTCGGATATCAGATGGAGGATTTTGAGAACAACGGAACCTTTTAATGGAGGTAATCGCCGCAGAGAACGCAGGTGATCGGTCGCCGGAGAAGTGCTGGAGAGAATCGGAGTGGATCTGATATGATTCGGGAGAATCTGATATGAATAGGGAGGAGTGGTGGACTGGTGGGATACTGTGTTCTGGGAAATGTCAGGGAGGGAACAATTAAAAAAAGGCAAAAACGACTTAAGGGCCAAATCAAAGGGAAACATTTTCATCTCATTGGGTAAAATGTTTTACTTTGAAAAATATTTTACTGCATTTTTTTGAAATCAAACACCAGAAAATGGGTAAAATATTTTACCGAAAAATGTTTTATGTCCAAACAAACAGAGCCTATATGTGTGAGACCCAAAAATAAACCTCGCAAGCCGATAGTACATTTTCAATACCCTTCTTCTTTGGTACCCAGATTCAAGTCCCTTTTTGATTGACCAGATTTTATTTATTTTTCTGATCAGAATAGAGAAATTTCATTAAGTAAGGCCAAATACAACGGGCGGTATCATATTACAATACATAATAAGGCCGCATAACAAAACATAAAAAAAAGTAGGTCAAACAAAAGGCAACAAAAGTCAGGTGACGTCCTAGGTACGCTGATCTCCATCCCCTACATCCGGATGAGCCATAATAGAAACGGGAGCTTGTGTTGGCAAGAAAATGAGCTCTTTGAACCTCTTTTCGTTAAGCTTTTGAGATCAGCAAAAAGAGAGCCTAGAGATCTTGATGATGAGGTTGTCAATCAAAAATTGATCCCTGTAATAGGGAACATGCCTCTCTCATATCTGCATGACAGCATTAAAACAATTAGATTAAATATAGACAACATCATAGTTATGTTTTAAAGACCATGCAACTCCTTCTTTGATTGCCAAAATTTCTGTTTAGAGGGGACTGCTGATGAATGAAGATAAAGTGATCTGGGCAATCAGGGAACTGCCTAATAGGGACACCGTAAAACCCAAACCACACCAAGAGTTTTCCGCCTTCCATGGCCCATCAACATGAAAAATACAATTTTTTTTAGAAGACCCCAAATATGGGATGGGGTTTTAAGACAAATGAAGGGTTGTTGGTGGCTAGGGGAGGAACTCTACAGTTGCAAGTGTGCTAGCGAGTTGCTCAATTGAACCAAGATGTATTGTCTTAAGCCTAGGTTAGGATAGTGCTAACACTGAAAAGGACAATTGAGAAGACAGGTTGGTTTTCTCTGTTCCTAGATTGCCTAGAGGATTGCTATGAGAGGGAGAGTTTTTGTTTGTCACAATGAAGTCGTATGATCCAGTTCACCAACCAATCCTTGAAATTAGGGGACCCGGAAACACCCAAATATATTTCCGAATTACCCAAAAAAAAAAAAAAGGCCCAAATCAAAATAAGGGAATACAACAGCATCACATACCCGTTTTGTGACGTTGCAATGGCAGGCGAACGATAGTCTCATCGTCACCATCATAGAGAGGGCAAGATGGGTAAAAATTCATTTGATTGACCAATTGAATGGAGAATTGAGCGACACTGAGGATAAGAGTTAGGGGCAATTCCTCTCCATACTCAATCCCTCCATACTTTTAATTTTTGTCTATATGTTGGGTCCGAAAATTGTAATCCAAATCGTTCATCTCGTAGAACATGTAAAAAGCTACATGGCTACAAAATATCAATATGATTGGATATCAATAACTTTGTGAATAAGTTATTTTTTGTTCTATAAATTTCTTAGGTTAAATTGTATAATACATTTATTTACTATTCATTTTCAATGTTAAAATTTGCAACTTTTTAATGCTTCTATCAATCTTCAAGCATAATTATATTTTATAGAGTTCTTTGCGTTTCTACAAGATAAATGGTTTGGATTACGGAGACATGAACAAAAATTGAGAGTTTGGAGAGTTGGGGTATGGAAACTGGAAAGGAAGAAGATCCGAGTTGGCTTGGCCCGTGCCACTTTGGCGCGACTAATCATCAGTCCGTTATATCCCGCCACGTGGCACCGCGTTGGCTCTTTTTCCCGTTTACCCAGTTCTCTGGTCTCTCCCCCCTGCAGATTTCAACTCAAAGACTCCAAAAAGACGGCAGAGCTTCAAACCAGTGATCGACACACGCACACGCACACACACGCACGCACACGCAGAGAGAGAGGGAGAGAGAGAGAGGAATTCATTCTCTCTCCACAATCCTTAAACCTCGACACACATGTAAATGGTGACAGGTCAAGAGAGGGAGAGAGAGAGAAATGAACTCTGACCAGCAGCAGCAGCAGAAGCGAAGGCTCGATCGACGGAACGCGATCAAGCACATAGATTACGAACCGTCTGGTTCTTCCTTCGAATCATCCTCTGTGTATCGCTTACGGACTCAATCGCTTGACGACGACAGGAGTAGTTTCCGGATCCAAGGGACCGACGGGGAGTTCGATCGAATTTGCAACTTTTTAGGGGTTTCTGGACCCGACGATTTCGCTATCCCCACCGCGGCTTGGGAGGCACGTAAGTCTCGCTCGTACCATTTTCCACGCTCTAGGTTTGATACTAGTAGTCATAATTTGGAGAAAATTGGGGCTACTGAATCCATTGAAGATGGTTTATCGGATGCTTTTGAAGCTCAGATTCGAGTTAGAGGAAAGCACAAGTGTGCAAACGAGCGTTCTAGGTTAAACAAGGTGTTAATAAATCCAGCTGAGGTTCAAGCTAGTGTTAGGAAAATTGATGAAGTTAGACATGATCGTAATGAGTCTAGGGTTAGTGTGGGATGTAGTAGGGTTGGTGGCTATGGAATCAAGGGTTTAAATCCAGCTGAGGTTCAAGCTAGGGTCAGAAACATTGATGAAGTTGTGCATGATTATAAGGAGTCTGGGGTTAGTGGGAGATGTAATAACAGGGTTGGAGGATGTGGGATCAAGTGGACTCGGCCGGCAGTTCTTTCTCCTCCGCCGGCAATTTCACTACCTGTTATGGAAAATGTTAGCTCACCTTGGGATATATGTAGGTCTTTTAGGCCCCAAGACGATGAGGATTTGCATTCAAGAGACGGGTTAGGGGGTATGACTAGCGTAATGACTAAAGAAGAGGATGGGGAAATTGAAAAAGAAGACAAGGGAGTTGATGGCAAAATTGAGGGCAAATTAGATACTATATTTTGGTCTTTTGGACCTCAACGTGATGAGGAGTTGCGTTCAGAAGATGGGTTCGGGGGTTTGAATAGCGTAATGTCGAGAGAAGAGGGCCAGGAAATGAGAGAAGAGTGTGGGGAAATTGAACAAGGCGAGGGAGTTGATACCGAAATTTTGAGCAAAGTAGATATGGATAGGCTGTTGTTAAGAGATAATAGTGTTGTTTCAGAAATTTGGTCGGATACATCAAACGATGGTAAGGATGAGGAATCTGGTAATGCAGAGACTGTGGAGCCTCTGAATGGTATTTCGCCTAATGGGGAATTTAAACCCAGAATCAAGTGTTGGCAGAAGGGTGACTTTCTTGGATGTGGGTCTTTTGGAACAGTTTACGAAGGCTTCACCGAGTAAGTATTCCCCTCTAGACATGCTTAAAAGGTAGGAGTATAACCGTTTGTTTAAAAAACATTATCTATTATCATTCTTTGGATTAGATGCTTTCATATCCATTCTGTCACAACATATTGTGAGTTGTTAACACTATTCGTGAGATGGAGGCCTTGTCATTTCTAAGCTATTAGATACTTGGAGGGTGTTTGGCAAGCTCTTTTTTGGCTTTTGGATTTTTCATTTTCTCATTTTGGGTGTTTGGCATCCACCTCCCAAAACTCATTCCCACAAAATGACTTATTTGTTTTTGAGTTTAGAGGCCAAAAGTTAAAAAGAGGTGAGGAGGAGTTTTTCCATTTCTAGTTTTCCATTCTCATTTTAGGTATATGACAAAAAGACTGATTTATCCCTAGCCTTTTATTTTGTGTAGTGCACAGTTGTATGTTTTTTTTTTTTTTTTGGGGTGACAAAAGCAACCCTAAACATTAATTTATGTAGTGCCTAAGTTGTTTTTTTATTGACCTTTAGTTGGTTGTCTTTTTTGTGGGGTTAATTATGCTACAAAGTTTTTTTTTTTTCCATTATATTTGACTTAATTTTTCCTGTACATTAACACTATTTTTTTTTTTTGTCCCTTACTTGGTTGTAAGAGTTAATTCTTCCTAATTAGAAAAAAATTAGATGATGGCAATTATTTCCATTTTACGTTATTTGTATTAAGTAGAGACACATTCAATTAATAAAAAAAAAATGAAGATAAAAAGTATTTTTCCCAAAAACAAATTGGACATGATACGTTTACAAAAATATTTCCCAAAATAACTTTAAAAAAACTTGACAAAAACAATATTCATATACATTTTAAATACCTTAATAAATAAACAAGGGCACAATGGTAAACAACCAATCCATAACTCATTCTCATCATTATTCTCCCAAACACTACTCTTGTTGCAAAATGCATTCTGCACATTTCTCCCAAACACTTCTCTCAGATTCAAAACACATTCTGGCCATAATCCAAAAAGCCAAAAAACCAAAAAGTTGAAAATGAAAAACTAAAAAACAGGTTCCCAAACACCCCCTTGTTCCTGCAATGCATATCACGGTAACACTCCCCAGATTTGTGACCTTCCTCGCACATAGACTAACAACTTGAACAAGATGCAATAATACATGGATAACAAAATGCGCAATGACCGAATAAATGGGTCTAAAATACTTAAATCCAGCTTAAACACAATGCTAGACCACCAGTTATCCTACAAACTTAATTGTTTCATGTTAGGATTGGTACAAGCTTATCTGAAGATAACACACCGAGTTGAATTTTGATGGGTTCTATATAGAGAACCAACCTAAGGCAACAAGCATGGGAATTGTATTTGGGTTTTTCTAAATGTTGATTTTTGGTGAATCAAAGTGCAAGTGCTAGTGAGGTAGCGCTTTTACCAAGGACTCGGTGAATGCACAGTTGGCACCTTGAAGCTTTCGTTGTTAACTACTCTATGCCAATGTGATTGGTTAGGTTGTCAAAATGCCTGTAGCTTTTGGCGTTTCTGGTGTCTACGTGCATAATTAGTGATTTTTTCGTATTACCTGTAGGGTTCTCTATATCAATTCTTATAGTGGATCTCTTCTTACCCATCTTCCGTCCTTCTCATCATACAGTTAATGTTTTCTGTAGTGGCGGGTTTTTCTTTGCTGTGAAGGAGGTGTCTTTGCTTGATCAAGGAAGTCAGGGAAAGCAAAGCATTTTGCAACTTGAACAGGTAAAGGCAATTTGTCATGGTCTAGTAATAATTGTATATGGTGTTATACATGTCGTCGGTTCATTGCTAAAAATGGTTGCATGGCATCTTTTTTCCAATCTGCTGTTAATTGGCGCAGGAGATTTCCCTCTTAAGCCAGTTCGAGCATGAGAACATAGTTCGATATTTTGGTACAGACAAGGTTTGCTTTCTATCTTTTGAGTGGGTTCTAATTCCTAGTAGTTGTCTTTGCTTTCTATAGTGTTGGAATGTGAACATCAGCTTACCATGTTTTTGGAATTTAGGCGGGTGTATAGGTCTTTTATTGTTTGGCCTTTTCTTTTTTCCTTTTTCTTGCTCTCTTTTGTGAATGGGTGGCATCCCCTTCTGATGTCTTTTCAATAATATTTACTTTAACCATCATTTTAATTGATTGCACTCTTAAAAAAAGCTTTTGGTGTGAACTCCGCTTTCTTATTCATGCCAACGGTCTTGTATTGAAACAGGATAATAGCAAGCTATACATCTTTCTAGAGCTGGTCACCAAAGGTTCGCTTGCAAATCTCTACCAAAAGTATAAATTGCGGGATTCACAAGTCTCCGTGTACACAAGGCAGATTTTGAGTGGATTGAATTATCTTCATTGCCGAAATGTTGTTCACAGGTGATAGAAATGATCTTTTTAGTAGTTCTTTTGTTTTTTTTTTTTTTTTTTCCTGTTGGAGTTGATGTTTGTCTTTGTTATTTCTTCTTCTTCTTCTACGTATATGCTCTTTCCTATTCGGGATGTCTAGCAGGAATTAATTCTTTTAAAGGTGATTGACTGCCAGAAAGATGCGATAGTCTTTCTTGTGCTGTGGTTTTGCATGTCTCGGGAAGGCTAGGATGTTGGAAAGTGACCGACCGTTGAATATCTATGCATGATGCGAAGGAGTAGGAGATTCTGTTGGATCAATTTTTTTCTTGTTCTTCGTCACGTGTCAAAGTGTGTGATTTTGGATTCCCTTCGTTCTAAGACTTGTCTTTCTTTTTATCTATAAGGGATATCAAGTGTGCTAATATACTGGTGGATGCAAGTGGATCTGTAAAACTTGCAGATTTTGGATTGGCAAAGGCTACCAAACTAAATGACATAAAATCTTCCAAAGGGACTGCTTTCTGGATGGCTCCAGAGGTTTGACTCTAATTCTTATGAGGTCTAAAGCTTATTTGTGGGGTTTAACTATTCTAGCTCTGTCAGTGCTTAACTTGACATATATAGTTAGAGAATGTTGATGTTAGTTGCCAACAAAATATTGTTGACATTAGAATATTAATTCTTCAAGTTTAAATGGGTAGCATGGTCATTGATTGTTTTAACTTTTAATGTATCACTTGTTATCCTTTTATGGTTGCAAATAGCGTCTAACACCCTCCTTTTGCATGAAGGAATTTCAGCCTCAGAAGTAAAGATAAAGTTGATTACATATAGTGTTTTGAAGTATGACATCTGGGGTAGAAAAACCTTATCTGGTATCTCCGATTTGCACAAACCTGACCACAGCTGGGGGCTCGGTGAAATACTCGAGCTGCAGCGCGCTGTGGTCATGGTGAAATACTCGGGCTGCGGTGTGAGAGCTCAGATTTAAGTCAGACAGAAGCTACTTTGCGCATATTAGGGGTCAGGCTTGTGTCCAGTTCACCCCTTGCAGTAACCTCAACCATGGGAGACCAACGTTTGGAAATGGCCTTTACTTAAATGGGTTAGAGCTTCCATGGTTACCAGAATTAAGCATGGGAGAGAGTACTGGTACAAATATCATTAGAAAGTTTGTTCTAGCAACTAGCCAGAGATGCTGTGGTTCTACATGTGATGTGACACGCATTATACATTATTGTAGAATGATATTTATATACCCCGGGCAAATAAAACATGTTGAACTACATGTGATGTGACACGCATTATACATTTCTTGTAGAACAATATTTATATACCCCAGGCAAATAAAACATATTGATCCATTCTTTTCTCAGAAGGATGAGTGGGATTGAAGAAAATAAATAAATAGTAATGCCGTAGAAAAAGACAAGCTAAAAACAAGGATATATATGAAGAGAACAGAGAAGGGTAAGGAATGAGACAGTGGAAAGAAGTAGAATTGGAAGATGTGTGGAGAATAGAGAAAATAGAAGGAAGGAGAAACACGGAAGTAGAGAAGATAAAGAGGAAAGGAGGAGAAAAAAATATGTACACATATTATATATGTGTACATATTTGACAAATGTGTTTGAAATCCTGTTAAAAAAAAGTATGTGTTTAAAAGGGGATTTCTCGCAGCACTGCCAATGCATTAGAGCCAACTATGGTATTAGAATCAACAACAGACAAAACCATAGTAGAAAAGTTCAAATAGGTAACACACACTACCACACATTCTATGAAATAGGTGAAGTGCATGGACCAAGATACAGTTCTATTAATGCACTAGAAAATCCAATCAAAAACAACAAAACAGTCGTAGGGTTCCATAAACTCAGGGAGAGTTGAATACGTTAGAGGGCCTTAAGGGTTATAAAGGAGAAAGAGACTTACTTCACGAGCTAATCTTTTGATCTCTGGTTAGTCGTTTCCTTTCTCCCTTTCCCAGACTGTTTCGTTGCTAGTGTGGTATTTAACTATACTGGCGATGCATACATGATGGACGGTGTACAGGATTTGGTAGACTTCACTGCAGCCGCCTCTTCTAAGGTACTCAAGTGAAGTAAGTCCATCTTGTTTCTCTAGCAAGCTGAGTTCCCAAAACTCAGGGAGATTTAGGGCTCTCAAAACTCAGTGAGAGAGAGAGAGAGAGAGAGAGAGAGTCCAGAGATGTGGTTGGCAAGTGTGTGCAGGAACCTTATGAGGAATGCCAGGAAGATTCAAAATGTTTCCTACTCTAAGAGTCCCACCAAGGCTCTCTCTCTCTCTCCCTCTCTCTGTTTTCTATCATTTAGTTTTCAACGCCACCATCCAAATCTGATCTTGTCATTGTGTAGAGATATCTAATCTTGCACCCTTGGTTGGATTTCCCTTGTTGCCGATCTCTTTTTCTTGTTTGATTTTGTGGCTGCATACTCAAATCGATTGGTTGTGCCTACACTACCAATGACAAACATTGCGGAAGAACTTGTTTACAGATGATTGGGATTAGGCATTTGTGGTGACTACTGAACTTGTTTTTGATTGGATTTTCTAGTGCATTCATGGAACTATAGCTTGGTCTATGCACTCCACCTATTTGATAGACTCTGTGTTACTTGTAGGGCTGTCTTTGAGCACTGTAATTCAATTGAACTTCTCTACTATGGTTTTGTCTATAGTAGTTGGCTCTAATACTATAGGTGGCTCTAATATCATTGGCACTGTTGTGAGAAAAACAATATGTACACACACACACATATATACAGTCAGGTTCTAGTCGGGGATCCCTAATTTTGTTAAAGTACGGACCTCATAGTTCTTGTGCATATTTTGATGATCTGAACCGCTCAATGTGTTTAAAACATGTTTTTAAGGGTATGCACGAGGAATCGGCCCAAAAAAAAAAAAGGACCGAGAAGGGCTTGATCCGAGTAATTTTTCATAAATGTGTATGTATACAGTTTTTTTATGAAAAACTGTTCGGATCAAGCCCTTGCCGGGTTTTTTTTTTTGGCCGATTCCTCATGCGTACCCTTAAAAACATGTTTTAAATACATTGAGTGGTCTTGTGAATTTAATTTAGGTCCACACTGATCAGGCCTATCTACAAGTTTCATGATATTCTTAAAGCACATGGATATTCTCTAAATTAAGTCCGTCTTACATAACAAATTGTACCGCTAAATTCTCTCACCTGCAAAGCCGTATTGAAATGAAATCAAAGGAAGACTATCGAAGGGAGTCTGATAAGTTTGAGAAGTCTCATATCAATTATTTACTCCCTCCCAAAATTTTAGACCTTTTTTGCGAATCCAACAATTTAAGGGAACATAATCATTACTCTTTAAAACATTTGAGTTTCCAAAATACCGTTTTTTTGAAATTCAATGATTAACTATTGTGCTCATGCATTTTTCCCTCCACTTTGTTGTTTGAATTTGAAAATGGGATAAAGGGAAATGGCTTAATTTTTTCTCTTTGACGAGTCAAAGTAGACAACTATTATGGGACATCCAAAAAAAGGAAATATGGACCAAAATTTGGGATGGAAGGAGTACGTCCTTTGTCATTTTCTCGGGGAAGCTTACTTGACATGAGCATGATGAGTGTTACAGTTGTTCCCGCATGCTTGCTTCTGTTCAATAACACAATGAGCTATGTATTATCAGGTTGTTAATCGGAAGAACCAGGGATATGGGCTTGCAGCTGATATATGGAGTCTTGGATGCACAGTGTTAGAGATGTTAACACGCAAAATTCCTTATTCTCACTTGGAAGGGGTATGCTGATATTTAGCTTGAATTCAGCATTTGTTCATATAATCGTATCTAACTGCATTACCGCATGATGTAATGCTTTAAGTTTCCTTTACATTAGAGCCTCTAATCTCGGAAATCAAAAGGTGAAATTCTAGGATAGCTGTCCAGAAAAGGGTTTGGTTTTTCGTCTTATGGCATTACTGGTGACTGGTGTGTGATAGGGCTAACAATTTATGAATTAGTTTGATAATATAGATAAGTCTGCTTCAATTCTAAACCTGAAATGTGACGAATATATCTTGTTGATTGGAGTCAGATACCAAAATCACGGGACAAACACAGAAGGCATCATAGTTGGACTAAACATTGGAAGTTCGACTTTTATCTGACGTTGGTTGCTGTACTAAGTATGTATGTCCTTTTTTATGGCAGATGCAAGCATTATTTCGGATTGGCAAGGGTGAACTTCCTCTTATTCCTACTTCCTTATCAATAGAAGCCCAGGATTTTATCCTCCAATGCTTGCAAGTTAACCCAGACAATCGGCCTACTCCTGCTCAACTATTGGACCATCCATTTGTGAAACTGTCAAGTTTATTGCCCCCCGCATCTCCATACCGTAATGGCAGAAAGGCGAAAAGTTTTGAGTTTTGACTGGCCTTTGGTGAGTGGAGATGCAAGAGATTGAGGTAAAGTCGGTAATTATTTCGAGTATGTTTCCTCGTGTTGGCATCGTTTACTTTATCATCATGGCAGTTGGAATCTATTACCATATTTGCGATTTGAAGTCAGATTTTTCTTTTTCTTGTCTCTGCCTTTTACTCTTTTCCCCTTCGTATTTCATTCTTTACCTTGTATTGGCATATGGGGGCTGGAATCAGAAGCAATAGTTGTATATATTATTGAGCAACAACGCTGGAAAAGTAATCGCAGAAGGAAAGAACTATTGGTAGCTTCATCTCCAATTGAAATTATATTTTCCCAGTGATTTTTTATTTGTTTTTGGGGTTCCCTTAGTGACTTTGATTGCTCCGGTTTTGGCGCTGGTTGAGTGATTTTAGTGGGGTGAAATTAGGGGTGTACATGGTCCGGATCGGATCGGATTGGCATGAATCCAATCCTAATCCGCGAGTTACGGTTTTTAGAAAATACAATCCGTGTCCGGACCAAAAGTCTCATGGTTCGGTTCCAATCCGATCCGCGAGTCATGGATTGGTTCCGGTTTTATCCACGGATTACATGTTATATATAAACAAGTAGCAAAGTTATATAATTGAAATTTTACCTAATGGTGTAAACACAACTAATTAGAGAAGAGGCCTTCGTTGGAATCTCACACTAATGGTGTAAACACAAATACACAACTACTAATTGAATCTACTATATGTTGTTCCACTCGTAGACTCCCATTTTTTTATGATAAATTACACTGACCTTCCATGAGATTTCTGAAAATTACATTGACCTCTCTTACTTTTGAAACTAATATGCACGAACCTCCCTTTCATCATTAAGTAGCTAAATTAGGAGTTAGGTAGGCAAAAATGCAAGAATTGAAATAACCCATACGCAAGGGGTGGCTAGCTCATGCGGTAGAGCTCTTGGATGCTCCACACTGCATCCCAGTATCGTGTCTTATTCCCCATCCTCCCAAGTAATAGATTATGAATGAAAAATGACCAAAAAATAAAAATAAAATAAATAACCCATATGAAATTTTGCTTCGTTCTTTCAACATAATCATATGGGAAGTCCTCCGGGTGCACTTCCCTGTTTCCAAAGAAAAACTGTTCTTTCAAAATAAAATTTTGCAGTTGTTCATTCGCATTTTTTTTTCTCTTTCTCAATCTCAAATGGCAACTTTGCCATATATGACAAAGGAAATGGCAAGGTGGTTGTGGCAGCCAATTTGCCACTTCTTTTTTCATTTTTAAAAAATGGCAAGGAATTCTTCCGAAAAATACCTGCCGGCGTGGATGCTTTCACGGGTGTATTAATTGCACTTATAAACACCATACTATGCTTTGACAAGCCCACTTCCAAGTTGGATTATAAACACAAACAAGGCCATACCTTCAGAAAACTCTGCTGCTTCCAAAGCAAGGAATTCTTCCAAAAAATACCTGCCGGTGTGGATGCACTTAGGTTGTGGCAGCCAATTTGCCATCTTTTGAGCTTCTGCCAGACATCTGGATGTATATTCTTGTAATTCCCCTTGCACCAAGTTCGAATGAGCTTCCACCTAGCCAAATTGGTCACCAATGGAACGAAGGATCAACCTCAAGCATCACTAACAGAACAAATTACTACGTTAAAAATCCAGTGTAAATGCTTAGGAGTAAATATAAACAGGACGATCAACGAGTGTAACCAAGGGGGCTTCATGGTTAGATTTTTATTGGAGTTATTCGTACCAAATGAAACTTTTACTTAAAATTTGAGTAAAAATTTTAGTAAGGGCCGAAGATGCTGAAAAGTTTGTTTGCTGGTTAAACACAGTGGGCCGGACCAACAATGAGGAGCTCAGTGCAATAGAGTAAATTGAGCTCAAACCATACCGATTCTGACCGATGAAAGACAAAATCAATTGACATTTTTTAAAGTACTCATCTTAAAATCACCATAATTAAAATAATATTTTGAAGGAATTTTACATAAATAAAAATAGAGTTGATCAGAAGTTTTAGAATTCTTCAAAAAATAAATTTTCATGTACTAAAGAACTGTGATTTGAATCCAAACAGAAAATATAATGTTGCATGAAAGAAGAAAGAATATTTCTATTCGAAGTTTACACTATGTTTGGAATTTGGAGAAAATGAGAGAAAAGAAAGTAGGAGGGAAATGAGAGGAAAATTTTACTACGCACAAAACTTGAATTTGTTGTTTTCTCCCCTCTTTCCCTCTGAACCAAACCGTGGGAGAATTTTTTTAACTTTCTTTTCCTTTAACTTGTTTTCCACAAGTTCCAAACAAACCCTTAATTTGTCTCTTAATTTAATTCTAGCTAGTGCCTAGTAGAGAAAGTAAGATTAGTGTTCACCCCAAAATAAATGGAAACGGGTGTTGTAGGGCGCCCCATAATGCGGCATTCACACTACAGGGGTGCCCAACAGCACCCCGGATCCTAGAGATTGGAGATGAAGACAAATTTTGGTTTAAAGGGCTGGACTAGGTATCGTGTGAGCCCATCCATGTTGATCCAGCCCATTATGTTTAACCCACTACCTGACTACCAAGATGGCTTTCCATTGTTTTGGGCCCAACTTTTCACTTCCCCTTAAAAATTGAAAATGCACTAGAGCATCTGGCGGGAAAACTTTCGGCGTCTTCAGACACAGAGAGAGAAGGAGAAAATATCTGAAAATGAGGGCTGCGGGAGCCGGTCGTCGCCGCCGTCCAAAAGAATCCTTCTTACAAGACCGCAAACCACCGCCGCCCACCCCCACCGCATCCGCCGCCGCTGATCCATGGCAGTTCACAACCAACCGCGACTCCGACGCAAGCTTCTGCAGCAGCCGCCCTTCCTCCGCTTCCCTCTCCAACCGCCCCTCCGTCGTCCCAATCACCGACCGATCCTACCAGATCTCCGCCCTCAAAACCATCAACTCTTACCTCGCCTACCACTCCTCCCAAATCTCCCTCAAACCCCCTCTCCCCTCCGCCAAAGATATCATCCAAACCCTAACCCTCCTCGTCTCTCATCTCGACTTCCCCCTTTCTAATAATAGCAAACTCGAAGACGACCTTAAAATACTTCTCAAACACCTCAATTGCCCTATCAAACTCAACAACTCCGCCCTAAAAGCCCCTGGAACCCCCCACTCATGGCCAACTCTTCTTGCAGTGATGCACTGGCTGGTTCAAATTGCTATGTACAATGATCATTTGAGTAATTCGTCGCAGGTGCGATCGGGTTTTGAGGATAATAGTATGTTTGTGTATGCTATAAATAGCTACGTGCATTTTATTGAGGGTGATGATGACAAAGTTGAGCTGCTGGATAGGGAGTTTATGGAGAAGTTGCAGCAGGAGAGGGAGTCGATGGAGGAGGGGGTGAATGCGGTGGAAGAGAATGTTAGGGTTTTGGAGGAGAGGTTGGAGGCGTTGAGGACGGAGCCGTCAGCAAGGGAAGTGGCTGAGAAGGAGAAGAGGATGTTGGAAGAGGATGTGAAGAAGTTCCACGCAATGATCCAGCAGTTCGAGGGGCATATTGTGACAGTGGAGAAGGTGTTGGAGGAGAAAGAGAAGGAGTTGGCGGCTAAGGTTCAGGAAAAGGAGAGGATTTGTGAGGAGAATGAGGAGTTGAAGAAGAGGGTTGAAATGCAGGGGATTAACTCGAGGGATGCGGAGAGGATGAAGAGGGAGTTGCAGGCAGTGGAGAGAGATATAGGGGACGCTGAGATGGCAAGGAACACATTGGAGGAGAAATCTTGGGATCTTGATGCTACAATTGGGTGCAAGTTCAAGGAGCTTGAGGCCCTTTCAATTGAGTGCAACCAAGCAAGCAAGAGGTTTTGTTCTGTCATATACTGTTAATTGTCTGTTGCTTCAATAATAGTTGGTTCTGAGCATTGTAGTAGTACTTGTTTAGAATACATTATGTCTAGTTAGGAAGAACTAACATAAGACAGAAGGACATATTAGCTGGTATATGAAATATGTTTTCGAACTATTGCTTGCATTTTGTGGTCAATTTCAAGACATCAATTTTCCCATTCTGTTATTTCCTTATATGCCACTATGGGGATAGTGCTTTGTCATTAATATTGAGTCAGTGATTTCTAGGAAGAAGAGTAGCTGTGTTTCTAGCAAAGTTAGACCCAGAAGAATGGAAGTCATGTCCACGTCTATAGATGCTGAATTCAGTAAAGGTTAATTTTCTGCTAATACACATCTATTTCCCTAAAGAAGCCAACTGAAGTTTTTCAGCACGTTAATCTTGTGGATTCCCTATTTTCTTGTCAATTGACCTTTTGACATTGCAGGTCAACATAAATAGAGATACGTGCTGCATTTTCTGTTTCTTATTTACCTTAAATGAAAGAACTAGTACCTAAGATGGACTTCGACTCACTTTCTGTTTCAATCATCAGGCCTTTTGTATCCACTTATGCAGCTTTTGTAATCAATCTGAACTTTTGGCTATACTAAACTCTTGGGTCATTAGGTTGTATTGCAAATATACTGATGAATATCCATGGTCCATCAAATGCATAATCTTTCCACCTTCGCTTTCTTCTGGTACCGCGTAACCTACTTTGGAGCGAAAACCAGGATATCATTTCCTTCAAGATGGATTTGCAAATGTTCTATAAGTTCCCAATTTTTGTTAACTGTTGGACAACATCTGTGGCAGAGGCTTCATTCAACACCTTTGCTAGAGAGTATTTTCTTTTTATTTGTCTTTTTGTCTGCCCGTTATGCTTGACAGTTTGTGTGTATATCACCAAGTACGATTCTTAAACACTGAGAAGTTGGTTTCTTGCTGAGGGTTTCCAGGTTAAAGCTTGGAAATGGTTTCGAGTACAAGTTGAATGCCAAAGGATCCACACCTGCTGAGGTGCTGGGGATGGACTACAAATCAACACTAAAGCCTGCACTTATCTCATTTGATGAGGGCATTAGGAAAAGCTCAATGGGAAAGTTGGAGGAGTTGATATCTCTTCAGCAAAAATCAGTTGAAATGACTGCTAAGATTGAGGCAAAAAGAAACCATATTGCAGCACTTCAGTCTCGCATTGATGAAGTGAGTGGTTTGCAATAGGCTCTTCCCATATAAGATATACGACTGATTTGTTTAATACAAGTACTAATTGCTGGAATGATTAATGCACATAATCGTACCTCTCAATACTCTTGCATCTATATAATTCAATCAGTAATGCAGATGAACTCCTTCCCATTGAGGCATTGACTAATATTAAATGGTGCACATCATTTCCACACTACGAGAAACTATAAAATTCTGAAAGCATGCTTGTCCAACATCACTCCCTGTAGATATATTATCTTTATGACAGTATTTGTGTCCTTTACGTTTTCTGGTACATACACCTGGTTTTGGTTGGGCTAAGGTTGACCAGTTTACCAATGTATGCAGAATTTCCTTTTAATTCTTATTGTGGTTTCCCTTTACTCTCTTGCAAATAAAAAGATTACCCAGCACCACTCATTAGTATCTAGATGACAACTGCCTGCCAATATGTGCATCGCTCTCACAGCTCGAGGGCTCCCGGTCCAAATACTTTTTGACCTTTCTTCTCTTATATTGAGTCCAACTATGGAACTGTATAAAATCCCTCCTTTCTTTGTGATGAGATGAGACGAACAACTGAGGTGTTTGAGTCAAGGAACCATTCTTCATTCTTGTTCTAAGACAGATCTCCAGATATTAACCTGGTTGCTTGTAAGAGTAAACACTGGATACATATATTTTGTAATGCCTTCTGCTAGCAATGCTTGAGGTTGATCCTTCTTTCCATTGGTGATCAACTTGTCCAGTTGGAAGCCCAATTGAACTTGGTGCAAAGGGAAGCACAAGAATATACATCCAGATGTGTGGCAGAAGCTCAAAACATGGCAGACGCTATGGAAGCAGACACTCGCAAATTGGAAATAGTTGAAAAGGAAGCAGCAGAGTTGCTGAAGGTATGGCCTCCTTTTTTTTTTTTTTATAGTTGTAAGAGCAATAACACCCCAAAAGCATAGTTTTCCCTACCTCCCACTTCCTTAAGAGTATCATCCCTTCTCTGGTTATTAAATCTCCTATTTTAGTTGAAAATTCTTGTTCACTGCTGTATCATTAACTTTTTTTTTTTCCTTGTGTGTGTGAAGAATTCAGAACAGAACTTGCAGGAAGCAATCATACAAGACGAAGAAGAAACTCAAATGTGTGCTCGTGAACTCTGGGCATTGATCGAGTCAGTTTCAAAATACAAAGAGTATATGGGATCGAAAATTTCAGAGATGGGGAGTTCTCTCACTAAAACTGTTGCTTCCGTGTCAGATTTGCACAAGGGTTCTTTGACAGCACAGTTTGGTAGCATTTTAACACAAGACTCTGATGCATAGTCTCACCAATTGGTAGGTAAAAAACTGTGACATTATCCCTTTCGGCTTGCTTAAATGACTGCCATCTCTTAGCTAGTTTGCAAAATCCAAAATGAATGCATAGTCTCACCAATGGGTCTGTATTTTGTTAAGCTTGTTTAGACCTCTGGAAGCTGTTTGGTGCTTTAAGCTATATATTAACGGAAGAATGTGTTGTCGATGTGTATATGATAGATGGATCCTTCTGTCATTGTTCATTTCTCAAGTAAAGCTATTTATTTAGTCGCATTTCAGTTTCTAGACCCTTGGCATTTGTCTCTGATCTGGAAACATGAAAATGCAACTAGATGATTTCCTGTATGATCATGATGAACTTATCACAATTTGAAGCTGGGTAATTTGTCAATCGGCTGCTAAAACATATGGTCGAAAAGGTACGGAACTCTTTTTATTTTTCTTTTGGGTACATAGCAAATCCTACACTAGCGCTCTAAGGCAAGGGGTTGGGATGGTGGGAGTCGAAATCACCACCTGATAGATAAGAGGAGCTCCAAGGAGAGCAGACTCAACTACTGAACTGTCTAAACATTGGCCCTCATAAATCTTGATTCAGCAAGCTCGTGATTAATCTTTTCGGTAGAAATTAGTGAAATCATGGACCTTACAAGATATAGTCTGCAAGTTGATTTGAGCGGGAAATTATTAGGAGGATTTGCTAATAATATGTTACGGGCCGTTTCTTCGGGGACATCTGGTAAATTGGAACAATACTACTTCCTCCGTCCCAAAAAGTTTGGCTACTTACAAATTTCCAAATTTTATTTGCAAAACTTATAAATTTTCAAGTTTGCCCTTCATTAGTCGACTCTAATAAAATAGGATTTAATCAAGTTTTGAACTTAAATTGTTTTCCAGAAAGTAGAAAATCTTTTTGCCAATGTAATCAGAGAACTTTTCCAAAATTTTAAAATGCACCTTAAACTTTAAAATTCTCAATTATTCTTCTTTTGGTTTCATTGTTTTGATGGTTAAAAGCATCTCAAAGGCAGAAATAAAATTTACCGGCTTTTCTTTTTTGAAAATTTTAAATTGGTCCTATATTTTGGGACAGCCAAAAAAAGAAAGTAGGTCAAACTTTTTGGGACAAAGGAAGTATGTTTTTTTTTTTTTTTTATCGGGATAAGAATGGAACATACTATGTTATGGGCCTAGAGCACCCAATGCTCTATTTTTCTCTCCAATTCCCCATTCACTGGTGTCAAAATGTTACTGCATTTTATATAAGGGTGATTTGAAGAATATCCAACTCTAATCCAAAAACTAAGCGTTTTTGGGAGCCTCCGTTTTCCGTTTTGGTTTTCTCATTTTTAGTTTTTAGGTGTTTGACTCCCTCAACTTATAATGAGTTCTCATAGAATGCATTACTGAATTTGTGGCAGATAGCAAAAGCCAGAAGTAGGTGTGGGGGATGAGCTATTTGACTTTCTATTTTTTTATTTTTTTTTTCATTTTTTATTACCATAAAATACCTATAAAATGTATATATGTCTCAAACATTATTTCTGTCGTAAAATACATTCTGCACATATCTCCTAAATAATTGACAAATCCATAACACTATGAGTCAGACACGTAATGACGTAATATGCAAAAAGTTTTAATTACTTTAGAAATATCGATCTTAGTATTTTAAATGTCAAACCCCCCTAAATATCAAACATTCAACACTTTGCCTCCAAAATTTAAATTATTCTTTGGAATTTTAATTACTTTAGAAATATCGATCTTAGTATTTTAAGAGTAAATTTAGTCAGTCCTAAAACTAGCATCCACATAAAGTTTTCATTCAAGAATTAAGAGTAATAAGTATCCACATAAAAATGTGTCCTTAAACTAAAAGGTGATAAGTAAAACACATTTGAAGGAGTAGATAGGCTTGGTCAACATTTACACACAAAAAAAAAAAAAAGGTTTCTACTACGTAATCTTCTTTTAACTCGAATTCTACTCCATAAAATTAGTTTACAACAAAATTGAGAAGTGCAATTTGAATTCGGAGCCTTAGAGTATCCTCATCAGGCTCCCTATTTTAGTTTTTCAATTAATATAGGAAGCCAAACCCCTCAAAACCCCCAAAAATCAGCCTCACTATTCTTCCTCCCCAAATTATTTTTGCTACAGTGCCTACTCAAATTTGAGTAGCACGCACTACTCTTTTTTAATTGTTTTTGCTGTGGGATTTGTACGTGAAGGGAACAGAAGACATGGAAGGGACCAGAGGACTTTAGAGAAAAAGTTGTACGCAGAGGAGAAATTGTACTACTTTGCTGACACAAACAACTCCCCATGCGGGAGATTAACATTTTAGGGGAATTTTTATTTTTATTTTTATAGATTTGAGGGAAATAATTTAATATAGTAAAGTTTGGATAAAAAGTCTGATTTTTTGAATTTTTGATAAAGTGGCTTGCCAAATTATAAAAGGTGTTTTTGTGGTTAAATTTGGTATTTTTTTTTGTGAGACTGATAAGGATGCTTTTATATAATCATGCATGAAATAGGTTTTTTTTATAAAATGTGTGATTTGAAAGTCCTTAAGATAAGTTTCTATTGCTAGGGGTAAAGCAGTCTTTTTAAAAGTAAAAGAAGAATCCAAAAACTCCTATGGAGTTTATTCCTTCGATTGTGTCGCGACCTTTCAATTTCAAGATTTGTAAAATACATTCTACAATTCCCTCCCCAAAATAAATAAAATAAACTTTATATCCTTCAAAAGTAATGAATTGTAAATTGACTTTAACGTTATTTTTTTTTCAACAACATTTCAATATTTGTATTTTAATATTCAAAATAAATATAATATAAAAATTAAACAACAAATATGAAAGTGTGATTATCAAGAAACAATCAGATCATCAAAATCATTTCCCTTGAAATGGAAAAAGAAAAAGTGCAACGGGAAAGAAAAAAAAAAAAAAACCAGTCCCCATAAATTCCGTTCCCTCCAAAACCTCGCACAGGAGAGGGTAAGTGAATTACTACTTCACATAGGGAGAAACTTCAGAGGCGCCATCGCCATCAACTCCGTCTCGCCGCAATGGGGAAAGACGACGAAGAGATGAGGGGAGAAATCGAAGAGCGGCTAATAAACGAGGAATACAAGATATGGAAGAAGAACACCCCTTTCTTGTACGATCTGGTCATAACCCACGCCCTCGAATGGCCGTCGCTCACCGTCGAGTGGCTTCCCGACAGGGACGAGCCGCCTGGGAAGGACTACTCCGTCCAGAAGATGATTTTGGGTACCCACACTTCGGAAAACGAGCCCAATTACCTGATGCTGGCCCAGGTCCAGCTCCCGCTTGAAGACGCTGAGAACGATGCGCGGCGGTACGATGATGAGAGGGCTGATGTCGGAGGGTTTGGTTGCGGCAGTGGAAAGGTATACATGGGTTGTGTGTGTTTTTATGTGCTTGTTTAGTGATTGAGATTTTTTGGGTTTAGGGTTTACTTGCACATTGAGTTAGGAAGGCTGTGTTTTGGATGGAATGAGAGATTTAACCTATTTTTGACTTCTGGAGGAATTTTTTGTTTGGTTCTTAACTTCTTATGTTATGTGTGGAAGAAGAAGAATCGAGCAAGATGGAATGCGGGAGAATGAAAAGGGAAGACTTTTAGGCTTTTTTTTCCTTTTCTTTTGGACTTTTAGAAGTTTTGTGCTTGTGGTTTTGTTTTGTTTTTGATGTTTCCCAGGAAGCCAAACTTATAAATGGCTAGATGGCGAAAAAAAAAAAAATCATAGGAAAAGATTGGGGGAAAAATTCCGAGTTTTTAGGCATCCAGAATGGGTCTTCTGCTGGAAAGGTGAGAGCTTGGAGTGAAGTGTTTGGGACTCCGCAAGGGGAGGTGTTAACAATAGTAAAGGAACAGCTGACGGGTGCCCATCAAGCAAACCGTTTAGAAGCCGAAAAAGTTACACAAGAATGATCAGGGGGAAAAATTGTGAGTCTGTAGGCATCCCAAACATGCGTTTCACCTGTGAATTGGTCGTTTAACTTGGTGTTAGTATTTGAAAGGTGAGGGATTGGAGTGAAGTGCAGTACTTAAAAGGTGAGGGATTGGAGTGAAGTGTTTAGCAGTCTGCGAGATTAGGTGTTGGCAACGGTAAAGGAATAGCTGATGTGTTCTAGATGCCGAAAGCATAACTCTAATTTTTCCTTTCGTGCAATTATAATTCCATTGGTTTGAATGTTATTGTCTGATAGAAGAAACGGGAGGATTGATGGCCCTTCTGTTTGTCCTAGGAAAATCTGCATTGGTTCACTTCAGAATTAATGACTTTTTTAAGCATAGAACTAGCAAATCTCAATTTTTGAGATTCGAACCGTGTTATGTTTGATTCTACGCCATTTTGGGTTCTTTTAATTTACCAATTAGTGCATCATTAGTGATAAATCAAAAAATGCAACAACGAAGAAGTCTTAACACTAAAGACATCATTCCATGTTTGGTCTTACTGTCTCTTAGGTTTAGTTGTATCCGACTATGGAACTTAGAAATTTTGAGCCACTAAATCATTTTTCGTTTGTAGGTCCTCTGAATGCTTATAAACAGGTAAATCCGTTCGTTTATATTAATGTATGAAGCCTTTTGAGTTACAATTTTTGATTTTTTTGTTGCAGGTCCAAATAATCCAGCAAATAAATCATGAAGGAGAAGTTAACCGAGCTCGTTACATGCCTCAAAACCAATTTATTATTGCCACCAAGACTGTTAGTGCTGAAGTTTATGTTTTCGATTATAGCAAACATCCATCAAAGCCTCCTCTAGATGGCACTTGCAATCCCGATTTGAGGTTGAGGGGCCATAATACCGAAGGATATGGTTTATCTTGGAGCCAGTTTAAGCAGGGTCATCTGTTGAGCGGTTCGGACGATGCTCAAATATGCTTGTGGGACATCAATGCTACTCCTAAGAATAAGGCTCTGGATGCTATGCAGATATTCAAGGTATATATTTCTATGTTTGTGGCTGTTACCTCATGCTTTCTCGTTGCCTCTATTGTACTTATGCTCTCATAGTTCACATTGCGTTTTTACAAGCTACAAGAACTGCAACTTTATTGAATATCAGCATGCGTACAAAACAGCAGACCTGATTTGCCATTTCGTAGTGAGCTGGTTAGGAATTGAAACTCATATTTTGAACTCCCTTACCCTTCAATTTTTGGATACTTACCAAATGTTGTTGATATTTCACGCATCTGACCCCACAGATTATAACAAATTTTACAAAAGACCCTCACTAGAAATTTCTATCATTGCCGAATAAACTCTAGGTAATTGACCTCACTGTTCAAAAATCCTGGCTCTGCCGTTAGATTGAATTGTTATCACGAGGGGGGAAAAAGGTGTGTGCTTTCTTATTTCTAGTACTAACTCGCAGAAATCAGAATTCGTTATGTGTCGCAGTTCCATTGAAATTCTGCAGTTGTCATTGTATGTGATATATGGTAATTGCTGATACAGGTTCATGAAGGTGTTGTAGAAGATGTAGCATGGCATTTGAGGCATGAATACTTATTTGGTTCAGTTGGGGATGACCAATATCTGCATGTGTGGGATCTCCGAACTCCATCAACCGACAAGCCTATTCAATCTGTAGTTGCTCATCAAAGCGAGGTACATATGCATGCTTCAAAGTTCAGAAGCCCCTACTCCCTTGTGCATTCAGGAGTACTGAGTACATATAGATGCACACACACAGCCATATAGCCTTGCATGCCACACACATACGAAGGCAGGATGAATTTTAAAGAATGGTTATTTGTTCACGCTTTGATCACCTTTTAATTTATTCATCTTCCTGTCTTTGGTACCATCTTGTTGTAGTTCTCTGATTTAGGGCTATCCTGTTAGACTCAATTGCTTTTCATTTAAGGCATGCCCGGATGCTTAGAATACATTTGCTAGGGATGAAAACGAGAGGGAGAAGTGATCGTGTTGTTACTGTGTCAAAATTATTAATTAAAATGAAACTATTACAATTACTCCGTAGAATAGTGGCAAAAGTCCGAGTATCGTTCCACAGGGACAAGAGCACGTATTTGAATCGGTTCCAATCAATTTCTATTTCAATACGAGAACGAAATTCAAGTTTTGAGTTTTATACTAAATTCTAAGCTAAGGAAACTAGAGAATTGTGATTTTGGAAAACAAGTGGAGAAAGCTCTAGGGTGTCAAATCCGGTTTTCCCTTCGTAGCCTGATTTTGCTTGATCAACAACTATCCATTCAACTCAATAAAAGATATTCGCAAATAATCGATTGGCATAGGCTATCTTTGCATAGCACAAGTTGTCTTACTAGCAGGAGCCGTATCTAAGTAAGGTTCGTCTAATAGCACGCCTTGTCTTATAAAGTATAACCTATCTCAACCAAGTACGTGAATCAATAGCAAACCGTGTACACAAGTGTTTGAAATCTAGAATACAAACACATAAGATGAATAGAAAACATTCAATGTGAAAATATCCTCTTAGTCATACATCACAAGATTTGAATGAATAAACCTTAAAAGCACAAGCAAAACTTAACTACTTGGAAGAAACCTTCATCTAACCCTACAGATGGAGTCTAGCTGGCCATGGTAGGAGGTGACTTCAAGTTCTTTTGATTAGAATCCATGCACCATTGATTCTCCTCCCTTTTCTTCTTATTCCTTGCTATTCTCCTCCTTTTTCTTCTTGCTTAGCCTTGAAGTAATTCTAAGTAGCTCTAAGGCAAGTTGTTCTTGTTTAAATGACCCCTCAAATGCTTATATATGCTTTGAACCGAGATTAGCGCATCAGAATATGAAGAGTCAAAGAAATCTGCTGAAGTCAGCTAATCTCATCCAGTGGAGTAAGTCGGCTTGTCTGGTTGGATGGACTGGACACATGGCTTGCAAAAATCCTCCGTGAGCTTCAGCTTTGGCTTGTCCAGTCAGACCAAATCTTGTCCGGTTGGATGCACTAGACACATGACTTGGAAAATGAGGTAGAGAGCTTGAATCTTAGCTTGTCCAGTCAGGGCGAGATGCAACCGATTGGATGTTTTTCTTGTTCTCCCTCCAAGCCTCACCCTTCACTCCTTGCTCACTCCCATCTTGCCTCCAAGACTTCTTCCATTACTTGCGGCTTCCATCAACATGCTATAACTCAAGCCATTTAGCTCCAAATCAACACGATCAGCTTCCATTATCTAAAATGCGAATAACGTGTATAAATATCCAAGTAACATCAAAATGGGCTTAACAAAGTGAGGTTGAGGAGCTCAAACATCCACATTTAAGCTCCTATCAAGAAGTGGGGAGGGACGAGAAGAGGGATTAATGTGATCTCTCTTTTGTGTTTGGAGGGACAAGGTAAGGGAAAGGACTACTAGAGGTGCGATGAGTCGATGACTTTCATGTCATTTCCCATAATATTTTGTACTAGCAAAACCGGGAGGGAAGTGGAAGGAAGTGGCTGTTATTTTAAATGATTAATTTGTCCTCGATAAAGGGCATGCCCTTTGTGTAAGGGCCCAGTGGTAAAATATCACATAATTCTTCCTTGCCTACCTGTTAAAAGAAAATTTGTCTCTTTGATTGTTGCACGATTTTGTTGGTCCTGGTGGTAAGAGTTGTATGAGATGAAACGATCTTCTCTTTGGTATTGCTAAGGGGTTCTGAGGTTTATACTGTTGAAAATGATTCATTACTTAATATTTACTGATTTCTTGTAGGTTAACTGCTTAGCTTTCAATCCCTTCAATGAATGGGTTGTGGCAACTGGGTCTACTGATAAGACTGTCAAGTTATTTGATCTCCGCAAGATCTCCACTGCTCTTCATACATTTGATCGTCACAAGTGAGACTTCTCTCCTTGGTGTTTTGCATTAAACTATGCACCATTGGAACTCTTACAAATTTTATAGTACTAGATTTCGTTACGCATGTGTGTTTGTAAGCATGCATTAATTGACAAGATGTATCTATGGAACTCAATTTTTGTTTCTTACAACAGAGAAGAGGTTTTCCAAGTAGGTTGGAGTCCAAAGAATGAGACCATCCTAGCTTCTTGTTGTCTTGGGAGGAGGCTTATGGTGTGGGATCTTAGCAGGTCTGCCTTTGAATAGTACTCCAGTAGTTTGTTCTTATTTTATTTTTGCCAAAAAAACTTGTTATTACTTTTGCTGCCAATAATATTGATGTAATGTGTATTGTTTGGATTGAAATTTTGTTTGTGATAGAAATGGAATCAAGCTGAATAAACACCAGAGGATTCTGATTTGCTTGTCTGGATTATCTAATTTTGCACCTCCTTTGTCTTACTTATCTAGGATTGATGAAGAACAGACACCAGAGGACGCTGAAGATGGCCCACCGGAGTTGCTATTCATCCATGGTGGGCATACCAGTAAAATTTCAGATTTCTCGTGGAACCCCTGTGAAGATTGGGTAGTTGCTAGCGTGGCTGAAGATAACATACTTCAGATCTGGCAGATGGCAGAAAACATCTACCATGATGAGGATGATGTACCGGGAGACGAATCAACAAAAGGTGCCTAAATTAGAGCGAGCTCAATGAAGAGCCACAAGAAGATGCAGAGTAGGAGCATCTAGGTCTTTGCACCTTTTGATGTCGCCTGACCTTTTTTGTCAATGTATATTTGGCACCTTGTTTAAATGTTGTTAAATCATGTGCCCCCAGCGGGCAACTACAGTGCTAAAAAATGGTTTTAATTTATTGATTGCGGTTTTGCCTGAATGTTGAAGCTGTTATTCTCTGTGGATTAGGCACCATTGTTCAATTATTAGTTTGGTTCCTATCAAATCCTCCCAGTGGTCATCAAACAGACTTTCCATAGTGTTTCGCTCAGGTACAATTTTTGGCCTACCATCAACCCTCGAGTTAAAATTTGACTATTAGGAACTCATCCATCCGATGGTTAATTTACACATTAGTGGTACCAATACAAGCCGCTGCTCACTTTCCATCAAATGTTTTAACAGGAGATTAGCAAATTAAGCATACAAAGACTAATAGTCAATATAATATGCCAAATTGCCTCAATAACTTTAGAACAAGATTGATCAAAGACAGGAGTGTGTACGAAATTAGGCATAAAGGATAAATCTTATTAAAGCATGCAATTCCAGAGAATAGATGGTTCTCACAATCCATGTTACCTTAGGTACAATGTACAATACACCTTGTCATAACTTAATGACAAACTATCTAGGCTACAATTGCCACCTTCTGTGGCAAAAAAACTTGGAGGTGAAATTATCAAACAATTTCATTGTGAGGAATTAGGAGGCTAATCTGTAAATGTGGACAGGCTATGGTACTAAAAGAGAGCAATTTTATGGCAGGCCTCTGCTATGGTATCTTGTGTGTACAGGGCAAAGGAGGCAAAAGGCGTTTTAAGTTTCTTCTTCAAACAAATTGTAGAGGCAGGAGAACTTCCTGTAATGCTACAAATATTTCTTTCTACTAATACCCGTTGGAATACCATAACATACAGGTGAAGCCCCTATCAAATAGGGGAGTTTGCAAGCTTTTCGAGCTTGACCCACGAGAGGACCAATCTTCGCTCTGTGGTTACAACGGTCCTTACAGACTTTTGTCAAGATTTTCCAGCACAGTTTTTCTTGAGGTTTTCTTCTTAGCGTTTCCCTTGGTTCCAGTTATCTTCATGGAGTTGGAACTTTCCTGTAACTAAATTGCATTGAACACAACCCAAGGAATCAGTTAGTTATCGGTCAATGTCCTTGTCTGTCACTTCCCACAAATTACCAACTATAACAGGAGAACCGGCTAAGAGATAGCAGAGAGAAGCACCTTGTGGAGTGTAACTACCATTTAGAGATAGAGATCCACTGCTGCAACCCATTAGGAGGGTAGCGGCACAATTTTGAAGCTTCTGAATTCCTTGAGCAGGAATAAACTGCAACCCTGAATCACACATAAACCATCAATCATTCGATACTGGTATAGTAGAACAGGGCGTGGTCTAAATAGCGCAAGTAGAGCCAAAAAGACGGAATTGTCATCAAAGATACTTTGAGATATTATTTATTCGTACTAATGTTTCATTTTGTTTCCAATTGATTGGGATCAATGCTTAGCTTGTGTGGTTTCAATATAGAAAGGCTTAAAATTTAAACAAAAAAAAAAAAACAAGACCAGAATAATAAAGAGAAATGGTAATGGTCTTGATCAAGCACATACCCCTTCCATGACCAAAATAAATAAATAGGTCATGGCTTCTTAAGGTGACAGCTAACTCTTCAATTGTGGGTGCGGTTCCTGCCTTCCTCTGTACAGAAAAATCAAATGCAACGTCATATGAAGAGATGGGAGAAATCAAATACTGTACTCCAATTTTCAATGCAACGGCCTACCTCAAAAATTTGCTAAGGCGCTGATCAAGACTATTTCTCTGCGTCCACCATAGAGACCTGTTATCTTTTGTATCTTCTAAGTGATGCATTGAAGATGATGAAAAATTCTCCTCCAAATATCCTTTTAAACTCTGGGGCTAAATCATCAACCACGTTGGAACCCCAAGGTCAGTGCCAGCGTTTGGCAAAAGATTTGTCTTCAAAAAGGATCCCAGAGCTAGACCTTGTATAATCATTAGTAGCTTCTGTCCACATTATGCCGCATATTTTCGTAAGCTGCATCAAAATAAGAATACTAAACTTTGCTCTCCCCTTTCCCACAATGTTGGTCCTTCTTGGGGATTCCAACTTTTCTTAAGAGACATACAATGGATGAATTAATACTCGGATTCAAATTAAAAGCATTTATCTCCAGTGTTAACTATTGGTTCCCACTTTTGTTTAAAGGATAATTTAGAAACTAATAAACTTATCCTTTGACTTTAAAAAAAAAAATACATTTGGGACAACCCAAAAATTATGAGGACAAAAACTGAGCGACAGAGGAGTGCATTTCGATTTCCAAAGTCCTTGAAGTTACCTTCTAAAATTGAATCCACTGGTAGAAGGCAAAAACTCGAACCAGGAAGGCAAAAACCTTGAGTGAAAAACAAAAAAAGTACAACGTAACTTCCTGAGTAATGGCAGGCAAAGTATCCAAGAGAAGAGGGAAAAACAGAAAGGCTCCTCAAGATGCCAATCTGTAGTACAGCACTTAACACAAAAGAAGGGAAATTGGAATTGTTTAACATGTCAAAACTCTTCCTGCTAAACATGATGCATACATATCCAGCGGTGAAATTTAGAGCTGTTCTTGTACAACCATCATGTCCATCAACAAGTTAGTGAAACTATACTATGAGTAAAGTAGGAAACTAAGCTCAGTGAGATACAGTCACTGTTCACCACTTTAGTTTTCTTCCTGCTGAGCAAGTTAACGGTTTCGAAGCAACTTTAGAAGTAAAGACAATTATTCTTTTCTCTGGGAACTCCTCTCTATAAGGATAGCCCTGGAAATAACCTTGAATTAGAGCCCTGACCATTGCCTGAACACTCCTACACTCCTACTATAGCTATAATAGGTTTTTCGAGGGACTGATTGACGACTCTATGGCATGGCATTCGGTCCGAAGCTGCCGTAACAACTAAAGAATCTCATATGTGAGCAGAACATGGCGCACTTTCACTCCTCAGAGAAATAACAACAACTCCTCTCTTGAGCCTAGGGCTAATCAGAGACAGCTGGCAGAGATGTCTAATCTAACAATAAACATTCACAAGACAAAAGATAGTTCTTGACTTTTGGGACACCCATATTGAGAAAACCAACATTTTTGGAATGGGAGGGTATTAAAGAAAAGACCAAAACAATTGAAAAAAAAGAGATAAAATCTATGGAAGAAGGAAAAAATCCCAGATGAACAGCAAAAGCATGGAAAAACTGCAGTTCCAGGATTGGTTTTGGACTTATCCAAAAAAAGAGGCAAAATCCATAGGCACAGAGCATACCTCAACATCAATAGGATCTTGGACTTTTTGCATCCCACTCAGACTTGTTAATAGCTTGAGGTTAAGATTTGTATCAAGTGAAGCTTGATGAAAATTGGAAGCCCAATGGCTTTCAGAGAGTGCTTTGCAAGGGGAGACATATGGAGAGAAGATTTCAGTTGCGGCAGAAGGTACAAAAATAGCAGCAAGCAATCTGGATACCTGTTATAATATCAGGAACGGAGAAACGTCGATCATCAAGTATATAAACCAAAAAACAAAATGAGAAAAACAATGAACTGTGATGATTTTGACCAGTCATTCGACAATCCAAAAATCTCAATGGTCTAGAATCAAAAGACCTCCACCAAAGTGAGGGAGCTATTCATGAGCTGCAAGATTTTACCCTACAATCAACAGCAGCAAAGGCAAGGTCCTCGAACAAAATTACAATAAGTCAAAATTTCCGAACTAATGAACC
Source organism: Vaccinium darrowii (assembly GCA_020921065.1). Lineage (NCBI taxonomy): Eukaryota > Viridiplantae > Streptophyta > Magnoliopsida > Ericales > Ericaceae > Vaccinium > Vaccinium darrowii. The sequence continues at coordinate 48,835,974 of CM037152.1, read as the reverse complement.
CAAAATCCTGTTTAAAAAATCTTCAATCACAAGCTGCCTCTTCCATAACGTATATTGGTAAGTGGATTGTCTTCCTTGATGAGCTCATTGAAACACAAAAATCTTAAGATGATTCAAGTGAACCATCCAACTCACTTGAGTGCAAACCCGGAAACAATGATTTAACATGCATATGAAAATTAGGTTTTAACAAAGACAAAAACATATCATTAAATTGGTAGTGACCAGTGTAGTCACACTCGGGTATGTATTAGTCAAGCAATCAGTGGTTGCAATATAACATGATATTCCAAAATAACCATGCCAATACCCCTTAAGCATTTTGTTGTGGAGATCAATACAACACGAATTCTTAAAATAACAGTTAGTTGCTTCCACTGCCTGTGCACGTCAGATTGGTTCCACTAAAAAAAATTTCCAGCATGGGCCAGGAAGAAACTTAAACGGAACGACCGAACAATACCAAAAAACCATCAAGGGATAAAGAGATAACATGCATGATGCAGAATGAATAAATGAACTAGATGAAAACCCCGTAAATAAGAAGTTGATCTGTTGGAATACGGTTAGACGCTCGAGCACAGCAAGTTGAGTAGTCTGTACAGACACTAAAACGACATATGTAATACAATGTTGAAATAGCTAAACATAAATTCAGTAGCTCTTGCAGTTTCAAAGAAAACATTTCAGAGATGTCATGACAACAATCATGAAAAGATGTGTCACATCAGATCCCGCACAAGAGATTCATAAATGCGAAGTACCTGGATTGCAACTTTTATGAGAGTGGAACGAAATAGTTCAACTCCACAAGCGATGGCTTTTCGAGGGACAGCTGGTGTTCCATCTTTCAGCACAGTAATCAGAACAGGTACAATTTCAGGTATGAATTCCATATGCTTCAATCCTATATCACCAACCATCCTACAAAAGTACAAGCCATTAGTAAAACCTTATTCTTTTTTTTTTTTGCACGGCAAAAAAATTTCATTAATCATCGAAATGTTACAATGACTAATAGGAACAAGGAGAAAGCAAAAATGCCTTGTCCGAGACTCAAACCACGATTGGCAAGGAACCAATAAGAGAAACCCCTAAGGCTGAAGCCCGCACCAATTGGGCAAAGCCCACACACCAATGGGCCACAATGCCCAAAATAGAAAGAATTAAATGCACCAGCAAAACTCAAAACCCCAAGGCACCACACTGCAACAAGCCGCCAACCCCAGCCATGCGCCGCCACCAAACGCCATCAAAGAAACACCATCTGCAAGCCCAGAGCACCCCAAACACGTCACAACTACTTAGCCGTTAAGCAAATAACCGGAGTAGCCCAACAACCAGCAACCGGTGGCCACGAGAGGGTAACCCGCCACCGCCACCAGCATCCAACCACCACCAACTCACCCAAAACTCTACATCCAACTTTAGATGCTGCACACCACAAGCCAAAAGGCCGAGAGCCGGAAACCAAAGGATCCAACGTGCTGGCAGCTGGACCAATGGGCCGTTAGGCAGAGGAGGGTGCAACCAACATTGCAGCCCAGGCCGATCCGTACCAAAGGAGGAGAGAGAGAGAGAGATTGCCTGGGGGGAGGAGGGAGAAGAGGCTGCACCTCCCCCCCAAGCAAAACCCTAGTAGGCAGTAGTATAAGTTTTAGAGAGAAGGGGGAGTGATTTTTTAGAGAGAGAAGGGGGAGTGATTTTTTAGAGAGAGAAGGGGGAGAGAACGCTATTAGTAAAACCTTATTCCACTAAAAAAAAGAGGCATTGGGTAGAAGAAATTAACAACATAGAAAAGCATGGGAAGAAAATTGCATCCTATAAATCCTACAAAAAAAAAAAGGATAAACAGAAGAGAATGGGAAAAATGTCACAATCGCCTTGCTCTTGGTTGTAAAATGTCATCACAGCAGCAGCACAGTTGTGGACGTTAGTCTTGTAGCTCTTAAAACTAGTGGACTACAAACAAGAAACCTGTATGGTGTATGTGAATATTGTATACCAGTATAGCACAATCCTGAAGAGTCAACAAGATTATCAACTTCAAGAATCTACTCATTAAGACATATGTAGAACTTGAGTGGACACCAAGTTTTTTATAATGTTCAAAGGAATACTTGCAACAACAAAAAATGCATTTTTACCAGTTCTACGACAAAATGGCTTCAACTATAGAATAGGGGTGTGTGGAGACAAAATTATGCGGTACTATTGTTATTGTCTTCAAGGTCATTTCTCTTAACTTCTCTCAAATTTGCACTAAAAAAAATTTAAAATTAATCATCATGAACAAAGGCCCAAAAAAGTTCACATAAAACAAAACAAAAAAAACTTAAAATCACATTTTTCGCTATCTTCAGTTCTTTTAAGGTCACCTTACCCAGATATTTTGAATTTAGGTCCATATTTTACATCTTAAAAATAAAGCCAATCAAACTATCAATAAACATAAATCATACAGAGTCTTTGAGAAAATTTGTTTTGTCCGAACACAGCCTAAATGAAACTATTAGAAGCGGCTTTCTTCGCTCACAAATAAAAACTTATCAATGAATTTCTTTTCTTTGCTTATGAATTTTCTGAGAAACAATAACAAGTAGGGAAGGCAAGCTCACCCGAGACCGATGGATACAAGAACGAATCTGCACTGATAAGGGTGTTTGTCACAATTTTTCAACCGTAGCTTTTGGTTTCTAATTTGAAAATCTAGCAGGTTTAGTTTCAGTTCTCACTTGAGCGTCAGAATGTCTTTTGCAGCCCCATTTTTGAATTCCCAACTAGGTTTACGTTATGATCCTTAGTGCTTTATGAAACTGATGAGTTTAGAGCTATACCCTCTTTCTGAACATCAATTCAATCGAGAACTTTATTTGAATGAAAACTCAACATACAAGATTCCTAAACCAAACTGATCTCAGTTGGATATGGTTAAGGTTAATGTAAGCGGGTTCCTGAACCAAACCAATCTCCATTGCATATGGTTATGGCTGGTGTAAGCAGGTTTCTGTACAGAGTTCTGGTTTGGTTACAAATTCATGGTTCAGTTTTGTTTTGCCAAAAGATTGGGCTGAACCTACCCATTGCCATCCCTAAGCCCACAACACGTCACTGACTCAGAAAAGCATAAGAGAACTACTGCACTGTGCTGAAACATAAACAGATTATTGTGCTGAAATGTAAACAGAAGCACAAAACACAAACGTTAAGGAAAGAATCCCCCAAAACAAGAATGAATAGGCAAAATTTGTGAGCAACCTGTTCCGTCGTCTATCTCAACATAGACAAAAGATTATTCTTCCAATGCTATCCCTGCCCCTTCACTTATTTTACCTTAAGAGACCCTTTGGATTGTGAGAAAGGGAGAGAAAGAAAGATTCGTGTCTCACACCAAATCTCACCAAAAGTGACGAGATTTGGTGAGAATTCCAAATGAACCACTAAAGATTCATCTATTTTCTTTACTTCTCACCTTTTCTCACTATTCTCAGCTCATTTAGTTATCCAAATAAATTGAAGGACTCTACTTTTTTTTCTTTTCTCAACCTTGCCCACAATCCAAAAGGGCTATTAGTATGATCCCAACTTATAAACATTCTCCGGGCACTATGCTATGATGCTATCCTCAATACTTGTGCTCAAACCAATCATTAATATGACATAGTATGCAACTCAAAGAACCTGACACCTAGGAAGTGGCATCAAGAAACAGAACTCAACAAAAGCCCAGACTTGACAAAAATTCAGCTCAAACCAATCTATTTCCGGAACTTTTGCTGATTTAAAGATATCAAAGTGAACGAGTTGTTCGACACAAATTGTGCGTATCACAATTATTTAGTAGAAGATTGGGTTCATACCAAAATCATGAACAGAAATCACTGGGGAGACCACCTTCGCCGATTGAACAGTCAGTCACCATTGCTCGACCAAGCGAGCTTCGAACGAGCATAGTCGACGTCGTCGTTTCGATTCTAATGGACGGGAAAGGTACAGGGTAGTAGATGCGACTATGCGAGAGGGAGTTGGAGAGATTATGTTGAAACCACTTTCGACGACATCGTTTCTATTCATTATGGTTTTGATTCAGTATATCCAAACCTATTTTAACAAACATAAATTCATTAAGATAAAGCACTAATCCATTTTCAAATAATGTGAAATTCTTACATGATTTGTATTATTCCCCGTTCTACAAAATGAATGTCTTAGATCATTAGAATATAATTTCGATAGATAGAAAACTTACTTAGAGTGCCCTAAGAGTTGTTGATATAGAAGGAGATATGATTCAATGTATCCACATTCATTTTAAGAAAAAGAAATTTGTTTAGATTATATACCAATATATACTTTATTTACGAGATATTCGTAGATCATATATGTTATAATAATTTGTATAAGAATACTGTCTTGGATTGTTAAATAATGGTTCATATGGATAGAAAACGTCTTTGTAGAGTTCAAGAGTTTTTAGAATGCAACGACGTCGTTTTTTGGTCATGACATAGGTTCAACCTATGTCATGACGTGGAAATTATTTTTACAAAATGGAAAAAAAATCGAAAACCTCAAAAACCCAGTTTCCTTCGATCTTTACGTACAGAGAAGAGAGCGGGAAAGGGAGACCACCGGCGGCGGCGCCTCCCGCCTCCCTCTTCACCTCCACCTCCGGCATCGAACACACCATCACTGAGAACGCGGCGAAGGTCTCTCTCTCTCTCTCTCTCTCTCTCTGTGTGCTTATTTCAACTAGGGTTCCAATGTCTGAAATCCAACTTGAACAGGTGAAAGTGTTTTTACTTACCTATTTTAGGGTCTGAAATTGAAATTTTTTGAACCCAGTTTTGGGGTTCAAGAAATAGGACTTCGTCCTTACACGGTTCTGCGCATAATTTCTCCCTCACAGGGCATAATCTTGCTCTGGATTCCAAATGTTCTTTAGTGCTTGGGTCCAAAATACGGCACACGGTTTCCAGTCCAAACTACGAAACTACAAAGGCAAGCCAGTTAGCCTGTTGGACCGGTTAGAGTTTTTGGTGGTTTGCTGCCTCCCTGGTTGACGCAATATTTTCTTAGGGGGAAATGCTAATAACACTGGGAATAGAGAAGAAGAGGACCAAAAAAAATAGTTTTCGATGCTTTTAACACTTTTCAAGACACTCTAACACATTCAGAAACTGTGTTTTTTTATCATCTCCCTCTTTTATTCACAAGAATCACAGCCCAATAGATTGTTTTTAGCATGTTCCTTTTCTCTTTATTGTAAGTTCTGTAACTCCTCGAACTTGAAAATGGTATTACTCATTTCCCATGAACATGAATCTTTTGAACAAGTGAGAAGAAAATAGAATCAAAAGTTTGATGTCTTTTGTGGGTTAAAATCCTGTGGGGAAGAGTTTGACTCTAGTTATGTTTGGTCAGAATGGGGTTCGGAGGGATGTACATTCTTCCAGGGTATGACCCCAAGAAAATTAATCTCAAATGTGCGTTGGGACAATGATGAAAAGGAATTCAAGTATTTAACCCGATTTTTTTTTTTTTTGAGGTGGACATGGAATCTCATAATTGGTGATGATTTCACAGTTTATCAAGATTATTCAGTAGAAGATTAGCGTTACATGCATAATTGGTGGTGATTAATCTCAAAAGAAATCCCTTTCATGTCATGTCCGATAATATTTTGTTCTACCGAAACTGGGGGGGAAGTGGACGGAAGTGGCTGGTATTTTAAATGACTACATTGTCCTTAATAAAATGCGTGCCTTTTGTGTAAGGGCCCGGTGGTAAAATCTCACATCATTCTTGCTTTCCTACCTGCTAAGAAAAAAATTGTCTCTTCTTTGATTGTTGCACGATTTTGTTGGTTCTGGTGGTAAGAGTCGTATGAGATGAAACAATCTTCTCTTTGGTTTTGCTAAGGGGTTCTGAGGTTTATACTGTTGAAAATGATTCATTAGCTTAATATTTACTGATTTTTTGGTAGGTTAACTGCTTGGCTTTCAATCCCTTCAATGAATGGCTTGTGGCAACTGGGCCTACTGATGAGACTGTTAAGTTATTTGATCTCTGCAAGATCTCCACTGCTCTCCATACATTTGATCGTCACAAGTGAGACTTCTCTCCTTGGTGTTTTGCATTAAAATATGCACCATTGGAACTCTTGCAAATTTTGTAGTGTTAGGTTTCGTTACGCATGTGTGTCTGTAAGCATGCATTAATTGGCAAGATGTATCTATGGAACTCAATTTTTGTTCTTACAACAGAGAAGAAGTTTTCCAAGTAGGTTGGAGTCCAAAGAATGAGACCATCCTTGCTTGTTGTTGTCTTGGGTGGAAGCTTATGTTGTGGGTTCTTAGCAGGTTTGTAGCTTGTTAGTATTTTTTTTTTTTTTTTTGGTAAATTACTTGTTAGTACTTTTGTTTTACCCAAAAAAACTTGTTAGGGCTATCATTATAGACTAAAGCCGAAGTGGCGTGAGGGAAGCCGGTATCGAAGGTCATGAAGGCTTCTCCATAAGATGGCGAAGCGCACTTATTATTACCGAAAGAGTTAGGTACCGAATGCCAAATTTGAATGGACTAACCGATGATTTCCAACAAGGCTTTCTTCATTTTTAGAGCAAAAAGCTGAACTACAAGAAAGTTTTCTTTATCTTTATGGATAACCAATTCATTTTCAAATATAGTTGGGAGACTTTACCCAATAATTGGGTAATTTTTTTTTGAAAGATCGGAACATGGGGTTTAGCGAACTCAGATGAACCATCAGAAGAGATCAATGACTTCTGTTTAGAGATTGCAACTTGAAAATTCACAGAGCGCTTCCTCATAGCCTTTAGCAGGACTACTTTTGCTGCAAAAATATTGATGTAATGTATGTCGTTCGGATTGAAAGTTTGTTTGTGATGAAATGGAATCAAGCCGAATAAATTCCCTTAAATGAAGGCTATGATGAGTACCAAAATGACACTAGCAAATTAAGAAGTATTTGAATGCATTAAAGTGGATCCGCTAAACTTTGCTTTTTACAAAATCAAGTCATAGTTTATATTTTTGTTTGTTCTTACTTCTCACCTTGTAGTGTGATGTGTTGCTGACTTCTTGAAGCATTGGTTATTTGGATACTTGGATCCAGATTATCAGGAAAATAATAAATCTGAACGTGTACACTGGTATAAGCATGCAAATAACAATGGTTTGGTTGCTTGGATTATCTTATTTTGCATCTCCTTTTTCTTTCTTATCCAGGATTGATGAAGAACGTACATCAGAGGATGCTGAAGATGACCCACCAGAGTTGCTATTCATCCATGGTAGCATACCAGTAAAATTTCAGATTTCTCATGGAACCCTTGTGAAGATTGGGTAGTTAGCGTGGCTGAAGATAACATACTTCAGATCTGGTAGATGGCAAAAAACATCTACCATGACGAGGATGACGTATCGGGAGACGAATCAACAAAAGGTGCCTAGAGATCCCAAATTAGAAGGAGCTCAATCAGAAGCCACAAAAAGAGGACAGAGTAGGAGCATTTAGGTCTTTGCACTTTTGATGTCGCCTGACCTTTTTAGTGTATATTTGGCACCTTGTTTAAATCATGTGCCCCTAGCAGGCAAATAAAGAATGGTTTTAATTTATTGATTGTGGTTTTGCCTGAATGTTGAAGCTGTTATTCTCTGTGGATTCCTTGTCAAATCCTCCCACTGGCCATCGAACAGACTTTCCATAGTGTTTGGCTCAGCTACAATTATTGGCTCAGCTTCAACCCTCCAGTTAAAATTTGACTCTCATCTATCCAATGGTTAATTTACACATCAATGGTACCAATACAAGTTGCTGCTCATTTTCCATAAAATGCTTTAATAGGTGTTTTGTAAATTAAGCATACCATCATATTCCAAATTGCTTTGATAACTTTGGAACAAGATTGATCAAAGACAGGAGTTGTATATGTAATCAGGCATGAAAGACTAATCTTATTAAAGCATTCCAGAGAACAGATGGTTCTCACATATCAGTCATTTGTACACTTCTATTAGAAAGACAAAACAAGTGGCAATACAAAAACTTAATGAAGCTATGATTTGTGGATGTAAGCTAGTCCCCTTAACTAGTATATTTCACAATCCATGTTACCTTGGGTACAATGTACAATATACCTTGTCATAAATTAATGACATGAACTATCTAGGCTACAAAGCGTTGTTGCCACCTTCTGCTGTAGAAAAACTTGGAGGTGAAAATATCAAACAATTTCACTGCGAGGAATCAGGAGCGTAATCTGTACATGTTGACAGGCTCTGGTAGTAAAAGAAAGCAACTTAGCTAGCAATATGGCCGGCCTGTGCTATGGTATCTTGTGTGTACAGGGCAAAGGAGGCGAAAGGTGTGAAGTTTCTTCTTGAAACAAATTGCGGAGGCATGAGAAATTCCTGTAATGCTACAAATCTTTCTTCCTTCTAATACCCGTTGGAACACCATAACATAAAGGTGAAGCCCCTATCAAATAGGGGAGTTTGTAAGCTTTTCGAGCTTGACCCATGAAAGAACCGATCTTTGGTCTGTGGTTACAACAACCATTGCGGACACTTGTGTCAAGATTTTCCAGCACGGTTTTTCTTGAAGTTTTCTTCTTAGCATTTCCCTTGGTTCTAGTTATTTGCATGGAGTTGAACTTTTCTGTAATTAAATTGCAGTGAACACAACCCACGGAATCAGTTATTTTTTCTTCTAGGCAACAATCAAACATGGCCTTGGCAAATCAGTCGATGTCCTTGGCTGTCACTTCCCACAAATTAGCAACTATGACAGGTGAACCTGCTGAGAGGTAGCAGAGAGGGGCACCTTGTGGATTGTAACTACCATTTAGAGATAGAGATCCACTGCTGCAACCCATCAGGAGGGGTAGCGGCACAATTTGAAGCTTCTGAATTTCTTGCTCAGGAATAAACTGCAACCCTGAATCACACATAAACAATCAATCATTCAATACTGGTACAGTAGAACAGAGCTTGGTCTAAATAGCGCAAATAGAGCAAAAAAGAAATAATTGTCATCATGGATAGTTTGAGAAAGATTTCATTTTTGTACTAATGTTTCATTTTGTTTCCAATTGATTGTGATCAATGCTTTGCTTGTGATTGAGTTGGTCCAAATATAGTAAGGCTTAAAATTCCAACCCAAAAAAATGAAAATGAAAACAGAAAAATAAAGAGAAACGGTAATGACTTTGATCAAGCATACCACTTCCGTGACCAAAATAAATACATAGGTCATGGCTGCTTAAGGCAACAGCTAACTCTTCAATGGTGGGTGCGGTTCCTGCTTTCCCCTGTACAGAAAATTCAAACAATGTCATTTGAAGAGATAGGAGAAATCAAATACTGTACTGCAAAGTTCAATGCAACGCCCAACAAATAGATTGAAAAGGTGCATGCATTGGCATGGATGGGAGCACATTGTTAATAACTACTTGAATAAGCACAATAACAAATCTTTACATATGAGAACAAAGTCTGCGGCTTCTTTTCTTAAATAATCTTCTACCAAAGAAACAATACCACAGAATTACCTCCAAGTTTCTCTCCTGAAAAAAAATCTTCAAATTTATCCTGCCTGCTGCTGAGATCACCACTGGGATTCGACAAATAAAAAGCATCCAGGGGATCTATCAATGGAAAGATACCAGCATTCCTCGCATCATGCACCTGGAATTGACAGCACCTATCAAGTGTGGCAAAGATGCTTCCAATAGAAGGCATGCGGTAAACCTCCTGGTTCCTCACAATTGGTAAACTCTCCCATGGAAGCATCTGCAAATGTCAAACAATCAATTTCATATTTTAATGAACTGGAGTGTGCCATGGGAAAAAGTAAAGACAACGAAAAATGCCACATGAGTTCTCTAACTGCAAAGAGTCACTAAGAAGCATAAACAGGTATCTTGTGGCAACAATCATTCTTCACTCCAACTTCAAAAATTTAATAATACTCTGACCACCAACTTCAAAACGTTTCAAACTGAAACAGTAAATTTAATACCAAAACAGTATATATATGACACAAGAAAAGGAAAGGAACAAAAATCCAAAAGCCCACCTGCACATCAAAATCTAGCACTAGAATTACTGGTTCTCTGTTTAGAAAGTCTCCCTTGTCAACTTCATGTAACGCTTCAAGTGTTAGTTTGAAGGCACTCTTGGACACACTTTCGACTTCATGACCTGTATCAGACGATGCACCAAGCCTCTTTTGATTACCATATCCAATGAAACACTCTTTCACAAGTATTAGCTGCAAAATACATTCTTCACTCCCACGTACATGCTTGGCACCTCCTAGAATAACTTTAAACAGACCCTCTTGTGCATCCACGTTACATTTTACCTTCAGATTATGCACGAGTTTCCGTAGCGCTGCCTCCTGCTGCTTGCAACCAGAAAATTCCCCCCAAAGCAAAAATTTCCAAGGACCAAACCAGAAATCTTCCAAATTGCTGAGCCATGGACAAACAAAATCATTATTCCTGTCCCAGTTCTAGCAATTGATTGCATTTGAAAAATCTGACACGTGACATAATTTTGTGCAGACAATGGTTGTGTTTGGTTTGTAGTTTAGTTTTGAAGATGTAAGCAGGTGTAATGAGTGGAGAGAAATGAGGGAAATGATGATGTCAACAAAACTAAAACAAAACTAAAACAAAACTAAACCCCCTAACCGAACAAGGCCAATAAAATTAAGAACTATACAACAGCTGAAGAGAAAAATCCGATATGCATAGTAACAAAATAGTAACGACCTTTGGATACTAGAAAGAAGTGTATGAAGCATTTGGAGATACAGAAGACCTACCTCAAAAATGTGCTAAGGCGCTGATCAAGACTATTTCTCTGTGTCCACCATAGAGACCTGTTGTCTTTTGTATCTTCTAAGTGATGCATTGAAGATGATGAGAAATTCTCCTCCAATATCCTTTTAAAAACTCGGGGGCTAAATCATCAACCACGTTGGAACCCCAAGGACAGTGCCAGCATTTGGCAAAAGATTTGTCTTCAAAGAGAGGAAAAACAGAAAGGCTCCTCAAGATGCCAATCTGTAGTACAACATATACACAAAAGAAGGGGAATTGGAATTGTTTACTATGTCAAAAAATTCTTCCTGCTAAACATGATGCATATCCTGCGGTGAAATTTAGAGATGTTCTCGTACAGCCATCTACAAGTTAGTGAAAGTGTGAAACTATACTATGAGTAAAGTAGAAAACTAAGCTCAGTGAGATACGCCCACTGTTCACCACTTTAGTTTCCTTCCTACTGAGCAAGTTAATGGTTTCGACGCAACTTTAGAAGTAAAGACAACTATCGGTGTCCTATGGTGAGGGGTAGTTCTAACAATAAACATTTTTAAGACAAAAGATAGTTCCTGAAAATTACAGAAAACTCTCTGACTTTTCAAAGAGTGCTTACTTTTGGGACAACCCATATTGAAAACCAACATTTTTGGAATGGAGAGGGTATTAAAGAAAAGACAAAAACAATTGAAAAAATGGAGATAAAATCTATGGAAGAAGGAAAAAATCCCACATGTACAGCAAAAGCATGGAAAAACTGCAGTTTCAGGATTGGTTTTGGACTTATCCAAAAAAAGAGGCAAAATCCATAGGCCCAGAGCATACCTCAGACTTGAAAATAGCTTGAGGTTAAGATGTGTACCAAGTGAAGCTTGATGAAAAAAGGAAGCCCAATGGCTTTCAGAGAGTGCTTTGCAAGGAGAGACGTACGGAGAAAAGATTTAGGTTGCGGCAGAAAGTTCAAAAATAGCAGCAAGCAATCTGGATACCTGTTATAATATCAGCAACGGAGAAACATCGATCATCAAATATATAAAACAAAAAGTAAAATGAGAAAAACAACGAATTTTGATCATTTTGACCGATCATTCGACAATCCAAAAATCTCAATGGCCTAGAATCAAAAGACCCCCGCCAAACTGAGGGACCTATTCATGAGCTGCAAGATTTTACCCTACAAGCGACAGCAGCGAAGGCAAGGTCCTCGAACAAAATAACAATAAGTCAAATTTTTTCCAAACTAATGAACCCAAAATCCTGTTTATAAAATCTTCAATCACAAGCTGCCTCTTCCATAATGTATATTGGTAAGTGGATTGACTTCCTTGATGAGCTCATTGAAACACAAAAAGCTTAAGATGATTCAAGTGAACCATCCAACTCACTTGAGTGCAAACCCTGAAACAATGATTTAACATGCATATGAAAATTAGGTTTTAACAGAGACAAAAACATATCAGTAAATCAGCAGTGACCAGTGTAGTCACACTCGGGTATATGTTAGACAAGCAATAAGTGGTTGCAATATAACATGATATTCCAAAATAACCATGCCAATACCCCTTAACCATTTTGTTGTGGAGATCAATACAACACGAATTCTTAAAATAACAGTTAGTGGCTTCCACTGCCTATGCACATCAGATTGGTTCCACCAAAAAAAAATTCCAGCGTAGGCCAGCAAGAAACTTAAACAGGAATGACTGAACAATACCAAAAAAAACATCAAGGTATAAAGAGATAACATGCATGATGCAGAATAAATAGATGAAACCCCGTAAATAAGAAGTTGATCTGTCAGCAATTAGACACTTGAGCACAGCAAGTTGAGTAGACTGTACAGACACTAAACGACATATGTAATACAATGTTGAAATAGCTAAACATAAATTCAGTAGCTCTTGCAGTTTCAAAGAAAACATTTCACAGATATCATGACAACAATCATGAAAAGATGTGTCACATCAAATCCCGCCTAAGAGATTCATATATGCGAAGTACCTGGATTGCAACTTTTGCAAGAGTGGAACGAAATAGTTCAACTCCATAAGTGATGGCTTTTCAAGGGACAGCTGGTGTTCAATCTTTCAGCACAGTAATCAGAACAGGTACAATTTCAGGTATGAATTCCATATGCTTCAATCCTATATCACCAACCATCCTACAAAAGTACAAGCCATTAGTACAACCTTATTCCACTAAAAATAAGAGGCATTAGGTAGAAGAAATTAACAACACAATGTATACAAATGGAAAAGCATGGCAAAAAAATTGCATCCTATAAATCCTACAGAAAAAAGTATAAACAGAAGAGAATGGGAAAAATGTCACAATCGCCTTGCTCTTGGTTGTAAAATGTCATCACAGCAGCAGCGCAATTGTGGACGTTAGTCTTTTCGTTCTTAAAACTTATGGACTACAAACAAGAAACCTGTATGAGGTATGTGAATATTGTATACCACAATCCTGAAGAGTCAACATGATTATCAACTTCAAGAATTTACTCATTAAGACGTATGTAGAACATGAATGGACACCAAGTTTTTTAGAAACAAAAAAATTGCATTTTTACCAGTTCCACGACAAAACGGCCTCAACTATAGAATATGGGTGTGTGGAGACAAAATTATGCGGTACTACTGTTATTGTCTTCAAGGTCATTTCTCTAAACTTCTCTCAAATTTGCATTAAAAAAATTAAAATTAATCACCAAACTGAATTAAAAAGTTATCCATTATGAACAAAGGCCCAAAAAAGTTCACTTAAAACAAAACAAAAAAAGCTTAAAATCACATTTTTCACTATCTGCAGTGCTTTTAAGGTCACCTTACCCAGATATTTTGAGTTTAGGTCCATATTTTTACATCTTAAAATTTGCGAAAATTTCTAATCCAAAAACTTCCAAATAAAGCTAATCAAAATATCAATGAACATTAATCATACAGAGTCTTTGAGAAATTTTGTTTTGCCCGAACACACCCTAAATGAAACTATTAGAAGCGGCCTTCTTCGCTCACGAATAAAAACTTATCAATGAATTTCTTTTCTTTGCTCATGAATTCTCTGAGAAACAATAACAAGTAGGGATGGCAAGCTCACCCGAGACCGATGGATACAAGAACGAATCTGCACTGATAAGGGTGTTTGTCCCAATTTTTCAACCGTAGCTTTTGGTTTCTAATTTGAAAAATCTAGCAGGTTTAGTTTCAGTTCTCACTTGAGCGTCAGAATGTCTTTTGCAGCCCCATATTTGAATTCCCAACTAGGCTTACGTTATGATCCTTAGTGCTTTATGAAACTGATGAGTTTAGAGCTATACCCTCTTTCTGAATACCAATTCAATCGAGAACTTTATTTGAATGAAAACTCAACATACGAGATTCCCAAACCAAACTGATCTCGGCTGGATATGGTTAAGTTAATGTAAGCGGGTTCCTGAACCAAACCAACCTCCATTGGATATGGTTATGGCCGGTGTAAGCAGGTTTCTGTACAGGTTCTGGTTTGGTTACAAATTCATGGTTCAGTTTTGTTTTGTCAAAAGATCGGGCTGAACCTACCTATTGGCATCCCTAAGCCCACAACACAACACTGGCTCAGAAAAGCATATGAGAACTACTGCACTGTGCTGAAACATAAACAGATTATTGTGCTGAAACGTAGACAGAAGCACGGAACACAAATTTAAGGAAAGAATTCCCAAAAACAAGAAGGAATAGGCAAAACCTGTGAGCAACCTGTTCCGTCATCTATCTCGACATAGACAAAAGATTATTCTTCCAATGCTATCCATGCCCCTTCACTTATTTTACCTTAAGAGACCCTTTGGATTGTGAGAAAGGGAGAGAAAGAAAGATTCGTGTATCAAACCAAATCTCACCAAAAGTGACGAGATTTGGTGAGAATTACAAATGGACCACTAAATATTCATCTATTATCTTTACTTCTGACCTTTTCTCACTATTCTCAGCTCATTTAGTTATCCAAATAAGTCAAAGGACTCTACTTTCTTTTCTTTTCTCAACCTTAGCCACAATCCAAAAGGGCTATTAGTATGATCCCAACTTATAAACATTCTCCGGGCACTATGCTATGATGCTATCCTCAATACTTGCGCTCAAACCAATCATTGATATGATTTTCTTACCAACTGGCTACACTTGTATGCAAACGTATAAGTCAACCAATTAAGGAAAGTTTTATCATGACATAGTATGTAACTCAAAGAACCTGACACCTAGGAAGTTGCATCAAGAAACAGAACTCACCAAAAGCCCAGACTTTATAAAAATTCAGCTCAAACCAATCTATTTCCGGAACTTGTGCTGATTTAACGATATCTAAGTGAATGAGTTGTTCGACATAAATTGTTCATATCAAAAATTATTCAGTAGAAGATTGGGTTCATACCAAAATCATGAACAGAAATCATTGGGGAGACTGTAACCGTTGAGAATTTGAGACCCCCTTCGGCAATTGAACAGTCACCATTGACGTTGGGTTTCTTTTATTTGCGAACTGAAACACAAACCCTGAAACCCCGCATTGCTCGACCAAGCGAGCTTCCAACGAGCACAGTCGACGTCGTCGTTTCGATTCTAATCGGCGGGAAAGGTACGCTACAGGGTAGAATGAGAGATTGCGTCGAAACCACTTTCTACGACATCGTTTCTATTTATTATGGTTTTGATTCAGTATATCCAAACCTATTTTAAGAAACATAAATTCATTCAGATCAAGTACTAATTCATTTTTAAATAATGTGAAATTCTTACATGATTTGTATTATTCCGTGTTCTACAATATGAATGTCTTAGATCATGAGAATATCATTTGGATAGATAGAAAACTTATTTAGAATTCCTTAGAGTTGTTAATGTAGAAAGGGATATGATTCAATGTATCTGAGTTCATTTCAAGAAGTAGAAATTTGTTTAGATTAAGTACTAATATATACTTTATTGACAAGATATTCATACATCATATGTGTTATAATAATTTGTACAAGAATACTGTCTCGGATCGTTAAATAATGGTTTGTATAGATAAAAAAACGTCTTTGTAGAGTTCAAGAGTTTTAGAATGCAACGGCGTCGTTTTTGGGTCATGACATAGGTTGAACCTATGTCATGACGTGGAAATTATTTTTACAAGAGGAAAAAAAATTCGAAAACCTCAAAAACCCCTTTTCCTCCGGCAACAAACACACCATCACTGAGAACGCGGCGAAGCTCTCTCTCTCTCTCTCTGTGCGTGTGCGCTTATTTCAAAATGCTGAAAGCGTAACGCTTATTTTTCCATTCGTTCAACTATAATTCTGTTTTTTTTTTTTTCAGAAACTATAATTCTGTTGCTTTGAATGTTGTTGTCTTCAGGCAATGATAGAAGAAACGGGAGGATTGAGAGCCCGTCTGTTTCTCGTAGGAAAATCTGAATTGGTCCATTTCAGAATCAATGAATTTTTTGAAGCATAGAACTACGTAAATCTCAATTTTTTAGATTCGAACCATGTTATGTTTGATGTCTACGCCATTTTTGGGTTCTTTTTTTTTTTTACCAATTAGGAAATCTTTACTTCTAAATCAATAAATGCAATAAGTCAGTTTGCGTAGCCGAAGAAGTCTAAAGACGTCATTCCATGTTTGTAGGTCCTCATGAATGCTTGTGAACTGGTAAATCAATTCCTTTATATTAATGCATGAAGCCTTTTGAGTTTCAATTTTTGACTTTTTTGTTGCAGGTCCAAATAATCCAGCAAATAAATCATGAAGGAGAAGTTAACTGAGCTCGTTACATGCCTCAAAACCAATTTATTATTGCCACCAAGACCGTTAGTGCTGAAGTTTATGTTTTCGATTATAGCAAACATCCATCAAAGCCGCCTTTAGATGGCAACTGCAATCCTGATTTAAGGTTGAGGGGCCATAATACCGAAGGATATGGTTTATCTTGGAGCCAGTTTAAGCAGGGTCATCTGTTGAGCAGTTCAGACGATGCCCAAATATGCTTGTGGGACATCAATGCTACTCCTAAGAATAAGGCTCTGGATGCTATGCAGGTATTTAAGGTATAAATTTCTATGTTTGTAGCGGTTACCTCATGCTTACTCGTTGCCTCTATTGTACTTGTGCTCTCATAGTTCACATCGCGCTTTTACAAGCTACAAGAACTGCAACTTTATTGAATATCAGCATGCCTACAAATCAGCAGACCTGATTGGTCATTTTGTAGTGAGCTGGTTAGGATTGAAACTCATATTTTAAACTCCCTTCCCTTCAATTTTTGGATACTTACCAAATGTTGTTGATATTTCACACATCTGACCCCACAGATATTAGCAAATTTTTTGAAAGACCGTCACTAGAATCAAAACTACCTTTCTATAATTGCCGAATGCACTCTAGGTAATTGACCTCGCTGTTCAAAAATCCTGGCTATGCCCTTAGATTGAATTGTCATCACGAGGGGGTAAAAAGGTGTGTGCTTTGTTATATCCAGTTCTAATACGCAGAAATCAGAATTCGTTATGTGTCGGGCAGTTCCATTGAACTTCTGCAGTTGTCATTATATGTGATATATGGTAATTGCTGATACAGGTTCATGAAGTTGTTGTAGAGGATGTAGCACGGCATTTGAGGCATGAATATTTATTTAGTTCGGTTGGGGATGACCAATATCTGCATGTATGGGATGTCTGGACTCCATCGGCTGACAAGCCAATCCAATCTGAAGTTGCTCATCAAAGCGAGGTACATATGCATAATTCAAAGTTCAGAAGTCCCTTCTGCATTCAGGAGCACCGGGCACATATAGCTGCACACATACATCCATATAGCCTATGATTGTGGCCTCGGTATGAATTTTAAAGATTTGATATATGTACATGCTTTGATGACTTTTTGAGGGTGTCATATTTCGCTAACCTACCATTGGATGAGAAGATAACGATGTTGTATTTGTCATGGGTGCCAAACATCTGTTAGGTTTAACAGTATTTCAGGGTGAAAAAAGAATGGTTAGATCAGAAAAGGTTGCTATCTCATCCATAGATGTTAACGTGTACTTGATATCAAGCACATTGCATTTTATAACTCGAATTAGATGGAATACCTGTGAAGCTTTTATTCGCTCGATATTTGGGATGCATGAGAGCATCAATTGAACTCTATGGTGGACATGGCACAAATGTGTTTCTGTTATCCAGTTACAGACTCAATTGCTTTCTCGGTGTATCATTTAAAGCATGCCAGTATGCTTAGAGTACATTTGCTAGGGATGAAAACGAGAGGGAAAAGGGGCGAGGGGCAAGAAGAGGGATCCATTTGCACTCTCTTTTGTGTTTGGAGGGACAACGTAAGGGAAAGGACTACTAGAGGTGCGATGACTTTCATGTCATGGCCCATAATAGTTCGTACCACCAAAACCGGGATGCAAACTAGAAGGAAATGGCTGTTATTTTTAATGAGTTGTTCGTCCCATAATAAAGTGTGTCTGCTTTGTGTAAATTGACTTTCTTTGATTGTTGCACAATTTATCAGTTCTGGTGGTAAGAGTCGTATCACATGAAACAATCTTCTCTTTGCTATTGCGAAGGGGTTATGAGGTTAATACTGGTTGAAAATGATTAATTACTTAATCTTTATTGATTTTGTGTTAGGTTAACTGCTTAGCTTTCAATCCCTTCAATGAATGGGTTGTGGCAACTGGATCTACCAATAAGACTGTTAAGTTATTTGATCTCCGCAAGATCTCCAGTGCTCTCCACACATTTGATCGTCACAAGTGAGACTCCTCCTTTTTGTTTTGCTTTAAACTATGCACCATTGGAACTCTTGCAAATTTTATTTTGTTCCGTGTATGTAAGCATGCATTAATTGACAAGATGCATCTATGGAACTCATTTTTTGCTTTTTACAACAGGGAAAATTTTATTTGTCATGAAATGGAATCAAGCCCAATAAACTCCCTTAAATGAAGAGAAATCAAGGCTATGAGTGCCAAAATGACACTAGCAAATTAAGAAATATTTTGTTGCCAACTTGCCGATAAAAATAAAAAAATAAAAGATGTTGCCAAGTTCGGTGACTTTTATGAACCAGATGAAAAAGCTGATTTAAATGCATTATAATGGATACGTTTTTTTTAATAAAATCAAGTAATAGTCTATTTTTGTTTGTTCTCACTTCTCACCGTGTAGTGTAATGTGATGCTGACTTCTTGAAGCATTGGTTGTACTTGTTAGGATATTTAAATAATAAATCTGACTGTGTACTTCTATAAGCATGCAAATAACAATGGTTTGCTTGCCTGGATTATTTATTTTGAATCTCTTTTTTCTTTCTTATCCAGGATTGATGAAGAACAGACACTAGAGAATGTTGAAGACGGCCCACCCGAGTTGGTATTCATCCATGGCGGGCATACCAGTAAAATTTCAGATTTCTCATGGAACCCCTGTGAAGATTGGGTAGTTGCTGGTGTGGCTGAAGATAACATACTTCAGATCTGGCAGATGGCAGAAAACATCTACCATGATGAGGATGACATACCGGGAGACGAATCAACAAAAGGTGCCTAGAGATCCCAAATTAGAGGGAGCTCAATCAGAAGCCACAAAAAAATGACAGAGTAGGAGCATCTAGGTCTTTGCACCTTTTGATGTCGCTTGACCTTTTTTCAGTGTATATTTGACACCTTGTTTAAATGTTGTTAAATCATGTGCCCCCAGCGGGCAAATACAGTGCTCAAGAATGGTTTTAATTTATTGATTGCGGTTTTGCCTGAATGTTGAAGCTGGTATTCTCTGTGGATTAGGCATCATTGTTCAATTATTAGTTTGGTTCCTGTCAAATCCTCCCAGCGGTCATCAAACAGACTTTCCATAGTGTTTTGCTCACGTACAGTTTTTGGCCTACCTTCAACCCTCGAGTTAAAATTTGACTATTAGGAACTCATCTATTCAATGGTTAATTTACACATCAATGGTACCAATACAAGCCGCTGCTTACTTTCCATCAAATTTGTTAACACTTTCCATCAAATTTTTTAACAGTTGATTAGCATATTAAGCATACAAAGACTAATAGTCAATATAATATGCCAAATTGCTTCAATAACTTTGGAACAAGATTGATCAAAGACAGCAGTGTATGAAATCAGGCATAAAAGATAAATCTTATTAAAGCATGCAATTCCAGAGAACAGATGGTTCTCACAATCCATGTTACCTTAGGTACAATGTACAATACACCTTGTCATAACTTAATGACAAACTATCTAGGCTACAGTTGCCACCTTCTATGGCAGAAAAACTTGGGAGGTGAAAATATCAAACAATTTCAGTGCGAGGAATCAGGAGGCTAGTCTGTAAATGTGGACAGCCTATGGTACTAAAAGAAAGCAATTTTATGGCCGACCTGTGCTATGGTATCTTGTGTGTACAGGGCAAAGGAGGCAAAAGGTGTGAAGTTTCTTCTTGAAACAAATTGCGGAGGCATGAGAAATTCCTGTAATGCTACAAATATTTCTTTCTACTAATACCCGTTGGAACACCATAACATACAGGTGAAGCCCCTATCAAATAGGGGAGTTTGCAAGCTTTGCGAGCTTGACCCATGAAAGAACCAATCTTCGCTCTGTGTTTACAACGGTCCTTACAGACTTTTGTCAAGATTTTCCAGCACAGTTTTTCTTGACGTTTTCTTCTTAGCGTTTCCCTTGGTTCCAGTTATCTTCATGGAGTTGAACTTTCCTGTAGCTAAATTGCATTGAACACAACCCAAGGAATCAGTTAGTCTTTCTTCTAGGCAACAATCAAATATGGCCTTGGCAAATCAGTCAATGTCCTTGTCTGTCACTTCCCACAAATTAGCAACTATGACAGGAGAACCTGCTAAGAGATAGCAGAGAGGAGCACCTTGTGGAGTGTAACTACCATTTAGAGATAGAGATCCACTGCTGCAACCCATCAGGAGGGTAGCGGCACAATTTTGAAGCTTCTGAATTTCTTTCTCGGCAATAAACTGCAACCCTGAATCACACATAAACAATCAATCATTCAATACTGGTACAGTAGAACAGAGCGTGGTCTAAATAGCGCAAGTAGAGCAAAAAAAGACAGAATTTTCATCAAAGATACTTTGAGACAGATGTCATTTATTTGTTCGTACTAATGTTTAATTTTGTTTCCAATTGATTGGGATCAATGCTTAGCTTGTGTGGTTTCAATATAGTAAGGCTTAAAATTCGAACCAAAAAAAATAAACAAAACCAGATTAATAAAGAGAAATGGTAATGGTTTTGATCAAGCACATACCACGTCCGTGACCAAAATAAATAAATAGGTCATGGCTTCTTAAGGCGACAACTGACTCTTCAATTGTGGGTGCGGTTCCTGCCTTCCCCTGTACAAAAAAATCAAATACAACGTCATATGAAGAGATGGGAGAAATCAATACTATACTCCAATGTTCAATGCAACGGCCCACAAAAAGATTGAAGAGCTGCATGCATTGGCACGGATGGGAGCACATCATTAATAATTGCTTGAATATGCAAAATAACAAGCCTTTGTATACGAGATAACGAGAATAGAAGTTCGCTGCTTCTTTTCTTAAATAATATTCTTACGAAGAAACAATACCAGGGAATTACTTCCAAGTTTCTCTCCCTAAAAAAATCTTCAAGTTTACCCTGTGTGCCATTGAGATCACCACTGGGATTCAACAAATAAAAAGCATCCAGGGGATTTATCAACGGGAAGATACCAGCATTCTTCGCATCATGCTCCTGGAATTGACAGCACCTATCAAGTATGGCAAAGATGCTGCCAATGGAAGGCCTGCGGTAAACCTCCTGGTTCCTCACTATTGGTGAACTCTCCCATGGAAGCATCTGCAAATGTCAAACAATCAGTTTCATATTTGAATGAACCGGAGTGTGCCACAGGAAAAAGTAAAGACAATGAAAATTGCCACATGAGTTCTCTAACTGCGAAGAGTTGCTTAGAAGCATAAACAGGCATCTTGTGGCAGCAAGTTGGGGTGTAGGGAAGGGGGTGGGCAATTGGTCCTGTGTATATCCATTACGAATTTGGAATTATTTTAACAAAGGGCACAATACATACACCTCTGTTTTACGTATATAAAAGGCTAAATTCTCAAAGTGTTCCAGTTCCAGAAATTTGATGTTTGAACAGCTGCGAGCAATTGGGCAGGACTTCATAGATAGTTGTAGTTAATAACACCCACAGCTTTCATACATGCGTTTCTTCCTTTCAAGATAAAACCCAATTTACCCTCTAAAATTTTCACAAGGGAAGCAATAACATTCTGATCACCAACTTCAAAACATTTTCCAAACTGAAACAGTAAATTCAATACCAAAACAATATAGGAGTATATGAGACAAACACAGGTAAGGAACAAAAATCCAAAGACCCACCTGCACATCAAAATCTAGCACTAGAATTACAGGTTCTCTGTTTAGACACTCTCCCTCGTCAACTTCATGTCAGGCTTCAAGTGTTAGTTTGAAGGCCCTCTTGGACAGACTTTGGACTTCATGACATGTACTCCCTCCGTTCCTAAATAAGAGCCCCACTTTCTCTCTCTTGCCATTTTTCAACGAATACTTTAATTCGGTGCGAAAAAATTTGAAAAACGATACACGGAAGTACTTCATCTTTTGATTTAAAAAATGGCACGACTTTTCGTACTGGACCATTATTTAGGAACGAAGGGAGTATCAGACAATGCACCAAGCCTCTCTTGATTACAGCATCCAAGGAAACACCCGTTGCCGAGTATTAGCTGCAAAATACATTCTTCACTCCCACATACATGCTTAGGGATGGCAATATTGACCGAACCGATGGGTAACCGAACCGTAACCACTTTTTTTCCCCGAACCGTAACCAATTTTTTCCCCGTGGGTGCGGGTGTGGTTTAGATGGATGGAAAACCGAACGGGTTCGGTTCGGTTATGGGTTTACCTGTGAACCGAACCTATACCCGAACCGAACCGAAACATGTTAATTACATAGGAAACCCCTTATTTTATATATACATATTACATAAACCCCTTAGGTACTTGATCGTGTCAAAATCAAAATTATTATAACCCGTAAAATGAGTAAAATGGATTTAGTAGTAAAGCGGGAGTACGGGTGTCGAACCGCAGGGACTAAGTGTTACTTTCAATTTTAAAACCGATTTCCACAGTGACTTAAAAATGAAGTTTTTTTGTGATTTTAACTTAGAGCTAATTAAATAAAAAGAGATTTAAATTTTCTGTTTTTTAGTGAATTGAGAGGAAGCTTAGGGTACCGGTTTCACCACTAACTTTGCATTCAATGGTCTACAAACTTTGTAACAATCTCGTGACTACACCAATTAATGTGGTAGTGATGTACTCCTGGCTACAAGCCGAAGTACTATCGTCCAGAAATTCAAATATAAGTGAGCCAAAAATAAACCATCTCAGATGGGCACGGCCTGTCTACGCTAAACTAAGATCATAGGCACAGCCCGTCTCATCTCAAGCAAGGCATAAATTTAACTCGCTTAATATTTGGTAGCTTGAAAACAATTGCATAACCGTTGTATTTATAATCACAGAAAATAAATACAACATACACTGAATTTTACAATGAAATTTATTTGAAACAAAGTCTGGATTATACAATCACCACATTTCATTGGTCTAGCCACAAAATATATTTACAAAAGAAAACAAACCATATTTACAAAGCTAGGGCTTACCGACACCCTAAGGAGGGGTTTAGTTGGCCATGGAGACACTGATCATAGCCATGGGAATGGCAGTAAAGCTTCTGGGTTTTGCTGAGAATGGGAAGGGAGTATTTTCTTCTCTCTGGTTTCGGACTCTTTCTCCTCCTCCCTTTTGAAACCAAATGATGTCTTTTATAGGCAAATGAAGAGAGAGTCAAAGTAGACAATGGGCAGAGTGGGAAATTACTATGCAATTGAATAACAAATCTAAAGGTTTGGTGTGTCAGGCAATTGCCTTCCTCCAGATATGCTCCAATTGAATATGTCCATGGGATTGATTTTAATAATCAATTGGTGCGCCATTGTGAGTCCCTTTGTTGAAAATCAATCACAGAGTTCCACCAAAATTTGAGTAATCAGCTCCACCGGGTCTGCGATCACCTCGACTAATTTTCGAAACGGAGTCCGATCGGGGCGCAAGAACAGTCAATCTTCTTATTTTAATACCGGGAATAAAACGGTATATCTCTTGTAATTTTTGTGCTTGGCATGTGTTTCGTGGGACGAAACAAGATATCATCTGGACTCCGCAATTAAAACTCCATTAATTTCCATTTTCCAATTCCCAGGCGTGGCCATGATTTCTTTGTTTTTCCTCCACTGACATGTACATAACTCCACCGACATTGATAAAATAAATCAATGGGTTGTCCACCCACATTCAAATTGGCAGAGTTCGGTCAGTGGTAATTCGGAAGGTAGGCTGGGAAAATGATCCAGTGTTGCGCTCATACGTGACACGCAATTCTCTCGATTTAAGGCCAAAAAGTGGTATCCTGTCCTCGGAACCTAAAATCACAAAAACACAATAACAGACATTAAATAATAATAATAAAGGACATAACAAATGTATGTTAGGCGGCCTAAATGTATACATTTCGGCACTTATCAGTACTCCCTCCGTCCCAATTTGTTTCGCATGTATTGGGAAATGAAAAAATTAAGGAAACATCATGATTGCATTGACTTTTTGATAATTTTACCATTTTACCCTTTTACCAGAATATAGTACTATCAAAATTATGCAAAAAATAAAAAATAAGTGGGCCCAAAATGTTTGCCGCAAAAAATGGAGTCACATGATTTGGGTTAGATGGAGAGAAGAATGGCGCCATAAGTTGCCGCCAGATTTGGTCTACCACAACACGTTTTTCCTTACAAATCAAAATTTTGAATTTTGAATTTGATTTCCTTCCCTGAGGAATGGAAGCAGAGCAAAAGGACACATGTGACCGGTGGGTACTGGTGGGTCAAAATCTAGCCAATTGTGCTCTGGAGCAACATTTTTAATTGTAAAATAAATGAGGGGCAAAATGGTAAAATATACATCCAAAAATGGAAAGTTTTGAAATATGCAAAACATTTTGGGACATCCCAAAAAGGAATAACCGCGGAACAAATTGGGACGGAGGGAGTATATTTTAAAATTACACTTTACCTCTCGTATATATATGTAAGATATTCACACGTTAGGTTTTGGTCTCACATTCTGTACATTTTGAGACTCTCTTGACTGATATTTTATATATTATATATTATAGTCTTGAGTCTCTTGACTGATATTTGTAGTCTCCTTTTGTTATTTTTTTTTTATGTTTTTTCAATTTTTTTGAGATAATAAAATATCCTAAACTCAATTTATTCATGTTTTAGTACGGTTTGGGGCGGGGCGGGATGGGTGCAATTCGGTTACCCAAATGGGTAGCTATTTTTTCCTTCACAAAATCGGTTACCCGAAATTACCCGTACCCCGAATGGTTAGGTTATGGTTCATCCTCTCCCTTTTCCGAACCGAACCCGAACCGAACCGAAACCCTTTGGGTTTGGGTGCGGATCGGCCAAAACCCGAACCGATCCGCCCCATTGCCATCCCTATACATGCTTGGCACCTCCTAGGATAACTTTAATGACCCTCATGTGCATCCACTTTACATTTTACCTTCAGATTATGCACGAGTTTCCGTAGCACTGCCTCCTGCTGCTTGCAACCAGAAAATTCCCCCCAAAGCAAAAATTTCCAAGGACCAAACCACAAATCTCCCAAATTGCTGAGCCATGGACAAAAAAAAAAATCGTTATTCCTGCCTCAGTACTAGCTATTGATTGCATTTGAAAAATCTGACAAGTGACATAATTTTGTACAGGTAATAAAATTAAGAACTATACTACAAAGAAGGGTATGAAGCTTGGGTGAATGAGTGGTTCATATCAAAATTATTCAGTAGAAGATTGATTGGGTTCATACCAAAATCATGAACAGAAATCACTGGGGGGAGACTCTAACCTTTGAGAATTTGAGACCACCTTCGGCGATTGATCGACCATGCGAGCTTCGAACGAGCACAGTCAACGTCGTCGTTTGGATTCTGATCGACGGGAAGGTACACTACAGGGTAGATGCGAGTGGGAGGGAGAGATTATGTTGAAACCACTTCGACGACATCGTTTCTATGTATTATGGTTTTGATTCAGTGTATCCAAACCTATTTTAAGAAACGTAAATTCATTAAGATCAAGCCCTAATCCATTTTCAAATAATGTGAAACTCTTACATGATTTGTATTGTTCCACGTTCTACAATATGAATGTCTTAGATCATTAGAATATCATTTGGATAGATAGAAAACGTGTTTAGAGTCACCTAAGAGTTGTTGATATGGAAGGGGATATGATTCAACGTATTTAAATTCATTTTAAAAAATAGAAATTCGTTTAGATTAAGTACTATTATATGTTTTTTTCACAATATATTCATACATCATTTGTATTATAATAATTTGTACAAGAATACTGTCTCGGATCGTTAAATAATGGTTCGTATGAGTAGAAAACGTGTTTGTAGAATTCAAGAGTTTTTAGAACAGCAACGGCGTCGTTTCTGGGGTCATGACATAGGTTCAACCTATGTCATGACGTGGAAAATATTTTTACCAAAGTTAAAAAAAAAAAAATTCGGAAGCCTCAAATACCCCTTTTCCTTCAATCTGTACGTACAGAGAAAGAGAGCGGGGAAGGGAGAGCGACCACCACCACCGGCAGCACCTCCCGCCTCCCTCTCCACCTCCACCTCCACCTCCACCTCCGGCATCGAACACACCATCACTGAGAACGCGGCGAAGGTCTCTCTCTCTCTCTCTCTCTCTCTCTCTCTGCGCTTATTTCAACTAGGGTGCCAATGTCTGAAATCCTACTTGAACAGGTGAAAGTGTTTTTACTTACCGATTTTAGGGTTTGAAATTGAAATTCTTTGAACCCAGTTTTGGGGTTCAAGAAATAGGACTTCGTCCTTATACGGCTTTTGCCGCTTTTTTCTGACTTGAAATGTTGTCAGCACAGTAGTGTCCCTAATCTTGCTCTGAACTTTCTTTTGGTTGGGTACTAGTTTCAGGAGATACAGGGCATAATCTTGCTCTGGATTCCAAATGCTCTTAGTGCGTGGGTCCAAACTACGGCACAAGGTTTCCAGTCCAAACTACAAACTACAAAGGCGAGCCAGTTGGCCTGTTGGACCGGTTAGATTTTTTAGTGGTTTGCTGCCTCCCTCATTGACGCAATATTTTCTTACGGAAAATGCTAGTAACACACTAACACTGGGAATAGAGAAGAAGAGGACCAAAAAAACAGTTTTCGAAGCTCTTTTAACACTTTTCAAGACACTGTAACACATTCGGAAACTGTGTTTTTTTATCATCTCCCTCTTTTATTCACAAGAATCACAGCCCAATAGATTGTTTTTAGCATGTTCCTTTTCTCTTTATTGTAAGTTTGTAACTCTTCGAACTTGGAAATGGTATAACTCATTTCCCATGAACTTGAACCTTTTGAACAAGTGAGAAGAAAATAGAATCAAAAGTTTGATATCTTTGGACCTGTTGTGGGTTAAAATCCTGTGGGGAGGAGTTTGACTCTAATTGTGTTTGGTCAGAATGGGGTTCGGAGTGATGTACATTCTGCCAGGGTATGACCCAAGAAAATTAATCTCAAAATTTTTTTTTGAGGGGGACATGGAATCTCATAATTGGTGATGATTTCACAATTTATCAAAATTATTCAGTAGAAGATTGGTGTAACATGCATAATTGGTGATGATTAATCTCAAATGAAATCCTTTTCATGTCATGTCCCATAATATTTTGTACTACCAAAACCGGAAGGGAACTGGAAGGAAGTGGCTGGTATTTTAAATGACTACATTGTCTTTAATAAAATGTGTGCCCTTTGTGTAAGGGCCCAATGGTAAAATATCACATCATTCTTGCTTTCCTACCTGCTAAAAAGAAAATTGTCTCTTCTTTGATTGTTGCACAATTTTGTTGGTTCTGGTGGTAAGAGTCGTATGAGATCAAACGATCTTCTCTTTTGTTTTGCCAAGGGGTTCTGAGGTTTATACCGTTGAAAATGATTCATTACTTAATATTTACTGATTTTTTGGTTGGTTAACTGCTTAGCTTTCAATCCCTTCAATGAATGGCTTGTGGCAGCTGGGTCTACTGATGAGACTGTTAAGTTATTTGATCTCCGCCAGATCTCCACTGCTCTCCATACATTTGATCGTCACAAGTGAGACTTCTCTCCTTGGTGTTTTGCATTAAACTATGCACCATTGGAACTCTTGCAAATTTTGTAGTGTTAGATTTCGTTACGCATGTGTGTCTGTAAGCATGCATTAATTGGCAAGATGTATCTATGGAACTCAATTTTTGTTCTTACAACTGAGAAAAGTTTTCCAAGTAAGTTGGAGTCCAAAGAATGAGACCATCCTAGCTTCTTGTTGTCTTGGGTGGAAGCTTTTTTTTTTTTTTTATCAACTCTTGGGTGGAAGCTTATGGTGTGGGTTCTTAGCAGGTTTGTAGCTTGTTAGTATTTTTTTTGGGGTAAATTACTTGTTAGTATTTTTGTTTTACCAAAAAAAAACTTGTTAAGGCTATCAATGTAGACTAAAGCCAAGGGGGCGTGAGGGAAGCCGGTATCGAAGGTCGCGAAGGCTTCTCCATATCGCGAGGAACAGCTCACTTATTATTATCGAAAGAGTTAGATACCGAAGGCCAAATTTGAATGGACCAACCGGCGATTTTCAACAAGTCTTTCTTCATTTTTAGAGCAAAAAGCGGAACTACAAGAAAGTTTTCTTTATGTTTATGGATGACCAATTCATTTTCCATTATAGTTGGGAGACTTTACCCAAGAAATGGGTAAAAAAAAATGGAAAGATCGGAACATGGGGTTTAGCGAACTCAAATGAACCATCAGAAGAGATCAATGACTTCTGTTCAGAGATTGCGACTTGAAATTCACCGAGCGCTTCCTCATAGCCTTTAGCAGTACTACTTTTGCTGCCAAAAATATTGATGTAATGTGTGTCGTTTGGATTGAAAGTTTGTTTGTGATGAAATGGAATCAAGCCGAATAAATTCCCTTAAATGAAGGCTATGATGAGTACCAAAATGACACTAGCAAATTAAGTATCATGCAGTTATTTTGTTGCTAACTTCGTTGATTTGTATGACCCAGATAGAAAAGCTGATTTAAATGCATTAATGTGTTGCTGACTTCTTGAAGCATTGGTTGTTTGGATACTTGGATCTAGATTATTAGGGAAATAATAAATCTGAATGTGTACACCAGTATAAGCAGGCACATAACAATGGTTTGGTTGCCTGGATTATCTTATTTTGCATCTCGTTTTTCTTTCTTATCCAGGATTGATGAAGAACGGACACCAGAGGATGCTGAAGACGGCCCACCCAAGTTGCTATTCATCCATGGCAGGCATACCAGTAAAATTTCAAATTTCTCGTGGAACCCTTGTGAAGATTGGGTAGTTGTTAGCGTGGCTGAAGATAACATACTTCAGATCTGGCAGATGACAGAAAACATCTACCATAATGAGGATGACGTACCGGGAGACAAATCAACAAAAGGTGCCTAGAGATCCCAAATTCGAGGGAGCTCAACAGGGAGACGAATCAACAAAAGGTGCTTGGACATCCCAAATTAGAGTGAGCTCAACCAAAAGACACAAAAAGATGACAAAGTAGGAGCATCTAGGTCTTTGCACCTTTTGATGTCACCTGACCTTTTTTTTCAGTGTATATTTGGCTCCTTGTTTAAATGTTGTTAAATCATGTGCCCCCAGCCGGCAAATACACAAGCTCAAGAATGGTTTTAATTTATTGATTGTGGTTTTGCCTGAATGTTGAAGCTATTATTCTCTGTGGATTCCTTGTCAAATCTTCCCACTAGCCATCAAACAGATTCCATAGTGTTTGGCTCAGCTACAATTTTTGGCTTAAGCTTCAACCCTCTAGTTAAAATTTGACTATCCCATCTGTCATGATAGCTAATATACATATCAATGGTACCAATACAAGCCACTGCTCATTTTCCATCAAATGCTTTTACAGGTGATTTGTAAATTAAGCATACTATCATATGCCAAATTGCTTCAATAACTTTGGAACAAGATTGATCGAATACAGGAGTTGTATATGAAATCAGGCATGAAAGACTAATCTTATTAAAGCATGCAATGCCAGAGAACAGATGGCTCTCACGTATCAGTCATTGTACACTTCTCTTAGGAAGACAAAACAAGTGGCAATACAAAAACTTAATGAAGCTATGATTTGTGGATGTAAGCCTATATTTCACAATCCAGGTTAGTGATGTTACCTTGGGTACAATGTACAATACACCTTGTCATAAATTAATTACATGAACTATCTAGGTTACAGGATATTGTCGCCACCTTCTGCCGCAGAAAAACTTGGAGGTCAAAATATAAAACAATTTCACTATTTTACTGAGGAATCAGGAGTGTAATCTGTACATGTTGACAGACTCTGGTGGTAAAAGAAAGCAATTTTGCTAGCAATATGGCGGACCTGTGCTACGGTATCTTGTGTATACAGGGCAAAGGAGGCAAAAGGTGTTGAGTTTCGTCTTGAAACAAATTGCGGAGGCATGAGATTCCTGTAATGCTACAAATCTTTCTTTCTACTAATACCCGTTGGAACACCATAACATACAGGTGAAGCCCCTATCAAATAGGGAAGTTTGCAAGCTTTGCGAGCTTGACCCATGAAAGAACCAATCTTTGGTCTGTGGTTACAACGGTCATTACGAACACTTGTGTCAAGATTTTCCAGCACGGTTTTTCTTGAAGTTTTCTTCTTAGCATTTCCCTTGGTTCCAGTTATCTGCATGGACTTGAACTTTTCTGTAATTAAATTGCAGTGAACACAACCCACGGAATCAATTAGTCTTTCTTCTAGGCAACAATCAAACATGGCCTTGGCAAATCGGTCGATGTCCTTGTCTGTCACTTCCCACAAATTAGCAACTATGACAGGAGAACCTGCTAAGAGATAGCAGAGAGGAGCACCTTGTGGAGTGTAACTACCATTTAGAGATAGAGATCCACTGCTGCAACCCATCAGGAGGGTAGCGGCACAATTTTGAAGCTTATGAATTTCTTGCTCGGGAATAAACTGCAACCCTGAATCACGCATGAACAATCAATCATTCAATACTGGTACAATAGAACAGAGCTTGGTCTAAATAGCGCAAGTAGAGCAAAAAAGAAAGAATTGTCATCAAGGATACTTTGAGAAAGATTTCATTTTTGTACTAATGTTTCATTTTGTTTCCAATTGATTGTGATCAATGCTTTGCTTGTGATTGAGTTGGTCCAAATATAGTAAGGCTTAAATTTCCAACCCCAAAAAAGAAAACGAAAACAGAAAAATAAAGAGAAATGGTAATGACTTTGATCAAGCATACCACTTCCGTGACCAAAATAAATAAACAGGTCGTGGCTTCTTAAGGCAACAGCTAACTCTTCAATTGTGGGTGCAGTTCCTGCTTTCCCCTGTACAGAAAATTCAAACATAACGTCATTTCAAGAGATGGGAGAAATCAAATACTGTACTCCAATGTTCAATGCAACGCCCAACAAATAGATTGAATAGGTGCATGCATTGGCATGGATGGGAGCACATTGTTAATAACTGCTTGAATAAGCATAATAACAAATCTTTATATAAGAGAACATAAGTCTCAGCTTCTTTTCTTAAATAATCTTCTACCGAAGAAACAATACCACAGAATTACCTCCAAGTTTCTCTCCCGAAAAAAATCTTCAAATTTATCCTGCGTGCTGCTGAGATCACCACTGGGATTCAACAAATAAAAGGCATCCAGGGGATCTATCAATGGGAAGATACCAGCATTCCTCGCATCAGGCTCCTGGAATTGACAGCACCTATCAAGTGTGGCAAAAATGCTTCCAATAGAAGGCATGCGGTAAACCTCCTGGTTCCTCACTATTGGTAAACTCTCCCATGGAAGCATCTGCAAATGTCAAACAACCAATTTCATATTTGAATGGACTGGAGTGTGCCACGGGAAAAAGTAAAGACAACAAAAAATGCCACAAGTTCTCTAACTGCAAAGAGTCACTTAGAAGCACAAACAGGCATCTTGTGGCAACAATCATTCTTCACTCCAACTTCAAAAATTTAATAATACTCTGATCACCAACTTCAAAACGTTTCAAACTGAAACAGTAAATTCAATACCAAAACAGTATATTTATGTGACACAAGAAAAGGAAAGGAACAAAAATCCAAAGGCCCACCTGCACATCAAAATCTAGCACTAGAATTACTGGTTCTCTGTTTAGACACTCTCCCTCGTCAACTTCATGGAATGCTTCAAGCATTAGTTTGAAGGCACTCTTGGACACACTTTCGACTCCATGACATGTATCAGACGATGCACCAAGCGTCTCTTGATTACCGTATCCAATGAAACACCCTTTGCCAAGTATTAGCTGCAAAATACATTCTTCACTCCCACGTACATGCTTGGCACTTCCTAGAATAACTTTAAGCAGATCCTCTTGGGCATCCACCTTACATTTTACCTTCAGATTATGCACGAGTTTCCGTAGCACTTCTTCCTGCTGCTTGCAACCAGAAAATTCCCCCAAAAGCAAAAATTTCCAAGGACCAAACCACAAATCTTCCAAATCACTGAGCCATGGACAAATAAAATCGTTATTCCTGTCCCAGTACTAGCAATTGATTGCATTTGAAAAATCTGACACATGACATAATTTTGTGCAGATAATAAAATTAAGAACTATACAACTGATGAAGAGAAAAATTCAATATGCATAGTAACAAAATAGTAACGACCTTTGGATAGTAGAAAGAAGGGTATGAAGCATTTTGAGATAGAGAAGACCTACCTCAAAAATTTGCTAAGGCGCTGATCAAGACTATTTCTCTGCGTCCACCATAGAGACCTGTTATCTTTTGTATCTTCTAAGTGATGCATTGAAGATGATGAAAAATTCTCCTCCAATATCCTTTTAAACTCTGGGGCTAAATCATCAACCACGTTGGATCCCCAAGGACAGTGCCAGCGTTTGGCAAAAGATTTGTCTTCAAATAGGATCCCAGAGCTAGACCTTGTATAAACATCAGTAGCTTCTGTCCACATTATGCCGTATGTTTTAGTAAGCTGCATCTAAATAAGATTACAAAACTTTGCTCTCCCCTTTCCCACAATGTTGGTCCTTGGGGATTCCAACTTTTCTTAAGAGACACACAATTGATGAATTAATACTCAGATTCAAATTAAAAGCATTTATCTCCAGTGTAAACTATTGGTTCCCACTTTTGTTTAAAGCATAATTTCGAAACTAATAAAGTTATCCTTTGACTTTTCAAAAAAAAATAATAATAATACTTACATTTTGGGGCAACCTAAAAATTAAGAGGACAAAAACTGAGGGATGGAGGAGTGCATTTCGATTTCCAAAGTCCTCGAAGTTACCTTCTAAAATTGAATCCACTGGTAGAAGTAAAACAACAGGTTGACAATCTGAATGCAAGCGAGATAATAGGATCCATGCAGGAGAGGAAGGATATCCTAGCAATTCTGTCAATAAACTAGCAAAAGCACCTCCAAGCAAACTAAGACCGACAATTGTTGTGCAAGGAAGACTTTGGAAAAATCTTAGCACATCTCCTTCAAGATCATGGAACGTTTCAGGTGCAAGCCTGTAGCAGGAAGGAGCAAAGGAAAAGGCAATTATTAAGCTGTAAGAGTGTTTTGAACCAATTTGCTACATTCTGATCAAGGGAAGCCAAAACCTGAGTAATTTGAGCCTTTCTGAAGCAATAGAACTCGAACCAGGACGGCAAAAACCCTGAGTGAAAAACAAAAAAAGTACAACGTAACTTCTTGAGTAATGGCAGGCAAAGTATCCAAGAGAAGAGGGGGAAAACAGAAAGGCTTCTCAAGAGGCCAATCTGTAGTACAACATACACACAAAAGAAGGGGAATTGGAATTGTTTAATATGTCGAAATTCTTCCTGCTAAACATGATGCATATCCTGCAGTGAAATTTAGAGCTTTTCTTGGACAACCATCTACAAGTTAGTGAAACTATACTCATGAGTAAAGTAGGAAACTAAGCTCAGTGAGATGCGCCCACTGTTCACCACTTTAGTTTCCTTCCTATTGAGCAAATTAATGGTTTCGACGCAACTTTAGAAGTAAAGACAACTATTGGTGTCCTATTCTGAGGGATAGTCTCTAACAATAAACATTTATAAGAGAAAAGATAGTTCCTGAAAATTACAGAAAACTCTCTGACTTTTCAAAGAGTGCTAACTTTTGGGACAACCCATATTGAAAACCGACATTTTTGGAATGGAGAGGCTATTAAAGAAAAGACGAAAACAATTGAAAAAATGGAGAAAAAATCTATGGAAGAAGGAAAAAAATCCCACATGAACAGCAAAAGCATGGAAAAACTGCAGTTCCAGGATTGGTTTTGGACTTATCCAAAAAAAGAGGCAAAATCCATAGGCCCAGAGCATACCTCAACATCAATAGGATCTTGGACTTTTTGCTTCCCACTCAGACTTGATAATAGCTTGAGGTTAAGATGTGTACCAAGTGAAGCTTGATGAAAATAGGAAGCCCAATGGCTTTCAGAGAGTGCTTTGCAAGGAGAGACGTACGGAGAAAAGATTTCAGTTGCGGCAGAAAGTACAAAAATAGCAGCAAGCAATCTGGATACCTGTTATAATATCAGGAACGGAGAAATGTCGCTCATCAAATATATAAACCAAAATACAAAATGAGAAAAACAACGAATTTTGATGATTTTGACCAATCATTCGACAATCCAAAAATCTCAATGGTCTAGAATCAAAAGACTGCCACCAAAGTGAGGGCCTATTCATGAGCTGCAAGATTTTACCCTACAAGCGACAGCAGCAAAGGCAAGGTCCTCGAACAAAATAACATTAAGTCAAATTTTCCAAACTAATGAACCCAAAATCCTGTTTAAAAAACTCAATCACAACCTGCCTATTCAATAACGTATATCGGGAAATGGATTGTCTTCCTTGATGAGCTCATTGAAACACAAACAGCTTAAGATATATTTCTCTACCAAGAAGAAAGAGATTTGACTCTTTCTAAGAAGTGAAACTAGAGTGAAAATGATAACTAATTTTTCTTGGTAATACATGGCAAATTTTAAAACTACAAACAGGCATGAATATCTTTAAATGGCAACTATTTCATCTCAGTTTCCAGAATATGAAGAATGGCAATACCACCAATTCTCTCTCACTTCACAGCCTTGTAAATTTAGCCACTGAGTAATGAATATATGAAGTCCTAAACACCAATTGAGAAGCATACTTTCAAAGAGAGACAGATAATTGGAGAAACAACATTCTTTTTTTACGCCAATGTTTAAGTTGACCGTTTACCATTCTCCTTTGGTATAGCATGGTTTTGCTTATTTGAGAGGGGTCCTTCATCCCTCTCTTATTTTTCTTTCTGGCTCTCTCCAATCTCAATAAAACTACTATTTTAAACAATAAGAAACCGAAATGTGAGAGAGAGAGAGAGAGAGAGCAAGTTAAACCTTTTGGACAAGTACAGGAACTTCACGACTGAGAACAAAGGCTAGCATCATCCAAGATAGGACAGTTGATATCTGGATGTGGGTGAATGTGCGAGAATTGGTTCTGCGAGCATTAAAGCCAAAAGGAGAAAAACAGCAATTAATAAAACAAACGCAGCAACAAAGCAAAATTCAAAACCAACATATACTCCTATAAGAATCCGGTACATGCATGGTAGGAACTATAGCTCCACGAAGGCAAATAGGCAAAGGTCATTTTATCAACTAAACTGCAGAAGGTTGTCTTAGTTTAGTGACCAGTAATTTCCACCACAGAAATGGTAATTTTATCAATAAATGCCTCCTAGTTACACAATGTTGCCTTCTTCTTGGGGAGGAAGTAAAGCATTTTAGTTATCGAAAAACTATTTCATCAAACGTACAAGATTTCAGCAAAAATGACAATCAAGAACAAATATTTATTGTGCAAGAATTTGTTCTAATAACTGAACAATCAGATGCTTTTGTGCTAGTTTTGTCAAGGCTTCTTGCAAA
Organism: Vaccinium darrowii; assembly: GCA_020921065.1. Classification (NCBI taxonomy): domain Eukaryota; kingdom Viridiplantae; phylum Streptophyta; class Magnoliopsida; order Ericales; family Ericaceae; genus Vaccinium; species Vaccinium darrowii. The sequence goes on along the minus strand of CM037152.1, from coordinate 48,799,838 downwards.
TCTTACCCACACTGCATGTGATATAAGGGTAAACTGCATCGATTAATTTGCAAAAGTAGAATATGTGTTCCGAGTGTTCGCACCCATTTAGACAGGCATTACAAGGTATCATGGACAGATAAATGTTGAGACACTAATATACCTGGTATCCTTGCAAGGGTAACTCTTTAAAGTAAACCAACATAGGTTGTAAATTACTGTGGCACGTTCAACAGCTAATGGATCTCCTGGGATATCCTTCCCAATCATCTCAAGCAAGACAGTGTGCGGAACAGGAGAATTTCCAGAAAAGAGATTCCTGCTGACCAGCACAGATATGCTTTTCAAAAACAACTCATGCGCTTCATGAATTTCACCACGAGCACCTAAGCATTTTCCTGCATACCGACATATCACGGAAATATGATATTTTATGCAACAGAATATAATCAGTCCATGAATAAACAACTTTGGGGGGAAAGAAACGAATTTACGAGTTTCCACCCCCATACCTATGCCTGTGAGGACCTTCAGTAAAAGCCGCCTCCGGGCAAACTCCCATTTCATTTGCACGAAATCAGTTATGGAGCCAGATTCCATAAATTCCATAGGAAGACAATACCAACACTTCATTTTGTTGCAAATGCATGTGACTTTACATCCGGAGTCTGCAGCAGGACTTTCACTTTTCAAAAGTGGGCCTTCCTGACTAAGGGCATCTTGGAGAGCAAAATGTTGTTCATTGTTTGAATTCTTAGCAAGCCCTACCTGTACGTCACAGGGAATATTTTCAATAGTTCTTTGCGAACGATATCTGGACCGAGTAATCCTTGAATTCTGGTCTGCCACCAAGCATTGTCCTTGCAGTTGCTTTAATGCTCTCTTAGTCTTTCTGGCCTTTTTGGCTTCAATTCTCATTTCTGGTGCATCAACTTTGGAAGGGAACTCCCTAATATCAGAATGATTCGTTCCAACAGCATCATGAACAATCATGATCTCAGAGCCAATATCCTCAGCATTACTCACTGAATTTTTCCACTCAGAAAGATTAAGCTTGTCCAAAGCTGATTTGTAAAGAGTTTCTGCACATACAGAAAGCTTTTCTGTATATTTATCACGACGACTTCTGAACAAATCTCCCAAGTGCAGGTCAATGGTAACTTCAAAGATCAATCTGCATTTGAAGCACGAAATGGTAGTGCAGCAATCTGCTAGTATTTGCTTTGCGCTGTAAAGCTCCTTTTCTGCCAAATACCATAGCCTTTGCTTGCGGTACAAAATCCCTGTAGAAGTTTAGACACACAAAGTAAATTTGACAGTTACGGCACTTTTTCCTTGACTATGAAGACAATCCACAGACAAAAAGACTAGAAAACAAGAGAATAAAAGGTTTGTTTTTATACCTAGAACAGAGGAAAATGCAACTTTGAAAAGAGGCAAGTCTTGAAAACTTGATATGCTTTTCCCCCACAGCAAAAGAGTTTCAGCCTCAGATCCATCACCAATTAACTCGTAGATGATTCCAACCTGTATTAAACTAAATTCTTAAATTGCACCAGTCACAAAGCACACAAATCAAATTAACATCAGAACCGAAACATTAAAGATACAAATAGGTCAAACCTGTAGAATGCTTTCTAGATAACACTGAAGTACATTCCATGGAGTAAGAATGCAGCCTTCCATTTTAGACAAAATATTATCAGGTTCCCAAACCGCGGTAGCTACTGTACTATGCATATGAAAACTACTGAGACAGTAACAACGCTTTTGAATAATTGCTCCATTTTCATCATAAATTTCACTCTGCTGCTCTACAGAGTATCTGAATTTCTCTTTCAAGAGTTTACTGCGTAAATGGTGCGCTTCTTTGGCATACGAAAGAGCCTACATAGTTGGAAAACTTATCAGAAAAGTAGAAGCAGCAACAAGCAAAAACTCAAGTGCGCTTAGAAGTTCCAGAAGGAGAAACATAAGTCACAAGCATTCATTAACCAAAAAATTGTGCTTTATAATGCCGAGTGTGGGGAAAGACTAAACTAGGTGGGGATTTCAAGATTCATTTTGCGCGGGATCCACGAACATCCAAAAGTCCCATTCTAGGTATAGGCCTCCTAATAACTTCTACTTTGATTTGAAAACTTGAAACCCAGCCCTCTTAACTCTCCATACCTCTAAGAGATCAAATCCGTCATGGTATTGAGTAAATCAAGTTCATGAATGAACTCTGCAAAGATAAACTTTGCATAAAATTGGCACTAAGTGTGACAAAATCTACTAGAAGTTACCTCGATTATTTGTCCGTTCGAAACCATTCTTCCACACAAATCATGATAGAGATGCGCAGCCAGAAAAATTGAACCGGTGCAAAGAGGAACCTAAAATAAGAAAAATCTTCCAGTTTAACACGGGCAGGAATATCCATTTAAACTGAAATGGGGCAAATCCAACTATACCAATTATCAAAAACATCTTACCTTTGAAGTGAGATCCAAAGCAGCTTGCTTAACTTCATCAACTTTGATGTTGGGTGGGAAAAGATATTCAATGTTACCAGAGCCATGGGAGAAGTTGGTTAAAATGAAGGAGAAGTTCTGCTGAAACCCCACTTCCAGCGCCAATGATCCACTCATGCTACTTTTCCAGAAATTAATAGATTTGGAAAATTCGCCACAATGCTGTGACAAAGTTGTAATGAATCCCTCACTCACAAGTGAAGCACAAAGGGCATGGCCAAGCCTTCTGTACTGCCACAGCAAGGCCAAAAACTTCTCTGGTGGAACATTCTTCCTTTTAAACAATCTGATCAACAACTCATATAGGTGGTGGTGAAATTTTGTAAAGCCCTGGAGGTGCAAAATAAAATAAGGTAGTTAGCCAGGAATACTACTTTATCTTAATAATTCCCTGCAGAATCTAAAGGCACAATAACGTTATTGGAATTACCTTCATTGATAACATATCAACTACATGATACAACACAATCTGCATGTTTTCGAGAGCCATATCACACTCGTTGTCCACGAGGCAACAATCAGGCCTCAACCATAGGTTAAGTGCCGCTTGAATATCTTCAAAAGGTTGCTGTTTGGAACAGAAGCCAAGAAAATAAGTTCAACAAAAGAACATTTTTTGTAATATATACACTACCTGAAGATATAACACCATCCATACTGATTAAAAAAATTGGGAACTAGCCTTTTAAGCAAAAAACCTTGGAGTTTGGTTCAGCCTCATGGATACAGAGTGCACGCAAGGAATATGCCACAGCTAACTGATGACAAATTGGTAAACTCTGCAGAACTTTTCCACCATTCATGTCATTCTAGTCATGCAACATATACAACAAATGCCAGGAGAAAACAAGTAAGATTTCAATTTAACAGAGCATTTCATAATTGGGAGATTTAAGAGCTCAGAAATACAAAACTAGAGAAAACTCACCATCATAGATATTACATCTGACAAATACTTAATACATCCCTTTAGGCCTTCGATTCCGCTGGCCCTTAATACTCGTCCTTTTGCAATCAGACATTTACATTTCTGTAAACAGTTATCATCTGCAACATACACCTTTTCTACGAGGACATCTATGATATCCATTTGCATCTTCTGACACAATGCTGGGTACAAAGCACTCATGTCTTGGTATGCTAAAAGCTCCTGAATTTTAAGCATGACATGGAAAAAAATATCTCCTATCAGTAAGGGCATCCTCATCTCACTACTCAATTTAACTTTTAAGTTAAATTGAGTAGTCAAACTCCCAAAAACAGCCACCATCAGCCTCTCTACTCCCACTCATCAAACTATTTCAAATTTGGTGCGGTACTGTTCACGCACCAGTTAAACTTTTTTTTTTTTTTTTCCGGTTTCTGCCTCCTTCGTACAGGAGAGGAGGAGAGAGGGAGAGGAGGTGGTGGTGGGGGGGGGGGGGGGGGGGGGGGGGGGGAGGGGGGGGTAGGGCCACGTGGCGTTATGTGGGTGGCTGGGGGGGGAAACGGTCAAATAGTGGGGGTCCACTTCCTTTACTGCTGTACCGGCTACATCTCCCCACGTGGGGAGATTTATTTGTTTTAGGGAGAAAAGTTTTTTTTTTTTATAGATTTGAGGGGAGTAGTTTAATATAGTAAAGTTAAAATAGAGAGTCTTATTTTGTGAGTTTTTGATAAAGTGACTTGCTAATTTATAAAAAGTGTTTTTGAGGTTAAATTTGGTGAAAAATTTGGGTAGGCAGATAAGGATGCTCTAAGCAAATAACATCAGACCTCCAAGTTGGGGATATAAAAGCAAAAATCATAATGAAACTATATGCAATTTAAAACGCTACAAAAGTTTCCCAAACCTGCTCTAATATTACGCTAAGTGACCTTGTTGACGCCCTTTCAGAAGATGACAACAAAGAATATAAGGTTGTAGCAATACGCTCCGTATCTAGCACCGTAGAAAGTTTACATTCTATCTGAAAAACAAGCAAAAATCAGCGCCGGAATGCAAATAATAGAAAAGACAGCAAGAAGCTTCCAGATGTCTACCTTCACCCACTGCTTCACCAAAGCTGCAGGACTTGGCAGCCTATTGAAGACATTTTCAGCAGCAGACCATTTTTCAAGACTATAGCCCATTGTTTTGCTCAACTTATTATGGATGTTACCTTGATAAAGTAAATCAAGAAGAAATGCACTTTTTGCACATGCTTCACCGACAATATTCGTAATAGCATCTTCTGACACATCACTGCATAACCTACTTGATTTGTTAGCAAAAGACTCACAAAGATGTGAAACACAAGTCCACGATGCCCTACAACATAATTTCACTGCCACCGAAGCCTGCAAAGAAACATTGATGATTGAAGTGGAAGCCAAAGCCACAATGCAAAAAAATATACAATACCGTTCATGACCCAAGTACCTCTTTCACTTGCTTATTCCTGTACAGAGTAACCCCGACATTGTAAAGAGAGGCAAAGATATATTTTAAGTCATTATCTCGAATCCAGTGAAGAGAAATAACTTGCTTAACAAAACTGGCACTCTCCTGTAGTAAGCAAAGGCAAAATAATTAGCTAACGCTAAAGCAAGCGGCCTTTTTGCAATTTCATGGGAACCGAAACTAACATTGAATGAAAACAAAAGCCTTTGCAATTTCAAATTTAATGAATAAAGCATTGGAACCTTGAGGTAAAGTTTAGTCCTGAAGGAGAGAGTCAAGGCAGCCACAGCTACACTGAGTACTGTATTTTTGTAGTCATCAAAATTATTGCTCTCCCACTCACATGCACTGCATCACAAAGAAAAACATACTCTTAGTTGTGTACTTGATTAAACTACACAAACCAACAAAATACATTTTAGCCCTGCATTAGTACTCAACAGGTTGCTTGTCTTATACTCATGAAAGTCATCTCAGCAGCAAATACTTAATTGGAAAAGCAATAGAAGAACGATAACAAAGATGAAATTTTTTTACTTGTGACTCAAAGTCAAATATATCAGACCTAACAATCCAACCTCCAATAATCTCGACCATTTTTCCTCCGGCAGTTATATAGACCAAGATAGAAGTGATCTAGACTAGAAAACTATTTCGTATCATACTTATATTTATGGTGCGTTCAGTTGGCTGTTTCATAAAAAAGATGTTTGGAAAATAAATGCAAGCCATCCAAAACTTCTACAGAGCTAACCGATTCTTTGTTCTACCTGTTGCAAAAAAGAAACACGTCGATGAATTGATGGAATGCATCCTGGATAATGCTTAGCTTGGTCGGAAAGGAAGAACCTTCAGTTTCAGCAACTATCTCTTTCCTTGCAGAATTTACAAAATCAGCAAGTGGCTGGCACAAGAATTTCAGTGCATTACAGTAGGACAGAATATGCTGCTTCCCATTCTCCACTTTACAGACTCTAGAGGTGTCATGATTGGGTTTTATTTGAGAATCTATTTGGCTAATAGCATCTACAGAATACTGTAATTCAGCAGTAATAGGCAAACTAATGGCTTTTCTTCTAGTGGGAAAGTAACATTTCAATCTTCCAATCAAAGCTGCCAAATCATTGAGCAGATCCTCCTTGTCAATCAAAAATGCAATCCCAGATCCATCCTTTGTGCTTCTGGAAGTTATGCTGCCGCCCTGTTTTGACTGATCATTCCAGTCACTGACAAACAACCCAGTACCAAAAAGTCTCAGAAGCATATCATAAGGAGGCAAAACCTGTGGAAAGAGTTGCATTATACTCCATCACAAATTGGTACGTTTCAAAAATGCACAAGGACATGAGTGAAGGGATGTGCATAGTGCCGTATTCGGAGGTACTAACAATAGAGTTGACCAAAAAATACCTGACTGCATTCACCTGCTATATTGGTTACATATGTTGCGAGAGGACAGCACAAACTTCTTGTCACCGTTCGACATTTATTAGCACAATAATCCACAAGCTCCATAAAATATATTGTCGTGTTTTTCATTTCAGCCTGCACAGCACAACTAATAGCATCATTAGTTTCAACAGTCAGTTTCAAGAGCTAAACCATAATTCCAGTGATTGAAGCAACAAACACAAATGGTATATTTCCTAAAAGCAGTAGATTGCAATCTCATTACTCCAATCTAAAGAAAAGTCTAACTATGGAAAACTAGACTTCGATGAATTCATCTAAGCTCAATCTTAATCTAACTGCATTCTAACCTTAACGTAATGGCCATAATTATGTGCTTGTACCGTTGCACTACATAGGAATCAAACTTAAGTCGTAAAATGTAACCAATTTGGCTAGTCGCTAGTACTTACTAACTGGCTAAGTTGTAATTTTGTAATGCACAAATTTACAAGATTACCTTACATTCACCAGCCATAAAATCCAGAACAAAGGTTAATATATCACTGATGGATGATGACTGGTTCCCTTGTACTGAGAACAAAGAAGAGCATATCCTGCGAGCAAACTGTACACAAAATACGAACAAGTGAAAATAATCAGTATTCGAAATCATGCATGTTCTGAAGCCAGAACCCTTAAAAACTGCAATAATTTAAAATAGCTCACCTTCTGCAGTTGATCTTTCATAACTGATTTTGAATACTCAGCAAATGTTGCTGAGCAGAACTCACGCACCAGACCACTGTTGAAATTCATAAGCTCTCCAACCAAAAATAAAGTGCATCTGTTCAGATATGTGACGAGCACCCTGTGCATCTTCTCATATGCACTTGCATCTAAGACCCTATAATAATTGGATAGTGTTGAACCTAGTCAGTTAATTAAATCATCTTACTTTAACAGTATTAATGTACGTTAGCTGCTGAGCAAACTACCCATTACAGATCTACTCAAATAGAATTGTTGGATCCGATGGGGTGATGCTCCCTCCAAAAATTTAAAAATAACCAGGTAACATGTTAAAAAATGGTCAGCTAATTATAGAACTTTATCCGTTTGCACCACAGAGCTAAAACCTGTGTTTCATCAATGCTCCAGTGTGCTCACTGCTCAACAAGGGCGGAGGGAATAAGATACCAGTGGGGTCACTTGAGCCTTTCACTTTGATTTCTCGCACGGATATGTTAAAGTTTGGATCCAAATTCTGTTATTGTGACCTCCGAAAGATCTTTTCAAGAGTGGATAATCGATAGTAATACGAGTGAGGCTATCACACATGATTTCCACGAGACAATAAGTCTTTAGACTGATTGTAAAGTAAAGTTGCGTTAATGAGTATATATTTAGCTTATAATTAAGATATTAATCTAGTTATTTCTTTGGATTAGAAAATACAAACAATAATATGCACATGGAAATAATTTTTGTCCCCGCTGACTAAAAATTCCAGCTCGGCTCTTGTGCTCAAAGTATCTCAGAAAACGCATATTTATCTCAAAAGTATATTTCCATAGAGAAAAACACACCTAAACCATGGCGCGGCCTCGTCAACCAAATCAATCACCTTCCTATAGTCCCCTTCTTCCTTACTCTGACTCATGTAAACACAATTCACAATCGTCACCACAATCTCCACAACCAACACGGCAAAATCCTGATCCACACTCTCTTTTCCCAAAACTGGAACATATCCTCCCTTCTTCCTCCCCGCCTTCTTCGAACCATCACCACCAATCTCAATCCCCCTTAACCTCTCCAGCACAAAAAAACCCTCCACTTGCTGCATCACCGTACTTGCCCCACGCCTCCAAGCAATGCATCAACCGAACCCTCTGGACGTGGACGGCGTAGGGTTTGCACTCCAGCTGCGAAGAAACGCAGTCCAGGCAGTCGAGGCAGAGCTTGTAAGTGGTGAATAATTCGAGGGCGGATTGGTCGTCGATTTTGGGTGTTTGGGAGAGGCGTTTGTGGAGGAGGGAGAGGGAGCGGTTGAGGAAAGGGAGGAAGCGTTTGGCGAGGGATCGGACGGTGGAGGTGTGGGTTGAGGGGGGAGGGTTTTTCGAGGGGTTTTTGGATTTTTGTTTGGGGTTTGGTGCGGTGGTTGTGGGGTTTAGGTCGGTGAAGGGGTGGAGGTAAGAGGAGAAGAGGGGGTGGATGTGGTGGAGATCGGTGGAGTTGAGTTTGGTGAGGAGGGAGGAGCCGTCGTCGGAGTCCATGGATGTGGATAGAGAGAGAGAGAGAGAGAGAGAGAGAGAGAGAGAGAGAGAGAGAAGACGATGAAGAGGAGGAGCAAAATCTGGAAATGGGCGCCAAGGTTGCCGCCTGGGAAATAATTCAAAGTGGTGGGGTTAGCGTTTTGGAGAAGGAACGAGGCTCTGTTAAAAGGATAAATTTCACTTACCTCCCCTGAGGTTTTGTAAAATGCGCGATAAATCGATTTCAATATGAGAAATACTTTGCTTTTATTTTTTTCCCTCGATCAGATATGGGAAATGCTGATTACTCATAAAATTTACCCAAAAAATTATGCAGAAACTGTTTCAACTTTCAACGTACCCATTGTTTTACGCGTGTTTTAGCTAAATACTGTATTTGAGACATAATGGCCTTGTTTGGATAGGTTTTTAAAGAGTTTTCGAAAAAGTCATCCTCTCTCTCTATCCACTTTTGACTAGGGCTGCTCAAAAAAACCGGTGAACCGTGAATCCGGTCCGGACCGAACCGATCCGTACCTTTTGGATTTTAACCGTGGATTAATGGTCCGGACACGGATTCAAAAAATAAAAAACCGTGACTTTTGGATCGGACACTGATTTTGATTTTGAAACCGTGGATTAACCGATCCGGACCGTGAGATTTTTATTATATATAATTTTATCGCTTTTATAATTATAGTTATATAGATATTGTTAATTTAGCAGACTTACGATTTGGTTGTACTGTTGTAGGAGTTATGGTGTGAATATTGTTATCTCTATAAAATCTAGGGGGGTAAAGTGTTATAAGTGCTACTACATATACTCTCTGTTTGTGAGTGAACTGGAAGTAACTATCTGTTGTTGTCTTTGTGAGTGAACCGGAAGTAACTATCTGTTATCTTTTGTGGTAATATAAGTTTGTGCCTTTGTTTGTTCAGTTATATAACTATCTGCCTTACTGCTTTTGTTATTTTTTTATTGGGATTTCTAATTTTGAACTTTCTATTTAGTGCATTTGCTACTTGCTACTGTCTTACTGCCTTTGTTTGTTGTTTTTTCCGAATAAGTTGAAAATCCGCGGATTAATCCGGAACCGATCCGTGACTCGTGGTTCAGATTGGAACCGAACAGTGAGACTTTTGGATCGAACACGGATTGTATTTTCAAAAAACCGTGACTCGCGGATTAGGATTGGATTCATGCCAATCCGGACCGATCCAGACCGTGAGCACCCTTACTTTTGACCGGCAACTATTGTTTAAAGGGAATTCACTTGGCCATTGAAATTTGAAAAAAGTTTGTCATTGACAAGAGAGAGGTCACGTGGTGCGTGAGAGAAGTTTGCCATTGACAAGAGAGAAGTCCGTCATGGTCCCACTTCATTGTGTGTAATAGTAAGAGAGAGGACAATGACATGGGTTTTTTTAGTGAGTTTTTGCCCGTCAAAAGTAGATAGAGAGAGGGGAAGACTTTTTTGAAAATTGTTTGAAAACCTATCCAAACAAGGCCAATGTTTTTTATTAGGTGCTTTGGCAAAAAAACGCAGAACTAGTTTTTTTGATTTTCATTTTTTTATTCTTTTTTTTTTTTTGCATTTGTTAGTTTTGCGTGAATTTTTTGTGGTTTATTGATTTATCTCAACGAGATGAGTCAAAAAAATATAAAATTATGATCGAAACTAATATTTTTAAAAATAAAGCCGAAAATAAACCAGATTATTGGATTAATTTTGGCTTTATTTAAAAAAAATAGTTTTGGCCATAATTTTATACTTTTGGGATTCGTCTCGTCAAGACAAATCAGTAAACCACTAAAATATGACGCAAAACTAATAAATATATATAAAAAAAAAAGACAAAACGAATAAACCAAAAAACTTTTTTTTTTTCTCCCAAAGCATTATTCAAATAAATTTTACATTTTCCCCCCCCTAACATTTTGTGAATCACTTGTTTGTGACGGCGAAAGAAATTGAAAATGTATAAACTTATGATCGAAATTCAAATTTTATAAAATAAAGACCAAAATTTATTCAAAATATTATTATTTTTTTATTTCGACTCGTTCTTTTTACTTTTTTGCATTCATGTCCGGCTTCTAAATAGATAAATAAAAATTCACCATTCCCTTTCAATTACCCATCCAATTACTTGTATCTACACCAAACCAAACCAAACATACATGCCATGCATATCCGCTCTTCCACGTTCCACAATACCTAACTTAAGATTCAAAAAACGCACAAAGAGGGGTTATCCCATAATAGGAGCACACGTTCTTAGATTGGGTCGTTCTAATCAATTTTTCCAAACTCATGTTAGGTGGAAACACGAAATGACACTCTTAAGCCGGATCGTTGCAAACAATTTTTTTAAAGTCAGTGGAATAATTTGTCTTTAGCTGATAAGCCCCTAATAGTGTAGATACACGGGCTTATCTACCACATTTTGATCACACACACGCGCGTTTTGGCGCTTTATATGTTTAACGTTGCGCAAAGTGTGTATTGTGAGTTACAGGTAAAAACCGAGCTAATAATGGCGTTTTGAAGCGCCCCGGGAAGCATCCCAACAAGCAAGGGCAGCGTGCCCCATGGCATGGCATCTCCGAGCCTCAGAAGGCCAAGCAACGAAGATTCGGCTAAAGCTAGGGAACTTTCAAAGGCTACCAAACCATTCCAGGAGAAGAGGGATCGATCCCAGTGACTGATGGATCGATCCATCTGAGGATTTCAAGATTCCAGAAAGTGGGGGATCGATCCATGAGAGAATTTCAAGTCAACAGAAAGAGTTGGATCGATCCAAGGGTAAGCATGGATCGATCCAATGAAGGAAAATCTCAAAAAAATGACAGATGGATCGATCCAAGGAAGTGAAGGATCGATCCATAGTGGTGTTCTGGCTACTTTTTGACAGCACACAAGTTGCTTTATGGTGCCACCTTTTTGCGAAATTTTACTACTATTAGAAAGCTTCTAGATGGTGGAGAGTGGATGGGGATATTTTGTATAAATATCCCACTTCCTCTCTCTCCCAAATCAGACTTGGCCACCATTAGATTTTATTAGCTTTTAAGTTTTTTTGCCTTGTCTCCATTATTGTCTTTTTGAAGCTTTCTCTCTCTAGGAACTCATGTAAGTGCTTGGTTTACATTATTTTGTCGTGTTATAATAGTTCTTGTAATCGAATGGTTGTTCTATAAATCTAGTTTATTTACGTTTTTACCGGTTAAATCTTTTGAGTGCTTATACATCTTGTTCTTACTTAAACTCTAGTTTATTGTGGTAGTTAGTCAATTCTCCAAGTATTAAAGTGCTAGGCTAACTTAGAATCCTCACTAAAAACCACTTTTTAGAATCTTTCTTTATGTTCTTTATTTCCTTTATAAAAATAGCCATGTTCTACGTAGTAATGAACGAGTAGTCTGTTTAGGCTCGGTTACGGGGTGATTAGCATCCCGTGACTTAGGTGATTCACTCTCCTCGCCTTAATGTAAACATTGTTTGTTAATCAAAGAGTTATGATTGATTTTTATGTATCAAAATTGCGATTTGTTAATCCCGTTGATCACACGTAGCCAAGGGTTCGTCCACTTGGCACGTGTGATGCTTCGGGCTATGTCAATCAAAATGTTTGTCTAAATGGCACAAGAATCCTTCTCTTTGAGTAACACCATTTCTTGTCGAATGAGTTTAAATACCAAATCTTCCGTTCGGGGTCGTCTAACGATATCCCCGAGCCGGTCATTTTAGAAGAGAGTGAATTGGCCTAAGGCATGGGCGTTGAGAACCCCTAAACCTTGCCTTCTTTTAATTAGTTCTTTTTAAATCCCGTGTCATTCTCGAAGTTAAGAGGATTCCACCCAGAAAACTCCAAAAGCCAAGTTTGCCGCTTCAAGGCTAAACCTACATTCGCGAAACAAATGAACACGCGTTGCGCATTCGGTCTCTGAGGACTCGACCCGGACTTCCGGTATCATGCTACCGTCGACGTAAACCCTACGCTTGGGGAATAATATTGGAAAACAATCCAAAGGCGCAAGCATTTTTTGCGCCGTTGCTGGGGACCCAATGGTCCGCTCCGCGTGAGTTTGCCTCGCGCCACGCCACTGTGAGTATCCCGTTTCATTAGTACATATCGCTTAGGTTACTTTTGTTTAACTAGTATAGTTCTAAGAGCGGATACCTCTAACCAAACAGTTGATTGTTTAAATTGAGGTTTAACGAAGCTCAAGGAAGTATATTGGTTTTTAAATTTCTGTTATATATATAACGAGGTGGCGGAATAGCCCCTCGGAACTGTCATATATATATCGAGGCGGCGGAATAGCCCCTCGGAACTATTTGTGGTGAGGTGGTGGTATAACCCCTCTAGTCTGCTGTTTGGTGTATGCAATTCTACGTGAGAGATCCTAACCAGAAAGTGGTTGAGTTTGTGAATCCTTTCGCCGATATGGATGAGCGTGAACAGCCACCGCAAGAGCAGTCCATGCGATAGCATCTTAATCCCACGCGCCATGTACCACCATCACCCATCGTTTATCCTAGAGCCACTGCCAATCACGTTGTTTACACTATTAAGCCTAATACGATTTCCATGTTACCAGCTTTTTACGGGATGAAGTCCCAATGCCCTTACGATCACGTGAGGGATTTTTTGGACCTCGTGAACACACTTGTCACGGTCCCGGCTGAACTTAAGTCCGCACGCATGAAATTATTTCCATTTTCTCTCAAAGACAATGCACGTACTTGGTTGTCAACTTTGAAACCGCAGTCCATCACCTCGTGGGAAGAAATGCACGATGAATTTCTCAAAAAGTATTATCCTGTGCATAAAACGGTTGAGATGAAAAAGCGTGTTTCTAACTTTGCCGAAAAACCAAATGAACTATTTTTCTCTCTATGGGAGCGATTTAAAAATCTTTTGGCTGCTGTCCCACATCATGGTTTTTCGGTAAAGGACAAGATGCAATTTTTCTACGAGGGCATTTCCCAAGGGACTCGGCAATTCATTGACACCATGTGTAATGGTGAATTTTTAAACTGGAGTCCGCAACAGTGTTATGATTTTCTCGAGCAACTCGCCGAGAACAACCAGTCGTGGGATTATTCGGATCCCTCGGACAAGACCAATCAACCGGCGAGTGCAAGTGCGAATGTGGGTGCGAATCAAGGTGCGGGTGAGCGAGGGAAATACGTGCTAAAAGAACAAGATGATCTTAACTTTAAGCTTTCCCAACTCACTAAAAAGTTGGAAAATTTGGAACTTAAAAGTGTGAAGGAATGTGTGCTTTGCGTGACCCAAGGGCATTCAACCGATGAATGCCCGACTCTTCCGGGTTTGAAGGAAATCCTTCACGGTGGGGTAGCTGAACAAGCAGAGGTGAGTGCCGTCGGTCAACGATATGACCCTTTCTCGAACACCTATAATTCCGGAACCAGGGACCATCCTAATTTCGGTTGGGGGGGAACCAATCAAGGGCAAGTTCAAAGGCCACCCTCGGCTTATAACCAAGGCTCTCGACCACCCCAGGGTCAGAATCAGAGCCAAGGTCAAGCCCGGTACCCTCCGAGTCAACAACAACATGGTTCTAATTTTTATCAAACACCTCAGAAGCGCTCATTTGAAGAAACCATACAATTCTTTATGCAAAGTCAAACGGTTACCAATGAGCAAAATGCTCATGCGCTGAGAGAAATTCAGAGTCAAGTGACTCGATTAACCACGTCCGTGGGGCAGCTTCAACAAGAGAAGGGAAAGTTCCCATCTCAACCACAAGCAAACCCTCAAGGAGTCCATTTGGCAAGCACTACATCGGGCCAAGACCCGAATAATTTTGAGCAAGCCAAGTCGATTTCTATCTTGAGGAGTGGTAAGGAGATTGATAAGACTATCCCTCCGAAACCTACTCCTCCTGTGGTCCCTACTCTTCCTGTGGTCCCTCCTCCTCCGGTTGTCGTTGAACAACCTTCTTCGAGTGGTTCGGATGAGCCACCCAAGGTCGTGGAGCAAGAGCCTCCTATTTGTCCGTTTCCGGCACCTTATCCCCAGAGGTTGAAAGTGCCGGCCAAGCCTTCTTTGAGCAATGGTGTGTATGAGGTTCTAGAGCAAGTTAAGATAAACATCCCTCTTTTGGATGCCATTAGAACCATACCCTCCTATGCCAAATTTCTTAAGGACTTATGCACTGTTAAACGCAAGTTGAATGTCCAAAAGAAAGTTTTTCTAACTGAGCAAGTGAGTTCCATAATCCAAACCAACATAGCTCCTAAGTACAAAGACCCCGGTTGTCCTACTATTTCCATTGTCATAGGGGGTAAGCGAGTTGAGAGAGCTTTGCTTGATTTGGGTGCGAGTGTGAATTTGCTTCCGTTTTCAGTATATGAGGAATTAGGCTTGGGCGAGATGAAACCCACGAGAGTGACGCTTCAATTGGCGGATCGGAGTATCCGTATTCCTAAAGGTCTAGTAGAGGATGTCTTAGTCCAAGTAGACAACTTTGTCTACCCTGTGGACTTTGTGGTTTTAGACACGTGTCCCGTTGCCAATACTTCACCGGCACAAACACCCATCATTCTCGGACGCCCCTTCTTGGCAACTTCCGATGCGGTCATTCATTGTCGCAATGGGTTGTTGAATATGACTTTCGGGAACATGAAAATGGCGGTGAACGTATTTAACATAGGGTCTCAAATGGGAGACGATGATGATGTTCACGAGGTGAGCTTAATTGACACTTTGGTCCAGGAGCACGTAGACACTATCCTATACAAGGATCCACTTGAGGTTTGTCTTACCGCCGAGGAGGCGTCTTTCTTAGATTCACCGGAGGTTGAGTACTTGTATTCATTGTTAGAAGTAGAGGATGTTTGTGGGACGGACACTTGGTATCCTAAGTTTGAAGATTTGCCTCCCATCGAGAGCAAAACTCTTCCGTCTAGTGTCCAACCACCCAAGCTTGAGTTGAAACCCCTCCCAGACACTTTGAAGTATGCCTTCCTTGGTGTTTGCGAAACCTTCCCCGTAGTGATTTCCTCTTCTCTTGAGGCACACCAAGAGTCCGGTTTGTTAGCAATGTTAAAGCGGCACACAAAGGCCATCGGTTGGTCTATTGCCGATATTCACGGAATTGATCCCTCGGTTTGCACACACCACATCTATCTTGAAGAAGATGTGAAACCGTCTCGCCAACCACAACGTCGATTGAATCCAATCATGAAAGACGTGGTTAGGGCGGAG
This sequence comes from Vaccinium darrowii, assembly GCA_020921065.1. Lineage (NCBI taxonomy): Eukaryota > Viridiplantae > Streptophyta > Magnoliopsida > Ericales > Ericaceae > Vaccinium > Vaccinium darrowii. The sequence goes on along the minus strand of CM037152.1, from coordinate 48,784,030 downwards.
GTCTTGAAGTTGTTGGATGTTGGGATCATTTACCCTATCGCCGATAGTAAGTGGGTGAGCCCTATCCAAGTTGTTCCAAAGAAGTCCGGCATCACGGTGGTCAAGAATTCCAATGACGAATTGGTGCCTCAAAGGGTGACCACCGGATGGAGAGTGTGTATCGACTACCGTAAGTTGAATGCGAGCACGCGTAAGGACCACTTCCCTCTCCCATTCATAGATCAAATCTTGGAGAGGGTAGCCGGTCATGCTTTTTATTGCTTTCTCGACGAGTACTCCGGGTATAACCAAATCGAGGTCGCTCTTGAGGATCAAGAGAAGACCACATTCACGTGTCCGTTCGGTACTTTCGCTTATAAGCGCATGCCTTTTGGCTTGTGTAACGCGCCCGGCACCTTTTCAAGGTGCATGATGGGCATTTTCAGTGACATGGTGGAGAAGATCGTGGAGGTCTTCATGGATGACTTCTCGGTATTCGGAGACTCATTTGAGTCATGTCTCGAGAACCTTGAGCGCGTGTTGGAGAGGTGTGAGGAGAAACACCTTATTCTCAATTGGGAGAAGTGTCATTTTATGGTGACCAACGGGATTGTGTTGGGGCACATTGTGTCGTCAAAGGGGATAGAGGTTGACAAAGCCAAAATTGATTTGATTGCAAACCTCCCTACCCCTAAGTGTGTGAAAGACATTCGGTCTTTTCTTGGGCACGCGGGTTTCTACCGCCGTTTCATAAAGGATTTTAGTACCATCTCACGTCCGTTGTGTCACCTCCTCACGAAGGACGCGCCATTCATTTGGACACCCGCGTGTGAGGAGGCCTTTTCTAAGTTGAAATCTAGTCTCACCACTCCACCGATTGTGCGAGCTCCCGATTGGGACCTTCCGTTTGAGTTAATGTGTGACGCAAGTGACTATGCGATTGGCGCCATCTTGGGCCAAAGGAGAGGGAAAGAGCCGTGTGTCATCTCTTATGCGAGCAAAACTCTTAATGATGCTCAATTGAACTACTCCACCACGGAGAAAGAGTTGCTCGTGGTTGTCTTTGCTCTTGATAAGTTTCGATCTTACTTGATAGGGTCCTCTATTGTGGTCTTCACGGACCACGCCGCGTTAAAATATCTAATGACTAAACAAGATGCTAAAGCGCGTTTGATTAGGTGGGTCCTATTGCTCCAAGAGTTCGATTTAATCATAAAGGATAAAAAAGGGGTTGAAAATGTGGTCGCGGATCATTTGTCTCGTCTCGAGTTTGAGGACCGTTCCTCGAACATTCCCATTGTCGACTCATTTCCGGATGAGCAATTGTTTGGTGTCTCGTCTTGCCCGTGGTTCGCGGATATTGTGAATTACCTAGCCACAGGCCAACTTCCTACCGTTTGGACTCCGCAAGAGAGGCGGCGGTTCTTGTTTGAGGTGAAAAGATTTTTCTTTGATGATCCTTATCTCTTTAAGTATTGTCCGGATCAAATCATCCGGCGATGTGTGCCGGATGTGGATCAACGCTCCGTCCTTTCCTTTTGCCACACTGAGGCATGTGGAGGACACTTCTCCGCCAAGAAAACCTCCGCGAAAATTCTTCAATGCGGGTTGTATTGGCCAACACTCTTTAAAGATGCCTTCGAGTTTTGCAAAACATGTGAGAAGTGTCAACAATTGGGAGGAGTGACGAGAAGGAATATGATGCCCTTAACCAATGTCATTGTTGTTGAAGTTTTTGATTGTTGGGGCATCGATTTCATGGGACCGTTTCTATTGTCTTTCGGGTATCTATACATTCTCCTTGCGGTGGACTACGTGTCCAAGTGGGTCGAGGCTATCCCCACTCGTACGAACGACCACAAGGTGGTCGTTGAGTTCTTGAAGGAACATATCTTGGCTAGGTTTGGTACTCCGCGCGCGATCATTAGTGACCAAGGGACCCATTTTTGTAATAGGCCCTTTGAAACTTTAATGCGTAAGTACGGTATCACTCATAAGGTCTCTACGGCCTGTCATCCACAAACCAATGGTCAAGCCGAACTTGCTAATAAGGAAATTAAGCACATTTTGGAAAAAACGGTGAATCCTAATCGAAAGGATTGGTCTATTCGGTTGACCGATTCCCTGTGGGCCTATCGAACCGCCTATAAGACGGTTTTGGGGATGTCCCCTTATCGCTTGGTTTATGGGAAGGCGTGTCATTTGCCGGTTGAGCTTGAGCACAAGGCCTATTGGGCCATAAAATCTTTTAATTGTCGCATGCCCGAGGCCGGTACGCATAAGAAGCTCCAAATCAATGAGCTTGAGGAGATTCGGAGAGATGCATATGAGAGCACGGCCATTTATAAGGCAAAAGTCAAGGATTTTCACGATAAAAACATTTTAAGGAAGAATTTTCATGTAAATCAAAAGGTGCTTTTGTATAACTCTAGACTCCATCTTTTTCCGGGGAAATTGCGTTCACGGTGGGTTGGGCCATATTTTGTGCATCACGTATATCCTCATGGGGCGATAGATGTTTTTAATCCAAAAGATGGTCAAATTTTCAAGGTGAATGGTCAAAGGTTAAAACCATTTTTGGAAAATTTCAATGAAAATGAGGAGGTTGCAAACTTGGTCGATCCGGTCTATTTGGACGACCCTGCGGTTTAAAATGTTTATGTGATTTGCCCGTGGAGTCTTCGTGACTTCACTTTTTACGGGGAGCTAACGCGTACCTCTGAACTTCATTGTTTGGAGGGCCCGGCCCTTTGCATCCTCTTGCATTGGGTTTCCCATCATTGACTTGGGACTAGCTTGCACGCCGGCTAGACAACAATGCGCGTGTGCCCAGCTCCGGTTAGAAGGGCCATTCTTTATTCTTTTTAATAAAATCTTGGAGACCCCACACGTGAGGAAAAGATAACACGAACGCGTCAGTGACATAGGGCTTGTTTATAAATAGCCTTTCTGATAGGAGTAATTCGCAACTAAACGCCCGCGCTCTTTAGATCAGCCCCTGGCAGAGAGTGAGTTTCCGTGAAAGGGTGGGGGCGCTTGAATATTCCCATGCTTGTGGCACGACAACAGGCTCTGTCTTGTGTCCGCCCGGTGCGGAGTTCGTTGGGGACGTTGGACTTAATTGTCTGACGGGGTATTCGTGTGCGACTTGGACGCTCCGAGTTCTGACGTAACAAATTTCTAGGAGAAGTAAAATCCGTGGAGTTTGAGAGAGCTCTAGTGTTTGCCGTGCTCGAACGGTGTTTGGACGGTCCGGTATAGCCACCCGAGCTTGAGCTACGTATGGCCTCGCCACAGTCTCGAGCTTGGGAAGAAAAGTCGTACCCGTGCGATCGCGTGAAGATCATGGTGGGTTTTCTTTTTCATTGTATATATTGTCCATATTGTAAATATTGCTTATTGTGGAGCCCAGATACCACGAGCCGGGCGGTTCTCATATCGCTTCTCTTAGTAGGTAGTCGGCAATTAAGTCTTCTTTGCAGGGTGACCATGCTACCGTACCAGCCTTGGTAGTTTGGGCCTAACTTGGCGGCGAGTGCGGCATTCAGGAGCTCTAAGCATGGGTGCGACGAAACGTCGCGGTTGTAAGGCCTATACCCGGAGAGGGGCCGAAGGAGGAAGCCTTGGGAGCATTGCCGATGACGAAAGGAGCAAGTGGTAGGAAAATTCCTCACACTTGGTCGAGGTCTTGGAGGTTGACATGCCTCCCGGTCGGTACAATTTTTTGTTCCCTATCTCTCGCTACTTTAGTTCTCTTGCATTGAGGACATTGCAAATTTTAAGTTGGGGGGAGGGAATCGTGTAGTGCACATATTCCATTTGTTAACTTAGGGTGTACATACTTCACTTTTATGCCATGTATTTCAATTTCGTAGAAATTTTTAACTTTGGAATAGTGTAGTGCACATATTCCATTTGTTAACTTAGGGTGTACATACTTCACTTTTATGCCATGTATTTCAATTTCGTAGAAATTTTTAACTTTTCACAAGTAGTTTTTCCCGCGTTAAGTAGAATAACATAGGATACGGTGGATATGCTCAATCGTTCTATAATGGCAGAGTATTGCATTCCGGCGAATTCGGTTGGGAGTTAACTTGTGTATACGCATATACATGCATTTGGTGAATGTGTTAGACTGTAAGCGTAGTTGAGTAGCGTGCATCACTTAGAGTAGAGATTCATTCTCCCAAGCATCCCATATTTCTTGTTTTCAATTCCTACTCGTGTACATAAAATTTTGATTCGAGTTTAAGCTAGCTGTTGTCATTCGTGCATGTTATCGGAGTTATTAGCGTGCTTATGAAATGAATCAAGCAGGTTCTTTGTGTTAATAAACCACATATGAGTCCCATTGTACCATATTTTTGTGCCTAGTCCGTCTCCGTTCTATTGTAAGGCCTAAGGAACCGGTGTTTGGTTGGAATTAGGAGGTGAGATAAGGGGCATGCCAATCGAAATTCGAAAAAATCAAACGGTAAAAAAGCGAGACCGGATGTTTGGAGGATAGGTGGGAATTGGAGATGGGCGATACATCTCAAGAGGGGATTGAATTCGTTGGGTTATTTGTCGTATCGGCTTGTTTCATGATTTGAATGGAACTTGGGGCATGAAAGTTTGGATGGGGTCATGAGGAAAAAGACCAAGGGAAAGGATCCAGAACCTTTTTGATCGATCCAGGGGTTCATATGGATCGATCCAATGTAAAAAATTGGGACCAGAAGGAGTTGGATCGATCCATGTCGTTTGTTGGATCGATCCAAGGTTAAACAAAATGGGGAACAGAAAGACATGGATCGATCCATGTCATTTGTTGGATCGATCCATGGTGGTTTTTCAGCAGCTATTAAGTGGGGGGTCGATCCACCTTTTGTCACAAATCACCTCACTCTCTCATACCCGATCGAACTCTCTCTCTCTCTCTCCCTTCTCTCTTCTTCTTCCTCAGCCCAAATCCTCCATAACCACCGAAAAACCTCAAAGTCCATCACTCCTCCTCCCCACTGTATACCACCATAACTTACCACACCTGATATCTTCTGTCTTCTCTCTCTCCACCGTGAACTATCACTCAAAACCCTATACTTTACCAAAATACCCGAACGAAACCCTCTCTCTCTACAGCCACGAAATCGTTCTGGGTTCAAGTTCAAGGAAATCAGAGGGGGGGGGGGGGGGGTCAAGCACAAATTTGGGTTCATCCGTCATCTAGCAAGGTAAAATGGCTATCTCTTTCTCATGGACCCCATTGGTACTTCACTTAGAAATTTTGCTAGGTTATGAAGTCTGGGTTCACTCTGATTTACTGGTTAGTCAACATTGCACTTGATTATCGATTTGGTTGAATCCCTGAATTATCTCTGTGCCCTACTGTTTATTACATCTGGGTTTGATTTCTACTATTGTTCTGTGAACTGCATTGTTGATTGACTGAATTGAATCGAAGTAAGGGGGTTGGTTGGTTGTTGTTCGGAGGTCTGTTTATTGCTGTTTGAATCTGTTAGTGTGAAGTTGCAATGGCCAAGACAAAAAGCAAGGCGAAGCCTGCCGCAATTGAGAAAGCGCCCGTTAAGGGGTCATCTAAACCTCCCCATACTTTTAGTGAATCGGAGAGTGACGAGGATGGCATTGCAGCCAGGGCCACCAAAGGGGTAGTTATTCGAGAGAGGGGGCCGGCTCCTAAAAAGCAGAAAACAGGGCCGGTGAGGGAGGAATCCGAGAGTGAGTCGAGCAGTGATAGCGATGAGGAGTCGGAGGAGGAATCACCAAAGGCAAAGGCCGGGAGTTCCAAAGCAGTTAAAAAGAAGCAGACAAAGGCTAAAAAAGATTCGAAAAGGAAAAAATGGTTGGAAAGCTTGGCGGATAGGCCGGCGAAAAATGAAAGGCAGGTGGACGCGGGGAGCCTGGAAGGCAAATATGGTGTGAAGGAGATACGTGAGGAGGGGTTGGAGCAATGGTTGGAACCGCTTCATGGTTATAATCTGAGATGTGTGCGTGAGTTGTTTTCGATTGGATGAGCCGGATAACCGGTACTCTGCTTAGACTTTTTGTGGATTGAGCATAGCTTTCGTATCGGATACGTATCGGATACGCCGGGTAGTTTTAATTAGTTTAATTAAGTTTTATTTAGTTCAAATGTTTGAGTTTAAATTTGGTAAGTTTAGTTTGCTCGGGACTAGCAAAGGTTAAGTTGGGGGGTGTGATAAGCCCCTAATAGTGTAGATACATGGGCTTATCTACCACATTTTGATCACACACACGCGCGTTTTGGCGCTTTATATGTTTAACGTTGCGCAAAGTGTGTATTGTGAGTTACAGGTAAAAACCGAGCTAATAATGGCGTTTTGAAGCGCCCCGGGAAGCATCCCAACAAGCAAGGGCAGCGTGCCCCATGGCATGGCATCTCCGAGCCTCAGAAGGCCAAGCAACGAAGATTCGGCTAAAGCTAGGGAACTTTCAAAGGCTACCAAACCATTCCAGGAGAAGAGGGATCGATCCCAGTGACTGATGGATCGATCCATCTGAGGATTTCAAGATTCCAGAAAGTGGGGGATCGATCCATGAGAGAATTTCAAGCCAACAGAAAGAGTTGGATCGATCCAAGGGTAAGCATGGATCGATCCAATGAAGGAAAATCTCAAAAAAATGACAGATGGATCGATCCAAGGAAGTGAAGGATCGATCCATAGTGGTGTTCTGGCTACTTTTTGACAGCACACAAGTTGCTTTATGGTGCCACCTTTTTGCGAAATTTTACTACTATTAGAAAGCTTCTAGATGGTGGAGAGTGGATGGGGATATTTTGTATAAATATCCCACTTCCTCTCTCTCCCAAATCAGACTTGGCCACCATTAGATTTTATTAGCTTTTAAGTTTTTTTGCCTTGTCTCCATTATTGTCTTTTTGAAGCTTTCTCTCTCTAGGAACTCATGTAAGTGCTTGGTTTACATTATTTTGTCGTGTTATAATAGTTCTTGTAATCGAATGGTTGTTCTATAAATCTAGTTTATTTACGTTTTTACCGGTTAAATCTTTTGAGTGCTTATACATCTTGTTCTTACTTAAACTCTAGTTTATTGTGGTAGTTAGTCAATTCTCCAAGTATTAAAGTGCTAGGCTAACTTAGAATCCTCACTAAAAACCACTTTTTAGAATCTTTCTTTATGTTCTTTATTTCCTTTATAAAAATAGCCATGTTCTACGTAGTAATGAACGAGTAGTCTGTTTAGGCTCGGTTACGGGGTGATTAGCATCCCGTGACTTAGGTGATTCACTCTCCTCGCCTTAATGTAAACATTGTTTGTTAATCAAAGAGTTATGATTGATTTTTATGTATCAAAATTGCGATTTGTTAATCCCGTTGATCACACGTAGCCAAGGGTTCGTCCACTTGGCACGTGTGATGCTTCGGGCTATGTCAATCAAAATGTTTGTCTAAATGGCACAAGAATCCTTCTCTTTGAGTAACACCATTTCTTGTCGAATGAGTTTAAATACCAAATCTTCCGTTCGGGGTCGTCTAACGATATCCCCGAGCCGGTCATTTTAGAAGAGAGTGAATTGGCCTAAGGCATGGGCGTTGAGAACCCCTAAACCTTGCCTTCTTTTAATTAGTTCTTTTTAAATCCCGTGTCATTCTCGAAGTTAAGAGGATTCCACCCAGAAAACTCCAAAAGCCAAGTTTGCCGCTTCAAGGCTAAACCTACATTCGCGAAACAAATGAACACGCGTTGCGCATTCGGTCTCTGAGGACTCGACCCGGACTTCCGGTATCATGCTACCGTCGACGTAAACCCTACGCTTGGGGAATAATATTGGAAAACAAACCAAAGGCGCAAGCATTAGCTTACTGACTTAAAGTGGTAAAGCTATTTTAGCTAGTCAGTTGTTGCGAAACGGCCATATCTCCCTCGTACTATAACCCTTATAAAATTAGGTCGAGTTTTCTCAAAATATGAAAATAAGTCACGATGCTCAAAATCACTTTTGAAAAATTTCTTTATTAGAAAATTCTTATCATTTATTAGTTTTACATTAATTTTTTGTGATTTATTCCCCCTTCTCGATAGGAGGAATCAAAACAGTAAACAGTCATGACTTCTATCCCCAAAAAATAGTAATGACCAGCTTTTTACCCTGTTGGACTATATATAAGTGCTAATATATAAAGTGCTAAAAGTTGGGCTTTTTTTTTTTTTTTTTTTTTTTTTTTTAAAGTTGGGTAAAAGTCATATAACTTATTAATTTTTAAATTCCTTTCATCGAGATGAATCAGGGTGAGTTTATTGTTTGAATATTTTTACTTTTATTCCCTAAATTATCGAGGGGTTTTTTTTTCCTACGTTGTCCCTAAGTTTATTTATTTTTTTTAATTTAAAAAAAAAAACCCACGTATTTTGTCCCTGAATTACTTGGTTGCAACCCATTTAGTCCAATTCCTAACGACATCCAATTTTTTTAACAGAATATAATTCACGCACATAGATTTGTGTACACAGATAGCTTTGTGGAGCCCACTTCGGAATCCCACATGAACAAACTCAGATTGGGCCCCACACGAACAATATGAGACGTTCATTATTTTAAAAATATGTTTTCAAGTGGCCCTAGTAAAAAATCAACTTAATTGAATATTCTAAGTGCTTGATCTAATCTTTCAATTTTTAAATTAATTTTAATTACTTAATAAAAAATTGAAATGTTCGATCAAACACTTAGAGTTATCTGATTGAGTAAATTTTTTTACGATTCACTCGAAAACATATTTTAAAATTAATGAACGGATTGGATTATTCATATGGGACCCCAAAGTGGTCCCCCATGCTGCAATGTGGACGCAAAGATCTATTCGCATAAAACTACTTTCCGTAAAAAAAAGTGGTTGCCATTAACAATTGGACTAAATGGGTTGCAATCAAATAATTTAGGGACGAAATAGGCGGTTTTTTAGTTTAGAGATGACATAGAAAAAAAGTGGATAGTTTAGAAGATAAAAAAAAACCCCCCACGAAATCCTTACTTTTAACACCTCCAATTCTCATTGAGGGCTAAAGTGCATTTGTTATTGCGGACTGAATACCAGCCCATTTCAAATTGGCCCAGAACTGCTATAGGACCGGAGCGGTTCCTCGGCCCAATATTCACATCAAAACAGGGCCCATGGAGGAGTTTGGCGGGTCCATTAAACCCTAGCAAAGTCTTTCAGAACACAGACAACTGGACAAGGAAGAACAGAGAAAGGAGAGGCAGCAAACGAGAAAGAGAGACAAGAGAGAGAGAGAGAGAAAGAAGAGAGAGAAGAGCCGCCACTTCCGCTTCTGCCACAGACATGCCGAAGTCCAAGCGCAATAAAGCAGGTTCGCCTTCTTCTTCGTGTTCCACTGCTTAAATATTTCAACACTGTTTGGCCACCGAGAAAAAAGAAGGAAAAATGGAAAGAAAATGACTTTACAAGCTTTAATCTCACGGGTTTCCAATTCTATTAGGAACTGAGTGTTACAGGAATGGTCAAATGACGTGTGATTTTAGACGTTTAGTGATTGTAATTGGTGTATGAATTGCAGTGACGTTATCGAAAACGAAGAAAAAGGGTAGGGAACATAAGGAGTCTATCGTGAATTCGATAAGGGAAGCTGTGGAGAAGTACAATTCGGTTTACGTTTTTACTTTTGAGAACATGAGAAATCTCAAATTCAAGGAGTTTAGAGAGCAACTCAAATCGTCTAGCAGGTAAAATCTCAGCTTTGCATTGAAGAAATCGTCCAAGCATATTATACTTCTATTGTTTTACGTCAAGTTTATCACTACAAAAGTTAAATTTATCACTACAAAAGTTTGATATTGGTGTTTTTTTCGGTGCTTAGAATGTTAAAGAGGGTGACATAGGTCAAGTTGTTGCATTACATACGATTGGGAAAAAATTTAGTATTTTGCGTTGTTTTGAGTACCGCTTCAAGCTGTTTCCCATGACATAATATCCCCCTGAATTTCCTTTCCTCACTTTAAGCAACCAAATCGCTGTGAAAGTCTTTCTCAGGTGTGGACATAAATATTCGACAAACGCTTTATTAATTTCAAATTCAAGTGAGTCTTTCTCAGTTGTGGACATAAATATTCTCCAGATCAAACGATTCCTCAAGAAAAAATTATTGAATTGTATAACTGATTATACTAGCTCCAGTTTTCTTTTAGCTACTAACTCGTATACGCGATAGGCGTGTAAGCAGTTCGCTGTAATAGCAACTACAAGCTGAGCTGACAGACAGGAACACTGTACTTCAAAATGTTTTTTCTTGTTTAAATAACTGAAATTATGCACATAACATAATCATCTATTGGAGATAGTCTTAACTTAAGAACACCTTAATCCTTGAAATTTCTGGGGTCATGTGCATAGGTTGGCGGTGTATATGGAGATCTTTTTACCTGTTCTTTTTCATTCTTCTGCAAAGTTGGGAATTCGAGGAGTTATTTGTGCCTTATAGTGAATCTCTCTAAGGGCCAAGTCCTTTTTCAAAAGATTCTTAAGTGATTGTCCTTGTTTCCAAGTTAAAGATTGATATACAATTGACTTGCATTGTATTGAGTCTATTGACTACAATGCTTGTATTTTGGTTTTGTGCTGAACTTACTTTTGATGTTTAAAATTACTCTAATTTAATTTATTTTCAACTTCATAAATAATGCCCTGTTCAGATTGCTTTTTTTGCAGTCTCCCTGACATCGATATGAGGATTACGTAACTGCTATAGTGCTATTGCTATGTGCTGAACTAACTGACATGGCTTAGTATCAGAATTGATATTGCTATCTTTCTATTGTGTCAGATTTTTCCTTGGATCAAACAAAGTCATGCAGGTGTCTCTTGGTCGATCTGTTGCTGATGAGATCAGACCTGGCCTTCATAAAGTTTCTAAGGTAGGGTTGCCACTCTATGTCAGTGAATTATATAGTTGTTCTGTATTGGTTGTAGTTAGACCTTTTATTTTTCTCTACTCATATTCTTTAGTTCTTTTCCTATCCAGCTTCTACGCGGAGATTCTGGTCTATGTTGTACCAATTTACCAACTGATGAGGTCCTAAGGTAATGCATCTTGGATGCAATTTAAGCACTCCAAAGCATGCACAGCCCATATGATAAGGGAGATTTTATTTTTATTTCATTAATTTTTTTTTTGTTTTCCCAAAGTTTGTTTCATCTAAATACAGCACCCTGATCTTTCAAACAACATGGAATTGAAAGTTTGAAGTATGTACATACAACAGTTTCTTCCAACTACGGGTCCGCATTATGACTTGTATTTCCAGTTACTAGCTTCGACTTTGAGGATCTTTATAGCACACTGTGTATCCACGAATTGGATAATAGGATACATTTATCTGGTTGTAGTGGTTGATGGAAGGGTTACATTTTCAACATATCTTGGTTTCAAATTTTCAGTCTGTGATTTAGGAGTTTTAAAGTAATTAAAACATGGTACATATTGTAATTCTAACACTGAAGTAAGAGGTTGCCTTTTCCAAAACTGGCTTATCTTAAGAAATTGCAAATTGCTTTTAATGGGCCTATGCGGAGATGTTCAATAACAAGTGACGACGCTTAAATGACAGTTGGAGAGGTCAAGATGTCCTGCTAAAAGTGTTTGTTATTCTGTCTCTTTTGAAAATGTATGATAACAACCTCAGAAAAGAGACGTTAGCTATTCCTCCGTTTTTTCTTTCTAACTGTGGATTTTTTGTCCATGAGTACTTCTTGTTGCTCCCTGCGAGTTAATTTGTTTTGATTTTCCTTCCTTCCTTGCTGCTTTATTTTTTTAGGTTAATACCTCTCCTAGGTTTTCTCATACGTATTGCCATTTTCTTAAATATTTATTGCAGATTATTTAATGAGTATGAAGAATATGATTTTGCAAGGACTGGTAGCACAGCGACAGAGAAGGTCTGAGGCAACTGTTCCACTCTGTCTTTTGCACATTCTAGTTCTTTGAACTTGAGTTGCTCTACTGTTATGCATGTATCTCTTGGTAGTTGTACTGCAGTACAAGTACGCGAAGAAAATGAAGTTATTGCCTTCAGCGACAGGATTGGATGAGTATTAGATTTAGGTCAACCATTCTAGATCTCTGTTCCAGTTCTTTGTTCTGTCCAAAAATATCCATGAGACTGTTTGGGCCTCAGGTAGTGTATTTTCATGGTCAAATGTGAATACCCAAAGCGGAGCCATTGTTGTTTGGCGCTTCAAATGGCATATTTTTTCACTTTAGTTCACTGACTGGATTCTAAAGACATATCTGGAGGCAAAGCTGTTTGCTGGTGTGAATATACCTCAACTAAAGCACACATCCCTGATTATTATTGAAGAGTTTTGCTTTGCTCTAGGATTTCTTTTGTAGCGTAACAAAATTATAGTATAGTATTATACTAGAACGTCATTTGATTTCTTTGACATACATCTGTCTTTCTGAGATGTGGCAAATATTGCAATTTTGCCACCTGAACCTGTGTTACATTCATGTCTTGACTCTCGAGTATTGGATGATGTTTAATGTTCTATGTCCCGAGTCCCCACTCCTATAAAGGCTCATATTTTCCCCTTCCAATTTGCAGGTGGAGCTTAATGAAGGTCCTTTGGACCAGTTCACACATGAGATGGAGCCCTTCCTGCGCAAGCAAGGGATGCCTGTTAGGTTGAACAAAGGTGTGTCATTCACACATGCAACTCACTCACACGTTTGCTAGTTACTTAGTAGTTATAGTTCATTTTTAATGGACTTGGTTCACGATGACCAGGAGTGGTGGAGCTTGTTTCGGACTTCGTTGTTTGTGAAGAGGGGAAGCCATTGTCTCCAGAGTCAGCACGCATACTGGTTCGCTCTAATCCCCTATGTGAATTTTTGCCCAGCGTGTATCTAATAGGTCCCCATTTGTCATAGTTATCAGTAGAAAGTAGAAACATATAGATTGTGCTTGTGTAAATCCTACTCCGCACATGATCATTTCGGCCCGCGTCTATGAGAGAAGAGAGATCTAGTTCTTTTTGCTTTGGGTATTGGATAGTGGAAGTAGCTGACGATGCTATCAAATGGTCAAGCCGTCAAGGTATCTTGTTGAAATGCTCAAATTTGTTGATGGGTTTGATGGATGGCACTGTTGGTTCATTTGGAAACGACAAATGCACTAGTGGTCCCCAATAGATGCGCATTGTGGCAGAATGGTCGTTGATATTTAAGCCGTGTCAATTAATTCTGGCAAGGAGAAATTTGGTTTAAGTTGTTCCTACGCCATGTAAATCACCAATAGAACCAAGGTTACCTTCGGAAATGGTGAACAAAAAGTACCACAATGCTCATATGTCAGGGACCATTCGTCTAGAGAAAATACTAATTGCCGTGGTGCAAATATTTTTGGGGACCATTAGTATCTTGTGTTGGTTCTTATACCATCAGATATCCGTAATTCCTTATCAGCTAGAGTAGCGTACATGATTAGGCATTTTTGTTGTTTTCTTGCAAGTTTTTGGGGTAAAAGATTGTTGACTGTTTCATGCAGCGTCTGCTTGGTATCAAGATGGCCACCTTCCGGCTGCAGTTAGTTTGCAGATGGAGCCCTGAGGAATTTGAAGTTTATAAAGAAGGTCTGGATGGTGACTCAGACATTGAATCCTCTTAGTAGTCTGTTCAAGGATCCTCAACGATGTCTTCTTCGGCAAGCAATAGAGTACCGGCATCCTTGGGGGCATCTAAGTTTTCTTCTGGTCATCTGCTGTTTTTAACCCAGATAACGCATGATTCTATTTCTCAGTGTCTGTATTATTGTGCTATGGCTCCAATTTTGCGTTCAGATTTTATCTTTATAGTTGCCAGTTTTGAACCTCATTCGAGAGACTACCAGTGATGAGGATAACCCTGTACCTCAGATTTCTAATACCGAAGGGAGGCTATAGTGTCCGAGAAAATACTACTATCTGAATTGGCCAATATTTTTTTGAATTCCCAACAAATTTTATAACTGTAAGCGCTGCTTATCTTAGACTAGTTTAAAAGAAAACTTGGTTCTTTCAAAATAGGGTTATTTACTGGGACACCCTTTCCAATTTCACCTTTTTTATCGGACCTCCCCTACAAGAATATTTGCTACCACGAGACCACCTCTATCTATTAAAACCCTCTTCCGTCAGCCTGCCGTTATATTTTGTGTAAATATATGTTCTGAATACTCCTGATGTTCCAATATTGCCCCCCACCCATTTTCCTTCTGATATTTTCACTAATAATCCCTTTTCGCCACCATGGGTTTTCGCCTGTCCAGAAATCTGTTTCCACCCACTGCACAAATATATCTTTTCCGTCATCGATATCTGCGAGGATTGGTAGCAATGACATGGCTGGGCCTGCAAATGTGAATGGAATGCCAAGGGTTGGAGCCATTCAACAAGCCTCGAACTTGGGGATGGGATTAGCTTTGGTGTTGAAAATAGATACAAGAGGCAAATACAACCTCTACAAACCCACCGCTGCCGCAAGGCCCGCAACCACCCCTCAAAAACTCCACAATTCCGACCCCAAAACACTCGAGCGCAATTCAGATCCCAAACGCGTACTAGCCCCTCATCGATTCAAACCCCAAGTGCACTGGTTAAGTTACCTTCAAAAGCACAAAAACGAAGACCCAAAACACTCAATCAATCCTCAAAACTCAGTCTCAATCAGCCACAACGATTTCCTTCACTTGGCCGTTCTGTGCTGATCAAATCTAATTTTTATTTTTTATTCCTGCTGGGGTGTGGGAGGGTGAGGGTAGAGAGATAAGAGATGATTAGGGTTGATTACAGTTAGATTAGAGAGAGGAGAAGGTGATTGATTTCCATGGTCTGTGGTGGGAGTAGTCGATCGTAGAGCGAGGAGGAAGAAAACTGTTAGGAAAATGTTAAAGAAAAGTGTTGTGTTAATGGTGATTACTGTTAACGGTGATTACTTTTGGGTACTGAGGGTAAATGTGTCTTTTAATCCATTCTGTCAACTGAGTTAGGGCTGTTATGGTTTTAATAATAGATATAAGGGTCTCATCTCATGGCAGTGGAAATTCTTGTAGGGGGAGTCCGATACAAAATGTGAAATTAGAGGGGGTGTCCCGGTTCTTTGAGCTTTTAATCTTCCAAGTTGCCGCCAAAGCCGACTCAAGGAGTGTTCCACTAACCCAATTTTTTGAAAAAACTGGTTTTTCACGGTTTTTTATGTGATGTGTTGTGAGAGAATGACCTGTCTCGGTGTTTGGAAAAAACAGTTTTTTGTTAGTAGAACACCCCCTAATCCATTCACTTATTTGTTCTTTTCTATAATTAAGAAACGACCCTAAATTTGCCGATGCATTGTTCAGACCTGAGTTCTTGTAAGCCAGATAAGGTGAGAGGGAGAGAGAACCAAAAAGCGATAATGGGACACCTAAACTCATCCGTTGGATCTAAATGATCTCAACCCTTGGTCGTAGGGTTCAAGGGACAACTTTAGACCATTGGATTGATGCATAGGATTCAAAACTAAGATAAGTTAAATACACGAGTGACTAGACAATACTTCAATAATTGACCACATTTCAAAAATCTTTCATTCAGTTTTAACGTAGAAATTTTGAATTTCTATGAGAAAAAAGAGTGTTCGCCACTGCAAATTTCATTTTTTAATTTCGTCCAATATCTCAAGAAAGAGGGGAAAATCTTCAAGAGTTATACACAGTCGCATTATCATTTGGCCAATATATTCACACAGCTAACATTTAAATAATTGGAAGGCATAGACGTTGTGGAATCTGGGGGAGGCGCTGTGCGGTATGTGTTGTGCGGCAAAACTACGTCGTTTTGCTCATTTTCTTAGTATATCCAAGGGCCATGTTTGGAGAGTTAAGTGTGAGATTTAATTTTGGGGTTCAATTTTAGGGGATTTAGGCTCTTTGGGGTAGGGTATAGTAGGTTTAGGCACTTGGATTTAGACACTTTGAGTTTAGGCACTTCAGATTTAGGATTTAGGCACTTTGGATTTAGGCACTTCTTAAATGGTTTTTTCTTCCTCCAAACAAGGCCCTTGGAAGCTTTGGAAGTGTGCACAAAAATCAAGCAAAATGACGTAGTTTTGCCGCACAACACTTACCGCATAGCACCCACCCCGGAATGGCATTGTGATGGGTATCACTGAAAATTACACGCACATTCCTCGTGAGAATGAAGTCAGGTTAGTCAAGCTGCCTAACCACATATTGACAGTTTTTATTTTACTTTATCTAACATTCAGATAGCAACACCCTAGAGATTCTCGATACATGCACCCATATATCTCACAAAAATGTGTGGTGGAGAAGGAGTCGGGGAACCGCCACCCCAAGCATTGAATAATCTCTCACAGTTCCCATTGTGGAGAGAGGAGGGTGTAGAGATAAAGGCAAGAGGTGAACTTAGAAATACCATTTGATTAGTTACAGGCACCATTGTAGAAACTAAATTATTTGGTTGAAGTCGAAAACGAAATATCTTTCAAACATAACTCGAAATTAGTTTCAAAACCCTTTCAAAAAAACGAATTCAGAACAAAGATTCTGAAAGCTGTAACCAATCAAAGTAGTTTCAACAGAAAATATTTTGACAAATAACAAACTGAGCCTTAAGTGAACTTTTGGAGCAACAATCACCAGAAATGAGTATTTGAATAAGTTCTTTGTGCTACACTAAAGAGGTTCCCTCATAAACTAACTGCTGGATCTACGGGGTCTTTAAAACTAACCTAACAATGGCAATTTTGACAATGCAAAAATCTTAATAGCTTTCCAAAATGTGGCCTTTACTACTCCATGAAACAACAATACTAGAAACTACACGGATTTTTAACCCTGAAACAAACCTCAGTCTACGACGTCAATAGCTCAGCTTTTTTATCTTCCAAGAGCTTCAGCTCCTTGCGCCAACCTTCCAATTTGGCCATCTTCTCTGATTGTTCTGGCTTGATGTCTTGCTGTGTAGTTTTCTGTTCTGACAGCCTAATCTGTTGGCATAATCGAAACAAGGGAGTCAACTAACTCAAATTACAGGGCATCTCGAAATTACTGGACCCTGAAGCGCATAGAAAGCTGAATATCTACAACAGGACACATAACTGTCGTTTGTAGGTATACCAAGAATAATAGTGAGACGCTATTTTAAATGCAGTCCTGAAAATAAATCTGGTTCCCATGACGTGTGGAAAAAGGATTTGGGATATGCTTCTGATGCTTCCACTCGGACACTTCTTTTATATAACTGTACTCAACAACAGGGGCGGCGCCAGAAAAGTA
This sequence comes from Vaccinium darrowii, assembly GCA_020921065.1. Lineage (NCBI taxonomy): Eukaryota > Viridiplantae > Streptophyta > Magnoliopsida > Ericales > Ericaceae > Vaccinium > Vaccinium darrowii. The sequence continues at coordinate 48,766,734 of CM037152.1, read as the reverse complement.
CTTCAGCAGGGTTCAAAGATCTTCTCCACGAATAGATTTTTATGCTTTACTTTGGGTTTCTATGTTTTTATTTGTTCTCTAGCCAAACCAAGATGGGGAACTAATAGTGAACTGTGTAAATCAACTCCACTTTGACATTCAAACTGATTATTGTATTTATTGATCCTCTCTTTAACAGTCAAGTCCACGTTTAATCTTTCAAACTAATACTAGAAGTAGTTTCTTACATGCAGTACATTTGAAAGGTGTAGGAGATTGGTAATGGTAGTAAAAGGACGAGACTACAACCTGATTTGGTGAAAATAAAAGGAAGAGGGTTTGTACTTCTGGTACTAGTTCAACAGGGTTTAAAGCAAAAAACGGGGTTCATTGAACTCAAGACCCCCAAGTACTTAGGACTTAATGTGTACGTAATCAATTTTTGGAAGCATGAAGGGGTCAGCTGAACCCCTTCACACTAAGCCAGTGCCGCCCCTGCTAAACATGGCCATTATTATTTTTATTTTTTATTTTTATTTTTTTGATGAACATGGCCATTATCTATCATGCAACTGCTACCAAATGAGCAAAGCACACTTTTTGCTACTCTAAAATCAGCCCAATCTGGAAAAGGGGAAAACAAAAGGTACATAAGATCACTTCTACAGAAACATAACGTTTTTTAGTAGATCCCACAAACCCTTCCATTAGAGGTCTAGATGGGTGTGAGTCGTGTGACCGTGTATATACACCCGACACCCATACCCCAGTTCCATCATGCATGGTATAAAGACTCCAACTGAAAGCAACTTAACATATGATGAGTGCAACAAATAAAATAACCTGAATATTTTGCATATCAACCAAAAGGGTAGCTAAATAGATATACAGGAAATCATTGATGTATCAAGCCATCAACAAAACCAAAAACAATTATAAATTGACGAAATAAAAGCCACAATCTTGAATCCTATGTTTATCTATTATTTTAAGCACTAAGAGTAAAGCTCTAGAGTCTAGTTCAACTACTATGCCACGAGGGCTGAATCTAGAATCCAAAACAGTGACTAGACAATACTTAATAGCTTCAAGACCTTAAATATGAAAAATGACATGCCAACCGGTGACCATTGAAAAAAGGGGGAGACAACAATAAAGGTAGGATTGACAAATTAAAAAGGGCCTCTCTTCATCCTAGAGACAGCTAAAAGTGCCTAAAAGTAGAGTGACGTCTTTTATAAGACTCGAGTTTCTCAGTTGAAGTAAAAAAATAGTTGGAGCTCTTTTGGCTTACTCTTACCCACGCGGGTCGGCTATCTGCATGTCCCAAAGTGACGTCCATTTTTGGTAATGGGTATATTCAAGCGAAAGGGTTTGGAATTCGACCTTCCCTTAATACGCGGGGTCATGGACTCCTTTTTCGCGTATAAGCTTAAACCTGAAGGTGAGAGATTTGTTTGTTTGTTCTTTGTGATTGTCCTATCACTCTTGCCATACTAGATAAGGAAGCCCTGCAAGAGGGAAAAGGGGTGATTGTGCATAATTGGGAATGAGAAATTTACCAGACGCCAGAAGGGTGTGTCAGACCCCCAAGATGATAGGTTTTCCACCCATTGCTATCTTCTCCTGTGGGCCTGAGTGAAGGGGTCGAGCCTAGTATAAAGTCTCGGAGCCTATTGCTTTTTTGGTGCATATTTCACCTTTAACAACAATCTATGTCTCACATTAAACCAAATATGGAACACAATAGATTGTGAAGATGCCCTTGAAACTAAGGCTGCTGAGAAATGTTACCTTCTTTTTAAGTGCTCGAATTCTTTTATCAATATCTGAAATAGGATCTGAAGGAGTTGAACATTGTGACGAGTCTAATGGAGGTGTAACCACAGCAGAATTTGAAGAAATAGCAAGGTCATTCATCTCAGACACAACTGAATCAACTGGTTCCGACCCCTGACTTGCATCTTCAGCTGAATCTTCATTTTTCTCTGAGTTCTTACCCTTATCAAGAGCAGCCTGTAACCAGAAACATTCTGAATTAATTCCAACAACAAAAATAGCAGCCCTAGAACGAAAAGGTGCAAAAATAAGCCATAAAAGAAAGATTCTTGTCCACTTGTTCATATGTATGTCAATGAAGAATCTCCTACAATTAATTTCAGAGATATTCACAATCAAAGTTAGGTCTGCCACACAAAGGCATGCCTTTCAGATCACTTGAACAAAGTCCTACAGCTAATACCCCAGAAAATAATAATCAAACTTAAGTCCGCCATGCACAACCATGCCTTTCAGCGTGGACTTTACAACACCATTGCCACCAGCCCCTCAATCAGTATTAGACTTGGAGAAATACTATCATTAATTCCTATTACCTCCTATTTCAGAGCTTGCACGGGAAACAAACCATCACAGCTATGATCCAACCAAACAAAATAAAACCATTAGATTCCTTCCCATAACCGATCATCCTCCCCGAACGTAACATTCAACTCTCAATTGTACTGAACTCTCCAAGTGTGCTTGTGGCCCGTTTATATGCAATTGGGTATGTAAAAGATCATATATGCAGAGGTGGAAGAATGTAGAGATGAACCCCAAGGAAATAGCAGAACCAAGGTTTCGTCCAGCTCTTGTTAGTATTGGCTAAAATTGGAAAATATGAATGCAGGTAATGACAAAGCCAAGATGTACAATATAGGGCATCCGAGGATTCAGATGGATTGGTAATTGTATCTGGAATTAGAATAATAACAAAAAAGATTGGGAAATGATAATGCCAAAACTATTTTTGTTTGTGCCAAAACTAAAGTGCATAAAAGGTTTGTACCTTGCACATGGTACAAGGTTTTTAAGCATTAGAATTTTGGCACAAACAAAAACGGTTTTGGCATTAGCACCACCCAAAAGATTATGATTAGACTAAAAGAGCCAGTTGTGTTTTGTGATCATTTTTCCTTCAAGTGCAAAATCAGCACCTTCAACTACTGTCAATATACCTTAATGCAGAGGAGACAACGACAAATCAAACGAAAAAGCAAAGTCACAAATGTTATAGCAAAAGGTTGCAAGAATTTTTTCTCATTCAACACATGTTAGCCTTCTGAATTTTCTGCCCCTGAACTATATGACTTTCTTGTAAGCTTTTCTTGTTCCATAAAACAAAGTGTAAAATCTTAAGCTTTCTTTTCTCCAAAGTCCTTATTATCAAATTCTAACGAATTCATTGACAAAATAAAGACGGTTGATTGCTTAGCCAATGTAGAAACCTGAGCCAAACTGAAAACCACAAGGAGCCAGATTGCAAAAACTACAGTTCTCTTCTACCTCATTTCCGTCTCCTACATGATCTCTCAAATTAGAACTTAATGCATAGTTCCTTCTTTACTTATAGATGTAGCATTTAGGTATTGATTTCAACTAGATCTACAAATATTTAGTTTTGAACATTTTACACCACCAAACTTGATGAAATCTTACTATCTCATAAAATATAGTGCACAAATAGAAGTGCCCCTCTTTTATGAGCAAAACTGTTTTTAGAAAGGGAAAAAAAGAAGAAGCATAAATGGGGAATTGGGGATCCAGGTAGAATAGGCTAGCTAAGCAATGCAGAATACCAATTCCTAATGACAAGACCCATACATTCCTAACATCTCCACAGACACAATATAGCCCAAAAGTGCCCCAGGTTAGAATTCACCCTCAAAATGACCTGAAGAGGAATTTCTCAGCCTATCAATGGTTTCGCCTTCCTCCTATGTTTCCTCAACACAATGAACCAGTAGGAAGTCACATATTCCTAATCTCACTGCAAGCAACACCAACTCCATGGAGGGGCATCATCCATTGACAAATGGCTCGCTGGTGTATGAAGTTTCTTCAAGAACATGCAATGGTGGCTGCAGACAGATAATGCATGCTTCATATTCTGCTGTTATATCCCAACTGATTGGAGGACGCTGGGTTCTCTGTCTGAGAGAGATATCAATGGTGGCCAAGGTTGATTATGGCAGAAGGATTAATTGCCCATGTCCTTATCCCATGTCTTCCTGGCGGAAGGAATGATGGATGATGCCATGTGGCCCTCAGTAAAAATTATCAATGGTAACAAATCATATGGGTGCTATCCATAGTTATTGAAATCGCTCGATTCGCGATTCGGATCATACGATTGGTTCGATTCAGGGTGTTTTCGATACGAACCGATACTATGAATCACAGATGTAGTAGAATCGTAAACTCAATCGCTTGAATCGTGAATCGAATCGGTGAATCGTAAGGCGAATCGTAAGAATCTTGCGATTCAGTTCAATTTTCAACCCATGTCTTGCATTGTGGGCCAAAATGGAAAAAGGTTAAGGTTTTGCAACTGTTGGAAAGACAACGACCACATCCCTTGCTATAAGAGCAAGTGTCTTGCCTATTTAGACCATTTGATCATCTATTTATCTTCTTAAACATTACTTTTATTGATTCCAACTTGAAATCGACATTTATTATGCATTTTTAAAAAAATGACAGAATCGGAGCGATTCATGATTCGATTCGATTCACGATTCGCAACCGGACCATTTCGATTCACGATTTGACAACTATGGTGCTATCCCAGCCATGGTTAAAACAACTCAAGCTTCTGTATTTACAAACTGGGATTCAGGTCCAAAGCAGTGATGGCTAAATAAAATCGAGCCTCTACACGGGTGCTATCATATGGTTCCAAAGCAGTGATGGCTAAATAAACATGAGCTTCTATATTTACAAACTGGCCTTCGGGTCTCATGCATTTTAGGCAGTTTTTGCGAGTGCATTCAATTTTTTTCTTAAATTTACATCTTTACCATCAACCTTATTACTCAACTTTGCATCTTTTCCATCAAAATTTATGACTTCCCTTCTTCGACGACACATAACTCCTTTTTCCATAGGCTGGCTCACACATTTTTCCCCAAACTACGCCTTTAACCACCTAGAGAAACTGCCAAGGAAAAAAACTGTTTCTTTCTCCGTTCTTTTCTCCCAGGTTTCATGGAATATTAATCTCAACTCACGATTTGCACAAGCATTGCGTAAGCCTGGGCATCTATATACGTACATACATAAATATAAGGGGGGAGAGAGAGAGAGAGAGAGACCTGTTGTCGCTTCTCCTTCTTCCTTTCGTTCCTCTTAGCAGATTTGGTCTTGGGCTTCGCATCCGCATCCGGATCGTAACCCGGCGGCACCTCCTGCACTGACTGCATCTCTTTCTTCCACTACCATCATCAACATTCCACACACGCATTATTAACTGCATAGCCATAAACACATACAACACCTACATAAACTAATACACTTGTGTAAGATAAGTACCAGAGCGCCCTTGGACTTGTAAATGGCGACTTCATCCTGAGGGACGTAACCAGCCCTAATCCGAATGGGCTTTCTGAGGGTTCCATCGGGCCGTCGCGTAGGCGCCAGTAATCTCTCCCCATCTTTTAGGGTTTTGCTCAGATCAGCTGCTATCTGGTTCACATCTTCTTCTTGGCCACTCCTAGCCATTGCCATGTCAAGAATCAAGATTATGGCTGTAGAGAGAGACGGAGAGAGCAGTGATGGATCAAGTAAATACGCAGGTAATAAGTGTCCAATCAATTGGAGGAAATCTTATGGAGTGATGATTGGTTTCATTGATTTGATGATGATGATAAGAGAAGGTGAAGGCCGGTGAGAAACAATTGCGAGCTGTGAGCAGACTGCAGAGTTCAGTGTTCGGAAGAAGGGCAAAATTTCAGACCGTGGTTTTTATTTGGGTAGATTTACACTGACCCCCCTCGGAAGTTTGGTATTAGGGGAATAGACCCATTATCTGAAGAATAGACAGGGACATACCATGAATGGATCCCGTCTGTCACAATTTTTGTTTGATGGAATTCAACTGTTTAAGTGGTTAGTCAAATCGAAAGTGGTGGCTAGGATCGAATCTCATTTCTTTCTCTTTCATGTAATAACGTACTCCCTCCGTCCCTAAATAATGGTCCACTACAAAACGCTATGTCACTTTTCAAATCAAAAGATTAAGTACTTCCGTGTATACTTTAATTCGGTGCGAAAAATTTTGAAAAATGATACACGGAAGTACTTTATTTTTTTATTTGAAAATGGAAAGAGAGAGAAAGTAGGGCTCTTATTTAGGAACGGAGGGAGTATTAGGAATGATGAATGAAAATAAATAAATAAATGAGTGGTTAATCAAATCAATCCCAACAATAACTTACAAGGTCCTGATTAGAATCGGCTACATGAATTTGTTTAAAATAGCTTTTCTTTATTGTTTGTGAAGCCTAATTCGATCTAATTAGCGCTTCGCTCGCCATTTGGGGGTTGACAAGAATATTACGGTAGTTGACAATGTTGGCCTTAGAAATTGATGTATGTTATACGTAGGTGATGTAACTTGTACCGATGTGAATTGTGGATGTATTCAACTACACAATTGGAGAATTATGTAAAAAATTTCGTGCTTTGTGTAGTGCGTTCTATGTTTATTTTCTTAGTTGTTCTTCTCATGTTTCACTGATTTCATCTTATAAAATCTGCTAAAATCAATAGTTGACTCTTCTTTGTTTTTATCCCTCACAAAAAAATTTGATTTTAGCAAATATTCTTCGTCATTTGCTAAAATCAACTGTTAATTTTAATAAATTTTATCAAATGAAAAACTCACCCTAAAAGAAAAAAAAAAAAGAAAAAAAAGTGCACATTAAAAATAGTGAGAATCCACTCTGAATCGCTATCCCCATTTGGTGTCCTTCTTTGGTGTCCTACCCCCCACTTGCTACCATGTGACACACTAAAAGCCCTTTATTTTATTTATTTTATTTTTTTAACAGGAAAACCCATTACCGTTAGAATATCTTTTCCTCCGTTAATACTATACCTTTTGTTAACAATAGGGCAGCCTGTTCATTCATTTTCAAAAAAAAAACAAATGCCCTAATATACATTTTCTCGGTTAACCAAAGGGCCCAGCCATGCATTTTAGGATAAATGTGCGAACGTTAGTCATCCACTTTAAATGATTAGCTTATATGCTTATTGATGTTTGATCAAAATATTTATTTGCAAACACCCATGCGTTTGACGACCCCTATAAGTTGAACGATAATAATAATTTTTGTTGTCCGATAATGCTTTGGAGCAAGTCTTTTCCTCTCTTTTTTTTCTTTACCAACAAAGCAAAATGGCGCTTGGAGTGAAAATGAAATTGGTTTTTGCTCAGAACATGCGTTTCGAACTCTTGATTTGCCTAGAACACGTGTTTGCAGTAAAAAAAATTTAGAACACATCTATAGGAAATGAAATCATCTTTGATTTACTCTTTAAAAAAACAAAGAAAAAAAAGACTCTTCTTTGGACATTAAAGTGAAAGCAGTCCAGAGAATAATATATAGTGTGCCACATGGCAGCAAGTGGGGTAGGACACCAAATGGGGACAGCGGATCTGGAGTGGCTCTGGCTTCAAAACAACGGGCCTTTTTCAACGTCCCTCTTGAATTAGACGGGTTTTCAACTGGCCTCAACGAGTCAAATCATTCCAGCAGAAAAGAAACAATAAGAACCAAGGCGCTGGTGCTCTTAACATGTACAATTACACAATCAAAATCGTGAAGAAAAACAGAAGAAAATTACACATAATTCATCCTATTTTTTTTTCTCTATACCTTTTAGTGAAACATTCCCCTTCGCAACAGTGTCTACAGATATCACTCCCTCTTACCCTCTTCCATCTCATCTTCAACATCGGAAGAAACATCAGCACTCTCGCCATTCTTCTCCTTTCTATCCTGCTTGACTAAATTGATGTCACCTTCTGGAGATCCCTTGCATAGGGATTGAGCTTCGTCGTCATCCGAATCCTCTCCCACTTCCTCCGAATAGGCGTATCTGCGCAGAAGTTACATAAGTCAGCAAAAAAAAATAGGTTGGAACATCCCATTTAGGTTACATCAAGTGATTTGAGAAAGCGAGACAATCTGAAAACGTTTTCCTTTATTTCTTTCTACTTTTCTATGTTCTGCAAAATCAAATCTGACACATTAAACATGCACTGAATGAACAAAGACGTAAGGACGGTCCCACGGGGGAGAGGATTCTATCATGCAAGGTTAAAAGGTTATCTTACCGTCACTAGTTTATGATATGCATATGGTCCAGAGTTCAGAGATCAACCAGTTCAGCTCACAAAAACGAGTTATGCGTTCCCAGCAGAAATTGGGAAGTTTACAAGGTAAAATCCACAAATACTAATAGATATCGAGCTGAAAGATCGCATAGTGAGCAGAAGTTTGAAAAAGGGATCAATTGTCAAACACACTACCACACTTCTTTAGGAGAAGTTGACCAAATTCCAACAGTGATATTTACTTTCATTAATTTTCCTTTCAAAAAATACCCAAAGAAGAATCATTGTCTACCATTGGTACAAATGCAATACATGCAGGATCATCAACAGTCAATCGTTCCAGTCATCTCTGAACTACTTGGATTACCAACCAAAGTTAGTTTCAGTTATTACGTACTTGAGAAATGCAAAAGCCAAAGTCAGAGCAGATGCTGCAGGAAGATTGGCTAAACATAATACGTAGTTAAGCTTATGGCTATTTAAAATTCACGGCATACCGTTGGGAGCTCTGTGATGGCGCCCAGAGATAGCATATAACACATAGCAATACATATGCAACAATATCCCAGAAAGCAGTGATCACCCAAGCACCCTGCCACCTCTCATTGAATGGATCTGTTGCTTTGAAGTAGAGCTGCAGAGGGAAACATATCGAAGCAAAAACAACTTCAGGCCCATAACCATCTATTGCTCATAAAGTGAACTCGGAAGGAGAACCAAATCTAATCTCCAAAAGACTCGGTCACAAAAGTAATGTGCCAAGCTGAGAAGAGATTGTGCAGTTGTGGTAAGGATTGAAGCTTGTAAGATACTACAATACATATAAAGCTGTAAACAAAACTAGCCAAGCTGGCTAGAGAGCTTGGGGAACCGGAGACTGCCGGTCTCCGGGAGAGAATTCTTGGCTGGACTCAAGCTTGAGCCAAGTTTGAAAATCATTAAACGAAACAAACCCAACTCGTTCCTTCTAGCACTTAGCCCAGCTTGGTTGGTTTGCAGAACTACCGCCAACTCTGAGTAAGTTCTATTCGTCAAGGCTAAGAATAGATTGTAGTAGATTATGTGAGCAAAAAAACACTATCTAATAGAGGTGAGCAAATTGCCAACTTTTCAAGATAAAGTCTGTAATGCCAAGCAGCAGTGGTAGAAAACTGATTCCTCGATCCATTTTTCTCCTTTTTACAAAGATCGTAAAATTGGCTGAAAATAATGCTTAACTGATTGCGCAATGACCTTAATTCAATTTGGTGATGGCAAAATAATCGATTAAATTAATAAGGCAAATGATTCAAAGCATGTTCTACAGATAAGATGAATACCTCAAATCCAATCCAAGCAACTGAAGCAATCACTGTGATTGCTAATGCATTTGAGAACTTCCTATAAATGTCCAACTTGACAGAACTCCTTTTTGCCTGGATGAAAAGAAAATTTGTGTCTGAATGGCAACTCTACGAGAAATGGAGTAATAGCGAAGCACAAACAATTTTGGCTTTATGACACTAATTCAAGTGCAATTTAAAAAACGTAAAATTTGATACCTGTAGCTGATCTAGTGTCCGCGAAAGAGACGTGAAAATCCATAATATTAAAAATGCATCCAATAATGCATCGGGGAGCACTAGAAAGACCCTTGCTCTTCCTGCCACGTCATTTATGGTTCCCACATACTCGGTAATATTCAGCAACTCAGATGCCAAGAAATAAGTTACCCCAAGAAGCAGCACCTTGATGGTAAGGCCACCAAGAGTGGGACGCACCACACCATATCCCATTGAAACACAGAGTATAAGAAGGCGAGAAAGAGTTCTCCTTAAGGCTCCAACTGTCACAACCCAAGTTGTGATTACAACTGGCCTTGTTCCTGTGTTGTTGAAGTGTGCATACTCCAAATACCAAAGAGTCATCTCAAACAACCCAAGACCAATAACAACAGTGATGCAGTGCTGAAGTTGCAATATGTCTTTCCAAAATCTCACGTACTGGGAGAACCAGATTAGGCTAAGCAATACATATGCGAGAGCCATGATCACATAGAACTTCTTTAAAGGGGACATTCTACCAGGTAAGTATCCATCTGGATTCTTCCACAGGGTCTTGCCACTCATTGTCAGTCCCTTGAGTTTGGGATCACATGATATAAAGAACAAGTTGTACATCCCAGTCTTTCCAATGTAAACCACCCTATTATCCATATTTGCATCCAGGTCGTTTCCATCGAACTCTACATTTAAGACAATAGGCCAGTCACTATTGGTCGCAGAAGGTATTCTAATGACTTCACCTTGCTTACATCCTTCCAGCTTAGCAAGATCAGGAGTGCAGCAGATAGACCTCTGCCCACCATAAGGTGAACCGCCAATGTTATCACGATCAGCAGCCTCAAATATTATTACTTGGACCAAGCCGGTACTATGTTCCATTTCTTGGTGCTGGTCAGCAGCAGCTTTACTCCTCCAAAATGTGATATTGTCAAATCTAATCCAATTTTAATTGTCAGAGGGGAAATTCCAAATCGGAATAAAATGTTTTCTATAGGAAAGACAAATTTTTATTTTAATTTTGCAAAGAAACCGAAAAGGTGCCAACATTCAAGTGGAAATAATCTACATCATTGAACGGAGCGCCTCATGGTAAAAATAATAAATAGTGGCCTTAACAGCAGAATTCGTATCAATGCTTCTATTTAAATCACCCAATATGCTGAACCAGTCAAGCTCCCCATGTCCATCCAAGCCCCATCTCCGTCGCCAAACCAATAGGGAAAGCCACATCTTCAACTTGCCATCATATATTGGCAAAGATAAAACACTAGAATGAGAAACTAGTCTTTGAAATGTATTCCATAGGCACTCCACAGAACAGTTGGAACTATCATGAACGATGTCAGACAGGTTCAAGTATGGATACCATGTGTGGGTGTGAGGTCATCAGACCTCCCCGCAATTGTAATCGAAGGATATGGCATTATGCGCCTAGCAAGATAGTGTGAAGGCCATGCAGCACTCAATAAGAAAAACGCTTTGTCTTGTCAGGAAACCCCCTACCCTTATTATTTACTGTTCTGCTTATTCTCCAACCGTCATTAGAAAAATAAAAGCATCCCCAGGTGTGTTCATCGTACGTGTCCTCGACACGTCATTTACCCTTACCCTAGTCATATCTGGTGGACGCGGGCATGCTCAAGACCACCTCACGGTCCTCACTTACCCTTACCCTTACCTTTGTCATATCCAGTGGACACTGGCATGCTAGGGAGAATTGAAAGAGTCCATTTAACACTGGTTCTGACCTTAACAAAGCAAAGATACAGATGTCAATGTGGGCTCTAGTACATACTCAATTAATTCACATCCCATGTCTCAGGGACTTTACTACCCTTGGTCATTGGCAATAGAAGAGGTCAACAATGTACGAGTTCCAATCATTGAAATTTTATGACATTTATCATTGTTTGCCAATGCCTCCTAACACCCTTAGTTTTGAGCTCATGCTACCTGGTTTTCTAGTTCACACAATATATTGCATTCATGGGTTGCAATGTCATGCAAAAGTTGACCACTTGCTTTGATAGAGACTCACCTGAGTATGTGTTTGTAGCAGCTAAACATGTCATATAAAATAATTATTCAAAAGCATAAGCCAAAAAAACTCAAAATTCTAATGCGCAGGTGTGAAGCTCTCCTAAAAACAGTCTGCAGTCCCATAGTTCTCTATTTTAACATACCAGAATTCAGGAAAACACATACCTAGTATGACCTGTTAAAGCAACAGACACCCTATGTTGAAAAGCATAAGAGAATGAGTATGTATAATAATTGCAAGAGGTTTTCCCTGACTTTGTCCGTGCCAACAAAGAATTCGGAATCCCTTGACTTTCTTAGATCAGGTCAGAGTCGAATAGCAATGATTTGAAGCACTTCTTTTTACACTATTTCAGAAACCCAAGGACTCAATGGTATGGATATGTAAACTACAGGATTTCCAAAACTAGAAGGAAAAGGAGGGAAATCGAAATGCAGTTTAAAGATCGATCTCATCAAGACATACAGAATTCTGCGGAAAGACGGAATATATGTTACGAGAACACTCACCTATAGTTGGAAAGGGGTAAAAATAGAAAGAGAAAGCTCATACTCAGCTTTGATTCCAACCGCAACTAACAATAGCACCAAGAGTTCGTCAACAATAAATGCAATCCGTTGTGAATTCCACTACTATTTCTCGCGGCGAAACAAAATGTGACAAAATCTAAATCCAAAACAAGAAGAACTACAATTAAACTGTCTTCTGGTTTACTTCAATAACCCTCGGAATTTCAAATCGCTATTATTCATGAAATTCGGGCATGCACCGCAATGTGGCAGCAGATCAGATCTAATCAAGAGTGTGACTATATTGACATATACATACAAAAAAAAAAAAAAACGATATGATAGAGATATAGTACCGAATGTAAGAATGGCCGTCGTCGATCGACGAGTGGGCCTCATTGTCGTCGCCGGGGAGAGGAGTGGTGGTGCGAGAAGCGACGATGCCTTCGCTGCCGCCGGAGAGAAGGTAGGCATTGCCGACTTCTCTGAAGGGATCTCGGTCGTAGACGTGGATTGATGCGTCGGCTGATCTTGTGGCTGATATGAGGAGAGCGAAAATGAGGCAGCAGGGGACGAAGTCCATGCCGAAGAGAATTAAGGTTTTAGAGAGAGAGGGATCGGCGAATTTGACGGGGCGGTTACTGATGAGAGCTGAGAGGAGTGAGAGATAGTGTAGCAAGCAATCGCAAGTCGGGTGAGAGGTTTGCATCACAGAGGGAAGATGCAACGACGCGCCATCCCTCTGAAACCACGCGCCTGTATGGCGCTTTAATAGGCTAGTTATCGTGTCGTTAACTCTCGCCGGCCGTTAAGAAAGAGCAAACCATTCAGCTGCGGATCAACAAAAAAGGGAAATTCACCATCGCCAAAAATATAGGGAATAAGACATTATGGTTAAAATATTGTTGGATCCATGGAATCAATGCATTTTTTTTTGGTAAGTATGACATCGCTATGTGATGAGATTTACATCATTTTTATGAACCCCACGCCATTTCAACTAATAATAGTGAGGATTTTGTCCACCCTTTTTTTTTTTGGCTAGGGTGAACAAATTTTTTTCCAAAAAAAAATAGTAGTAGAAGGATACAAGGAAATGTTTCCCGGAAAAATTCAGGAAAGATTACTCAACGGCTCAAATTTATAATCATGTGAATGCTGAACAGTTTGTTTTTTTTTTAAACGGTAAAAAAGGTGAGAAGGGACGACCAGTGTAGCAACGCCCACGGGCGTTACCATTGAGTTTCCCAATCCGCTATGGAATGTTTGGTTGAGCCATACTGCTGTCCGAAGAGGACAGACCGCTCACTGCACCACCTAAACGACTAATTGGCTAAAGGCCCTCCATGCAGGGATGGAGCTAGAGGGGGGCAAGTAAGGGACGGTCGCCCCTGCAAGAAAAACAAAAAACCTCTAGTATTATATAAAAAAACAAATTTTCCCATGAATTATATAGACTCACCACTACAAAGTATTTGGAAAAAAAATTCGCCCCTGAATAGTGAGATTCCTAGCTCCGTCCCTGCCTCCATGTGAATCCACAGAAGTCCCAGCAATAGCATGGGATGGATTCGAACCCACGAGGTCCATGCATAGGGAGGGGAGGGGAATCTTATCCAATTCACTTCTGGCCTAACTAGGCTATCACCTTAGTAGTTGTGATTCTTGTGAATCTAAACTGTTGATTTATCTTTTCTAGACTTTTTTTTTTGAGAAACTTTTCGTCTATCCACATTTTACATCGAGCTTATACTTCCTGTTAATGACAAATTATACTTTAAAGTTATCCTTTAACTATGAATTTAATTTTATCGTTTTCCTTCGTAAATTAAAACTCAAACTCAGCTCATATTTTTCTTGAATATTTTTTTAAAAAATTCGGTAATTCTTATAGTAAATTTTTAAATTCTTCACATCGAGACGAATCAATAATCTAAAAATGTTTGACCCAAAATTAACTAAACAATTATTTCTTTTTGGGTATATAGACAACCCAAAAATTAGGAAAAACAAGTTGTGTAACAACTAACAAGCCCTAAAGACCACCGAGGTGGTTGCCCGGATGGCCGGGGTGTATGGCACAAGTGTGTCCTTACCTCCACATCTGGAGTTCGAGTCCTGCGTGCCCCAACTACACCCTTTAGGTGGCTAGTTGGTGTAGGGCATAGCTCTCCCTGTGGCGTGGAGGGCCCTCTGCCATCCGGTTCACACGGTGGTGTCTGTGGTGACGGCCTGTTCTCACGGACAGTAAGCTATGGCTCGAATCGGACATTCCACAGGCGGGTCGAGAGCCCGTATGGTCACGCCCAAGGAAGTCTGCAACGCTGGTCGCCCCCTTCCACCCTTTTAGCTGATAAAAAAAAAAAGAAAAAGAAAAGAAAAACTAACAAGCCCTAAACCTAAACTTCAGTGACATGCGTTGTGATTTTAGAAAGTTTATGGCATTTTCCTGAGACTTTTTATTACCAGTGGGATGTATTTTGTAATTGATATTAATGACCCCGAAGCTTTATAACCTTCCAAGAACGCCCATGCTTTCTGCTTATAAACAATAAACCGACCGATTTGCAATGCAACAACAGATTCACGACATGGAAAGTGCTCTTCCACTGGTATTCCTTTAATCTCTGAATCACTTTAATCAGCGTACTTTAAATTCTTGTATCTTGTCGAATTTATTAGATCCCATATTGACCTTCAAATGCTTGTTTCACTTAATATGTTATTCTTGTACTTATGATATGGGCAGTAGCGGAACCGGGATTTGAAATCGGAGGTGGCACCCAAAATGGGATTTGAAATCGGAGGTGGCACCCAAAATGATTAATATACAGCCACCGTCCAAAAAAAAAAAAAAGGTTCGATTCATCAAACCAAGAAAATGTATAGGATGTGCATTTATCTGAACAAATTCAAACTTCTTTTAAAAAATTAAAAGAACTTGTTGATATTTAGTATCTTACGGAAGAAAGGTAAGAAATTCTTTGAACCAAAATGCATTTATTTTGGTTATTGTTTTGCTGACCGGACAATACTTGTTGGAATGGAGTAGTATTTCATACCGAAGTAGCACACGTGTTTGAAGATTAATCATACATAATAGGCCCAAGATACATGTATTGGTGGGAAGTTGGGACCCGGGATGGCTCATGCCACAAAGCCCCCCTTAAATGTTCCGCCCCTGGCTATGGGTCTATTTGTTTAACCACGTATGAGGACTGGATTGGACTACATATCGTGCTACTCACTTATTCGGTGTTTAGTTAAATCGTTATTATTTGGGGGGCCTGGATTAGACACCTATCAGACACAATACATAATCTCAAAGTGTGAAATATAAATACTGCTGTGTTATTATTAATCCAAGTATCTTTAATTCGATGAGAAATTGTACCTTACGAAAATATACATATCCCTTCACTACAAGTCCGGTTAAACCAACATACCATTTAAATTGTCTCGGCTTGCTTCTTTAAATATTATGTAATTACTGCTTGATATTGACTTTCTGGTTGTTTTGGAGTATTGTTACATTGGTGTTCTTGACTATTTAATATGGATCCACGAGAAAAGAGTTTGTGGATAATGGCTATAATAGATTTATTCAAAATTTGGTAGTATGATGGTGTCTGAATTTTCCCTGCATTACGTAAGTTTTGGAAATAATGTGATTTACAGGGATCAGTGTTTCTTGAGGTGCCTGATCTCTGCAGTATTTAGAACTATTGCCCAAGACTGGACTCTTTAGTTGACGATTTTGAAAAAATGGGCGAACAGGTTGATTCTTGAGCTCTTTAATTTATGTAGTGGTGTTGAACTAATGGTGGTCTGCACTATTGTAAGAAGGTCCATGAGCTTGAGCATCCCATTAAAGTATCTCATTTTGACTTGAGAATTATCTAGCTCATTTAGAAGTGGAATCTCCTTGTTTACATTGTAAAGGCTTTGTATTTTTGTTGTGGTGTACAACCATTGTAGGAAATAAATACTAATATTGTAACATTAAAGATGCAAGTTATTGAATGTACAGTAAAATTTGGATGCATGTTGAAAATTTTACCATTTAAATGTCTAAGTATTTGTGTTACTGCATATAACATATTACTTGAGTGTATTGGTATTGCATTTAGGTCCATTTGTTTGCCAAGAATGTCTGTGTGTTTATAAATCATCCTACGTCAAGCTTATGTAAGCTGATGTGATTTTGACTTGATTAAGCATATATTAGCTGTCTATGTTAGGCTTCTAGAAATAGAAAGCGTAAAATTTCTCGAAGGCATCCAACCTAAAACCATCGACTATAGGTGGAGTAGCATCTTTGCTTATATTGAACAAGTCGGGGTAGCTTAGGTGGGTGGTGTGAGACAAGTCTAATAGAAGGGATTGACATGCTCTTTGTATTGGCTAAAGAGTATTAGTTGTCTGTTTTTTATTGGAGGATCATGAAAGTTGGAAGGGGATGTATAGCCACCGACATGGTCACTCTACACTTATATCGACGTAGATACTAAATATAAACTAATTAACTGATATGCCTTTCTCACCATGTGCATCAAAAGCGGAACATGAAAAGACTTCCTATTGTGGATAACATTTTTACACAAAGGATGGATATCTACCCTAAAGGAATTGTGTCCTGACTCTTCAAGTCATATTCTATAGTCCAATACAATTCCCCAATTTTAGGATGAAATCTAACATGAGACTAGTCGAGAACATGCAGAGCTTAGCTTGAATATACTATCCATGGCTGACATTAGCTTGGAATCCATTGAGAGCACTAGTGTAGGTTCAAACCATTACCAAACTTATGTTGTTACTGTGAAGCGAAGTCCCACATTGCCTGGGTATCAAAGTAATATGAAATATATAAGTGTGAGGGCACCCTTGCTTCTTGAGCTAGCTTTTGGGGTTGAGTTCTACCCAAGAGCGTGTAATTAATATATAAGCGTGAGAGCACCCTCACTTTTTTGAGCTAGCTTTTGGGTTGAATTCTACTCAAGACTGTGTAATATGGTATTAGAGCTAAGTGCGTGTCTTTGGCCTGCACTGTGGCAGGTGCTGCCAAGTGAGCACGCTGGACATGAGGAAGGGTGTGAAGCGAAGTCTCACATTGCCTGGGTACCAAAGTAATATGAAATATATAAGTATGAAGGCACCCTCACTTCTTGAGCTAGCTTTTGGGGTTGAGTAATACCCAAGACCGTGTAATAGTTACATAGTCTTAGGTAGAACTCAAACTCAAATGCTTTTTTTTTGAAGACTTATATATTGTGCAGTGTTTTCGGACTCATGCAACTTGGAACTTCACTTCATACCCTTATTCATGTGCAAAATGCTCACTTGATATTAACTGTAGTACGCAAGGACACATACTGCCCATCTCAGGCATTTTGCCTCTATTACTATTACATAGTATTGGCTAGAACTCAACCTCGAAATGTTTTTTTTGGTGTGAGGGTGCATTAATGTTGTAAACTACACAATTGCACATTACTTTGGTTCCTAAGCGATGTGGGACTTCGCTTTGCAGTGCCATACATACTGACCTAAGCTCAGTCCAGGGCCGGCCTAAGGGTTTTGAGTGCCCAATGCCTAATCTAAAAATTGTGCTCTCAAGATAGGGGCTTCGAAGTGTTCAGACTCGGCTCGCCAAAAATAGAGCTCGAGCTTGAAATGAGCTTCAAAGGCTGGGCTCGAACTCGACTTGAAAACTTTTCGAACAGCTCGAGCTCGGCTTGCTCTAGCTCGAGAGTTGTGCCATGCGTTCGATAACCTTGCCACGCGCTGGTGGCGTGAGTCAAATGAGGAGGTACAACTCTTAATTTAAAGGGAATTCAACTTTTTCACCTAGGTGAACAGCCGATGTGGGACTAAAGCATAAAAGAGAAGAAATATCCTTTTGGCTGTGTGATCCATTTGGAACAAGGAAACCTTTTGTCTCACATCGAAAATCCATGAACTCAAGAGGCATCCACTCCCTCTATAAATAATCACCTACACCCAGTGCTTTTTCGCCAGCCAAGAAAGTAGAAAGGCATTTGTGACTGGGCCTGAAAAAGAGTCCTACTTAAGCCTAATACTAAAATGTATGGGAATGTCCCTAATTTTTTGACTTTTTTGGATGCCCTAGGCCCAGGCCTCTTGGGCCTAGGGCCTGGGCCGGCCCTGGCTCAGTTACTAATTTTGTGTTGCTTCCCTATGATTCCTTTTGCTCACCTGCTATCTATTTCATAGTTCAAATGTAAATAAAGAGATTGTAAAAGTATTCATTTGCCTTGCCCTTCCCAACTGTATTGTAAGATGGAGCTTTGTGCCCCTAGGCACATCATTTTATATTTTCTTATATGATGCACGACTTTTTCCTAATCTCATAGAGGTAAAGGTGTAATATCACCGTCCAAGTTACATAGCTACCTTGTATGGTATGAATAAACAGAAACATTACAAAATTATAATTACTGGATTTTAAATGTGAAGACATGATTGAAATCTACTACTTATTTGATTTAGAGCCCCAAGAAAGCAACCATTGGAAAGGAGCAACAAAAAGAAGAAAGTATCATGTGAAAGAATATCCACAACCTAGACATCATGCGCAAATGTTGAGGTGATATTTTCTTCCACAGAATCTCAAATCTTTTGTCCTTCTGTAGGCTGAACAAAATTGGCAATAAATTTTTCTCCAGATAAACAGCATCTTCCATACATGTTATCCATTTCATGCTATAATACATGCATGACTCATATGCCTATTGTGTGTAGCTCAATAGAGCAGCACACTTGAAGTTGAAGCAGAACAGCACAAGTACCAAAAACTCAAGTCCCTGGCACTGCATGTTGGGACTTTGATTAAGTTACTTCAACTCTCTTAAGACTATGGGTATACAAAGAGAATTATTCTGGTATTTAAAAGTACGAGGAGTGAGTCATAGACTCATAATGAAAATGTGTTTCTTTACCAGCTTCTTGGAAGAAGCAAGAAGCAGTTCTACCAATTGATCAGTCTATTTCTTTTTTTGGTACAATTGATCGGTCTATTAACTTAGAAGATAAATTCCCAGATGGTGCAAACATATAGAGCAACTGCAAAGGTTTTTGAGTTCATTAAACTCAATTGATGAATTATTATCAAGACCTAGGGAATATTATTAGCGTTCATGTAAAAGGACTTCATCACACATCCACCTTGGGGGACTGAGTGAATACAAGCAGTCAAGAAGGAGACTTCTGGAATCCAACCCAACTGGAATCTCATCTTAAGAATGTGATTCTTTACTCACTTCTCGCGAAGAAGCCGTTGATTTAAGTAGTAGACAACCCAGACCAATTTCAGCAGAGGATATTTTGCTCTTCTGAAAAAAGAGCACGTCTTCTGGTTCTGAAGACTTCTTGGAGAATTCTGATTCTTGGATGTAGTAAAGTTGCCTATGAAGCCATCCAACACGTGACAGTGCATATTGTTCAAGCACTGACCTCTTTCTTCTCGGAATATGAGCGTTCCATAAGCTGTGTTCAACTAAACCTGCAAATCACGAGTACCAGATTAGTTGCAGCTGGAACAGTTAAACACAAACTTCGGCTGTATCTGATGTTTACTGTTTTTTTTTTTGCCTTTTGTTGAAGATGGCATTAGATGAATCGGTTCCAGTGAAATTGGATAAAAGCTGATAGACGAATTTAATGCATGTTAAATTGCCAAACAGTGAAAATTTAGAATGATCGATACTTAAGACAACAAATGTATTCATCTACAGGCACACACAAAAAAAAAAATGTCTTTTCCACACCACAATGACGTTGAAATAAGTTATATAATTGTAAGTTTGAGATGGTGGCAAGGTAGCAGCAAATATATTGGTCACTTGGATGCTTCTTAAAGATTTTGTAATCTGTGTTTTAATAAAAGTGCTATTTTTCTTTCAGCACGCTAATGGAAAATCAAGAATTTAACATTAACTAGGGGAGAATTCATACCCTAGCAAGATATCTAATGGGAAATCAGAAGGAGCACATCAATGATTCTCATTTAGAAGGAAACAACAGGTGAGTTTTGCCAGATCTTTAAGGCTTCATTACTACAAACAAAAAGGTAAAGGGAACTTGTCAGGAGCAGACAATTGTTTGGAGATCTTTCGGAATCAGTTATTTTTGTTTAAAGATAGGTGTTATTTCAGTTTGTAAACAGAGATAATGCTTTGTCCCTTTTTTATGCTATTACTAGATGTGCCAATTGCCATTATATATGGGCATTGCATCAGTTATATGTTTGAGATATTATGGGAGCTATTGTGGATTGGAGGATATCACAAGTGATGATGAAGTCTGGTTATTCTTATTGTAAGTTGTTGGACATTATGGATTGGTTATACGTTGAGATATTGCGGATGGAAGCTATTTTGGATTGGAGGATATCATAAGTCATAGCCGATATTGAAGTCTGGTTATTAATATAGTAAGCTGTTGGAGGATACCACAACTGACGCTGAAGTCTGATTATTATTATTATTATTGATATTGGAATGAAAGAAAAAGAGGTAACTAGCTTTGGAGGACGGAGGTTATAGTTAGCCAATGTGGGACAAGCTCTAATACTCTCCCGCACCCCTGACCTGCATGTGGAGAGATAAACCATTATTCAACACATATGACAACTATCCACCATCAACGACAAACCAAGGGGAACCAACTATCAACAACATAGAGTCTTGTCCAAAAGCCTCCAAAAGCTTAACTCTAATACCATGTTAAAGCATCCAACTCCAAACCAATTGACAATGAGTGGAGAGTCTGCCCAAGCTCATATACTAGTTTTGGAGGTTATAATTAACCAGTGTGGGACAAGCTCTAAAATAGGACATAAAGGAAATTTAGACTGATTGGTTTCATTGTGCACACAAGTTGTTCACAAAAGCTTTTGGCACCTGTTTGATAGATGCGTTGAATAGGGCAGTCCCACACTGATATTCTTTTGTGGAGGGTTGGTGGATTAGGTGTGATCTTGCGACCATGAATGTGTTGAGTCTAATTTTCGAAGTAGCACGGTGGAGATTATTCGTGGGAGGGCATGACTGTAAAATGTGTTTCGTGTCGTCTTTGGGTAGCATGGGTGTCGAGTCTGTTGACAAAAGTTATGGTGATATTTTGCTTGCAGTTTCTCTCTCTCTCTCTCTCTCTCTCTCTCTCTCTCAATCATTTGTTTTTACTTTTTTTTCCGGTCCGCAAAGAATTTAGGTAAGGTAATTTTTTTTTCACCCTTGCTATCCATTCTCACCATTGAGGTGTTGCCTGGAATGATTGGGAGGCATTAACAGGGGTTTAGTGTTTCAGGGTTGGTTTGCAGAGGGCTCTTCGGAGTTGGCCTCTTGTTTTTTGCATGTAGATGGCATGATGTTTTCTTTTTTTTCAAGGATAGGCTAGAGCTGTGGTAATTCCTTTTATTTTTCCTCCTATTGTGCTTTGAGAGCATTATGTGTTTGAAGCTTGACTAAGAAATCAAAATTGGTTGTAGGAAAAGAAGTTCTAGAAGTTGGGAGTCATTATTTACATTCTTGGATGTAAGGTATTCTTCCAGTCAATTATATTGGCTTAGCTTTGGAATCTTTTTCAGATCAGAGAAACATGGAACATGGTTGTGGAGCGGTTATAGAGGAGGTTAGCAGGATGAATTAGGCAATATCCAGCTGAGGTTGGTTTGCTGATTCTCATTAGAAGTACATTGTCGAGCCTTCAAACTCGTATCTTGGCATACTGTACAAATTTTGGGGATAGAGAAAATGCAGCAAGATTTCACATGGCTTGGTTGAGGGGGAAGAATTTAAATAGCACCTTCTTCGATTTGGATACGGTATACACAGCTGTGAGGGAAGTGTTGGGTGTTAGTAGGCCGGGCATCTTTACCAAGCTTTGGAAGTTTGCTCGCACAATGGATAGATTTTGGAGAAATGTTGCAACTGTCAAATATGGTAGCCGTTAGGGGAATTGCAATTTGCCAGAACTGTTTTTGGCTATATGCTGAGTGTGATGATTTATCCGAGTTTACAGTGTTCAGATTGGAGAGGGAAAATAGTGAATCTTTGGGGCCATAAGTGATATGGAGATGGTGCTTTAATGGAGCAGTTGGCCAATAGGATTTGTGCAACATTGGTAACTGGAGCAGTTTAACTTGCTAGATGGGTATAGTGGTAGAACGTCATTAATCGTTGTGGTCGGTGGTTGTAAGTGAGGACCAAAAGGGGGGTTCGAGGGGAGATTGTTTTATGGGGCTTTCAGGGAATTAAGCTGTTGACGTTTCCTTGGAAAGGCATTTGGCTGTTGGAGCTCCATCCAAGGTTTTAGTTTTTCCCATGATCAAATGCATCCCATAAGAAGATCCCTTCTTTTGAAAATTTACTTTGGAGACGGCAGATTCAGGTTAATTGGTTTGCTTTTGTAAATGTGATAGTCTCCGAATGCTTATCCGTCCCAGAATGGCTAGGGATTTTTGATGTAGATTGGGTTTTTCATAAAGATGTAACTGGTGTCGTGTTTGGTGGGGGGGAATGCAAGGGGTGGCTGTGTTACCTCCTTTGTGTTTGATGTGGCATTTGTGGAGGGAGTATGTCGGTGAAAATGTCAAGCTGTATAGGAAGCCTCTGTGCGGGCTCGAAAGATGTTCATTTTTCCTTTTGATTGGACCTTAGGGAAGATTATGCCTAATTTGGTCTCAAGACGATTTTTGTCAATTGATTGCACTTGAAGAATCTGTAGCCCTGTGTGATTTGACTCTATAGGTCTGTTTTGTTTGTACGGTTTTGTTTACCACGATCTAATCTTTTGTAGAAGGGAAGCATCCCAATTGTTGATTTTGATTGCAATTTACTACTTTACGTTACATAGATTTTGTTATTCAAGATCTATGATGCTGCCAGAAGAAACAGAATGGACTAATATAGTCTCCTTGTGATGTGATATAGATGTGTGTCAAATATATTCATAATAGGGTGGTGTCAAACTGGTTTTTTGGACTGAGCTATAGCATTGTTGCCCTAGAATATTTTCAGCAAAGAAAAGAGAGGTGGCATTGAAATATAAAGCAAATGGTAAATTACTTGCATTGTACTTATTTTCTTAAAATGGTAAGTAATTAAGTATGTTGTTTATTACCTGAAGTTTCTGTTTTGTTTATATTTTCCGACTGAATGCAGCTATCAGAGGATGGTAGTGCTGATCCTGACTCAGATCCATTGCCCTCATTATCGTCAAGGCCAGCTGAACATGTTACGAACTTTAGCTCCATATTTTGGGATTCAACAAATAGACTTTGATGGGAAGGTAACTTACCTTGTTCACGGCTTCGAGTGCACCTATTTCTTGTACTGATAAACGTAAAACCATGCTTGGGAGTATAGTCATCTAGATTCCCCCATATCCTCCATCTTGATCCACATGCATTGCACAATACTGGCTTCTCTGGTGGTCCAATTCTCCATAGTGGTGTATCTGTGCCAATAGAACAATTTATGAGCATGCAAAATGAGAAAACCAACTATTAATGCTTATGTGTGTGTGTGTGTGTACCATCGAGACTAGGCGTTAGATAGATGCCGTATAATATAAAAGAAGACAGTGCCACATGAGAAATTGGGTAACAAATTTTACATTACTTATGAGTTTTCCATTAGAGAATATATAAAATTGATTTTAAGTACAACGTGCTACTTGACCAACTAGAATGACATGAAAGAGGGCGACATTGAGGTACTTACTACAAGCACGTGTTCACCCTTTTAACACAAGGTGGACATTAGCAAGTTTATAAGAAAGGTACAAACGAGTATTGTAATACTCCATATTTGGGGGTAGAGATTGTTTAGTTCCACATTGGAAGTCTACATGGGTGATCTTGGGCATCTAATAAACCATGGAAGAGACTACTAGTACCTTGGGCTGAAACATTTTCAATCAAATCAAGGTATTGGGCTAGCGGTCTACGTGGGGCATTACAAATGGTATCAGAGTGACCCATGTACCCGACTATGTGGGTTATGGCACCAGAGGAAAGACCTAGGAGAGGCCGTGGTGACTCTGGTCACTAGGGAACAGCCCAGAGAGTGGTGACTCTAGTGCTCAGCTCCTTGCGAGGGCGCGAGGCCATAAAGGAGGGGAGATTGTAATACCCCAGATTTGGGGGTAGAGATTGTTTAGTCCCACATTGGAAGTCTACATTGGTGATCTTGGGCATATAACAAACAATGTAAGAGACTACTAGTATCTTGGGTTTAAGCATTTTGGGCCATGTGGTGTGGCTTGTGGATCAAATCAAGGTAATAGGCCAATAATCTACATGGGGCGTTGCAAGTATTTTTAAGACTTAGAATCTGATTCCATGTATAAAATGTGATGCAAAATTGCATGCGTAATAATGGAACCTCCGCCAAAATCACAAGATCCGAGCAAGGAGTATCTTGCCATACCATAACCAAAGGTGGAGCAAGAGTGCTTGCTTGTTTTATCATAGGTTCTTCCTTACTGAGATCTCCAATAGTAAGGATAAGTCTAGGCAGACGATCCTTCCTCATTTGGTAGTTCTCTAGGAAAGCATATCCAAGTTGAAAGGTTAGGTGACATTTAACCTGCATACTATGTATGCACGGAAATATGTATTTTGGAAGGTGATAGATACAATGTTAGATAAATAACCACCAGCTCATCTAAAATCTTAAGCTGTTGGGGAGGGGTAACTTTATTATTTATATTTTCAACACGCCCCCTCAATTGGTCTCAAGCCCGGACAAAGGAGGATCCGATTGCCATAGATAGAGTTCAATGGAAAAAACGGATTCATGTGTCCGATCAAAATTGATTGGAACTTAAGGCTCAGTTTAGTTATGTCGAATCTAACAAGTAATGCACCGCCAAACTCTGACATTGTAGATGCTCAAAAAAGATTAACCAAGCTTTACATGTCTCATCAATGAATTTTTGATTTTCCTTCGTGATAGTACCTTATATATTCCCTGATAAACTCATTTTTTTACCCCGCAACAAAATTTTTAGTTGAAGAAATAAATTAATTGTAGCCTGATAAGTTGACATCTGGCTGCGGTCTGCCTCGGTCACCTATTAGAGAAAGCTTCTCACCGGTGTGGAACCGGCCAACACTCCTCTGATGCCAAAATCAGTTCATTGGTGGAGAAATGAAGTAAAGCTCAAGGAAAACTGGGTGCAAGAGTTACATTACCTCTCCTCCTGCATGAGGATTTGTTTATATAGGCCACCTTAGCACAGGAGTGTAGGATCGTTGCGCGTTGATAAGGATGGCACCAATAGAGTCCATTGACTAGAGTCCTCCTATCCCGTAAGGATTGGAGTCCTGATAATGGTCGAACTGTTTGTAGTTATCCCCGTGGGGTTTAGGTAGTGTGGGAGAGTCCCAGCATACCTGTAAATCTTGTTTGGGATACGGATCTGGAGATCCATAATTATCCGATATGTTTGAAAGAAGATGGCCGAGCAGAACAGTCATGGCTGACAATATCCTTTAGTTGAGGTGAGTAGGCTTGGTCGGTTTTATAACTATGATAGCCGACACCATCAAAATCTCAACTAATGTTTGGGGTATTAATGAACATCCGGTCATCGAGATGCGTGAGAAGTCTTTTTAATGACACTAAAGTGGGCGACATTGAGGTACTTACTACAAGTGCCTGTGTTCACCCTGTTAACATAAAGTGGACAGTAGCAAGTTTATAGGAAAGGTACGACCGAGTATGTTTAAGACTTAGAATCTGAGCTTGCGAATAAAATTTGAAGCAAAATTGCATGTGTAATAATGGAACCTCCGCCAAATCCAGTGACATTTAGTTTGCATACATAGTATGCAGAAAAATATGTATTTTTGAAGGTAATAAATACTATATTAGATTAATAACCACTCATCTAAAAGCTTAAGCTGTTAAAGAGGGATAACTTTATTACTCCCTCTGTCCCATTTTAAATGTCCCCTACGTAAAGTCTTGTCATTTTAACTTTAAAAGAAAACATATTTCTAATATTTTAATTTTTTTTTTTACACCATTCAAAAGTACTCGTTGAGATCTTTTGAACGGTACAAAAAAAATTTAAAAAGTAGTTCCGAAAAGATTTTATTTTTTAAGGTCAAATTTGCATGGTCTCCTGTAGGGGACATTTAAATTGGGACGGAGGAAGTATTTATATCTTCTACACGTCCCCCTCACATGTGGCTTGGCTCTCCTTCATAAGGGCTAAACACATGTAAATTTTAGTTACTAGGTAGGCGGTGAGGTTCGAACCCAGCATCTATTGCCTGCTCTGATACCATATTAGATTGTTATCTGCCAACTCATCTAAAAGCTTAGGTGAGGTGATGGTTAACAATCTAATATACTATCTAGTTCGTTTCCGGTCTACATGTGTGTTTATAATGACAGTCCAACAGATGAATTGTTTTTCTTAGATAGATACAAGATGTGAACAATAATGATGGAAATATCATACATTGGGTATCTTTGCATCTGTCGTGCTTGGAGTCTTATCGATCACATAACCGGTCACGAGCCCAAACAAAAGAGGATGTGATTGCCATAGATAAGACTTCAATGGAGAAAAAGGATTCATGCATCCGAACAAAATTGGTTACAACTTAAGACTTGGTTTGGTTATGTCGAATCTAACAAGTAATGCACCGCCGAACTCTGATATTTTAGATGCTCAAATAAGGTTGAACAAGCTTTACGTGTCTCATCAATAAATTTTCGATTTTCCTTCGTGATAGTATATTATATATTCCATGATAAACTCAATTTTTTTGCCGCAACAAAATTTTCAGCTGATGAAATAAATTAATTATAGCTTGATAAATTCGACATTCGGCGCAGTCCGCCTTGGTTACCTATTAGAGAAAGCTTGACACCGGTGTGGTGCTGGCCAACACCCCTCTGATGCCGAAGGTAGTCTACTGGTGGAGAAATGAAGTAAAGCTCAAGCAAAAGTGGGTGCAAGAGTTACATTACCTCTCCTCCTCCATGAGGATTTGTATATATAGGCCATTTGAGAGGTAGAGTCCCCTTAGCACTGGAGTGTAGGATCATTGTGTGGTGATAATGATGGCACCAGCAGACCCATAAGAATAGGAGTCCTAATAAGGGTTGGACTGTTTGTAGTTATCCCCGTGGGGGTTTAAGTAGTGTGGGAGAGTACCAGCCTACCTGTAAATCTTGTTTGGGATAATTCCATGTGTTTGGAAGAAGATGGCCTAGCAGACCAGTCATGGATGACAATATCATTTAGCTGAGCTAAGGAGGCCTGGTCAGTTTTATACCTATCATAGCCGATGCCATCAAAATCTCAACTAATGTTTGGGGTATTAATGAAAATCCGGTCATCGAGATGCGTGAGAAGTCTCTTTAATGAATTTAAAATTTCAAGTACAGCATACTACTTTATCAACTAGACTGACACGAGAGAGGGCGACATTGAGGTACTTACTCCAAGTGCGTGTTCACTCTTTTACCATAAGGTGGACATTAGCAAGTTTATAAGAAAGGTACAACCGAGTATTTTTCAGCCTTAGAATCTGAGACTACGAATAAAATCTGAAGGAAAATTGCATGTGTAATAATGGAACCTCCGCCAAATCTGGTGACATTTATCCTGCTATGTATTTTGGAAGGTGATAAATACTATATAAGATTAATAACCACCAACTCATTTAAAAGCTTAAGCTGTTGGGGAGCGGTTACTTTATTATTTATATTTTCAACATTACCCGTGTAGCCATGCTCTCCTCCATAAAGGCTAAACACGTGTAAATTTTAATCACTAGGTCGACTGTGAGGTTCGAATTCAGGATCTATTGCTTGCTCTGATACCATATTGGATTGTTACCCACCAACTCATTTAAAAGCTTAGATGAGGTGGTGGTTAACAATCTAATATATTATCTAGTTCGTTTCAGGTCTACGTGTGTGTCTTATAACGACAGCCCAAAGGATGAAATTGTATTTCTAGATAGGTACAAGATGTGAACAATAATGTTGGAGATCTCACACATTGGATATCTTTGCATGTATCATGCTTAGAGTCTTATCAACTGCACAACCGGTCTCAAGCCCGGACTAAGGAGGATCTGATTGCCATAGATAGAGTTCAATAGAAAAAAACGGATTCATGATTTCGATCAAAATTGGTTTGTAACTTAAGTCTTGGTTTGGTTATGTCTAATCTAACAAGTAATGCGCTGCCAAAATCTGAAATTGTAGATGCTCAAATAAGGTTGAACAAGCTCTACATGTCTCATCAACGAATTTTCGCTTTTCCTTTGTGATAGTATATTATATATAGCTTCATAAACTCATTTTTTTACCGGCAATAAAATTTTCAGCTGAAGAAATAAATTAATTGTAGCCTGATAAGTCGACATCCGGCGCAGTCTGCCTCGGTCACTTACTAGAGAAAGCTTGACACCGGTGTAGTGCCGGCCAACACCACTCTGATTCCGAAGTCAGTTTACTGGTGGAGAAATGCAAGTAAAGCTCAAGCAAAAGTGGGTGCAAGAGTTACATAACCTCTCCTACTGCATGATGATTTGTTTATATAGGCCATTTAGGAGGTAAAGTCCTCTTGGCACTGGAGTGTATGATCATTGCGTGTTGATAAGGATGCCACAGCAGAGTCCATTAACTTGAGCCCTCCTATCCTATAAGAATAGGAGTCATGATAAGGGTTGGGCTGTTTGTAGTTATCCCATTGGGGTTTAGGTAGTGTGGAAGAGTCCTAGCATACCGTAAATCTTGTTTGGGATATGGATCCAGAGATCCATAGAGATCCATAATTATCCGATGTGTTTGGAAGAAGATGGCCGAGCAGACCAGTCATGGCTGACAATATCATTTAGCCCAGTTGAGTAGGTCTCGTTGGTTTTATACCTATCATAGCCGACACCATCAAAATCTCAACTAATGTTTGAGGCACTAAACTATTAATGAACATCTGCCCACAGGAACGGGAAGAAAAAGGGTCGACGATAGCACTAGGAGAACAAGAACCAAAGATTAGAAAACTTATAAGAATAGTAGCACCAACCACAGGGCCGGTAACCCTTGGCTAATAGCTAGCCTATGACAGAAGGCAATAAAGCAGTGCCTTAAGGCGGGAGAAAGCAAGCCGTGAAGAAGGACCTCTCCTCTCATGCTTCACCAGCACCCAATAAGGACCACAAAGTGCACTACTAATGACCACTGGAGAAGACCCCCCCTTATTTATTAGTAAAGGGGCCCTTGTCGTTGCTCCTTGAGCTGCTCTATCAACTGAGTCGTCCGTATCAACTGTGGTTGCTGAATGTTGGATCTAGTCATCGAGATGCGTGA
This sequence comes from Vaccinium darrowii, assembly GCA_020921065.1. Classification (NCBI taxonomy): domain Eukaryota; kingdom Viridiplantae; phylum Streptophyta; class Magnoliopsida; order Ericales; family Ericaceae; genus Vaccinium; species Vaccinium darrowii. The sequence continues at coordinate 48,737,128 of CM037152.1, read as the reverse complement.
GAAGTCTCTTTAATGAATTTAAATGGTAGGAATCATGCAAAGGAGATAATAAATAATATACCAAGACAATTTCGTTTGTTTCTTTTTTCCCTTAGTGGGGGCTTGGGGGCAAGTAGCATCTCTTTCCAACTGGATTTACGTTTAATAGAAGGTAAGGTGAATATATATGAATTTGATGTTTTGCCTCATGGAAAAAGTTCATTACCTAACAATTGTACAAAGATGGTATTTGTACACTTTGGGCCCCTGATATTTAACTTGCAGTCAAATTACTGTAAGAAGTTTCCCCTTCTAAACAACTAAGAGACCAATATTCCCAACACCACTGGTGAAAGAAACATTCAGAAGCACTTTGTCTCAACTCTTTGACTATATGTACATATCATACTCAGTAAAAGCTACACATCCATACGTTTATGGGCAGAAAACCTTTATTCTTGCTGGAACTAGAAAGCTCATAATGACATTTGATAAAAAGAAAAAAACATCGTATCTGTATCACCATTTAGTCTCATCAATGGCAAGATACAACAGTAGACAAATAACAGACTTTAAAATGAGTCAAAAGAAGACATGCAAAGAGGAGGATTAATCAAGATACTCACGGCCTATTCCACAGTGGAAACATGGTCCCCTTCTTTTTTTCCGAACTGGAAACATGGTCCCCTTCTGCCCATGCAAATTGATCCTCATCTTAAAGCTTATTTTGGGAAGGGCTCAAAGGCTCGCAATAACTTCCACAAAATCAGTAGAATGGTGAATAATTAAATCCACACATATGCAGAGTTCTAAAAAAATGGGAAAACATTGGGAAAGCTGGGAAAAGGGGCATTGTTTTAAGAAAACTCTACATGTGCAAGAGAAATCTTCAGAATTGTAAATTTTTGTTTGTTTTCTTTCTTGCGATATGTATACATACCTTTGGATTCCTACTTCAATTCCTTGCTTTTGATTGCATTTTCTATCAACAGCTTTTAAGCCTAGGAAAATCTTAGGAAGTAGTCAAGTGCTTTATAAAGAAGACGGGGCTTTCTTTTGGAGCTAAATATAAGGGTTGAGAAGAGAAACAGAACGGGGGCAATTTGTCATTTATGAGATTTTGAATAAACTTTGACGAGGAAATGATGCCAGATTGATGGGATTCCAAAGTAGGAGAACAAATATAGGTGGTTATTCAATGTGGTTAGATTTTCCCTCTCCATCTTTGCTGTCATTTGTTTCAAAGAAAAAACTTGAATTGTTTCCTTGACGAACCCTTTGTTTGAGAAATCTAGGTTTCTCAAGGAATGGGACTCATGAGTCTTTAAGACTTTCCTTGAATATTTTCTGATATACTTGGGAGTATTCTAGCCAACTCAATATGATGAGTTGTCATTTTGGATTGTTGTAATCTACTGTTTAGGTAAAAGCATCATGGCTAAAGGCGCAACGGGTGTAAAAATGCTTCACTAATGTCTTGCCTTATCCTCCACTGTTGTCCCTTTGTAAGGAATTGGCGGTGATAAAGTTTCTTCTACTTTTTATTTTTATTTTACGTATTATTGAAATGCTTATATTTGGAGAAGCTACATATAAATGGGTTGGTCTTCTAGGGATTTTTCTATGATTTGAGATTTGTTTAGTCTGTTAGAAGGAAATTTCCTTGCTTACTCCAAAAGATTAAGGACTGATATTGGCTTAGCAGTAATGCGAGAGAGACTAATTAGTGTATGTACAGCTGCACTAGATGCGTATATTGCACTACCTCGGTGAATGGTCACGACTCGTGTATTCCACTCTTCATTGAGGTGGTTATGCCATTTGTACATTTCGAAACCAGTAAAGAGCAAGCTAACGAACTAGCTACGTAGTTGTCGAACTGGCTACACGGTATCTCAAATTTGTCAATTTAATGTCAATGCATCTCTTTCTAACAAATTCATTAATGGTCATTAAATTTGTTCTCTCTTTGGATGGATTTTGATGATCTGGCTGATTTTCGAAATTTAAATCCTCTTCATGAAATTCTAAAACGATTCCATGTATTGAATGCATTTCATTTGTCTTCTTGTTCCTCGGATATGATGAACTGAATTTTGGTAATGCTTGCTCAATTCTTCTAAGCACTTATAGATTGTGAAGATGTATGTGCCACAAGTAATGAATCATTTCCTCTAGTCAGATGAATTAGCCCCATTGTTCCTGCTTTCTTCGCCAAATGTGGATTTTTTAACTTCTGTTTTCTTAGATTTAATCCTTTGTTTTATAGAACTGTTTTCTCTCTACAGATAACCAACCTATGTGGTTGTCTGCAGCCCAATGTGAGGAAAGTTAGACAAATAAAATGGGCACTGCCTACACACAGACAGGATGACTGAAGATTATCAAGTTGCTGCATTTGAACTGGGACATAATGTTGAAATGTATCATCGTTTACAAATTGAGAAAATGTTGTATTTATCTAGTTAGGTCTCAGAGCAAAGACGGTTCTGGTCATGGCCATCAACTTTTACACCATGAGCGTGATCTCAGTACTCATCGATGAGGAGTTCGTTGCATTTTGCATAAAGTGGAATGAGTTTGATTTGGCTAGATATCCAGCGATCGAGGCTTAAAATTCCATTTTGGATGTTGTTTCGGTTGGTTAGGAAAAGAAAATATTTTGGATGTGGTCGTCTGCACTTTTAGATGGAATTTAACTTTCGTCTTTGTGGTCGTGTAAATATTCTCACGAATGATGGTTTGTACTTGATGAATTTTTGTTTTTCAATGATAGAGGTTGATATGACAAAGGATGCACGTATCCTAGTCTCAACTAAAAACCCTCCTAATGCTACCAACTAACTGAGGTGTCTGTGCCACTTTCTATTCTACTTTTTTGATGTCCACTGTGTGAAGGCACTATTCAGTAAATTTTGATGATTTATTGAATTCGTCTAATGAGAAGATTTGAACTCAATACTATTTGCCTACGAGGATCTCCAACCCGTGACTTCAAATTGGAGATGTCAAAAATTTTTTTGAAGACTTTGTGTCGCATTTTGAGATCTCCAAATTTGACATCAACATACCTCAATCTAACCTTGTGAAATTCAAGTATTAAAGTAAAAAACATTAAGCACCTACTTTTTGAGTTACTAAAAGCCAAAAATAGATTCGGCACGATGAGTCAAATTTGAAGCAAATAATGTGGAGCTAAACCCAAGTTGGATTCCCAATTTGACATCATGGTTGGGCCAAAAGAAGATGTCAAAAGTTACTGTTAAATTTGATGGGTTGGAGAGACACTGTATCCATTTGCATAATTGTGTTTCCATAATTTGAAATGGTGATAGGATTATTTCCAAGTTTGAGAGAAATAAGATAAATTGTTTTTGACGTAGAAAATTCTAATGTGATGTTTTTTTTTATCCAAAATTCAAAATTGTGATGAGATGATTTCCAGTTTTGAGAGATCAATAAAACATTTTTTCATTTAGAAAACTCCAACAATTATTATGCCGTAAACAAAAATTTGTAATTTATGACCTTTCATATTGAGCTTGCATTGCTTTAGCAAATCACGACACTATCAAATAAGTGTCATAGTAGCACTCATTTTACGTGGTGTTGCGGGCTAAAATATATATTACTGTAACATAATTAGTTTGTTCTAATTCTCCCAATAACCTACTCATCAAATCATATAATCGTATTTCCATAAGATTAGTTTTTCCTATTACTTTTCTCATTTCAAATATTTACTAATAAAAAGTTCTGTAATTTAGATGTGACTCTTAGCCTATTTAAGACACATCGAATTCATTGTTTTTTAGACGGTAAAGATCATCCAGTTATATATACAGTATATGGATGAAAGTCAAGTACATACGCGCTTTCAATTAGGGATGGACAATGGACGGATCGGGGCTAGAGAGTACTATCTCCACCCCCAATCCCCAAACTCATTTTCCATATCCATCCCCTACCCGATCCCATCGGGACTTTATTTTCATCGTCTATCTCCACTCCAAATGGGGAACGGGGATCCCCACAGAGATTCGGGAGATCCAATCATTTCTTTAAAAAAAAAAAAATTAGATTACTAGAAATCTAGAATCCCAGTTACAAATTAAATGCTAAACACAAATTCTGTCTCGATTGACAAACTTTCTAAACTCAATCAAGACGAAACTTTACACAATTGATTTTATCAATAGGAACAACAAAATCAATGGCTCGATTGGAAAAATATTATTTTTATTTTGCATTTTTTGTGTTTATTTTAAGGAATGCATATGATTGACAGTTGAATAGATGTCAACCTAGTTAGGATGTATTCAAATTATAGTGATGCATTTCTTATTTAATCACATTTATTGAATTACAAAGTTCAACTATCAATAAAATGTTTGGAGAAAATTTAGTTTGACCCCATGTGCTTGGAGAAAATTTAGTGGGACCTAAAAGTTTCCTAACTCATGAATAGACCCCTATATTCTATTCAAGGACGGAGTGGGGGACAGATAGATCGGGAAACGGATTCGGAGCGGATCGGGCCGGGACATGCCTATCTCCGCCCCCTACCATATCCCCAAACATTTTCAAAAAAAATCTTCATATCCTATCCAATCTCCGAACAGATCTCCATATTACTGATCTGTTCAGATCGGGGATTGGATCGGATCGGATCGGATTCGAACGGGTCGGAGGAGGAAATGACCGACCCTACTTTCAATAAACACTACTGGTCCGAAATTACCAATTCTCTTGCTGGCTAATGAACTACAAAAATGCTAGATACACAACAAAAATGTACAACAAAGTGGACAACACACTCACATGGGATGTGGGTTCCACACACACTTCACACTCAACTGTGTGTGGAGCCCACACTCCATGTGAGTGTGTTGTCCACTTTGTTGTACATTTTTGTTGTGTATCACTGTATCTGTATCTAGCAGTCCGAAATTATAAAAGGAAAAAAAAGAACCAAAAAAAAAGAATGACGCATGCGAGCTCACAAAATGTCGGACGAAATGGTGAGAGCTATGGAGATGGAGGGAAAGAGAACGAGAACCAAACCAGTGGCTCTGTTCATGGCCTTCGGTACTCAAGGCGACGTCTATCCTATCGCTGTAACCTCTCTCTCTCTCTCTGTGATTTGTGTGTGAATTTATGTTTTACAAGTTGTTAATGCGAGTACAGTGTTTTCCTGCGGTCAGTATTGCTAGCACATGTAGCCAAATGAATACATCGGTATGCCAAACCGTAAGTTCTGCTCAAATCATCTGTATGAATCTTTCGAGCTAAGAATCAAATGCCATCCCTGAAAAGAAGACTCATGAAACTCCAATTCGAGTGAAAATTGTATATGGTTTTCGTTGTCATGTTTATCAATTTTGGCAGAGTTTTTTTTAGTATGCTATGAATGCTGAATTTCAATTATAGAGAATTCAGTATGAAACAAAATGATCTTGTACTGTCTTGATGTAGTTTTTGATTGAGTTAGCATTGTCCAATTGCCAATCTAACTTTTGAAAGAAGGAAAATTGGGCATGCTTGTGGTGAACTAAGATAAATAGTGAAGAAACATGATTGAGGTTATTTAATGAATACTCCAGTTGGAAGCTTTGCGATACCATCAATTTGTTTGTAGAGTTGCAAAACCCACTAAGGAATTTTTTGAGAAGATGTTGCAATTTCTACTCCATTGAGATCTATGTATAACTGCATGCACTGTTTTGGTGTAGACTGCCCCTATTTTTCTATGAAATTCGACTTTCGACAAGCACAGCATCATTGCGGATCCCTGTACATGTTTGTTTTTAAAGGTTTGGCTAATGAGCTAATGAACTTGCTTATTCACTTTGAGGAATCTGCTATTAGTTTGTGGTTTTCTAAATGCAAAAAGAACCTTTGGTGGTTCACAGAATTATAAATTGGAAGTTGAGATCTATGGTTTTATGGGCCAATACTGTCTTCTGGTATCTTCTGTACCAATGGGCTGAAGATTATGCGTTAAAATTGATATTATGAAGAACACAACTGAAAAAATAGATTTCTTTTAGTGGGTTCTGGAGAAGTAATGGGACCTCACTTTTGTCTATCCATTTAGATTGGTTTCTGAGGGGATTTTAACTGAACATGGTCATATGATTGGTTTATGGAACTTCATGTGATAACATTGCTTTTACGTTAAAAGAAAAGATTCCTTCATTAATTTCTTCTTTAATATGTATATTGCCTTATTGTACTGGCTATTTCGCAGGCCATTGCTGCTGCATTTGCTTATGATCAGGAGGATTATAAAGTGGTTCTAATTAGTCATTCTGCCCACAAGGTTTGCTAGAAATCATTTTGAATTTGATCTCTATTCTTGGCTGCTGGATTTAGTGGTGTAACATACTACACTATTTGTTAGTAATTGATTAAGAGAACCATATACGACTAACTTTGGGGCTTTTGGGCCGTTGGATTTGGATGAAAAGGTTACTGCATAGAGTTGGTCTTTGAGGTACTGGGAATGGTAGAGGTTCCCATGAGGATGTAACCTCACTTCTTAGGCAGTAGTTTCAATAATCTTTTGTCCTTTATTCTCTACATTTCCTTTCTAACCTGTCATTGTTGTTTTTGGGTTTTTTTCACCTTGTTTTTTAAGGTGGAGACAATTGATCAAATCTATGAGGTTCTATTTAGTTGCTGTTTTCGGTATCTTTTTCTGGATTCATTTATTGATAGCACAGAAAACTTATTTGTTTAACGGTTTCGAAACTTGTTCTGACCATTTTCTGGAGAAAATCTGTTTTTAAGAAATCTTTTGGAAGAGATATTTTTGCAGTCTCCAATTCCATTCTGCTCAAAAAGAATAAATTGGACACTACATAATCAACTATATCCTTCTGGGGTTCCATGAATAGGAAACCGACCATCTTTTTGGCTCAAGCAAAAATAGTGAAGATCTAATGGCACAACACTCGATTGATTAGAACATTGTTACCCTTTTTGGAAGTCTCAAGTGAAGCTAAAAGGGCCCAACGTGTTTGAAGAAGACTTTTTGGTCCAAGAAATGTGCTTGGTAGTTGGTCGCTATTTTGCTATATCAGGTTATTTTCAATGTTTCCACTTGATTTCATGATGGTTGTCAGTTTATAGATTGGCTTTGGGTCAGACTTGAGAGTTGCTTTGAGAAGTAGGTTCTGGCTCTATTGTGTGATTCTCTCTCATTTCTATTCTTCATCAAGATCTTTCCAGCATTTTTCTCATCGTGCAAATGCCCATATCCTTCAAAATTGACACTATCATCTGATTCTGAACTTTTTGAAAAAATCAGTAATTAGGTTTCTTGGTTAACTGACAGAAATTAATTGCATTTTTGGCGGCCAAAAACGTGGAGTATCTTCCAGTTTCAACACCAGCTGTTCTTGCTCCTTACGGAGATGATGATCCTGAAGGTTTCATCCCCTGACCTTCTCCTTCACGTATGCTAATTGACGTGATGGATTTTTTAGTAATTGGATTTTTGTGTGGGAAAAGTTGTCCTATTCTCATTGGAAACCAGGTAGCATTTTTTTTCGTGCAAAGTTCTAATAACTCCTTAATCTTTCCACTTTCCAGGAACCATGCGGCCTAAGTTTTCACTCCAGAAACAGGAAATTACAACTCAACATAGACAAGAATGCATATATAATGTGGAAAGGATATTTGGTGATGGCCCGAGCTTGGAGGGTGATTTCATCGTGATAAATTTCTTTGCATTGGTATTTTTATGAATTAAGAACCATGTAAAGTAACATTTGAACACTTTGTGACTAAAAACCATGGTGTTGTTTCTTGATTTCAAGGATTTTGCTGCTGAAAATGATAGTTATGATTCATAGGGATTTAATAAGTTGTTTGGGAGAGAGAGAAAGAATGTGACTTATGGTTCTTCTTTCTAACTTTGGGGCTGGTGTGGTGGGTAAATTTGTGAACTGTGGAAAGACAAAATGGTTAGGGTTTGATAGGTGGAACTTCCATTGAACTGTTTGTTACTTAAATCAAATACATATGTGTTATAGTAATCCCAATACTCCCAATGATTGGGGATTAGATGGGTTTTGTTTTTGTTGTTCTTGTTATAATAATCATTATTCTCTCTGAAAGTGACAATTGAAGGGTGCATTTGCAATTCCAGAATGATTCCCTTGTCATGTTTGGTTCAGGAAGGTTGGAGCCTAGCAGAACTTTTTTGTGTCCCCTGTATTGTTGCTGCTCCTTACGTTGTCCCTTACAGGTAATCCGTAATCGTGGGCTTCCAATTTGCCTATCGTGCTAAAAGTTCTTGTATTCTGTACTCATCTCCATTGTTCCTTTGTGATTGGCAGTTGCTTCAGTTTGGTGCATAAACAGCATTAATTTTTTAAGAGTTTATCTTTTTCTTTTTTTGGCGCTGGAAGATATGGCTTGAGGTCACATTATGGGGTTTCTTTTAGATGCACAGGTTACATAGGTAGACAGGTGTGTGGGTTAGAAAAAGGTAGAGTATTATGGTGTGTTGTACTGAGACTTCGTTTCTGGTTGAGAGCTGGCTTGGGTTTTAATTGGTGCGGTTATGTTTTCTTATGGCTCTCATCCTGCGTTGCACGTAGCCTATAATACTGACTCATCCTTTGTTGTTATTTCTCTCTGGTCTACTCTTTATGCGTGTTGTTTCGTGTCCAACAAAGAAGGAGCATTCATTATTGGGGTTTTACGATATTATTTTCTTGTGAATTCAATTTCAAAACCCACTTAGGCATGAATAATGTCATAAGCCTCTTAGATAGCTTGATATACATTGTTGGGCGCGTTATTGCGAGAAAAGAAAAAGTGTTTATGGTGTTAAGATAATCCAAATACAAATATTGCTGATATATATATAGTGTGAGTACAACATACATAAAGACTCAAATAGCTTCAGTTAATAATACTTAACCAAATAACTCCTAACACTCCCCCTCAAGCTGGAGAATAAGTAAGTCCCAGCTTGTTACAAAATAATTATAACCGTGGCTTGAACACAGGCATATCAGCTAACTGAGCGCCTGTAGACACAAAGGGATTAGCAATCACAGCTCCAGTCAAAAGACAACCTTAGTCCAGGGTGAAGACTTAGTTCTATCTATCCTTCAGGTGCTGTAATTTGGTGGCCAGGGAAAAGGGTTTTGCTCGGTGATTTTTTCTGCAAGACATCACAGAGTTAGAATCTCAAGGATTGAGACAAATGCTAGGAATCTTTCCTTTCAGACATATTCTAATCACCTATACTCACGTGAACACCAACGACACTTTTTGGAGGATGAAAAGTGGTTCAATCCCTCCCTTCATAAGTTCATTCTGCTTTTCTTTCCCAAAGGTTCTTGTAGAGCTGCTGTAGGGTGTTTCTAATTCACAGTGGTCTTCTTCATCTGCTTAATCGTTTATCAAATTCTTTGCAGTGTCCCTTCATCATTTGAGCGCTACTTCAGAAAAGAGCTTCCACTTTTATATGAATATCTTCAAGAAGCTCCTATTAACAAGGTGAGTTATGAAGTACTTAGATTCAAATTCTGTTCAAAGTTTCCCATGCTATTGGTTCGCTCCTATCTTTTATGCAGTGTAACAAGTTCCACGTTTGGGAATTATTTTGCATATATAATTTGAATATATAAAATCGTCCCTTTTATTCAGGCAATGGAGTTGCAGTGGAAGGGTTGATAAGAATCTATTTAAGCAACAACTTATAGTTTGTGTACAATTAGGTTGGATGGAAAGATGTTACCCACTGGATGTGGCCACTTTTTACTGAAGATTGGGGATCGTGGAGAAGTTTTCAGTTGAAGCTAAGCCCCTGTCCTTTTACGGTAAGAAGTGCGGCAATAAAAAATCTCCCCTTTTATTCTATATGTGATTTAGGTATCGCTTTACCGTTCCTTGATCTACAAATAAACTTCGTATGAGGTTTGATTCTGTGTTTTGTTGAGATTGATCAAATTGTTTCTTCAACGGCCAGGATCCAGTTACAGGCCTTCCAACGTGGCATGATAGATCTCCGTCTCCCCTGCTATTGTAAGATTTTATTGTCCACCACATAAAGGTTATGCATTGATAACAACTAACTAGATTAGTTTCATGGTGGATGTTGTGACAACGTTGGTCATTGATAGATTGGTTAAGGTTGTCAAGATTTCCCAACCTTAATCCATCAAGTTTGGGAAATTTCTGTTGATGTTTGGAACGCTAGACATGAGTTTGAGTGGATTGACTCATGTCCTACGGCACCAAAATTGCTGTAAATTAAGTCTTGATATTCGCTAGCTTTAGCTTGTTTAATTGTAAGAGTGGGAAATGAATGTCATGTGATCCATTGTCTTAGGCATCATATTAGGTTGCCTTTGCCATAAGTTTCTGATTTTGCAGTTCTTTGGCATGATAGGTATGGATTTAGCAAAGAAGTAGTTGAATGCCCTGGTATGTTTAATTCCCACCTTCAGCTTTTGTTATATGTCCAGGATTTTTTTGGTTTTGAATCAATTATAGCACCTTGTTTTAATACCCTGAAGAATTTCTTGTTAGTTAAATTTTGATAAGAAAATAGTTCACTTGGATCCTGATAAGTCTGAACTCGTAGAATGCCAAGAGAAATAGTGGGCTGTAACTTCTGCAATGGATGGTAACTTCCACAAGCTAATGTTTTTCCTGATTATTTTTGTTTAGCCTCAATTATGAACTTATGTTTGTCCTAGTTTAAATATTTATCTCATGTTTTATTTATCTGAGGTTCAGTATTTATTGCATACTTTGATTGTCATACATATCAGAGCATGGTATGGATTTTACCTGTTCTCTTGTTATCTGAGTTGTATTTATCAACTAGGATAGGTCCCTTACCGTCTGATCCCCAAAATGAGGCGAGTTTGCTTGGTAGAGAATGATATCATCCTTGCTTGTTCAAGTTTGGATTGCTGTTGAATCACTTTCCTGTGTGATTAGTTTTGGGTTTTATTTCATGTATTTGCTGATGTTTAGGTTCAGAATCCAATAGCGAGTCAGATCTTGGGGCTTATAATTTAGACCCTTTTGATGTGGTCTGATCAATTTTTAGTGAAGTATCAAACAGAGTGGAGAAATGTCAGTCTGGACAGAATGGGGTGGGTTTCACCTGGGTTTGGAGGTCTCACTGGTCAATCTGAGAGAGTGAAAGTGTGTTATCCTCTTGAGATAGTTACTATACCAATGTTCTGTTGAAATTTAGACCTTTTGTCAAACAGACTGAAGAAATGTCAGGTCTGGACAGAAGGGGGTGGGTTTCGCTTGGATTTGGAGGTCTCACAGGTCAGTCTAAGGGAGGAAAAGCGTGGTTCCCACTTGAGATAACTGATTATAACCAAAGTTTTGTTGAAATTTCGGCAAGGTGGATTGTTGTTGAATAGACAATCTGTTTGCAGGGAGCTGCATAAACCCCTTCCACATCCTAAATTTCCCTCTCTTAGAGGGTCGGGACAAATTTGTGGGTGACTGGATGCGTTAGGAATCCATATTGGAGTGTTTAGAACAACCCAGAACTTGGCAAAATTGGGCTTCTGTGGTTATTGTGGGCAATTTATCTTTAGTTTTGTTTGGTTTTGATGGAGGAAAAAAGACAGTAAATAAGGTCGAAATAAAATAATGTTTCTTCAATGCTGATTCATGCAGCTTCTCCATTGCCTGTGCCTTGTTAAGTTAATTTATCTGATGCTTTACAAACAAGTTCTCTCCTTGGTTCTCTTTCCAAGACTGGATTTACATTTGCGCAATAACAGGATACTGGCCTTCAAATGTTCGGGCTTGTGGCTTTTGGTCTCTTCCTTTGGAATGGCAGTTCTCGTGCAACAAGTGTGGAGAAATTTCAGCTTTGTTGTCTTCAGGGCATTTAAGTGCGAATGACGAGATGTGTTCAGCTCATGCGGAGTTGCAATCTTTCCTGAAAACTCCTGCATTGTTGCCACCTGTTTTTATAGGTCTGAGCTCAGTTGGAAGGCAAGTTTGTAGTAATAACTGTACTGTCTTGAGATGTATAGTTTACCAAAATTAATCTTGACCACCACCCTATTTGATGAAGCGTTTTCACTAGTCAATGCTTCTTAGGCAGATAAGATTGAAATCAACAAGATGACCACTATTCAAGTTTCTCATTTGACATCTTTTTAATTTTTTCCCACTAAACGTCTCTGCGAACTAGACTTTGTTGTAGCTTCATTCTGTCCATTATTCATTGTTATCCAAATATACATAATTCTGCGTAAGCTTGGTTAAAGGGCTATAGTTCAGCTAACCTCATGAACGCTGGTAGACTGGTAGTAACTGGTCCTGGTTACTCCCTGATTATATTCAGAATGTGTTATAGCTTGAATGAATATAGGTGACCAGACTTTTTTGATGTTATTGTTTTTCTGCATGGGCTTATTTCTTCCTTTTTTAGTTTTTTTCTACACATGAGGTACAGTGCAATTTGACTGCCTATGGTCTTATGTTTATTTGTTAATTCTATGTTTTTACTAAGTTGAGGTCTTTATTACGTGCAGCATGGGGTTTTTGAGAAACCCTCGTGCATTTCTTGGGGTTCTTCAAAAAGCTGTGGATATCTCAAGTCACAGATTCATTCTATTCTCTGCTGGCTTTGATCCTTTAGATGCTGCAGTCCAGAAGATTGCTGCTGACGCACCATCAGGCTCGGAACAAAAAAAGTTCAGTGAGGACGGAACCCTTCTCTTTGGTGGCAGACTTTTTTGCTTTTCTGGGTAAGCATTCTTCTTTGTCTGGAAACCAAGCAGGAGGACATGCGATATGAAACGATAAAAAAGTAATTAAAAGACTGTAGACAGGTGTCTCATGGCTGAGTGAGGTGAAGACATTAGGCCAAACGATATTCTTGATACTTGAACAATCTGGGGGGGAAAAAAACTAATACATGGACAAAGGATCTGAGTACTGTAAGGGCACATGTGTTTTTGAATGATACTCCAAGGGTGGTTTGAAATCCTGCCATTTTATCATCATAGTTGAAGTTCACAGATTTGTCACCATAAGTTTTGGAATGTACTCTAGATTTAACATCTAATTTTTATTTTGATGTCTTTTCTTCACATGATAGTTCGATACCATATAAGTGGCTATTTCGGAGATGTGCTGCTGCAATTCATCATGGTGGCAGGTAAGAGTTGATTTTTTTTATTAGTAATTGATTAACAGAAATATATTCACCCTTCCATGCTGCTAAAATGATTTTTTATCTCTTGGACTTGCTGCAATTACAGTGGATCCACTGCTGCAGCACTTCATGCTGGAATTCCACAGGTTGATTTTCTAGACTGAAGTCTAAGTTTTTCTTTATCTTCGCTTCCTATCTTTCTCGTCCAAAGACTACTTTTGCATTCCTTGGATACACGAAGTTGGGTTGCTTAAGCAGCAACCTTGTGTAAATTAAGAACGTTAAAAAGTCAATAGCTAATGCAAACAGGGGAGTAGAAAAGGAGGATACTAGGAAAGAAGAGAATACTTTTCTGCACCTCCAACCTACCTTCGGTAAATTGACAGAAAACTCAAATTCTGAAGTGCTACAGACAAGAACATGTACACCTGCAATGAACCATCGTGATAAAACTGCCTGTGACATAGTGTGGAAATATTAGGTTAACCCTTTTTTGCATAGTTTATCACCCAAGTGGTGCTCTCCCTCCCCCTCTCTCTCTCACACACACACAGTTAGTATGTTTCCACAGAGGCATTGTTGACTTCTTTTAGATTCACGTAGACAAGTCAATCTTTTGTACTGTCAGTTTTGACTGAGTGTGAAAATCTATTGCATGGATTTTAGATGTAATCAAAATATAAGTTCATTCAAATGGAAGTGCTAGTACAATCTCAAACAAAACTCCTCGTGTCCCTCATCTTCTCATATGTCAACTAAGATATTCTAGATGCAGGTAATATGCCCTTTTATGCTGGATCAGTTTTATTGGGCAGAGAGGATGTTTTGGCTTGGAGTTGCCCCAGCACCATTGAAAAGAAACCACTTGCTCCCCGAGGAAAACGATGATTTATGTCTCAGGGAAGCAGCAAATATGCTAGTGAGGGCCATCAACAATGCATTAGCTCCTGAAGTGAAAGCACGTGCAACAGAGATTGCTGAGATTCTCTCTCGTGAGGTAGTAATTCTTAATTTTAATCTAAAAAACAGAGTTGCATTTGGTAGCGACGAAAAGTGGGGAACTATTGGCATGAGTTACAGAATCCCCAAAATTGAAACAATCTTTTTTGCAGGATGGAGTGTTGGAAGCTTTAAAGCTCATCAAGGAAGAGATCAGCTGTTCCAACTCTACGAGGCATTAAGGTTAGTCTTTTTGGATCAGCCCAGTAATGGTAACTTCTGTATAAGTTCAGCAAATTTTCAATCTAACACTGGCTTAATCTCTTGTTTTTTCCTCCTCCTGGATTAAATGTTTTGAGTATGCACTTGGGTGAACTATTGTTGATTTGGACTTGTTGCATTAATAATGTTTCTTTATGTTTTTCACGCCTTTGTCTCTCTTTTCAGGCATGAGCTTTGTTAGGCAAATTTAGTTGTAATTGCACTAGGGGAGGTTTTATCTATTGAGTAGAACTCATCGTTTTGACAAATGGACCGACAATTATTGATGGCAGTGGCTGCATAAAGCGAATTTTTTTTGATCAGGCGAAAGTTAGCGAGGTTTGAACCTGAGTCCAATGCATTACAGTACATGGTGCCTACAATTGGGCTACCACTCCACTTGCTGATGTCTCCATGGTGCAAAAAGTGATTTTTTTGGTGTAAAGTATAAATTGCGTTCGGTTGTGAGAAATTATGCACCCATTAATTTCACCCATACTAGTATCAAGAAGTCTGTATTTTAGATTTGTTTTGTTGGAATGGATATCTCTCCAACCCCACAGATCCTATAGGGGATCCCCATCCTATCTAAAATGTGGACTCCCATTTCCCGATTAAATTTCAACAATCCGAACTGTTCAGTGTTTTTAGAACGTGTATTTAAGGGTTCACGCGATGATTCATAAAAAAAAAAAAAAGAAAGAAAAAAAAGAAAAAAAAAAAGAAGAAGAAGACCACGAAGGGCTTTATCCAACTAGTTTTTGATACAGTTTTGACCTTTAAAAACACGTTTTGAACACACTGAACGGTTCGGATCGTTCAAATTTGATTCGGAAAATGAGAGTTCCCTCATTTTAGACAGGATGGGGATCCCTCGTAGGATCCTGCCTGATCTCTCCAATACACTAAGTGTACTGTTTGATATATCTGGCTATTCATAAGGTGGACGCCATCACAAGTGCTTAATTTGGTATCTATTTCAAGCTGAAGTGTGTAAGTCCAATTACTGCGGGGTTGGAAAGGCAATGATCAGTGTGAAAGCCGAAAAGATACAAGAAAATGTGGGATAAGAACTACTAGTATTGTTTATTTTGGGTGGGGTTAGGAAAATGGGAAAAGATGAATATCTTTTGTGGGAAAACAATCCTATGTTGATTTGGTTACTTTTGAAAATAGTTATGTATATGTTATTTCATTTCTTTTTCCTTTTTTCTTTGCCTAATTTTTTCCTGAAAAAATCAAAGAAAACACAGGATAGTACACGCTCGGTCAATAATCTTGACACTTTACCAGCAGGAAGGGAAAAAAAAGGAAGAAAACTGAAGAATAGGCTTCAAAAGTTGTAATCTCTTCGATTTTAAAGGATTTCCTCCTGCAGTGGAAGTCATTGCACTACGAATATGGTCCAAACATATGAGTTTCTTAAACTTTGTTTAGCCTAGCCATACTAACAAAAACTTGCCTAAAATATTCATAGGACTAACTTTCACCACAATTTACGTGCTAAATTAGTGTAGGGTGTTGTGAAGTCACCATCGCACTTTCTTGGTTCTTACTAAGTTTTATTTTAGCATTGAAACCCAACTCATCACATTATCCTCACTCTCTTTGCACTTAGGAGGAGTGAAATAATTGTAGCTCCTAAAGGGCACGGCCACATGGTGCGGAGTGTGCATCTCGGCTATCCAAAAGTGTTTTGTACTCCTCAGATTTCTCCCATACTCTTTAAAATATGAGTTGTCCAAAATATTTTTAGACGTCCGAGATGCACGCACAGGCACCACGTAGGCAGTGCCTGCTCAGCATGGTATAATTTCTCGTCCAAGAGCCAACTCCCTAGAAAAATGACACTGTATATTTTAGTTGGGAAATAACCGAACAATAGTTGCTGCCACAAAAGTCCGAATTCATGTGCAAATGGACCGGTAATAAATGATGGGTTTTTTAAAAAGTCACACTTATGGAGATGGTGGGAGCTGGTTTTTTTTTTTTTTTTTAAATTTTTTTATCATCATGGAGGGAGACCCCAGGGTCCTGTACCTTTTATTGTATCCTGTAGTGCACATTCGGACCATCCGTGTCGGTAATTATCTGAATACTCTTAGATGGAAGAGTCTTTTCAAAATTCAAACCATTCAAAACACTTTTGAACGGTCCGAATTAACACAGCAAGGTGCACTGCAGGGCAGTATGGGTCCCCGATTCCCATAGTGGGTTGTTGGTTGTTTCTACTTTAAAATGATCAATCTTGAATGCTCTGAAGCCAATACTCTTCTTACATGGAGTCTTCTCTTCCCACTTGCTAGAATAAAGAGGCCTGATCCTGTTTCTATAACCACGTGGAGCCTGCACCTCAATGACCAGCCATTTTCAAACAGTGGGCCCATGTTACACTTATCTGGCCAAGTACCCATACAGGGAGGAAGTGAGGAACTCTATAAATTGCCCTGTTTCCTTCAGTAAAAATATATCTCTCACCCTCTCTCTTTCACTACAAACACACTCTTCACTTTCTTTGTTTTTCCATAGGCTTTGTTGTTGAGAGTATGTCTTCTCAGGGAAGAGGCAGTGCAGCGGTTGCGGCCGCAGTGGCGGTGGTGTGCCTCTTGTTGGTGCTTAATTTTGAGGTGGCTCAGGCAGCCACCTATAAGGTTGGTGGTGCCAATGGCTGGACCTTTAACGTTGTTAGCTGGCCCAAAGGGAAGCGCTTTAGGGCTGGTGATACACTATGTGAGTATATCTGTGAAATTTGTTGGTTTGGTTCCTCTCTAGTATATTAGACTTTTCTTTGTTGATAACAGTCTCTAGCTTATGCCCATCTCTACTAATTTTCAAGGGACGAATTCATCTGAAGCCCGACAAAAGCTAGAGCAAAGTCCCGTATGGACTAACCTTATAATTTTTTTTTGATAGGCAACCTTATAAAGTTGGTAACATAGATTTTGAACCTAAGACTTAGTCAAAGAGAGAGCTAACTCTTAATTCTGAGTCCTTAACCATCGGGTCTAGTATTTTGGGTTCTTTAGTGTATTAGACTGTAACTAATCTCTATTAGTAGTGGCCGAACTAGGAGTTGCCAAGATTAATAGGGTTCGGCTCCTCTCTAGTCCAAGTTTTGGATTGGACGGGACAGTTCAACTCTGGACGATACATTAATGTAATCAATGGTTCGGATTTGCTCAGATACTCTTAACTCTAACCGGTAAGAGTTTTAAACAAATCCAAACCATTAATTATAGTAAATGGACGGTCCATATTTGGACGGTTCCATCCGGTCCAAATCAAAGGACAGGAGAGGATCCAATTCCTTTAGAATTTGTTAACCAATGCTTTGGATGGTTGGAGATAGGCTAACAGCTTCAATTGTTTCTTCCTGTTTTTAATTTGGCTGCAGTGTTCAGTTACAACCCTCAGGCTCACAATTTGGTGGTGGTGAACAAAGATGGCTATGACAAATGTAAAGCCCCAGCTCGTGCCAAAACGTACTCCTCCGGCAGTGATCAGATCAAGCTTGCCAAGGGACAGAATTACTTCATCTGCACTTTCACTGGGCATTGTGAATCTGGAATGAAGATTGCTGTTAATGCAGCGTAGACAGCAAGAGAGAGAGAGAGAGAGAGAGAGAGAGAGAGAGAGAGAGTACTGAGTAGCTTTAATGGGGCCTATGTATGTGTAATAAGAAAATAAAAGCTTTGTTCACAGTATTCAATGTTTGGCAGGCTATAGTTGCAGTATGCTCTTTTCAAGGGAGCAATTAGTGTTTGAACCACTTGATTTCAATAGTAATGTTATGGCGATATCTACCAACGTGTATTTTGCTACCTTCTTAATTTGGTGTTTTAAGGAGGAATGAATTTCGGGGTGTTTCGGAGCCTCATTTTCAGCTTCTCATTTTAACTTTTTGGCTTTTCGGATTATGTTCAGAATGTATTTTGAATTTGATAGGAGTATTTGAGAGAAATGTGCAGAATGCATTTTGCAACTGGAGTAGTGGTTGAGAGATATGTACAAAATACATTTTGTAGGTCATTTTGTCAATGAAAATGGAAAAAACGAAAAAATGAGAAGTCAAAAAACTTCTATCACCTCTCTTTTTCACTTCTGTTCTTCGACTCTCAAAATTGAAAACTCATTTTCCTAAAATGTGTTTTGCAATGAGGTTGTCAAACACTCATAAATGGAAAATGAGAAAATGAAAAGACAAAAAGTTGGCTCCCAAACACTCCGTCTCAGTTATTCATCCTTTTTGTTTTAAAAACTTCTCATTGTATTTATTTATATTTTAAAATTTTAATGGGTCTCAGTCCGTGTAATTTTTCTTTTGTCCCTTATTTTTGGAACTACGCAATCTTTATAAGATCAAAAAGGTCTGAAACGAAGCTTTTTTTGAACTCCGTGCGAAATGAAGCTTGAGCAATGATTATTGCTATTCACGGAAACTCCAACCACAAACTTTATTTTTCAAGACCAATTATTCCATGGTCATAGATCACTGTCACATGATTCCCCAAGACAATGAAATAATTACTCGTTTTTCAAATAGCACACTCAAAATTTAATCATCTCTCATTTTCTCCAAAAATTTGAATACTAATTTTTAACATTAACCAATTATATTGAACATTTGTCTTATTTTAAAAATATTGATAATGTCTTTTTAATAGCACTAATTTTATTGCTATAGAATCACAATGTTTAAAAATTACACATGTTTTATTGTGTAAATAAATATAAGAACATTTTTCATAATTTGGAGGAGTGTCCATACACGATGAATCAAAGTGAATTCTTCAATGAAGAATCCAAATAAAGGATGATTAGAGATGTGCTATTCTTCATTTTGAAGATTTGAAGTACGACAATCTCCCACCGTCACCATGCCATAATTTTTTCATTTTGAAGAATGAAGGCACTCAATTGAGAGTTGTTACACACGCCCCCCCTAACACCCTCCCCCACGGCCCCACCCCCCTTCCCCCAACTACACCCCCCCCCCCCCCCCCCCCTTTTCGGCCCAATTAAACGTTAAACCCTTGTTTTTTTTTCTTTTTTTTTTCTTCTCTTTTTTACTTTTTCTCTTTTAACTTTATTTATTTAATTACTTATTTAATTTGGTTTACTCAAATTACATTTGCAAGTAAATTATTTTTTTACATTGACATTTAAATTTGACTTTATATTATTTTAATTAGTTAATTAATTTGCCACTCAATTATGCTTCACCTCTTTTTTTTTTTTGTCCATCTCCTTCAAAATGAAGAATCATTTTTGGTTCTTTATATATGAAGACTCCTTCAAATTATGAAGAATGTTCTCTCTCTATATGTGTGTGTGTGTGTATGTGTGACATTGTATAACTTTTAACATTGTGATCCAACAGTGATAAAATTCGTACCCTTAAAAAGACATTAACAATATCTGTAAAATAAGACCAACATTAAATATATTTGGTTAATGAAAAAATTAACTTTCAAAATGGGAGGAAAAAAGAGAAATGATTAATTTTTTTGTGTGTTAATTAAACATTGAAGGTTGAATAAAAGAATTGTGATTGTGGTTTGAGTGAATAATACCATTCGTCATATTTATTTTTTGAATAACAGAACGATATTTCAAAGACGCCCATTAGCGTCCTGGACCGATTACTTTGCTCAAGGTCATGCATATTAACTAGGCCTAAAGTTTTCCCAAGGCGGGCCCAGGGGCTCTCTTCGTCTCTTGTAGAAGAGGAGCAGTATGATTTCGAAAAAGAAAATGTCTAGAAAAGATAAATGAAGGGTCCAAATTCGCATGATTGTGAATCTGGACTTTTCATTTATCTTTCTTGAATATTTCCGAAGAAACTTTTCATGTATCCTAACATTTTCAATTGTAGAAAGTCTCATAAATATTAATGAATGGATTATGTGGGCCGATTGGCCAATCTCAATCCCTACCTGGTCCCCAGGGATGGCAACGAGCTGGTTGGGCGGGTTTTGATGATTCCGGCCCCTTGTTTTTTTTTTTTTGCACATATTAAGAAAGTATATTTGAGACTCCAATATTAGTGAGCACAAATGATAAAAGTTCACAAAATAACTTTTACAACTTAACCAAAATCTACTATCTAAGGTTGTATTTTAGTTGAAAAAATAAAATTATAAGAATACAAATAAAATTGGATGCATAAAAGGGAGAAAATATAATTTCATATATACATATAAGAGTATATAAGTATAATTATACATATATATGTACGTCGGGGCAGGATGACCATACCCCTGCACCTATCCTAACCCCAACAGGTTTTCCAAAATCACCCCCTACCCTACCCGTTACCCAAAAAATAGAAGAAAAAAACCCTACCCTATCAGAGCGGGGTAAGGCGGGTTGAATTATCATTCCTACTGGCCCCATACCAGAGTCGTAGAAAGATTCATGCAAAGTATGGAAAAATTTATATATGCTTATCCAAATTTACGGAGACAAGTTACTCATTTATTCCATCTAATCACCTACTCTTGTTTGCCGACCGAATATAGAGAGCGAATATACTAACATTCGGGATAGTATATCTAAACTACTTATATCCGGTGTGTGTTACACGAATATAAATGGTAGATATGAACAAAACCAAATATCCTACTAATGGAAATTCAACATCTTGATACTGTTTCTAGAATCATTTTAAAATAATCTATTAAATATATCATTATTAATGGTGCATATCACTTCTTGAAACGTGAGACAATGTAAAGATTTTTTAATAAAACGTTTCATGGAGAAATAGAAGTAGCTAAAAATAATTCAAAACTCAGCCATATCTGAAGCATATCTACATAGGCAAACTTTATTTTGGAAGACAAGACTCTTTTTATATAAGAGAAATAGTTTTATGTTCTTGGAGCATTGCTCCACAGGAGCTGACCAGCAACCATTTTCCTTTTTTTGAAAGGCATGAGAAATTTTATTAATCTTTGAAGATTACAGAGACTAAAAGGACAAGAAAATGCTGACCAGCCGTTTTCAAGTGGTGGGCCCATGTCACACTCATCTGGCCGAGCACCCAAATTGAAAGTGTCAAGCCCCGTCCCGAAACGGCACCCGTGTGGGCCCGCGTCGGTGCGGCCACGTGACATTCCAAC
This sequence comes from Vaccinium darrowii, assembly GCA_020921065.1. Classification (NCBI taxonomy): domain Eukaryota; kingdom Viridiplantae; phylum Streptophyta; class Magnoliopsida; order Ericales; family Ericaceae; genus Vaccinium; species Vaccinium darrowii. The sequence continues at coordinate 48,715,657 of CM037152.1, read as the reverse complement.
ACAAAACCAAACATAACCTACTCAAATACCTCAGAATTAAAACACAGCGGAAGTCTTATAACATACATATACAAGTGTATAAGTCAAACCACAATCTCAACAACATACAACCGACAACCTTAATTACATAACATGTTGTGCAAGTTCTCAAAGTTCACTAACACAACTCAAAACAAACCACTACTAGCCCAACCATGAGCAAACCAACTTGGCCAACTACGCCACTCGAGGCCAGCCCAAAAAGAAACTCCAAAATGACCAGTGGTAGTGGACCCACCCAAAAACCACCTGCTATCTGGCAATCAAAGGAAAACCAGGAGTGTGTGAGACATAGAAATGCTCAATAAGATACAACCAAATCAACATCCAAAATAAAACAATATTATACAACAACTATCAACATGTATATAACCAATCACATGCAAGTGGCACGTCTGCCACATCCTATGTATCCTAGGTCACTGTGGGAGCACACCTCGCTCGTTGTCACCGGTAGCTAGCCGACACAACGTACTCGCGGTGCAACCCAATCCACAGCCCCTTCGCAGATACCATCTTTTACACACAACATACATGCATATGCACAGCTAAAACATCTATTAGCATGATATACATCCATCTTCACAACAACACGTCATCAACACAATTATATGTTATTGAACATAATCATGTCAAACACACTCACCTGAGAAACGACCGAGGTATGCCAAACTAACTATGGTTTTGGCACCTCCCGAATGACCGGCTCTTTACCTAGCCACAAATAAACTAATATTAGTCTATGAGCTTCCATTGATGTCTCACATATAATAAAAAACATAAATATGTAACCTGAACAACTTATAAGGTCATCCCAATTGAAGACAAGTCAAGATACCACACCACTTTAAAACTAGGAAGAAATATGACAACCAGCCCACCGTGTCTGAGCTATCGTTTCTTATGGGTTCTGAATTAGGACATGAGATCACCACCACCAGAAAGAAGACTTTTGGTACATCAATATCGATATAAAATTTGCCCTAATCGGAGCCCGGATGATCAAGATATGCTTGTTTGAAGTTACACAAAAAGAAACACAAAATTGCAGGTTCAACAAGTACACCAACTTCGAATCAAAAACTGCTATTGACTAGAACAAATCAAGGCGCAAACTATACATATTCTCGAAGGCATGCGAGTCTAGTTTCCAAATCAAAAAGCGGTTCGCAAAACGGATACCCGAGCTATGAGTTATGCCCATTTTCCCAAAGAGTGTCAGTGCTGTCTGCACAGACGCGAACCCGACAGAAGCTCGGTAGAACATTTTTCATATTTTCTGTGTTTCAAATTAAACTCTGAAATTTTTACACAACACAATAGACTCATGGACGAATCTACTGTAAAAATATCAAAAATTAACAAGCCACTTAAGTACCCGAAACAAATTCGTGAAAACAGGTCTGAACCCAGATTTATAAACCCAATCAGTGGGTTGTAACCAAAACCCACGAACTCAAGAGTTCTAAAGCTCCAAGAACTGAACTCAAAACCTTAAACCAACTGAAAATATTCCATCTAGGGCATGCAATCAACAACAAATTCAAGAATCAAAACCCTAGAATGAAACCCTTACCTTGAATTAGGTTTTACTTCTAATTTTCCCTTCCTTTCTTCTTCTTCTTCTTCTTCTTCTTCTTCTCTCTCTCTCTCTCTCTCTCTACGTGTGTTTATGACTCAGCAGAAGAAGAGAAACGTGGAAGCCATTTGGGTTAGAAAGAAAAATTATTCTGCGCTAGCGCTCCCACAAGGTTTTGATGCTCCGCCCAATAAAACATTTTGTTTCGCACACTTCCAAATAATGCCAATTAACGCTAGTAATGCACGCAATTAAGGTAAACACATGTTTAAACCCATAATCAATTTTAGAAAATATGAATTAAACCTAAATACCCGGAACAGGTATTACAGAAAGGACCTCTATTAAGTTGCCATGCTTCCTCTCTAGTTGAAATTACTTCTCACCCTCTCTCTCATAAGAAAAACTCAATCTTTTGCTTTCTTTGTCTTGCCATAGGCGTTGTTGTGAGATTATATATATGTCTTCTCAGGGAAGCTGATGTAGGAAAGCGTATAGAAAAGATGAACAAGAATGATCACGAACAAGAATTAGAGAAACTCTCTCTAAAACTCGAAATTTTATTAATCAATAAACAACTGACTAGCCCGAGGGCTTACAATATCAATATACTAGCGGATGCCCGTGCCTGAAGGCACGGCTCGAACAATTAGCGTGCATTCGAATAATTAGCGTGCACCCTAAAAACATTAGAGCTGCATTAACCTTGGAGGAAATAACAATTCGATGTCAAATAGACATTCACCAAAGAAAAATTACTTATTCTTCTGGGGTACAAAGTGGTCAGCTTGTTTGCTATCTGATTACCCTTTTTCCTTCTCCCCACAAAATGATAAGTGTGCATCAAAGGATGAAAAATAGTGAGCAAATGTATCAGCTCCTACTGGCAAAAGCAATAACAAACTGAGGCCAATGGTCATTCTGGCCTAAATGTTTCCTTTAAGAACTGAGTTCTACACCAGTCAACCGATCCACGTGTATTTCTTTTTTTTTTTACCTTGGCCTGCCTAACTTGAATGTAATGATTCATATCGGGTGGACTTCATTTGAGGTAAGGTTTTCCCAACACCACGGGGCGTGTCAATAAGTGATTGGCGTCCAGCAATAACGTCCCAACTGTAAGAATAATTCTCCCTTTTAAGTCCAGTAAAAACAAACATGATTGCCTAAATTGATTGACTATATGGTCGGCTAACTAATGTAGAAGCACTCAAAAAGAATACGAAGATAAATGTATTGCCTAGAAGCACTCAAAAAGAATACGAAGATAAATGTAGTGCCTATTATATTCAAATCTTAGCTGAAAATAACTTATGCACCCTTTCTAGAACCATATTAGACACAAATTCTACAGAGCCATCCAAACTTTGATACCTCTCACAATTCGATCAACAAAATATAATCGAGGCTAGGGTTCAGAATTGCAAAGAAGCAATGCATGCAACAACAAACATAGACCATTTTTTTGGATTTTCTTGTCATTTTTTTGTTGGAAAAGAGACACTCATCCAACACAACAGTGGTGAACATCCAGTGAGAGGTTTTTACCTGATTGGCAAATCCAATGCCGAAACCGAGCACACTACGGCAAAGAATAAGCATCCACACAACGCCAGTGAACCCATTGATTAAAGCTCCGGCGCAAAACAGGAGCTTTCTCTTTGCGTTTGTGAACTGAATGCAAGAAGAAATCAATCTATTAGAAGATGAATTCAACTGAACAACCTCCATATTACCAAATTGTTATTCAGCTGATGAATTACCCCGTCAAAATATTCTTTCAGCCCATTTATACCACGCCAACTATTGAACACTTTGGTGGCAATTGCAGATCCTAGAATCCTGTAGTGCAAACCCTATAGTCCGCATCCGAGTTATCTATCTCGGCAATTGATTCCGGAGATGGATGACTCGCATGCCGCACTATAGGGTTTATGACTCCGGCAAGTGCTGCCATTGCATTATTGGAGTTGAATCTATCGGAGTGGTCAGCCTGTCAAAAGGATTGAAGGAAAAAGAAAAAAGAAAGAAGAAAGAAAGGAGTCGATGACTAATTAATAAAGAAAATTCAAAATAACTTGACATTAGGTTAAATGCCCCAAAAGAAACTTGACACTCTTTGTACAACATGTGTATACTGATGATCATAAAGTAACTAAAATTATGCAACCCGATCAAACAAAAAAATTCCAAAACAGGGCACCAATTTAACATGAAAGAAAAAACAACCTTCAAAACTCGGTCGCCATGGAATCATACTATTCAAAAAACTCACAATAGATTGAAGAGGTACTGTAAACTAATCGTACAACGTGTCTAAACTAATAGCATAACCCCTTTTTATGGTCAAAAGTTAGTAAATGTTAGATGACAGAAATAAGAGAAACATAAAAGGTTCTTCTAACATTTTTAATCCCACTTCACCACTGTCATATGGGATAAGACTATAGGGAAAAAAATCATCTCTTAAATCATGTGGGATAAAGCATATAGACAGGCTCAGTACAATAAAGCTCACAATCAATGCTTCTATTAAAAACTTACCAAAGCTTCCAATCTTGATGATGATGACAATATTAGAGGGCGATTATACTCTTGCCCCTAACCCATATATACAACCATCAACCATACACGGAAAGAGAAAAAATGAATTAGCATCAGCCATCAAGAACAATTACTCATCTATCCCCATAATATAGAGAGGAAATAGGAACCATAAACAAAAAGTTAGATACCTTAAATTGGGAAGCCCAACCAAATTGAAAAATCCCCATAATAAAGAGAGGAAATAGGAACCATAAACAAAAAGTTAGATACCTTAAATTGGGAAGCCCAACCAAATTGAAAAATAAACAATCAATAACCACAAAAATTGAAAATAAACAATCAATAACCAAGAAAAAATAACAAAAAAATTTTGTATACGGAGGGAGATGTCTAGCAACAAAGTGAACAAATGATTTCCGTAGAGGTGAGGATGCGTTGGCAGCAACAAATGGAGCGATAGATGTGGGTTTCGGTGGGGGCGCAGTTCCAGATGCATCGGCAGCAGTAGAGGGGGAGATGCGCTGGAGAGAGAGAGAGAGAGAGAACCGAACCTTAAAAAATCAGAGTCGTACACACATATCAAATCTGTACAAAGAAATCGTTCAACACATATCAAATGAACACTATTAGAGATCATTCGAGGAAATTTGTCTGACTGGGGTCTTCAACTTACCAAATCGATTTTTCTATGCATATCCTTTTGTTTTCAGTTATAGAAAGGGCAATGATGTTACACCAAGCACAGTTAAGAGGCCAGAAAAAAATGTAAGACTACTTAAGGTGATAGATGAAGCCGGACACTACATCATTGTCCTCTATTTGGACAATTCCACTTGCACATTGCAGTCTAACAACCTCAGGACTGAAAATAGATCTCCAGTTATTCAGTTTTTTTGTCAGTGCAGAGGCTAGAGGGGAAAACATACCTCGTGGTTGGTGGAACTGCGAGTGTCGCATAGAGTTATAGGGGAGGGAGGTTTGAGATCTGACATTCTAGCAATCTCTGAAATCGTAAACCTGCTAAACGAATTCATACTTTCAAAAACTCATTAATGAACTTAACTAAACAAAAATATTGAGAAAAAAATGTGGACTTCAGTCCCTGTAAACAATAGTAATCCAGCCCCTATAAACAGTTGTGAGCGAGCAATAAGCGCTACTAAGAGATTCTTGGGAAAAAAAAGTTTCCACAATAAAAAACCAAAAGTCATAGTAGGAGATACATTTTTCAGTGTTGAAGCTTTCTCCAAAAGTTCCAATTCTAAAAAATCCAAAGTGGCAATAGGGGATACACTTTTCAGTTTTGAAGATGCAGCCAGCAACCAAAATGAATGCATTGCTCAAAGTCATGGCATCAATGATCAATAAAGAAGAGATATAATAACTCCAAATTCTCCAATCACATTTCATTTGTGAAAGATCAAACTTTGCCACCCCTGAGGCAAACATATAAATCAATTGGCCAGCTTGTCACTTCCAAAAGATTACAGATTTTTTAGCATTTGTAAAACTACCATCGAACGGACTTCAGAGAGCAAAACTACCACCGAATGGATTTTCACTATAAGCCTTGTTTCAGCAACTTGAAATGTTTATTTCAGAACTGACAAACAAAATTAAATCAAAATTGAATCACAGTTCGTATAATTCGTACGCATTTTTAGCATTGTAAAGGTTCACACGTTTCAATGGTTCAAACCTTTCATCGAACAGTTGGTGTGCTCAAATAACGGGAGATAGACAGAGGGATAGAGGGGGAGAGAGTAGTTAGTCATCAGTCATCAGGCTTACCGATTTTCGTCGAGTCCAACTTCAAGTGTGCCGTGCCTTGGCATCCAACAACGAAATGCCTCAGTTAACTGATTGCGGTATCTGCTCCAAAACTCAGTGTTGATTTGAAGTAACTGTGGGAGAGAGCGAAAAATGTTTACACAGAGAGTATCCATGGGTTCTGTTGACGGCAATGGAGAACCGGCAGTGGAGGAAAGTGGAGAACGTGGGTGAGTCAGAGAGGGAGAGAGTGAACCGGCTGTGTTTGGAACTGGAGTACGTGGGTGGGAGTGGGAGAGGAGTACAATGTGGAATTGGTTTTGTGCAGTTAAATGGGGAAGGCATCAACGGTGGGTATTGACTCAATAACTAAGGGCCAAATCTCAACCTTTAAGTAGTTCTCTTGCAATCTAAACCCTTGAATTAAGATCCAACGGTCGAAAATATAGGAATTTCAAATACTGAGCTCCCTTATTATATAGATAGGCTATGGAAACCCTAGGAATAAATGGGAAACGGCAACAATTGCCGACTCAACATAAAATTACGAAAATTAGCAAAAACGGAAATATTTGAGTTAGGCTCAAATATGGAAACTAGAATAAAAAAGATAGCTACTGCCAAAAACCTAGGTCAAAACGGAGTTGGATTGACTAAGTAATTAGCAGATTGATTATTTCCTAAAACGGCAAATTTGATGTTTCGGAGGCCTAAACGAGGGAATTAGGCCGAAAACCACCAGTGCCCGTGGGTCTATAGACCGATGGGCCTTCATCGTTGGGCCGTTTCGCTTCAACCATAAGAACCGCGGATCAATCCGCCATTGGCCGTTTTTCCCAATTTTCTATCGAGTTGTTCCAAGTACCGGCACGCAACCCAATCTTCATCAGAAGCGGCAGTGCAGTGGTTGCCGCCACAGTGGCGGTGGTGTGTCCATTGTTGGTGCTTAATTTTGAGATGGCTCAGGCAACTGAGGCCAGGACCTACAAGGTTGGTGGTGCCAAAGGCTGGACTTTTCACGATGTTGGCTGGGGTAAGGGGGTTGTCTTTCGTGTTGGTGACATATTTCGTGAGTATTTTATGGAATGTGTTAGTATTAGTAACTTTTTTCTTAAAAATATAGGGTTATCCGACAGTTTACGCGTAAACCAAACCAAACCTAAACCAAACCAAACCGAGTTTTATGTCCTAATCAATTGGAGTTGGCTACATGAATCCTGTTTTTCCATTGAGCTCTTGTCAAGGGCTACTTGTAAACGCTTTGTTCACAGTATTCAATGTTTGGCAGGCTATAGTTGCAGTATGCTCTTTTCAAGGGAGCAATTAGTGTTTGAACCACTTGATTTCAACTAGTAATGTTATGGCGATATCTACCAACGTGTATTTTGCTACCTTATTAATTTGGTGTTTTAAGGAGGAATGAATTTCGGAGCCTCATTTTCAGCTTCTCATTATTAACTTTTGGGCTTGTTGGCTTTTCAAATTATGTTCATAATGTATTTTGAATTTGATAGGAGTATTTGAGAGGAATGTGCAGAATGCATTTTGCAACAGGAGTAGTGGTTGAGAGATATGTACAAAATACATTTTGTAAGTGCATTTTGTTAATGAAAATGGAAAAAACGAAAAAAAGAGAAGTCAAAAAACTTCTATCACCTCTCTTTTTCACTTCTGTTCTTCGACTCTCAAAATTGAAAACTCATTTTCCTAAAATGTGTTTTGCAATGAGGTTGTCAAACACTCATAAATGGGAAATGGGAAAATAAAAAGACAAAAAGTTGGCTCCCAAACACCCCGTCTCAGTTATTCATCCTTTTTGTTTTAAAAACTTCTCATTGTATTTATTTATATTTTAAAAATTTAATGGGTCTCAGTCCGTGTAATTCTTCTTTTGTCCCTTATTTTTGGAACTACGCAATCTTTATAAGATCAAAAAGGTATGAAATGAAGCTTTTTTTTTTTTTTTTTAACTCCGTATGAAATGAAGCTTGAGCAATGATTATTGCTATTCACGGAAACTCCAACCACAATTTTTCATTTGAACTTTATTTTTCAAGACCAATTATTCCATGGTCATGGATCACCGTCACATGATTCCCCAAGACAATGAAATAATTACGCGTTTTTCAAATAGCACACTCAAAATTTAATCATCTCTCATTTTCTCCAAAATTTTGAATACTAATTTTTAACATTAACCAATTATATTGAACATTTGTCTTATTTTAAAAATATTGATAATGTCTTTTTAATAGTACTAATTTTATTGCTATAGAATCACAATGTTTAAAAATTACACATGTTTTATTGTGTAAATAAATATAAGAACATTTTTCATAATTTGGAGGAGTCTCCGTACATGATGAATCAAAGTGAATTCTTCAATGAAGAATCCAAATAAAGGATGATTCGAGATGTGCTATTCTTCATTTTGAAGATTTGAAGTATGACCATCTCCCACCATCACCATGTCATAATTTTTTCATTTTGAAGAATGAAGGCACTCAATTGACACCCTCCCCTTGCGGCCCCACCCCCCTTTCCCCCAACTGCCCTCCCCCCACCCACCTTTTTTTTTTTTTTCTCTCTTTTTTACTTTTTCTCTTTTAACTTTATTTATTTTATTACTTATTTAATTTGGTTTACTCAAATTACGTTTGCAAGTAAATTATTTTTTTACATTGACATTTAAATTTGACTTTATATTATTTTAATTAGTTAATTAATTTGCCACTCAATTATGCTTCATCTCCTTTTCTTTTCTTTTCTTTTTTTTTGGAAAGAAGTCCATCTCCTTCAAAATGAAGAGTGTTCTCTCTCTCTCTCTATGTGTGTGTGTGTGTGTGTATGTGTGACATTGTATAACTTTTAACATTGTGATGATGTGATCGAATAGTGATAAAATCCGTACCATTAAAAAGACATTAACAATATCTGTAAAATAAGACCAACATTAAATATATTTGGTTAATGAAAAAATTAACTTTCAAAATGGGAGGAAAAAAGGAGAAAGGATTAAGTTTTTTGTGTGTTAATTAAAAATTGAAGGTTGAATAAAAGAATTGTGATTGTGGTTTGAGTGAATAATACCATTCTTCATATTTATTTTTTGAATAACAGAACGATATTTCAAAGACGCCCATTCGCGTCCTGGACTGATTACTTTGCTCAAGGTCATGCATATTAACTGGGCCTAAAGTTTTCCCAAGGCTGGCCCAGGGGCTCTCTTCGTCTCTTGTAGAAGAGGAGCAGTATGATTCCGAAAAAGTTTTCTAGAAAATGTCTAGAAAAGATAAATGAAGGGTCCAGATTCGCATGATTGTGAATCTGGACTTTTCATTTATCTTTCCTGAATATTTCCGAAGAAAGTTTTCATGTATCCTAACATTTTTCAATTGTAGAAAGTCTCATAAATATTAATGAAATTATAAAATTATAAGAATACAAATAAAATTGGATGCATAAAAGGGAGAAAATATAATTTCATACATACATATAAGAATATATAAATATAATTATACGTATATATGTATGTCGGGGTAGGGTGACCATACACCTATCCTAACCCCAACAGATTTTCCACAATCACCCCCTACCCTACCCGTTACCCAAAACAATAGAAGAAAAAAACCTTACCCTATCGGAGCGGGGTAAGGCGGGTTGAATTGTCATTCCTACTGGCCCATACCAAAGTCGTAGAAAGATTCATGCAAAGTATGGAAAAATTTATATATGTTTAGCCAAATTTACGGAGACAAGTTGCTCATTTATTCCATCTAATGATCACCTACTCCTTGTTTGCCGACCGAACATAGAGAGCGAATATGCTACCAGCCGGGGTAGTATATCTGAACTACTTATATCCGGTGTTTGTCACCCGAATCTAAACAGTGGATATGCGCGAAATCAAATATCCTAGTGAAAATTCAACATCTTGATACTGATTCTAGAACCATTTTAAAATAATCTATTCAATAAATCATTAATTGATCTTGCACATCACTTCTCGATACGTGAGACAATGTAAAGATTTTTCTAATAAAACGTTTCATGGAAGAATAAAACTATCTAAAAATAAATCAAACCTCAGCCATATCTGAAGCATAACCAGCCATTTTCAAGTAGTGGGCCCATGTCACACTCATCTGGCCGAGCACCAAAATTGGAAGGACCTCTATATATAAGTTGCCATGCTTCCTCTAAGTTGTAATTACCTCTCACATAAGAAAAACTCAATCTTTTGCTTTCTATAGGCGGCGTTGTGAGAGTAAGAGTATATACATGTCTTCTCAGGGAAGAGGCAGTGCAGTGGTTGCCGCCACAGCGGCGGTGGTGTGCCTGTTGTTGGTGCTTAATTTTGAGATGGCTCAGGCAACTGAGGCAAGGACCTACAAGGTTGGTGGTGCCAAAGGCTGGACTTTTCACGATGTTGGCTGGGGAAAGGGGGTTATGTTTAATGTTGGTGACATATTTGGTGAGTATTATATGGATTGTGTTTGCATTAACTTATTTCTTAAAAATATAGGGTTATTCGACGTTTACGCGTAAACCAAACCAAGCCTTATGTCCCAATCAGTTGGAGTGGGCTACATGAATCCTGTTTTTTCATTGAGCTCTTGTCAAGGGCTACATGTTCGGCTACAGTTTACGCTTATCGAGTAATTTTTTAGGACCATTTCATAGTCCATTAGCCTTATAACTATGAGGCCAATCCCATTTTTTCTTTAGTATTATTGGGTTCTATGGTATGTCAGATTGTAACTACGTACTCTCCAGTGGACAATGGTAGAGGCAGAACAAGGAAAAGATAATGGCGCAGCCGTTCTAAGATTACTGTTTAAACTTTAAACAATGATGTCCGGTATTTTCAAACCCATATTTTTTTATAACCGGATGTCCAGGCTAGCTTTAGCGCACCTCGACTAATTCCAAGGCCCTGGAGGTAATAACCGGGTATAACTCTCAGTAGTCCCAAGAGTAGTTTGCTGGCAAAGAATTTTTCAAACATAATACAATATGTTTCTTCCATTTCCCACATAATGAGAACCGAAAGAGCTCGCCCAAAACGCAAAGCTCTTTTGGTTCTTATTTATCTGTATAAAATGGTAGATTTGCATCTTGTTTCATAGATTATATGAGCTGTCTTTGGTTATGTGGGGCATCTAAGCTATGTGTTGGACAGTCGGAGCTGGACTAACAACTGATCAAGTGTTTTTGGTGCTGTTTAAATTTGGTTAATGCAGTGTTTGATTACAAACATGGGTATCACGATGTGGCGATTGTGAACGAAGCTGCATACGACAGTTGTAATATTAATAAAGCCCCGGCTAACGCCACGGTTTATTACTCCGGCCATGATCGCATCAAGCTTGTCAAGGGAATGAACTACTTCATCTGCACTTTCAAGGGGCATTGTCAAGCTGGAATGAAGGATTGCTGCCATGGCAATGTAGCCACAGAGAGTAGTTTGAATGAGCAGTACTATGTAATAATGATATGGGAGAACATTCTTTACACCGGCGGTGTAAACTGAAATTTCCTCCAAATCGATTGCATTGCGTCATATCGATTAGATTGCGTCATGTGTCCAAACAGTGGTCCAATTGATTGGTATTCTATGTTATGGTGATTGTGTTTGAAGGAATGTTGCTAATTGCTATACCTTACTGCTGTTTTGTTTAAAGAGTGATCAAATTCAGTATGACATTTTCTCTGGTTATAGGTAGATCGGGTTTAGCTGCCATTACCATGCTCGGCCCTGGCGTCATTTGGGTAAAGGATGAGGAGGGGTATAACTTCTGGACCCGGATGACTAATCCCGGGTCCACTCCCCATCAGGGCCGGCCCAGGCCCAAGGCCCATAAGGCCTGAACCTAGGGCACTCAAAAAAGGGCTGATTTTTTGGGCACTCCAACATTTTTTACAAATGGGCTAGATAATGACTCTTTTTTTTACCCAAATAAAGAAAGAAAAACCCATTATTAGTTACAAAATTGCCCAAACCATTGTGATCCAATCTAAAAAAAAAGGCGCAAAGATAAGTGTTAAAAAAAAAAAAAAGGCCCAACATGGATTTTGTTTGTAAAATCGATGTTGAATGTATCCCAAAATCAAAATATGTATTGCATTCTGGCAAAGGTTTTTTTTTTTAAATTGCAAAATGATTAGTTAATTGAAGGATATTTATGTGATTGATTAATTAAAGGAAAATTAGAATGCTTCAGTTTCTCTCAAAATTCGGAAAGAGGAAAAAAATTCATCTTCATAGTTGTGGGTGCACTGTTTCTTACTAATTTGACTTATGAATTTGTCATATGTCGAAGAGTTTTGTACTTTTTGAACTTGTCTCAATGGATTCCATTTTTTTAGTGCAATAGCTTCATTTTTTTGATGCCATAATAATGAAATTTTCTTTGCCGATGAATTCATTTTTTGATGCCATGATAAAATGACTTGGTAGAAGAGGTGGATTATACGAGTGTAATTGATACTTTTGCTTCTAAAAACGCAACATGAGTAATATTTAAGTGATAATCGTGCGTTATATATGTATTTGATGACTTTATGTTTTGACTTTTTTGTTATTATATAATGATTAGTAGAACTTTATAGTGTCTTAGCTTTGTCTTATTGTGATTGTTACTGGAAAAAAAATTTAAGTTTTATATTCTTAGGACACATTTTTTAGACCAGGCCTAGGGCACTCCAAACCATTGGGCTGGCCCTGCTCCCCATCCATGGTTTGGGAAGGTTTGGGGGCGGATGAGTTATGCCCCTCCAATTTTTATGCCCCTTAATAACGCTTCTCCCTCACTAAATAATAACAGGGTGACCCCTGTTATTAATTAGTATCCCTTATTTATACCCCCCACTAATCCCCCTCAATCCACCCCAAAGCCTCTAATTTATTCTTAACTACAAAACAAATCAAGTATTATTTTATTCCTCTTATTATCAAAATCTTTCAAATCAAGTACTATTTGATATCCTCTCTATAAATGTCACATTACCATGGGCTAGCCTTCCATAAATAAGACACTTACTATTTTATCCTCTAATATTTTATTCTCCCGGAACTCATTTCACATCCAATCAGGGCCTAAGGGATTGATAAGTCAATTCACAACTATGGAAAGTAAAGTCACAAAATTTTGTAACTAGTGACATACTACATCTTGATAGTTAAAGTGATATTTTTTAGGTAGTTGATCAAATTGCACGATCTTATTACCAAAAATTCCAAACTAAGTACTATTTAATTTCCCTCTCTAAATGTCACATTACTGTGGGCCCACACTCCATAAATAAGATCTTATCCTCCTTACTACTTGTAGTGGGCCGAAATATAATGCCCCAAGGATCCATGATTGGCACGGTCCAAAGGTCCAAGGCCCAGATGGAACGAGGCCCAACACTAACCAAACCCAATATGATCATACTGAAACGATTTAGACCAACACGAGTCGACATCTCGGCCGAGCAAGATATTGATCCGGGCGAGACCCGAAGTGACTCGCGAGGAATCCAAGACGTCGATTATAATTGACATCATGGATGACGCCATCTGAGGCGATTACCTCTTGTGCCATGCTCGTGATGAGACATGTGCATGCTACAGCTATTAATACGTCATCATGACGACAGCCGAGCCGTTATGACATGTGTCAAGCTACAATTCAAGACAATTGCACGCAATGATAATAGATTTGGCCCGTGACGTGTTGTGATGTCATCCGAGCCAAATGACTTGATTTGCCCCTGAACTTAGAGCACTAGTTAGGAGGAGCCTATATAAAGGAAGAGGAAGAACCCTAGAAGGTACACAATTCACTCTCTTCAAACTCATAACACTTCTCTTTGGCACTTCTCTTCTCTAGCTAGTTCCTTACTAGACCGTCAGAGTGTCTTCCCTAGCCAAATTCCGGTCATGTTGGGTGCTAACGACGGGTGCTACTTGTGCATGTATACCCTAGAGACCTACATTCGTCACTCACAGTGGAAAGAGAGCAGTTCAACGGGATCATCTAGAAAATTGGACACCACACTACTCCTATTTTGTTCTCCCAAAACTCACTCCACATCCAATCGGGGCCTAAGGGATTGGAAAGTCAATTCACAACAATGGAAAGTAAAGTCACAAAATTTTGTAACTAGTGACATACTACATCGTGATAGTTAATGTGATATTTTTTTAGGTAGTTGATCAAATTGCGCGATCTTAATTCAGCCACCTTAAGACATAATGGATTGAATTCACGTCATTTGTCGCCCTAATACAATCAAAAAGTCTATGTTGGTGATTAAGTCACGTACGTTACTCAATTCAACACCCTAATCAACTATTATGTCATGTTGATCGAATCAAACATTTTGTACAGTTGTTTTGGCCAACCCCCGTTACAACTATAGTTGACTATTATTCCATATTGGTCAATTCAAATCATTTGATCAATTGGCTTAATTAAATTGATCGGTCCACTTTAGCTGATTGTATCGATCACCGATCATTATCAAACACCATTACTGTCAATTGTTACATTTGAAAATGATGTCATCTCGATCGATTCAAAATAATCTGATTAATTCATTAAACTCTTAATCGAGCTAGTCAATAGGTTGTAGTCAAGTATAATAATTTACTCATCCCTGCAACATTAATTAATTAATTTAGTAATCTTTATTAATAACAACAAACAAATTCAATCATCCACATTTATTTTATTTAGCATCTCGGTCGAATCAAACAAGTAATCTTTTAATCCAATTGAATAGTCTAGTTTCATTAATTCTTAACCTTAATTCAATTGAAAAGTCGAATAATATATGTCTACAAATTATCAAGACATTTGCGTTAAAATTAACAAAAATCAAACTTGAGATTTATAGTAACTTTAAGTTAATACGTCGACAGGCCAATATTGTTCCATCGACTTGAATCCAAACCCTCACTTGGTACCTAAATGCTCACTCACGACACCTTGAGCTACAGCTACGGGTCGTAGGATTAGTATTAACTATAGAAAAGCCTTTTACCCTTGTGACTCTGACCATTTCCCATTTCTCACATACGGTGTAGTTATATGGACCCACAGTTTTCTCACTGGCAGGACCCATAAGGCCCGTTTCATCTTGATGGGTTATCAATGGCTTGGGTAATTGATGATAATCGATCACCACCTTCGTCCATGAGTGCTGGGGTCTCTTCTTCTTTAGCTCGATCGGGATGCCTGAAGCGCACCTTTAAAGAAGGCAACAAATGCACAGACATTTTAGCGCGGGAAGCTCGGACACTACCGCAGGCTTTTATAATTCAATAATGTTAACATATGCACCACTCTACCATACCACCAATCACACAAGCGACACTGCACAATTGGTAATTGGTAATGGTAGAACAAGCACATTGAAACAACTTTGCAATTACCATCATGCAGTATTACGTAGGCTTGTGTGGTTAGTGGTGTGGTGGAGTGGTGTGTCTGTAGCATTATTGTAAATAATTTCCTTTGTTTCTATTCCAAGTTGTATTAGTAATCAATTATTATTATTAATATGTCAGAGGTGTGAAATACACCGGGACTTTGTGAAATTCCTAAATCAATGCGATGAACAAAAACTTTTTCAAATTCAAAGCTAAAATAAACAAGGCACAAGGTTTACGTGGAAACTTCGAAAAGCGTAAAAAATCACGGAAAGGAATCATGCACTAAATCAACGTGTGATTACAAGTAGACTTACTTGATGACCGTGTATCCTCACCACGAATCCTAAACCCTACTTGCCGAATCCACGTAAACCTTACTTGCCGAATCCACATACATCACACCCTTGCATGATCGCTGAGTCTTGAATCTTCAAGCCTTCCAAACGAATCGCCTTTCGAACTCCACGAAAGGATTTGCTACGACCATTTGAATGAAGATGGATGATACCAACCTCTTGAAGATGATTTGTGTAAGATCAAATAACCATAGGTCTCAAACTTTCTTCAAGATACATAAAATTTTGCAGCCTTGAATGAATAGAGATGAAAGCACGAGCTTCATAAACGTAGGCTGCTCAAATTTTTTGTTTAACCTAACTTACGAGAATATATAGGCGCACAATGGTTGCTTAAGCAAGAAACAAGTTGTTCTAGCAACTAGCGAACAGATTACTTGCTTGACAGGTTACTTGAGCAAGTTCTGCTATACTATACTGAATCTCAGTAGCGAACAAGTGACTTGCTTGAGTAAGTTTTGCAATACTGAAATGACTTTATTTGCTTCTAAAAATAGTTGACTAAATACTACTGCACTCATAAACATTACATGTTTAAGTGATTTCTTTTCACAACCTAAACATACTCTAGAAAGCAAAAATTACAGACTTGATAAAAATGGAATACAAATGCATGTGTGGTTTGACTATATATGGAATTGCCAACCAAAAGATAACTGACTTTTTTGGAGCTTACACTTTGTAATCTTAATCTTTACAAATGCTTCCCTTTTAACCAACAAAAAAGAAAAAAGAAAAAAAGATGGGTTCATTTCTAAATTTGCCGTACATATGAGCCGAGCCTTAAAATACTTTTTAGTATCTTGTAATTTTTCCAACTCGAATTGAAAACCAAAATGCTTCGGCTCTCTGTTGGCTCGGCTCTAACCATTTATTGTGTTTCTGACATCTGGTTATTGAAGATTGAATATAATGAGATTTTTGTTGGTTTGTTGTAAAAAATGAAAACCAATAACGCATAACCCAAGCCAACCACATGATTATTACCTCATTATACAAATTTCATGACATAGGGCAGCATTTGAAATTAAATATTTCCAAGCCTGGTGCTTCCAGGAATCCAATGCCCAACAGCAAACCCTAGTGGTCAAAGCCAATGAAAAAGCGCCACGTGTCCTTTGCAATCATCACATTGCTTTAACCATGTAAAGTCACAATCTCACTATCATTGTACACTGAGGGGAAAAGTTTTAAAATTTTAGTGAAAGGAGGAAAAGTACCAGCATTACATGCGATTTTGCAGCTTTCATATATACATGTAAGTGGTTGACTTGCATCAATACAGTGCTAAAAAGGGATTAGTATATTCTTTATAAATAGACTTTTGAATTTCCAGAAAGTCTTGCTAGTAAATATTATGCACTTTAAAGTTTAAACTATAGCACATTCGTTCACCGGCCACTTTCATCTTTGCAGGAAGGGTTTCTGGATTTGTTCCCCACACAATTAACTAAGGTTCAATTATCGGGGTCAACTAGCAAATGAGTATTTTCTTATGAAATCCTAGTCCTAGTGTGGATAGTCTGTCTTCGACGTGACCACCAGGGAGAAGATTAGTGAGGTGTGCACCCTGACTCTCGTTACCATTGAACCCAAAAACTTTAAACCAGCAAGTTCATGTGTGTTGCAGAGAAGTTGAGTGGTAAGCTAACAGTTGTGTATGTGAAGATCTATAGCTTGGTATATAAATTTGAGAACATGCAGAATCTGAATTTTGGAACAATTATGAGACATAATGGAGTTTTCACACAAAAACATTTCATCAAGAATTGTATATATGACTGGAAATGTCGTTGTGGCTAGCTCAAAGTTAAGTTCGAGAATGCTACTGTCACCGCATCACAGCAAGGGGATGAATTTTCGTTTGATATATCACAATATAAAATCACGAAAGTTATATTCGCAAAATAATTTTATCGAATTTCCAGGGGATGAAATACCGTGTGATTATCATTTCCACAGTACTATCTTGCCTGATGCTTTCATACTTAAAGTGGATGGGCAATCTATCCTTACCTATGTCATCACAAACCTAGGAGAGGAGTGCAAGAGAGTCATGAGGTTTGTCTAGAAATCGCCACTCTAATTTACCGACGCGCGCAAATTATGAACCCAAGGATTAACACTGAACTTAGAATTTCATACACGTGCATGGTTATGTATATATTGCAGGTGCAATATACTCCGTTCGCCTTTGTTGGCTCATTTTTTATTGCTTACATTTTCCGATATGAATTTCAAAAAATATACAATATGGATCTTATCTCTACTATTTCTATTATACAAAGTTTGCAAAATCATGAAAATCGTTATAAATTATAAGATACAAACAATTAAAAATGACACAGATTTTAAAAATGGACCAACAAAGAAAGACGGAGGGAGTATAATCCTGAGAGAGTCAAATGTGTTAGCTACTTACCAAGGAACGATCATGGGCATGTGCAAGACGTGTTGAAATCGAAGAGAAGAGAAGAGAAATGTTGAAGGTCGATCATGATTTCTATGGCAACATTCTCCACAGTTTTCTTCGGAAATTGATTAATTAAGCTCTTTTACAGAGCTAGTTTGACATGCTAGCCACCTCCAAAGATCAATATCTCAGGTAGTAATTAACCACATAAACACATGTGATGGAGGTGGACAGAATGCCAAAATGGCTCTGCACTAAAGCCCCTCATGATCAAACCCTAGTGAGAGAGAGAGAGAGAGAGGATGGGTTACACAAAGGGATTGAAGTCTGAAGAGGAGAGGAAGAGAGTTTTGATTTATGTTTATGTAATGACTTTGTCACATAGATATATATACACATATGATGACTTTGGTGTGAAAGTGGCTTTTGTGTAGAAAGAGGGTGCATGAGCGTGCATGGTGTTTGTACGACCTGTGATGGGCGTAGCTAGCTTTTTTCTTCATTTGTTCAGTTTTTTTTTTTTTTTTTCAACGGTCAGGGCCAGTTTACGTGCACCTCAACTATTCTCCTTCCTGTCAAAGGCAAGTCATCCACGTTAACACTAGAGAATTCAAAAGAGAATATTTCTCTCTTGTTGCCCGACTCCTGAGAGGTTGTCAAGTTTTGAACTCAAGATGTATGTCTGAAATTTAAAGCTTATCCTTGTTTCTACCTGAGCTACTCCTTGAGGTTTCATTTGTTCAGTTTTAATCATAAAATCAAATGAAAAAGATGGGAAAGTATGTAAAGATAAAAAAATATCACGCGAAAAAATTCATCGGTCATCTTCGAAATTAAAGAGTTATGTACGATTTTCCTTTTTTATACAGGTACGTACCTTCATCTGGTGTACATTAAAATGTTGTACCCATAAGTTTATCTGGTTATACTTTCATGTTCTTATCTCGTAGAAACAAAAAAATGGAAATCTTTTTTTTTTTTTATGGGCAGTAAAGGAAAAACAATTAAGGTGAAATTGGTAGCTTACTCAAAGTAAAAAGTTTAAGCTATACACTTTTTATATATTTCAATACATTTTTTAAACCTTAACGATAACCCTTTAGGTTGATTTTAGAATTTTTCAAATGTTTTATGGGCAAGCGCTACCAACTCGGCCTCAGCCTCACGCCATGCACACACAGCACCCCATGAGTGGAACCGTGACACCACATCACCGTTATGCTAAATACCCTCTTATATATACACACATACACTTCAAATACTATCTTATGCTCGTCTCTGTTGCAATTAATTCATAGCAACTTGATCGATAACGATTTTTAGTTTTATTACAAGGAATACTTGTTAACTAATCAACTTGGAAACCAAAAAAACAGAACTTTGATTTTTGTCAAAACAATTTTACATGTAAAAATATTTTACATTGAAACAAAAGGAGCCTTAATTTGAATAGTTTGAGAGGTAAAAGTGAAGCTAACTTAGCTCTCTATTTCTTGTATCCAACAATATTATTCTAAATCCATTACAGAAAATGTGTGATTTTTTTTTTTTTTAAATATTGTCCCATTGGGGACAAAAAAATGCATGCGCTTTCACTTTGCATGTCAATACTTAATGGTCCTCTTAAGTGCAATCATGAAAAGCAGGATATTCTCTCCTTTTTTGGTAATAGAAAGCAGGACAATTTTTTGTGTAATCAATAAATAGCAGGATATTCTGCATTTTGTAGTACCCTACAGTTGGGGTACAAGGGGTTGGGTTTGGATGGGTGGCTCATGGGTGGGGTTACTGGTGAGAGATTTTTTTGTTGCTTTGGTTGGCTTCTTGCCAATTTTAGGTGATTGTTTTTGCTCTCCAGGTCCTGGCGCATCTGATTGAGAAGTGGGAGATTTCCTTTTTTTTTGTGATTGCTCTTTTCTCCGCGTGATGCCTCGTACTTTGGATCCCTTTGATTTGTATTTTGTTTCAAAGATTAATATAAAAAAAAATAGTGTTAAAAAAAAATGGCACTCTTGTTTGACCATTGGGGGCTCATGTGATCCCCTTGCCCTTCATGCTTTCCTTTTTGACTTGCTGCAAAGTTGGGTGCAAAATGGGCTGTCCTTGTCTCCCACTCAGTTTGTAATTACATTTGTCAACTCTCTTTTCAGTTCAAACCTATTAACTAAGTGAGTTAGGGGTTTAACTATTGTGTTTGGTATAGTTTTTTTTTTTTTTTTGGGTAAATAGTTAGGTATAGTTTTTTTTTTTTTTTTTGATCAGCAGTTTGGTATAGTTGTTTGAGAAGAAAAGTAGCCTCTTCTAGAATGTTTATGTATATATACTGTTCTAGTTGTTTTTTATGGTTATAAAACTTCTACTATATCTCCGTGCTAAAATATTTATCTGGTCTGCAAAACGATCGATGGTTCATTAATATCTACTAAATTGTTGAATTCTTTTTTTTTCTTTTGAATTTTCTTTAAAAAAATGTATTAATTTTTTGTTCTCATTTTGAGGACCGGAAAAAAATATTTTGGAACGGATGAAGTACTTAATTACCATAAGGATGAGCGTTTTCCACACTTGGGTCATGTAAAAATCTTATGAGTAGTTAGAATTCAAATTTTACTTCAAACATTTTCTTTTACATACAAAGTGAGTGTCTTTTTCTCTCTTCGATATTCTCTCTCTCTTCCGTAACCTCCCCTTTGTGGATATTTACGTGGATATTTTCGTTGTTCTTTTTTTTTTGTCATTCGTTATACATCAATTCGGGGGTTAGTGAGAGAGTTAGCGAATTAGTCCAGAGGGGATCTAGAAGCTATTCATAGCCCTAAACCTCAAACGCCTTCTCTGAGGCTCGAACCATGGTCTCCCTTGTGAAAGAATCAGGAGATAACCACTAGGCTACAAGCCCGTTTGATATTTTCCTTGTTCATAGGAACAATATTGTCACTCGTATTTACTTCACTTGTAATGAACTCCAATGTTATTAATGAAAATGCCACTCCCTATTAACAAAAAGTAGATTTTGTAAAATGAAAGGTTGACTTACTAGGTACTCTATGGTCAACTCAACATGATGCCCTGAATTGGAGCCTTAACTCAACTTGCCATTTCGCTATTATCCTCTTGCTGATTGTCAAGAGTTAATGCCATAAAATTAAATAAATACATGCATTGGGCTTTTGGTTTTCATGCAAAAGGAGGTTGGCCCAAAAACAAAAGCACAAAATCTTTCAAGTTCTAAGGCCCAAAGATGATACAGCCCGTTGGAAGGATCCTCAAAACGTGCAACGGACTTTCCTAGGAGAATTGTTGGGAACTTTACCGTCCGCCATATTATGGAAACTCATTTTCATTGGAGGACAAATATAATAATTTTATACTTTCTATAATCACAAACAAATTTTCATATTGAAAAGTTTTCCACTGCACCTAAAAAAAAAGTTCAATGTGTTCACTTCAAATTTTCAAAAAAATTCTTTGTCCATCTCTCATCTCTCCAATCATTAATCACAAGTCTCTCTCTACTCATACCCCTTTCTCCAATCAGTAATTCTCATTTCTCTCTCTGTCTCTCTCCAATTATTACACATCTCTCTAATTATTACTTTTTTCAAAAACTTATCCAAACACTATCTCAAAAATATTTATCAAAATATTCTTCTCAAAACTCTCAACCAAGCAGAGTAGTTATCTTTTTACTTCCAAACAAACAATAAAATCTAATACAAAGAGAACATTTCTAGCTAAATGTTGTGCTACCCAATTTGATGATTTCTAACTCGCGGAATACTATACTAAATCCTCTCAAAACCCCTTTGCTCAAAAATCAGTTTTGGCCGCCCATAGGTGGAGGAGAGGAGCTCAAAACCCATGAGGAGTCACCAGAAACCAAAGGTCAAGCAATAAAGGAGATGAGGAGGAAGAAAGAGGGGGGGGGGGGGGGGGGGGGGGGGGGGGAGTGGGTTGGAGTAGCCGCCGGATCTGGAAACCTAGGGAGAGACTTCTCCCATAGCCTTCCTCTCACTCACTCTCTATCTTAAGTGCCTCTCTCTAAAGCGTCGGGTCTGGGATTTCCAGATCCGGACTCCTAACAACGATGGCAGTGGCAGCGGCATGGTGACTAGCTCCGGTGTTTTTATTTTCTGTATTTTTTATTATTTTTTGTAGTTGGTTTTTTTGGCCGGCGGTTTTGAGCTAGTTGTTTTGTTTTTGCATATATTGCTTGATGGTTTTGGGCCGGTGGTTTTGATTTAGTATATATTTCTATCTCTTTACCCAAAAAAAAAAAATCCTCTCAAAACAAAAAAAACTTATTTCCTGATATCGTTCCTTTTACCGACTTTTTTTACTCTTAAATTTTTTTCCTCTTTTTGTTCAAAATTTTTAAAAAGTCTCAAAAGTTCCCCTCCCAAAAAAAACTCAAAAAGACACAAGGGAAACAACATTACTTTTTTTCTTTATTCAAAATTTTCTCATATATGTTAGTTTTGCCTCAGACTTTTATGGATTATTGGTTCTTTTTGACGAAAGAAATAAAAAAAGTGAAAATTTATGATCCACACTTAATTTTTTTTAATAAAGCCAAAAAATATGGCGTTTTGGATGATTTTTGTATTTATTCAACAAAAAATTAACTTGGACATAATTTTCCACGGTTCTGATTTCTCTCATCAAGAAAAATCAATAATTCACAAAAAAAAAAAAAAAAGAGGCGAAGTTAACAAATGCGAGGTTTTAAGACAAAAGAGGTTTTGCGAGCCAAATATTCCATGTTTGTAGTATTTTCCTCCTTTGGAAAGGCAAGAACTTCAATAGTTAAAAAAGAATAATAATATTTTCCTTTGAAAAATCAAACTTTACCCTCTTTGGCTCTGAATCACTAAAAACCAAGAAAAGACTATATAAATTTGGCAAAAATAATTTAAATGGATTATTATTTTGTATTTATTTAAAAAAATTACATTTGTTAGTTTTGCGTATATTTTTTTTATGAACTATTGATTAGTCTCGACGAGAGGAATCTAAAGAGTACAAAATTATTAGCCAAGCCAAAAATTTTGTGAATAAAATTAGATTATTTATTTCTTTAATAAATTTTTAAAAAAATTTAATTATAATTTTTGAATTTTTAAATTTCTTTCGAAACAATGCAAAATTAAAAAAATTGAATAAAGAGAAGACAGAGTAGTACTTCATTGATTTGGCTAAATTGAAAAAACTGTTTTTTTTTTTTTTTTTCATTTGTCCTTATTCAAATTTTTTTTTGCATTTGTTAGTTTTCGATCGATTTTTGTTGGTTTTTTAGCTTGTCTCGACAAGAGGAATCTAAAAAATATAAAATTGTTAGTCAAATTTAAAGTTTTGTGAATAAAGACGAAAAATAATCCAAAAAATTGGTGTATTTTGGTTTATCAAAAAAATTATTAGTTTTGACTATAATTTTATACTCTTTGGATTCTTCTCGATGAAATAAATTCAGAAACTACAAAATTTTGACGCAGAACTAACAAATGCAAAAAAAATTTGAATAAGAACAAAAACAAAAAAAAAAACCAAAAAATAGTTTTTTGTCAAACGCCGAAAAAGGAAGAAAAAGCTAGAGTCTGCCACCTCTCTCTCTCTCTTTCTCTCAAATCATTCGAACAGGCCCACAGTAATCATTCTCCGGTAGTATAAACTGCCAGCGATTCCAAATTTGATGAAGCATCCACCGTTGCAATGCTCTTCAGACAACCCAAACCAGGAGAAACCGCCCTCGACTCCTTCTCCTCCTCCTCTCCTCCAATGTCTCGCTCTCGCCGCCCCTCTATTCCCATCCCCATTTCTCAACTCCAATCCCCAACAAAAACCCAGATAACAAAATTCTCTCAAAACCCATCTCACAACCCCAATCCAACCACTGAATCAGAGAAGAAGTCTTTCGCAGAGGCCACGGCAGAGCTCTTCTTTGGAATCGCGTCTCGATTCATCAGACCCGGAAACGAGCGTATCAAAGTTGAGGACTCGAAATTGGAGAGAGAGAAGTATTTTTGGAGGGGGAGGAGACAGGGGATTTTGGCGGTGATTGAGGATGAGGATGTGGAGGAGGGGGAGGTGGTTTGGGAGAGGAGAGAGAAGAATTTGGAGGCGGAGGCGGAGGAGAGAGGGCGGAAGGTGGTGACGAGTCCAGGGTTTAGTTTTGCTGCGGCTGGGTTTTTGTTTCCGTATTATCTTGGGGTTGCGCAGTTTCTTCTTGATAAGGGTTACATTAAGGTCAGCAATTCTTTCTTTGTTTTTTTGTTTGTTATTATAACTCAAATGTCCGGTCAACTTAAACGTTGCTCGACTAATTCCGGAGACCAATCATGCTGTCTATTAGTGACTCAATTAAAGTCGGAGAAATACCCAAATGAACTCGCCCTAAAGGAGTTGAGGAGTTGAGGCCTTAGGAGGAGCAAGCCCTGAGCCCAGTTCCGGGCCTTGACCCACCATTTGGGGGGCCTTTTGATTTCTTTGCATTTGCTTAGGTTATTTGGATTCTTGTTTTGCTTAAAATGCAGCTGGGATTTTCTTTCCCAGATAGAAAAAACTGCATTTGGGAATTGGGAGTGTTTGAAGGAGATGTGTTGGGTTTGTATTTTAAGGTAGTGTTTGGTTTGCTGAAATGATTTTTGGGATGTAATGGAACAGCCATTTCTTCGGGCTTCAAATGGAATGCCATTCACCTGATTCACCGGACGTCTGAAGGATATACATAGGGAATGGTTATTAAGTCTAGCTTTTATTCTAGTGAACCAAACGTCGTGTTATTTCCTTGATTTTTACTAAGCCACAGAACCGAGTACAGAGTACTCTTACCGAGTACTGGATGCTTAGGATTTGAGTTACAGCGTGTCAGCGTTTTCATGAATACAAATGATTTTTTTTTTTTTTTTTTGGACACAGGACACCACACCCCTTGCTGGTTCGTCTGCTGGTGCTATTGTTTGTGCTGTAATTGCCTCTGGAGCTAGTGTGCAAGAGGCTTTGAAAGCCACCAAATTATTGGCTCAAGATTGCCGGCTGAATGGAACTGCATTTCGGCTGGGGGTATGTTGGTACTATAAATGTGGATTAGTAAACACGGCTCTTAAAGGCAAAAAATTTGTGAAATGAGACAGTATTGATAACAAATCACTGCATCTTGCAATGAACCTAAAGAGTACTAGGATAGAGGTTTGAGCATAACTACATTGTGCATAAACTGATCAATACCGGTTGCTTCATGATGTTTTCCTGTAAGAAAATTTAGCACACTGTTGGCATTAGGCTTTTTTTCCAGGCCTTTGGATGATACTATGATCCTTTTTACAATAGGCATGGAATACATTCCAGCCTATTGGAAGAGGTTTTCCCCCTTAAGAAGACTGTTTGTATTTGATAATTGATACCCCTTCTGTTCCCATTTGCTCATCCATTCTCACCCTTCTGGGCACCTCATATAATCATTTATACTTCTTGACTTATTGTTGTTCCAGTAATTTTGAATACTTTCTCCATAAAACTGATAGAGGTGGTTTGATTGTTCAAGAAAAATCTTGAACTTTTTTTTTTTTCATGAAAAGGCTATTTTTTGACCCGACTAAAGGCATAATTGGCTAAAATGACCAACCAAATGTGGACAGACGGTTATCATTGGACTTCTGAGATTGGCCAGCATAAAATTGTATTGAGTCAAGAACATGTCGAGAGAAACTGAAATGGAAAAATTTGCAACATCAACATGGTCAAAGGCCATGAGAGAATACTTGGTCGTACTGTAAAAGTCTTACTTTTGTTCTGGCTGCCTCACAATTCTGATTATCTGAATTAAATTCCCAAGAACTAGAAAGCGAAAGCATAGTGAACAACCAAATGCTTTGATTTGCAGTATGCAATCATGTTTTGGACAGCTGGGTTGTCTATTAACTCTTATGATTTTGGGCCAGGATGCAAATTGATGTGTCAGCCTTGTCCAAGTGTTTTCACAGTTCTATGTACTCCGCTGTTTATTTGAAAACAACGAATTCGACTCATACTTAAACAGTTAAACTAGCTGAAAATGTTTTCCGATTGTGACCTATCTGGCCCTTTTCAATGTGACAATGCCATACTGAAACCCTATAGGAAAGGTGGAACTAACTGCAGCGTTGTTTATTCTAAACGAAATTGAAGTACGTATTATGTTTGTTGTTTTTGTGTTTAGGCTGTTCTAAGAGATTTTCTAGACAAGTTTCTGCCAGATGATGTGCATATTCGATCCAATGGGAGAGTTCGTGGTAAGAATAATTCTTCCTTCGTGTATTACATTCAGGGTTGGCTGAAGTTGGCAATATGTATGTTGTATGCACAAAAGAAGGAAATCACTGTTGTATAATAAGTTTCAACTTCAAAACAATCTGCTTCACAGAATCGCATGTGACCTTAAGGGTTCATTTGATAGAAAAGGAGTGATTGGTATTTCTCACCACTTTTGGATTGTAGAATAGGGCTTGTGTGCTATCATTTCTCACAACCCAAAGAAGCTTTCCCTTTTCCCTCCTTTGCTTATCATTTCTCTCCAAATCTCTCAAACCAAACCAGCTGTAAATTCCCTGTATACGTGTGATACCCGCTACCCCCATAATTGTCCAGATGGGTACTTGATTCTATGTCTGTGTAGGCACATATTTTGTTGTTCAGAAGTAACTCGCTATTTTGGATTTGTCTGTTATCACAAATTCTTAACTTTGGACCAGACCTTAACAGAGTGACGAAGCGAAATGTTTTGTTTAAACCATTGCATAATGTATCCTTCCTTTCCCCCTGAAATATGTGAAACTATTTTTTTCATTTTCTTGAGCCACAATTACCGACAAATGTGTAACAGTTGAAACTGTTCTCTTTTTTGGCTCACAGTGGCTGTAACACAGATACTTTGGAGGCCTAGAGGCTTGCTGATTGATCAGTTTGAATCAAAAGAAGATTTTATCGATGCGCTCTTTACTTCATCCTTCATCCCCGGGTACATTTCCCTATATTTCTTGTCCTTCCTCAGATGATTAGTTTATGTGATGAAGTTTAACTTTAAAATGTAATTCAGTGCAGATATCTCGCGCCAAGACCGGCAACAATGTTTCGGAACAAACTTTGTGTTGATGGGGCTTTGACATTGCTTATGCCACCCACGTCTGCTGCTCAGACGGTATCTGTCTGAGACTTATCTTGTGTGATGATTCTTTAGAGAAATAATTACTTTCTGAATGAGCTGCAAAGATGCCTTATGGTTGTTGACTTACCATGGAGATGAACCATATATTGCATACCTGTCGTCTTGATATTGGATTCCCAGCCACTAGATATTAGCTTTGATGAAAAAGCCCATTTACGGGACCCATCATTGTATAGGGTAGAGAGCTTCTATTACTGGGAACTTGAGCTTATGTTATTTCACTCGCAACAATAAGGGAGATCCCTTTGATGTATTTTTTTGGCGGAGTGTGTGTTGTATCACTGGTATGTAACCAAAATTGAAACTCTATCTGATGATTCCTCGTAAAAAGCTAGAATCCCAAGTTTTCTTTCTGAATTCTGACCTATTATTCTCTTCAGAGTTCGACGACTTAAACAATATATTCGTCATTGTATGTTTGCTTCATCAGATTGAATATGCTAGACTAGTTAACTGAGGAGCGTTTGAAGTTTTTAGTCCGCTTAATGTGGTAGTTTAGTTACCTACAATTTGTTGGAACTCTTTGAACTTCTGTTTTAGCAGTTTGCTTATTTCGGATTTTATGGTACTAATAATAGTACCTTATTTCCAAGTTCCAATAACTTAGAAAAATGAGATGATGGAAATGTCGGTGCATGGATATAGTCCTTTTTTTCTTCTTCAGGGAGTGTATGATTGTTCATAATTTTCTGCTTAATTTGCAGGTTCGCGTTTGCGCTTTCCCAGCCAGTAGATTGGGATTTGAAGGGGTTGGAATTAGTCCGGATTGCAACCCTGTAAACAGGGCTACTCCCAGAGAGGTAATATTATAAACCGACCTAGTTAATGTTTCCTTGTTGCCTTGTTGGTATTTAAACCATTGATGATTTTCTGCTCCCCAAAATTCCAGCTTTTCAACTGGGCGCTCGAGCCTGCCGAGGATCATGTTCTTGATAAGCTCTTCGAGCAGGGGTATTCCGATGCCGCTTTGTGGGGTAAAGCAAACCCAGTTGAGGAAATAGTACAAGACGATCAACCACACACTCAAAACAATGCAGTTTCATAGCACAGTACCGCAACAAGTTCAAGCTGTTTCAAATTGAAGAGAGAGAGAGCGCGATAGTCAGCGAGATGTGAAGACGAGGAACTGTCAACCTTTTTTGCATTATGTATAGCAAAATTGTAATAGGCTTTTTAGTTTTCTTTATCGTGTTGTAGTTGTAACAATGTCGCGGTTTCAAAAAGCAAGAAGAAAAGCCAAGCGTTGAAGATCAAGTTTATAAATATACTTCATTCATTTCTGTGCATCAAAAGAAACTAAACAGATACAATTCTGGGGTATTTAACCCCCACAGAGTCATCATACAACTAGGAATGCAAGGATAGATATAAAAATCTCAACCGGAAATTGGCACATCTTTAGCGAGAGTATCTGCTCACTTGTTTTCCTCCCGGTGAACATGTTTGATTGGCACAGCTTGAAATCTCTCCATGAGGAACCTGCAATCGCGATGCCCTTAATTCGGCCATGGTGATCGAAATTGCTTTTCATTTCCCTGTGAAAACCCATTGGTCGTTACGATCACGAGTAAGGCCGGCTGCAGTTGCCCTCTTGTTGGTATAATTGGTTGAACCATCCGTGTTGTGTTGAGTTTGAAAATACCCACAAATACCTCATTTTGATTCAATTCTTGCCTTCGACCACTTCATCCGAACCCTCCTCCCAAGATCAGCAAACAAGTCTGTGTCTTCATGGCGCAATCGGACACTCATAGCTGCAATCAAACAAGTCTCTGTCTTCATGACGAAAGGACTTCGAAAGGCGCCGGTTCCCTTCTTACTGACAGCACAGCTACGTGCTGGCACTCATTTAGTAGCGCTGGCACGTCACTCGGCTCGTTGGCCTTTTTTTGTTTTGCCTTCCGTTGCTGCCAAAAAGAAGGAAAAAACACTCAAATTCGTGTGGCCAAAATCACGTTTGCCACTAAACAGCCCAATCTCTGGTTAATTTGAGATAAAATTTTGTAAGTTTTGGTGGGAAAGAATCGATTTCAATCAATGCATCACTTCAATCCTGTGAAGACAGGCATTTTGGAGAGAGAGAGAGAGAGTTTTGGTTACTGTTCAGTCCCACATCGGGGGAGAGAAGAGAAACGGAGTGAGAGGTGTATAAAAAGAATGGGCTTATAACGGGATAAGCATACCTTTCTCGGCCTTTTGGCTAAGATCAAGTGTAGTATCTGTTCTTATCAGTTTAATATCTGATACGTGGGCTATCGGCTCACATGATATTAAATTAATTTTTTGAGGAGGAGGGATCCATCACGGTAGCTTGCTATCGGGGTTTCTCGTGTGTCGCTTTGGCGTTGCACTATTGCCTCGGCCTGGCACACCCCACCCAATTCTAGTTCTAATTTTTTAATCTCTCCGTCTTAATTTTATAGTTCCTTTTGAGAGTTTGTCACTTTTTAAAGTATTATGTCTTGTAATTTACAATGTTTTAGGTGATTTTAAAAACTTTGTTTATTAGATTAAATTAAAATCTATCAAACAAAATTCATATTGCATATAATATAAAATGTATTACCGATTAAAAGATATAATCGGTTTTTTGTCCGGTTAGAATGGAATGAGGGACTATAAAATTGGGATAGAGGGAGTACTTCCGGGCCTTTGCCTAGTGCAATCCACCCAATCTTTGACACTCTTTGCTGGGCCTAATGACTAGGTCGTGGCCCACCGCAATCAGGATGCACAAACCTAATGAAACGCAAACCTTTCTGTTTTGACAAATTAATCCAAATTAAGTATCTGTATTCTACTGGTTAATTTATTTATTATGAGGAGTATTTGATTTGAAAATTGCATATAAAATGAGAAAAATCACGACTATTTGGTCCATATAAAATAAAAAAATTGCATATAATATAAGGAGTATTCGGGCCATACCTAATAATAGATGATATTATTAATAAGAAAATCATTAACATCAAAGAATGAAGAAGCCAATCGGGAGACTCGGTCCAACCACCATACTCCATCCCAAATAAACCCTTACTTTTTGTCGGGCCATTTGTGTTCGTTAAATGATGGAAGATACTTTGATACCGACTAAATTCTAAAGTTCAGAAAGGAGGGAAAAAAAAAAGTGGACCAAGTATTAAAATGCACAACAAAAAGACAATTACGGAGTACAATTAATCTCACAAAGGATAAAAAAAAAAAAAATGTGTTTGTGCCGTAGTATATGGACTGTTATTACACAAAATCCCAATCCAAAAGATACACGAGAGTGATAATTTACAAATACAAATCCAGAAGATAAAATTGGAAGGGAGGGAGGAAGAAGGACAAAAAGGCGCTTTGTAAGTACTACAATTTTACAGGTATTGATTATACGTGAAGTCTTATTCAAGGAACGGTGGAGGGAGCAATTGCAACAGCGTACGTGTAAATGCTTAGACAGGGACTCGGTAAGAAGGGTCGATCATTTTCAAGATGAACAAGTTGCCTTTGTCACCTCTCGATACTCTGTAGATGGAAAAGGAAAAACATTTCATTAATGATTGTAAATTCATGGCAAGAAAAGCAGCATTATCGTAAAAAAAGGTGACACCAAATACCAGTTGCAATTCTACCAAACTACTAAGTCCGGTCGTCAATATATTGTTTACGAGAAAACAAAAAACAGCATCCTGCTTGGTTACAACATATTAATTGCATACATTCGAGAGATTGTAGTTGACAAATAAGGGAATGGAAGAACAACTCATCAAACAAAAAAACAACTTACCAAAGCTTTGAGCTCTGAAGTGGCGCATTCCTTATCAGGTCACGAGTTCAAGTCATGGTATCCACACAACAACAGAACAAAAAAACAACTCAGGATTGGAGCTTTCTCGCCGACCTGTTTAGGGATTGAAGAAGAGGAACCAATAATATTACATCCCTCACCACACTCTGATAAAGGTATAGGAGGATTCGCTCGCAGGCGCCATACCGCTCCTCTAGCCGAAAGTCCTAGGGCTCAGGAGATTAACCCATCGTACAAGCCCACTGGGGCCAAACACGAAGCAGCGAAGGCTCTCGAGAAGCAACTTGAGGGGTTGCGTACTCGAGAGCAAAATCTGCTCCAGCAAAAAGATTCCGTGATGAACACCATTGTGGTTAATACCCAAATCCTGATCGGATTCAGCACTACGGTAAAATCTATCTTCCCGGAAAACCACCCCGGGCGAGAAGCTACAGAAAACTAGTCTTGGGAGTAGTGCTTGTTACTTCATTCTCTTTTCTTCTCGGTTATGCTCTTGCCCTAGTTGTGGCTGTGCACAAGTTGAAAAAACTTTCACGGCTTGCACAACACCTTAAAAGCCGTAAGGAAAACGTCAAGAGGGATTCTCCCGAATTCTTAACAGAATTTTTGGACCGGGGAATTCACCCCCCACCAACCAACACTTCTTCGTCATTGCCCAACAATCCCTATGCTATTGTTATCTCAAGAGCAAGAACCGAAGCCGATGCCAATACTCAATCTCTCGACTCAAGTTTTGGAAGAAGAATTAAGGGTTTGATCAAAGACCTGTCTAGAGTCTCCAAATTTTTCCAGACTACAAGTGCGGCCTAGTTGTATTTACAATCCTGGTTGTTTTGTATGGGATCTGCTATCCTCTTGTTTCTACTTACCTCCGCTGCCTGGAGTGCATTTGAGTAAGGAAGGTAATTTATAGTCCGGGCAAAATCTGGAGACTCCAGATAAGTCTTCGACCAAACCCTTTTTCTCCTAAAACTTGAGTTGAGAGATTGTGTATTGGCATCGGCTTCAGTTCTCGCTCTGGAGACAGCAATAGCATAGGGACTGTTGGGCGATGACGAAGATGGGTTGGTTGGTGGGGGCTGAATTCCCCGATCCAAAATTCTGTTAAGAATTCAAGAGAATCCCTCTGAACGTTTTCTCGACGGCTTCTAAGATGTTGTGCAAGCCGTGAAAGCCTTTTCAACTTATGCACAGGTACAACTAGTGCAAGGGCAAAACCGAGAAGAAAAGAGAACGAATAACAAGCACAACTCACATAACTAATTTTCCGCAGCTTCTTGCCCGGGGTGGTTTTCCGAGAAGAGAGATTTTACCATAATGCTGAATCCGACCTGGATTTGGGTATTAACCGCAAGGGTTTTCATCGTGGAATCTCCTTGCTGGAGCAGATTTTTCTCTTGAGTATGCAACCCATCGAGTTGCTTCTTGAGAGCCTTCGCCACTTCGTGTTCGGCCCCAGTAAGTTTGTACGATGGGTTAATCTCCCAAGCATTAGGACTACCGGCTGGAGGAGCTGTACGGCGCAGGCGAGAGAATCCTTCCATACCTTCATCAGAGTGTGGTGGGGGATGTAATATTATTGGTTCCTCTTCTTCTTCAATCTCCTGAAGAGGCCGGCGAAAAAGCTCCAATCTTAAAATTTTGATGTAGACCTTGTCAAGCTGCCAGATCTGCATTTAGAGATTAAGATGCAGAGCCATTCCTTAAAATATCAGTGATAACAAAATACACAAAATGAAGAGGAATAAAAATCTTGTTCTAGGTCTCTTTCTAAAAGGGGACAGAAAGAGAGAAAATCGTGCATACCAGATTTTATTTTTAATGACAAAACTTGAAAATTAGCAAAAAAAAAATATAAGAAATCCTCGAACAGTAAAGAAAAACTATCTAACAATAATATGAGATCGGATAGGTATGTAAACCTTGTGAACCAGGTTGTTCATGAGTATACTGCTGTTGAACTTGATGTTGAACCGGAGAAGATGCAAGAGATACATCTATAACATACTTTGTCGAAAACCAAAATAAATCAGAATGTACAGAGAGAGAGAGAGAGAGAGAGAGAGAGAGAGAAGAGATCTGCTTTTAATACTCCAGTAAGTAATAAGAGTGTGATCGACTGGATATAGATGATCGGATAGGATTGAATCTTTCTATGGTGCCCCAATGTGGTATTGGGGCACCGGTGCCCCACTAATTTTGGACCATTAGATCTACCATAAACGAATCTCAGCCATTGGATCCCAAAAAGTAAGTGGTTTTGACAAAAAACGAGGTGGTTTTGCGGTTTTCCCGCAAAAAAACTCGCACTTTACTTACCATGAATACTTGACATATATACCACTAAATAGGCTAAATATTACCACAAACTAAGGCAATACTTACCACGCAAGAAGGGAATACTTACTACAAAATAAGGCGACTAGACAATCCGGTAGCAAGTCACCATTTTGAGCGGGAAAATTCTTACTTTTTGGGGTGTTATAATACCACACCACTTTTTACCTTTTACAGTCCAAACTTTGTCCTTTAGCTAAGCTTTTTGTAGTGGGCAACATTAAAAAATGAGGTAAAAAAGGCTTTGTTAAATTTTTTTAATTTGTGTAGGTATATTTCTTAGAACAATTTTTTGAAATAAAAAATATTAATTGTATAATAATAATAATAATAATAATAATAATAATCTCTAAATTGCATTAAAATAAAGTATTTAATACAATTATATTATTCAATTAGATTTACATACAAAACAAGAAATTAAATTTATTTTTACAATTGATTTAACGTGATATTGTAACGATTAATAGTTGCAATTGACATTGGATAGTGCTTGATTGACGATTAATCACAATTATCGATTGTAGTCAAGAGTCATTCCATTAAGAGTTTAAGTGATTGATCAGACAATTTTAAAATTGATCAATATAACATAAGTTGCAAATCTAACAACTAATAATCAATGACAAATAGGGATGACTGAGCGAATATTAATACAATTGGGTAAAATGAATTGGTTAATATAAGTTGGTATTATCAGTGTTACTACTAAATATAGTAGTTAACAATAGTGTTGGTTAAGAGTAATCAATGAGTGATTGATATAATTGGTTAATGTAGTAGTTAATAAAATTTGGCTAAAATGAATTGGTTAATTTAGGTTGATATTATCAATATTATGACTTAATGTACTACTGCACAATAGCGTTGGTTGACAGGGATAGCGATTGATACAATTGACTAATGTAATAGTAACTACTAACAATTGATCCATAATCCGTCATTCAATATATTATTTAGTTTCATTAATTATTAAAGATAAATATGTTTCAAGTGCATGATAGTAATACAAATTAAGTACAACTAAGAAACATTAAATATATTGGTAGTTATGTTTCCAACTACCCTTATTATAGTGCATTTAAGTTACATAAATGTATAACTACCTGTCATTAATGACATACTTACTATAGAATAAGGCTATGAATACCACGCCATCTGATATTTTTTACCACCATAACAAGTCGTATGTTGTGTGAAAATACTACGGTTTCTACTAGTACTTATCTTTTGGAAAGGAAAGAGTTACCACGTATTCAACATTTTATAAAAGTGTAACAAGTGGCGCTACTCATAAAACTTGATTCAATAAGGAGGATTCCTATGATCCAAAGCAAATTCCCAGTCATGGTACTCATTTGGCAAGTTTTTCCAACTATTCCATACATCTTCTTTCTTCTCTCACAAGAAAGCTTAGATCTTCATTCAAAAAGCTATGGAAATTTGAAGAACAACAAATTAAAGAGCTTCTCCAAGTAAGTTTCTCCACTTCTTGATCTCAAATGATACATTTGGCATTTTAATGTATGGCATTTTTTAAGTTTTGACAAATGTGAGATGCATTTTTTTTTCAAATACAATTATATTATTCAATAAGATTTAGGTTCGACCATTGGGTGACCGACTGTACCACTCTCAGCCAAGTAAAGTGAAAATATATCACTACTAAACAACCCCAGCCCCAAATCTATACCACTAATTTCCCTGCAAGCACTCTTAAAAGCAAACCCATTACTAATTTTCCTACCAACACCTATTTCTGTCAATACCAAATTCTCACTAATAAACAAACCCAAGCCCCAAATTCTAAGAAAAGATTAAACAAGTTACACGAGCAGGAAAGTCCATATTGCAATTCAAATTTCCAAACATTTTTGGCCAAAACTTTTATTTACAAGTACAAACTCTTCCTGATGTAGTTGTATTGACTGAATACTGATTCTCTGTAGCAATAGCACAAGGCAATTTAGAATATAGGTGTAAAATACAAGTATTGATCACCCAGAGCACATGGTTTGGAATTAGGACTGCTGAAAGAGCTTGTGTTCACTCGTTAAAAGCTTGTTTAAAATCAATTTGGTACATGAATAAACCAAGCTAGAACAATTTTTTTGAAGCTCATTAAGGTTTCAAACCAGGCTGCTAATCAGAAGATAGGTATCAGATTAAAACCAAAAATGGTTGTCCTGTTCAAAGTATAGTAAAAATATTACTACTGATCACCCAAAGAAGATGGTTTGAAAATTGAAATCGATTATTAAAGAATGATTTCAGGTAGCGCTAATTTCTTCCTCACTTTTTTTTTTTTTCATGCAAGCATATAGAAGCTGTCAGAAATAATAATTGAGATTTCCCTACATTCACACTTTTCCCCAATTCACCATCCAAGAATAATTAGCTTGTTCTGTTATTCCCCCTCTGTCCAGCTTTCCCAAGGGCATGAGTTAAGCATCTCTCCATTTAGTGATCCATGGCACTTGGGGAAAGGGAAGATGTCCTGATCGAATTCCCAAACACGATGAACTAGATCGGTCATTTACCTCACTCAAACGTGAAAATACAACTGCTGGCAGTGTCTCCATGTTTCATGAACTTTGAACAAAGAATATCCTTGTCCAAGGCATGACTAAAAGGAAACTGGTTTCTATCTAAACGATAAATTTAAGAGAACGGGAAAGAGGGAAAAAAGAGGGAGAGGGTAAAGAAAGAGTTTTTAAGAAATATATTACCACACATATTCAGAATTAGTCACAGACTACAAGCAGCAGGTCCTAAATGTCAAAAACACCGTCATAAGTTCAGGATTAATGAAAAAACATTGTTACCTGCAGGAATGGAGAGAGAGGGTTGAGGAGATCCGGATGTGAGTGATATTTTGCAAAAAAACTCGAGCTGATTCGCTCAGCGACCAAAGGCGTCGGCGTCGGTGGGTTTGTTTCCGATTGGGTCCGGCTGTAGTCAGCGACCGAAGGCGTGGGTGGGTTTGTTTCCGATTTGAGGAGTTTGTAGAGAGAGTTTAGAGAGTTGTTCAGCGAAGAAGTACAGACTAGGGCTTTCAAAAGTTTGGGAACGGGTTGAGTAGGTAATAGGAGAGAGAGAGGGTTGACCGATTGATGGCTGAGATCTACTAATTAGGACATCTAACGGTTCACAAAAAACGGGGCACCGGTGCCCCAATAACACTTTGGGCACCAGTCGGATCCGATAGGATTTGGTTCTTTACCAGGCATCTTTTGCCTTGGAAGAAAGTTGATTTGACAAGACACGATGGGATAAAACAAAACGCTGGCTGCTTTTAACAGAGAGTTCAGAGTAGTAGAATTGGCGTGGCAAAAAAAAGGTAGTACGAGTTTCCTTCGGAAAATGTAGTAGAAGGTAGCACAGTATAGACGCAGTGGTGTGGCAAATGTATGTAGGGCATAGGTGTCACGTGACCCCGGGATTAAACTTTTTTTTTTTTGTGTGTTTGTAAAATTATCGGAACCATCCAATAATCATAAAATATTTTTTTGATTCATCTTATAAAAAATCAGGTCATTTTAGTGTCGGGAGGGTATCACGTGGTACCCCTCGGCGCATCTAGGCCGCCCATTTTAGTTTTGTGTGGTCTGGATTTGGAGAGAGAAAAAGGAGAGAGAAAGAGAGAGTGTTTTGATCTCGACCGTCTAATACACTTTTAAACAGCTCGGATGTAATGTTTGGGTACCACGTAGGCTCGGTCACGTGAAATCCCGTAGGTACCCAAAAAATTTTCCTTTCTCTGTGTAGAAAAGGAAGCATGGAAAGTAAATGTACTAGAGTATGCCGCAGGAGCAGTGTGCGTGCAAACTTTTGTACACTATTTTCTCCCTTTATTGCACATCACTAGTGGTATACTCAAACACAAAAATACTCAAAGATGAGTATTTTGATACACAAAAGAGGCTCAAAATGGTATTTGGATAAATATTTAAAGTTAACAACATTTGTTACAAATACTCAACTTTTGGCATTTGGATACTCAAAACTACCAATCTTTCTCAATAACCAAACCTCAATAACCAAATTTTGGAGTCCACACCCTATCAAAAGTAACAAAATTCTCTCCCCATTTTTCAAATACTTAATTCAAAACTCAATTTTTTTGCTCACAAAAATTGAAATTATCAATTTTTAATCTTTACCAAAATATGTTCAAGATTGATCTCATTTTAAATGTATTGTGAATATCTTTTAAATGGTACTAATATTATAAAAAATATATATGTACAAATTTAAAGTTGTGCCCATTTTATGAATAAAAATAGAGTAAATAGTAATTTTTTTATTATGGACACAAATGAACCATTGTAAAAGGGTAGATACTCAAACTTATAAACCAATTAAATGAATACTCAAAATGTGATGTGACAATATTTGAGTATCCATATTTGAGTATACCACTAGTGATGATGTCAGGCTTCCCCTACCAATTTTCCACCAGGTATTCCCTTTTGCAATTTTTCTTTATTTGCTTCAACAACTTTTCTTTCCTTTTTTTTTTGATAAATTTTCTTTACATGATTTTTGTATTTTGTTTCAACTTCACATGTAATTTTATTGAACGCTTCTATGGGTACAGATGCCCCATCTGTGCATATATTTCGTACAAACGGCATCGGAGACCCACTTTTGGGTCATGCACGAACGATTCGAGCCGTTCATTCATCTTACATTGAAATTCTGAGGGTCCCCCGCGAGATCACCTCAATCGGACGTCCGTAAGCCATTCATTCAGTTTATTTCGATTCCAAGAAAAAACCAAAAAGCCACCAAAAAAAAATAGTGGAACAACCCTTAAGATTCTTTCAAAACATGAGTTTTATATAGGAGATTGAATGCTGGAAAAATTAGTTACATCGGAAAACAAATACTTAGAATTCTAACGATTAAGTGAAAAGATGAAATTTACTGTAAATTAGGAGAAAATCTCAGTAGATTTTTCTCAGTTTTACCAGAACAAATCCAGTTAAGGTACTTGTAGACTAGGAGCATCTAAAAGGTAAAATAATCCAACTAAACTCTCAAAATCATAAAAAAAATATATATATTCTGTAAAAAAAATCACAAAAATGAGCGGACCAAAAGATATATGAGAATGATAATTTACAAATACAAAGCAAGAAGATAAAATTGGACGGGAGGGAGGAAGAAAGACAAAAAGCCGCTCTGTAAGTATTACAATTTTACAAGTATCGATTATATGTAAATACTTTTCCAAGGAAAGGCATGTATAAATGCTCTAGACAGGGATTCGGTAAGAAGGATCGATCATTTTCAAGATGAACAAGTTGCCTTTGTCACCTCTCGATACTCTGTAGATGGAAAAGGAAAAACGTTTCATGAACGACGGTAAATTCATGGCAAGAAAAGCAGTATTGTTGGAAGAAAAAAAAAGGGGGGGGGGGGGGGGGGGGGGGGGGGGGGGGGGGGGGGGGGGTGGGTGGCTGACACAAAATACCAGTTTCAATTCTATCAAACTACCAGGAGTTTGGTTGTCAATATTTTGTTTACGGGAAAACAAAAAACAGCATCCTACTTGGTTGTAGCATATTAATTGCATACATTTGAGATATGTAGTTGATAAATAAGGGAATGGAAAAACAACTCAGCAAACAAAAAAGAAAACCCCTAGCTTTTCCAAATCTTTGTTTCCATTCCTCACAAGTTTGGTTTTTTTTTTTTTTTTAAATTAATTTAATTATCCGCATTCCTCGAGAATTCATTGTTTTACTGGTGGACAAGTCAATTTCAAGTGATACGCTTTCATAAGACGAGAAAGATACTAACTCCAAAGTTTATCAAACAAATGAACAATGTATCAATTCATGCTATTTTTGCCTCCACAGCAGTTCTTAGTTCTTTCTCTGCATTTTATTAGGGCATTGTGTTCATGAGCCAGATGCTTCTGGGGGCTATCCAAGAAATCTTGTTCTTCTCAAATTACCGCCTCTAAAGTCAATTTTGGTCTTAGTGCTACCATCTACTGTAACCATCAACCAATCTATGATTCTACTTTAGATAGAAAAGATTCAGATATAGATTTTATTTTTTTGAGGGTTTCATATTGAGGGTTGGTGGACTAAAAGCAAAACTAATGCAGAAAGGGTTGAATTGCTGAAAACCTTCAAGTTATATAGATACTAGTAAATCTCAGAACATGAACTTACCGTAATTCTTCATCCAAATAAGTGATCTCCAATTCACCTCGAGCTCTTCCTGGGGCTTTAATAGGTATCTGTATGTCGCAAGGAAATCATTCATGAAGTGTGCATTCCTTAGATTTTAGAAAAATGATAACCAGGCCTGCAATCAGATTTTACAGCCATAAATCATTAACAAAGAAGGAAACATACCAGGCCTGCAATCTTGAAAAAATCAAATTTTACAGCCACCTTCCTTGCATTCAGGGGTGTTAAATCTGCAGTTACCTGTAAGACAGCGGGGTGAATAAATGAGAAGATATTTGTGCAACAACAACTAGAATTGAACAATTGGGACAACTCAGTAAGTCAAGCAACTTCATATCACACTAAAAAACTTCTTATATGTGCTTCAACATTAGCAACATAGAAGAAAAATATGAAGAACAAGATGTGGGTTGACACGCAGATCGTTTAACTAAGTCTTGACTCTCGATGCAGCTT
This sequence comes from Vaccinium darrowii, assembly GCA_020921065.1. Lineage (NCBI taxonomy): Eukaryota > Viridiplantae > Streptophyta > Magnoliopsida > Ericales > Ericaceae > Vaccinium > Vaccinium darrowii. Next base: position 48,675,535 of record CM037152.1, on the reverse strand, counting down.
AAAGGGCAAAATGATCACAAACAACAACATTCATGACTTAGCGCAGTACCTGGTTGAAGAATGGCCAAGATTCCATGTTTTGAGCTCTTAGTGTATCGGCATTGATGGCTTGGTAGTTTGTCCTTGATCTTAGGAGTTTGGGTCTCTGTCACGGCACCGTCTTGTAAGTAAATACCAATAATAAAAACAAGAGAGAAGCAGAAAGGTCTTAGCAACTACAAAATTGCTTGACAGCTTTAGACAGAATGCAGAGGCATTGAATGATTCTCATTGTCACAAAGATTAACAGAATATTTAAGAAAATACCAAAAGGCAAGTGCACAATACAACCAAGCGTGAATGTGCATTGCCTCGGAAAAAAAATTAGTAAGAGAGAGAGAGAATCAGAGAACAAGAAGATTTTTGGTTAAGTTCCTCAATTAGTAAGTATTGCTTAGTTAAGTTTCTTTACATCGATGTGTTAATATCTGTGCTTCGTTTTATAGGTATGGGTTGTTTTATGTTCTCCTTTTCTTAAGAAGATCTTGCCAATAATAATAACTCTTATAAAGCTAAATTAACCATCAAAGACATCCCTGAAACTTCTGTTGTATGTAACAATATTTCGCCACATTCCTGTATTAGTCATCTTCAATATGTTCTTAACATTTGATGTCTATTCATGCTCAAATGAGTTAGCATGTATAGTCTCTCGATAAAGTATAAAATGCACTAAAGCTCGAGATATTAATCAAAGTGAAAATACCGTCACGACATTTGCTTACCTGGGTTTGCAGTATTGATGCAGAAGTTGTGTAGATGAGTTCCCATTTTCCATTAAGTAAATCAGATTTGAGTGGCTCCTTTGTTGGATTGACTGCTTCAAGTTTGCGAGCAATCTATCAAGAATAAGTTCCAAGGGAAGCAGACAAAAAGATGCATCAAACTTAAAAATACATGTCATTCCATCTACTCTCATATCATATCATAGTGCAGCCTGCAGCTAATAGAAACATCCGTACAAGCTTTTCTAATTCCTGATATGCCTACTCAAAATTGTAATCTGGCAGCAAGTGAATATCCTAGTAACCGAGGTTTATAGTGAACACTAGACAATATTATCGCATATGCGTGTGTCATTGGCTAGATGGATGGAACTTTATAGGCATCAGCAACGGGAAACAATGTGATATATAGTACAGCATACAGGGATTTATAATTGGTCGATAGATTTTGGAATCGGAGCTAGTCATGGCAAAAACACAGAATTTCAGAAAGCAATCAGAAAGATGCAAATTACATTAGGAACTTCGTTAATTGAATTGATCATGAACTCAAAGAATTGTTGTTTTACCTGTAGAGACAATAATTAATCACGAACTAAGTTCCTTGTTACACCAAACACTATATTCTCATAAACTAGTTGGTTTCTCAACTCTCAAGGTGAAGTTCGTTTCTTGTGTTGGATCCACATTGGAGACCAATTGTTGTACCACCATCATTTTTCGGAAAATAACACCTCAGAACAGCAGCAACTCCACTCATCGGAGCCTAATTCACTAATCCCGAGTCTTCCCCCATTCCATAAACCAAACGCTAAAATAAAAACCTTGCAGTAAATCAGAACCCAAATTTAGAACTTGAATCTTTCCTTTATTTTTCTCAGCAACCAACAAAAGGCCCATGTGAATTCCAATTTCCAACACCACTTCATTTGATTCACTTCAAATCAATCAAGAACCAAGAAATGAAAGTAAACCCACGAACCCAAATGAAATTCAACTGAAAAGAGACAAGAAATCAACCTGATCGATTCTTTGCTGATCCTCAGGGGTGGCATCCGCACCTCGGTCGAGCGGTGCAATGGCTTCAAGAAGCTCTTCTTTGATGGGTTTGGCATCTTTGGGTTTCTTCAAGAAAGTGGGGAAGAAAGATACTTTGGTACTCCATTTGTCGAAAGGGACTGAAGCGGTGGAAAGATTGTGGATGTTTTGGGTGGTGGTGGTGGGCTTGATAGGGAAAGAAAGGGTGTCGGGTGAGGAGTGGTGGTGGTGGGAATGGAGGAGCTTGGGGAGTGAGTGCGAGGAGGAAGATCGAGTGGTGGTGAGGATTAACGTGTGAGAAGATAAAAAAGCCATTGGAAATTGTGGGTTGGGTTGAATTGGATTATTGGAGGGAGGTATCTGGTTTATTGATTACTTTTCGTTCGAGTTGTTCGACCGTCAGCTGTTGGGGCTAGCTTATCGCAACTCGACTAATTTCTCCCTTCTTTTTTGGTTAAAGGCAGAAAGTACATTCATGCTAGCGTTTATTAATTTACCAAAAAAATTCTTACTTATAGTCTAATGTGAAAGAATCGAAATATGATCAATTATGTGGAAAACAAATTCACCGAGACTAAGAAATTGTATTTGATTGGTCTAAAAGTCTAGAAGTATGGTGGGTGTGTTAATGTGAAACTGGATAATTAGTACCGAAAGGGGTTTAGGATGAGTTTTCATTATGATATTTGTAATAATTTTAATATTTTCATTACTTACAATGTTAGTGCAAAGATATTGAAAATATCAAGTCGAAATTCAGCCTATATAATTTGGTTCATAATTATTGCATTAGATGAAATCTCCGTTGGTGGGGGCAAGACTGATTCCTCAAAATTAGTTGAATAACTTAAGAGTTGCTTGAAGATCTTGACGTAACACCAAAAAATATTGTTCAAAGGGCTACAAAAGAGTTTTGAGATATGATATATGAGTCTGCTCCAATAGAATCAGTGCCATCTTATTACTAATTAACTTCATTCATCTTGAGGAGTTATTTGAGTATTCTGTACAATTTGAATTTTTTATACTACTATATACATAATATATGTTCAAAATTCCAACTCCCACCGTATTCTTTTTAATATGATATTGACCCACGCTATTCATAAATAATTTTCGTGAAGTTTTGCCTTTATTTCTAATACACATAGATGGAAAAATAAAAATTGGGTCGGAATTTTTTTTTTTGGCCAAACACTTTGCCTCATGGTTAAGCTTGTGTTTTGCCTTCATTTTATCCTCGATGTACACTTTGTCAACTTTATTCATATTTCTTTTCGTTGATTTCAAAAAACCAAAAAAAAAAAAACATACACAGAAGAATGTAGTAAGCAGCAAAAGTTAACAAGTACTAAATGCGAAGGGCACTGCCTGTTATCTACTTCTATTACAATAACAACTCTCTGGATAATTGCAAAGGGAACATCAATGCTAGGCTGGGTCAAAGACTCAAAGGGCCTGAAAAAAAAAAGTACATTCTCTTCCCAAATACCTTGACAAATTCCCGTTGACATGTAGAATCTTGTAAGCATATCTCGTGAGCGGGTCAAAAAGCAAAGGCCAATCCGGACCGTTGACAACCGTACGCAAGGCAGAACTATTGTGTAAAATAACTAGAGTTGTACAGCCACAACAGACACTACCTCGAGTTTTTAGAACTACATCTACAGCTTACATGACTGAAAAAAATGAGTGATGAAAAGTAACTACCCTCTCTTCCTCGGGCATTGTAAGAAATAGATAGATGCCCGTCTTTAATTCCACAATCCCATGAAATTTAACAACAGACAAGTCCTATCATAGCGATTAAATCTTGTTTTTTTACATAAAACCATGACCAAATCATGAATGTCCTACAAGGAGGATTGGAGATGAAGATAACTAGGTGATCCCCAGTCGTGCTTAGCACGCTAGGTGTAACCCGTTGGTCTTTACTTGTTTTTGATTGTTTACCATAGTTGTTTCAATGATAGTAAATGTAACACGAACAAAACAGTTCTCCAAACTTCTAAATGCGAATCTCCTTCAGGCCAAACCATGACCATGGAAGGAGAAGTCACATAATCAGAACTTGTACACTATTTCTGTATGTTTAAAAAAGTCTAGCATGTCCTTCACATTCAACACCTCCAATGAAAAGAGGAGAATTCAGCCCCAAAGCTTAATGCCCGGTTGAACTTTGGTGCTTCCTCTACCAACGCAATTCCAGATTCATTTCTATCGAGGGAAACTGGGATTGCATCCCTTGTCTGAGAGAGGCTTTTGAGGGAGAATGCAGAGATACCTTTGCATTGATTCTCAAACATCTTCTGTAGACTGATAATTCCCTTGCTCTTCTATTCGTAGCTATAGATTTCTTTGAATCTACAAAAAGATATCACCTATACATATAATGGCTGACTATGCAAAAACTGCCACGGTCATAGCGGCGGTCAGCTACAAATCATTTTCCTTCTGGTTCCCATTCACTTAAGTGGCAGCAGATCAAGTGAAAAATAAATCAATTGGCTGGTTCAAGATTCATGTCGAATGACTGCAAATCCTCAGCGAGTTTGCACTCTGCTTTGTAGGAGTTGAGCTCTGTTGAGAAGTAGATTGGCGGTGGTGTTGAAGTTTTAGCTGAGGGTATTGAGCTTACGAGGTTACCCATGGTTTGAAGTATTAACATCTGTCGAAATCAAGATAAGATACAAAGCCAACTTCAATGCGCAATCTCAAAGAGTCAATTATGTCTATCTAACGAAGATTCCCCTGGAAATCCAACTTCAGAAATCTAACTGTTGGGTTGGAATCCTTAACATCTAGCGGGATTATTAAATGGAAATCTGGTTCAGCTAATAAACGGAGAAAATTTTTAAAAAAATTAGTTTTGAGTATTCACATCCAAAAAGAGCAATTCTCATATCTAAAAAGCTTGGTACAAAATACCATCAGGCAGGCTAAAATTTACCTTGCTACCATAACAAAAGGTTTTTTGCCCAAGCCCACCATGCTTCCATAACAAACTCCTTCCTTGCCCTTCTTAAACATAAACTGACGGTTTAGGTACAAAGCGTTTTGCTGCCCAATCCCACCCTGCTCCCATAACAAACTCCTCCCTCGCCCTTCCTAAACATAAACTTAGCCCTTTCCCTTTCAAGAAAAGCCTCTGTCGACTTTTATTAATGCTACTTAAAAAAGACAAGGTACGAATCAGGGCATGTGCTCGATACCCAAACCCATATCATGCCAAGATACAAAGCTGCAAACAAACCAAGCCAAGCCAAGTCAAGTCAAGTTTTGAGGTGTTTGAGCTCGGCTCGTTCAGATGAGCTTTAGTCGAGTCGACCTAAAATAATCAAAGCTTGAGCTCGGGCTCATCAATAAACAAGAGTCAATGTTTTTTGCTTAGTAAATGTTAGAAATCCCTAGTTGCCTTTCATGGAAAATTTCTAATGCATATTGCCGAGACATACAAGTACAGCACGCAAGGAGTTACGGCCTTGGTCACAAGTCGTAGAGTGCAAACCACAGTTGCTGCTCCTTTGTCATCTTTGTACCCCATCTTTTTCTAAGATCTCATGCATGGCGGTGAAATCCATTCTTAAGCATGCTTCACCAAGAGGGAATAAGGGAAAAGCAGTAGCACAATACGGCATACCTATTAGCTCATGAGAAGTAAACTGAAAAAAAGGTGGTATCAGCTTCTACACACTACAATGCCAACAAGAAACCAGTGGTATATTACAGGAATTGCAAACATAAGGGAGGGGCAATCACGTAATTGCATCCCTTTCCGTTAGGAATTGTAACTGAATAAACTCAAAAGAGCAATTCATATCTAAAAAGCCTGGTACAGAATATCATTTGGTAGGCTAAAATGTACCCTGCTGCCATAACAAAGGGTTTTTCGCCCAATCCCCCCTGCTCCCACATCAAATTCCTCCCTTGCCCTTCCTAAAAATAAACTGACGTTCAGGTACAAAGGGTTTTGCTGCCCAATCCCACCGTACCATATACGTATTTGGTACGCGTGTATCTTCTAATCAAGGAGTGCAAAGATGGTGTACCAATTAAGCACAAAAATAATTAGGCAACAAGTTGGAAGTATGTTTCGATCGATATATATGATGTTGAGTTGTGCATACCATGCGATGGGTCGAATCAGTAGCATGTAGTTACACCCTTTTCCTGAGGGATATATTTTTTTCATTTTCCCATCTTGGTTTTGTGTTTTTTAGCAACCAACCAACAGAAAATTTGGAAAATGGATCTTTAAAAAAGTAAAATTAAAGTCCTCAACTCTTAAAACCCAATGGGGTACACTAAACATAACAACATCAACAACAATACAACAATAACATAACCCATTTAGTCCCCAATAATTGGGGGTATGGGCGGGGGAAGGATAGGAGACAGACCTAACCTTTGGCAATAAATGCACAAAGTGGCTGCTCCCAGAATACCACTGAAACAGATGGATTGGAGACAGACCTAACCTTTGGCAATAAATACACAAAGTGGCTGCTCACAGAATACCACTGAAACAGTGATCCCCCCATACCGTCGCGTTTGCTGCGGAATCATAGATAATAAGCATAACAACATGCAGAAATTTAATAGATAATAAGCTTAATTTCCCACAGATGTTGAGTTTGGCATTTACTGAGAATCTTCTCTAGAACTGAAGGCCTCGTGGTTGGTCTTCATTGTTAGAATTGCACCAACAATTTGTTCAACTGCTATTTTGATGCTTTGGCTGTCAGTGAAGGATATTGGTTCCAAAACTCTGGCTTCTGGTGCAACAACTCCTAAAGATAAAGGAGAAAGCATATGCAAATTAGGCAAAATTCTAGTCCGTAAATCATAAAGCCACTGATAAGTGCAAGCTAGGTGAACTTAAAAGCCTTTTGAGGAAGTTCTTTCAGTCATAACCTAGGTCATATAATCCTCTGGTAGGATACTCTACACTCGCTTTCAATCCTCGCTCCCCGCTCCTACTCTGAATTCTCACTCTCACGAAATTAGTAGAACGGGTCCTCTTGGATGTTATTGAGAGGCGCTTTCACGCTCACTCTCATTTTCGTTTATGCATCCACTTTATGTGACTTGGATCATAACAATTAGGTGTAAAGAACCAAGAGCAAGAAAATGGTGAAAGTCATATCACCTTTTTGTTGCATGTTTCCTTTATGTGAAATATTTAAAAAAAAAATACATGACAATTATCTAACACAGTTTTGAACTATGGATTCCATGAATGAATGAATGTTGTAAGAATTATCATCATTTTACTTGGATGCCACTGAACATTTTTAGAGTTTCAATTCCATCAGCAAGTCCAAGAGAATAGAAGATATGCAAGCTGGACCCACAAGTAGAATTTCTCCTAAAAAGTTCAAAAATCAAATAGAAATCTGCGCTTTCGTTAAGAAATCACAAACTTGAGATGAGGTCATGTTCTTTAGGGGTAAAAATGTTCTTATGGCCATTTATCTTGAAATAAAGCTTGTCTAATGCTAGTGACCACTGAGAACTTGCAGAGGCAAGTTGAGTCTAAGTTCTTGTCATAGTTCTGAAAGCTATTTTATTATTGTCAATTTGGCATCAATTACATCTGAAACAAACATTAATACAACTTCCTTCGAGATCCTCCATACCTAGAACTGTACCATAGTAGGAACAACGAACTCAAAATAAGCACACACTTAATGAAGCATACAACAACAATAACATAACCCATTTAGTCCCCAATAATTGGGGGTATGGGCGGGGGAAGGATAGGAGACAGACCTAACCTTTGACAATAAATGCACAACGTGGCTGCTCCCAGAATACCACTGAAACAGATGGATTGGAGACAGACCTAACCTTTGGCAATAAATGCACAAAGTGGCTGCTCACAGAATACCACTGAAACAGTGATCCCCCTATACCGTCGCATTTGTTGCGGAATCATGCCCTCAAATCAAAGCCAAAAGGCATCAGAGAGGGCAGACCCAAGAATCATTTTGATTTACGTGCACATTACCATGCTTCTTTCATTCAGCATCCAGAGCATTGGCGTTGCACTAAACTTAATGAAGCATACTGAAACAAAATCCATCCCACAATGAAGCAGGGTGAAAAAAATACCAGGCCATGGCTGTAAACTTAATGAAGCATACTGAAACAAATTCCATCCCACAATGAAGCAGGGTGAAAAAAATACCAGGCCATGGCTGTAAACTGTGGTATGTAACTCCTCTTACTTCAATGCCCGTCTCCTCCAAAGTTAATTTCTCTCCTCACCGCCTCTTCCAAGCTTTCTCCAAGCTAGGCAGAATCTAAGGATTCAGCTTTTGGACACTTGTAATACTATTATTGTAAACTTGTAAGATATATAAACGGATAAACCTTACAACAAAAGCAAACAAACTCAATATCCACAAGGTGCAGAAGTTCAATGGTTCATACCGTTCATAAACCAACTTTGGTAGGTTCAATATACCATACAGGAGAGACGAATAACAGGATCTTCAACTACCAGTCTAGGGATGTTCTAAATGTCCTTGCTGGTATTGAAAATGCTGAATCAGCTCTTGGAGATATGTCAAGAAATCTGACCAAAACCGGTTGATCTAATCCAGTTCAGATGGCAACACACCACTCAAATGATAAGAACTGGAATCCTGGCCATCAGGCTTGCAAAATCCATATCTCCTTTAATAACAGCCATATATCTAGCAGTAGCTTTCCAATTTTGCCAGGAAAGAGCATAAACCACTACATGGAACATGGAATCTCTCGTACTGAATCTACTTACCTGTAATCGAATCATGCTACAATGATGTCTCTTTCTGCTAACTGCTTTCCTAGAAGACTACCCCATGCTTTGTACCTGCAGAAGAACTACAACTCATATTGATGGGCACAAAAGGAGATCATTTCCTATGGTGCAGGCATGATTTTGGTCATCAGCAGTAACACCAAGCCAAAAGCCGTCACTTTTGACAGCAAACAGGAAGAAAACCGATCCTCAACTGAGAAAAAACAATACATTGAAATTATTCCACAATCCAGGGTTCGAAAGGTGCATGGCTCAACAGTGTAGTTTCAATTTCTGTGTGTACAATAACATTAAACTATGTAACATGTAGAGTTCGGTAAGTGATTAAGAAGAGGTTAGCTCCCTTGCTCACACAATAATCCAGGCTCCACCAGTTACAAATGCCAAGACTGGCTCTGGACCATCACTGTTTTTTGGTAAATATAGATCAAACCTGCTCAAAAAAGCAAACAAAATCTCAACTAAGAAGTTATTAATGAAGCAGACTAAGCATGAGAGGATTTGTTTTCGGGCGATTAAATACTGCAGATAAAATCTTAGGTATTCAAGACCAGACCGGGCCCAATCCAGGTATCATTTCTCATAGAGTAGCAGCTAATTGCTATAACAATTGGTATCTCATTTTTGGCTCACGGTAAAAGTTTCAACCCCAAAAACATTTTAAATGATATAGGAAATGGAAGCAGGAAAAAAAAATGCAATCCATAATTCCATTTCTTCAAAAATTCTTTACAATGACAAGCTCTCTAAGAAACGTAAGTGGTGCTTTAACCTGAAATTTGGCAAAGAAAGATACTTCGATCTCCGAAAGAAAAACAACAAATGCTAAATTTGACCCCTTTTTTCTTCTAACTTTCATATAAAAGAATAGCACACGAACCCTAACATCACAAGGTTCACAACCCGTTGCACACCATATTTGAATAAAATAAGAGTATCATTTGCAACCAGATTAGGAAATTCAAAAGCACAAGGTTTCAAAACATTACCTCTTTGAATCATGAAATCGAACCTCTCTCGAACTGATCAACGCACGTGAAGAGCCTAGAGAAGTGGAGGGAGGCTAAATCGCTGCAAAGTGAAGAGAGAGACAAGGACAGGTAATCAAGAAAAAACCCTAGTTCAGAACCGTAAAACCTATCTCTGGAGATACATAGAGAAAAATTGCATACCAGCTGAGAGAGACGGAAAGAGAATCGAAGGAGAGGTTACCCATTCGTATGAGGACAGCGGAATAGCCAGAGAGAGGGAAGAGGTTACATAACCGCAGGAGAGAGGGAAGAGGTCGCAATCCCTGGACTCTGGAGAGAGATTCCTTGAATTAGAAAAGCAGTAGTAGAACAAAGGAAAGAGTACTGAGGAAGCAAAGGAAGGAAAGATTACCGAGGAAGCTTCCCCTTACAAAGTTGCTAGCAACGAAACACGCGTAAAACTAAGCGGAGAGCCATCCCCGGATTGTTGCCCCTCAATCTGGGCCATCTCTGACTGGGAGACCTCTCCTTTTTCCCAAGGCATGGCGATGATAGGTTTTGGTGAGTATATATTGTCAGCCATTCAATGGTATTGAGAGAGAGGGAGAGAGAAAGAGAGAGAGAGTCATGTCCGATCGAAGATAGATCTAACCAATTGTGTAAGGTGGCACTGGAAGCATCTGGTCGGTGGAAGGAGGCATTACAATCGGAGAGAGAGAGAGAGAGAGAGAACCCTCACACAGAGACAATTGGAGAGAGAGAGAGAGAGAGAGCGCGCTAAAGACGAAAGGAGACCAAGAGTACTGTTACTTTATCTACACAACAGAAAACGCCCAAGCCCACAGAGGACGCCAGCACGACCTCTGCATACCAGGCACCATCTGAACAGCTACCCCTAGATGTCGCCCAAATTACAGCAGATGCCACTAGACGGAAAGACGAATCTACCCCTCCAATTTGAACGTGAGGCTGAAAATTGGAGGGGCACAATTGAAAAAAATGACCAAAAAGGAGGCCCTCGCCTCAATTGCTTCAACGCCCTTCTTCTTTAGCTTTATGGACATAGGATTAGCATTGTTTCCATGGTGAATTAAACCATGACCAAATCATCAAACTAGTGATATACTGTACTAAAATAGATTCACCAAACAAAACACAGGAAAGTAAGTAATTGCCAATCAAACACTTAAACAGTCTTAATGGAGATGAAGATAACATAGGATTAGCATTGTTTCCATGGTGAATTAAACCATGACCAATCATCAAACTAGTGGAAAGTAAGTAATTGCCGATCAAACACTTAAACAAGACGATAATAACAACGATGTTGAATGACTACATAAAAGTACCAGAATCAAGTTGTAGTCTAAATCAAATACTCCTCCTAGTCTCCTACCGACCATCTATTTGTAGTCTAAATCACACTCTTATTACTGGAGTATTAAGCAGATCTCTCTCTCTTAGCTACATTCTGATTTATTTTTGTTTTTGACAGAGTTTGTTGCAGATGTATCTCCTGCATCTTCTCCAGTTCAATATCAAGTTCAACAGTAGTATACTCATGAAGAACAAGTTGGTTCAAAAGGTTTACATCCCTATCCAACCTCATATTATTGTTAGATAGTTTTCCTTTACTTTTCGAGGCTTTCTTACGGGGTTTTTTTTACTTCTGATTTTTCAGATTTTGTCATTACAATAGAATTTGGTATACATGATTCTCTCTCTTTCTATTCCTCTTTTAGAAAGAGAATGAGACAACAAAAAAGAGGAATAAAAATCTTGTTCTCGGGATAAAAATCTTGTTCCTCTCTCTAAAAGAGGAATAGAAAGAGAGAGAATCATGTATACCAAATTCTATGGTAATGACAAAATCAGAAAAATCAGGAAAAAAAAAAACATAAGAAAGTCTCGAAAAGTAAAGGAAAACTATCTAACAATAATATGGGGTCGGATATGGATGTAAACCTTTTGAACCAGGTTGTTCTTCATGAGCGTACTACTGTTGAACTTGACGTTGAACTGGAGAAGATGCAGGAGATACATCTGCAACAAACTTTGTCGAAAACAAAAATAAATCAGAATGTAGCTAAGAGGGAAAGATCTGTTTAATACTCCAGTAATAAGAGTGTGATTTAGACTACATATAGATGGTCGGTAGGAGACTAGGAGGAGTATTTGATTTAGACTACAACTTGATTCTGGTACTTTTATGTAGTCATTCAGCATCGTTGTTATTATCGTCTTGTTTAAGTGTTTGGTCGGCAATTACTTACTTTCCACTAGTTTGATGATTGGTCATGGTTTAATTTACCATGGAAACAATGCTAATCCTATGTTATCTTCATCTCCATTAGGGCTGTTTAAGTGTTTGATTGGCAATTTTACTTTCCTGTGTTTTGTTTGGTGGAATCTATTTAGTAAGAGAGACTCAGAGAACTAGAAGATGTGTCCATTGCTGGATGGCTCCAAGTACCTGAGACACCAATAGATACAATGATAAGATAGTTCTCCACTATGTAGACAAAAAAAATTATAGCATTGTATCTCTACATAGATGTGTAACTTACTAGGGCATAATGTACTAAAAAATTTAGAACATTATATATGGAGTAGCAAATGGACATGTTACTGGATCAGTCAGCATAGCAATTTGTGATCAGTGGTATCTACTTTTCAAGTAGCAAGTATTTTCTAAATTATGTGATACTGATTCTTCTCATTAAAAAAAAAAAAAACTCAGGTGGTTGACCAAATTCACGGCTTCAGTAAACATTTGAGTCCATGTTTGAATCCATTAAAAGTTTTTGGAGACACTGAATTGGCAAATAGTCCAAGCTGCCGGCAAGAAGTGATTCTGAGTTAGTGCAAATGAAGGAAAATGTCCAGTTCCTATGCAGTAGACTGCCACTACTGATCGGAAGGAATATGGTCTTAACTACAATCTTGAAAGTTGAGTGATGGATAGATAACATGGAGTGGAGGGGCAATCAAGATAATGAACCAAACTTGAACTATCCCAGTAGCAAATGCCATAAGAAACGGACCTCCATACACAAAACATCAACAATATGCTCCAAGACACTAGGTCCTGCTCTGTCTCCAGTTTTAGTCACGTCTAATCTGAATAAACAACAATGAACCAACCACCCACAACGAAAACTGGATCATGTATTTTTTTTTTTAAACGTACTGGATCATGTATTCAGTAACAAAAAAAATAAAAAATGATTTCAGCTACATAATTTTCCACTCTGCAAATGGAGAAAAATTTTCCACTCTGCAAATGGAGAAAACTGGATCAATAGCTTTTGAAAATGGTTTACCGTAAAAAAGTATTGTTCCAGTTCTCGATTGAACAGAGAACAATCGTCTAATCGTCAAAAAAATTGACTAGAACCAGTTCAAAAGCTATTGATTCCTAAAACCACATAAAAATTGACAACAAAAAAGATTACAGGAATCAATCACAACCTACAAGTCTCTGGCTCGGATAAAAATGGGGTTTTTTGTAACCCATCGACCCAATTTGGAGTTCCTGAAATTGGAACCCTAATTTTTGTGCAAAACCCCCCAAATTCGTAGAATCGAAACAAGTTTAGATAGAAAGCACAGAGAGAGAGAGAGAGAGAGAGAGAGAGCAGCGTGATAGAGATATACCTAAGAACAAAACTAGGGGAAAAATATAAGAACTGATGAAATCGGACGACAGTGGTATGTTCAACCGCGGCGTCGTACGGCAGTGATGCGGTGGTGATGGCGGTCGTCGGAGAAGGAGAAGAAGATGGTGGTGCGGTGGTCGCCGGTGGGGGAGGGATCGCCCCTCTCCCGCCCCCTCTCTGTTTGGAACATGAGGAAAGACTGGAAAAGGGAACGAAAATGAAAAAAATTTCCTCTGTTTGGTTTGGAGAGAACTTGTTTGGTTTGGAGAGAGAGAGAGAGGGGAAATAAATAAGTTTTGTGAATGGTGAGATTTTCCACCCACTTTTCTGTTACTTTCCTCCCATTTTATTTTCTTTCGCTTTTCCCTTCCTTTCCCATGTTCCAAACAAAACCAAATAAGCGGTGAAGGAGATTTCAACATATTTTTATTTCTATTTTTATTTTATGTGGGTGAGCATTTTTGTTGTGGTCATTCTACTGGCAACGTATCATTTTTCGATTGATTACATTGGTGATTTGGTTAAAAAGAAAAAAACTGGTTTTTTTGGTTTTTTTTTGTTTTGTCTTTATTAAAAAAATTTGCATTTGTTAGTTTTGCGTCAAGATTTTGTGGTTTCTGAATTTATCTGATTGATACGAATCCAAATAGTATAAAATTATGATCAAAAGTAATAATTTTTTTAATAAAACTGAAAATAAACCAGTTTTTTTTATTATTTTTCATCTTTATTCACAAAACTTTAAGTTTGACTAATAATTTTATACTTTTTAGATTCTTCTCGTTGAGACAGACCAATAAGCTACAAAAAATCGACCGAAAACTAACAAATGCAAACAAAATTTGAATAAAGACAAAATGAAAAAAATCAAAAAACCAGTTTTTGCTTTTTAGCCAAATCACCCCTGGTTCGACCGTGACCAACTGTCCGGGCCGGAAAATGTTAAATACACGCAAAATTTACCAAAAAAAAATACTAGAATTTCAAATCACTTGCCTGACGTCGTTTGGATGTTGTGGCCAATTTGTTGTCTACGTATCATTTTTCGATTGATTACATTTGGTTCGACCGTTAACTGTTCGGGCGGGGAAATGTTAAATACACGTAAAATTTACCAAAAAAATTACTAGAATTTCAAATCACTTGCTCATATTCGATCTAGATTTACATGGGAGTGAATCTAAGCCGTTAATTTTAAATTTTGGACACATTTTACAGGTATGCAGCACTGCTATTTAGAATTTACAAAATTTTCTTATTTGCAGCCTGATCTGAAGAATCGAAATATGATCAATTATTTTTTAATTTTTTTTGTTTTGATAACCTGATGTCTTGACCAATTTGCGCTTACCTCGACTAATTTTGGAATCTGGAAGGTAATGACCGAACATAATAGCTCCAAGAATTTGTTGGAATTTTGTGGAGAGCAAATTCACTGAGGCCTCGTTCAGTTTTCAAGAAAGTATGGGAAATGCTGGGAAAATCAAAATTTTCATAACTTTTTGGGTGTTCAGTTAGCAAGAAAATAATGGGACCCACAAAAAAACTTTTTCCGCTATGACTTACTTTCCCTCAAAATGCATCTTGCAAAAAGGAAGGAATTATATGTCGTGGGAAAATTTGCTCCCACCAATTACACTTTCCTGGAAAAATCCTTTATCAAGTGAACACTCACGGGAAAGTAAATTTTCCTTTCTTTTACTTTACTTCATTTCACTTTTGTTAATATTAACTTTCTCGCATAACATTCTTGGCAAATGAACGGAGCCTGAGGCTAAAAGCAAATTGTAGTTGGTTGGTCCGAGTCTAGGAGTTCGGTAGGCGTGTAGTTTAATTGGAGATTCAGGTTTGTTACAGGCACTAACACTTGTACTAATAATGCATAAACTCTCAAATATGTGAGACCGACATATTTCATTAAGAGAGTTTGCGCAATTATTAGTATAATTGTTAGTGCATGTATCTTTTCTCCTCGATAATTATAGATACTCTTGCATCACAGTGGTTTTCGAGAAATACGTACTAGAATAAACTGTTAAAGACAAAGACAGTTAATAGCAGTAGTATAATAAAATCTCCTCGCGTGTCTTAAACACTGTTAATTCAGAGTAATTAAATACTGGGAAAGGCTTAGGGTGAGTTTTTATTATGGTATTTTTTATATTTTCGACAGATAATGTGAGGGTAAAAATATTAAAAATATCAAGTATCAACCTCAATATAATTTAGTTCATAGTTATGGCTTTAAACGAAATCTCCATTGGCGGAGGTAAGACTGATTCCTTAAAATTAGGGGGTGTTCCACTAACAAAAAACTAATTTTTTCTAAAAATCGAGACAAGTCATTCTCTCACAATACATCATATAAAAAATCGTGAAAAACCAGGTTTTTCAAAAAAACCCACCTTAGTGGAACACCTCCCCTGGAGATCTTGAGATAACTCCCAAAAATATTGTCCAAATGGCTACAAAAGAGAGTTGAGATATGACAGATGAGTATGTTGCAATAGAAACAGTGACATCTTAACTTCATTCTTCTTGAGGAGTTATTCGAGTTCTTTGTACAATTTGAATTTTTTATACTACTATATGTACATAATATATGTTCAAAATTCCAACGCCCAACATATTTTTTAATTACCATTAGCAAGGGTTTGTTACCATTAAGGTCACAAAATAAATATTTATTTTCATTAAGGTCAATCACTTTTTTTTTAAATTACCATTAAGGTCAATCACTTTTTTTGGGGGTTTAGTTTAGGGTGCACTTTCCTATTACAGGGTTTTAGTGGTTTAGGAACTTTCACAGGGTACCTTAGGATTTTAGGCACTTTCATTGGGTACCCTAGAATTTTAGGTACTTTCACAGGGGTACCCTAGGGTTTAGGTTTTAGAGTGCACTTTCCTATTATAGGGTTTCAGTGGTTTAGGCACTTTTCACAGGATACCCTAAAATTTAGGTTTAGGTACTTTCATAGAATTTGGAGTTTTAAAATTAGACGTACAAAATAAAAAGAGACAAGCGAGAGAGGGAGGGAGGGAGAGAGAGAGGATGGGACGGCACATAGGGGTCGTGTTTCCTGTTCCACATGGGGTGGAGTTAATGGCGCATTTTTCCGAAAATCATGGAGCTGGGCATGCATGCCTCGAAAAAGTGGACCGGCTGGTCATTTTCCCAATTAGCAACCACCCAGGAACACACAAAAACCCTTTTTTTTTTGTTTTCTATGTTGTGCTTTTCATTTGCATTTCTTCTAATATCCCCAAATTGAATTACTGTAATACAATCACAAAAGGTGAAAAACAAGGGGAAAGAACACCGTCATTAAAAAAGACTAATAATGGGCGTCATCTGTTATTAGAGACCTTTTGGAGCTCCAAAAGGAAAATGATAGAAAGAAATAAAATGTGAGAAAAAGGGAAAAAAATTTACAGTCCACAAAATTTGAATTTGTTAATACCTATCCTCTCTTTCTCTAAATCTAAATCTTTCTCTAAATCTAAACCAAATAATGGGTGATTGAGTAATTTCGGAGCCACATGAGATGGGTGCCTGTCTTTTTCCTTTCCACAATCCTCAAACAAAACTAATCTTACACCCGAACCGTACAAATAGGTCTGTTGCATTAAAGCAGAAAATGCACCCAAAAAAAGACTCATCAACTACTTGCGTCTTGAACTCACTTTCTTTCGCAGAGGACCCCATCTCTTCCACTTCATGCCAATCTTTTTATTTCTGCTGCATATTCCTACTTCACAGGTTTGAGACTTTGAGCATTAACATATGATACTGTATTTTCAGCTCAAGCTAACCAAAACTTGAATATTGAAAATCAGAAGAGAGTTGGGTATAGATGCACTCAAAATTTTCTGTAACCCATCTCAATCCATGGCCTAGCCTTCGTATTATACCCTACAGCCATGGATATCCCTGTGAGATCAAGTGCTGTGCTGGAAATTCTCGTCCTCCTCCCCCTTCTTCTTCTTCTTCAGACCACAAGTTTAAGTTCAGGCTTGTGGGTCAGTCTTGGGTTGATAAACCATGGAAGCTCAATGAAATTGATTCCAGTGAGTGCACAATCATGGCGCTTCTTTTCTCTGATGTTGTTTGCTAGTATTTATTCTCTGTGTTGGTGGGTTTTTGAGATTTAAGTTTTGGATTCTTTATATAGCCAAGTGTCTTTATCATGTGATGGCGTTTTTATCGTGTGTTAGTTCAGATAATGTAAAAATATAATATTTCTCTAAGTTTTCTAGATTACTGACGCGGAAAATACTTTCTGCTAGTGGCAAGTGTTATCCCAATACAGGTGCTATTGGAACATAATTTTAATGGACTCACTGGATTTGACTTGTTAAACTTGCATTGAAGTACCTTATTTTGGGGCAGTTACCTATTTAAGTTTTACTTGAGCTTTAGTGTTTTCGTGTTAATGCTGCTGGGAAATGTAAATCTAAATAATGGTCGTGAATCGTGAACATTTGTAGTCTACAATGGTTCATATACAGGTGTAACTAACCACTGCAATTAGGCAAAGCATATAAAAAAGCAACCACAGAAGATATAGGTTTTTCGTGTTTTGGTACTTTGCCCTCCATCTATGCTGGCAAGAGGGAATTAGCCACCGATAAGGGGAAATTGCAATCAGTGAGGTTTGAGGACTTCGCAGTTAATGAGAACTGATGAAACCCTCCTTGAAAATCACATGTTGCAGAGTATTTTCCAAAGCCCAAGTTAAAACACCCCTGGAAATGTGCAATATGAAGTTTTGCTACAGGGGAGTTGAACACATTTGTAGAGGAAGCATACTCCTCATCGTGTAGATAATTCCAACTTCAGGTTTTGAACACAATGCCGTGTTTCCAATCATTGTTCAATAAGGATTTGACTTGTTTTCAAGATATCATACTTATGGGGTATGTGTGTCATTGTCATATAGTGCATCAAACTCGAGTCATGCGACTTGGGAGGATTTGAGTCTTAAAGCTGATAATTTGTGAATTTTCTGTCACCTTTTGCCTTTAGAAGTCTTTCTTTCGCCTATTATGGGTTGTCCTGGTGGTCTTTAGGTTGCGTTTCAGGATATACAGCCTTGTGGTAAATAAATTGTAAGAGAGTTTTTCTATTGATTTTAACCTAGCCTAGTGTAAGATATGATTTTTTTTTACTTTTGGACAGCTGCAGTGCATGAAACCTTAAACCAATGGTTATCAAAGACCCAAGACTTCTTGAATGAAGTGACTTCTCCGCTGGTGAAAACTGTACATGATGGAAAGCCTAATCCTGGACATATATTCGATACTCAAGATACAGATGACATCTTCATGGCAGAACAGACCATTGATAGTGCAACGCCAAATGGGAATCTGTCTTTAGCTGCTATTGTTTCCATTGAGCAATTCAGCAGGTGAAGACACTAGACACTGTGCCCATTTGTCTTTTTACGTTGCTTAGATTGGTGGCTAGTGTGTAGCTGTTCCCATTTTTAGCTGGGGAAAAACTCTCTTTGGATTGATTTTTGTTTGGATTGAGTTTTTTTGATATATGGTAAATTGAAGTATTAAAGGAAATTCCTAGTTTTGGTCCCCGTTGCGCAAGAGTGCTGGTAGTGGTAAGACTAAAAATGGATACAGCCCTAACCTTTTCTCTATTTTTGCAAAGTAGCAACTCTCAGACTCTTAACATACGGCTACACGCTTGCTAGTTTGAGATTTATGAGTTGGAGGGCCTTTTTCTATCGTTTGGATGGTTGGATCTCGATATGATCAGAGAAACGCAGTTGTGATAGGGAAAATATCAGGTGAAGAACAAGGAAAGAGTGACGCCTGCATTATTATGTTGATTGAATTGTCGTCATATGATCAAAAAAAAAAAAAAATTGTCATCATACAGTACCAAAATGGTGCATTTACCATCTGCAAGCTTCAGATTCCAAGCAATGAAAGCACATAACGATTTATACTGTTTCTAGGGTTAACTGTAGTCATTGTCATTGCTATTGTTATTGGCTTTGAATATAAATGTTACTCTGAAATTTAAGTCAACCACGAATCTTTGAATCGTTAGAACCGTGCTTTCCATACAATTCCAGTTCAAAGTTTGTGTAACATATAGTCACATGCAACCCTGTTAAAAAAAAAAATATAGTCACATGCAACCATATGAGTTTTTGTTTTGGGTAGTCTTTTAGGACTAATATTTTTTGAGAATAGGGATTCATTTTAAATGCTAAATCTAGTAGTTGGGTGCTTCAAACTGGCACAGTGGAAGCAGATTTTCCTGAAAACCAGTATTTTCTCTGGAGAAGTACGCATGATTCCTGTAGCTTATCATTAAATAAGTGTGTTTGGTTTGGTCCTTCCACTATTGAAGGGAGTCTAGAAAGAAATCCTCTTGATAGGCTTTGCATGGTTTTGTGCCTACATTAAAGCATATATGGAATCTATGAAGAGTGGATTAACTTTCGAATCGCCATTGTTATATTCCTTTTAGAAGTTTAGTAATGGACTGCACAAAATGTTCTACTCGATCTTCTGCTCTTGATCCTGTCAGTGACACACATTGTTTGT
The DNA here is from genome assembly GCA_020921065.1 of Vaccinium darrowii. Lineage (NCBI taxonomy): Eukaryota > Viridiplantae > Streptophyta > Magnoliopsida > Ericales > Ericaceae > Vaccinium > Vaccinium darrowii. The sequence goes on along the minus strand of CM037152.1, from coordinate 48,655,725 downwards.
ATCTGTTGTCAGAATAGTAAGTAGTAACCTGTAGATTTGCTTTTGATTATTTCAAATATGCAGGATGAATGGATCGACTGGCCTGAAAATGCAGAAGATATTTAAAGCCCTTGTTCCTGAATCTGTTTATAATGATTCCCGTAACTTGGTGGAGTATTGTTGCTTTCGGTTTTTGTCAAGGGATAGTTCTGAAATTCATCCATGCCTCAAGGTTTGTTATTTGCTTTAGTGTTTTAGCATTATGTTGTTTTGTTTCAAATAGAGGTTGTGGGTTCGGACTTCGGTCTGTTGCTGATTGAATCAGTTGCCACTTTTTGCACTTCTTCTGCATTGTGTTGAATTGATGTTATCTTATTCTGGAATCAGTTGCCATTTTTGCACTTTTTCTGCATTGTTTTGAACTGATGTTATCTTATTCATCTATTTTCACACTTAAAAACTGTCACACTTAAAAAGTTAGAAAGTTATCTTATTCATTTGGTTTGACACTTACTCTGCTTTCAAGTTCTGGATTTGTGAATTTTCTACTTCTCCTTTCTTGTTTACTGTCTGTGGTCAGGAACCTGCATTTAGGAGATTGATTTTCATTACCATGCTCGCATGGCAGAAGCCTAACAGCAAAGAAAAGGATCCTCAAGCTATTGCATCAGAAAAAACTTCTTTTCAGGTAACTGTTTGAATGTTTTGTTATCTTAGACAGCATTTCAGATCATTGCTTGGTTATGATCGTGGCATCAAGCTACCATATTAGCAGCTTAAGCTCAAATTTACCAAACCAAACCAAACCAAACCAAGCCTTATGTCCCAATCAATTGGGGTCGGCTACATGAATCCTTTTTCTCCATTGAGCTCTGTCCAGTGCTGCTTCATCATTTAAACCTAGTATACTCAGATCTTTGCGTACTACCGCATCTAATGTCAATTTGGGTCTTCCCCTCCCTTGTGCGTTTCTACCCAAAGCTATCCTATCCACTCTCTTAACTACTGCATCCGCTGGTCTACGATAGACATGCCCAAACCACCTTAGCCTATTTTCCCTTAACTTCTCCTCTATAGGTGCTACGCCTACCATCTCGCGAATTGTTTCATTTCTAATCCTATCCCGTCTAGTCTTACCACACATCCACCTCAACATCCTCATTTCCGCTACACTTATCTTGTTCACTTGCTGCTTCTTAATAGGCCAGCATTCTGTCCCGTAAAGCATCGCTGGTCTTATGGCAGTTCTATAAAATTTTCCTTTCAATTTTGTTGGTACCCTCTTGTCACACAGTACACCAGTAGCACTCCTCCACTTGAGCCACCCCACTTGGATCCTATGAGTCACATCATTCGCAATCTCTCCATCTTGACTAATAATAGATCCTAAATACCTAAAATGGTCCCTCTTTGGTATCTCCTGATCTTGGATCCTCACTCTTTCCTCATACGTACTTCTGGTATCACTAAACTTGCAGACCATATACTCAGTTTTACTCCTACTTATCCGAAAGCCCTTAGACTCCAATGCTTCCCGCCAAATTTCTAATTTAGTGTTAACACCACTAGCCGTTTCATCTACAAGGACAATGTCATCTGCAAATAACATACACCATGGGATATCCTCCTGAATGTGCCTAGTCAATTCATCCATAACTAACGCGAAAAGGTACGGGCTCAAGGCAGACCCTTGGTGCAATCCTACTGTAATGGGAAATTCACTCGTTTCTCCTGCTGGTGATCTAATGGCAGTGACTGCCCCTTCATACATGTCTCTAACCACGTCAATATAGCCTCTGGTCACTCCCTTTCTCTCCAGAACCCACCATATAATGTCTCTAGGCACCCTATCATAGGCCTTTTCCAGGTCTATGAAAATCATATGGAGATCCTTCTTCGTTGACCTATGTCTTTCTACCAATCTCCTTAGTAAGTAAATAGCTTCCATAGTTGATCTTCCAGGCATGAACCCAAACTGTTTCTCCGACACCGTAGTCACCATCCTCAATCGATGCTCAATAACTCTTTCCCACAACTTCATCGTGTGACTCATCAACTTAATACCTCTATAGTTGTTGCAGCTTTGAATATCTCCTTTATTCTTATAGATAGGTACTAAGGTACTCCTCCTCCACTCGTCAGGCATCCTCCTAGATAAAATAATCTTGTTGAACAATTTTGTCAACCAAGTCACCCCCAAGTCACCTAGGCTTCTCCACACTTCAATGGGGATAGCATCTGGTCCTAAGGCCTTACCCGGTTTCATCCTCTTCAAGGCCTTGGCCACTTCGAACTTTTGTATCCTCCGATAGAACTCGTATTCTATTTTCTCGCTATGGACATCAACTTCCTCCTCACCAAAGCTTCCTTCATGTTTCTCATTTAACAGCTTCTCGAAATACATCTTCCATCTATCCTTGATCTCCTCATCTTTCACTAACACTTTTGAATCACTACCTTTTATACACTTAACTTGAGAGAAGTCTCTAGCTTTCCTTTCTCTTAGCTTGGCGAGTTTATATATATTCTTTTCTCCATCCTTACTATCAAGTCTAGCATAAAAATCATCGTAGGCTCTCAACTTAGCCTCACTAACGGCCTTCTTAGCTTCCCTATTAGCTTGCTTGTACCTCTGAAAATTTTCCACACTCCGGTCCTTCTGCCATTTTTTAAAGCAATCCTTCTTGGCTTTTACCATGGTTTGAACCTCGTCGTTCCACCACCATGTCTCTTTAGAGCTTGGACCTTTCCCCTTTGACTCCCCGAGAACTTCTTTTGATATTCTTCTAATCCCGTCAGCCATTGTATTCCACATACTATCACTATCACTTTCTCCTCCCCACTCCACCTCTTGGCCCATACGCTCCTTGAACACCTCTAGTTTCTCTCCTCTTAAGAACCACTATCTAGTCCGTGGGCTTCTAGTTTCTTTTCTCGGTCTATTATTCCCCTTGAGACCAATATCTAACACCAAAAGTCTATGTTGTGCCACTAGGCACTCTCCGGGAATGACCTTACAATCCTTACATAACAAGCGATCTGCGCCTCTAGCAAGGAAGTAGTCGATCTGGCTTCTATTGGCTCCGCTCTTAAAGGTAATTAAATGTTCCTCACGCTTCTTATAAAGAGTATTCGCAACTATAAGGTCACCAGCTACCGCAAAATCCAAAATCCTCCTACCCCCTTCATTTAGGTCACCAAATCCAAATCCTCCATGTACCTTCTCATACCCTTGCCTCTGCACTCCCACATGACCATTGAAATCTCCTCCTATAAAAAGCTTCTCTCCACAAGGTATCTCTTGAACCACATCATCCATCTGTTCCCAAAATTGCTCTTTAGTGAGATCATCCAAGCCAACTTGGGGCGCGTAAGCACTAATAATATTCACTATGCTCTCTCCAATCACAAGCTTAACTAAAATAATCCGATCTCCTTTCCTCATGACTGTGACTACCGAGTTCTTAAGGTGCTTATCTACTATGATGCCTACCCCATTTCTATGCCTATCCTTACCCGTATAATAAAGCTTATACCCTGTGTCTTCTATCTCGCTAGCCTTCTCCCCTACCCACTTAGTCTCCTGAAGGCAAGCTATACTAATTCTCCTCTTAATCATGGTATCAACTAGCTCCCTAGACTTACCCGTTAAAGTCCCTATATTCCAAGTTGCTAAACGGATCCTATAATCCTGGGCTAGCTTCTTTACCCGCGCTCGTCCAGGCACGCGCGAGAACCCTTGCTCACTTCTCACCACACCCGGGCGCCGATGTGGCGCCCCTTGCCCATTTTTCGAAGCACCCGAAGGCAGGCACAACGCGTCGCTTAAAGGGAACGCCCTAGCATGTCTCGTTGTATGATTAAGGTTCATGTCATAAGGTTCTAACGGGTTTTTTTTATGTGCTGGCTGTCAGCTACCTAACGCACAACCCTCCTCCTTTATCCGGGCTTGGGACCGGCTGAGATCCAAAGATAAGGCTTTAAGAACGTCTCAGGCGGAGTTAGCTTAAGCTCAAATTTCGAATTTTATAAGTGTGATTGAATGCTATCGAATGGAGGAGCAGGAAAAAAATATTGGTATCCCGTGATTAAAATGGCCATGGGTTTGAATGGAATAATTTTATGGGAGTGTTGGACTAGCTGTCACAATTTGGTTTACAGAGGTGGTCTCAAGCTGGTTGTGTGAGGATTTTCTATTCGACTATTACTAATTGCTGCAAATAATATCTGCAATATTTTCTTTGTTCTTACTGTGTAATTGCTTAGTTTTTGTAATTGCTTAAATGAACTTCTACTTCTGTGGTGACATTCTATGAATTTATGTTTTGCTGTATGACTAAAAAAGCATTATGTCCTGTTATTGATTCTGAAGAGGAGGCATGTGTTGGAAGAGGCTTTTGCTCGTATTGCTCCAGCTGTTTCTGGTGTGGCAGATCGGTCAACTGCACATAATCTTTTCCGCGCTCTTGCTGGTGATGAACAGGGAATCTCCTTTAACAAGTGGTCCACGTATATTGATGAACTTCTCAAGTGAGATTCATCATTTCATTTACTTTCATCTGCAAGGTTGTAGTCTTCTTTTGTACTATATAAGTTTCCATCTAAGATGTGGATGATTGTTGAAGTCCGTGTTCTTGTGTGTCGACCATTTTTAATGGCTAAGACTGTTTAGCAGCTTTAGCTTTGATTGATTCCTTTTTAGTGACTGGAGTCATCCATTGTACTTTTGAAGGTATAATGTCTGTACATGCAGGACTAAGGATATTTAGCGGCATCATCTCCAAACTTTAGTCCTAAGCTTAGTTAGGTCAACATTCTCAGTCCTAATTGAACGTAGTTCTACCCTTTTGGCACTGCTAAACGTGACTAGGCCCTTTTCTTAGTAGAAAGCATTTGCAATTAGATGCAATGCGGATACCCTTGTACCCCAGTGTCAAGTGTGGTTCTATGTACTTGATCTGGCAGTGTGTATGATTCTGGTTTTATCTATTTTTTTCGATGAGGCAGATGCTTTTCATCCATTTTTACAGTGAACTTGTGAAAATCTGTTTCATTCAATTTATTATCTTCGTCATCAGCGATTGCTCTGCTCGATCCAAATGAAATTGTTTATGCATTATTTGTTGTTCTATCCATCAAAATGTTTCCCCAGCTCTCCGGCATGGTAACAACAAGAAATAAAATGTCAAGAACATGCTGTACAACATGCATATCTTCTTCTTATCAGACTTAAAGCTAGTGATAATTACCTTGTGGACGAGATAGCAAACCCTAAACTTCTGAAGTTGATTCAACACATTACATATTGTAGTATGAATGCCGCTAAATTTCAATTCCTCTAAGCTTGCCATTCTTCCATAATAGTTTTCCGTCTACTCTGTCTTCATAAACTTGTAACCATTTTAAATCTTCCCAAAGTTACGTTTGCATCTTTACTAACAGGTTAAAGTTGGACTATGCAAGATCTGTGTTGCCATATTATTGGTGCAAAATCATCTTTGGTATTACATCAACGGGCTTCTATTGATCAAAATAATATAATCTGCGTAGAAAGAAACAATGGCTTCAAAGTTTCCATGGGGTGAATTAGGTCTTCTTACTATTTTTGTGGTTGCATTTTTGTGAACTTAGTTCAACTGGTTGTCAATTTGCATTTGGCTATATTTGTGTTCTAATTTTAAGCAGTGAGCAGAATCTTGATCGCTGTACATATTTTCTTAGTTTTTCCCTCTTTTTGGTTTAGAGTGCACGAAGGACGGAAATCATACGAGCTTCAGGGAGGTCCACAGCACACTAATGAGAGAATCCTGTGCCTTGGTCTAAGCAGGAAGCGGCCTGTCCTGAAATGGGAGAATAACATAGCATGGCCAGGAAAACTTACTTTGACTGATAATGCACTCTACTTTGAGGTATTTATCATCTCTATCTGGTTGAATGAGGATGAGTCTAACAAGCATAGAAAACGATATTGGAGGATGTAGAGTTTTTAAATTGGACAAGGTATTAATCACACGTGACATTTTTTTTGGTTTTTGCATCAGGGATTGTCTCAACATATTGCCATGTATAGGTACACAAGATGGCAAATCTAGATTTTTCACATCAAACCCTAGGGTTGGAGAGGTTTTACCTTGATCGGTTTTCAGTCACTGCAACTAAAACAATCTCGGTCCTGGGACAAGTTTCTTCCTTCCCTGGAACTTAAGGCATATTTCTAGAAGCAGTTTAACCTTAATCTTGCATCCATCAACTTGCACTCTCATAAGCCATATACGTTTTATTTGAACCTTTGGCCAATTTAAAACCTTGAAAGAGGATGAGCTGAGTTGACTTCGTCAGACTTCTTGCAACACTGATCAGTGATCAATAGAAAGGAGTCTAGTGTGGGATCTGTATACTCTAGAGATCCAGAAATGTGCCACAAGGTTGACTTTGTCTATTTACCCTTGTGAATAAATAGTTGTCCCATTCAAACTCCTATTGAAAAATATCTTGATTGTGGACCCTCATGGACAGTGGGATTGGTCCCTCAGGGTTCACTTGAGGTGCGCGTAAGATGGTCCAAACACCTTGAGTTATCAAAGAATAGATAGTCCAAATTGTGTATACATGTGGGGATTTTCTTGTGGCTCTGAACACGATTGGATGCCTCCATGAACTCCTTTGTGAATATTAGGTTCTGAATACTTTTGTTATCTCATCTCAGCTTACTATTCCACTATAGTAATCTTTTTCCTGAAGTGTTTTTACTTATTTTTCCTTGTGCTAGAGAGTTGGCTTGGCCGGGCAAAAGGGTGTTGTCAGACTGGATCTTACAAGACCTGCCTCAAGAGTGGAGAAAACAAGGGTTGGTCCTTTTGGAACTGATCTTTTCGACTCTGCTATTTCTGTCTCCGCTGGTGCAGAGTAAGTATGCGTTTGTATACCCTGGTCATTGAGAGTTTATTTCTGTTTATCAAAGAAAGCATACTTGTGTGAGATGTGACAATTCCTTCCAGCTATGTTACATGTTCTGCTCTAAACCTTTGTTAGTAACCACATCCGACACTCTACACTTGGGTTGGTATGTGGGTATGGATTCAATTCCAAACCAATTTTGTCACCTTCTCTATTTTTTATGGTACTCATAGAATGTGCCTTTTGGTAGGCCTTGGGAAATACTATTCCATATTGTTCCTTGCAGCCCCTTTGAATGAATGTGAGAAAATATAGAATTAGTTTTTCTCACGAAGACTCAGTATTTTGGTGAGACACTGAGACTTGGTGAGAAAAAGAAAAATTGACAACTATAAAGTCACTATTTCTCTTCATCTCTCACCATTTCTATCCTCCAAACAAGTGATAGGATTCTCATTTCTTTTCTTTTCTCGTTATTTGTCCCTGCAATTCAACTCCAGGCCTTATGCTGATATGATTGCACCCTTCAACTCCAGGCCTTAACAACTGAAACACAATTGTTTAGATTATACTTGCTTCACAACATAAAAGGTGTCTACAAAATTTACTCTCCAGGTTCATGAAAGTGTAGTCAAATTGGGATGCGTATCACGTAACATCTTTGTCATTATAAAGGATTGTATCGGGATACATATATTGCTATCGCGTATCTTACGATGCGTAACAAAAGTCAATATAGGAGTAAAAGATAGTTGTACCTAAGAACAAATTAAATATCTATTGCATATATGAAACAAGAAGTTTTTGCAATGCAAAAATTCCAAGTCACCCAAGTGGGGTCAATTACATTGAGGCTTTCTGGTGGCTTAGTCAAGGGAAAAGAAGAAGAGTCTTTATCTGATGGCTTAGTCAATTACATTGAGGCTTTCTGGTGGCTTAGTCAAGAGAAAAGAAGAAGAGTCTTTATCTGATGCAAAATTATCTGATGCAAAATGTGAGCAAAAAATATAGTTATTTCTTTTATCCGAGCACTCATGGATTGAGGTTGAGTTTTCTTTAAATGGTTTGAATGTCGCCATAATTAGATCAAACGACCTAAAACGCATTTGGGACACGCTAGAACTCAGAAGAAAGGCTTAAAGCTCTATCACTGACTCAGGAAAGGATCAATCATCAGAAATGATTCTAGGACAGCTCACTTCTTAAAATAAGGTCCAACTTTTTTCTACAAGTAGCCGTAGGATACGTATCAACGCCTAGATATCATAGGATAATTCATTGTATCATAGGATTTCTATACAGAAAGGATACTTGGTAGGATACATGTAGTTTTTCCAATCGTAGGACGCGTATCCTATATCATGGGCTTTTAACAGCTATGCGAAGCGCACCAAAAAAAGATAACCTTTTACATATAAACTGAAAATCAATTTTTTATTTTGCTCCCATTTGTTTCCTAATGAGGAACTTTGGCATGCTCTATGAGTATTTTAGTTCTTCTACTGGGAGAATACTATTATGCATGACTTCAATTGTACCCAAATTAGTCAGCATTTGTTATCTCTTTAACTATGATCCTCAGAGGTTTAATGGTTCTAAAGGGGTGGTGAAGGCAAACTTGAATTTTGTTCTGGTATTGCATGGTTATGAATCTGCATTATCTATTGCGGTTTGCATCTTCCACTAGCTTTGTAAGATTATTAATTCCTATTTCCATTACTTATGCAATCAGGTCCAATAATTGGGTACTTGAGTTTGTGGACTTGGGAGGTGAAATGAGACGGGATGTGTGGTATGCATTTATTTACGAAGTTATTGCTTTGCACAAGTTTGTACGGGAGTTTGGTCCGAAGGATGGTGATCAAGCAGTTTATAATGTATATGGGGCTCACAAAGGGAAGGCTAGGGCTACTGCTTATGCTATTAACGGTATTGCAAGACTTCAGGCTCTTCACTTTATGCGGAAGGTCATAGAAGATCCCATTAAACTCGTTCAATTCGCATATTTGCAAAATGCACCTTATGGTGATGTTGTTTGCCAAACTCTAGCTGTAAATTGTTGGGGTGGCCAATTGGTTACAAAATTTTCAGAGGGAGTGTTTTTACCTGGTCAAGGTGTGGAAAACTCCAACGAAGTATCGGATGGTCAGAGTCATGTGTTTGATATAGATGGAAGTGTCTACTTGCGGAAGTGGATGAGATCTCCGTCATGGGATTCTAGTGCTTCTGCTGCTTTTTGGAAGAACTCTTCCGTAAGACATGGGGTAGTTTTGAGTAAAAATCTTGTTGTGGCTGATATGACTTTGGTAGAAAAGGCAGCAATTACGTGCAAAGAAAGATTCAGGGAGGTGGAGAAAACACAAGCCACCATCTATGCTGCAATGCTCGAGGGAATACCCAGTAACATTGACCTTTTCAAGGTTGGACTGTGAAATAGTTATCGTATTTCAGAAGAGCTTTTTATTCTTGAATTGTAAACGGATATTGCATGCCCTCAGCCTTTTGAATTAATATCATATAACATAACTGATTGCCCAAAAAGCTTAAACTATTAGGAAATGGACCACTGATGTAGATCAAGCTATCAATCGATGTATTTCTGAGTTAGTTTTTTGAATTCCTGTCGATGAGATCTTATTGTGGCTTTGTCGTTTGTACTCACTACTCAGGAACTTGTGCTTCCTTTGACTGTCACTGCCAAAAGTCTTGATAAACTTAGACGCTGGGAGGAACCACATTTGACAGCTGCTTTTCTTGCGTTTGCGTATGCTATAATTTTCAGGTACAATATCTTCACTGTTGCTACTTCGTAAGGTATTTGAAGCATCAATCTTTTGTTTGTTATCTCTTAAAGCAAGTTCACAATGAGGTTAAGAGCCGAAAAGACATAAAAGTCCATATACATAGACATCATGAGTAGACATGTATAGCTAAACATATATATCGAATGTGGATTTCCATGCATTTTTTCCTCTACCACATATATAAGCCTGTTTTGTTTATTGTCGTATTCGAGACATCTTTCCAACCCTAGATATTCTAACTTCTTTCAGTTTCTAAACCACCAATGTCAGGGAGAATCTTGTAACTTTTAGATTGTCTTTCGGTTGAGTCGGACCCTTCGGTTACAACCTTTGTTCAACTATTAAAATCCATGAGCAAAACGGATATGCACTCCCTAGCTATTTTGGTAAGTCAACGATGTCAAACCGAGTCTAACAAAGTAAGACCAGACTTTTATTTTGTATAATCGCTGAAGATTTTTTTGCGGTCCTTTTAAACTATAATCATTCATTGGTGAGAACAATTGAGCACTGAATTTATTTCTAGATTCTGTTGTATGCTTCCATCTTTGCTTCTTTTATCCTTTCTTTGTTAGAAGTCCAATTTCAGTATCTAATGTTTCTTTTGTGAGACAGATTCACGGATAGATTTATTTGTACAGTATCGTTTAGTAACTGGTTTCTTATATCAGATTGGGGGCTTTGTATGATATGGTGTTGATCATCCTTCACTGGAATCTTTTGTGCTCACCTTTTTCAGCTGAATATTTAACCTGTCAAATCATCAATACTGACTGGCTTTGATATCCTCCTTTTTTCCCTCAGAAACTTGCTTTCATATATATTCCCAACGACATTGATGATATTGGCGGCAGGCCTGCTACTACTGAAGGGGCTGAGGGAGCAAGGCCGCCTTGGAAGATATTTTGGGAAAATTACAATACACGATCAACCACCATCAAATACGATTCAAAAGATCATGGCTCTCAAAGAGGCCATGCATGAAGTGGAAAAGTATCTCCAGAATCTAAATGTTTCGCTTTTGAAAATACGTACCATTTTTGTTGCAGGCCAACCTCAGGTAGGCTGGTTCATTAGTCATTACTGAGCTTTTAAGAACCTTGGTATTGTCTACAACAGTTTTTACTGCCATATAAAGTGTGCTTATTTTGTTCTGTCCTGGACCGTAAGAATATATGTTTCTCAAAGATACATATCAAACTCTAGACGTACGTTCTTTTGTTTTATATTTGAAGCTGAAAATTCCCATGAAAGCCAAAGGGTGGTTGACTATCTGGGCACTAGAACATCATTGGAAGGGCGAACATAAGTTAAAAAGAACAGTTTTGCAATACTGCATTTTACCAGAATATCGTCTCGCGGATATGCATCTAAGCAAAGCTCTCTGTAGATTGTGATGGTGGGAAAATTCATTGTCCACTTCTTTTTAATGCAATTTCTGCTTGTGGATGCGGAGCTGTCGGCTTATTCTTTGTATGTGTGCCACTTGGGGCAATTGTAGCTATTCTGGACGTATATTCTTCTTGGATTAGGGTTTTACATGTTCCCGATAGGTTGAAGTTGTACATTTAACCCACCCATCTCCAGTTTACAATACATGTGTTATCTTAAGAAGTTATGGTTGAGTATTTCCGAATCTCCAATATTTGCTTTTCTTTTTTCCTCATATTTGTTTTAAATGTTCTAAAATCTTTTCAGATAACAACGGAGGTTGCTCTGATCCTGTTAATGAGTTCAGCGGTTCTCCTCATTGTCCCTTTCAAGTACATTCTTGGTTTCCTTCTGTTTGATGTCTTCACCCGGGAGCTCGAGTTCAGGAGACAAATGGTGATGAAGTTCAGGAGACTGCTCAAGGAGCGTTGGGATGCGGTGCCTGCTGCCCCTGTGGTTGTTTTACCTTATGAGGGCGACGAGACTAGCGCACCAAATCAAAAGAGAGAAATCGATGATATTGAAACCAGAATCAACACAGAACAGGTATAAGTGTAGATTACTTTTGTCATCCATATTTACATGGAAAGATCCATAGTACCTCAGTTTTTTTATTATATTAAAAAAAAAAAAAAAAAAAAACCCTAGTAATGTTAGGGTTGTTCTCCGCTAAAGCTTGCATGTTGTAGAAAGAACACCTTTCAGATGGAATTTTAAGTATTTCCACATTTCAGAATAGCAAATGGACTTTGAATTATTTGTCTATCTTCCAAAAGCATTTGTCTATGAATAATGGTTGCAATTTGGCAGACACAAACTGGAATGTGTGAGAAAGAAAAGATACAAAAAGGATGGTGTTAACCAAATTGTGGATCAAAAGTTTCAACAAGAATTAAAGTTATTGAAATTGGTACTCTCTTAGACCCAAAATGTTTGTCCAGTCCACAAAACGAGAATTGAACGATAATATATTATTTTCCAAAAAACTTTTAAACTTTTTGGGACGGAGGGAATTGTAAATTGTAGGTGATGCAATGAGTAGTGCTTATAGTCTACCTTAACGTAAAAGAATCTCATATTGAAACTCTATTTGCTTGAGAATGATCTACCAATTGATAGTGACTCAGGGCTTCGTTTGGTTTTGTGAAGTTTTCATAAACTCGTTATTTAAAAACACAACTTGAGTGGTGAATTGTCGAAATCATAACTTCTGGCGGGTATAATCTGGTTATTTCTTATGTGTTCTTCTACTTTTTGAAGATAAATTGTTTGTTATCAGACTGAGTTATCGTTATGGTATTTTCGGTATTTTCACCGTCTGCAGCGTGACGATAAGTTATTCTTCTTACATACATTACAAAAATACCATTGAACGGAAACTACTCCTTTTGACTGCAGCGGAAGCGTTGTATCTTTAGCAGAAACTCACCCTAATTCTGATCACCGGAAAATATGGGGAACTTACTGTTTGTAGATATACAGGAAAATGTACATATAGGAAAACTTAAATATTCTCTGTATCGTTCCAATTTTATCAGATGTACCCGAAGGGACAAATATTCTAACGAAAGCAAAGAAGATTCAAAATTTGAATACGAATTTGATGAATATGGGAAATGCCAGCATGAGGATTGGCCATCTTTGTGGGAATGCCTTTAACCCATCAGATGATTTTGGTCCAGTGCATACAAGCTGCTTGTCGTGATAAGTGCACTGCGTTTGATTCCTACACTCCACATTAAAACAAAATTACTGTGCAGATGATGGGAAAAATAAATTGCATTAAACATATATATATATATATATATATATATATATATATATATATATGTGCTTCGAAATTATATTAAATATTATTTCAATGAACGTAATTTTTGACGTAAATGATGTTCACTACGATGTCTAAAAAATGAGATTCCCTGATCATCAAGGTGGTGTCGAAAAAGGTTTGGTGAATAAAATCCAATTTTGATAAAATGGGGTACGTTTCCCGAAAACAGCAAACGATAACAAAAACATAAGGGGCCAACTGTTTTTAATGAAAAAAAATGATTACCTTGATGAGCAAAATGTGATGATATAATCTGTGGTGGAGCAAGTCAAAACACTGGTGGAATCATCGTGAGCATAGCTATACGCCGCCGGACACGCCTGTTTAAAAATTCTAGAATAATTTGTCGGCAAACACGAAACCACGTCCGAAAATGCCCCTCTACAGCAATACTCGTCTGAATTAAACACATTACATGCACTCCGACACGCTATAACTTTCCCGTCCGGCTTCAGTGCAAGCTCCGGCGGACAATTCGCCCTCAAATCGTTGTCACACCCGGCCACACTGCAATTCCCCTTTGTACCTGTTAAGAAATTCTGATAGCATGTTAAAAAAAAGAAAAAGAAATTGACAAGAAAACTAGCTTTGATGAGTTGCTAAAATCACCATGATTTTAAGCAAATGAGCTTAACAAGTGCTAAAATCATAGTATTTCAAATAAAAAAATTAAGTGTTTCCATGTATTATTTTTTGAAATTTTCACACTGAATTAAAGTACGCAAGGAGTACTTTAATTTGGTGCGAAAAAATTCGAAAAATGATACACGGAACCACTTCATTTTTTTTATCTCAAAATCATGATTTTAGCACCTGCTGAACTCAACCCAGTTGCTAAAATCTTTTGGAAAACTATATGCTTGCATGCTGACTGTGAAATTTGGTGACTAGAAAATCTAACCAAACCAACAAATATGCATAATAAAGAGACCAAGAGACATTGCTAGTAGTAACTTAGTCTTAAGAAACATAAATATAAAAGCTGAAAAGTATATAATAATTTTTGCACTCCGTTTTCTTACAAATTTTGGGACGCTATTACAAGAAAGTGAAAATGCAAAAATTATTTTCCTTGCCATACCCTTCACGGGAGTAACTGTTAAAGGCAAATTGAACCCGTCCACTAGGCTAACGTCGTAATAATCGAGGTCTCCAAGGTTAAATTCGGCAATTGAGAAGGGCGGGTCGCCGGGACCGGAGCATTTGAGGGAGGAGCCGCAGCCACCGGTTTGACATGTTCCATTGGAGGTGTTTTGGTTGAAATCGCAGCCGGTTCGGGCCCATACACGGCCGCCCCAGCCAGATGGGGGGGAGAAAACGATGGATTGGCCCGGTTTTAGGGCGAACCCGTCGTTGCCGGATTGGTGGTTGTTGGCTGTGATTCCGGGCCATATGGTCTCGTTGCAGGAATTTAGTATGGTGAAGTTTGCGCCTTTGGACAATTTTATCCCTGCATGGGAAATATGTCAAGATGTTTTTCCAGAATGAATAAGGCATTTTATTTTTATGAAAATCAGATTAAAATAATGAACGAAATAAAACAAAACATATCATGCAAAAATAAAAATAGAAACTAAAATAAAATAATGAATTAAGCATCTAATCATCAACGCAAAGTAAAAACTATTACTATTAAGAGTATCAAAGCGTTTGGATGGATTAGCACCCGAAGATGTAAATGGCTATTTTGGTCATTCCAATGCCAGATTTTTATCTTCAATGTATCGAAATTTGATAATTTTGATGATCAATATCATAAATGTGATGTTTTGTGTAAAAGGTTATTTTGGTCATTCCAATCGCAAAGGCTATTTTGATCTTGAACGAGTTAGTATATCTCTGATGTAAAAGGTTATATTGGTCATTCCAATTCCAGATTTTGTCTTCCATATATTGAAATTTGATGATAAATATCGTAAAATGTCAAAGTCGTGTGTTTTCACCTTCATTTACTTCTGTCCTCAACAAAAAGACGTGAACATTGGCCATGTTTTTCCTTATTTTGAATGTGGTTAGTCACTTTTAGAGCAAGTCCCATAGCAAAAAAATGACTTAAGCATCGCCAAAATTGGGAAATTTTCGCGTTCCAATGTAGTGCCATTTTTCTATCATAAATCCCCGGAGCCGTTTATCTTGCCATAGCAAGGCCATTTGTGTCACATCACCAAACCCAACCATCAAATGGTTCTTAAGAATGGTAATCGTTGGAAGTTAGTATTAAAAAGAATGGCATTGCACATTTTTAACAAAATGTCACCATTCATGGCAAACCAAACCATAGGTCTTGCTCTTATAGATTCTCAATGGTTCTATAAGACCATGGAATTAAGCCCGTTCCAGTGCCATTGGCTTAAGAACTTTTTGATTTTGTCTTTATTCAATTTTTTCTTGCGTTTGTTACTTTTGCGTCGAACTTTTGGTGACTATAAGTTCGTCTCAACGAAAGGAATCGGAATTGGGTAAAATTATGACTTTTACCCAAAAAAAATTTAAAAAAAATCCAAGAAAAGACAGCTTAAGCAATACAGAATGATGCTTTTACATCCTCAATTGGATATGAATCCACATTCTATTTAGTAGCAATTTTCTTAGCAACCAAACACAGGTCCAAGAAAGAAAGTGTTACCTGATGAAATCATGGCCAAGAGAAACAAGACTCGCGCAAATACTTTGTTTTTAGAACCCATCTTTCTGTCTCTGTACAAGTTGGTTGCAGGACTCTTGAGACTTTAAGTTATGTGCATATAAGAGAGAGAGTGCAGGACTCTGAGACTTTAAGTTATGTGCATATGAGAGAGAGAGAGAGAGAGAGGAAGAATGCGTGTGAGGAGAGGGAATATAGAAGCTATGGCCAGCCAAGGAGACTTTCCTTTGAATGATTCCTTACCTCAAACCATCCTTCTACAGACAGCAAAGTAGATTCAGCAAGGTGCTTTGTCAAAATCTATTTATGTGCTACTAGTAAAAAGGGTAGGTAGACAACATTCTCTGAATATGTTTCTATTTAAACACATACCCGACCCGAACTGGCAAGTAATCTGTATATATAGCAAACTTCGCAGTTTACTAAAAGGATTTTTTCCTATAACTAAAGTTGTCTAGGCCCGCTTACGGGTACCTCAATGAATCCTACGTCCAATCCCACCGTCCATTTGTGAGGAACCCAATGAAAGCCGGAGCAATATTAAGATATGAAAGCCAGAGCAATATTAAGATATGAAGTACCTGTCTCCTTCCCAAAGCTCATACTTATTTTGTCTACAGAATTCATATGTATTTTGCCATAAAGTAGGTCCAAAATCTTCAAAAAGAAATGCATTTATTGCGTACCTAATTTTGAGCCTAAAAACATTTGTCCAAATAATTCTTTTCTACTGCAGAATATAGGAGAACATAGGAGTATTATCTTAGGAATTAAATCCTCGCCCACCTTTAAATTTGGATCGGATCAAACAATCCAAAATCTCGATCGTCCATCTAGACAATCAATAGTCTCGACAGAAGACTATCTGCAATTTCGGTTGATCTACATTTACAGTCTCGATAACCCCAAAAAAAAAAAAAAATCAACAAACCCAATCTTCAAGGCGTTCATGAAAATTTTGTTGTTAAAAAAATTGGAACTCAAGTGGAAAGAAAAGCTGAAACCCATCAAAATCAATCCAATTTACTATCACCATCCTTGTTCTTCTTCCTCCGAGCATAATTCTTAGCATGAAAATCAGCAAAAAGCGCCAAAAGCGAAGCATTGAAAACCGCATTAAAGCACCAACCCCATATCCCAGAGCATCCTTCTCCCGTAAAATGGTAATACAGCATCAAACCCGACACCGCAAAGCTAAACACGAACTGCACAATCTGGCAATCCGTCACCGCCCTCTTCCACGGCGGCCGCCGCCCCACCGCGCACAAGAAGTAGTACGCGTACATTAGCGTGTGCACGGCTGAATTGGTAACGAGCGCCACCGGTAGGAGAGACTGCGACGTGTACAGCCAGACGTAACACATGACCACCACAACGGCGTGGTGGTAAACGTGGAGGAACGACAGCCGTTTGACGGCGCTGCCGGAGAGGATTATAAGAAGGGTGTCGATGAATTCGAGGAGTTTGGAGAGGTAGAAGACGTAGGCCCAGAAGAAGGTGGGCCCAGACGGCGGGGTTTGGATAGGGAAGCAGAGGATCCATTTGGGGGTGGGGGATTGGGAGAGGGAGGAGAGAGAGCAGGCGAGGGCCATGGTGAGGGAGAGGAGGAGGAGGAGGAGGTTGTGGGCGGCGGAGATGGGGCGGAGGAGGGAGGAGGGGAGAGGAGGGAGGCGGGAGAAGTGGAGGAGGGAGGTTAGAGAGAGGTAGGCGAGGAGGGTTACGGTTAGGAAGAGGAGAGAGGAGAAGGGTGTTTGGTTTTGGGTCCAGTGGAAGTGGGTGATCGTTGGGTGGTCTACTAGGTAGTAGTGGACGGTGGAGTAGAGGCTGGGCATTTTTTTGGATCGAGCGCCGCCGCAGAGGCGGAGGAGATGGGGTGGAGATAAATAACAGAGGAAGGTGAGGGGGCAAATGGGAAGGGATAAGGTTTTTTTTTTTTTCCTGCTACAAAGGAAATGAAAGAGGGATAGTTTTTTTGACGGCGATGGATGGCAATTTTTATTTTTTTTTTCAATCAATAAAAAAGAGATCAATTACATCAAACATGGAGTTACAGAGTATCAATCCGGGACTCTACATGTGAGAGTTCACAAGACAGCCAAGTCCAATAACTTGACCAATATAAAAAATAAGTTCGTTACAGGGTAGGAACAAAGAAAGGAAAAACTCCTGCACGAAGGCAGGGAGATTCGAACTGTTGATCTCTTATTGAGATGCAAGAGATTTGGCCAACTGAGCTAGTCCCAATTAGTTGCGATGAATGGCAATTTAGCAAGTGTGATTTTGTTCACTCTAAAAAAATGTATACGGGATCAATATATTTTTGGCAGACGAGCGGGTTTCAGGTTTTACTCACTTGTCTGTCTCCTTATTCACGTGTATTTTTGTGAGGCTCGGTATTAAATAAACATATCAACATCAAAGAACTGGAACAATTTTTTCACACACACACACAAAAAAAAAAGAAGAAAAAAAAAAAGGTGCTTGCACAGCATGGTACAACTCAATAACAAAATGCAGGCACAAAAAGGAGCAATGTATTGACCTGAAAGATACGACTCAAATCTAGTCAATTGTTGCAATAAGTGACTTCGGATTTGCTCAGAATCAACTCTTACTGGTAAGATTCTCTAAGCAAATCCAAACTAATGATTTTCGAATTGATTATACCAATATAGGCTCCAAATTTGGACTGTCCGATCCAATTCAAATTGAGGGTCGAAGAGGATCCAATTCTTAATGAAAATTACTGATAAAATGTAACTCGGATTCACTGTTCCAATTTTCTGTGACCAATTGCTGCTACTGCATGTGAATGTGAAACATAAACAAGGTAGGCTAGGCCTCCAACTTGAAAGTTAAATTGTCACAACAGCCTGCTATCACAACATGAGATAAATACATTTGTCTTCAACCTTAATTGAAAAAATTCTAAGGTTTGACACTAGCCTGGCTACAAAGAGATTCAGACAAGCATATTTAGTGCTTGCCAAGCACGTCTTCTTCTTGTTCTAGTATTGGGAACAAGAACTACAAAAAAAAAATTGAGATGAACTCAACTTCAAACACAAGAGTACCCTACTACATAAAAATAAAAACACATTTAAGCTAGAAAAGCCATGAAGGGGAAACAAATTTGAAATAAAAAAATCTCCTCTGATATTCTCCTCGATCAAAAAAATAAACTCGTCCCTTGTAGCAAACCTCTTCCGAGGGGGATCACCGACGATATCCCATCTCTCAGCTGCTTCAACTTCACATGGAATATCAAAATTGAACAGAATGCTAGCGACTAATATGTGACCTACCTATGATGCCACCCTTCTCTTGACAATTCTCTTTCTCCGAGCCTGGGGAAGAGCAGCTTCACCATCAGCAGCAGAGTCCCCTTGCCCTTGTTTGATGCCAAGAAGCCCAAGCCCAAAAACAACGCCATTCTTAGGCTCGGATGGTCTACTATTATAAGTGTTCAAGAGATGGTTTGAGTGAGCGAGTGGATCAGCTTCTATCCCAAGCCTAGACGTCCTCAATCTCTCTCCTATCAGAACATTCAAAAGCCTGCATTTGTTTGAATACACGGTTACATGATTACATCAAATGATCAAATGGAAGTGCAGTGAAAGAAACACAATTTGAACAGGGAGGGAGTTTTAAGTAGAAAAGGAAATGGCCAAACATAATTACGGCCACAGTAGAGACAATATGATTGATGATCCACGGGATTTTAGAAGTGCTTGTTATTTTAAGGAGAAAGGAAATGGCCATAATTACAGCCAAAGAATTTGTAGGTCATAAATTTTCAATCCAGACAATATGGTTGATGATACGCAGGTTTTTAGAAGTGTTTGTGCTTCTTGGGATTCTCCCAATTCTCACAGACTACAAGGATATCAGAGAACATATCGTGATCACGCTCGACTTAAAAAAACTGCTACTTATCATAGAGAAAGGAACATACCTCAAAGCTGTACTGCAGAACAAGGTCACTCCAATTACATCAAAATAGTTCATCATTGTTCTATCAACTCCACATAACAGCTGATAACGGAGGTTTGCATCTAGACCGAGGAAAGTCATGTAACCAAGTGAACTAGTTCTCACAGTAGGAATTGTAACAGACAACCTGCCAGATAACCAAAGGATTGCCAAAATTGAATTCCAGAGTAGTTGTTTCAGCCCAAAAGGTGACTCAGAATGGAAATTGAAAGAAGAAATCAATCTTTTCGAAAACCATAAACATAACAGACAAAACAAATAAGAAGATTAACACAGAACCATATTCAGATAATGTTGTCTACCTGTCCTTTTTACTAGCACATAGATTTGACAAAGTACCATGCGCTGCACCAGCAGCTACCCCAACGATACCTAACACTACAGTCTTGTAAAGGAAAGACTGGATTCTGTTTTGCAAGTTAAATTCTCTACATGGGTAGCTCTTCTCAAATATATTGTTTGGAAGATTTTGCAATGTGCTTCCATAGGAACGGCAAGGAGCAAGCGACCACAGAACAATAGCATTGCATGCAGTGGTTGTGAGAACATTAATCAGTGCCAGATCCCATTCCTCCTTAATCCTATCATCACATTAAAGAAATAAATTATTGAGTCGCTGTATTTAAATAAGCAGATTGTCCTCTTATATCCATTTCAACGAGGTAATCACCTTTCTTTGCGATTTTTCAACTCCCACCAAACAGAGCAGCCAATTGTGGCAGCCTGCTCCAGAAGAAGCTTATATAAAAATGCAGGATCTGCAAGCATCCTGCCAGACAAAGAGGCATAACAAACAAAATTAACTCAACTGCAAACAGAATGTTTTCTAAGCATTAAACCATCCAGAATTTGACTCCTGAAAAGACCCCAAAAAATGTTTGTATATGGCTGTCTCCTGTCGCTATATGATGGAAATGAATTACGGACTGTATGTCATTTCTAGTTATGGTACTAGCGGGAAAAAAAAATGCAAAGACATTTCTTGGTAACTCATCCTTAGTTGTAAGAACCTTCTGTTGGACAGACGAATCCACCTCAGAACCTTGCTCCCGTGCTCCCAAAAACAGAACCTCCAAGGAAACTCGCTCCCATCAGAAAGAAGCGTGTTCCCAACTAGGATAAAACATTTCAAGCATATGAAACCCAAAAGAAATACTAGAAGAGCTACCAAGCAAGATAAAATACTAAATAACGATAAAATAGAAAAACATTCATCTCATATCGAGAAAACATTTACCCAATTTAATTGTGTACTCAGTATAAACATAGGATTTTGTTATATCTGGAAAAGGAAAAGTCTAGGAACGCACCTTCCAGACACAACTATGTCTAGAATTGTTGGATATATGTGGCCCGAGAAGCATTAAACGGTTCTAGACACAATGGTATCCCAAGTTGTGTTCTAAAGTTGTGTTCCTATCACTGCTCTTTGCAAAAAAAAAAAATGCATTTGCAATTGGCTCCAATTCTTAGTTGCAGGGATCGCCTAAACGAGGAGCTTCTATCATTGGTAGTTGATTAAATGGGTGGGTTTTGCTGAGCTTGGGCCCTATGTAAGACTAAATTAACTGCTTCATTATTCTTAGACATTCCCCCAGCGCTCCCAAACGAGGAGCTTCTACGATCCTTCACTCCCACTCCCGCCCATGCTCCTGCTTCGTGCAACTAGAAATTCTCATCACCCGGGTGAATGTCTAACCTAATGATAATCGTACAGATATCTTCCAGTGCTTTAACACTCCACCTCCTAAATGCAGAGAATGGAATGAAACATATTTAATTCTGAAAGTTTCTGCAACCGGCACCAATAGTATTTGTGGTCTACGTCTTCCTAAATTGCTAAAGATCCTATGAAGATTAGTTCCAAACAGTTTAAAATAATAATGTACTTGAAATTTAACAACAGAAATGT
Source organism: Vaccinium darrowii (assembly GCA_020921065.1). Lineage (NCBI taxonomy): Eukaryota > Viridiplantae > Streptophyta > Magnoliopsida > Ericales > Ericaceae > Vaccinium > Vaccinium darrowii. The sequence goes on along the minus strand of CM037152.1, from coordinate 48,634,234 downwards.
GGAAACAAAATCACATATTACATGACTAAATATATAGAACAAATATCTTCATAGAAGTTAAATTATCTAGTATCACCTTAAATCTTCTCATAGACCCACAAAATTACATATTGTATTTTTTTTTCTCCGGAATTTCCGTGACTTTGACTCGAATACAATATCGTAATCTTTTAATTTCATGAGTCATATTTACCAGCATAATCACAAGTAAACTGAACATGGCATGCTTATCAACGCCACTTCACAGCAGGCCTGTCTTCATACAAACAATGAAGAAGAAAAAGATCTATTTCGTATCCTCGTCTATCATGTGAAATCTGTACAGATTAAGGCTTGATCTCAGTTGCACTTGCACCCCAAGGTTGCCCACGATCTCATCTGAGAAAAGCTGTTCCAACAATGACACCCCAGGTGATGTAAACAAGGTACCATATAAGTTGGGAAGAGAACTGAGCCTGGTTTTAGAACCACTGCAACTGGTACAGATATGGTACAAGCATAGAAGCCAGTTCGAGAGTAAGGGTCAGGAGTTCCACTGGGTCGAGATGCGGGGCCGCATCACCAGCAGAGAGCTAACTATAGTTGAAAAATCATCAGTGGCAGAGTTATGGGGGAGGCAGGGGTAGGAGTTTCCCCAGCATGGGACTGGAACTGACTGTGCCTTGCTTGCCACAGTCCTACCTAATGAAACTGGTCAGTTTCCTTTCTTTAGTATCGTATTAACTCATCATGATTTCCATGTTTTCTCAAACTTGTTTTTGACTGGTAACATCTTACCTGCATAGCACAGATAACACTAGGGAGGTGCTTTGCCCATCAACATGGACAAACAACACTTTCACGCACTCCAAGGAATATCTCTAATCCTTTTTAAGTGTATCTTAACTAACAAATGAGAGTTAACACCCACGTGATCCATGTGGTGAACCTCTTGATAAAAACAAAGCCCCTTCTTCAGAACACAACTCCAAGGCCATGGATCTTGAACTTTACCTGCCAATGAATGCCCTGGACATTTCTTGAGGAAGTGTACGAGAAATGAACCTCGTAGTGGTTGGCCTGGCATTGATCGCAAGCAATTTTACCATTAGGGCTGAGCTGACCAAACCCTGGATGCACAAATGCATATCAGAACTCAGCCTTTTAACTTTAATGAAAACTTAAGCAAAAGGAAAACACTGCACCTTTTCACAGGCTTCTATCAGTCCATTAGGCAAATCCGTTATTGTCCTTTGCCACTCATTTAGAACGGCATCAACAAACTTGCGATCAAAAAGCTGGTAAAATTACACGATTCATTATCCGTGTAAGAGTAATCAAGCAAGATCAAAATTAAAAAGCATAAGAATCAACAATTTGTGTCTCCAGTCAACCTAACCTCTTTAAATACAAGCCGTCTACGAAAAACTCCATCCTTGCCTCCCTCATCTCCATCATCAAAGTCGTCAAAGTAATCATCGTCATCATCGTCATCGCCTCCATCACCACCACCATGATAGATTTTCTTTCCAATATCGCCACCATCGCCTCCAGTTTCAGGCTACAAATATTCAGTAAAATCCAGTGAGAGTTATTAGTTCACATTGCAGCAAGCTTTTGTTTAATGTGCATTCGTTTTGTTATTTATCAAGCTTTTAGTCTTTAAAAAGTTGGACGCTTGCTAGTATTGACCTGAAAGATACGACTCAAATCTAGTCAATTGTTGCAATAAGTGACTTCGGATTTGCTCAGAATCAACTCTTACTGGTAAGATTCTCTAAGCAAATCCAAACTAATGATTTTCGAATTGATTATACCAATATAGGCTCCAAATTTGGACTGTCCGATCCAATTCAAATTGAGGGTCGAAGAGGATCCAATTCTTAATGAAAATTACTGATAAAATGTAACTCGGATTCACTGTTCCAATTTTCTGTGACCAATTGCTGCTACTGCATGTGAATGTGAAACATAAACAAGGTAGGCTAGGCCTCCAACTTGAAAGTTAAATTGTCACAACAGCCTGCTATCACAACATGAGATAAATACATTTGTCTTCAACCTTAATTGAAAAAATTCTAAGGTTTGACACTAGCCTGGCTACAAAGAGATTCAGACAAGCATATTTAGTGCTTGCCAAGCACGTCTTCTTCTTGTTCTAGTATTGGGAACAAGAACTACAAAAAAAAATTGAGATGAACTCAACTTCAAACACAAGAGTACCCTACTACATAAAAATAAAAACACATTTAAGCTAGAAAAGCCATGAAGGGGAAACAAATTTGAAATAAAAAAATCTCCTCTGATATTCTCCTCGATCAAAAAAATAAACTCGTCCCTTGTAGCAAACCTCTTCCGAGGGGGATCACCGACGATATCCCATCTCTCAGCTGCTTCAACTTCACATGGAATATCAAAATTGAACAGAATGCTAGCGACTAATATGTGACCTACCTATGATGCCACCCTTCTCTTGACAATTCTCTTTCTCCGAGCCTGGGGAAGAGCAGCTTCACCATCAGCAGCAGAGTCCCCTTGCCCTTGTTTGATGCCAAGAAGCCCAAGCCCAAAAACAACGCCATTCTTAGGCTCGGATGGTCTACTATTATAAGTGTTCAAGAGATGGTTTGAGTGAGCGAGTGGATCAGCTTCTATCCCAAGCCTAGACGTCCTCAATCTCTCTCCTATCAGAACATTCAAAAGCCTGCATTTGTTTGAATACACGGTTACATGATTACATCAAATGATCAAATGGAAGTGCAGTGAAAGAAACACAATTTGAACAGGGAGGGAGTTTTAAGTAGAAAAGGAAATGGCCAAACATAATTACGGCCACAGTAGAGACAATATGATTGATGATCCACGGGATTTTAGAAGTGCTTGTTATTTTAAGGAGAAAGGAAATGGCCATAATTACAGCCAAAGAATTTGTAGGTCATAAATTTTCAATCCAGACAATATGGTTGATGATACGCAGGTTTTTAGAAGTGTTTGTGCTTCTTGGGATTCTCCCAATTCTCACAGACTACAAGGATATCAGAGAACATATCGTGATCACGCTCGACTTAAAAAAACTGCTACTTATCATAGAGAAAGGAACATACCTCAAAGCTGTACTGCAGAACAAGGTCACTCCAATTACATCAAAATAGTTCATCATTGTTCTATCAACTCCACATAACAGCTGATAACGGAGGTTTGCATCTAGACCGAGGAAAGTCATGTAACCAAGTGAACTAGTTCTCACAGTAGGAATTGTAACAGACAACCTGCCAGATAACCAAAGGATTGCCAAAATTGAATTCCAGAGTAGTTGTTTCAGCCCAAAAGGTGACTCAGAATGGAAATTGAAAGAAGAAATCAATCTTTTCGAAAACCATAAACATAACAGACAAAACAAATAAGAAGATTAACACAGAACCATATTCAGATAATGTTGTCTACCTGTCCTTTTTACTAGCACATAGATTTGACAAAGTACCATGCGCTGCACCAGCAGCTACCCCAACGATACCTAACACTACAGTCTTGTAAAGGAAAGACTGGATTCTGTTTTGCAAGTTAAATTCTCTACATGGGTAGCTCTTCTCAAATATATTGTTTGGAAGATTTTGCAATGTGCTTCCATAGGAACGGCAAGGAGCAAGCGACCACAGAACAATAGCATTGCATGCAGTGGTTGTGAGAACATTAATCAGTGCCAGATCCCATTCCTCCTTAATCCTATCATCACATTAAAGAAATAAATTATTGAGTCGCTGTATTTAAATAAGCAGATTGTCCTCTTATATCCATTTCAACGAGGTAATCACCTTTCTTTGCGATTTTTCAACTCCCACCAAACAGAGCAGCCAATTGTGGCAGCCTGCTCCAGAAGAAGCTTATATAAAAATGCAGGATCTGCAAGCATCCTGCCAGACAAAGAGGCATAACAAACAAAATTAACTCAACTGCAAACAGAATGTTTTCTAAGCATTAAACCATCCAGAATTTGACTCCTGAAAAGACCCCAAAAAATGTTTGTATATGGCTGTCTCCTGTCGCTATATGATGGAAATGAATTACGGACTGTATGTCATTTCTAGTTATGGTACTAGCGGGAAAAAAAAATGCAAAGACATTTCTTGGTAACTCATCCTTAGTTGTAAGAACCTTCTGTTGGACAGACGAATCCACCTCAGAACCTTGCTCCCGTGCTCCCAAAAACAGAACCTCCAAGGAAACTCGCTCCCATCAGAAAGAAGCGTGTTCCCAACTAGGATAAAACATTTCAAGCATATGAAACCCAAAAGAAATACTAGAAGAGCTACCAAGCAAGATAAAATACTAAATAACGATAAAATAGAAAAACATTCATCTCATATCGAGAAAACATTTACCCAATTTAATTGTGTACTCAGTATAAACATAGGATTTTGTTATATCTGGAAAAGGAAAAGTCTAGGAACGCACCTTCCAGACACAACTATGTCTAGAATTGTTGGATATATGTGGCCCGAGAAGCATTAAACGGTTCTAGACACAATGGTATCCCAAGTTGTGTTCTAAAGTTGTGTTCCTATCACTGCTCTTTGCAAAAAAAAAAAATGCATTTGCAATTGGCTCCAATTCTTAGTTGCAGGGATCGCCTAAACGAGGAGCTTCTATCATTGGTAGTTGATTAAATGGGTGGGTTTTGCTGAGCTTGGGCCCTATGTAAGACTAAATTAACTGCTTCATTATTCTTAGACATTCCCCCAGCGCTCCCAAACGAGGAGCTTCTACGATCCTTCACTCCCACTCCCGCCCATGCTCCTGCTTCGTGCAACTAGAAATTCTCATCACCCGGGTGAATGTCTAACCTAATGATAATCGTACAGATATCTTCCAGTGCTTTAACACTCCACCTCCTAAATGCAGAGAATGGAATGAAACATATTTAATTCTGAAAGTTTCTGCAACCGGCACCAATAGTATTTGTGGTCTACGTCTTCCTAAATTGCTAAAGATCCTATGAAGATTAGTTCCAAACAGTTTAAAATAATAATGTACTTGAAATTTAACAACAGAAATGTGGAAACAAAATCACATATTACATGACTAAATATATAGAACAAATATCTTCATAGAAGTTAAATTATCTAGTATCACCTTAAATCTTCTCATAGACCCACAAAATTACATATTGTATTTTTTTTTCTCCGGAATTTCCGTGACTTTGACTCGAATACAATATCGTAATCTTTTAATTTCATGAGTCATATTTACCAGCATAATCACAAGTAAACTGAACATGGCATGCTTATCAACGCCACTTCACAGCAGGCCTGTCTTCATACAAACAATGAAGAAGAAAAAGATCTATTTCGTATCCTCGTCTATCATGTGAAATCTGTACAGATTAAGGCTTGATCTCAGTTGCACTTGCACCCCAAGGTTGCCCACGATCTCATCTGAGAAAAGCTGTTCCAACAATGACACCCCAGGTGATGTAAACAAGGTACCATATAAGTTGGGAAGAGAACTGAGCCTGGTTTTAGAACCACTGCAACTGGTACAGATATGGTACAAGCATAGAAGCCAGTTCGAGAGTAAGGGTCAGGAGTTCCACTGGGTCGAGATGCGGGGCCGCATCACCAGCAGAGAGCTAACTATAGTTGAAAAATCATCAGTGGCAGAGTTATGGGGGAGGCAGGGGTAGGAGTTTCCCCAGCATGGGACTGGAACTGACTGTGCCTTGCTTGCCACAGTCCTACCTAATGAAACTGGTCAGTTTCCTTTCTTTAGTATCGTATTAACTCATCATGATTTCCATGTTTTCTCAAACTTGTTTTTGACTGGTAACATCTTACCTGCATAGCACAGATAACACTAGGGAGGTGCTTTGCCCATCAACATGGACAAACAACACTTTCACGCACTCCAAGGAATATCTCTAATCCTTTTTAAGTGTATCTTAACTAACAAATGAGAGTTAACACCCACGTGATCCATGTGGTGAACCTCTTGATAAAAACAAAGCCCCTTCTTCAGAACACAACTCCAAGGCCATGGATCTTGAACTTTACCTGCCAATGAATGCCCTGGACATTTCTTGAGGAAGTGTACGAGAAATGAACCTCGTAGTGGTTGGCCTGGCATTGATCGCAAGCAATTTTACCATTAGGGCTGAGCTGACCAAACCCTGGATGCACAAATGCATATCAGAACTCAGCCTTTTAACTTTAATGAAAACTTAAGCAAAAGGAAAACACTGCACCTTTTCACAGGCTTCTATCAGTCCATTAGGCAAATCCGTTATTGTCCTTTGCCACTCATTTAGAACGGCATCAACAAACTTGCGATCAAAAAGCTGGTAAAATTACACGATTCATTATCCGTGTAAGAGTAATCAAGCAAGATCAAAATTAAAAAGCATAAGAATCAACAATTTGTGTCTCCAGTCAACCTAACCTCTTTAAATACAAGCCGTCTACGAAAAACTCCATCCTTGCCTCCCTCATCTCCATCATCAAAGTCGTCAAAGTAATCATCGTCATCATCGTCATCGCCTCCATCACCACCACCATGATAGATTTTCTTTCCAATATCGCCACCATCGCCTCCAGTTTCAGGCTACAAATATTCAGTAAAATCCAGTGAGAGTTATTAGTTCACATTGCAGCAAGCTTTTGTTTAATGTGCATTCGTTTTGTTATTTATCAAGCTTTTAGTCTTTAAAAAGTTGGACGCTTGCTAGTGTTGTCTTTTCGTCCGCTAGGGCCATAATAGTTTAATTGTTCTGCTATAAATATGTCCTGAGGTGTCTGACAAGTGACAACTATGTCAACTCTAACGAATTCCTATTTAAAATAATTGAAGAGTCAGTTTTAGGTTGAGAACCCCTAGCATGTCAGAACCTCAGTTATCTGTCTCCTAGTTGCAGGACTCCTACCTCAGTTATCTGTCTCCTAGTTGCAGGACTCCTATTGGGGGTCGGAAATTGCCCTGAAACCTTGTTCCCTCGCTCTGGAGTATAAATCCTGTGAAAACCTTGCTCCCATATTGTAGGAATTGTGTTCCCAGCCGGGACAAAACCTCTCAAGAGTCAAGCATATAAATCCAAAAAAAAAAAAAAAGGGAAGAGTAATGAATATCAATAATTTTTCCAACACTCTTTCTTCACTTGCACTCAATCTGCTCCAACATTATTGGTTCTTAACTAATCGACAAAGACAGAAAGTCCAAGAGTAGCCTACATTGGAACCGCAACATACACATGCAACAATAGAACGAATTATCAAAAAATTGAAAATGACCATGTGTGAGCGTCCAACCAAGTAAAACCTTTGATAATGTGGTTGAGCACTATGAAACAAGAAATGAATGAGCCTATTTCATCGCATATTTGGCAATATATGATCCACTCAAACTTTTCATGTAGAGAACTTTTCCCACATATGGAACCAATCCGCGGAAGGGTGATAAAAATCTGGTAACATATAGCACTTCTCTAGGTTCATAAATAGGTCTCGATGAACTTCTCAATCAGTGTACTCTAATGCTCAATTCAGTTTCTAAACTCACAATCCTACCAAATAGTCCAATAAAAGGAGAAAAAAGAAGAATAACCAACCTCACCTCAGCAACATAATATAGTAGTAGGCAAGGACGGAGGCAGAATTTTAGTATTAGGTGGGCAAACATTAAATATTTCCTGTCATATATGAAAGAAAGTAGTAATATCTGGAAATACAAAAATAGCACCCAAAAATGTTATCAACTCATACAACTACAAAAATACAGTAATATACAACAGATGCATATAACTTGTTATCCATGTTCATTCGAAAAGACAAAATTAAAACCTAGCGTTAAATTTTTTTACAAAAACATACAATCGATGAAGGACGGTTGTTGATCTTTTGTAAAAATAAAAAAAAAGACAGGCGGTGTTAATCTTTTGTAAAACACTTTGGCTCCGTTCGTTTACTTATTTTGGACAATAATTCTGAAAATTTCTCAAAAACATGACTTTGAACACTTCTCATAATTCATGTTCGCTTCAGTATTCTGAAAAATGTTTTCAAAATTTCTGTTCGTTCATTAGTTATCTTTTTAATTTTTAATTTTTAATTTCACCATTGAAACTGAAGCTCCTCTCTTCTTTTTCGACCCAAAATCAACAACACAATTGCTATCCCACAATTGCTATCTCCTCTCCCCTCTCTCTCTCTCTCTCTCTCTCTCTCTCTCTCGAAGGATAGCTGGGAAATGATTCCATAATTTGATCTCATAGCTTATTTTTTGAACATTGAACCAAACACAATTTTTGGGCTTTTTAGCCCAAAACACGTTTTAGAAAAATACAACCGAACGGGGCCTTTGGGTGGACGAACTCATGTAATTTTGACATTTTTTAGAGGGGAAAAAAACTACATGATTCTAAACAAATTATGATTTATGAAACTATGGCAGGAAGGTGGCCACTTGTCCACCCCTTGGTCCATCTAGTAGTTTAACACCGTTCAACTAAAACTGTATAGTGTTAGCAGTGGTGACCCCACATTGTAGGGAGTGGGGTCATGCGACCCCACGGGAAAAAGTTAAATCACTACAATTATATTAATATAATTTATAACTTTATATATGACCCCAATAAATTTAATGTTGACACCACGCTAGATGATTTTTCAATATTTGAAACCCACAAAAAGTTCTAAGAGAATACAAAACAAAAGACTAAAACCCTTTGACGGTGTTCACTGTTCCCATACTGGATAATTTACAAGTCTAATACAAAACCAAAGGCTAAAATCGATTTGATGGCATCACTACACTAGATAATTTTCCGTCTATTAAGAAACTCAATAAAACTAAATCGACAAAATACAATCTAAAAATGATCATGTTCTCTCTTCATCCGTCCATCGCATAGTCGATCGAAGTCCTCGCCAATTTTCTCTTTCCTCTTTCTGCACATTTAGCATCAAATCGGTATAAATTTTAGGATTTGTTGCTCTGATTTTCTTTGAGTATTCTAGGACTGTTAGTATTAAATATATAGAATCTGAGTTGGGATTGAGAACTATTATTTAGATAGAGATAATGAGAATAGTTTTCTCACTCCATTTTCTTATAAATGCACTCTCTTTTGTCCTGTAATGAATTTTTATATGTAATTTTGTCACCAAAAGACAAAAAAGTTAGTGCATTTATAAAAAGGGAGTATGAAAATCATTGCGCTAGATATAATTACTCCATCTGTCTAAAAATGATAGTTCGATTCGCAAAACGATAAGTTAAAAATTATTTTCAAATTTTTTTAGCAATATGTCAGATACCAGTGTTTATAAATGACCCCATACTCCCAAACTGCTGGAGCAGCCACTGAGTGTTAGTGACATAATCCTACAAACTCAGCTATCTAATGTAGAAGTAGGTTCAACCTTAGTCACGTAATTCTTCGATCTCGCTGTCGTAAATTTGAGTAGTTTGACATGTTTTTTAATCAAGCTCGCACTCCCGCTGGAGCAATTACAAGTGCATTATGTGACTTAGGGTTGAACTGAATGAATTTGCGTTCATCTAATCAGAATCACCACTAGTCAGCACTTTCAACAAGTGATAACACAGCAAACAAACCTCAGGAGGCAATGGAGGCAACTTCTTGTTCTTCTTCTCCTTCTCCACCTTCGATTTCTCCAAAGTCGCCTGACCAACCCCGCCCGATTTCCCTCCGCTACCCTTCTTACACCTCACCACCGCCGTCGCCGCCTCCTTCCCCCTGAAACACCTCTCCAGCACAGCCACGGTTCCGTCCACCGCCTCCTCCGCCGCCGCCGTTGAACACTTCGCTACCAGAACCTTACGTGGCGGCTTACGGAAAACAACAAGAACCCTACGGAGTTTACCGGAAACCGGCGGTCTCCTGTAGACGGGGGAGTGAAGGGGTTTAACAGATAAGGTTTTGGTGGGTGGGATGGTTTGGGCGTTGTTGACTGGCATGATTTGGGCTGTACGGAAGGCTGAGTGGTACATTTTCTTTTCCATTTCTGGGTTTTCTTGTGGTTTGGATAGAGAGAAAATTGGTTCAGGTTTTCATGGAGGCAGAGAGAGGGAAGGATACGATGAGGGTTTGTTTTGTTGTGTCCGTTGTGATTGTGTAGAGAGGGAAAGAGAGAGATTTTGGATGGGGAAAACTTTGTGCCCGTCGGGCCAGGTATGACCACGTGGTACCCAATTGCGCATCTCAGACATATAAAAGTGAAAATACGCGGTGAGACACTATGTAGTCGTAACCGAGTCACCCAACTGATGCTCAATTGTGCAACTTAGCCATCTAGAAATGGAAATACACCGGCAGACACCATGTAGTCATACCCGAGTCACCGACCGGTACCAAGTTCTTCTCGGGATGGGGGGTTTAAGGGTAGGCCAGAGTAGGTGACAAACCCTAAGGTTGTTTGGATGGCAATAATCTTGAGGGAGAATGGGAATGTGATGTCTTTTACCCATGATTCGAACTTTTGGAACAGACAGAAACATGAATATGATGTCAAACTTTTCTGATTCCAACGTTTGGCAGAGACAGGAATAGGAATGTGATTTCTGATGACATATTCAACCATAAATCACATTCCTAGACTGAGTAAGAATCTGATCTCTCCCTTACCCCATGAGAATCTCAGATTCCTGGCTTATTTCATTAAGAAAATGAAATGTTGATTTCCAAAATAATTGTTTCTCGCGTAAGATTATTGAATTAATCCAAACACCGAAATGTCATTCCTCCAGATATCAAATTCCTAAGAATTCGATTCTCAGTAATCATATTTCTATTCCTACCCAAAAAAATTATTGGGAATTTGATTCTTGGTAGTAATCATATTCCTATTTCTACTTAAGATTTCGGTCATCCAAACACAGCCTAACGAGGAATTGCGTACTTAATAACGCGAATGATAGAGTGGAATGGAATTTTCTGAGGCTCCATTGATGAAGAGGGGGTTCCACACAAAATGGATCATATGGGCTATGGAGTGTGCTACAACAATTTAGGTCACGGTTCACAGTATGTACAAATGGGGAATCGAGAACAAATGTTTTGCCCTCATTAGGGGCTGTGACAAGGAGAAGACCCTACAGCTAGACTTGGGTCAGATGATCAATTTTGATAAATCACCCTTTTCAACAAAATAATACTCCTAATAATAATATTTTTTGATAAATCACCCACCGAAAAGCAGTTTTTACAAATTGTTTGGTTCTCATTTTAGAATATTCATCTCTCAAAGTTTTATTGTTTCGTCATCCTTGTTTTTTTTGTCTTTAATGATCTTTTATCAAAAATTTCATTTATTTTTACTTTTTGGATGTTATGGGATTAAAAAGTAAAAAAATAAAAAATATGTTAAAATGTTAATTTTTTTTTACTAAAGATGAAAAATTTCGCAACTCTATATAAAACTAAGTCAATTTTTAACAAAAATGATAGGTGTACAACAATCAACTTCAACAAGTCTCCAACACACTCACACGGTGTGTATTGGAGACTTTTGTTGTATATATATCATTGTTGATTTTTCAAAACTCGTCAATAAGTTTGTGATCTATTAAATGAATTTGAACTTATGATTATTAAAGTATTTTGTAAGTTAAATATACACTAGTCCTAAGCTAAATATGCACTAATCCTATGGCAAATGATGTTAAATTTTAATTTGATTTTTTAAAAACGACCAACTTATCGAGACAAACAACTTGAACAGTTTCGACCTCCGAGATAGTCTGAGAAGATCCGTGGAAATGGGCATAACAGGGACTTACGTGGCTTAGGCCACTACAGTAGGGGTGAGCAAAAAATCCGTCAAACCGTGAATCCAGTCCAAACCGATTGGTTTTGTTCGGTTTTTTAGTAGCGTGGTTTGGTCCTGGTTTAAAAAAATTAGAATCCGTAGTCAATGGTCTGGTTTGTTGATTTACGTTCATGGTTCTGGTTCCAATCCGATCCGAACCATGTATATTACGTATTATATATATGTCACGCCCTCATTTTTAATAACCAAAATTCATATAAGATCCACATAGGACAGACCAAAGTCATACTTTACACCGTTGAAAAGTCAAGTCAATTGTACATATTCAAATCAAATTTCACGTGTCTCTCACCAAAAGAGTACCCATACCCCAAATACATAAGTACCGAAAAGAATTAAAGTTCTTACACATATTAAATTTTGCCAAAAGATTTAAGAAGTAAATGTTACATGATCCTTTCTCAAAATATACTAAGTATGGGAAGGATAAAAGTATCTTCATGATCAAACAAGCTTCATGCAATGCATCCACACTCCAAGCATCCAAATCATATTCCTTGTTGTGTACCTGAAAATGATAGGTTGAGCTACACTAGCCCAATAGGAAACCATTCTACAAACGCTAGGTGTATAAAATATGATATATGCACATGAAGTTGGATACCAAAAATGATTTGAGCAAAGTATGACAAGGAGGACTAAATCAAGATGTTAATGATCACAAAATACTCGTGTGTCCAAGAAATACCAAAGTATCCACTAATAACCCAAGTATACAAGTAGCACATAAATGTTAAGAAGAACCCTAAGTGCCCAATGAAATACATAAACATCCAAAAATACCTAAATGTCCCACTAACTCATTTGTCGACTCTTATATCACCAAAAACTTTTCATATGTCCACGATCAACCCTTGTCACAATCAAAACTATAAATCTCATTAATCCACCAACTCACATTTGTTCCAAAAACCACCAAGTATTTCATACATATCCAATTTTATCAAGTATTGTACCTTTCACAAAGAACCACATTCTCAAACATTTCAAAAAAAAATAACCACTTATCTTTAATAGGGAATTAATCCCTCTGCCAGATTTCGTGGGCTTCGTGCCCCCCTGCCGGATTTCGTGGGCTCCAAACACCCCTGCCGAATTTCGTGGGCACCGCACACCCCTGCCGGATTTCGTGGGCTCCGAACACCCATGGCCAGGGATACACCAAATAGGTGACCCTGGTATTTGATCACCAATTTAAGAAAAGTCCATTTTATCCATTTTGTTCAAACAACACGTTCACAAAAGATCCATTTAATCCTCACGTGTTCAAAACATCCGTATAATCCCTTTTGTTCAAAACAAGATGTTCACGAGGTTACATGTGTCAAGCGTAAGTTGAAAAATCAAGGAAAATAACCAATCATACAACGATAGGATAGGAAGGGGTATTTTGGTCATTAATGAAGTGTACGGTGATGATATATCAAGTACAAAACCAAACAAGTCAACCGGAAAGTCAAGGAATCAAGACAAATAAAAATCTATTTTTTTCCACTTTGTACCGGTAGAGCACTTTTGTGTCTACCGGTAGAAAGAGCAATTTTTCTGCACGAAAGGTGCCCGACCAACAAATTTTTTCGAATGAAAGGGGGTTCCAACCCAAGTCAAATTAGGAGTCTCAAACACCAACTAAACATGGAATAATAGTATATCAACTACCAATTTGTAGATCTAGCAACCAATTAAATGGAAACCAAACTCAATCAAACAAAACCCATTTCAATGAAGGTTTTCAGGATCTAAAACCCATTTGTGTAGATATTCAAGTTTAACTAGAAATTTTATAGGCAATCCAAAGATATATGCAACAAATCAACAAAATATAACGAGAGAGAGTAGAAATTTATCTCCTACCTCAAGGATTGAGCTTGATGTGTGTGGAAAATGTAAAACCCTAGCCTTAGAAGCATTCCAACCGAAATATGCTTGCTCCAAGTGAAACCTACGAAGACCTGGACTCCAAATCACGCGTAGTTGATGAATATGAGGTTGAATCTTGAGTTTGAGAGGCGTGGGAGGTGGATTGGTGGTGGAATTTGAAGAAAATATGGGGAGGGAGAAGAGAGAGGGGCTGCTGCCCTTTTTAGAGAGAGGGAGAGGGGTGTATTTGCCCCAAAAATCTGATCCACATGGTATATATATACACCCACACACTTGCACTTAAGCCCCTCATGTTTCTAATGTGTTATAAAGACACCCCAAAGCATATACGTACTTCACATTGACCCCATATTGCATTTTAAAATATTTCTCACACTTTCCCAACACTATTTTCGAAAATTAGTTTAAAAACACGGGTCTTTTCAATATATATATATAAGCCATAGTCAACTAACTTCCAAATTTAATTTATTCATTATTCCTTCTCTGACAATATTTTATTTTGTCTAGAATTCACAACTTATTCCCCTAATTCCAATACACCAATAGTGGTTTAGTCATAGCAAATAAATTCGGGGATGAAATTCTCCCTTCGATTTTTTATTCCACAACATGTTTCTATTTTTCCAAATTTCTATACATAATTCGGTCATGCCTATTCTTATTCCTTGATTTCCTTCATTACCATGATTAATTAAATTTCAATGTATGAGAACCTATTCATATTCTATATAAACCTAACGTAGTAAACCTAAATTTTAAGTACTCTAAATAGTTTACGGAAATAATATCTCAATTTAAGCAAACCGTGGTTCGAAATCGAATCCGAACCGTAGTTTAATGGTTTGGATTGGTTTGGTTCCATGCCTTTTGTGGGTTGGTTTGGTTCTTCAAATTCATAATCCGTAGATAGTGGTTTGGTTCTTGGTTTACTACAAAACCGAACCAATCTAGTCCATGCTCATCCCTACACTACAACTAGGGCTGCACAAAAAATCTGGTGATCCGTGAATTCGGTCCGGACAGAATCGATTCGGTTTTTTTTTTTTTTTTTATCGTGGCTAAATGGTTGGACACGGATTCGAAAACTTAAAAAAGCGTGACTCACAGTTACACGAATTTTGATTTTAAAACCGTTGATTAACTGATCTGGTCGTGAGATATATGTATATATATGCAGTTCACTTCCTATCCACTCCCTTGAGTTAAAAGTATATATATACACACACAAATGGATAAATAAGATTATTAAATTTATCATTTTCTCAGATAATTTTAATGTGACTTAGTGTAATGGTGTACCTACCGATCCAACTTAGGGGGTAAATTGTAACATGATAAGGGTGTGTTGAATCATATCTTGTTGAATTCGAAAAATGAAACTCAGTAGCTCCGATTTTATGAACTGGATGATGAACTAGACGTGTAGATGGCTTATGGCTAAACCTTTGTTGCCCATTTAATCTTGGGTCATTTCAATGTTTGTTTTAGTGTATTTTGTGAACTCACTGGATGATGGACTAGATGATCAGTAGATTGCTACATGTTTGCTTGTTGTTTGTGAACTCACTGAATGTATTTGTGAAACCCGTTTACATACTACACGCAGGAGATTGAGTTCGGGTTTGTGAATGAGTTGATCAGGGGTGAGCAGAAAATCCGTCAAAACCTGAATCCAGTCCAAACCAATCCAACCGATTGGTTTGGTTCGGTTCGGTTTTTTAGTAGTATGGTTTGGTCCTGGTTTAAAAAAAATAGAATCCGTAGTCAATGGTTTGGTTTGTGGATTTACGTTCATGGTTTCGGTTCCAATCCGATTTGAACCATGTATATTATGTATTATATATATAAGCCATAGTCAACTAACTTCCAAATTTAATATATTCATTATTTCTTCTCTGGCAAGATTCTATTTTGCCTAGGATTGACAACTTATTCCCCTAATTCCAATTAATAAACCAATAGTGGTTTAGTCATAGCAAATAAATTCGGTGATGAAATTCTCCCTTTCCAATTTTGATTCCACAACACGTTTCTATTTTTTCAAATTTCTATACATGATTCGGTCATAGCCTATTCTCATTATTTGATTTCCTTCATTACCATGATTAACTACCCTAAATTTCTATATACGAGGACCTATTTGTATTCTATATAAACCTAACGTAGTAAACCTAAATTTTAAGTACTCTAAATAGTTTACGGAAATAATATCTCAATTCTAAGAAAACCGTGGTTCGAAATCGAATCCGAACCGTATTTTAATGGTTTGGATTGGTTTGGTTCTATGCCTTTTGTGGGTTGGTATGGTTCTCCAAATTCATCATCCGTAAGTAGTGGTTTGGTTCTTGGTTTACTACAAAACCGAACCAATCCGGTCCATGCTCACCCCTAGAGTTGATAATTTTTTTGTTAGAATAAGTTAAAAATCCGTGGACAAATTCGGAACCAATCCGTGACTCGCAGATTATGATTGAATTCGTGTCAATCCAATCCGATCGTGCGCCCCCCTGCCTCCTAGAAACAGAAGGCCCAAAGTACCTCACTGGCCCAAGTAAGCAACCACTTTAGCTGATGACCCCGTGACCTGCAGTGATTATGTTTAGAGTAGGGGTGGACACCGGTCCAATAGCCTGCCTATCCCATCCAAATTTTAGTGTTTTAGGAGATATATTAAGGCCCATCGGTTTATTCTTGGTTGAGTTTTAAAGTTCGTTTAGTAAATGAGTTGGGTTTGAAAATATTTCTTAAAATCAAGCTCAGCCCCATGTATAGTAAGGATAATGATGTTCATTGTATATTTATATCATAAAAAAATATATCAAGGCCTTGTTCGAGAAAACAGTCTTTTACACTTTTTTTAGTTGATGTATTGTAAGAGAATGAATTGTCTCATAGATTGTGAGAAGACATTGTGCTAAAAAAGGCAATTTTCTGGAACAATACCTAAAAAGGAAAAAAAAAGGTCACTACCATATAACTACCACATATATACTGGGCGGTAAGTGGTAAACTCTATTTATATAATATTGGTCTTTTAATAACTATTACTATCATTACGGCAGTAAAATATGATTTATAATAGTGTCGTAGACACGTCAATTTAAACCTAAAAAAATCCATGGCATTCTTGATGATGAAAATACACCGATGAAAATACTCTGGAGCTTGAATAAACACTTAAAATCCAAACCAAAACCTCTTCAAAGTAAACCCGGGCTTGCATCACCTTCTAGTACATTTGAAACCTTTTTTTATTGATGTGTTATGTGTCTTAATCCGCACATTTTGCTAAAATGACTTGTTTTCTCGACCTCTTGAGGGTAAAATGGTAATGGATTTTGATGTACAAATTACTTTGGGTTCAAACCATTTGGGTTAGAAAGTAGACTCAACCACATTTTCAACGCTCCAAACCACGTGCAAAACAAAGTTCGGTAGCACCCCGGCGGCCCCGTGAAGTTTGGTGTTTTGTGCAGTCTTCATTTGGGCGCCCAAAGTGTCCCTTTCAGCTGCCCAAAAGCCCCCTTCAGTCGCCCAAAGCGAGCTCTAGGTTGCATGTTTCAAAAGAGAAACTTCGGCGAGAAAAAGATTACGAAGATATTCTCACCGTTTTTGGCAGAGAATCTCCACGTTAGTTAAGGTTCTACTTGAGCACTCTAATTTTAACCACTAAACTAACCCCTAAAGACCTAAACCACCATTTCCTCTCTATAAATACCCTCCCCCACCCTCCATTTAAAGGGGGATTAACCACTCTCCAGTAAGAGCCCTTACTCTGTCAAAATATCTCCAAAAATACCCATTCCCAACTCTTACAATTCATACAAAAGTCTTCCATCATCCAGAAAACACTTTTTTACCTTGATCAAAACCCAAAACGTAAGTTTCATTGATAGAAATCTGATCAAACACCAAGGTCCAACCCTACTGACCTTATAAAGTCACACCAAGGCTCTACAATCTCTCTACTTCACCTTAAACCAA
Source organism: Vaccinium darrowii (assembly GCA_020921065.1). NCBI lineage: Eukaryota > Viridiplantae > Streptophyta > Magnoliopsida > Ericales > Ericaceae > Vaccinium > Vaccinium darrowii. Next base: position 48,616,550 of record CM037152.1, on the reverse strand, counting down.
TCATTCAAGAAAACCTACAAAAATGTGTAGAAAAGGTCCCCTTGGGGGAAGCTAATAGACTCTTGCTAGTTCTTGATGCCAATGGAGGGTTTGGGAGTGGGTAAAAGTGCAACAAACGAGCTCAAAGCTCAGCATTGAAAGAGTGTCTTTGGGCGCCCAAAGCAACCCCCTTTGGGCACCCATACTCTCTCTCTCTCTCTCATCATCATCATTATCTATTTTTACTTAAATCAATTCCTTTGTGGTTAAAAATTATTTCTAAAATGTTTTGGGGATTGGAAAACAGGCTGTGTAGCATCTGTACCTTTTAAAATGGAGCCTGAGCAATATGGTGTGTGTGCGTGAAATCTAGTGTGTGAAAGGAAAGTGCTATTTATACTTAGAGAACTCTATGTCTAGAATAACTAACCCAATGTAACAATATCTTTCATAATCTCCCATTATCTAATAAAATCCAAGAATATCCATAAAGATATGATCCTAATTATTGTTAGATTGATTCCCCATTAATAAAAGTGCCGCCTCGCCTTATTCCAGAAAACTTTGCTTGGGCCCCAAGGCTAGTCGCCTCGCAGCGACTCGTGCCGCAATGCTGTTAGCATGGTTGAAATGACATTTGAAAATGTTCTTAAAAAAATTGACATGTACAAAAAAAAAAAAAAACTATTTCATTTCATAGGCTTTAAGTTACACAAAAATATACTTCCTAAATTCCAACATTAAGTGACCGGCCACTAGATATTAATGCTCTTTTTATATTCTCCTTTTCTTTTCATCATTCTATTTGTTTATTAACAATGGGGTGTTACAATTATTATGGCAGTAAACTATCCTTTATAACAGTGTAGATGATTAATCTATATTTGAATATTATAATTTTGAAAAATATTGGTCAGTCGGACAGACTTGGAAAATGAAATTTTAAGAAGGCCGGGTTTAAAAATATTAATTGAAGTTAGATTATTAACAAGTCAGGCTTGGATATCTCATGGTGTATTTAATATAAACCGAGTTGAAACTTACCCGGGCCCGATAGATGTCCCCCTAGTTTAGAGGTGAGCTCCAGATCTGAATTTGAGGGCACGAACCAAAACCAAAAAGCGCTCTCGAGTTTGAAACATTTTCAGTTTTATTTTTCCTTTGCATTGTGCCGCCAGACCGTATGAACGGTCGAAAATTCAAAAATACCAAAACTGGAAGCGGGTTTTTAATTTCAGCTTTTTTCCGTGTTCCAAGTAGTAAAAAATCTCCCTCACACTCTCTCTCTCTCTCATTTTGTTTTGAAATTTGAAAAGTCCTCAACCCGGTTCTTTTTATATAGCGCGCCTCTCTCCTTTCACTCTCTTCTCAACAGAGAGAGAGAGAGAGAGAGAGCTGAACCCAAGGAAAAAGTTTGAATCTCTCTCCTTCTGCAATTGCATTACCAATCTTCATCGTAAGCTCTTCTACCCCTTACTCTATTTCGTAATAAACGTATATTTGCACGAAGCAAACACTTGCAATTTTTGCTTCATTTGTTCGAAAATGTGAATTAATTGGTATGCCCGAATTCGGTTGTCACTCCTAAATCCATTCAATTCATGGGTTCTGCTTAGTTTTTATTACTCTCTCTATATCTCATCTGGGGTTTCTCTGAATTGTATTTTAGTATTGCTTTGTCTCGATTTTAAGGCTTCTGGAGTTCATACCTGTTGTTTTGCCGTTTTTGGCAAGTGGGGTTTGTTAGATTTCCACTGAATTAGTCAATTAGCACATTATAGCTCAAACCCAATTGCTTGTATTTGGTGGCCTTACATTTCTCTAAGTTGGTATTTACTTCGCTATAGAGAATCAGTTATCAATTGGTATACGACTGTAATGTGGATTGTCTGAGATTCAATTTGAGTATTGGATTCTTATTCAATTTGGTAATTGACTGCGATTTGTTCGATATTAATCCTCAGAGAATGGACTCACTGCCGGATGCAATCGTCCAATACATTTTGTCGCACATGAGCAATGCCAAGGATGTGGCATCGTGCACTTGTGTTTCCAAGCGATGGAAAGACTCATTGCCTTACCTGAAGGCCCTCTACTTCCCTCGCAACCTTAACGATAACCTAACCGGTGACCACACCTCTGAGAGCATCGTGAGGCAAATGGTCTCCTCAATTTTCCGACTTGAAGAACTTGTGGTCTATTGCCCTTTCACCAGTTCCGGCCTTTTGTCGTGGCTGACTCTCCAAGGAGTATCCCTCAAGTACCTTGAGCTCCGAATGGACAATCTTTTCGAACAGCAGTTTTGTAACGACAACAATTCAAAACTGGACTGCATTGCAGCCGCTTGGAATTTGGAGTCACTGAAACTTTGGGGTGTCCTCATGATCCACTCCCCAAACTGGAGTACTTTTCAGAAGCTTAGAAATCTTGAAATAGTTGGTGCGCGGTTGGAGGACCCCGCGTTGGCTAATGTACTGAAAGCCTGCCCTCATTTAACCCATTTATCGTTGCTTGCATGTGAGGGGTTGAGATCTGTTTCAATTGAGCTGCCTCAGCTAGAGCAGTGCAAGCTGGATTTTTATGGTGTGGGTAACTGTTCGCTTTCTGTTGTCTCTCCAAAGCTTGAATTGCTTGAAGTGCAAGGGTGCAGTTGGATTAGGGTTCCTGAGACCCAATGCCTTAGCAATCTTTCCATTGCCAATAATTCTGGTACCCAATTCTTTGGATTCTAAATTTCCTTAAAGAACCCATTGTTTTTTCTCTCTTTTTTTTTGTTGGAGCTGCGCTTAGTTTCTTGTTGCTGTTATTACTTTCAGGGAGAGTTTACATGGTGGATTTTGGCAAACTTGTGGCTCTTGAATTCTTGTCCATTAGAGGGGTCCAGTGGTGTTGGGATGCAATAAGCAAAGTGCTTCAATTGGCGAGTGAGGTGAAGCATCTCTATATGAAGGTGGAATTCACTGGGGATTTTGAAGCCCTTCTGCCATTTCCAGAGATTGATTTTGTTGACTTCTTTAACACTCATCCGAAGCTGCGAAAATTTGACATGCACGGTGCCATGTTTGCTGCTCTTTGCCAGAAAAACAGCTTGAAAAATGTGAACATCTAAATCCATTACATTGTTTCTTTATAGAGTAAAGAATGATTGTCAAGATTTATTGACTGAAACGAAGATCTTATTTTTCTTTTGCAGGTGGATTCGAGATTTGTGATTCCATGCCTTGAGGAGACAGTGATCACAGTGAGATCGCCATTAAATGCTGAGCAGAAGATGAATACTCTTGAGTCCATGGTGAAGTATGGCAAGAATTTGCAGAAGATGACAGTAAGGATACTTGATATGAAGAGCAGCCATAGCAGTGCAGATGATTTCTTCCAAGAGATTTGCAGGTTTAGATGCTTGAACCGCAAGATTGTTTCGATAGAATAAAGGCACAGGGAAGAGCAGCTTCCCCATAATCTAATTTCATCCCAACCATTCTTGTTCTTGTTGTGTTCCAGTGACTGCCTAAAATTCTGATGTTGTTGACAAATTGTAAGACGATTCTTTAACAATTCTTCTCATGAATATTTTCGCTATTTTTATTTACCCCTCATTTGGGTTAAGCTGCTTTTTGGAAGTGTTAAATATGATTTCATGATTTTATTTTGACGATGGCACGGCCATGATTTGGTCACATACGCGTTAAGGTGTTGAGGTTTTGAGTTCAACTACCTCAAGAACGATTCTATTATGGATGAACAATATAGTTTGAATTGGGGGATGGTGTTGTTTGTCCCAATTTGGGCCGTTCGTGCTCGGTAATGAACAACTCGGATTTGTTTGGTAGCGGACGGTTCATATTTGTTTAGACATGATGTGATCCGAGCTGTCTATCGCTGAGTACGGACGGCCCAGATTGGACAACATGGATGTTGTCCCTTCAGGAGTTCATCTGATTTGGTAAAAACTAGGTTCCCCTGGTATGTAGTGTAAGTTGCCGAACTCTCTGAGTAACCGGTTCAGCTTCCAAATTTTAACTCATTCGTTGAACGGATTTGATTAGTTCTTGTTGTCCAGAAGGATTTCACTTGGGATCTGCAAATGGATCCATTTTGTCAGGGTGATTCTATTTGAAGTCATATCGATTATCTGTAAGTAAAGAATTCGAACGGTATGATGACTAGAATAACAAAATGCAGAATTAATGGGTAAGTACCATTGCATATGATCAGATGGAAATTCACTCTTTTCCCAGTAATTGAAAAGATCCACACGCTAAAAATGGTGTCAAAATTTTTCCGCAAAAAACAAGAAACAAAACAATGAGCTTCGAGAACCTCATTTGCTGACATATAACATAAGTAGATCAGTAAATCTAGTCTATATCAGCTTCTTCTTTTGGAAATATCGCGTCAAGTACCACAATTGTGCGACCGAGACCCCAATGCAGATCCCCAAGGACAAAATACTGAACCATGCCACTCTTGTGTTAGTTGTTTCGCTCACTGACCTCATTTCTGCTTCTCTGCAAGATTACAACCCCAAACCAAAGAAGTCGCGGGGGGAAATAAGGTTAGATCAAAGAAAGGGAAACATAAAATCAAAACAACGCAGTGACATGCATCCAACTATCCAAGAGTAGAAACAATTTACTTGCTCCTGAGATACAACAAATTTTCATGGATAGCCTCCACTGCTCCTTCAAGCTTTTTCAACTCAAGCTCAACACCCTGTACAGTTGGAATCAAGGCATGAAAACATTAACTCAATTTCCAGGAATGTGGAAAAAGTGTCTAGGCCGCTGTTTCATCAGAACTCCTAACCCATTAAGCCTTCTTCCAGATTAACAAAAGAAAAATACCACCAGCAACATCCTGTTGCTCGTATTTGGACTGGCCAATGCCAACGTTTCCATTCTTCAAGCGGCACTTGAAAATCCTGGTCAAAAGAACAAAATGAACAAGAATAGTTTATACCCACCTCGATTTTTTCTTTTCTCGCAACTGTATCCCAATCCTTAGCGGCAATTCCAGTTTTCCAGTCGATATTCACACTTACATCTCCGCTTCCTTGATGCCCATCCACTGTAAAACATGCGAGATAGCTGCCAGCCTCGTGCGTTGTAAATGCGAATTGACCATGTGTCACATTCTCTTGGTGATGAATATTGTTGCCATATGGTGATGTTACCTGCAGGAACAAGGCAAAAAACTATTCAAACTAGTTGCAAGAAACAGTTTCAAGTGCCGCAATAAAATGAATTAGACCCGCTCTTCTGATGAATTGGCTAGCTGGTCAACCTTTATGTTTTGGTAGGTCTGTCTCAATTGAGAAATAAAAAAAGAAAAGAGGATTGAAAAGGTAAAAAAAGGAGGTAAAGGAGATACGGACCACCCAAAAGATCGGCCAACAATAAAATTTATGGAATACTTGACCATATCGAAGTGGGAAAATACACGCAATTGAAGGGCAATAAAACAACTGACAAGGTCCATCCTCTGTGAATCAACCAAAAAAAAAAAAAAAGTTCCTTCAGTTAGAATTTAGCCTGCATTAAATCCTTAAAACCACCTTACAAGGGCCAACAAGATAAAGCCACCAGTCTGATTCTCTGGTCTTTAAAACCTAATACTGAGCAACATTTCTTAGAACACACGCTTTTTAGCTATGACATCACAACAAAAAGGAGAATGCGCAGAGAATAACGTTTGTGGATGAGAGGGAGCACATGCTATTGTCTAATGTCCACCACTTAGGGTGTCAACTTGACCCGAATTTATAGCACACTCAATAGGATAGGTTTATCTACGTCTATTCATATCTGCAACCTTTTAGTTCTGTGACGTGAGTTTCCTTTCATTCAAGTGCAAATACAGGTTAAGAAAGTACTGCAAAGAGTTCCTGAGTTTATGCTTTCTTGGTCTGTTTCAAAAGCAGAAAAAAAAAAAAAAAACCCTCTAGCGAAGAGAATAGCCAAACCAATTAAAAAAGCAAGGAATATGATTGCCTGATTGGTGGCAAATAACTCATCAGAATCACTCTTACAAGAAGTATAGCCCAGGAGAGAGAAAATACAAGAGATACACTCATTATTTTTAACCTTCGGCATGTCCCAGAAAACATTACTGTATTTAGCAATAGCAATTAACGACAAAAAGGATGTCTAGAGAGGGTGCTGGATTTGTGACAGCATCTCACATTTTAGATTGTAACGACTCCACACATTTGATGAATATTACGGCTAAGTGGGACCCACGAGAGGATAATACAATAGCGCACACATCTTATATTATGCAGTCCTATAACTGGTTAAGAAAATGATATTCAAATTCTACTTGAAGCCGCACAATCCCCTTGTGATATGCTAAAAGGCAAAACTGAGGTATGTGGAGCTCAAAATAGAGTGTAAATATAAAATCTCCCCCTTTTTTAAGGCAAATGTTAATTTATGCACCGAGAGGGAGTATTCAAAAGACCTGACCAAAAAAAATAAAAAATAAAAATGACATAGCTTGCTCAAAAGACTTGACGACGTTTAAGAATTTGTTCAGGGATGGATCAGCTCTCCGCAGCAAACGATGCAAAGAAAATAAATTTAGCTTTCAATATAAACATAGGTTATTCACCCTATTGAAAGTCCAAACTGGTTGCGCTCTCCCGAATAATCCCATCAATGCAAGACACCAAAACCAAGCCTTTTTTCCTTACCTTCCCCAAGTCATCCCCCTTCAAGCGTGGACAAAATCCATCACAAACCCACTCCCACGGAATATCCACCAAAACCAAGCAAACTTGGAAACAAGGAGAGAGAAACTTCTCGCCAACACGATAAAAAAACAATAAAAGATATGATTATCTGATGTCGCTGTCTTCCTTATGGGTAAAACACCAACTTGAACTTGTCAACTACTAGTCAAGTTACAAATGGAACGAATCGCGTAAACCATTGCAGGACATCTCTCCCTCCCTCCCTCCCTCCCTCCCTCCTAGTCCTAAATGAGGAATAGCATAAGAATTCCAATAATAGCCACACCAACTCCTCAACCTCCCAATAATTTACTCTCAACGGAAGGCAACATCTGAGAAAACTAAAAATACAAGGAAAACAGTGAGAGACTTCCAACTTCTCCTCCGCACATCAAAGATGACTCTGAATGCAAACCTTCACAACAATCCTAACAACCAAGAGCATGGCTCAGCAACCCTTCCACCATGTTTGCCTTTGAAATCCCCCGAAACATGTGACATAAAAAACTCAATCGAAGACAACTCCCCTATCTCCATATTTTAACTTCATCACCCTTCTCTGATATCTGTTCCACTCGCAAGCATAACTTCAAGCTCTCAAGCCATTTCATTGAATAGGCTTGACCTCTAGATCCCCAGATGGCCTCTCAATGAGGGATAAAATCAGTAACGGTATCCCAATCCACAAAAGATGCACTACTCATCTCCTATCCGATTCCACAGAAAGTCTCTTTCCACCATTTTGAACCGTAGCAAACTTAGACCCAACATATATAAACTTCGACGAAGTGTTTTGATCAAAGTAAAGCCTACTGCCAACACCCTTTAAACTAACATCATCCATTTCGTTGCACATAACATTTTTAAAATCCAACATGCCTCGCCTTACAAGAAGAACGTAGAAGTAAACATCAACAAGTTGGCAAAGGGTTTACATAGACAACCCAAAATGCTCAGCACCAACAAGTAGGCACATCGCTGACTGGAATAAAGGTCGATTCCCTATGTTCACCTTCAACCCTGACAACCTCGAAGTAGTTACACAACGGCTGCAGCTTGCAAATTTGACAACAATAAATCATAATATCATCTGATAGAGCAAACATGACATCGATAACAAACCAACCTTCCAATCTTAGAAACCCAAGAAAAAAACCTTTTGCGCTGCCCATCAATCCTTTCATTTAGCACCTGCATGATAGAGATGAAAAGCCAATTTTACAAGGTGCCTTGACGCAATCCTAAACACTATCGTATGCCTTAATCCACCTTGTAAATTAATCCCCAAACCCTACTACTCAAACTGAAGCCCTATCTAATCTGCCACAACTACCATTCAAATTTGTCAAACCCCCACTTCCCTCAAGTGCAAAGCTAGCACTTTCTCCAACAACTTGTTCACCTGCCTCCTCAACATTCTTATTAGTCAAGGCCACCAACAAATTATTCAAACCTTTACTAAAAATCACTGCTCTCAAATAACATGGAACGTCCACCTAAACTCCCTTAGCATTTCCCACAACTAACATGAATGAGATGAGATGAGACGACACATAGTGGCTAAAAATAAGAAGCTAACTACAGTGAAGTTGAAACTAGAGATGCAGCAAAGGTGCCTGCAAAAGATTCTTTGCTATCTTGCAAGGAAAGAGTAATGTATATTAGGTACCACTTTCAAGTGATTCATGTTATTAAGACAAAAAGCACCAGTACAAAGAAATATAGCCACCAACGACTTATAATACACCAATCTATGCTTAATCCAAAACATACAACATGAAGGAAAACTTCCTAAAAGACCCCGTAGTTGATTAACTTATAGGATAACTTTTTGTTACATTCAAGCCACGCCACAAGTCATGGTAAGGTTTACAATCTGTTAATTTTGTAAATCATGGTTAATCCATGATAAACCATGGACATTATTTCATGGGTGCTTGCCGCACACAATGCAGTCTTTTTCTTTCCCCACCGGAGGGATAGCAATGCACAAAAACCTATACATTGAGCATCCTTATAACATGTAGCTCTCCTTTTGGAGGTACAAGGTGATGCCAACCAGGGTAACATCTGGTGATATAACATTGTTAAGCTAGACCTTCGATCAAAGCCTCCACAACTTGACATAACTTTTTTTTTTTTTTATACGTTCAGTCTAGTTTACACGTACCTCAACTAATCTTGGGATCCAATCCCACCGTTCACTAGTGGCTTATCCAATTAAAGACGGGGAAATGCCACCTAAGAGGTTTTGAACTTGTGACATGAGGGAGCGAACCCCTAACTCCCAAACCTGGGCCAACTTTTTTTTGGGGGTTAAGTAACCTACTTATTTACATAAGACACCAGAGAGAAACCCTAAAGGCCGAGGGATCAATGAAGCAATCATTTTAACATGCACTATGGTGTTATGAGCTAAATTTAGAGCAGAGAAAAAAACTTCTCAATCAGTTACCCAAAAAAACAGAACTTCTCATCGTGCATCCACGTCATAATATTCAACCAGCAAAGAAATTAGTAACTACACACAGAGAAAACGCAGATGAAGAAAAAAAGCAGCGAAAATTAAATGATCGAACTATATTACGCGTGCAAATGAAGGAATTTGAATTGAAAAGGGGAAAAAGAATGAGGGATTGGATTTCGATTGAACCTTGACGGCGAGGGTGGGGGAGGCGTGGGTGTGATCCTCGGAGATGACGACGTAATCTGCCAAAACGACGACGTTGTTCTGGATTTCCTCCGACACGCACTTGGTTCTCAACGCCGGAATATTCAACCATATGGCCTCTCCCACCTGTATCCAATCACTCGCGAGGCACACAATCATCACCGCCATAAACAACAACCCGCTGCTCGATTTAGCACCCTTCCTCATCTCTCTCTCTTTCTTTCTCTCTCTCTCTCTCTCTCTCTCTCTCTCTAAATATATGTATCTATGTATATATATCGTCAATCTCGCTCTGCTCGAACTGGAATTTTGATCTTGGTCTGGTTTTAACGAGATCGAGGACGAGAAAAGCCTCTCTCTCCTTGCTTTCAGGTGGGGTTTCCTGCGAAATTTTTGCCAATGCAAGTTTTGCTGGTGTCAAACTGTGAATATTAAAACCCAGCCCAGCCACGGGTAAACCATTTTTTGGCAGCTCGAAGCCGTACGTATTAAACCGTAATACTAATACGGTTGTCCGTTCGATAATCAACAATTTAAATCAATCTGAATTATTTTCATTTCAATTGACCATTGAAAGCCGAATAGACGGCGGTGAGGCCCATGATTGCTCCTTATACAAGAGTGCAGCTCTTGTAGAGAGCAATCTCAACCCACATTCCAATTTTTGGTAGAAAAATGTTGAAAATGCACATTGGGCTGTTTTTAGCGTTTAAAAAATTTATGCAAATGTGTAAAAAATTTATGCAAATGTATTGAAAATAGGAAAAGAATATTTCCGGATGTGTTTTTTTTTTTTTTTAAATTTATTTATGTCTTTCTATTAGCTTATTAACAAACCCAGAAGGACCCTTTTTGGTATACCAAATGTATACTGAATTGAAATTTAATTGGGACTTCGAAGATTGAGTGAGGCCCACTTTGTCTCCCATCCGAACGTACATTTGGTCGATCAAAATGGTGTAACCTTATGGGTTTTGTTTTGTTTATTAAACCAATCATTATTTGCGGTGATTTTGATTATTATTTTTTAATTCAAATTTTGTTCATAACTGCTATTTTTTCAATAGTTATTTGAATATTTGATCGTACGGACTTTCAATGAGAGAACATAAACCGTACAAAATTACGATACAAATTTTTTTAAAAAAATACTAAAACAAAATAATTAAATAATATCTACATTTTTTATTTTTTAGTTTATATATATACAAATATATTTTGAGATAAAACTAAATTGAGCAGAAGTATTTTACTATTTTTGAATAAAAACGGAAAAAAAATCGATAATAAATTAGGCCAAACCACCCTTTGTAAAATGTCGCACTGTCAAAATTAATAAAGGCCGGGGCAGTTCTAGTTTGATGGGTTTTGCTGTTTTGGTAATGGGCCTGATACTCTTCTTTAGGCCCGTCACTTTCATTTTGTTTGAGGGTGACGGGCCGCTCCACTTTGTTTGATGGATTAAATTTGGCCCATATTTGAATTGCCCAAATTAGGCATGTTGGACAGGTCCAAATATATCGCATCCTTTTCCCAATCACTCTAATCGATTTTCATCAGTAATTCAGCATCATGTAAGATCAACAAATACATGGCTGATTTGCCCAGATTACAAATACATGGACAGATATAAAATCCCCTTAGTGTCATAGAATTTACCGTGGGCCGATTTGTGTGACGGGACTAATAGTGAACATATGTACGGTTGATTTCCTCCTAAGTGGATGTAAGGATAGATGGTCTGAAAAGAGACCCCAATGGGTCATACCTAATTTGCCGATAGAAGAAATCTTTGTTTCTTTCTCCTTTCTTTTTGCGCGTATATATAGCTAGCTGAAAAGGTGTGTGAGAGCAGAGAAAGTCCCACAAAAAGAGAGCAAGTGCGTTGTAATACTCCATAGTTTCTGGCATTATGTATTTTTTCCCATAGAACGGGCATGCATTTCGGACCAGTCCACATATATTTTGTGTTGTGATTTTCGATCCCCAAGACATACAATCTCAATAGGTATGTAAGTTCATCAAATTAATAATAATGATAATATCGTACACTCCATCATATCATACATTCTATTTCGAGATTATATATTAGTAAATGACTGCTTAATTCCATCCAAGTATCGAGTCAATTAGGCAGCCCTATGGAAATCATAATGAAGTACATACGCTAATCTAGGTTATTTGGCCCTCAACTTCGACCAGCTGTGGCGACAGATCTATGAGTTCTCCACCAGAAGCGGTGGTGGCGGTGCCTAGCAGCAGAGACTGCAGGAAGGAAGGGACGTTGAGCTCCAAGTGCTGATATGTGAATCCTTTATCTTCCTCTAGCCGCATCCACAAGCGAATCTGTGGTCTCTATCAACGCAACTGTCAATTTTGGCGTGATTTTCTCATACAATTGTGAATTTGGAATCCTTGTAATTGTAGTGAATCAAATGGCTAAAGCAGCTATGAGAAATAAAAGCTACTTTAGGATGGAGAATTCAAAGAAGTCAACAAAATGGTGCTTGACAAAAGGACTGCCTAGTGCCCCCACTCTACACCATTCCAGATTCCCCAACAATGGATGAGATAAGATAAGCCACCATCCCCTCCCATTTGCAAGAAATGGTTCCTTTAGATTTTTGCGTTGCCATTAAGATCCATGTTAACATAATACAGCTTCCAACTAAAAAATATTACATTACTCATTTTTCTTGTTGATTAAACTATGCCAAATCAATGATTCCAAATGAACTCAAATTGCACTGTAAGTGAGAATGTTAAATATATTTCGGGTAAAATGTACGGCCTAAGTGAGGATTAATGGTATGACACGAGATCTTTCGTTTCTCTACATTGTCGTTTTTCTCAACGGATATTTAGGCCTTGTTCTGAATGGATTTTATGAGATAAAATCTAATTTCGATAAAATGTAGTTTTGTTTAAAGGTGTGATAAAATGACATTGTTTTTTCAATGGATTAAATCTAGGGTTGATAAAGGTATTTTGTAAATGATTTTGTAAGATAAAATCTAATGTTAATAAAATCTAGTTTTGCTAAAATCCGTTGAGAATGTTAGATTTTATTAAAACTAGATTTTATGAGATAAAATCCATTCAAGAACGTGCCCTTAGTCTCATAAACATGCCTCGTAATTCTTATAATTGTTTGTATTTTTTCATGGTGCATGACTAAAATTACTTACAAATGTGAAACATGAGCATGCCATACATATTCTTAACCGGGAGGGCGTATGTTGTGCCCGGAAAAATGGACATCGACCCTAGCCAAAAAATATATTCTTATAATTGTTTGAATCTTGTTTGATAGATCTCGATTATTTTTATAAGATAATATTTTTTAAATTACGTAAAATATTATAAATTAGATATAATAATTTGAGAAGTGGCATGAACTCCCAAAATGGATTAACAAATCCGGACGAAGAGAGTAATCCAAACCGTTCAACATGTAGATTTTTGATGTGCATAACAAACTTATAAAAAAACAACTTGATCGGACATCACCAACCCAGTAAACAAACCCCATTTTGAGCAGTTATAATTATCTATAAATTTATATTATGGACAAACGTGATTCGTTTATTAAATTACAAATATCCCATTCTACGCATTAAACTCTACATAAATCATTCGATCATATTTTTGGACTTGCGACAATGTCCCTTTTTTGGCCCCCCGTCCCTTCATAATTGGGGGCCCTGTAGTGAGCCAAACTCACTACAGAGTGTAGTGAGAAACGGCAACCGTTCAATTCGGCAATCAATGGTCTAAATTAAAAAAAAAAAACTCTTCCATATAAGAATAGTCTCTTATATGAAAGAGTTTATTTTAAATTTGAACCATTGATTAATTGTCAAATCCAACGGTCACCATTGCTTACTACACCTTATAGTGAGTGCTCTCACTACAGAACCCCCGGTTCCCATCCGTTCTTATCTTAACCCATACTTTTTGAACCCAAGCCAGATGGAGTAGAACCAGTCCAAACCGACCGTTGCTAACCCATACCAAAAACCTTTTCATATTCCTCCACCTAAAAATAACCATTCATTATTTTACAGAAAAGACCCCTCTTTATGTGATCCATTCACAGCCCCACTCCCTCCTCCTCCCCAACTATCGCCACACCAAACTAGAAGAAAAAATGGAGGATCTCTTCTCCGAATTCACCTACCTCTCCGACCAGTCACACCAAAACAAGAACTTCGATCCGTCCACGATCGAAGATCTGATGAAACTCTTCGAGATCGAAGCTTACAAATCATGGGCTGCAATGGAACTTGACCAACAAAAAGAAGAACAAGAAGCAGAGGATTCCGTGAGAGAAGCAGAGGACTATTTGGACTCTGCCATGGAAAGCGCCATGGCAGAGTTCCGGCGGTTCGAAGAGGAAATGGACCGGGAGGCCAAGGAAGAACTCCTGGGTCTGGTTCAAGTTGGTGATTCTGTTTGGAAGATGGGAAAATTGATGGAAAATGCAGCCACAATTGCTTCCATGAGGTATATCGAGGCTGCGATGAATTCGGCCGGCGCTTCGATGAAATCGGCTTGGAAAGGGATTTCTTCCAATTCTAAAAAGGTTCATCCTTCTTGAATGAAGGGTTTGGTGATCTTCTTGTTGTTTTGCTTGTGGCATATGTAATTGTTGTTGTTATTGAATCAATTGAAACCATTTGGTGTTGGAGAAGGTTTGATCCACCAAATGGGTTCATCAAAAAATTCACGTAGCCTTGATATAAAGTAATTTGTGTTTCGAGCAAAAGAAAAAATAGTCCCCTGATTTGTTTGTCCATTCTCGGAAATCCAAATTATTAAGGGAGCAGAATTATTGCACTTTTTGAACTTGATTTTTCCCAGAGAGAAAGTAAAGTTGAACTTGTTCCATTAATTCAGAAAGGAAGGGCTAAAGTAGGAATCTAATACAGAGAGAAAAAAAATTGGGATACGAAAAAACGAAAACAAAAAAGGAGGCAAACAATTTTGGGGTGCTTTGGGTAAAAAACCATAAACTGGTTTTTTAAAAAACCACTTTTGTCCTTATTCAATTTTTTTTTGCATTCGTTAGTTTTGCATCAAGATTTTGTGGTTTCTGGATTCCTCTCGACAAGACGAATCTAACAAGTATAAAATTATGATCAAAACTCAAATTTTTTTGAATAAAGCCAAAATAGGTGGATTATTGGCCAATAATCCAAGTATTTCGGCTTTATTCAAAAAAATATTTGGTTTGACCATAAATTTATACTCGTTAGATTCGTCTCGCCGAGAGGAATCCAGAAACCACAAAATCTTAACGCGAAACTAACAAATGCAAAAAAAATTTGAATAAGGACAAAAGTGGTTTTTTGGTTTTTGGTTTTTGGTTTTTTACCCAAAGCACCAAAATAGAACGGAGAAGGTTAATGCGAATTCAGTGGTGAGAGGTGATTTATCGGGAAGCGGATCCGCTGTCCCAAACTCCCTGTCCCAACTCCCTGTCCCGTCCATCCGAACTGTCCATCCAAGAAATCAACGGCTCAAATGCCATCTCACCCCAAACAAATCTGAGCCATACACATTCATCTATGAATCTGAGCTGTCGAGTACTCAGATGGACGGCTCAGATGAACGGGACAGAGAGTCGGGACAGGGTTTTCGGGACAGCAGATCCGCAGCCGATTTATCGGGTTATCGAAGAGAAGTTCCTTCCTTTTTCCTGAATAGTTTTTTATGATGTCTCAATTCGCGCTTGATCGATGGTGAAATAACCTTGCTAATGCTATGCTAGGATTTGATATTAAGAGCATCCTCATCGGGTTCAACAAAAATTGGGCTAAATTTAACCTCAAAAACACCTTTTATAAGTTAACAAGTCACTTTTTTAAAAACTCACAAAATCAGACTCTCTATTTTAATTTCACTTAGAATTAAAAAGTAATAAAAAAATAAAGAGATTGAAAGGGGAATAGACGGAGAGAGAGGGAAGTCAGGAGAGAGAATTGTTTTAACCCGTAAATAGTACCTCAAATGATTTATCGAGTTACTGTAGCAAAATTATAAGTTTTGCAGATTTACAAAAAATTTGTTGAGTCTGATGTTGGGGTTTTTTTCTCCCTTTCACTCAACAACTTAGCCATAAGGGGGATTTGACTCCCCTGACGAGGATGCTCTGAGTTTGGATCTTGGAAAAGTGGGATAAAAGAAAAGAAAATGGAAGGGAAATGGTAAGGTGCACAAACAATGGAAGGAATTCTTTTTAATGTTCTGTTATTTTCTTTTGTTCTCCATAGGTTTTAAAGACCATTCTAAAATTTACGAGATTTTATCATTCTTTTTTACCGCTAAATTAGCCTGGAGTAGAAGAACTAACGAGGTACACCAATTTAAATCCCGTCATTTGTTTCTCATCTATTTACGAGATTTTATCGTTCTTTTTACTGCTGAATTAGCTTGAAGTAGAAAAACTAACGAGGAACATCAATTTAAATCCCGTCATTAGTTTCTCATTTCCTGATGGGATTTTTCTAAACTGTATTTTAGGAAAGGGGTACCATAATGCACCACTACGTAGGGGTGCACATACCTCGGGCCGGGCCGGGCCGGGTTCGGGCCGGGCTTATACTAGATACTAACAAGACTTGTGTATGCCCAAGCCCGGCCCATTAAGAATCGGGCTTCATTTTATATTCCCAAACCCAGTCCAATTAAAGTTTTATTTCCCATACCCACCCAACAAGCCCATTTATTTTTCTAAAGCGTGATATCACAAACATAAATAAATCAGTTACAACGATCACAAATTAAAATTCACAACCGCGAATACTTAAAGTTTTATGTTCTCGCAATACTATTAAAAACAAACCCATAAATTATAGTTCTAATAATTAAATTATCTTTCAAAATGCAACAAAAGTGTTAAAAAAGTGGAACTCTCCGACATTCATAAAGCTTGACATGCAAAAAAATCCCTTCGGTCTCTCTTGTGTTACTTCTTCATAGCATTTCCTGTAGAGAACAAAAAAATAATAATAATAAACTATGAGTTATGTTTTAAGACAAGTAGTTTAAGAGGGGGGAAAAAAAAGCTTCAAAGTTTCTTAACCAATTGCTGTTACTTCAAAGGTGCAAACCTGGAATTCATCTTCATCAGTATCACTTTCTGAAGAGCTATGAGTTTCATCAACACCATTAGTTTCAGCAGCAAGTTTTGATGATGATGATGGTAGTTTTCCTATATCAAGCAAAATTTAGAAATATCATCACTTTATATTGACAACAACTTAAGAAATATACAATAATTACCTTCTCTATTTTGTGCTCGCATCCAATCCTGAAGACATATTAAAGCTTGGACAGTCTTTGGTTTCAAAGAACTTCGAAAAGGACTTATCACTCGACGTCCAGTGCTGAAGGTCGACTCTGAAGCAACTGTTGATACTGGAATTGCTAGAAGATCACGAGCCATTTTTGCAAGTTCAGGATATCGCATAGAGCTTTTATTCCAGTACTCCAAAACATCTATCTCATGGTTCAAAGGAAAGCATGACTCCTCCAAATAAAGGTCTAGCTCGGACTTCACAAATTGTGATCCAAAAGTTTGACTTTGGAATGTTTCATAATCTTCAAATCCATCGATCCTATTAGCTTCACTAGCACCCGCAACACAAACACTACTTGTTCCTAAAGACTTTGATGCACTGCGTTCCATGTATTCATCAAATAATTTGTGAAGAGTGCTAACAATTGTGTTCACACGTCCCTCAGCATCCTCATGATATAATTTGGAGTAGCAATATGCCACAAACTTCACTTTGTACCGAGGATCTAGAATGGCAGCACATGACAAGACCAAGCTATATTCAGACCAATATTTGCTAAATTTAGCATACATGTCTTTCACCATATTCGTCATAAAATTGTTTTCGCCCCTTAGTACCTCTAACAAACTAGTATGCACCTTCCACACCCCTCTGAAGTACACATTAGCAGTCGGATACAAAGTTCCAGAAAATAAGCATGTCACTTCATAAAACACTTCCAAAAATTTATGCATAACAATTAACTTTTCCCATTCCTCTTCAGTGAGCTTCATAGTAAAATTAGAGTCTCGCCTCCCCATATGTAAAAATACACCTTTGTAGTAAATAGCAGACTCAATCATGAGATATGTAGCATTCCACCTAGTTGGACAATCAGTGCACAACTTTTTTCGATTGTCCAAATTAAAACCTTGGGCAATGTTCTTAAAGTTCTTTTTCCTCATGGAGGATTGCTTCACATACTTGATACCAAGACGGAGTTTCAAGATGACATTATCAATGAGTTTCATACCAGCTTGCACAATTAAATTTAAAATGTGAGCACAACATCTAACTTGAAAAAATGAACCCCGACGAGGAAGGAAACCTTTTGCGTTAAGACGTGCTTTAAGATTGTTTGCAACAACATCATTTACAGTGGCATTGTCTAATGTGATGCTGAATATTTTGTGCTCAATATTCCAGTGAACAATACAGGAAATTATTATGTCACCAATGGATAATCCATCATATGGGGGTGGGAGAAGTTGGAATCTTATAATTCGCTTTTGTAGCTTCCACTCCTCATTAATAAAATGAGCAGTCACACATACATAGTGATCTTCAACAAGAGACTGCCAAGTATCCGAAGTCAAACAAATTCGACCCGGAGCCTTTGCCAACAATTCGCGCATATTCTCCTTCTCTTTCGAATACATCGACATCACATCCCTTTTTATAGTCATTCGACCAATCATTTTGAATTGGGGACATGCAACAGTCATTACACGCCTAAAACCTGTATCTTCAACAGTCGTAAATGGTCGTTCATCAAAAACAACCATTAAACCAATTTCCCTACGAACTGTGTCTTGGTCAAACTTGTAGTTTTTTAAAGTGGAAGTGCCATCAAGCGACGTTTCATTTGAAAGCATAAATTGCCTAATATCAGAATTGAGACGCTTACGGCAAATCGAAATGTGGCGTAAAAGATGTGAGGTTCCATTTGAAGATGCACCAGAGAGTATATCCTTACAGTGCAAACACTTTGCCTTAATTATAGTTTTGTCTGCCGATTTGAGGCTCTCAAAATGTTCCCATGCTCTGGATCTTTTTTTCCTGCTGCGTTTGGCAATTGGGCTACCATTTTCTCCATTTTCTTCATCCAAATTTGTTACTATCGGGGTACTCTCAGCATTTCCTCCACCTGCCATAGATGTTCTGCGTTGGAAACATGAAAAACATATCTTCATCAACAAATGTTAAAGTATATATTAGATTAAATATTTTTTCACTCCAAAAGAAAAGTGAAGTTTAAGAACTTAAAATAAAGACAGATGCACCTACGCTGCCATGCATATGGAGTATACAAAAAAGTAAGTTTCAGGAATCTAGAAAAAATGGGTTAGTTGACTTGGAGTAGAAAAGTGTAACAAAGAAAGAAAATGAAGAGAATAAAACAAACCTTAAGTTGTGAAACCCTAAGCAAAGAAACCCTACGGCAGACTTCTTGTTTTCTAAGGGAGTACGTGTAACTATATATACTATCAAAAAATAATAATATTATATTCGGGCCGGGCCGGGCTCGGGCTGGGTTTTGAAGATTTTCCCAAGCCCATCCCATTAACTAATCGGGCTTAAAACATCAACCCGGCCCAACCCTATAAGCCTAAATTCATATCCCAAACCCTAGAAAAATTGGGTTGGGTTGGGCGGGCTGGGCGGGCCACCGGGCCGGTGTGCACCCCTACCACTACGGGGTGTAGATTCAACTCAAAACTCATATTTTTAGTTTTTTGATACCTATCTATGTCCAAATAGGATATTTTTTTTACTAGATGCTCTTCTCTAGAAGACCTACAATACCTATGGTTTAGATCAACGTATTACCGAGCGCATAATTGTATAATTTTTCTTTAAGATTCTTTCACAATACAGGATCCTTGTAACACTAAGGTGTTCAATTGTTGCATTTCATGCTTTTAATAATTTATGCCTAATTAAGTACATGTTTTCTATGTGTGATGTGACGTACTGAAGTTATGTTCGCATTTGTGCCACGTGCATGATTTATGTGTCATGTGTTTAAAATAATAGATACATGTTCATAAATTAGGCTATGGTTTAATGTGTAAATATGTTTGGGTCTTTATGTGATGAGAATTTTAAGTGGGGGTTAATTTGTAATTAGAGTACTCTTATGCTAGAATAATCTCACCCTTAGA
Organism: Vaccinium darrowii; assembly: GCA_020921065.1. NCBI lineage: Eukaryota > Viridiplantae > Streptophyta > Magnoliopsida > Ericales > Ericaceae > Vaccinium > Vaccinium darrowii. The sequence continues at coordinate 48,596,942 of CM037152.1, read as the reverse complement.
AGAGATAAAAATCAGCCCTCTCTCCTCACACTCTCATTTAACGTTATATATATCTCTCTCTCACTCTTCCTCTCAAGAAATCTAGAATGCTTCATCTTCTTCCTACTTCTAGGGTTTTCATCCAAGGATCGATCAAAGTTTCTAGAGCAAGATTAAGTCTTAGTTCCATCTCTCATCCATAAGTTTGAAGCTCTCAATCCATGATCTATACCTACAAGTGGTGAGTTTTATTGTATTGACATGAATCCTAAAGTATGTGCATATATTCATATAGATTGCATATGCATCTTTGGGAATATGATACTTTGTTTGAAATCATGAAAGTATACCTGATACATGTTGTATTTGTTAAGTTTTGGTTGGTAAAGAGGAGGGATAAATTCTAGTTTTGATGGAAGGAAGTATGATGAAAATCTGTCCAGTAATTCGTTGAATTTTGTACCCTAAGCCACGAATTTTTAGACATAGTTAATCAACTCATAAAATTACGAAATTTTTATGGTATGTTCTTATACGAGCCCTCTACACTATGTAAAATTTTCAGGTCAAAATTCCTTAAAACAAAGTTTAGAAAAATCACGTACTAAGCTAAACTCTGTTTTACTGTAGATGCTGAATCTGTGTTTTTATCTTCGATTTTTTTATGAATTTGACATAGTTCCACATCTTATTATTTTCTGTAATTTTTATGAGAGGTACCCACATGTGTCTAATTGATTTTGTTTGAAATTTGGAGCAAAATTCTAAGAGATAAATTTTTAATAATTCGTTTACTAAACTGCGTCCTGGTATGGATTATGTAGAATTTTGCATTCATAGTTTGTGTGCTTCTATTTTATAAAGATAGTTCTTGACCTCATAAGTTCTTAGGTAATTTTGACACCATATCTATATGAGTTCTGTTTATATAGTGAAATTTGCAAAACCTAGTTATCTATGATTTGTTCTCAAGAATTCTTTGATTGGGTGTCAATTAACTTGTCATTTTAGAGGTCATGCATATGCATCATTTTCACGAGTTTTTGTGTAAATTATTCATGTTCATACACGATATGTAGGATTTGGTGAACAAGAGAAGGATATAAAGGATACAAGTTGAGTTACTTGAAGTGCAAGGAATGTGAGTAACCTCATACTTTGAAATGAGAATCTTTATGAACTCTCTTTCTATGAAAAATGTGATTTATGAAGTGATATGTCTATGTGTTTTAAGTGAGTTGTTAACATGTGATGTGTTTACGAAACATGCATGTACGCCATGCCCATGCTTTACCTTATGTGCCTGCTGGTGGGTTCCAAATAGCCAGCATTATGGATGTGCCTTCCTGGAGGGTTCCATAATATCCAGGGATGTGCCTTCCTAGAGGATTCCATAATATCTAGGTGTGTGCCCTTGCCGATGGGTACCACAATAATCGATCGGGATCCCTATGTATGTCATGTATGTATGTGGTAATCATTGCGGTATTGGCTATGTGTATGTTTCCAAGAAGTTCAAGTTTTCATGTGAAATGTGATATGACTTTTCAAATGTGCAGAACCTCGTTTTATATGTGTTATCTAATTGAAAACCCAAATCGGAGTATGAGCTTTACTCACTGAGCTTTCAGCTGACAGTTTATTTACCAATTTCAGGCAATGTAGTTTGATAGTTGAAAGCTATGAAGTACGATGTTTTGTGCAAGTTGACTTCATGGAGTGTTTTGCATATAGAAATAAAGACTTGCATTTTGGCATGTTTTGTAATAGTCTTACGAATGTATATATTTTTGACAAGTGATGTATATTATGAACATGTAATTGATGCTCTAATAGGTTGTTTAATATATGTATGCTTTGAACCAAATGGGTAGTGTTAATTTCACTTGATCTTATTCTACTTTTTTTTTTTATGAGACCCCATAAGTTTAATCAAATTTTTTTTCCTCTGCTTCCGCTAATGTTTATTTATTTTCTTATTGAAAGAACTTTATTCTTGAGCCCATTTGGTTAAGTATGAAGGTCTTGTTGGCCAATCACGTGTCGTGATCCCTAATGAGGGGTCTAGGGATGACGGGATGTGACAGTCCTGAATTCTGAATGAAAATCAAACGAATTAGATCAATTATGTAAAAAATATCAAATGGGTCTGGTTTTTTTAAGACCACTTGAATAATTATTTAAAATTATTTAGTTGTTCGGATCGTTTGTGTGGGACCTGAAAGTGAGTCCCAGAAGATCGTGTTTGGCAAACCATTTGGGTTGCCCACAAAATTGCATTGTTTTGGGCTGCACAATAGCCTCCCCTTGTCCCAAAGATTAAAGGGGCTCGGGCACACCGACAAAAAGCCAACTAAGACTCACTCTAAATATGGCAAGGAGCCAACCAAGGAGGACACCTAAAATGGACTAGACAAAAACATCTAGGCTCAAGCCAACCTAACAACGCTAAAGCCCAAACACTTAGGAAAAAAACCTTACGCACCTAAAGCACCTGAACCTTTAAACCTTTTTGGTCGCCGGAGAGAGAGAGAGAGAGAGAGAGAGAGAGAGAGAGAGAGAGAGAGAGAGAGAGAGAGAGTTTGGTCACCGGAATGGGAGAGAGAGAGAGAGAGAGAGAGAGAGAGTTTGATTTCTCACATTATTTGTGTATGACATAGGGAAACACACCCATTTCTTTTCTTTCTCACTCAGCCCGTTTGGATCGCGCGATTTCAGGGAGAAGAAAAGAAATGGAGCAAGAACCAATTCTCTCGCACGCTTGGATGATCAAATAGATGGGAGAGGGTAAGAAACAGTGAGAGAGCAGAATCACCTACCTGCCCAGTTTTGTTTCTCGCCAAAAGTGGCGCGATTCTGTGGGAAAAGGAGGATGAACGGATCGTCGTCAACTTCTGGCAGCATGTTTAATTTGTGGAAATTTTATATCCAACTCAAAACCAATTGGCAATGAGTGGAGAGGTCCCAACATATATTAAATGATCACACATTCCACTTCTAAGCAATGTGGGACAATATTTCTTAATATCCCCCTTCACGTGCAGCCGTATTTGAGGTCTGTCACGTGTGGCCATTTTTTGGGTCTTATCATCGTGCAGCCTTTTTGCTGGTCTGTTATCGTGAGGTGTGGATTGTTCAGATTGAATGGGTACCAAAGATCTAGACCCTTTACATTCAGAATCTCCACAATACATAAATCGTGAAATACATTAGCAGCAAGAATAGTTATTCTAAAAGGTCTGCCGTTCTCAAACATCCCACATAGTGATGCCTGGATCCATTTCTTTTCAAGCCCTCTCCCCTTAATAAGAACTTCAAACTCGTCGTAGGAGAGGTGAGCGTTCATTACGGCCTTCCTATCTTCGACATAAAACGTTGTCCCGATGCTTTTTGGAATACAACATTATTCCTAACAAAATAAGAATAGACGGTTATGACTCCAGTTTTAGCCTTGGGAAAGAATGAAATGCCACCTTGGACATTGTTCTTACTTTTAGATCCAGACGACTTTGTATCTTGATTAACTTCATCTCCAACGCTATCTCGACCGGTCGAGTTTGTATCTTGATTGTAAAAACGGGGCCGTGGAAATCGGCCCCGTGAAACCCTAGAGATAATACGAGGGAGAAAGGTTATCAACATGGTTTGTGGTTTGCAGAGGAATAGCGAGGCAAGGGTTTTATGGATCTGGTTTGTGCAAAGATTTCTCCCTAGATCCATAAAACCCTTGCCTCGCTATTCTTCTGCAAACCGCAAACCATGTTGATAACCTTTCTCCCTCGTATTATCTCTAGGGTTTCACGGGGCCGATTTCCACGACCCCGTTTTTACAATCAAGATACAAACTTGACCAGTCGAGATAGAGCTGGAGATGAAGTTAATCAAGATACAAAGTCGTCTGGATTTGAAAGCAAGAACGATGTCCAAGGTGGCATTTCATTCCTTCCCAAGGCTAAAACTGGAGTCATAACCGTCTATTCTTATTTCGTTAATGGGAGAGGGCTTGAAAATAAATGGATCCAGGCATCACTATATGGGATGTTTGAGAACGACAGACCTTTTAGAATGACTATTCTTGCTGTTAATGTATGTCACGATTTATGTATTGTGGAGATTCCGAATGTAAAGGGTCTGGATCTTCAGTACCCATTCAATCTGAGCTTGAAGCTCCCAGCAATAGGAGGAATGTTGTATTTTATAGGAACCCCGGGCTCCAGGCTCTTCCTGAAGTCCAGCATTTTCTCTGCCGTAAAAACTTTCAAGGAAATTGAGAATGCAAAGGCGCTCCGTATTTTTTAATGTCCTAGACTGCCCCGAGCATCATTGCGACACGTTGGAGGTGGAGGGGATAGTGGCGCCCGGTATGTCCTGGTCGCCGCTCTTCAACCTCCATGGAGATGTCGTAGGGGTCATATTTGCAGGGCTCGAGGCCATCGGGAGAGATCCAGGTTCTCCCTATGCTCTGGCAATCCCTTCCTTCTTCATACAGGAGCTTCTGGATTGGAGTTCAAAGAATCCCGACAAATAGTTTGTTCACAGGGACTATCACTATGTGGATCTACCCCCTCGTTGGATCGTCGTCGAACTTGCAGCGTTGTCTTCGTTTCGTCAAGGCGAAGCTACTTCTGTGATCAAAATTGAGTTTTGAACCTTTGGTTTGGTCGCTAGAGAGAGATAGAGTGTGTGTGCGTGTTTGGTTACTGGAATGGAAGGGAGAGAGTTTGATTTCTCATAATTATTTGTGCATGACACAAAGAAATCACAATACTTTTTTTTTTTCCCACACACTCTTTCTTTTCTTTTCTTTTCTTATGTGTATAGTGAAATGGGCTGTTATTACTAGGGAGATCACACCCAAAGATTTTAGTAACCCAGTTGCTAAAATTAACTATGATTTTAGCAAATGAGTTCATCAAATGCTAAAATTATTGTCAAATCAATCATGATTTTAACACTTAGGAACTCAATTACTAAAATAATGATTAATTTTAGCAACTGTTAAAATCTTTTGAAAAACGAGATCTTATTTTCATTTCTTTTCTTTTGTCGCTTGTGTAACCAAAGGGGCTGCTATCGCCGCCGGTTGGACACAGATTAGACCAACCCTTCAATTCCTCCGTCGCCACCAAAGAGATCGCAACTTCTCACTGCTAACTCCCCCCCCCCCCCCCCCCCCCCCCCTTTCTATCTGAAATTAACGCCATATTGCTGAGCTGAGTCGTCTGATTGATCTCAAGGTAAACCCCGTTCCAAAATACTTCTGGTTAATCTCTCACAACAACTTTAATGGCGTCATGAACATTCGAATGCATTCATGTGATGAAAACTGTGAACCAAATGGCATTCGTTTAGGTGAACAAAAAACAAATTGATTGATCGGACAATGAATTGTCTTTTTTTTTCTTCGGGAAATTTATGCAGTTGATCTAAGTTTAATTTTGCGAGGGATACTGTTAGTGTTGGATAATCAGTTGTGGTGGTGGTGGAGAAAGAGAGATGGCTAGGGATAGGGATTTGTCGAGATCGCCGCCGCATAGTCGGAGGTATTCTCCGTCGCCGTCGCCGGTGGGACGTAGCAACAAATATAGCAGGAGAAGCCGAAGAGATAGAAGCCGATCTCCATATTCTTACAGCAGGTGATACCCGATTACACTTTAATTGTTTTATATTCTGACTGTTGAGATTCGCATCTGTCTCAGGAGGAATCGAATTTGATTGCCGATCTGTTGTTGCTTTTGTCATGCATGCATTGCACTCTTTCTTTTGAAAAGCTTATTCAACTTGGAATCATTCGATTAAGCTGAGAGTTTTGTTTTGCTCGGTACGACGTGCAATACACATGGTTGCTCATATACACACTCTTATAGCCACAACAACATTAGTCATGTAATCCCCGTCAACGGGTATGGCAGTATGGGCGGATGAGGATTGAAGATAGAGCTATCCTTTGACAACATGCACACATTATGGTTTCACATAGGTACTTCACTTTGGATTCAAGAAAAGTTTAACTTCATTTATTTCATGCATCCATTGGCGTTTTAACTATTATGTAACGTAGGTAGTTATATATGGCTAAGTGAATTTAAGCTAACGCGTAATTGTTATAGAATAAACAACCAAAGCCTGTACATTGATAGAGTAAATAGACATGTCAAACACATTCCATCGTCTCAGATTTAACAAAACACTTCAAGGGCAAAATGGCGTATGTATGCTACAATCTATTTTGGAAGCCTCAAATTCATCGAGTTGTGTCTTATTACTACCCACTTTATGCGACTGAAAACTTATAGTGAAGCCGTAGCTGAACATCATTTTCTCCAAGGATGATTGCAAATGAATCATGAAATAGTGTGAGAGGAGCGTGCAAAAGGATTTTGCTACTTCTTTTCTCTACTCTGTTCTTCCAGAAATGATATACATTGTAGAACATTGACAAAAATTGTCTTGGGTGGATTTTACAAACTAATGAATTAATAAGAACATTGCCAAATAAAGAAAAAATTAAAAAAATGAAGAGGAAATTGACCAGTCAGCAGTGTTCGAGAATCTTCATTTTTCTCCTTGGCTGCAACTTCTACATGTCTGGAAACTCTACCTCCATATCAATCTTCTTTTTTCTCCTTGGTTGCATCTTCTACATGTCTAAAAACTCTACCTCATCATCAACCAAAGGCTAGCCAAGAGTTGGAGTTGTCATTTGGGTTCATTGCTCCTACTTATGTATCCTAGATCACCCATGCAAGCTTCTGATCTTGGACGGAGTCATTACATTATGTTTGTTTTCCTCTCTCTTCGCATGTTCTATGGAAGAAAATAGGTATTGCAGCTATTGATAAACTAGTCCTCTCTTCATCATTTTTCTTGTGTGCATCCTACTCAAAATCAATAGGTAATAGGTGGAGAGGTAGACAAGGATAATATACTAGTTTAGGAAGTACTATACACATATTCTAGCCTTCCAGCACTCATTGCACACTCTTTGTGTTAAGTTACTAGTAGTCCCAAAAGGTTAAGCTCTTAGAAAATGGGCCGAACAAGGTATATCAAGCAATCTAACACCCTCCCACATGCAACCCTGTCTTGCATGTGGAGATGCAAATATTCATAGATATTGCAATCTAGATTGCAAAGGGGAGAAGAATAGTGCAAATGGGGAAAATGCAAATAGAGAGATTTAAACCCAAGACCTCTTGCAATGTGAGTTAACAGTAGTCCCCAAAGCTTAAACTGTTATAAAATGAGTCCAACAATGTATATCAAGCTATCAAACACTTTGCATGTGCCATTCCCATTCCAATCCATGAGCATTTTTTTGAACTTTTGGTCGATTGATGTAAAATGTAGACACAAATAGTTATCAAAATTACTGTTTTACACGTTTAAACTTTAAAGTGTGACCAGAAGGAGAAACATTTCAACTAAAGAATAAGCGTGCAATAAGGAGAGGGGTTGGAGTGATTTATCTTTTGGGCCAAGAAACTCTGAGCAAGTGCCAAAATGAAATCAACGAATGAATATTTGCATGTCTGACGCTAGAAATTACAATCTATTTTGATTTCCAAAGTGATTTTGGAGTACCTCAAAGTGAAATTGATTATATTTTCATTAAAGCTACGAAGATTAATATTTTGATATTGAAGCAAATTTATAAAACTTCGAGAACATCGGCACTCCATGACGAACTCAAAAACATTTTCGGGTAGTAGACCAACGAATATTCTCTCGTGGAAACCACAAACACCATTGTTTGCATTATGGATTAGAGCTACTATTGACATTTTCCTACTAATGCAAAGGGAAGTGGGAGCAATGTTTTAAACAAATAGTCAGTTCTGAATTAGTTTTGTTTGCATAGTGCGTGAAATGCCATTGTTGTGGGTTCTCTATAAAGAAAGAAAGGAGGTCGGTCTGATTTAATGGTAAACATGGTTCTATATGTGATATACAGGTGCAGTTCAGCTATACCAAGTTGTTATATTTTGGTGATAAAGAATAGAGAGAAGAAAATGTCACAATTCACGTATGCTATTCCCATTTTGGCGAAATGATTCTCAATTTGATTTGCGTTTCAAAAATGCTGATTGTATTACCTTTAAACCAGGACGTGGAATAATTGCACATAATCTTCACGCATTAAATTTATCCATCTAGCGATTAATTTTGCCGAGTTTCAAAAAATCTTAGTTGTAACGTCAACAGTTAATGACCACAAAGCCGAAGAATCTTTTTAGGTAATGATAGCTAATGAGTTAATTATCAAGAGGACATTTCATTACATATGGATGGTTTTCATATTAACTATGGCTTGACCATTTGCATTTATATTGAAATGGGAATCCCACTCACCCCTTTTGTAGATGCCACTGAATAAATGAAAGATTTGGTAAATCGACGGGGCTAGCCAAACAACACCTCCTTTCCTTTCCTCTCAACAGTATAAAAGAGAGCGCAAGCTCAATCTGTCGAGAAACATCTTTAACTTTCTCTCTTAACCCTGCTCCCTTCCACCATGTGCAGCCAAGCTGCTAGGGTCTGCATCATCTGCAGCCCTACAACAATCTCTTGTTCTCATTAATGTTGTAAACCTAGGCCTCCCTCCTCTTCATCTAATTCCTGTCCCCGAGGCCTTCCTTAGGGTTTTGTGGTAGTTTTGGAAGCGGCGAGGAGCACCGATTGGAGGAGGTGCGGCTTCCACATTGTGGAGGATTTGGAATGTTGCAAGGTCCACTTGGATGGTAATTTCTTCCCTCTGATGGAGTGGCAGAGGCAATGTGCGCAAATGAGACAGAAACTTACGGCAACTTTCAACTTCGAAGTGACCCGTCTGCGTAGTGTGATTTCGGTGGCATTCGTGGTATAACAATCATGCGAGGTCAAGCACTAATCAACTTGGCCTTCCATTGTCATTGTTACTTCTCATTCGAGATTCGTTCGGTAGGCGATGGGTCACACTATTGAGGTCACTACAAAATTGATTGCTGTTGCGGGTTTCTAAACATTGGTGAGGACGCTAAGTCCTAAAGGCTTTCTTTTGTGCCATTGCCACGCAGCTTCCATCCGGCCAAATTCTTCACAATATGGTGGCCGCTTCTAGTGGGCTCACGGCTATCAGTATTATCATAAACTCTATCCCCGAGGAAGACTAGGAGGCAGGGAAGGAGGAGAGAGCTAAGGAGAAGAGTGCAGAGTAGGTTTGAGCCAGTGCAGAGAGAGGCGATGATAGACTAGGCAAAGAGGCCGGAGTGAAGATTTCAGGGACGTTATGAGGACAGAACTTTCCACTTTTGCTAGCTTGTCTAGATGGATTTGGAAAAGAAAATGTTCCTTGTTTTATAAATTGTGTTCTAGTTGTAAGTGGATTTCCTAAGGCATAGTATAACCATGTACTCTTTTTAATTCTGCGAGGAAACATTCTCGTGAAATGAAATTGGAACTGCATTGAGGTTATATACTGATGCAATAGTAATCAAGGTGCGATGTATAGGAAATCAAGAATAATGATTCCTTTTTAAGTTCTCTCAAGTGAATCTGTTAAGAAGTATTGATCCTTTTCCTTTTCAACCATTCAAACTAGCACCAAAAAGTATATGGGAAATGCCCTTACAATCCACGGTTACCATTCAAAGCTAGAAACACATTAAACTTTCTCTTTAACCAAACAAATCTTTTGCTCCATACATTCTAGAAACACATAAAACTTTTACTGCAAATTTCATTTACATCTATGTTGCTTCCCTTCCTCTACATTTTCACCAAAAGTAGCAGCTGCTCCGTTGTTCTACACTTCTACTTCACACCAACAGCTCCTTAGACCACATATAGTCATTGGGCAATAAAAAGTTCGCAGTCCAAGTTGTTTGTCTACTTTGATTTCCTCGCAAATAGAAAGAGACTGTTGAATAAGCAGCTTGTTGAGACGGGCTTGATGCTTATGTTGTCCAACTCTTCTAGCCCCAAGTATAGGTTAATGAGAGTAAGGATCGTCAATAGATTATAGAAACCTTCTTTTGTGTGTAAACTAGATCATAGCCCTCATGGTAAGTAAGTAAGGAGGCATGCTTTTTGGATGGGGATTTGATACGGGAAGAGCTCTTTTTTGTGGTACCATGAGGGCGAATAGGGTCGGGATTGGGGGGATCAAGATTCTGAGGTGACGAGCATAAACGGAGAATTTTAGAACGAGTAGGTATGGGATGATCATCAACAGACTTTCGTTTAAGAGAAAGGGATTTGAAAACAGTCGATAAGGGAATATCCAGGGATTTTGGGGAAGAAGGTTTAATTTGGTTGAGAGGGAGGGTATTATGGACGGGGCTAATTGGGGTGATTGTGATTTTCAGGAGAGAAATGGGTTGGGATAGGATTTAGTTGTTGGGCTTGTGATTTTGTGGCTTGATCTCCAATTGGGCTGGAGGCTGGGCTCACAGGAGAAGCTGAGAGCAATTGTGATTTATGGGCTTGGGTCAAGCAAACAGGATGATTGGGCTGGATTGAGAGAGGGGGTAGTGTGTTGATCTGGGTAGCTTTGTTGCTCGATTTTTTTTTTTTTTTTGCGGTTTCATGTGACACAAGTGTGAGCACTCAGTTCAAATGTTTGAGGCAACTGTACATGTTTACGTACTTACTGTACTGGATCATGGTCGGCATGGTGCTGTGATTAGGATCCTAAAATTTTAGTTGCTGCTCAGTAACTTTTGTGTTTACACAGGCAAAGAAGTCGTTCAATTTCCCCTCGATTCCGCAGAAGTCCATCTCCAACTCCAAGATGGCGCAAGACTCGCTCTCCAACACCAAGGCGTTATAGGAGACACGGAAGTATTAGTACTTCATTATCTCCTATAACTAAATCCTGCAGTCCAAGTACTGGTTCAAAAGAGCGTAAAAATGCTGGTGAAAAAGTGAGAAAAGAAGAAGAAGAAGAAAAAGAGAAGAAAAGGTAGATTAGTCACCTTGTCTCCTTAGTGATCCGCTATGTTTATAAACATTTGTTTTCCTTTTCAATGTCTTTTGACTACAATTTTTTTGTCCGTATGGCACTGTTCTTTCCAATTTGAAAGTAAAGGTGTCATAGTTATGCTGCTTTTCTTGCGAGGTGCAGAGAAACTAAAACCTCAAATTAATTTTGGATAATGCAGAAGTTGTAGAAACCTTTATTTCCCTAGTATGCTTCTTTTTTTCCCCACTATACATCCTTTTTCCTCAGTATACTGCTTTGTTTCCCCAGTGTACTTCTGCTCATTTGGTAATGTCTAACATTATATTGTTGCAACTTCAGTTTGTCTTCTTTCCTTTATAAGTTTATAATGTTTATATAGGTTTTGGGTTGTATGTTTCCTTGTTTATTTGTGTGATCTTAATTGTTACTACTTTTATTGGTTCTTCATGAAGTTTCAGTAGAGAAGCTATCATTGGTTATTGATTTGTGTTGTTTGTTCCTGCTTTTATTCAATCCTTAGGATTTGACTCTCTCTATTGCCCTTGCCCTTTTCTCATGTCTTGATTCCTAATTCTTCCTACGGATTCAGAACCTTAGTTATCGATCTTCTATAATTGAGGCAGAACTGCTTCACCATCTAACTTTTCCTACAACAACTAAGATATGCTGAACCTTAATAGTTCTTGGGTTCATTAGGAGTTCCTTTTTCGGAATCTAAGCAGGGACTAGTGTCAGTTCAGCATCTCATTTGTCCTTTTGTGACCATTTCGGTTGTCCATATCTTCTCATGGGAGCTATGAACATGACCTGTCTTATATGTCGAGGACCTTACTTGCCATTCTCTAACATGAAAAGCAAAGATGGAAAAAGGAAAGATTGGATTAGTTGGCCTCTGGGATTGGGTGAATTCTTTGGTTTGGGTGTGGGTTCAACAAATTTGATTTCTTGGTTAAAAGTGGGGGAAAGGTCTTGACATCACCATTCTACCCAAAATTGGACAAATTGGTTTTTGTGGTGCTAGATTTTGCCCTTCCTACCCCATCTAGACTTTCATCCCTCCTACCAAACAAGGGTACATGCTTCTTTTCTTTCCGTCTTCTTTTTGTTAAACCAACATAAATGTTTCCTGTAAGTCGTTTTGCAATCAGTGGAGTCACTTGTTTTTTCTCTTTCCTTTCAGACACCTAAAGTTAATCAGATTAACAATATAGGGGTGTATATCTAAAAACCATTAAGGATTTTGCTTCGATATACTGCTGTAGTGCTATATTATTACGAGGATTGAAGTACTGTGATGACTAGCTTTAAAACTGCCACAGGTTACTTGACATTTTTCTCCACAGGCTTATTTGAAGGAAGATACTGCTATAGTTCAACTTCTTATATTTGATGATCACTTGGATAGTTGGATGCTTCTTTTATCTACTGTTCGCCAGTTTTGAAACTCGTTTGTTTGGATCAGGAATCAGTTAGAGGTATGCTTTAAAAGTGTCATCATGGAGGTTAGTTTGTAATTCATTATATAATGCTTAACAAGGAAGAAAGGAAAGGGAATGATATGTCAATTTTCTTTTCAGTTTTACTATTAACTGGCTTCAATGGCATTTGTAGTTTGTTATTTTGGGGAAAGAAGCTTTGAAGGCAGGGTTCCCCCGACTGACTTGGCCTGGCCTCACTCATTTCCTGAATTGAAGAGAACTTTATTTTCCTCCCGCTGGTGGTCGCTATTTCCTCCTGAACTGTTATAATGTTCCACAGGCGTCAACAGGAGGCCGAAATGAAACTGATAGAAGAAGAAACTGCAAAAAGAGTGGTAGAAGCTATACGGAAGAAAGTTGAAGAGAGCTTAGACTCTGACCAGATTAAGCTGGAAGTACAGAGGCGATTGGGAGAAGGTCAAAAGAAACTTCTTGATGAGGTTGCAGCTCAACTTGAAAAAGAGAAGGAAGCTGCTCTTATTGAGGCAAGACAAAAAGAGGCAAGTATTTTAAAAGTTCCCTGGTGCCCTTTAAATAATACGTTCTTTAAAAGTAAACACAAGTGCCTGTCATTGTGACAAATCCACAGTGACACTCTTTATGTGTTCCAGTTAATGGTTTTCCATTTCAGTTCTTTCTGGGATGTCGGCTGCTTGGCAGTTATTTACCAAGCCCTTGATTGGATCTTGACAAGCTTGGATTGCCTTCTGGAGGGAAGAGGCAATTGTTCTACATTAGTGTCATAACTTCCTCTAATTGATAAAAACACGGGTTTGCTTAAACAATGGCAAGGTAATGGTCAGAGATCAGATTCATGCAAAATAATGGGTGAAAATTCCATATTCTTGTGCCCATGCTTTGAGAATTGCATGTCATTATGGTCTGCTTCCTGCACAGTACTTTTGTTTGAACATGAACTCTTCTTTTGCACTCAGCCCCACCCTAGCTGCTCAGACGTTAACCTTATCTGGTCAAAAAGAAAAGAAAAGGGGCTGGCCTACGTCAGGGTTTGAACCATGTATTTTGTATCGGAGGAGCCATGACAAATGTTACTTCGACACAAGTGTTTCACAATGTAAATAAAATCATTACAACGGAGGCAATTAAATAACCAAGTAAAATAGTCGGGGACCCTCTCTTGTACTTTGTAGGAGAACTTGAGGCCAGTAGAAGAATTTTTTGAAACCTAGGACGCCCTTCTAAACTTATTTGCGGAACATATGGATAGTAGAATAATTTCTAAAACCGCAGGGGGGGACCATGGCCATGTAGGACCTAATATTAGGTCCGTCCCTGCCCTAGTGGATTAGTTCCCCTTTGGCAAGTATAATGGCCAGATTCTAGTCTCCGATCTGTGAGCTTCAGTTTCCCTTTCCCTCGTACAGATGTACGAAAAAAATGTGAGGAAGATTTTGTGGGTTTGTGCAGGAACAAGCTCGAAAGCAGAAAGAAGAGCTGGACAGGATGCTTGAAGAGAACAGGAGGAAGGTGGAAGAAGCTCAGAGAAGGGAAGCTTTAGAGCAACAGCGGAGGGAGGAGGAACGTTACCGTGAACTGGAAGAGCTTCAAAGACAAAAAGAAGAGGCCATGCGAAGGAAGAAGCATCAAGAGGAGGAAGAACGCGCAAACCAGCTCAAGTTGCTGGGCAAGAACAAAACCAGGCCAAAAGTGTCATTTGCAATTGGCTTTAAATGATCAATGAACATTGATTTCTTTACATATGATTAATGAACGGCGATGTATACGTACTTCCTGTTTCTTTCTTTCTTGTCTCTTGATTTTCTAAGCCCGGATCAATTTTCTTATGCTTTATGCGAAAATTAGCTACTACTTGACTTCGGCTTGTAATTAACTTGCATAAAGCTCGTATGAGATCAACTTGAGTAATACAGAAGCCCAGTTTGCACATATCTGCCGAGATTAGCATAGTGAATATTCAACTCCAGCTTAAGCAACTTACTCCCTCCATCCCAAATATTGGTCCATTGTTTTTTTTTGGTAAAATTCTTGTCTATTTTGAATAGTCATTGAGGAAAAAATTATGGTATTTTCTTTTTTGCCGGTCATTTCTATATCCAAATGCAAACACAAAAGTGGGGAAAATGAATTCGAGTTTAAAAGGTAATTGTTGTGTTTTCAAAATTAGGGTGATTTTGGAAGTTCATTTATTTGGAAGAGTAATAGTTCTTTTAGAAAGTTGATTCTCAAAAAAGAAAAAACATTTTGGGACAGAGAGTATTATTCATCTTGGCTTTTTACAACATTGAGGATGGGGCTAATTGGGGCAAAGTACTGGTGCTCATACACCGGGCTAGTCCGGCTTAGGGAATTTTTCCAAACTCATCCCATTTAGTAAACGGGCATAAAATCTCAACCCAGTCCAGGCCAATGGGCCTAAATTTTTATCCCGAATCCTAAAAAAACAGACTAGGATGGGCGGGATTTCGGGCGAGTGTGCACCCTTAGGCCAAAGGGTACCTTAGTTGACAATGTCAACCGCTCTCCTGCTCAAACTATGACCTACCATGGCTTTCCCAATCTAGGGTCCAGCAGGTTGGGCTGGCCCAGCCATGCTACATATTGGGCTTGAACTTGAAAAATGAGATGGCACTCGTCTGCCTTGAGAACCAGAACCAGAACCGAAACCGAAACCTAAGCCCAATCCTTAAATTGTGAAAAATCGGGTAATCTTGGGCCACTTTTCACAATTTTCAAGCACTTGCTCCTTCTAGGTTAAATAAACATTATTGAACGAAGTTTTCACATATTTTTGAAGCCCATCAAAAGCTAAGGGACAACCTTGTCACTGGCATTGTCCTTCAAAAGAATCAAACAAAAAGAAGCTTTTAAACGGGAAGCCTCCTAAATTTCTTAAAAGTTGAAACCATAGTTGTAAAGGTGTGGCAAGTGCTGCAGGTAAATCCCATTTGTTTTTTATGGTGCTAATGGTGGATGATTTGGTGTGTAAAGGGAATTGACTACAACACAACCCTTTTCCATTTAAGGAACGTTTATATATATTTTTTGTACCATACACGCGTATCGCATTACGGCAGACACGAAATGGAAGTACTCTTTTTTTGACGCATCTGTGTTTGAAACTATACAGGAATTTCACGGACTTTGGTTTCCTATAGTACATGGGTGAATCACAAGGTTGAAGAGCAGTATCCGAGCCGTTCATCTCTTTTTTTTATCAATGATTCGGATTTCGTCTCGACAAAGCCGTCTATTATCAAGATAAACTCCGGATCATTGATTGCGAGATGGACAGCTCGAATATCGCACTATAATCTTGTAGTGCACCTCATGCACTACAAGGCTCCCGGTTTCGAATTTCACACTATAAAGACTAGTCCAATATACAACAAACAGATCTCGATATACTCGGTAACTATATTTGGATCTGGGAGTTTTCAAAGTGTCCGTACCATTTTTGGCTTAATTAAGCCAAGATTAGTACTGTGGCTTTATGTTATCAAAACAAAACACATGGGTGATTAATGTATCTAATCAAGAAAGATACTAGTCCTCAAAGGAAAACGTTGAAAAATGTTGGATAAAAAAAACGCCTGACCCTACATCTACTGCGATCCCAAACTCCGAGATTGAGGCCCCCACCCAACCTCCTCTCTCTGTCTCTTGCTCCAGTGTCAGGGTATCCGAAGCAGCTTATGCAGAACTCGATTAATTTCATCCACTATCCGTTTAAAGGTAAGTCATTAACTTTGAAACTAGAATATTCACAATAAATTACTTTTTCAGTGAACTGACCTCTTGTGTGAAGAGCAAACCTAACCAACCAGACTAAGGACTTGTTTGCTCGACTCCTTTTCTCATTCTCAACTTATCATTTTTAAGCTTTTGGTGTTTGGTTACCCAAACCCAAAACACACTAAGCTAAAACTCATTCTAAAAATTTGACATTAGAGAAGGAAAGCCAAAAGTAGGTTGGGAAAACTTTTTGACTTCTCATTTTTTACTTTTTCCATTTTGATTACAAAAAGACCTACAAAATGTATTAAACACATATGTCTCAAACACTACTCTTGTTGCAAAATACATTCTGCACGTTTCTCTTAAACACTTCTACCAGATTCAAAATACATTTTAACTATAATTTAAAAAACCAAAAAATTTAAAATAAAAAGTTGAAAAATGAGGCTTCCAAACATCCCACCCATATATCCCCTAACCTTGAGTCTTCTCACTCCGTCTTTCTCTTAACTTATATAAAATCATTCACCATCCGTTCAAAGGCATGTCATTCACATCGGAACCAGAATATTCATAATAAATTAATTTTTTTACCGGCTAACCTATTGCGTGAGGAGCAAATTTTCCAACCCGACTAAAAATTGGTTTGGCTAAATTTAAAAAACTGTTTTTTTGGTTTTTTGGTTTTGTCTTTATTCAAAAAAAATTTGCATTTGTTAGTTTTGCGTCATGATTTTGTGGTTTTTGAATTTATCTAGTTGAGACGAATCCAAAGAGTATAAAATTATGGTCAAAAGTAATAGTTTTTTGAATAAAGCCGAAAATAAACCAAAATAAATCAGTTTTTTGGATTATTTTTCTTCTTAATTCACAAAACTTTAAGTTTGACCAATAATTTTATACTTTTTAGATTCCTCTCGTCACAAACCAAGAAATCACAAAAAATCGACCGAAAACTAACAAATACAATTTTTTTTTGAATAAGGACAAAACAAAAAAAAACAAAAAAATCAGATTTTTTAAATTAGCCAAACAACGCCTAACGTTGCTTCTCATTCTGTCTCTCTCAAGTTATAAAATCATTCAGTCATAATGCCCTTATAATAGTGGACCCCACGACCAGTCAACTGGTCACATCGTCCCACGTAAAAGGTGAGAGACCCCCACCTGTGACAAAAAAGGGACCCACAAACGTGGTCTTGTCCCCTCAATCAAAGGGCCCCACCTCCCCTCTACCCCATACCAGCAGCATTTACTTCGAGCACGTGGTTACAGTCCATTGCCAGCGTACCATCTGTCCCAGATCGTCGATCTCAGCCGTCCCTTTCGGGGGGTTTTTCACCCCACTGTTCAGCTTTCAGAGAAAGGACATGGAGCCAGCCTCTTTAGCCCATGCAATTGGACTCGATAGTACGATTTGGCTATTTGTGGGCTCTCTTTGAACCCGTTTTTGATCATCCAATCCATTCACTTCTTAAAATCTCACTTGAGACGTTAAGCACGTAAAAAATCAGATTGATTAGCTTTGTTTGATATGAATTTGAGGTATTAGAGCACCTCCAGCCTTCAACCAAACTCAGAACTAAATTTTCACTTAAATTTCAGTCAAAAGCTTGATTTGAGGAGAGCCACTCCAGTCATCATCAGCCCTTTTTTACTCAAATTTGGCTTTAAAAATAAAAAATAAAAAACAATTTCTCTCACCTTCCCCTCTCTCAAAACCACCGAAGACCACCCCCACCACCCATAACCATCGTCGTCTGCCACCGCCACCTCCACTGTCGTCTCCACAGCCGTCTTCTGACCCACCACCACTGTCGTCTCCACAGCCACCACCACATAGCACCACCGTCGACCCACCACTGTGTAGATCTGACCCACCACACAACACCACCGTCAACCCACCACCATCATCGTCCAACACTACTGTAGATCTGAGAAGTGTAGATCTGACCCACAGAACCACCGTCGACTGCTAAGCACCACCGCCGTCCAGCACCACCGTCGACCGCCAGTAAGCACCACCGTTGATCGCCCAAAACTAGCTGTTGCTATTTTGGTTCAAGAAATAGGTCTCCCCAGATTTGGGAAAAAATCTGAGTAAAGCTTGATTTGGTATGATTTTGGTTCAAAGAGTGGGGTGAGATTTACTCAAATTTTGGAAGAATTTACTCAGATTTCAAATTTGGTTCAAAAAAGGGGTTAAGGGCTGAAGGTGCTGTTAGCCTGAAAAAAAGAGATTGTAATATTGTATAAGAACCGTTTGATCCATTTATATCATAATAAAATGTGTTACATAATTATATTGACTTGGTTTTTGTGGCATGGTAAATGTTCAAAATGAGCTCTCGTAAATGACCATATAATATCATCAAAATAGCTTGAAAAGAGCCCACAAATGGCAAAACTAGATTATTCAGTCCTAAAAAGAGGAATCTATGAAAGACACTAGGACCTGTTGTATCCCAAGTCAGAGCAGTCTACTGTGCTCTAAACATGAGTCTTGTTCCGAGCTTGAAAATATATATAATCTGATTCGTTTACTTGTAGAGCTCGACTTACAAAATAGCTCAAAAAATTTCAACCAATCAAACATCATTATCTTGTAGAGCAAACTAATTTTTTTTTTTAATACTAAAATTAGATTTGAGCAAACTAGTTAGTGGAACACCCCCTAATATAATGAAGGAAAAACTAATTTGTTTATTGAGTTTTCAATTATCGATTGACTATATTTTTTGAAAGACTGTTGTAAAACTTGAAGTTTATAAAGTGACCGGCTCAAATCGCACTTTAAACCTCGGGACGAGTCCTCAATGTCCATGTCCTTCAAGGAAAACCCAAATTTGACTTGTGGTAGAAACTCTTTGCTCTGGGTTAAAAAGGTCATTTTGAGAGTGTCCTATCTATTTCCACGCGCCGCTTAACAGAAGGGGTTAAACAAAACTTGTTTTACGTGATAAGGGAGAGCGCGTGGGAAAGTAGAAAATAGTGGAGGGATTGAAGTGTCGACGTCGGCGATTAATTCGCGTTGTTTTCCCTCGTTTTTCGGGTTGTTTTTTTTCCGGTTCCTCCGCTGTCGCCGACAGCAACTATGCCCAACTACTGTTCTTTTTTTTTTTTTTTACCGGTTTACCGGCCGAGCTCATTGCTATTGTTGGCAATTGTCTTCAATTAGGGCGGAAATGGGGGAGAACGTAATATTTTGATAGTTTTTTACGAAAAGATATCTTATAATTTTTAGATAAAAAAAATGCATGTAATTTTTTTTGAGTTTCTTCACACTAAATTAAAGATCTCGATTAGTTCTTTAATTTTGGGAGAAAAAAGTCAAAAAATTGTGAATGGCAGTAACAAAAATTGCTCGTTTTCTCGTAGGGAATTATCGAAATTGAACGGAGAAAGTATTAAAGTGCAATTTTCCTCTACAAAAAATAATGGGTACCGGCATTCTAAGCCATGCACAAATAGATGCGTGTGGTTCACTCCGAAGTCACACATAAATGATTCGAGTTGGTCATCGTGATCAATTTAAAAAATACCTTTTGAATAGCTCGAAAAAATGAGCTCAATTAGATAACTATAAACGTGAGATCTAATTGTCTAACTCTTCCTTTAGAGTTCGACAACTTGAATTATTACTTTAGAATTAACGTATGAATGTCCCGAAATCAATTTTGATAAGATTTCAAAATATATCTATCTTGAAAGAAATACTGTACACTGGATTTAAACTAAAAAATGTAATGGGATCAATACATGATTTTTGACAAGGTTGAATGTTTCAAGGAGAGTTCTTGAAAACAAACGTACCGGTCTTGATAATTGAAGTGATTTTTGACCCGATCAATGTTTTCATTGAGTCCTAAAAACGGTTTCAATCATTTATGTGACAACGTCGTAGTGAATCAATGGTTCAAGAGCAGAGAACACACACCTTTAATTTGATGATCATCATCTTCCACAAAAGGGAACAATGAACCTGGGATGCCTAGCTCACAGTCACCTCCTCTCCGCAGTTCCGATTACAGGAACAAGTAGCTAGGTTGTAGGTGAGGCACCCCTTGAAACTTTTGAAATGCATGACAAGATAGACTTCTCTTGGCTTGCCATGATAGTTTGAATTAAAAGTGGGCCCGGGTATTAAATAGTATTAATTTTAGGGCTGTCTAAAAAAAATTAGTAAACCGTGAACTCAGTCTGAACCGAACCGATCTGTACTTTTGGATTGGATTCATGGATTAATGGTCTAAATGTGAATTAAAAATCTGGAAAACCGTGAGATATGATTCAGTCTACTAATTTTCATTATGAAACTGAGGATTAACCGAACCGGACCGTGAGATCTATAAAAAATTCATCAACTATAAATATATGTGGAATATTGGTAAATAATTATTAATTGTACCTATTGTTATAAATTACTCCCTCCGTCCTCATTTATTTGTCCCTTTTGAGAGTTCGTGCCACTTTTCAATTGATTATATTTCGTAATATACATTGTTTTACATGATTTCGAAAACATTGTTTTATAGAATTAATTGAGATCTATCAAACAAGATCCATATTGAATATAAAATTCATTACCGATTAAAAGTTATAGCTTGTTTTTTATCCGGTTAGAATTGGACGAGGGACCAAAATTTGAGGACGGAGGGAGTATTTTAGCTATTTTACCTTATGATATGGAATTTGGTTGCTTGAATCTGGAAGCGGATATGTGATGGTAATACGGATATGTAATGGTAATACATTGTTGGTTGCTGTTTTACTATTTGTTTAGGCTTTGTTTGCTGTATATATTTTTTTGGGGCTTTTCGTGATCATTACATTTAGTGTTTATAGAATGTAATCCGTGGATAAAATCGGGACCAAACCGTGACTCACAGATTGTGGAATCATTTCCACCGTTCATTAAAGAGGACCAAACTAAAATTAGGACAAAACATGGTTCATTATGTGGTGTAACAAGGCCATACTTAGGGGTTTCCACGGATCGGTTCTAGCCGGATCGGTTTGGCTCTCGATCCGATCCGCTCGTGACGGATTTTTGTTTTTAAGATCCGCAACCGTTCGTAGGTGACATACGGATGGGTCGGTTTGGTTGCGGATTGAGCGGATTTGGCAGATCAAAGAAGGATTATTAGGCGGATTGGGTGGATCAAACCCGAATCGAACCGAACTGAACTGAACCGCATCCGTCAAAATAAAAATACTACGATCCGTATCCATCCGTAACGTACCTCGGGTGAGCAAACGGACGGATTGGTTTGGGTGATTTGGGCGGATTGAACGGATTGATCGTCCTAGCCATACTGGAGTAACAGATATCTGAAATATTCTATCTGTATATGCTTTTTTAACACAAAAACTAATTGAAATGGATGTTTTTTATTTGATCTTGTTCTTGTCAAAGTTTATAATAAAAAAAGAAATTCAAGTACCTGGATCCCCATAGCCCAAGGTGAAGGTAGTTGGAATTTTTTTGTTGTTTTGTATGTATGTAGAGTGCAGTGTTTGGACTGTCCAGCCAAGCAGCTGGCTGGTGTTTATCAGGTGGCAGGTTGGGTGGTTGACCTGCAATAACAAGTTTGTGTGGTACACCACTCAAGGAATTTTTATTTACTTCTTTTTGCTTTATTTGATTTTATCCCCCAACAACGCATGATAAAACCTTGTTTTGTATCCTTTGAAAGCTTATGATGAAAAAAAATTCGGTTAATTCGAATTGAAGCACATCCAAAAGTGTTCTTTCTTTATTTCTCTCTCTCTGTTTTTATTTATTTAAATAAAAAATTCTAAAATCAACCCAGTTGACTGTCGTTAAAATTTAAAAAGTGTATTGCAATGTATGAAAAAAAATTGCATAAAAGAGTGTGAAAATATATTAAAAAGTGTAAAAAAAAAAAACACGATAATGTGTATTTTTTTGTTTTCTTAGGGGGTGTTCTAGTAAGGGTGTTTTAAAATAAACTGGGTTTTCAAGGTTTTTTAATGTGATGTATTGTGAGAGAAGACCTGTCTCAATTTTTTTTAAAAAACTATTTTTTGTTAGTGAAACACCCCTTATTCACTTATTGTCAGTTTAATGAGCTGATAATAGAAGGAATTCATTTAAATAAGTGACCATAGCTAATTTAACCAGTAATTGTACCTTACTTTATAGTTACACCTAGGCTAGCTCTTTGACCTACGCGACATTCATAAAAGTCTTTGAATGACTATTGTGAAGTGAATATGTCCTTAATAATGTATGCAAAAGGAGCTTACTCACTTTTTCGAATTCACCACCCAACAATATGAAGTTCCACATCATATTTTGACAATTTAAGTAGTTCATTTTATAGTTCTACTTGTCTAAGTCATTCATGCAAAAAGAATCAGATTGGTCGAATATTTATAAGTATTTGATTTAAATCAGATTGATCGGTCATGCCAAAACTCATGTTGATTGGATTAATATGATTTTGCAATGCATTTAACACGAGTATTTTTGAGAAGTTTTCCAGTGCTGAGCGGGAACTACCTAGCACTAAACGTGGTACTTTACAGCCAATTAAAACAAGCATTTCGCGTGGGGACCTCCGTTCGGATATCGCGTGGCGTGTGCCACATGAGTCGCATGGCCCCGGTTCAGTACTGTGTGATGTGTTTGGTTAGTCTTTCAGGGTACGTACCACATCCGAGTGACAAGGTGGTACTCGCTCGGCACCTAACAATTTTTCCTTTACGACAAGACTGTCAAATCTCATTTCAGGACTCCAAGGACCTTGATAAAAATGAATCAGATCCTCCCACGTGGTTTCATTTTGATGATCCGGGTCGTTCATACACTTAACATGCTTCTCAACTAGCTGATCCCTTCCATTTGTTTTTCTAGAAGATTGGACATCACGCGCAATAGAAGTATGTGGGCATAAATTCCTAAAAACCAAACAAATTCTATTCACTCCTCGCAGCTCCCCTCTATAAAAGCATACGCAGCCTAGGGTTTGGTTTCATGCTTGCCCTCTCTCTCTCTCTCTGGTGGGCTAGGGTTTCCGAGGGAGAAGATGATTACCTCTCTCTCTTTCTCTCTCTCTCTCTCTATCTATCTCACTGTGTGTATTTTGGCATGAAATATTTGAAGGGTTGGGGCTTGTGGGGGATGTTGGCTGGCTCGATGCAATCACAACATGATGATTATGATCATGATTATGATTATGATTGTCTGTACAGTGAAGGAATCGGACCAGGCTTCATTCCTCTCAAACCCACTCCCCCCATCATATTGCCTCTTCTTTTTTTGGAGAGAGAAAATTGAAAGATCTAAAGATTAATCTAGAGAGAGAGATGATTTGTTTTGTGTTTGTTTTGGTAGGTGGACGTTGGATTATTAATGAGTTCTATTTTTTTAGTTTTTTTTGTTCGGCAAAAAGATTTTTTTTTGTACAGATTAGTGGTTTTTTTGTTTTTTTTTCTTTATAGTAATTGCCAAAGAAAATATTGAGACTTTACCCTTATTAGAGGCCGAGACACACGCGATGCGTGTGCAAACCAGCCCTTCCTTTCTTTCTCTCTCAAGGTGAGGATAGATTCAACTCCATGGAAATGGTAATTCATTTCTCTCTCTCTCTCTCTAAATATATTGTGTGTATATATATCACTGTGATGGTTGTTTAATTTTCTTGCCGTTGGTGTAATTGTTTGCAGTACATTATTTTGTGGTTGATTTGGATGGAATCTTCGCCAACAGCTTTGCAGGATTGGTACCCAATGTGTTTTAGTAATTGACTTGATGCCATTGACTTTGTGAAAAGCTACAAATTTCCATGTTGACCTTTTTGATTATTTGTCTGTTTCCATTCCAATATATATTAAAAACAAATTCCAAAACAGATCGAACTCTTCAAGGTTCTCCTCCTGCATTATAAGATTCATACTGAGAGGTGACTGTTCAATTGAAGGATTTGTATTCAACTCTCACTAACAATGTCTTATATTCAGAGACTTAGAGACGGAGTCAGAATTTTTGAGTTGAAGGATGGCCTATACCGGCAAAGCTGCACTATGACTGTATAATAAAATTTAAAGATGAAAGTGTCCGGTTCATGTTGTATCAATGTACCATCAATTTCATTTTCGATCCATTGAACTGTCAACTGGGGATTGTTCCAGGTTTTAATCAGTGATCATACAAAAAAATAGAAAACAAAAAAAATCAGGCATTGCATTGTATACCTAATTACCAGGCTTTGAATGGTAAATCGGTGATTTATTTGTGTCCATACATTATTATTATTTCTCTCTGAATTATTATCATCACACTTGCACAGTAGTCTCTCAGGATATCAGCCAATGATTATTTTCACCCATGGTATAGTTGTTTGCAAGTGTATATAGTACGAGTAGTAAGTTAATGGTGGTGAGCGTATCGGTTGGTTTTCGTTACGTATTACTAGTTTGTTTCCGATTCAAGAACTTCTTTAACGCCATTACGGGTGATTAAGGCGCTTAATTTTTTGGTCAAAAATGAATTTCAAAAATTTACTCCCGTTACGCATCCCGAAACCGTTATTTAAAAGCTTTTAGTAGCTAGTTACCTAAGTGGGTGAGATTTCCGCAAGGTTTTCCTCAGTTGTTTTTTACCTCTTTTAGGAGTTAATTAATGAGTCGGGTATGTAATCATCAGTTAAAAGCGGCACAGAACAAGATGAAGTTTACTGTCAAACCCAAATCCAATGAACTTTTTAAAACTCTGTGTTTTGTGTTCAGTAATCTAGCATAGGATATTGTATTATTTGGGTTTTTGTCAACACAACATCCCTACTTTATTCTAGCCTGTTTTTCATTTTCCTTCCACCTTTAACCTCCCTAGTTTTAGTCAAAAGTAAGTGTACATGCACGTAGTTCTGCTAAATACTCCCTCCGTCCCAATTTAATTGTTCCTTACAGTTATGCGTGCCTTTTTAAAACTCTTATAGTTTTCATTCTATAATGTATTTTTTATGCAATATGGATCTTATTTGATACATCTCAATTAGTTCTCTTATACAAAAATTTTAAGAACTTTGAAAACATTACAAATAAAAAGATATAGGTGTTTGAAAATGACATGGATATTCGTATGGAGCATTTAAAATGGGACAGAGGGAGTAATATTTTTGTGATATGTGACGGAAATGACTTATAAAAAAAAAAATACCACTGTGAAAACTCAGCCTGACCAGCCATCGTAGTTTATTATATTTTAACCCCACCTTATTTCCTCTCTCACTCATACACTCGCACATATTAGCACATTTAAGGTGTGTTTCCACTAAAAATACTGTCTTTCCTTTCAGTTTTAGTCAAAAGTGAGTATAGTTCTGCTAAATAGAGTGTCTTCTCGAATTGGGGAATGGTGTTGTCCCTAGAGGGACGGCATCCATGTCGTTCCCAATCTGGGCTGTTCGTTCTCGGCAATGGACGACTCGGATTTGTTTGGTAGCGGACGGTTCAGATGTGTTTGGACAAGATGTGATCTGAGCCGTCCATCGCCAAACACGGACGGCCCAGATCGGACAACATGCATGCTGTCCCCAAAGGGACAACATGCACCTCGGATCCTGTCTTCTCACTTTGTGTACTATTGCCAAAGTT
Source organism: Vaccinium darrowii (assembly GCA_020921065.1). Lineage (NCBI taxonomy): Eukaryota > Viridiplantae > Streptophyta > Magnoliopsida > Ericales > Ericaceae > Vaccinium > Vaccinium darrowii. Next base: position 48,571,205 of record CM037152.1, on the reverse strand, counting down.
TAGACTTGTTTTCAACATTTCTCTTCTCAAACACTCATTAACGGGTACCAAATGGACGTTGAGTTTTTGCAGTTCAAAAAAGGTTATAAATTATCAACATTGGAATGCAAAGCTTTTAATTAAGTTTAGATGTCGGATTTAATCAGAGTAATATAATACGTATTTAACAAGGAAAATGCAAAAAACAGCTCACTTCAGTATGTGTTTTTCTCTTTCATTTTTCCATTAATTACTAGGCTGTCGATAGAAGAATCATTTAATTATGCTTTATAACCTTTTTTTTTAGCCTTTGAATTTCAGAATTGATATGGGAAATTTTAATTCAACATGCCTACGGGAACAAACAGGAACATACAGATAATGTACCAACTGCTCTTGAGTTATTCGAACCGTTCATTCATCTTAAAATATTTTTCCGAGTGGTACCGCTGAAATTAGCTCAATTCAACATGCGTAAGTGATTGATCCAAAATTTTTCCGTTTCACGCAAAAATATTCGCGTGAGATCCACGAGTGAGTCCCCGAGCACAATCGGTACATTATCTTTACATGGGGTCAGTACCCCTTGGATTACCGTTTTACATTTTATCGAATTTTCCTTGGATAGGAGACATGCTTTCACTTCACAGTGAGAATTCTGAATCCAAGGCAACCCTAGGTAGGCCTCAGTTTTTTCACCAGGGTGTTAAATGCTCTCTCTCTCTCTCTTCTCTGTGGAGCACCATCGAAGTCGCTAGTCATGCATTTATTGCAGACATACGAAAATTTAGTCTGTATTTGGTACAATGTCCTTTTTTGATAGAAGAGTTTCCCAATAAACGGTAGTAGATTTTCACATTTACTTTTTTTTATTATAGGAAAATGCTAATGTTACAGTTTAAAAAGTTTGTTGAAATTTGTGAAAAATATTTAAAAGTAGGTATAAATGTATTAAAAAATAAAAAAAGTGCATTGAAATATGTGTTTTTCCTGTACTTATTGTGAACCCAGTAGACTCATAATAGCAAGACCCATTTTTATAACCACTCTCCCTTTTTTTCTTTTTTTCTTTTTTGTACTTTTGCAATGTGTATTACAAAATTAACTTTTTATTCGTATACTCTTTCATACCTGGAAAGATAATATCGTAAATTCATTCCACAAGAAAACAAAAAAAGATGCGTGGTTATTACTAAAACGGAAGTATGAAAATCACTGCTCTTAATTAGTAGAAAACAATTGGGTTACTCAAAATCACTTGTAAACAATTTTAATGGTTTTTGTTACTTGACTTTCATTATCATTAATTCTCATTTTCCACCTTAAATTCTGGCACTGAACCAATTTGTAGTTTGGTTATTTTGTGTTTTTTTCGGAAATGTAACTGATGAAATTCAATGTGCATTTAAAGCTCGTGGATGACAAGATTCCTTCTATAGATATCATCCAAGAGAGAGAGAGAGAAAGAGAGAGAGAGAATTTTACCCTTCCAGTGTAGTGAAATGCATAAGGTTCATTGGTGTAATATATGTGCAGTGAGCTACCATAATTCGGGATTTGGTGTTTCTATAGTCCCTTCGCTCTGACCGTTCCATTTCGGGCCAGATGACTCGGATTTAATCCTAGCTTTTAGAAATCTTAATCATCCATTGTTCGGATTAAATTTGAGCCGTGCATTATCGAAATTAATGGTCGAATCAAGAGGACTACAAGAACCTGTGGGAATTGTACCTGAGAGTTGAGAATGTTTAGCGAGAAAATAGATCATCCAGAATATTTACTGAATAATTTTTATAAACATGACCCAATTTTTTTTCAGTAGGCCTAATTGAAGATATTTATTTTTACTTGTTCAACTGATTTCTGAAATATAATTGTCCTAAATATTTGTAAAGAAGGTCAAGTTAGGGGGATTGATTAATTTTTTAAATTCTGGAAAAGTCAATTTAGTAAAAGCGCAGTGATTGTGTACTATAATTGATGGGGGAAAAAGAGTTGATCAAAATAAACCTAGCCGTCTATTCAAGATTGATAAGCTAAAAAATTTTAAAAAGCCTGCGAACACAACTTTAAAACAAAAACTCTAAACAAAGCTGAACTCAGAGCCTGTTTGATGCATGTGGACCCATGTGAATCGAATGATGCCGGCATTGTTCTAAAAGTCGCTCGGCGCTAGTTGGGTGGCTGGGTCCCTCCTAGAGCCCAAGGCGATTAATGGAGAATTCTTCTGTGCCTAGAGATTAGTCGGTTATTCATTTGTTTTTTATTTTTTTTAAAAGAGATATTCTCCTCTACCCCCAAATTTTGAGTAAGTAGAATAACATAAGTGAAACAAAACATTAGACATTAAACATAAAACATTAGACATAACGTAGATTATATTTGCATTGATTTAGGTTTAGACATACATCATCTATAGAGTATAGTATAGAGATATATATTATATTAAGAGAGCAATTTTGTTCACCCTCCTTAAAAGAGGGTGAACAAAACCCTCTCTCTTATTAGTTGAAACATGTGGGTCCCACCACAAAGTGATGTCATGCTTACCAAAAGTATATTGCAGAAGTAAGCATGACATCATTTTGTGGTGAGACCCACACCAATTCAACTAATAAGAGAGAGGGTTTTGTTCACCCTCTTTTAAGAAGGGTGAACAAAATTGTACTCTTATATTAAGGCTTACAATAAAGTCCTTATAGTCTATTACTACGATATTTCACCTTTAGATTTCCAAGATCACATATTTAACTCACAATTAATCCCGCCCAACACCTAATTCCCTAACTAATTCTGCCCAACTGCCTAGCTGATTAGCCACCTCCTATCTGATTAGCAGCTTAGCAACCTACTAATCGTCTTCCCCCTAATTCAGCGCCTCACCAGAGTCGAGACGGTGGATCACCACCTAGCACCGGCTAGTCTGGTTAGGCAGCCGACTTTTAGAACACTGAATGCCATACATAGTTATAACCAGATTTTTGTTTCAAAATTGCGTTGGCAGCATTTCTCAAAAGTTAGAGTCATGATTTTCAACTAAAAGTGTTGTGCTCTCAGCACTTGAATAGTCAACTATACTTTTTTGTCAACTACTTTTATCCCTGTCGTCTGTAACATGCAACTAACTTTTTCAGTTCATGCTGCAGCAACAAATTCCTTTATCATTTACGAAATTTATTGTCCATGCACCATACTTAATTTGAAAGAAAAATGCTAGGAACAGCTCACTGGCTATCGTTAAGATTTAAAAATTATATTGAAATTTGTAAAAAATTGACAAAAATTTGTTATAATATATATAAAAAGTAAAAAAATTACATTGAAGTTTGTATTTTTCTCGAGTTTGTTGACTACTCCGTGGGCTATAAATAGAAGAACCCAATTCGAAAATAGTGTGGTCATGTTTGAGCACATATGAGATGAAACGTACTCCTAGCATTCTGGGTCGATAAAAGAGTTTTGTTATCTAGTTCAAAAAGTCATGGATTCGAACATCAATGATTAGAAACATCAAATGTGTTCCACAAACATGTTAAATGACATCTGGTGAATATAATTTCTGGTGTGGTTGATGAAGTTCCAAAAGGTGAATGGTTTGAATTATTGGACTGGGCCCACGTAGGGCCCATATATCCGTGAACAAGATCCTTGGTTCGTTTACTTTCAATTGCACAACATACCTGTCATATCTGTTCAATGAGAGATTCTGTTTCAAGAAAAATTCAAGTGGGCCAGCAGATCAAACAGAGGGATGTATCTACAGCCCATTACTACCTTGTAATTGTCAGACCCAGATAAGTTAAGAATCTTAAGATGGGCTGCTAAACTTGCCATCAGGGCTGCAAATGGAAAGCAACTAAGAGGAAGAAAGAAGCAGCAGCAGCAGCACAAGTGTGGAATAAGTATCAATCTAATGAATCTACGATCACCAAATAATTGCGGCTTTATTTCCGTATATCAACAGTAAACGATATCGTGTTGAAAGACGTACACATCAAAAGAATTGGAAACCAGTAACCCTTTATGTGCACATCAAAAGAATTGGATACTAGAAACCCTATCTATGCTGAATTTTGCTGTACAAACTCAAACAAAGGTGTATATACGATGCATTAACATTGCTTTATGTCGTGTGGTAAAAAGAATTATATGCTGTTCAAGCATGCTTAATTACAAAAGAACATACCTCTAAAACCATGATATTTGTGAAACAAAAACGAATTAACCACCTTCAGGATTGGTCCGATCAGGGAACACTTTCTCCTCCAGAAAACTGATGAAACGCTTGGAATACAACTTGGGGTCGACGGAAGAAATGGTCATGGGATCATGTTGCAGCGATTTGTACGCATGCTCTATTTTCTTTTTCATGTTGTAGTTCTGCAATATGTCGATTATGCCAAGATAGATAACAACGTCGTAAACCTCAAACAGTTCTACCTCCATCGAATCAGTCTCTACCTGCTCAAGCTTGTGATTTGCTTGCGCTGGCATGTTCACTCCTAATTGCACTCGCAACCTGAGGAGATCAGAAATAGTTGGAAATTAAATAGTGCTCCGCTAGTAAATCAGTTCAATGGATCACCTTTTAGTGTGAGAACAGAGCTAGTAGCTATATGTAATGTCTAGGAATTTCCATCTCAGGACCTCGAATACTGGTGCTGGTATATTCCGTTGATTGGAATCCAAGTTTTAAGTGTGTATATTCATCGAATGCGGTTATTATGACATGTTCACACCAAACACACTGAAGAAATTATAACGAGTATGTTAGCGAGGCCGGCCCTGAGTATTTTGGGGCCCTATGCTAGATCATGTAATGGGGCCCCAAGTGTTTATAGCTAAATGCAAAGATTAAATACTGAAGAAATTATAAAGAGTACGTCAGCAAGGTCGGCCCTGAGTATTTTGGGCCCCTATGGTAGATCATGAAATGGGGCCCTAAGTGTTTATAGCTAAATGCAAAGGGACTCAATTAAATAGTGGCAAATAATTTCTGTACTTCTTTTTTATTCAGTTGCACTATTCTCTATGGCCATATTTATGCAAAATTAACACTTTGCCCTTTCTTGTGTGAAAAAATAATTATGAACGATTAAAAGGTTAGTTTTGTAATTTCATATAGGCATATAGGTAAAGATAAAAAAAAAAAAAGAAAAGAAGTGCAAATCAACAAAAAAGGAGAGTGCAAATACAAAAAATAAAATAAATAAAGAATACAGTAGTGATTTTGCTTTCCATTCTGAACCATCCTATACGGAGAAATTTAAGTTTCTGACAGAAAACCAATAAAATTGTTAAGGTAGTAAGCAACGGATCCCTATTACCAGATTTACGTTTCTGAAATATGTGATTGTAAACTGTTGTGGGAGTATTCTAGTTCGAAGTGTCCCTATCACCAAATTTAAGTTTAATGACAAATATGCAACAAGAAGGTGATCACTTAATTGAGTACACAGATAGAAAAAAGTATGATTCTCATCCATGTATAAGTTGTTATTTAGCATCCAATTGAACAAAAAAGAATGCCAGCTACTTTATTTTTGGCTATTCCGTCCGGTGAAAGACAGTGAAAAACAAAATGTGACATCAATAAGAGGGATATTGAAAAGGAAACGTCCTCCAAACCTTCGCACCCATAGGTATACCAGTTCTTAAACCAATCGGCATGGAATTCCATCATAAAAAGGTATACTCAGATGAAATCATGGAAACATGGTTCCGGGTTTCGTGTTTAAAGATTTTTTTCAGACCCTGATTTGAAGTGCTAGCAGATGCAGGAATTTCCCAAACAAAGGGGCAAGGCAAAAGGTATTGAGATTTTGGAGCAACTACGGCAAAATTATTTGAAGGAGCTACTGTAAACTTATCATGTTAATAATATCATTCAGAAGTGCGAAAATTAATGTGGGGGTAATGAGAATATCATATATACCAAAAAATCCAGTGACCCTAATTAGAAGCATTGGACTTATCATCAGGATTGATTAAACGGAAGGATAATCTCTGACAAGGTATTGCAAGATAGGGGATTTATTTGTCATGTCACACTAGTGCAATGCTTAGCTCAAGAACTTGTCGAATAGAACGACGGAAAAATGAAAGCTGCTATCCTTCACATACTCCCTCAACCTAACAAATTCAGGGATAAGAAGTTCTCTGAGAAGGTAGGCAACAAAGAAAAAGAAGAGATCTAAAATAAAAAGTTCCTTCTATCTTTAGTTGCATAAAGCGGGAGAATATAGAAGCTCCCAAGGTTAGGAGCGTGAAAGGTATGCGTACATATATTACAAAAATAATATAGAGTAGAAAATACAGACCCTGTTCGATTGAGGTCCTGGGTCTTGGTTTTTGTACTGTAGAAAACTGTAATCCCAATCAGAGGGAGAGAAACTTTTATTCAAAATAGATGTGACGGGTTGAAAAGTTTAGAGAGCCAAAGTTAGAATATAAAGAGCCAAAGTTAGATTGTGCATAGAAGCTTTTTGGGACCCATTTAGGAGTTTCACACAAATGATCGAAGCCGTTCAATAACGTAAAAATAAAATTTTAAGTGGCTTTAAAAAAAATCAACTGAATTTGATAATTTTAAGTGTTTGACCTTATTATCTAACTTTTCATTCAAAATTCAAGTTCTTAAATTCTATGAAAATTTAGAAGATTGAATGACACAATTATCATTATCCAATTGAGCTGATTTTTTCCAATGTCACTTGAAATAATATTTTAAAATTAATGAACGAATTAGATCATTTGTGTGAAACTCTTAAGTAGGTCCCAAAAAACTTCTATGCACAATCTAATTTTAGCTCTCTCTCTCTCTCTCTCTCCCTCTCCTTTTCAAAAACCCATCACATGTTCTTTAATAAGAGTTTCTCTCTCTCTCTCTCTCTGATCCCCAAAACAGTTCGCTACAGTAAGAAAACTGGGGCTACAGACCTCAACCGAACATGCTGACACTTAAAAACTACTAGCATTTTAGGGAGTAACAAATTATGGGCCAAGTCTAACTTAAAGTATAAGAAATGGGATAATGTCAGAATGTATGGTTTCGTTTCAAAAAAACATGACTTGGGCTATATATATTAGCTAAATCGAAGACTAATTTATAAAGCTAAGTAATAAATTATCGTACAAAGCTCCCATATTCGTAATCTCAATGGGATGGGAGTGGAGTGGGCTCCCATCAAGCTCCTAAGTTGGAAGCGCAGAATCAGGCTCCTAAGGTGGGAGCGGCACCACTTTAGGAGCTCCCTGCAACTAATTCTTTACTTCATATTCTGTAATTACTACATACCATGGGAACCAGGCACAAAGCTTTTATTATTATTATTATTTACCTTTTCCCTGTACCATGAGGTCCATCCATGACCATACCTGAGCTAAGCACAGGCGGAGCTATGCATTGGTAAGTCAGGTCACTTGACCCCATCGAGTCAACAAAATTGCTAAAGTAGCTACAGTTTCGGTGGTGTTTTTCATATTTGATCCCATATATATTGCCCCAAAGAACTTTCGAAAAGTTCTTTTTGTCTCGTGTCATACCAAACTGTAGATGGTCTTAAGTAATTGACACCGTTGTCAAGTAATCCTGGCTCTGCCCCTAGAGCTAACATAGTAACTAGTAAGAATTCAGTAACAAGCTAAATAGGATGAAAATAAACTTCAGTTGTCGATGAACCAAACAGAGCTTTAAGCTTAATCATGCATCAGCCTTTCTGTTTATATTTGACATATTTGTACATGATATATATTTACACACACATATTTACACGCATATAATAGACGAGAAATTAAGCAAGAAAAAGGTAAGCTACCTTCCAGTTCCAGGTACAAGAAGATCAACTTCTTGGTCTCCTACAGAAAAAGCTCTTAAAGTTTGTCCTCTAATATGAGGTCCTGGAGCAGTGCTGACGGAGCTGGGTTCATGAGTAACTAGGAGCAGACCCTTTGGAGGAATCAAGATCTCTTGTGAGGTTGAACCTAAAAAACAGTAGCATACGATGAAAACCATAAATTAACTAAAATAGAGAAGAAAACTGAAGGGGGGAGGTGATTTTTTCCCCCCAAGTAATTATGATCTCGTTTGAACGTACCAGCATGTGAACACAAAATATTCTTGGAAATTATGATTTATATAGTCCACACAGACAGTGACTGTTGGTTGTTATAAAATCCCAACTCCAATTGACAGAAAAGGAAGTCAGAATTATTCGTTCTCCTTTCGGTGTCTTCCAACTATTCGCTTTTTCCGCCAAAAACAAAATCAGAAGTACCCATGAAACAACAAGAAAACAAGACATCATGGCACAAAGGAAGAGGAAGATGGTGAAGCACAAGCATGGAGCATGGGAAAATTTCTCCGATCAACTCTTCCCCAAAGGTCCCAAGACACCCAACTGAGTTATAAAGGAACTGATATACCATTGTTCAGCCAACATAATATAGAGAGAATATATCCTCGCATCTATCTATTCTTCAAATGAGTAACCATTAAATTCCATGCACCAAATATAAACTGTGACATGGTCTACTAAGAGGGCGTTTTGATTTAAAATAACTCTTATAAAGACAATCACTATTATTTAACTTTTAGATAACCTTTTTTTTTCATCATAATTTTATTAGATTGTTAACCACCAACTCATCTAAAAGCTTAAACTGTTAGAGAGAGGAGTAACTTTATTATATTTGGAACACACCACCTCATGTGTATCTCCTCCATAAGTGGGCTAAACATGTGCAAGAATTTAATTATCAGGTAGGCGGTGAGGTTCGAACGCATGACTTGTCGGCTTCCTGCTTTGATACCATTAAAGCATCTAACTCAAAACTAATTGGCAATGAATTGAGAGGCCGCCTAGGCTCATATACTAGTTTTGGAGGTTGTAATTAACCAATGTGGGACAAGCTCCAACACTCCCGGGCATGTGCGACCCCTGGCTTGCACGTGGAGAGGTAAACAACAGATCTATTACATTGGGATCACAACGAACGAACAACAAAACAAGGTGCACTTATGGCACTAAAAACGATGCAACCAATCAAGAGAGTCTTGTCCAAAAGTCTTCGAAAACCTAGCTGTGACACCATGTAAAAGCATCCAACTCATCTAAAAGCTTAAGTTGTTAGAGAGAGGTAACTTAATTATTTATATCTTCAACACGCCCCCTCACATGTAGCCAGGCTTTCCTCCATAAGTAGGTTAAACATGTGCAAGTATTTAATTATCAGCTAGGCAGTGAGATTCGAACATAGGATCTATTGCCTGCTCTGATACCATATTAGATTGTTAACCACCAACTCATCTAAAAGCTAAAGATGTTAGAGAGATGAGTAACTTTATTATTTATATCTTTAACTAATTTTTCCATTACATTGTTCATCTCGACGAGCGGAATCAGAAAAGTAAGGAAATATAGACCAAAATTGAAAACAGTTCATTTAAGACGACACTAAAGACACTAAAAGACCTTTTATACTTCAGGACGAATGATTATCTAAAAAACTTGACCTGACTTTAGTAACAGTTGAGAGAAAACTGCCAAAAAAACTCGGTCAAAAAGACCAAGAAATTTAGGCAAAAGGGACCAAAGAAATCACTATTATCGCCAAAAGCAAAGTACAAGAAAAGAAACAACTCAATGAGCCAAAATATTTCAAGATAATATCTGAGGTTAATATTGACTTATGTACAACCACTGATAAGACAATAGATTAGTAAGATTTGTCCATCTTCCAGCAGAAGATCAACATATAGAAAGGAATATCTACCATCAATTTCCTGCGAGGTTTGATGCTTGTGCAGTGAATCATGGGGTTGCGAAAGCGCATTCAGTTGCTTAGGAGCTCTAAAATGTAGTCCCAATAGAAGGCTATAGTCAATTATCTGTTGAGATTCTAGGAACATGCAGTCTAACTTCAGTTGTCTGCAGCAGAAGAAAGAAGCAAAAGCGTATTAGACTCTGGATGAAGTTATCTGCATGTTCAATGACATGTGCAACAGTCTAAAGCATCAACTTGGAATGATGTAAGTTCGTTTACTCATATATTTTCGCTTGGCTTATGTCTGTGATGTTACTTCTCAGATCATAAACATGTAATATGCAAATATTACAAATTGCTGAAGAAAGGAACGCACTTAAAAAGTGACTCTCGCAGAAATTTGTCCATATGAAATTCATATGGCAAATCTCGATCTTTCAAAGTGGTGTTCTCATTGATGTCATCCTGATTTGTGATTCTTCCCAACGTTGAACCCTTCAAATCGAAACGACGATGTATTCGCAATTCAGTGCAAAATACATTCCCCATGACCACAAACCTTTCCTGAAAATGAAATAGATTATAAAAACCTACACTGATCCAAAAGTACCAGTTCCAGCACTGAAGAAAATGAGAGCAGCATGATTACAACATACCTTTCTTCCACATTTCAATGTTAGTTGATGGAGGCCAAAAAATTTTGTTATAAGGGTGTTCTCATGTTCTTTTACATGTTCATAATATCTAGGCAGCATCTTCAATAGAATCTGCAGAGCAACAAAGAAATCACAGTCAACCTCCTTTCTAAGCTAGGATCACAAATAAAAGAATGTCCCTAGGTGACCTCTAGGCTCCAAGTCTTCCAATAGAAACACAGAAATGACCCAGCAATCTCTACATTATGGAAGGATTCTGTTTGCCTGTGAGGCTGATCACATTTCGAACACTAAGTAAACAGCACAACACGGCAGACACTAAATCTAAAATACTAATTATCCAAACAATCATTTACTAAGTAGATAGATCATGGGAACTGATTGAGAAGATTACTGATAGAGTGATCAATTTTGAAGAGTAGCTATGATATTGCTCTATACGAAGAATGCTATAGGCAAGAGACTCCTTCCATGCTTGTACTCTCTCATTCGGATTTATCTTTTCTTCATTTAGAGGGGGGAAAACAAGTCAATACGCATAGCCAATCTTACTACATCTTTTCCTGGTGAAAATTCTTCTTTAGATCTAAATTTACTACTCCCTCTATCCTCTCTGAGTCCGGAAAAGTGCATATTGACGCTAAGCAAAAAAAGCTAGTAATTAACAGAAAAAATATTTAATAGGATTGACTCTACCACATACAGAGGATTTCAAAAACAATCACACAAGAAGATCCGGATACAATCATTGCATGAGGCAATCTTGACAAAAAAAAAAAAAAAGTGCAATGCAGTTTTGAACCCAATAAAAATTATCTAGCTGGGGATTCAGAGTTTGTCACATAATATGAAATCTCAAGGATCAAAATTTTGGTTTGCTGTTGTGTTTCGGCAAGAATAGAAATAAAAACATTTTCGGATTTTTGGTAATTTTCAAAAGAGAGAGAAGGAAATTGAAAATACAAGCAATGTTAGAAACACGAATTAAAACCAAAGAGCATAAAAACTCATAGTTGATAATCAAGTACATTAGTACCTATAAATTCATTAGTAACTCATTAGAAAAAAAAAATATAAAACAAAAACCCCAATATCAAATGATTATTGTCAAGTATAGTCACATAATTAAAATCCGTGTTGACACTAGTTCTATTTTGGCTGTTTTCTATAATGTCTTTGTTGGATATGCTGGAATTTCGTTATTCCATTGGTGTTTCGTAATGGTCTCTTAGGAAACGTATTGATGAAAACAAATGTATACTTGCTCCTCGCAGAAACACAAAACAAATGAAAAAAGAAATATTAGGGAAAGAAATCACATCCATAGTAAAAGGAAAACATCTTCTTTTTTTCTAAGCAGGAAATATCTTCATATAAAGAAGTTGCAGAACATAAATTCTTCATGCAAGATTCCTTTTCTCCATTCAGATAATAAATTTTAAGTGGAAAACATCTGACGACTAAGTTCAAGTGCAGAAGCAATTATACTAAAGTGCTGGAAAAATGTATTGTGCAGAACATAGGATAGAGGTAGTTTCAAACCTTCAGTTCAGATCTTCGTAAAGTCTTAATGAAAAATCTATCATCATGAGAAATGTAGAAAATACTGCCACTTTTCCCTGGAGAAGAAAGTTCCCTAAGACCATCATCGCCACAGATGGACATCATGTAGTCTGCAGCATCTAGCTTGAACATTTCCCTCAAGTTCCTATGATATCCATGCATGGTTCAAGTCATTAAAAAATTACCATCATGCTCTAAGACAATGTACTAAAAAAATATGGTTTGCAAGTTCCATTATAAAATATTAAAAAAAGCACCATGAAGGCGTATGGAACAAAAAGGATACACCATTTAAGAAAGACATGGTAAAATTTAAGTTACAAAGAATTAATAGGGGCTATGGAGGAAAGTCCCTACATGTATAAGGCACAGACATACGATGGGAATACTACTAGAAGAACCAGTGGGGCACTGCAAAAGTAACAAGATAAGAAGATACACTAATTAGGAATACATTGATCTAGGGCAAAGTGACATTTGTCGTTCTCATCCATGTGAGAGGCCATAATGTTTTGGTTGTTAAATTAACATCACATGTAAGCTTCTAAAAACTCGTAAAAAAAACAAAGGAAAGAAGTGGCTAATCTGGATACTGGAGTCGGACATCTATCACAACCTTGTTAATTGTTTTGACAGGTGGACATACTTATGATAGGAAAGTAGAAGAGTTCCTGTCACACTGGTCATGCAAAGATGCGTGTAGTATCACAATATCGATGAATACCTGAATACCATAGGACAGTAATCCTTCCAATAGAAGTCAATGGAATGATGTGGAGGTGTAAACTGAGAGCCCTTCCTTGGAAAATACATTTGTATTCTAGCTCGTTCTCCGAAATCTGAAGCTCTCACTTCACGCATTGGTACTGGGGTAATCTTTCCGACAGTGTACCTAAAAACTTCAAATCAGATGTTCAAGCAATAAAGAATAAGAAAACAACAAACAAATAGGAAGCACTATTACAGATGGTAACAGTGGCTCAGATACTACAGATAACAACCAAACTAATTACTAATACAAGAAGCTCAACCGATATTAGTAAGTAGCAATCATAGTAATCCTAGAGTGATAGCAACTTTTCTTCAGTTTGATTACCTGATACCAAGTTGCAGATTAAGCCTTAAATAGTAACTCCTGCGCCCTTCAAAGATGTCTATGCATGACCTCCTTTTCACTTCTTTCGAATGATGTTTTCCCCGCTGTTTACTTTTGTATGTATTTCGTCTAATCCTCTCTTTAATCAACACTCCTTGCATGTATTCCCTATCAAATACTACAGTACTATTTTCCGGCACGTCAAGCTCATCTCCATCGGAGGAATGAGATAACATGCGTGAAGTATCACCAGATGAAAAGTTGTTGGTGGAATTACAAAGGCTCAAACCCCCATCCAGTGATGCAGTCCTGTGTGATATTTGGCCTGAACCTGTTACAACACCGCTAGTAGAAATCTTCTCAGAAAGACAACGCTTGACACCAGGACTTGCAACCCTGTCCTCCAAATTCAGGGATGAAGTATGAGATAGCAACTCGTTCCTCTTGCCCTCGTCTCTGTTAAAGCTACGCAACCTTCTTAGTGACGGATGTTTGCTTCCAGCAGGATAGTATGTTCCTTGGCCATCCTTCAGGTCCATAGTCCATGACCCGAAATAATAACTACCATCTGCAAACCTGTAACAGCCTGACCCATGTCTACACCCATTCAACCAAAAACCATCATAACAATCTCCATTTACCCATTTCATAACCCCTCTGCCACACATTTTCCCACCCTTCCAATTTCCAATATATGTATTACCATTACTCCATGAATACCAACCACAGCCTTCATACACTCCCTCTTTCCACGAACCATCATAAATGTCAGAATTATAGTACTCTTTCCTACCAAGTCCGTGTTGAATGTTCATCCTCCAGGCCCCTCTGTAGATAGACCCATCTGGGCAACTTAAGGTGCCAAAACCGTGAAGGTAACCCCCAGAGAAGTGACCCTCATAAGTTGCACCTGAAGGCCAGAAAATCAATCCTTCACCAGTCATTTTTCCCTCTTCCCACTCACCCTCGTACACCGTTCCATCCGACCAAGTGTACTTTCCTCTGCCATGTGGAAAGATTCCCTTGAAATTACCAACATAGATATCTCCCTCTAAGAATAGCTTTTCCCTGAACGTGAAAATACATGTTGGACTTATTTACAAATGTATTATGTACACTAAGAAAGAATATTAATATGAACAAACTGGTGCTCTATTGCCGTTCACACACACACAAAAAAAAAAAAAACTGGACTAAAACTGGCGCTCTACTACAATAGGGTAATACAAAGGCTAAAGAGTTAAAAAAAACACCTTTCACTGCTCTCCATGACCAGTGTATAACAACTGATGTAGCAGCACTTGGTGACTTTTATGAACTCATCTCAAACACCTTGTTCAACCTTAAGCGAGACAGAATCGCTTTCATACTGAATCATGATGCTCTGAAAAATGAAACTGATTGTCATATGAGAGCTGGAATACAACTTTTCAGCCACCCTGACTGTGAGAACCCTCTAAAAAATCAAATATGACTGTGCTACAAAAGAATGACTGGGTATTTATGGTTCTTGAAGGAGAAAAGAGATCATTGCCCAAAAGAGGGATAATCGCCCGATTATTTCGTCATTAACTGAGCGTGCTGTGGAGGGAAAGTGCCATAATCTAACCTCCATTTCATCATCTTGCGAGACTCTAATGGTGTTAAAGCATTCAACTCAAAACCAATTGGCAATGAGTGGACACGTTGTCCAGGCTCGAATACTTGTTTTCGGAGGCTATAATTAAACAATGTTGGACAAGCTCTAACCCCCTCCCGCACGCGCGACACCTAACCCACACTCGGAGAGGTAAACAAAGGATCCATAACAAAGAGATCGTAACAAAATAAAGTGCACACACAACAGGACAATCAATCAAGAGAGTCTTGTCCTTAGTAGAAGGGAGCTCCTAATGTGGTGCACCTCCCACCTTAGGAGCGTGCTCTTGCAGTCCCAAGTACTGAGCTTGACAGAAGCCCATTCCCATTGAGATGGGAGCTCGCTCCTAACAAAAATGGGAGCTGTAATATCCTTGTATAGCAAAAAAGGAATTTATTACTTGGCTTTATAAATTGGTCCTTGATTAACTTGTATATCTAGCCCAAGTCATGATATATTGAAAAGAAAAGCATATATTAGAACACTAGCCCATTTCTTAAAGTTATGGTGAACTTGGCCCATGTTTTTACTCCCTAAAATGATTGTGCTTTTAAGGTGTATATTATAAGCTAGTAAAGCTACATTATTTTCATTATATATGTACACACTTTCACGCTCCCAACTTTGGGAGATTCTCTATTCCCCGCTCCCGCTTTGTGCAACTAAGGTCTTGTCCAAGAGCCTACAAAATCGTAACCCTAAGACCTTGTTAAAGCATCCAACTCAAAACCAATTGGCAATGAGTGGGGATGCCATTCACAGCTCTACCAATCGATAATGCTCTATGTTCTTTCGCAGTATGCTTTGTTCTTATATTGATACTTGGTGTTTGTTTCACTTTATGTTCTTGTAGTGCTAAGTGGGTCAAAAAATTTCTAGATATTTTTTTAACTTCTGAATAATCTCCTGCTTGCAGATGGAGGCATCAGACGACCACAAACATCCGAATATCATTTTGAAGAAATAAAATTCACCTTTGTCCAGAAACATCCTTTTATTAAGAACTTACAGTTAAATGCTTCACCATACAAGATATATAAGATACTGATTCGTGTATAAGCGTGGAGTATTTGGTATTTCAATTTCACATCAACTTTACAACTTACAGTCTGTGTCTATTTGTCCAAAAAATGCGAAAAAGAAGCAGGCATGGAAAGTGCTAAATGTAAGTGAGTAATGTTTGACAACTTCAAACAGCTGCCAGGACACTAAGATCATACGGATTCTCATGCCAGCCAAATTTCTAATTCACAAAAGTAACTCATTTTTTCTGACGAAATCAACCACATATAAGAGGGTGTTTGGCCCCCTCTTTTTCTACTTTTCACATTCTATTTTTCTCATTTTGGGTGTTTGGATGACAACCCCCAAAACACATTCTTTCATAACTCATTTTCCATTTTGCAAATTCTAAGCCAAAAGTCAAAAAGAGCTTTGGAGCTCTTTTTTGATTTCTACTTCTCATTTTCCCTCTCCAAACACATTCTGCACATTTCTCCCAAACACTCCTCCCACATCCAAAACTCATTCTGACCAAAAGCCAAAAAACCAAAAAACCAAAAAGTCAAAAATCAAAAGCTAAAAAGTAGGCTCCCAAACACCCCCTAATTCGCACATCGATTTCCAATGCTCGCGAACATGGATAATTCCACAAACTCAGTATGAATTGAAAAACATATCCCGATTACAGTTCAATTCAAATACAATGCTTGCGGTAAAAGATTCAAGCGAACTCACCTGTAATCGACTGATCGAGCCAAGTGAACTGAACCAATCGGAACCCTAGCCGTTCAACAACAACCTAATCAATCCCGTCGCCTGAAAAGCAACACTCGCCTGAATCCACAAATCTCTCTCTCTCTCTCTATACTGTACGGTTGCCTGGGAATTAAGCTCCCATATACAGTTTATGTTCTCCTTTTTCTTTTGTCTTTTGTCTTTTGTCTTTTGTTCCCCTGTATCACACACTACTCTGAAAAAGAGGGGAAAAGGCGGAAAGGCCAGAGATGCCCACTCTAGCAAGCGCTCAGGATATGACACGTGTCAATCATTCAAATAGTGGGATCCACTTCTTTTGAAGCTTCCGAAACCGGCCAGTTGAGGCTTTGGGCCCTTATTGGGTCGGCGTAAGGAAAGTATATGTGTCCCGGTTGTACAGGATTCCAGTGGCGTTGAACTCCCTGCCACGGAAAGCATAAAATAAAACGCCATGGACTCTAGAAAAAACAAAAATAAAAAACCGTAAAAATAAAAAACACGGTTTTGTATTGTTCTGCATAAATGATACTCCCACACGCACAGCGCACAAAAAAACATGGAGCTGTGTCTTTGTAAATCTAAATTTTGGATGGCCGAGATGGTTGCTCGAGGACAGTTACATGGTGTCCGCCCAGCTTCTGGACGGTTTGATTGTGTGCTCCGATACGTTTACGTGGTGTCCGTCCCGTACCCAAATTTCTTTCGTGTTTTGGGATCAATGGACTTTCTTTTGTTCCTTTCTCGAATAATTATTTAATAGGTACGTAGTGCTTTAACACCTTATCTAAGTATATATTATATTGTACTCGTCAACGCAAGAATGCGTGACACCGCGTGTCGGTTTCACTCGTTATAATGGGTCTCCTTAATCACGTGTGGTTCACTTACATCTGCTATGTTGTGCTATTTTTACTGTACAAAAGCATCTTTCAATCCAAGAATCCTCTGATTTGGAACCAGTTCTGGTAAGGTTCTCTCTCAATTTAGATCCTTCAGTGAATTTTATGCAATCCCTTCCGTGTGTTTGACGAAATAACGAGTGAAATTGTCTCAATTTGGACACTTTTTTTTTTTTTTTTTTAATTTGGACAGTGTTGAGGAATGTAAAACTATACCATTAATGGCAGTATGAAATTTCAAGTGGGTATTGTCCTAGTAGCAGAAGAATGTTGAGATCACCACCACCTCTCTTGAGTTTTCTGGAGTCTTCCGGATGTCACCGGAAACTTCCAAGCTATTCCGGAAATATCTAGGTTTCTCTAGAATGCTCTGGAATCTTCTAAAATACGCTAGAGTCTTCTAAACACTTTGGAAATACGATGGACTACACTAGAACTTTTCGGATGGTACAAGAATATTCCGGAATATGATGGAAGTTTATGGGCTTCTCTAGAAGCACCTAGAAGTAGTGAGTAGTGTGTGATTCTAGAACTATCCATTGGTCATACACAGGGATGAGGTCTTCATTTGTGAAGGCAAGAGAGCAAGTGTATGCAAGTGTGTGTAAGTGAGACATACTCCAAGCAATTAAGTGAGAGTCCAAGTGTGAGGTGTCCAAGTACTAAAGTGTTCGTGTCTAAAGTTAAAGTGTCTTCCTAGTTTGTGTGTACTACCTATTGTGTGTAAAAGAGTGTTTTCATAGTGTGTGTTGTTGTACACAACTTAACTGTACAAGTGCTTGTAATCAATAAAATTACTTTTGTTTGTTGTGTTCAAACTCTTCAAGAACACCGAAATCTGTGCTACTGTTTTTGTTTTATAACTTAAGCGTCTGGAGCCTCTGGGCCAACTTACGCGCACCTCAACCCAATCCCACCGTGCACCTGTGGAGAACTGAATTAAAGTTCCAGCACAGCTCCAAAGGAGTTGATATCACGTTAGTGGTCTCAAGCAAAACCCCTAAGTTCCAGTATTTACTACCAAGCCAACCCTTTTGTGTTATTTTTGCTCGAGTTTAACTTGCAACTTTAAGTGTTTGACCTCCTGGACTGAAGGTTTTGTTCTATAAAGTTCGTTAATTTGGTGTGTGAAATCTCACATGGGTCGTGTAAGTAGTGAACAAATTTGATATTCTTTGTTTGAAAGTTATGATATGGGCTGAACAATTTAGTTATATGCAGGGGTCTATTCCTCCTCCTCACACAACAAAAGGTGCAAGGATTTGAAAGAAAACCGAATTCGAAATTTGAGATAACTTGTCATATATCTTTCATTTTGGCATGCTCTTTTGATTGATCTTTCCTGTATCCTGTGGAAGTGTGGACCCTAAGATGGATTATACTATCTAAAGGACTTGGATTGATTGTCCATGTAATCGGGATGAGACATTTACGAGTGCAAACGCTATTATGGATACACATAAAATGAAGATCCTCCTAAAGTGTATGCCTTGTGTTACCAAATCTAGACAATGTCATCCTTGATGCTTTTGTATCTTCCATTCTTAAATTCCAATTGTCCTCAACGGCATCAAAGACAACCCTTCCTCCTGCATGTATGCAAAAATGCACAAAAGGATTCTTGGAATTTGGCACGTTAACATCCTTGCCCCTTTCGGAGCCCAAATTTTCATGCAACTCGCAGCTTGTTTATGATTGTAGCAGTGATGGATGGTGTGGAGCAGAAGAGGCTGCCATTCGACATGAGAATGTCAATCGTTTTGGGATCTACGTTGTGTTTGCAGAAAAGGGTTTTGACAACTGTGAAAATTAAAGGACTTTCGATTTCTTCGTTGTTTGACTTCAGAGAGCTATCTGGTGGGATTTCATGCATTGCAAGGAGCATGCAAGCCTCACTTCCAAGCCCTTTTTCTTGTCTACTTTCCCATGGAAATCTGTGGCCTCTCTTTGATATTTTACAATCATTTCGGTGTGTGCAATGGAATGGGCAGTGAGGACTCGCAAGTGATTTGGTTGTTGGTAACACAAGCAGTTGATGAGTAAAGGCATTGAAGCTATGAGGAGGAGATTGGTGAGGGAGGACAGGCCGTCCGTATGAGAAATGAAGTTCTGAATAACTCCACATTGGCAATAAGCTTTGAGTGGATTACACCGGACTTTGAATTGATGATAGTTGATACATGCAATAGGCAACACATACAGAACTTTGTGGTTTGCTGTAACGCCCCATGTAGACCACTAGCCTAGTACTTTGATTTGATCCACTAGCCACACCACATGGCCCAAAATGCTTTAACTCAAGGTACTAGTAGTAGCCCACATGGTTTGTTATATATCCAAGATAACTTATCTAAACAACCAATGTGGGACTAAACACCATCTAACTCCAAACCTGGGGTATCACATTTGCGGTGTGAGTATATATCCAACAACTCTCTCTCTCTCTCTCTTATGTGCATGTGGAACTGTGCTTTACATACACTACTTGAGGTTATGAAGTGTTTATAAGCATGCAAACTTTCACCATTTCTCAATTGGCTGTATGCTACAAATTTGTGTCCTAGTCATGTTTTATCCTATCTCATATACGAATTCCCGTAGATACTAGAGGGTAGGGTAGCGTTTAGAATTTTGTATTACTGATTTGTAATGAACAGTTGATTCGCTGTCAGATTAGATCGAGGTTTTTTCGGTGATTCGGCTGATTTACTATTATGCAGTGAATAACTAGGTAGTTGTAATGTGAGCTCAATGAATTCATTAAAATTAATGTGGAAATGAAAACCAAGTGTAGTCACAATATTTGCATATAGAACCACACTTATGCCCTGAGCTAAAAAATCTTCATGTTGCATAAAATGGCTGGAACCTGATAGGTTTTTGTTTTCCTCTTTTGCATTGGCTCAAAAGTCCTAGTTCCATGTTTCGGCATCATCCTTGTAAGCATCTCTCCTTGATGGTTTTGATCCTCTAAACTTGCACACAGTGTCGATTTGGTTTCATTTTTTTTTTTTCCTAAACATATTGAGCATATAACTGCGTCAACAAATTAAAGGATTAAATAGATCAAACTATGATTTATAGGCCTAGAAAAGAAACCGAAATCTTTAAACAAATCATCCTTGTGGGTCCCACACATTTCTAAGCAGGGCAACAAATGGAGATCTGATTTTCTGTCGTACCAAAAACAAAACATTAGATGAACCGCGTTCCCCCGTGCTGCCTGCGACTTCAACTCCTCGTCGACAGCTCAAATGACACTATTCCATCGAATTGCAGAGGGATTAGATTAGAGCTATTGCAAATTTGCAAATTGCAAAAGTACAATAAGGTACAGAGCTCTTAGTCTCTTAGTCTTTTAGTCTCTCAGAATGCGTGCAAGTAGTTTCAGCATGCATCCTTTGCATTTGTGGAGATGTTTAACCACAATAAGATTCAGCTACTATATAGACACGTAAATAATGAGTAAAACTAGCCCATCACAAAGTGGTCCCTGATTTTTTACTTTTTTATCGAATGTGATCCACGACATCATGTTAGAAAAGCATCTATTCTAATATATGAAGGGGAATGCAAGTTGGTGTCTCCCTTTTTTTAAGCCAGTCACAAAAGTAATTTCTCTAGTTGTCCCTCCGAAGTTAAGTATTTACAACTATTTTTATACGCGTCATTAAATAAATTCTGTGGACAAAATAGTAATTGGTCAAAAACCACCTATCATAATAACCACCAGAGGTGGTAAATGGGCAGGTTGGTTGGGTTTGGACAAAATAGTAATTGGTCAAAATATTAATTTGTTTGGACCGCAAAATGAAAGGTTGAACGTAATACATTATTTTTCAAGAATAAAGTTCAAACATATTTTTCAACGGAAGTTGAAAATTAAAAAAAATAACATTTTGAAAAAATAATTTTTTTTTGAAGTCATTTAGTCCGGGCCAAAAAAATATTTTGGGGCAGAAGTAGTTGTTAAATTGAGATTGAGAAATTAACAAAAATGAGGCAGAGGAAAAATTAATTAAAAGTTGGAACCCTTTGTTCTAGTTTTGAACCCACCATTAGAGAGGAGAAAATTTTAGGTGCGGATTGGGTAGGGACACGTGGTGCCCGACACCTAATCCGAGCCGTCCAAACACGTTTTGGATGGCTCAGATCCGAGGGTGGCATTTTTGGGTGCAAATTTACCCCATTAGATCTGAGCTGTCTAAAACGTGTTTGGACGGCTCGGGTGTCGGGCACCACGTGTCCCGACCCAATCCGCACCCAAAATTTTCTCATTAGAGAGAGGCTTCCCAAACAAAAATGATAGATACACACCCATTGTGCCACTCTCCACCACACCCTCACTCACATTGAGTGTGGTCCCCACATATGGACCCCACACCCCATGTGAGTGAGGAAGGGTGAGTATGACCCACTTTTTAACCACTTTTTGGCACGTGGGCAAATGAATGTTGCCATTATCCGTGTACAATTTGAGGAAGGGTCCATTGATTGCAACAAATAGACGGCTTAGATGAAGATTGTTTTGGACAGGAAAGGATCCATTCCCGAGATCGAACTAAACACCTTATCACACTCGGATGATCAATCCTACTTTCCAACTTCAACCAACTAGCAGCAACGATTGTGTATCTGCATTAAGTACTACAAAGTTGATAACGGTCGAGTGCAAGGATCTCGGAAGTATCGAAAAATATGTTACTGAAATCGGTTGTTTCGTTTGTGAATTTTGGACAATTCATTTTGAGGAAAAAAAAAGTTAGCGCTGAAATCACTTGCAAGGGTAGAGTATAAACCGTAACGGCCGTGAATCAGTCTATGAATTGAAAACGGACCAATAAGAACCGACTGATACACATGTAATTTTTTCCTCCCTCCCGATACACCGAGGTGTAACAGTATCGAAAGGATCCTTCATCCTTACCCACCACCCCAGGAAAGTCTTTGGGGTTAAGTGTGTCTAATATCTACCCTGGACCACCCATGAATGATTATGTCTTCGTTAGTGTGTGCCAGCAAAATTTCTTACCAAACTCCACTAGGAGAAAAGCGGGGACCCTAAAATTCATAAAGTCAGACCCCTCTCTCGTAAAGTTGGGTCCCTGATTTTTTACTTTTTTATCGAATGTGATCCACGACATCATGTTAGAAAAGCATCTATTCTAATATATGAAGGGGAATGCAAGTTGGTGTCTCCATTATTTTAAGTCAGTCACAAAAGTAATTTCTCTAGTTGTCCCTCCGAAGTTAAGTATTTACAACTATTTTTATACGTGTCATTAAATAACTTCTGTGGACAAAATAGTAATTGGTCAAAAACCACCTATCATAATAACCACCAGAGGTGGTAAATGGGCAAGTTGGTTGGGTTTGGACAAAATAGTAATTGGTCAAAATATTTGTCTGGACCGCAAAATGAAAGGTTGAACATAATACATTATTTGCAAATTTACCCCATCAGATCTAAGCCGTCTAAAACATGTTTGGACGGCTCGGATTGGGTGTCGGGCACCACGTGTCCCTACCCAATCCGCACCCAAAATTTTCTCATTAGAGAAAGGCTTCCCAAACAAAAATGATAGATACACACTCATTGTGCCACTCTCCACCACACCCTCACTCACATTGCGTGTGGTTCCCACACCCCATGTGACCCACACGCAATGTGAGTGAGGGTGTGGTGGGGAGTGTCACAAAAAGTGTGTATAACCCACTTTTTAACCACTTTTTGGCACGTGGGCAAATGAATGTTGCCATTACCCGTGTATAATTGGACTTGCTCTAATCCGTGTACAATCGAAACAGAAGCACATGCAATCATACATGCACAATTGGAATACGTTGCCCCTGTTTTGTTTCCATCGTACCCAATCCCCATCAAACAACCAATATACCTAGTACAAGTTAAAAACGAAAAACTCATCCTTGTCCTATGGTGCGAGTTAAACATGTGGCAAAAGAGAAAACCTTTTTCGCGGATGAGCCGTGAAAAGAGAGTTTGCGTCGAACAAATCTAGGCCGTGGATTCTGAGATCCAACGGCTCGGATCAATGCACACTCTCTCTCCTCATTTAGCAAGACGTTGGATCCCAGAATCCATGGCCCGGACTTTCTGGACACATCTGTGAAAAAGTTTTCTCACGGGAAAAATCACTCTTTGACGTCTCCTTAGCAATCATGACGACGACCGACCCTCCTCAATCGTCTATATATTGTGTCAATATGAATTGACACAATGACTACAGGAAGAGAAACAAGTATTCTTTCGTTTGAGAAAATGTGCATATCACCACTTCTATTCTTCTCCTTCATTCTCAGTGCATTTGTTGGCCATGGGTACGTATAGTAAAATCCATCTCTTTTCTTAGAGCTAACACTGCGTTTTGTTTTTTGTATTTTTGGGCTGGCTGTTTCTTTGATATTGTTCGTTTTTTTCAAGGGAAACGGCCGGGGATGCGAACGCGTTTTCACCACGACCGGCAGACACGACGATATTTGAGGGAGAAGGGGGATCATATCGCAGCTGGTCAAGTTCCAATTTCCCGTTACTTGGTGAGGCTAAGGTTGGTGCTGGAATTCTTGTTCTGCATCCACACGGCTTCGCTCTGCCTCACTATGCAGATTCCAACAAGATTGGTTACGTTCTTCAAGGTACGGACTCTTCCTCTACTTCATCTACATATATATGGACAGGCTATGTGTAGGCAAAGGGTCCCCAATTTTAGGCCCGATAATAAAGGCTCCGTTTCTCAAAATTCATATACTATATATGCCGAATTTATCAAAACCGTACACCTCGCGAGTCGCTATTTGTCCAAGCAATGCCTCCAAAATAGAGAGAATGCATATATACTTTATTTCTTAATAATCGGCAAGAATGCATATTTGTGCCGCGAAAAATGGCATTTTCAATCACTTTTCAAACGCTAGGATCCAAGTTGGAAGGCCCGTGTCTGACCCGATTCGTAGGTTAACTAAATCAGACCATCATAGTGTCGAACGCTTTTGGTTGGAAAGACCAAAAATGGTACAATTATGGAAAGCATGAAAGCAAAAAAACCTATTACTCCGTCTATTTGGCCACAAAATATTTTCCTTCTAATTGTACGTTTTTGTTATTCGTGATTTGTTATAGCTATTCTGTTTTTCTCCCAGGTAACTTGGTTTAAAATGGGCATGTTTCTTTTTTTTTTTTTTTGAGAAATAGGAAAAAAATATTATTAAATCAAACCACCGGCCAAAAAACCGGGTGCACACAAAATCGCCAGTCCTAAAACCACCGGCCACAAAATACCTACAAAGAAAAAAAAAAAAAAAAAAAAATATATATATATATATATATATATATATATTTATAAATAAATAAAAAAGTACAAGAAAAGAATGCCGGAGCATGTCGCCGGAGCTGTCACTCACCATCGCCGCCGCCACCGTCGTTAGGAACCCGGATCCGGAAATCCTAGATCCGGCTCTCCCTGGTCCCAAAATAGGGCGAGGTCACTCATATCGGAACGGAGAGGAACGTTTGTCACGGGGAGTCTCCAATCGTCAAAGAAGCCCAACCAAAGAGATCAGGGAGTCAGAAGGAAGTTCGGATAGGCGGGTGGAAGGGCGGCCGCCCACTTCTCTCGTTCTCACTCTCTCTCTCTCTAGAACTCTCATCTCACTTCTTTATTCTTTATGCAGAATAATAAAATGGGTATGTTGAATTTCGAGAAATACATAAATTCCTTGTGGCTTTCATTGTAGGATCAAAGAACACATTTTCCATTCTAAATCAATCAAAGTATGCGATAAATTGCCTTCCTATTTTCTTTTCAAGGTTTTTTAGTAGTATTTCACTTTCTACCATTTGTCATCTTTGTTATTCTCCAGGGAGTTGTAGTGTTGGAACGGTATCCTCTAGCGCATCCGAAGAAAAAGTGTTGAGAATTAGGGAAGGAGATGCCATACAATTACCCAATAGACTAATCTCGTGGTGGTTCAACGGCGGGGACTCTGATGCGATTGTAGTTTTCATCGGTGAAACTTCCAAATCTCAAATTCCAGGCGAAATCACCTACTCCTCCTTGACTGGGACCGTGGGTGTATTCAGGGGTTTCTCAACAGAATTCATTTCCAAAGCTTACAACTTGAGCCAAGACGAAGCAAACACGCTGGTCACCAGCCAAACAGGTGAAGATCAACAAATTATTCGACATAAAAACTACTTAAGTTACTAGATGAATAACCCATTTCACATTTGAGCTAGCAATGTGAGGTTCATTTGAATCTTTTAGCACGAGTATGCACGAACTTTTTTTTAAAATTTTTTTCACACCCGCCAACTAGTAGCAATGTAACGACCCGACCCGACTGACCCAACTAGTAGCAATACGTGGACAGCTGGTGCAGGTCGTCACAAATAGTATCAGAGCCCCGCCCTGGCCCAAGTGGTGGGTAGGATGCGTTCTGCCACCACGGATTCCAGGGGAGGTTGCTGGGACTATGCAACGAAGACGTTGCATCCCCAAGGGAGGAAGATTGTAATACCTCAGGTTTGGAGTAGAGGGTGTTTAGTCACATATTGGTTGGGAGCTAAAACATCATGTGGTATATTAACACCCATTTTAGGCTACATGATACGTATACCTTTTTTAAGGGATGTGGGACTACCCTTTTAGGAACATTACAATCTCCCCACCCTTATTTGCAAAGTCCTCGTTGCGACACATGGGCCATGCACGTTCCCCTGGTTGGTAGCGCCACGCAACCCACCCACTTGGGACCAGGTTATGCTCTGATACCATATGTTACAATCCAACCCAACTGACCATGGACTCCTTTCAATCCAAACACTTGGCCTGAAAAGATATAACTAAGAAAGTACCAGAAGAGGTTTTTAGCTTCAACCAATATGGGATTAAACACCGTCTAAAACCCCAACCTCGGGTATTACAAGCAACATCGTAGCATGTCGAACTCAAAATTACAAGCTCTTAGGAGTGAAGGGCTCCAAGCATGTATTCTGTGAGATAATTAAAATTTTCTAATAACAGGAGCCGTGATCGTCAAGCTCGATGAAGGAATTCAAATCCCCCAGCAACAGAATGACATTGGAAACTTCGGTGAATTTGTTTCGACTGTGGCAACAGCAGACAAGTTTTTACCACTTGAACAAGTCGGACTTAGTTACAGACCTGTAAAGCTTGGCAAAAGTGCAGTGTTCCAGCCGATCTACGCGACGGATTCGGTTCAAGTGACTTACATTGTCAAAGGTAGCGGAAGGGTCCAGTTTACCGGTACCAACGGTGAGATATTGCTCAACGCGACGGTGCAGGCTGGTGAATTGTTTGTGGTTCCGCCATTTCTCGTGGCTATTGGAATTGCAGATGGAGAAGGAATAGATTATGTATCTGTGATAACTTCCTCAAGGTAAGCACCGACGAAAGCTAGAAATTGGTACTCTTTCCATCTCATTTTGTTTGTCAATTTTTGAAAATCGTGTCTTCGGTCAATCACTTATATATTTTAATATTTCCAATATATGTGATGATAGTCACTCATCCATTATATCCATTAGGTCCGTCACTATTCTTAGCATTTCATAATTAAATGCTAAAGCTAAAATAAAAAAACAAATAGTACTGATGAGTGAATAATTATATATCTTTCAATTTCTACTATATCAAAGTAAAATGATTTTGAAAAATCAAATTTCAGTGGGAACATAAGCTCCTTCAGCCGTCGAGAGTAAGCATCATTGTCAATATTGAATTGCCTTTTGTGGCTTTTGTACCTTTTGACTTCTCTCATTACGAAATATCGAACAACATCTTTAAAAGTCGTGAGTTCAATTATTCAAATCTCATTAAAATGCAATTTGTGATGATATTATTTTTGTTACTGTTTCTCTTTTGCAGGCCTGTGATTTGGCATTTTAGCGGTAGCACATCAATTTGGAAAGCTTTCTCTCCTGTAATTCTACAAGCTTCTCTGTCAACCACTCCAGAGTTTGCCCAAATTTTTCTTGGCAAAGATGACATGAAACACAATTCCCATGCCTTGGAATCAAGACTAGACGAACTCTAATGATTCACAAGCACTAATATATACATACAATAAAGCATTGCAATTTTCTCCTTAATGTAATAGTATAAGTACTAATTACTTGCAGTTGTTGCATTTGTTGAGAAATTAATGAACAGTTATGCTCTATATTCTTCTTAATTTTGAGTAATCGAGTAATGATGATGTGCAATTTTAAAGTTTGTCCAAAACTTGATCAATTATTCAATTCTAATCTCATCCTTTTGTAATATTGTCATTTCTCTTTTTCCTGTTCAAGATTTCACTATATATCCTCAAATTACCTGCATCTTAAATCACCCCAAGGTTTAGGCTTTGTTTGGAATCTATGGAAATGAAAAGAAAAGAAAGAAAAATAAAGAAGGAGAAAATTGTGAGAAAAAGTTAGTTATTTTCTCTTGTTTGGTTGAAAAAGAAAATTAATGGGAAAAGAAATTTCTCTTGTTTGGCTTAAGGAGAAAAATGGAAGGAAAATAAAGTTGTAAATACCTTTCTCCTTCTAAATTCAATTTCCTCTTTATTTTCTTCCCCCTTTTTCCCTTTCTAGAATTTTTTTTCATAGAATTCCTTGGAGTTTTTTCTTTTCTCCTTATACTTGGAACCAAACAACCAAGGAGGAATTTTTTTTATTTTCCTTTCCTTTCTTTTGTTTTCCTTAGGTTCCAAACAGAGCATTAACCTTAGACCACTTTCAACAACCACTTGCCACCTACTAAATCCACTAGTGGCAATAGACTACAACATCTTCCCATCGCCCCCAAATCTTACACCTTTCCTCACTACTAACTCACCAACAACTACCTCCTTCCCCTTCCCTAGCCACCACCATACAATGCCAAAGTATGTTGGATTTCCAATACACCTGCATATAGTGTTAATCTATTTTTTTTTTGGGATATCGATTCTCTTTTTACATATCATCCATCACTCTAACGGCTTGATTAGATGCAAGGTGAGTTTTTGGGTGGATAAAATACTAAAAGCCCGATTGGATGCATGATGGGTTTTGAGGGTATAAAATAGTAAATGGAATAATATAGGATGAGGTTTTATTTATGGATGGTGGACCCACATTAATGTGACATTTTATAAATGGTGGATCAAATAATACTTGGTTTGGATGATTTTGGTAATACTGAGGGATAAAATAGCCCTTGATTTGTTTTATATTTGGAATAGGGGATAATCGGATAAGTATAAATTAGAGGGTCTGGGGTGGATTAGGGGTATTAGGGTACTAATTAATAATTGGGTCGTATGTGTTCTTGGCCAAGGGGGATAAATAGTGGAATAATGCTACATGTACCACCATTTCGGCTTCAAACATTTACAACCCCTCACATACATGTGGGGTCTACACACAATTATGAGGGTAGGCCCCACGTGTATGTGAAGAAGTCGTAAATGTTTGGAACTGAAATGGTTGTACAAAAAACATTTTTGTACATAGCGAGGGTGTAAAGGGTTTGATGGGGATTAAATAGGGTAGGGGATAACTCATCCACCCCCTTCCAAATGTACCCAAATCAAGGGCAAGTAGTGGGCCTATGATTAGTCCTCCGGGCCTAAAGTTAATACTCGTCTCATCCTCCATCCAAACAAAGCACGAGGACAATGGTTGGCGTTTCCACAATAATTTTAATAAACGTATTTAAGTGCAACAATGTTTGAGTCTCTGATCAGAGCTTCCAAGAGTCTCTTCTCTTGCTGGTTTTTGGAGGTGGCGACGGTAGATGTCGGTTGGTGGTTGGCGTTTTTGGTTTTAGGGTTGCAGTGGTAGGTCTTCTGAGGTTTGTATGATTAGGGTTTGGGTTTGGGCTAGCCCTTGTTAGGTGTTTTGGGCTAGGCTTATTAGGTGTTTTCTTGGGCTTTGCCTCATCGAGTGTTTTAATTTCTCTAACTCTTGGTTGGAGGCTTATTAGGTGTGTTTCTTGGGCTTTGCCTCATCGAGTGTTTTAATTTCTCCAACTCTTGGTTGGAGTTCCCCCCCTCTCCCTCAAGTTGATGTATCATTTGTCAAGTTTTCCTTAGTTGATTTTTGACGATAAAGAAAAAAAAAAAAAGAGGGTGCAATAATGTTACTGGTTCGATATTACGAGAGTAAGTTATGAAGGGCTAGGTAAGGGTAGTGTAGACCCTTCTATGATGCGAGCCGAATTACGGGTACATCATTTTGTGTACACCAAAAGTACACCACATTTCGTGGGATTCACTTCGAGGTCAAACAAAAATGATCGGAGCCATCCAATCTGTTTAGAATATTTCTGTAAGGTTCCTCGTAAAAAAAAATAGCTCAGATGAATTTCAGCAAGAACTTGATAAATTAGTGGATTTTTTTTGTCCTTACAATTCAAGGGACCGCAAAATTGAATGAAACGATCAAACTCTTATCCCTATCTGAATTGGTTAATTTTTTGGGGACTCTTACAAAATCATTTTAAAAAAATTGGGCGGTTCCAAATCATTTCTATGGAATCTCTCGTTCCGTAATACCTAAGGGCTCCTTTGGCAAAAAAGTTCTTAACTGGTTTATTGGTTTTTTTCGTTGTCTTTATTCAATTTTTTTTTGCATTTGTTAGTTTTGCATCAAGTTTTTGTTTATAGATTCGTCTCGTCATCCAAAGAGTATAAAATTACAGTCAAAAGTGATATTTTTTTTAAATAAAGCCGGTTTATTGGTTTAATTTTGGCTTTGTAAAAAAAAATTTAGTTTCGACCATAATTTTATACTCTTTGGATTCGTCTCATCGAGACGAATCCGTAAACCACGAAAACTTGACGCAAAACTAACAAATGCAAATTTTTTTTGAGTAAAGACAAAACAAAAAAAGCAAAAAACCATTTTTTCTTTTTTTTGCCAAAGGAGCCCTAACTTAAAGTTCGCAAAGACGTATAAATACAAAGAAATAACTTGACTTATGAGGTGCCTTGTGTAATAATCCGGATTATGGTTTTTTAGTTTCGTCTTTATTCAATTTTTTTTTTGCATTTGTTATTTTCGCGTCAAGATTTTGTTGTTTCTGGATTTCTCTCAATGATACGAATCTAACAAGTACTCCCTCCGTCCCTTTTTAAGTGCGTACCCTGGGAATACGTGTAATTTCAAACTCCTAAAAAACATATTTCCCTATATAATTTTTTAATTCTCTTTATACCAAATTAAAGTGCTCATTGAGTACTTTAATTTGGTGCAAAAAAAATTTAAAAATATTATACGAAAGTACATTTTTTAATGTCCGCAAAAATACACGTTTCCCATTGTACACATTTAAAAAGGGACGGAGGGAGTATAAAATTATGGTCAAAACTCAAATTTTTTTGAAAAAAGCCAAAATATTTGGATTATTGGCCAATAATCCAAGTATTTCGGCTTTATTCAAAAAAATATTTGGTTTGACCATAAATTTATACCTGTTAGATTCGTCTCGCCGAGAAGAATTCATAAACCACAAAATCTTGACGCGAAAGTAACAAATGCAAAAAGAAATAATTGAATAAAGGCGAAATCACAAAAACCAAAAAATCATAATCCGGATTATTACCCAAAGTAGGCCTTGTCATTTCACTACGGTGTAGTGGGAGATACTGATACTCCCGAACCGCCAAGTTTTACCGGTCTGATAGCCGGTCCGTTATTCAGAAGCTGGAACCGTCATTTGGGCGGGAAAATCCCCCACCTTCTCCCTCTCATCCTGAGAAAACACACACACAGAGTCTCTCTCTCTCTCTCTCTCTCTCTCTCTCCAAGGCTACAACTACACTTTCTAGTTCGCCATTTGCATTTGCTCTCACTGTACGAACGATGTCGAAGTTCGAGTACCCTCGACTCCCTCGTGCCGAAATCATCGGATTCCTCGCCGACGCGCAGATCGCTCTCGTCAAAGAGTCCGATCTCCACAATCCCAACCCCGATTTCATACTCGACCTCTACACCAAAATCTTGATCCACCTCGATTCTCTCCCGTACTTTCCACCCCCTTCACAAACCCTAATCTCAATTTCTAGGGTTTTACTTTTAGTTATTATTGAGTGCTCCTGGAGCACCGCTGCGTGGTGCCCAACCCCTTCTCTAATGCACATTTTTGCAGGGTCCATACGCTAAGTGCTAGAATCCACATTTCTGTTCGTTACCACGTGGCTACCGAATAAATTTTCGTGGGGAGAAGGTCTGGAGCAGCACGCGGCGGTGTTATAGGAGCTGTTAATTTTCAAATTTTCTAGGGTTTGTTTGGCATATTTTTGAACTCGGTGTTTTCTGTTATTTCAGGGAGGACCATGGGCAAATTGATTTTGCTGCCTTGGAGCAGCTAGAGAACCCGGACCTCCATGTGGAATCGGTCCGGACTATGAATTTGTTCAGAAAGATTAAAGAGGTTCTGGCTGCCTTGGAGTGTCCTAAGAAATTTAGTCTTAAGGATCTGATAAAGCCTGACGCGGATAGGACGGAGTCATTTCTTAGTGCCATGCTCAATTTCTGTATCCATAGGTAATTTCGCTGATTAATTTTGTTGTAGTTATGTGTTTCCTTCGTGGAATTACATTGGTATGGGTTATAACTGTTACATATGTTTTATGGGTTGGTAAAATTATTGTAATTTCTGAAATTGAACTCTATAAGTCCTGTTTGGTTGTTCAGATTGAGATTTTGCAAGAAACAGTTCTAAAACTTGTATGATTGACTTTTTTTAATCTTGTTTCGGGATTAAGTTTCGGAGAAAAGTTTCAAGACTTTTGAAAACCAATGTTCGCTCTGTAATTAGTAACAGGAAATCGAAGACTGTTTTATTTTAAAAAAAGTTTCTGGGAAAAGTTATGCAAAAGTGAATCATTGCAGTTAAACACGAAAGTTCTCGTTAGGCTATTCTAGGGCGAACAAGGTTTACAGAGTGTCAAGTTACAGTCTATATATGGTTCTATTATGGCACACCTTGAAATCCTTTGTGCATTTGTATGTATGCATGCGTGCGAGTGAAAGCAGGGTCAATTTACTTGTAAGGTGCCTACATGTCAGTAGTGTGGTCTTTTGGTGTTTCTGGAATCTTTATTTTGCTTGGGTTCATCGACAACAAATTTATGATGTCAACGAAGATTGACTTCAGCATATTCTTTGAAAACATTTTTCCACGTTCTTGAAAACCATGTTGCATCGTTTGTTCAGCCCAAGGCCCTAAATCATTGATGGTACTAATTTTTCATCATTAATTGGTTTGATTCGTTTCACCATAGAAACAACTAACAAGTGCAATCTGCCGACACTGTGTCAGCGTTTAGTATTCCACTAACTATCAGTCTTCTGGGATTTTCATATTCTTTTGGGTGAGCTGCTGTTTCACAGCGATTGATTTATGCTCTAAAGTGTCAAAGTAAAGGTACTTATTTAGTTTCAATTTGATGGTCAACGTTTCGGATTGCTTATTTTGAGAAAACATGTACTAGCTTTTGGATGATGGCTATACCTTAGAAAAGGGCATCGTGAAAATTTCAATATTTATATCCTTAGTGTCATTTATGGTATTTAATGTTTTAGAGACACAAAAATGAATCTTCTGAGACCCATGGTGGAAGATCTGACCCTTCTTGATGAGAAACGGCAACAGTTGGAGGGCCGGATTTCACAGGTATGTGGAGGACTCAAATTGCTCAGTTTAAAATATGCAGTAGATGATTGAAATTTGTATGCGATTACTTATTCATCTGTTTTGCAGCTGAATGCAGAGATTGCTGAGCAAAATGAAGCAAGAGAAAGTGAAAAGCCACTTGTTCAGGATGTAGAAGCTAAAGTTAAAGAACTAACCCAGATCATTCCTGGTCTTAACAATCACCAAATGTCCTTGAAGGCTTCAATCAGAAAAATGAAGGATAAGGCAAAAGAAATGGATGAGAAGGTGTGGTTTTTACTGTTTAGTACTCCATTTGTTTCTTGGTTCATTAAGAAGGGGACAACACATAAACTTGTTCTATGCCTTCTTTCCTATTTTTTATTTGACTATAAATGAATCGTGTTGATGATGCAAATAATCAAGTTACCCCTCTCTTGAGTTGGTGGTTAACAATCTAATATGGTATCAAAGCAGGCAATAGATCCTGTGTTTGAACCTCATCGTCTGCCTGATAATTATGTACTTGCACCCTTGCACGTGTTTAGCCCACTTATGGAGGTAAGCCTGTGTTGAAGATATACAAATAATCAAGTTACCCCTTTCTCTAAGAGCATATTCTAGGTTTTGAAACCGGAATATTTATCGTGTATCAATTTTCTTGTTCTATAAATCGTATCGGGATACGTATCGCGTACTGCAAGATACGTTAACCATAGTTAATATACAATTAACAAGTATTTATATCTAATAACTCCAACAAACTACGTTTTTAAGTTGCAATATTTCAAGTCTCTCAACTGGGATTTATCAGTTTGAGGTTTCCTACCACCTTAGTCAAGGACAGAAATGAAAATCCATAATAATATTCCCCCAAAGCACGATTGAAGTATGGTTTTCTTTTATTCAAGCCCTACATTGAGGTGGATATATTTCAAATGGTTTGAATGTCACTCAAACGACTTAGATTAGTATGTTTGAAGTTCAACTTCTTACAATATTGTTTGAATTTCTTCCATTAAGTAATTGTAGGATACGTATTGAATCGGGATATGCATATATGTCGTAGGATACGCCATCGTATCATAGGACTTCTACACAAAAAGGATACGGGATGGGATACATATCATTTTCCTAAGGAGACGATACGAATTGTAGGATACGTATCCTGTATCGTAGGATTTTAACAACAGATGAGTTGGTGGTTAACAATCTAATATGTGGAAACTTTATATCCAACTCAAAACCAATTGGCAATGAGTGGAGAGGTCCCCACATAAATTAAGCGACACCCATTCCATCCCCAAGTAACGTGAGACTATGATACTTAACAAATTGCGCAAGATTATATTTCTAGAAACGGATTTGTGTTTTCTGACACAGTAATTCCTTGGAAATAGTTGTATGAAGCTTTTGAAGCAGTCTGTGTTTTGTAAGGCTTATGGCATTCTTCATAGACTGTGATCTCAACTGTATTACAAGCAAAAGCAGCTATTTTGTTAATTACTGTTGCATTACGATATAAGTTTCCACTATAACTTTCGTGCCTTCACATTCCTGCTTCCTGCCTAACATTGTGGTACAGATTTTGTCTTGGCATTCCTTATTTCCCTAATATCTTCCTCCGCATTATACGTAGTATTTTGCATGTAGGTTTTTACTTTTATGACTTTCCTTTGTTATAGTCAGAGGTTAGTAAAGAAAAATTACCCAATGTTGAAAATTTATTTCTCTCTTTAATTCATGTTGGTGTTGCGGCTTGTGGTATGAAGAGGATCAGAGTTGCTTAAATATGTGGACATTTTCCACCTGCAGCTATTTGCTGCTTAAGAGCTTTAACCTTGGTGTCTTATAAAAGAGTTGAGGTATAACAAGCAGCTTTTGCGGTCTCCCCATCGTCTTTTTTTTTTTCTTTTCTTTCCAGTGACTGACATTCTGAAAAAAGAAAGGAGTTTGGAGCAAGTTTTAGTGCTAGGGTTTTTGTTTCAGGAGTAGACCTAATAATCATATTGGTAAATGGTAGAAGGTGATATACGCTACAGGATTTGCTGTCTCATTGTAAAAAGTTCTCTTCTTGTTTGACATTCTAGCAAGACCATTTCTAGACAGACAGATTGAGTTTCTTAGCCATTAGTTTTAATTCTATTGGTATTTTTCTTCCCAGATTTCCAGTGCGGAGTTTGCGATGGTGCAAAGTGTCCAAGAAAATGCCAGTTTACGCTCTAAAATTGTTCAGTCGCCAGATAAGCTGCAGGTTCATTATCCTGTGTCATTAAGCTTCAGATACCATCATACCAATATTTGCTGCGTGGTTCTTCTTGAGCATTTTGGCTCCATTGCTATAGCAGAAGCCTCATGGTTGAAATGAATGGGCAAGACTCAAGAGATAAGCGCAAATCCCAAGCGGTATAGGCAGCAGTTGGTGAAAGGACTGCAATGCCGATATAAAAATGAACTGCAATGCTCGTCTCACCCCTGATTTTGACTTAAGAGTACACATTATGACCAATGTTGAGGTCCCATAATGTGATACTGTATCCTGCTTGTTCGATGTTCTGTAATAAAGAAGGCTAACCACAAACAAGCAGGACATAATGGGTTAAAAATAGTGTTTTAAGTCACTGGATGCCCACTATATCCTGTTTGTCTTTGTTAACCTTCTTTATTTACACAAATCAAAGTCTGAGTCATATTTTGTAATCCTGCTTGTTCGATGTTCTGTAATAAAGAAGGCTAACCACAAACAAGCAGGACATAATGGGTTAAAAATAGTGTTTTAAGTCACTGGATGACCACTATATCCTGTTTGTCTTTGTTAACCTTCTTTATTTACACAAATCAAAGTCTGAGTCATATTTTGTAATCTGGTTAGAAATATTCTGTTGTGACATAAAAAAAATGCTCTTATCCTTCTTAGTATGTTGTATACTTTCCTCTTCGCCCCTTCTTCCAACATAATCATTTTTGCTTGCAGAGGGCCTTGGAGGAGAAAAAAGTAGTTCGAATTGATGCAAAGAATGCTGAAAGAGCAGCAATGCAGTCGTTTCAGGAGAAAAGTGCAGTTCTTGAGGTTTATACAAAGGTATTTTAAAGTTTTCATCTGAATCTCTTATTGGCTAGTGCCATTCATTTTTGTAAGCTGTTGATACAGTAAGAGTCGTTGAATAGCCTGTAGACTGTAGTTATCAGTATTAAACCTTAAAAAAGGGGGGGAAAAGATGGGTTAAACTGAAAGGATAAAGAAGATAGTTATCTGCTAGTATTCTGTCTTTAACCTTATACAACCTTGAACAACATGGTGAAAAAGTAATTGAGATTCCTTAAATAAGTCTCTTTTTGCGATATTCTAGTCAGAATTAGGGGAAGGGGGATACTGCAAGGCAGTCATGCATATGAAGATGTATATGTATCCTTCCACAAAGTTAAATTGAATATAGATTCAAAGAGCATGAATCACCTTGGCTCTAGTTGAAACAGTTGGTTGATGGTCTCTTTGTTTACTTCAATTCTCAGGCTTGCAAGAAATTGTCCAAGAATCTTGCTCAGATGCAGGCAATACAAGAACAGGTTTGCTTACACAACAGCCATCTCAATTTGCATGGTTGTGTTTCAAGGCTTTAGTTAGCAATTTTCCTGTGATCTAGCCCTTGGGAGTACGTGATATGAAGTTTGTATCGTGGGCACTTGTATACCTTACAATTCTCTTAGACGTCGTCTAATATTAGTAATAACTAACACGAACTTCTTTCACCATGCAACTGCTTTTTACTTCAAAGTTCACTAACCATCCAACAAATCTGTGGATTTTTTGTTTTGAAATTCTTGACATGGAATAAACTGAATGGTTCCTTTTGGTCAATCAATTTACCGACAAATACGGGATGGTTCCCTTTATGCAATCAATTTTACCTACAGAAGTTCTTCTTCACCAAAGTTGTGTTGATGTATCATGTATATCAACCGGGCATTCAACTACTGCTGGGTATAATTATGGATTGACATGTGCCCTTGACTTTTAACAGGTGAACTCTGCCAAATCAATTGAAAAAGATGTGAAGGTTTTGAAGGTTAAGCAGAGCGAGGCAGAAATGCTAGATAAATCACTTGAGGCCAAGCTTGTTGAACGGCAAGGGAAAGGTAGCTTTATTCTATCTACGTGGAACTAGGGATTTGTAGTTTATCCTAGACCCTGAAATATATAAAAATATCAATCCCAGTGGAACAGTTGGATGAAATAAGAAAGCAATTAGAAAAAGAACGAGATCTCAGGTATGAGGAAGCTACTAAGGAACTCAATATTGTGAAGTTGGAAGTGGAATCGAAGAGGCGTGATCTTGAATCAAGGCAAACCAAGATTCAAGCTGTAGTTGCAGAGGTATGTTCTTGTGTTTCAATTTGCTTGGACCAAATAATTTTTATCGGAAGTAGTACTATTTGAGTGTTTATTCAGGTGTCCATTTACTAGGCTGATGCCATGTCTACGAAGTTAAAATCAGTGAGAGCGCCCGGGGAGGCCAAACGGCAAGAGTTATTGCAGAAATCTGAACAAATTTTGAGTCAAGTGAGTATCCCTGAACTTCCATTGTTGACTCTGTGTCCATTCCTTTGTCGTTATGTTGAAACCGGGGCTGCCTTGCTTGGCTCAACCTGCTGCAAACTCCAGAAGATTAAAAAATTTAACAGCTTCTCAAGAATCAGTAGTTATTATTTTACGTTTTTCTCGTAGTCAGTGGAAATCAATATGGTTTGATAATAGCATCCAATTTGGTTCAGCACGCGAATCACTTAGAGATGTACTCCCTCCGTCCTAAATTGCTTGCCCCTTCTTGGAAACCGTGTGTTTTGTGCGCAAAAAATATTAATTCGTAGTATGATTTTTCCTTCAAAAGTTTTTACAACAATTTAAAGATCTCATTGGGAAGAGAAAATTGGTGTACACTTTCCTCAATAAAATAAATCTCACAAGTGCATTATTTTTTGTGTGCCAAAATGCACGGTACCCCCCAAAGGACGAGCAATTTGGGACGGAGGGAGTATATCTTTCAATTTGAAGTGCTCTTATGATCTGTGTGCTAACTGTGGAATTGGAAACGGCTTGTGAATGTCTGGTTATAGTTTTACGAGTATTCAAACTCCATCGGAGCCTTGTTGCCTAAGAATTGGAGCGGAGCCTTCACTTTGAGCATGGAAGATGCAGATTCTCCCGACATTTTCAGCAAGTCTACGAGTTCAATAGCCAGTTGACTGCATATAAACATCAATTTCAATGTTGAATTAGAGAACTTGAAGATAGGATGGTGAGGACTCCAGGTTCAAATGTGTATCTTTATGGCTAGATGATTGTGTGGCCATATGATTTATTATTAGGATATTTATTTCAGTTGTGCGGATTGCGGATTCCTATGGGTTGCATATAGGTTCTACATCATAAGAAACTTGTAAATCTAGCCATGCTCATGAACTCAAGTTTCAAGGAAAAAAAAGAAAAAGAAGATATGCCCATTAAGGTTTGTGGGTCTCAGCTTCCCTTCCCTGGAAAATGCTCTTCACGCGCTAGTTTGTTCAAATTGAGTAATTTGAGATTGATCTGGGTTAAAAACTTGTTTCTAAGCTATTCCAAAGTTATGGGAGACTGGAGCATGTAGTTCAAAGTTGCATGACTAGGTGATTTTATGGGGCTGACCGCTACTCTTCAAATGCAATTGGCGCTCTTCAATTCCTCTTTCCAAGTGTACTTGGTGAATATGACATTTCCCTTGGTACTTTGGTTGTGGATTCTGAGTCTGTGATTTGATGCTTGTTCGCAATCGAGCTCAGGCCAAATGACATGCTATAGCCAACTTTTGACTGATGCAAGTGTTACGGCCATTGCATTCGATGAATGGGCTGCGAATTTAGTATGAGATTTGAGAATTTGTCAAATTTAAGCAAGGATTTCTTTTCTTTTTTATTTTTCAAATGGACAGGCCACAACACTACCTGTTTCTGGTTTTGTATGAGGATAATTGAAGAAATTATTTTTTTTTTTCTTGCATTGCATATAGACTAAATTTTTTGGCATTCTGGGCAATATAGTACAAATCAACCTTGGGTTAGAACTAACAGCACAAAATCAACACATTTAAGACTAATTGAAAGAATTTAACAAACGGAAAAGAAAAGAATTAACTAATTGCAAATCTGGAGCAGCAGTTTTTTTATTTTTTGGGTAAGGGGTGGGGGACGCAGGAAGAATGGCGGTGGGAGTGGAGGAGTTTACCATCTTAGCCCTGGCAGTTACTACATGGGAACATTCAGAAAAGTTCAATTATTATTTTGTTTTGGGACAAAAGTGGAAAACACTTTTGTGGGAAGACTTGAAAAAAGGGACACCAAAAAAAATCGTTGGATAAAAAAAAAAAAAAAAACTGGTGCTCATTGAAAAAAAAAAATGGTGCTCATAGATTCAATAGTATTTTCGCTCTCTTGTCGTTCTTAAAATTTTTCTGGAACTGGGGTTTGAACACTGCAATGGAATGCACACCACCCTCTCCAAAATCACTACTGCGCACCCTTTTACAACAACTCATGGCCATAGAAAACCCAACACAGATTTTACCCTACTGCGCACGAATTTTCGAGCTCTTAACCGGCCAAAAGACTCGCAACTCCCTCAACCTCGGCCGACAACTTCATGCCCACATGCTCCTCCTAGGCCTCCACCCCACCGCCTTCGTAGGCGCCAAAATGGTCGCCATGTACGCCAGCGCAGGTGATTTAAACTCTGCTGCCCTCACATTTGATCAAATTACTCACCCATCATCTTTGTTATACAATTCGATTATTCGTGCTTATACTTTGTGTGGATATTCCGAGAAGACAATCGAAATTTACTTCAGAATGCACTTGATTGGTTTGAAAGCTGATTACTTTACGTTTCCTTTTGTGTTAAAGTCGTGTGCGGATTTGTCGAGAGTTGGGTTAGGAAGATGTGTACATGGGTCTAGTTTGAGAGGCGGGTGGGGCTTTGATATGTATGTTGGGACTTCTTTGATTGATTTTTATGTAAAATGCGGGGAACTGAGAGATGCGAGGAGGGTGTTTGATGAAATGCCTATAAGAGATGTTTCGTCTTGGAATGCGCTGATTGCTGGTTACATGAGAGATGGAATGATACATCTCGCAGAAGATTTGTTTGGAAAGATGGGAAAGAGGAATGTTGTGTCGTGGACTGCTATGATATCGGGGTACGCTCAGAATGGGTTGGGGGAATGGGCTTTGAGGTTGTTTGATGAGATGCTGGAAGAGGGTTCGGAGGTGAAGCCCAATTGGGTTACGGTTATGAGTGTACTCCCCGCGTGTGCACATTCGGCTGACCTTGAGCGAGGAAAACGAATTCATAAGTTTGCTAGTGGTGTTGGTTTAGATTCGAATCGTTCTGTCAAAGCAGCACTAGCTGCAATGTATGCTAAATGTGGGAGCCTCTCTGATGCCCATTTCTTATTTGAGAGTATACATCCAAACAAGAAGGGTTTGGTTGCTTGGAATACTATGATTACAGCGTATGCCTCTCATGGCTATGGAATGGAAGCTGTATCAACTTTTGAGAATATGATTAGAGCCGGGGTTCAACCTGATGAAATCTCATTTACTGGCTTGTTTTGCGGATGCAGCCATTGTGGTCTTGTTGATATTGGCTTAAAGTATTTCAACTGTATGACTGCAATTTACTCAGTGGAACCAAGGCATGAACATTATGCTTGTTTTGTGGATCTTTTGAGTCGGGCTTGCCGATTATTAGAAGCAAAGCAGCTTATTTATCAAATGCCAATGCATGCAGGACCAAGTATTTGGGGTGCATTGTTAGCTGGTTGTAGAAAGCACAGGAATTTAGAGATAGCAGAGATAGCAGCTAGAAATCTGTTTGTATTAGAACCGGAGAACAGTGGTAATTACGTTCTGTTCTCAAATATGTATGCAGATATGGGAATGTGGGAAGAAGTAGACAATTTGAGAGCACGGTTGAAATCGCAGAGTCTGAAGAAGTATCCAGGGAGCAGTTGGATTGAGATCAATGGGATGGCCCACTTGTTTCTAGGCGGAGATACATCTCACCCACAGTTGAAGGAAATTTACTTGTTGTTGGAGGCATTGCCGGAGAAGATTAAGGCAGCCGGGTACTTACCAGAAAATATTTTTGCATCGTATGAAGGTTCATTGGGATAATCGGTAGACAGGTTATGTGCTTATGTTAGTGATACATGAGCACTTTTGTCGCTATAGGTGACTTTTGGTGATCAACAAACAGCAATGTGACTTCGAGTGGAGATGATTATTAATGGCTACTTGGTGATCTGTTGGATTTAACTAAGGTCATGCAGTGGCGTTCGAAGGAAACACTTGTCACAGTTTTTAATCAAACCAATCTGCCTGATTAGATTATGGGACATTACGTTAGCAAGCACTTTAGAAATGACTTTAA
Organism: Vaccinium darrowii; assembly: GCA_020921065.1. Taxonomy (NCBI): domain Eukaryota; kingdom Viridiplantae; phylum Streptophyta; class Magnoliopsida; order Ericales; family Ericaceae; genus Vaccinium; species Vaccinium darrowii. The sequence continues at coordinate 48,529,721 of CM037152.1, read as the reverse complement.
GGCTCAAATTGCATAAGCTTATGAGCCTATAGCAGGAAAGAGACTCCGGCACTAAAATCGGGCATCAGATCCCACAGTCGCCAGACTTTTTGAAAAAATGGCCTGAAAATCCACTGGTACCATCTCTCTCCAGTGCACTTCTTCTCCGCCTGAATCTGAAAGGTAAAGTAGCAGTGGGCGTCAGTTAAGTTCAACCCAATACTGCATTGTCGCTAGCGATTCTGATTGGCTGTCGTGGATAAACTTTGCTCGAGTTCTAGGGTTCTGGAGCTGAGATGGAAAAAGGGTTAGAATGGAACCACAGGTATGGACTCAACAGTTTGATTATTTCTATGGACTATAGAGTATCCATTGATTTCCAATCTTAACTCATACAGGTGTGGACTCAAAAGTTTGATTATTTCTACTAGATACAACATTTGTTCCTTGTTTTCTTTACAATCTGAGGTAAAATAGAGGAAAAGTTGCTGTTCGTGACAGTAAGATTTGAACAAGACGCACAAGTTTTTGTTTGTTTCGTACTCAATTATCCAAGCAACCTTTTTTGCTTGATGGTTAGGACGGCCACAGCGAACGATAGCAGAATGCCGACAATAACCCCACCAGTGCACATATTAAACTGCATTGGGACGCCGGTATCGAAGATTGGTATGTCGATGTTCATCCCCAGTACCCCTCCAATCACAATACCAATACCCAGAAGCACCGTTGCTGTGCTAAGTACAACTCCCATTCGCAGCAGCTGGTTCTGCTTGTCATCCAATATAATGTTGATGTAATCCTCCGTGTCATCAACGTATTCGCGCATCTAGAGGTAGAAGAGAAAAAGAGAGTATTAGAACCTCAAAAATTCCAAGAAAACGAGGGGCTAAATATGGTGGGGTTCATTCCTTATTCCTTCTCAACTAGACATACGACCAACAATCCCCAAACTTTCCTTGGTCCTACCAAATTAGTCCTTTCAAATGAATGTGGCCTGGAGTTTGAAGATTTCTTTTTAATATTTTTTTACGGATAAATATATCTATTGCCACGTTTGATTGTCAGATAGAATGAGGTGAAAAACACTATATTTGGGATATCAGGACGGATTATGAGTTCTATAAGATAAGAAATATTGTGATAAACAAAGTGTCCGTTGTTTTCCCATTTTTCGTAGGACCAGATTGGACTTTGGAGTGACGATTTATACTGGATATTTTTATGTTTGTTTTCTCGTCCGTCACCTTTATCGTGGTATTGCGTTATCGTAACATTAATCAGCTATATAATGACCTATCCTATTATAGTTTCTCATCGTAGAATCGAGCGATCAAAGGGGTGATATATGGGGTTGCGGAGTAACGAATTCAACCCATCCTTTTTTATTCAGCAACATATTTATTCAGCAACCAAATATGTTGTATAGAGAATTTGACAACATACAGTGGATAGTTTGCTCAAGGCTCCTTCCAGTTGAGCAAAGTATGCTTCCAATAGCATCTCCAGCTCTTCAACTTTTGGCTTCACGCCACTTACATCTGCGCTGCTACTTCTATTGCTTCCTCCATCTTCATCGCTGATACATTATATCGTGTGCACACAACCATTATCAAAAGAAGAAGAAGATATTTTGCACTAATTTATATTTCTTTTTTCCCTCAAAATTTCAAATAAACGAAGTTTCATTAGTAATCTTGCCTGCCATCCTCTGTATCACCCTTTGGTTCCTGTTCCTCAGCATGCTGAGTATTATTCTTATCGGTAAGGTACATTTCCGCCATATCCAAATCATCATCCAGTAAATGTTCAAGCTCATCTCTCACCTGAGAACATTATATCATGTGTAACTTTGGATTTGTAAATACTAACGGAAAAACAAAACAAACTTAGGCAACTAAATTGGCATACCTTGTGGAAACGAAAAATCTCAGCTCAATTGTTATACAACTCATACCTTATTAGTACTTAAGATGTAGTTATAATTACCTTTTGAACACGGGCAGATAGAGCAGCAAGACGACTCTTTATGATTCTCACACGCTGTAGGTTATATGTGCTGATACTTACTGATAATTCATCCAAAGCTGGATATGCTTCTTGTTCCAGTGTGCCGGCCTGAATTAAACAAAGCAAACACATGAAGTGAACTTAGAGAATTTTCAAGAAAAAAGTGCCGAGAATGCAACACTGACAATTCTGCATTCGTCTAGGGACAATGTGGGCCCCAACGAAAGACGAACCCAGGATTCTAACTTTGGGTGGAAAGCATACGCAACTCCTAATTGTAAGGGTTTTTGAAGGATAAATGTGAAATTATAGAAACCAAACAGGCTTGGAAACAGGCGTGGAGATTGCTTTCTAATCCCAATGGGTACTGGGCAAGGATGATCAAGGCAATGTATTTTCCAAACTCCAACTTCACTCAAGCTAGAAGGGGTGGAAGGCCCTCTTGGGCCTGGAGCAGCAGATCAGAATTGTTATCTAACGGTCTCAGGTGGCAAATCCAAAATGGGAGAAGTGTTTCAAAATGAATTCGCCAAGGCCGAATGAAAACAGTGACCAAAAGGTGGAAGACTTCATAAACCCGGCCACGATGGAATGGATAATAGATATGCTTCACAACTCTCTTCAAGACCAAGAAGCTAAGACAATTCTGGGTATTCCTCTAGCTAAAACTCTGGTTCAAGACAAGTTCATTTAGCACTAAAAGGGAGGGGTCTTACTCAGTCAAAAGTGGCTTCTTGGCGGAATTTGAATCTCTTTTTTCCAGGTAAATCTTTCTAAAGCCTCCACGTCCTTTCCAGCCACCCTACTCTTTATGTAAATCAATCTGGATATACCCCAAAGTCTGGTATTTTTGGTGGAAGTTCTGCAGGAATTCATTGGCTGTGAAAAAAAAAAATGTTTTAGAGGAAGTGTTCACACTCCCCTCTCTGCGCCATATGCTCTAAGGAAGTAGAATCTGTGGAGCACCTCCTTATCAGGTGCGAATGGACTGGAGCAGTTTGGCAGAAATGTCTCCCTCCCGTCCATTTTATCCTGGACATGCATGGTATTTTCTCTTCGGCTCTACGCTGGTTCACAGCTCAATGTCAAGGCCATATAATTCTAGGTTTCCTCAAGAGACTGAGAGCAAGCTAGCCTTGGTGTGTTGGAGCATTTGGAAGGCTCGGAATGCACAATTTTTCAAAGTTACCCTTTGGAGGCAACATCAGTATCCACAAGTGCTGAAAATTCTTGGTTGGCACTCTTTGTATCTAGTCTTTACAGGACCAGGCACGGGGGAAGTGAAAGTTACAGTTGCAGTGTCTAATCCTAACGGTCCTCTCCTCCAAACCAATTCGGTAAAGCTCAATTGTGATGCATCTTGGAAGGCAATTGATCATAAAGGTTGTGCAGGGGTTGTGGTTGGAATCATTCCGGGAAACTGATTGGTGGGAATCAAGTTCCTATCTCAGGACCGCCCGTGTGTTCTGTGAAGCTCTTGCCCTTCGTGAAGCCTGTCTAATGGCGAAATCTATACATCTCATTACCTTATGTGTCTCTTAGTTAATTCCCCCATGGGAGTGTGGAGTTATCATCCAAGACATCAAAACTCTCATTTCTGATCTGGTGCTGTACACTTGAAGGTGTCATGGAAAAGGGGCCTAGGGCACCACCAAGGGCATTGAATAATATTTCGCAAATTTCTTCGATTACTAGGGAAGCTAATAAGGCTGCCTACTTGGGAAGCATCTCCTAAGCTAGACTTCTATCGGCTCAACGGTTGAGCTTATTCTGGTTTTACCCATTTTAACAGGATAAAAAATCGATTTAAGTATATTTTTCAATTGGTAATACTTTTTACTATATGCATTATGAATCTTGTTTGATAGATGTCAATTAGTTCTACTCCTTAAACAAAATTTTTAAAATAACCTAAAGGCAGAAATTATAAATTATAAGATACAACACATTGAAAAGTAACACGAACTCTAAAAAGAGATTATAAAATGGAGACGGAGAAAGTTCTTTTCTAGCATTTACTGTAAAATCTTTTGAACACGTACCTCGGATTCTAGATTCTTGCAAACAAATTCCAGGCAAATTTCAAGCACCCTGAACTCAAAAGGTAGGTCGACCTTGGAAGTACCACCACCCTTGTTTGATGGGAAACTTGGTGAATCCTCCGTTGACTTTTCAGTCCCCTCATTGCCCTTTGCGACAGAAACATTTCAGATTATTGTACTACCTTGTACTGAACGTGATCATCAATCTTAAGAACTCAAAGTCAACTGTAAGGATTATAAAATATACTATGTGTATATCATATATGTTCAATGGTCATTGTTGTTCTTGCAAGATCATGAGATTAAATTCATCCGAAAAATTTCGTAACACGCTCGATTGATAAATATTTGGCGGGTTGGTGTGGGTTGCGGTCTGTTGTGCCGGAGAGCCGTTTCCTAGAAGAGATTTGGCGATGGCGGTGGCAGCTTTGGTGAGGTGATGGCAGCTTTGGCGTGGATGGAACTAATGCAGTGGGGTGTTGCTGCTACTCCGGGCAGTTTACAAGATCCGTTTTGGCAACGTCTTGGTTGCCACTCATGGAGTTCAACCGCTTGTTTGGGACGCGTCGACGTGGCTGTTTTGGCGGCTTCAGCGACATTTCCAGGTTTGAATAGGTTTGGAGGCAGCGGCGGCAGACTTGGGGAATCGTTTGGATGGGCTGACATCGAGAATTTTGATCGGGTTTTGGTTTGGTTTCTCGTTTGGCTCCTTGCCAATCGTTGGGGTCCGATGTGGTTTGGTGCGTCTAGTGGTTGTGAGGGTTAAATTCCCTCCTCTGTTTATCTGGACGTGACTACCCTTCCTCCTTTTTAATCTTTGCATTTCTTCATAGATTAATAAAGTTCTTTGCTTATCAAAAAAACACGCTCGATTGATAAATTGGAAACTTTGTACAATCAAACGAAAGTTATATGAATACAATCCATATAACCATCGAAAATTTTCTTCAAAAGAAGAAAGGAAACACTTACGTTAGCGCCCAAGTTAGAATTATCAAGATTGCAAAGCTTTTGCTGAAGATCACTAACGAAAGGAGAAAGACTGGGATCTCGAGGATTAAGAAGCAACATCTCATTCGCAGTGATGATAGCTTTGATATTTTCCAAGTTTACGACAATGGCGCGCTCCCTGCCAAGTATGGAAGACGGGTATGAAAGCACCGGATCAAGAACCCTCAGATCGCGCGCTGGAATCCCCGTCCTACGCATGATGGAGTGTTTTCCGGCCTCTTCGATCGTCGACTTCCCAAACACTGAGATCACAAGCCATGACTTTGTTGCTATATTGGTTGTTCGTTTCGCCGGAGGCGGCGTTGCCAAAGTGAGTTCCTCTGAGTAATCCTCCATGGGGTGTATTGTTGACCTTGATCTTGGTGTCTTGTTTGGTGTTAGGAGTTCGAAGAAAGCAGATAAAGCATGACTCAACTAAAATTATTTCTATGGGATAGAGTATCCATTGATTCCCAATCTTTAACTGATACAGGTGAACCCTTTACGGAAGTGCATATCTAAACATGATTAGTCAACGAGAATAAAAAATATTGTATAGGCAGATCATACTTATACCAGTAACAAGAAGTTTTTTCTGAGTGTTTTTTCTTATTACAAAGTCTAGTGCTACTAGATACGACATTTGTTCCTTGTTTTCTTTACAATCTGAGGTAAAATAGAGGGAAAAGTTGCCGTTCGTGACAGTAAGATTTGAACAAGACGCGCAAGTCTTTGTTTGTTTCGTACTCAATTATCCAAGCAACCTTTTTTGCTTGATGGTTAGGACGGCCACAGCGAACGATAGCAGAATGCCGACAATAACCCCACCAGTGCACATATTAAACTGCATTGGGACGCCGAAATCGAAAAGTGGTATGCGGATGTTCATCCCCAGTACCCCTGCAATCACAATGCCTATATTCAGAAGCACCGTTGCTGTGCTAAGTACAACTCCCACTCGCAGCAGCTGGTTCTGCTTGTCATCCAATATAATGTTGATGTAATCCTCTGTATCATCAACGTATTCCCGCATCTATAGGGAGAAGAGAAAAACAGAGTATTAGAACAGCAAAAATTCCAGGAAAACGAAAACGAGGGACTACCTTTGAGATATCAGGACAGATAATGAGTTCCATAACGTAGGACCAGATTGGACTTTGGAGTGACGATTTATACTGGATATTTTTATCTTTGTTTTCTCGTCCGTCACCTTTCTCGTGTTATTGAGTTATCATAACATTAATCAGCTACATAATTACCTATCCTATTATAGTTTCTCATTGTAGAATTGAGAAATCAAAGGGGTGATAAGTGTGGTTGCAGAGTAACGAATTCAACCCATCCCCTTTTGTTCAGCAACCAAATATGTTGTACAGAGTATTTGACAACATACAGTGGATAGTTTGCTCAAGGCTCCTTCCAGTTGAGCGAAGTATGCTTCCAATAACATCTCCAGCTCTTCTACTTTTGGCTTCTGGCCGCTCACATATGCACTGCTACTTCTATTGCTTCCTCCATCTTCATCGCTGATACATTTATAGAGTCCACACACAACCATTATCGAAAGCAAAAAAAAAAAAAAAAAGAGAAGAAGATACTTTACACGAATTTATATTTCTTTTCCCTAATAATTTCAAATAAACTAAGTTTCATTAGTAATCTTGCCTGTCATCCTCTGTATCACCCTTTGGTTCCGGTTCCTCAGCAAGCCGATTATTATGCTTATCGGTAAGGTACATTTCTGCCATATCCATATCATCATCCAGTAAATGTTCAAGCTCATCTCTCACCTGAGAACATTATATCATGTATAATTTTGGATTTGTAAATATTGACGGTAAAACAAAATAAACTTAGGCAACAATATTGGCATACCTTATGGAAACGAAAATTCTCAGCTATTGTTATACAACTCACACCTTATTAGTACTTAAGATGTAGTTATAATTACCTTTTGAACACGGGCAGATAGCGCAACAAGACGACTCTTTATGATTCTCACGCGCTGTAGGTTATATGTGCTGATACTTACTGATAATTCATCCAAAGCTGGATATGCTTCTTGTTCCAGTGTGCCGGCCTGAATTAAACAAAGCAAACACATGAAGCGAACTTAGAGAATTTTCAAGAAAAAAAGTGCATTTTACTGTCTGAAAATTCTGCATTCGTCTAGGGACAATGTGGGCCCCAACGAAAGATGAACCCAGGATTCTAACTTTGGGTAGAACGCATACGCAACGCCTAATTGTAACTTGTAAGGGTTTTTGAAGGATAAATGTGAAACTATATTAACCAAACAGGCGTTGAGATATGCTTCACAACTCTCTCCAAGACCAAGAGGCGACAATTCCGGGTATTCCTCTAGCTAAACTCCAGTCCAAGACAAGTTCATCCAGCACTTCAAAGCACCGTCTTACTCAGTCAAGAGTGGCTTCTTGGCGGAATTTGAATCTCTTTTTTCCAGGTAAATCTTTCTAAGGCACCCACGTCCTTCCAGCCACCCTACTCTTTATGGACATCAATCTGGATATACCCCAGAGTCCGATATTTTTGGTGGAAGTTTTGCTGGAATTTATTGGCTGTGGAAAAAAAAATTGTTTAAGAGGAAGTGTTCACACTCTCCTCTTTGCCTCATATGTTCTAAGGAAGGAGAATCTGTGGAGCACCTCCTTTTCAGGTGCGAATGGACTGGAGTATTTCCTCTTCGGCTCTACATTGGTTCACAGCCCAATGTCAAGGCCATAGAACTCTAGGTTTCCTCAAGAGACTCTGAGCAAGCTGGCCTTGGTGTGTTGGAGCATGTGGAAGGCTCAGAATGCACTGTTTTTCAAAATTCTCCTTTGGAGGCAACTTCAGTAGCCATAAGTGCTGAAAATTCTTGGTTGGCACTCTCTGTATATAGTCTTACAGGTCCAGGTACGGGTGAAGTGGAAGTTACAGTTGCAGTGTCTAAATCCTCATGGTCCTCTCCTCCAAACCAATTCGGTAAAGCTCAATTGTGATGCATCTTGGAAGGCAATTGATCATAAAGGTTGTGTCGGGGTTATGGTTTGAATCATTCCGGGAAACTGATTGATGGGAATCAAGTTCATATCTCAGGACCGTCCATGTGTTCTGTGAAGCACTTGCCCTTCGTTAAGCTTGTCTAATGGTGAAATCTATGCACCTCATCACCTTATGTGTCTCTGAGTTGATTCCCCCATGGGAGTGTGGAGTTATCATCCAAGACATCAAAACTCTCATTTCTAGGGGTGTACATGGTCCGGTTTGGACCGGTTTTATAGAAATTCAGGGATCGAACCATATCTAACAGTTCCAAAAATTATGGACCATAACCAGACCGTTACACATATGGAACCAAACCACACCAAACGATTAGACCGGTCCGGTTTGGTTTGGTTCGGTTTCCGGTTCTAAACCATGTTAGCATTCAAAAATTGCCAAAAAAAAGTTGTCCACAAAATTATTGCAATTTCTTCGTAAAACTACTACTACTAAATCACTAAATTAACCAACCGTCAAATAAATTAAGAACTCCAACAATAACTAAAACAACTATTAGAATACTCTCGTATATTATTATTGATATATATATATATGGCAGATGCAACTAAAAAACTTAAAGCTGACAAAATTATCAAGTGTGTGGGTATATATGAATGTATATATTATATTATATTTTTACTTATATATATGGACCAGTTCGGTTCAAACCACGGTTCCTAATTATCAAACCAGGGACCAAACCAAAATATCCGGTTCTCATTTTTTTAGAACTGGAACCAATCCATTAAACCATAGAACCAATCCAAATTGACCGGTTAGGTTTGGTCGGTCCGGTTTCACGGTTTTTTCAATTTTCTTGTACACCCCTACTCATTTATGATCTAATCTGGGGCTATACTTCAAAATGTGTCATGGAAAAGGGGCCTAGGACACCACGTGGCAGTGCTCTAGGGGCATTGAATAATATTTTGCAAACTTCTTCGATTACTAGGGAAGCTAACAAGGCTGCCTACTTGGGTAGCATCTCCTCAGCTAGACTTCTATAGGCTCAAGTGGGTTCAACTTATTATGGTTTTATCCATTCTAACCGAATATAAAATTGATTATATTTTGCGATTGGTAATTCTTTGTAGTAAAATAAAGTTTTCAAAATCACCTAAGACATTATAAATTACAAGATTCAATACATTGAAAAGTGGCACGAACTTTAAAAAAAAAAACGGAGACAAAGTTCTTTTTTCTGACAAGAAGCAAGTTTTGGCATTTAAGTTTTTCAAAAGATTTTAGCACCCAGGTGCTAAAATTATGACTTTTTAAATTAAAAAACGAAGTGGTTTCGTGTATCGTTTTTCGATTTTTTTTTGCACCAAACTAAAGTATATGAGGAGTACTTTAATTTAGTGCAAAAAAAATCGAAAAATGAACACGAACCATTTTATTTTTTGATTTGAAATATCTTGATTTTAGCACATGCGTGCTACAATCTTTTGAAAAACTTGGCCTTTCTGTAAAATTTTTTGAACACGTTACCTCGGATTCTAGATTCTTGCAAACAAATTCCAGGCAAATTTCAAGCACTCTGAACTCGAAAGGAAGGTCGACCTTGGTAGTATCACCACCCTTGTTTGATGGGAAAGTTGGTGAGTCGTCCGTTGACTTTTTAGTCCCCTCATTGCCCTTTGCGGCAGAAACATTTCAGATTATTAGTACTGTACCTTGTACTGAACTTGAGAAATCAAAGTCAACTGAAAGGGCTATATGGCCTGATTTGATTAAGTTGAAAAAATTAATTTTTTGGTTTTTTTCTTTTTGTCATTATTCAATTTTTTTTTTACATTTGTTAGTTTTGCGTCAAGATTTTGTGATTTTTGAATTTATCTGGTCGAGAGGAATCTAAAGAGTATAAAATTATGGTAAAAAGTAATAGTTTTTTGAATAAAGTCGAAAATAAATCAGTTTTTTGGATTATTTTTCCTCTTTATTCACAAAACTTTAAGTTTGGTTTACAATTTTATACTTTTTAGATTCTTCTCGTCGAGACAAGTCAAGAAACCACAAAAAATCGACTGAAAACTAACAAATGCAAATTTTTTTTGAATAAGGACAAAACGAAAAAAACAAAAAACCAGTTTTTTCAATTTAGCCAAATCAGGCCATATAATATACTCCCTCCGTCCCATTTTAAATGTTCACCTTTCTATTTTGGGATGTCCAAAAATAAGTGTTCATTTTCTATAAATAACCATCAAAACACACCAAACTTTCAATCTTATCCCTAAAAAGTACTCATTGATTTGACAGTTTTTGATATTCATATCATTTTTAAATTGACAATATCTTTCAACATAAAATGTTTTTCATGATTTTGAAAATTTTGTATAATAGAATTAATTGAAATTTATCAAAAAAAGATCCATATGACATATTTTTTGAGATCCCTATTGAAGGATATAAACAATTTAAATACATTAAATTGACTTTACAGTTTTTAAGGTTACTTTTGAAAATTTAGAGAAAAAATTTGAACTTCTTAAAAAGCTCGATTTCCCGTAGAGGACATTTAAATTGACACAGAGGGAGTACTATGTATATATCTTCCATGGCCATTATTGTTGTTCTTGCAAGATCATGAGATTATTTTCATTCAAAAAAAAAATTGGAAACTTTATACAAACAAATGAAAGTATATGAATAATATCCATAACCATCCAAAATTTTCTTCAAAAGTAGAGAGGAAGATAAGAAACACTTACATTAGCGCCCAAGTTAGACTTATCAAGATTGCAAAGCTTGTGCTGAAGATCACGAACGAAAGGAGAAAGACTGGGATCTCGAGGATTAAGAAGCAACATCTCATTCGCAGTGATGATAGCTTTGATATTTTCCAAGTTCACCACAATGGCGCGCTCCCTGCCAAGTACGGAAGACGGGTATGACAGCACCGGATCAAGAATCCTCAGATCGCGCGCTGGAATCCCTGTCCTACGCATGATGGAGTGTTTTCCGGCCTCTTCGATCGTCGACTTCCCAAACACTGATATCACAAGCCATGACTTTGTTGTCATATTGGTTGTTCGTTTCGCCGGAGGCGGCGTTGCCAAAGTGAGTTCCTTTGAGTAATCCTCCATGGGGGTGTACTGTTGACCTTGATCTTGGTGTCTTGTTTGGTGTTAGGAGTTTGAAGAAAGCAGATATAGCATGACTCAACTAAAATCATGCAAGGAATGATTTAAGCTTTAGAGCTGATTATGCAGTTTTTGCAAACTTGCAAATTAATATATGACTTGTGGTGGGACCATCTTTGAGGTTATGAATATAACCGGGGATGGTCATAACCTGCCCACCTGGTTTTTGAGCCGGCTCAACTGAGGGATGACTTCCCTTACCAGTTTATTAATCATAGGTTTTCAAATATACAAGGAATGTTTTATAATAATATCAAGAGTAGCTATCTATTCAAGTTGCCAAAAAAAATATGTAAGTATTATATAGAGGGTTAGATCCTTTGTTTCAGCGCATTTACAACTTGTGAGCCAATCTCAAGATGACAACATATAACAAAAAACAAAAAAGTCTGAAAATACGATTTTTGAATATGTGACAGAATTATAAAAATATATCACGAAAATACTTTTTCAGGTAAGCCGGCCCTTAATACCTCCGTCCCTGTGTGCGAGTCGATGGTTTAGGTGTGTAGATGGCTATGATTACAAGGGAACAAATTGAATTGCAGGAACAAAAAGAATATACGTACACAACTTGGTAACATTAGTGCAGAGAATGTTTAGAAGGGAAAAAAAGAATTTGGGGTGAGAGAGGCTCGAACTCTCGACCTCAGGATAACTCAGAAGCTATGAGACCTACGCGCTAGCCAACTGCGCCACCACCCCTTGGTGTTTGAAGAACTCAAATAAAAGGCTTTTTACGACTCTAGAAGGAAAGGAAGCTGGTTCTACAAATTAACGGGCAGAGCAAAAATGCGTATGGTGGGAGAGATGGCTTCGGCGAGCTGCCATCGCTGCTTCTCCACTCCTCTCTGCCCGCTCCGTTCCACTCCACCGCCGCTACGACCGCCGCCGTCAAAGCTCACTTTTGCTTCGCAGGCGATTCTCTCTCATCGCCGCTGCCCCAACGATGCATTCCGGATTCAGAACAAGCTATCTGTTAAACCTCCATCTGCCTTGCCTTTCGACCTCTCCCCTCCCCCTATCGACCACGACCTCCACGTAAGCAACTCTCTCTCTCTCTCTCTAAAAAACATACAGTTTTGATGATGCTGAGTATATCTATCCAACGGATTATCGAATACTGGGTTGTTTCTCGATTACGGAAGCTAACTGTATAGCACTTGTAAGTTCGAACAAATGAGGTGATAAGTTTGAATTTTGGGCGCTGAAGAGGTCAATAGATGGAGGGAAATTAGAAACTTGATGAATGATGCGATTTTCTGCTAGTTGGTTGTAGTTTGAATTGAATTGGTTGCAACTGTTTTTTGATCTGCTAATATGTTAATTAAATGAATGTGGAAGAAAAGGCCCAGTTTTTCAAAAGATTTTAGCACCATTATATTTCAAATAAAAAAATGAAGGGGTTCCGTGTATCATTTTTCGATTTTTTTCGCACCAAATTAAAGTACTCCTCGTGTACTTTAGTTTGGTGCAAAAGAAATCGAAAAACGATACACGGAACCACTTCATTTTTTCATTTGAAAAATCATGATTTTAGCACCTAGGTGCTAAAATCTTTTGAAAAACTGGGCCTTAAGGATTATGATGGTTTTATGAAATCTTTGTGTTTTTTCTGCTATTTGGAAGATTCGACGTCAATCGACTTTAACATTCAATTCGGACGTCAATCTTTGTACGGTTTTTCATCATGTGTTTTTGGGTTTCATGAATGTTCTAAATTTGCAATCTTGACTTTCATACATGTAATTTTAGTGGTGCTATCGATCATGTTATTTTGGGTGTCAATCTGTTTAAACCCGAGCATGCAGGTTCATCTCTGTCCATATTTCTGTGACCAGCAGTTCTTTGTAATTGGTTGAGGACTACAATCCAAAACTAAATAGCTGGAAGAAATTTAAATGCTATTGTCTAGTTTAAGTATTAGAGACTAGGAAGGACCGGGTACTACTTTAGCCGTTTTGCCTGCTTACTTTGTCTTTTCAATTGGACTGCTTAATTCTACTGGTGCTCTTACTTCATCAGTTTGTAAACCCTTTTCCAAATTCGTCTGTTTGGTCTGCAGGATACTGTGGCTGCTGTGGGGGCAAAGCTGTCAGAAGACGGGATAATTGAAACATTTGACAATGATTATGAAGCATTGGATGCAGTTGACAATGATGTCGTGGTGTGTAACTACTTTATCTCAACATCTGGAATGTTTCCTAATAAGTGTTACTCACTGCCGATCCATTTGATTAGTCTCTGTCCTCTGAATATGACATTTTGGTTTCGAATCTTGCGATTGTGGCTTGCCCTTCAAAAGATTCGATGCACGATTTTGTGACCTATGAGCCTGCCATGCCTTTATTTAAGATATTACAGTATGTTCCGGCTTCTTAGATGATTAATCTCTTGACTGTCTGTGTATACCTACAAATTAGATGATTCCCCTGATAAAGTACTTGGGTAGTTTTCAATGCTAAAAAATGCATAGTAAACCACTTGAGACTCTTTGCTATCGAAGACGGTAAAGGACTGCAGGTTGTTTTGAACAATTAAACAAACATTTCAGTTGTGAAGGGAAACTGCAGAGTGGATTTTTTAGAGAGAAAAAAGAGAGATTTTGTAAGTTATAGGGGCCTTCTGAAAAGTTTCACAGAGTGACGAATTGTACTGAGGTTTCACAAATATATGCAAAATTGAAACTCTGGATAATGGGGAGGGGGAGGAAGGGAGCGGCCGGCTTTTGTCTCCATACCGTTTCGCCACTCGTGAATAGGAATGATTATTCTTGTTATTAGTATATCTTATGACAAGAAAATTTCTTGGGTATATATGTTTTATGTTAAAGCATCCAACTCAAATTGGGGCATTTAGTGGGGAGGTCGCCCAGGCTCATATACTAGATTTTGGAGGTTATAATTAACCAACACAAGTTCTAACACTCCCCGCATGTGCGACCTCTGACCCTCACGTGGAGAGGTAAATAACAGATCCATAGGATAGGGATCACAAAGAACAACAAAACATGGTGTGCTTAAGGTGCAAACAATGGGGCAAACAATCAAGATAGTCTCCTCCAAAAGCCTTCGAAAGCCTAGCTCTAATAGCACGTTAAGCATCCAACTCAAAACCAATTGGCATTTAGTAGAGAGGCCGCCCAGGCTCCTATACAAGCTTTTGGAGGTTATAATTAACTAATGTGGGACATTGGGAGATAGTTTTATACATGTTATGGTCGTCTCTGTAGCTTGACAATCAAACATACAATTCTCAACTATGCATGAATCTCCTCCCTTAACAGCTTGTGCATAATTGTGTGACTATTTTACTTTAATATATGAAGGGGGAGCAACACTTTGGTGTGGACAAAGTTTTGAGGCTGGCTCACAATTTACTAATCCAAAATTGTCCCCAAAAGTGAAACATTTTACCTTGCCGAAAATAACTGTCAGGATAAAAGTGTAAAACCATTTCACTCCAAGTCTCCAACTGCCAATACCCATTACCCACCCCCCTCAAATTTCCTTTTACGCAGAGGAGCTCAGATCCCTTTTCTATGCTCTGTTTGTAGTCACTCAATAAGTCTGACTCTGTTTGCAGGTATTCCCCTAAATTTTTTAGAGAAGTTTCCCTACCAATTATTTGATGTGAAATTTATTTCTACTATTGTTTATTTCGAAAAAAAGATAATTTGATGCAAATGCGATCAAAAGAAAAGCCGAACGCAAGAAAAGCCGATCGCTTTTGTGTATATTTTTTTTGTCAAAATTCAACTTGCACACGCATTGCGTGTGCCCCGGCCTCTAGTTTAATGATTTGAAGCAATGGCTTTTTATGTGTACCATTCCATGAACTTCATCCCAAGTAAAAGATACTCTCCTGGACGAGATGGCTTTTCTACTTCAATAATCAATGCTTAAGTTTGCCAATATGCAGTTGCTAACGTTGCCCTTTTTTAGTGCCTAAAATCAATCATGGTTACTGAGGATATCTGTAAAGTTCATGGTGAGAAATTGTATAACAATCCTCGGTTACAAGATGGGAAAAGTTCTATTTGATCTCGTTAGAACTTAGGAGCTATCATACAGTTGATTGCATTTCATACAGAACATTAGTTGTAGTCAAAACTATTTCAGAGCCCTGTAGTTCCATGTTTTATGGGTCAACCCTTTGTTGCAACTTGCAGGATAGTTATATTGTCTCAATACCTTGATTAGTTTCTGCTTACCTTACTTTTATGTGGAAAGATTGTTTCAATCTCATTTTATCAGGGACCTTATTTTTGTGACTTGATTTCTGTATATCGTTAAAGCTTTAAAAGATATAAACTCATTTTCTTATCCAACTTTAATGTGAGCTTTCTGGAACTCAACTTTAGTTGCGTTTGGACGCATATATTCTTAAGCTGGGCAGATTTGTCATAATAGTTTGCGTGAATGATTAAAAGCTTTCCATGACATTTGGTGTTTTAGGTTGCAGACCTTTCACATTTTGGACGAATTCGAGGTAAACTTCTGTCTTGCACTTCTTATTGAGGACACTATTTTACGTTTTACATCTCCTGCTTGATTTTCTACCCAAATCGAGCAAGGGAACCGTCGTGTCACCAATGGCTGGCCTGATTTCATGAGAAAACTATTGTCAATCTCAAGGGTGCAATTCCAAGAGGAATTATGGGCTTCTTTGCTGGCAACACTCTAATCCCATTTTTTTTCTTCTGCAAAATAGTTCTTGAGTTATACATACTATAAAAGAAACCCAGGAATCCTCTTTTTGGCAAGCTTAACGAAAATAATATCCATGGGGAATTTTGAAACATATTTTTCATCCATATTTCCAGGAATTAGATGGCCTATTTCTACACGGTACACGCAACTACCAAATTGCGTAGGATGATAATTTATTGCCTGGTTGAACTTCAACTTTTTCCTGGGTATATCCAACGAGAGAACTCCTCCAATTATAGATAGTTTTATGGCTTTTCCTTTTTTGGGTGTTTTAACTACTGAAAACTTGAGGTTTTTGTGCTTGACTCGCAGCAGGTACGCAAGTAGTTTGATGTTTTTGTTTTACCTTTTTGTCTGACAATTGTGGGTTAATTTGTCATGAAGTCAGTGGAGAAGACCGTATTCAGTTTCTTCACAACCAAAGTACTGCAAATTTTGAATGCCTTCAGGAAGGACAGGTTGGTTGCTAAGGGATTGGACACTAAAAGCTCCAAACATTGCCTTTGTTTTTAACATATATACAATACTTGACCGTATATTTTTAAATCGGTTGTCAAACAACCTTGACAGTTAGGATTTGATTGGATATGTAGGGATGTGACACTGTTTTTGTGACACCTACAGCTCGGACGATAGATATTGCCCATGCATGGGTTATGGTAATCCTCATACAATCTATCTTGTATAATAGATCTTTTCTGTATTGGCAAATATCCGTGTGTAGTTCCTTTAATAAGAAGTTTACATGCACAGAGGAATGCAGTGACATTGATAGTCTCACCGATGACCAGTGGAAGCATAACTCAAATGCTGAGGAAGTATGTATATGATACTATTGTACGTCTTCTGTCAATTTCCTTGTTTCCCTATATGATTCTGATTTACATTCTCTTCAGCTTGTCTCCTTTTTCTTGGATGATGTTTTGTTTAGACACGGGCTTGTACAAATTCTTCTTATCATTGTAACTTTCAACTAAAAGACATCTATAGTAGCAGCAAGATTCTCACTTTCTTCGGCCATCCACTAGTTTTTATACTTCCTTATCGTCGTGTAATTGGCCTAGTTAAGGATCAATGTTGTCTGAATTAGTTTCGCAAAAGAAGGTTTTTTTTTTTTGCCGGCATCATTTTCTTGTACCTGGTAGCATATTGTTTGTTTTGGTCAAGCCTTGATTAGATGAGTTCGATTCAATTCATCCCACTACAAGACCACAGCTAAGGTAGGTTCACAGGATTTCTCATCGAATACTCATTTGAAATGTGGAAATTAGGTTTTTGTGGCTTGGTTTACCATTTGATATGGTTTGATATGAGCAACGACCAGGTGGTAGTTTGCAAAGGTGACATCAAGTTGAACACTTCTTGGCTTCAATTACTTAAATCAGAATGGTAATCTGGAAATTCTCAAGGCAAAACACATTTAATGGGGTTTTGATGTTGGATGGAATTTCATGCACTTTCATGTGGAACCATTCTAATGACAAGTATTATTAGTCGCCCGCGTTGCACATCATAGAATCTGAAGTTACTTCATATGATGGAATAGTATTCGGTATTCTTTTTCAACAATAAAAAGGCAACAAGTCCTCTTATGTAGAAATTTGTTCAATTTCTAGGTATGTGTTTTTTGCGGACAAGGTAGAGATTGAAGACATCACCAAACAAACATGCTTGTTTGTATTATTGGGACCCAAAAGCAACCAAGTAAGGATGTTGGGAGTTTGAATTTTGTTTTCTTCTGTTCGTCATCATTCAAGTTTTTGCCCATTTGATTATGGTGATGTCAGTACTCATAATTCATTACATGCGAACAGGTAATGATGGAGTTAAATCTTGGTGACCTGGTTGGACATCCGCATGGCACACATAAACATTATACTGTAATCTTCTACAGATCGATCATATCCCCTTTGTGAGGATTATTATTTAGTTGTTTCTCTGAAAGCATCTGTGTTAATATCCAGTCGCCGCTTGTTTAATTTGCTTTTATGCATTATTAACTTATATTACAATTCAATTTCAGCAAGGTTTATGGTGATTGGTGGTGGTTTAGGTGTGGAAATATGAATAGATTACGGACATAGATGTCATGTTCTCATTATTGCTTCCTCTTTTCATAGCCAAGCTTCATTGTACCAGCTTGTTAGATGTACCAAAAGTTTCTCCATCATAGCTTAGTTTTCATCCAATGGCACACATATGACCATGTGAAATTTGACCTTGAATTCGTAATATTATCTGAAGGATATATGTTACTGAAAACTAGTTTCTAAAAGTTCATGAAGTCTCTGGATGTCTGAAGTGACTTGTGAGATGTATATTTGATCACTTACAAGGGTGTCACCGTGCCAGGGCCCAGGACCTGTGGAGATGAGCTGGGTGAAAGCTGAGGCAACCTTTGTATAGGAAGAGAGAGCATGGTTGCTGGGTGACAGAATTTAAGAATGTGACACAAGTGGGAACTTAAGAGTAGAACAAGTAGCCACCCAATGAAATCCTCCCCACTAAAGAAATAGGAGTAAATGAACAATTCAGACTAACCGGAGAGCCTTATATTTTCTGTACAGTGTTTGCTCATAGCATCATCTTCAAAAAGTCCTTCCAAAAAGTACTATATCTTTCCAAATGAATTCTTCCTTTACATGTATAGTCAGCTGTCATAATAATATGTGTTTGTGCTTTGGTGGAAGTCGGAAAAAGTGGCTGAATAGGAAATCTGGTCTGTTTGCAGGTGAACAGAATGCCAGTTACTGTAGCAGTGGGAAATATCATCACTGAAGAAGGTTTTTCACTGTTGATGTCACCTGCTGCTGCTGGATCCGTCTGGAAAACTCTTCTAAGTCAAGGTGCAATTCCGATGGGTTCCAAAGCATGGGAAACATTCAGGGTTTTTCAAGGTAGTTAAATTCTTCACTTATTGTTCTGGCTTGGTTATCATTTGTCCAATGGTTCTTCACATTCTTTCCGTTAGTTTTGATGTCCTTTTTTTAGTTTTCTGCTTCAGACCATGTTTGATTTGGAGTTGCAGTATTCATCAGGTTGTGCAGAATTCTTAAAGTTCATGCCATTTGGCTGTGTTTACATTAACACCATAATGTGCCACCTTTTGTGATGTCTGGTTATAGGAATTCATGTCATGATCTGCCTTGGGATTAAGTACGTAACCATTTATTCTCACTTACCAGATTAGTTCTCCAGGAAAAGATCTCAAATATTTCTCATGATTGATGATTTTTTTGGCAAATTATTCACGAAAACGTATTATTTGTTGACTCTTCTAAATGCACGATTGTGGAACATGAACAAACAATGCAAACAATATGGGTAAGAGGTAAGAGGGGAAAACAAATTTTATATTCTCGTGCACGCTGTGCATAGGGGAGGGTGGAATGGGCAGAAAAGTAACATGTAGAAATATACCACGTGTAACAATAAATTGGAATTGCAATATCAGTACTATGTTCCACAACCTTGTGGCGGGGTTTCAAGTCACTGGAACCGGCCTCCCTAGAAATAAAGTGGGAGTAAGGAAGCTTACCTACTACCTCTTGTGGAAGACCGAGGCTTGTGCATTGCCTATTGCTTTTTATTATATTTTCATTGTTGAGTTATTCATGTATTAAGGTGGAACCACGCTAATTTATGCAGGAAGGCCAGCTCCTGGTAAAGAGCTCACTGACGAATACAATGTTCTGGAGGCTGGTTTGTGGAATTCCATTTCTTTGAACAAAGGTGCTTCACTCGCTTCCTTTAAATATGTGCTCAAATGGATATTACAGTGGTGTTTGTCTGAATAGAGAAGTTTCCTCAGGGTGTTATAAGGGACAAGAAACCATTTCCAGACTCATAACTTATGATGGCGTCAAGCAGAGGTTGTGGGGAATTCGTCTATCGTCACCAGTGGAACCAGACAGTCCCATTACAGTGGATGCAAAAAAGGTATAGAGTTATTTCATCCTCTAATTTTGATTTGACTAGTGAAATGGTTGGAAATAAATTGAACGAGTTTTAATGATGATGTAGGTTGGAAAACTGACGAGTTATGCTTCTGGAACGAATAAATCTGAGCACTTCGGTTTGGGATACATCAAGAGGAAAGCTGCTTCTAAAGGTGATACTGTCATCGTAGGAGACAACGTTGTTGGGACAGTAGTGGAAGTTCCTTTTCTTGCTCGCCAGCGTCCTCCGCCATCAAAGAGCTCGAATTCTTGATTTCAGTGTTGTTGCAGTTGTCTTTACATTTTTTTGAGGGCCGATATCCCGTGGTTACTAAAGCACGGTTGTGTGAAATGTTATTTACCTACAAGAATTAGAAAGTGTATCAGGGTAAAGCTCCCTCCACTTGTTCATGGTGCTAAATGTTAGCTTGTGAACATTTAGGAAAAATGACTTGTCTCACATAAGGAGCCACATGAAGGGTGAAGAGAGTAAAGTTGTTTATTTGATACTCCTATATAGCAGCTCACATACATTTATCCACCTGACTCTACAAGGTTGTGGTTAACAATTGGAATTGTAACAAATTTGGGAGTAGCAGTAGCAGGAGACTCTGGCACTCGGGAAAGTGCTCTCTCAATGCTTTTTTTTTTTTCCTTCTTATTATATTGATTTCATTTTTTTTTTTAATCTTCGTGATGAATGAATTTTTTTTTTTTTAATCTCGGTGATAATTGAAATTTCAAATCGACTCCTCTCTACATCATCTTGTCTATATAGCGAGTACGCAAATTTGTAAATTAAGCGACAAAAGAATGAAAACTCAACAGCATTGTAGTGCTTGCGTATCACGTAGAATGGTTTAAAAAAAAAAAACAGAGAATAATGAAAAACTTGATAAAGGATACGAGTTCTATAAGTTCTATACTGTTGTTGGGTTCTTCATTCCAATCTTACATACGCAGTGTTTACATTAACATTCAAGTGTGGAATTGGGTAATCACCATTTCAAGGAAATTCCATATAGGTTGGAATACAATGGCACATATCATTTCACATGTCTATAGCTCACTAACCGACCGTCTAAACAGCTACAAACATGTACACGATTTTGTCAACATAAAACGCCTTTCAAAAAAGAAGAAAAACGAAACGAGAGCTCGATGATCAAGAACATTCGTTTAAAATACTAACAACATCAGACAGTTGCTCATCGCTCAGTTCCGAAGGAAAATCAATGAGAAATTTGAGCCGGAGATCGCCTCTCCTCCCTCCTTCCTTGGATTTGGGCATGCCCTGACCTGGGATTATCTTTTCATAGCCTGGAAATATGATATCTTCAAATGACAAAGTCATTTTCTCACCTCCTAATAGAGGGACAGTGATGGTACAACCAGTTAAAGCCTGGACTAGAGGTACTTCAACTCCAAGCTCCAAATCATCACCTTCTCTCTTGAAAATTGGGTGCCTCTTTTCATCAATGATGAAGATGATATCTGCTGGTAGAGTGCCTGGCCTTTCATCACCCTTTCCTTCAAATGTGATCTTTGTTCCTTTTTTCCAACCTGGCTTTATTTTTATCTTTAGAATCTCCTCTTCTTGAACAATCATCCTGCAGAAAAATATTTCATTTTTGTGGTTGAATGTTATGAAAAACTTGGTTTTACAGGACTGGTTTGGCTTTATAGTAAACCAAGAACCAAACCGTTACCTACGGATTTTGTATTTGAAAAACTAAAATTCATAGAACCAAAGCAACCCATAATTATGACTTTGACATAGTATTTTGTGAATTTCAAGAAATTCTAAAAGGTGTATACTTACGAGTACTTATTCAGTGCTCCCAGAGTATCACGTGGCATTGCCCAGGTGGTACTCCCAACCATTTACGTAGCGACAAATTATCCAGTAGGAATACTTGTCATTGTTTGGTGGTTGGGAGACAAGGGGTGGCTCACATAGTATGGTGCCGAACTTTCATTTGTGGAGAGTAGCATATGGCACAACTATATTGAGAGCTGTTCGATGCTTGTAAAAGAAAAATGATAGTATGTGCAAGGAATCACACAAGGAAGGTCCTACGGGAACCAGTACGGATCTTAAACAACTGATCTGAGCCGCTCAATCATTTTAAAAACACATTTCAAGTGGGCTTGCAAGAAACTAGCTTCATCCGATATGTGTGGATGCTTGATCCAAACTTTCATTTTTGAATGGCTTGGATGAAAAAAGAAAAAATGAAAGTTTGGATCGAGCATCTAAACATATCGGATGGAGCTGGTTTTAGCAGGCCCACTCGAAATGTGTTTCTAAAATTCTTGAGCGGCTCAAATTAGTCGTTTGGGATCCGTACTGAGCTCCGCAGGGCCTTCCCTGCGTGATTCTATGCAAGTCTTTTTCTTGCATATAGCATTGCTGCTTGTAAAACCCAATTATATTGAAATAGCTATTTACACACAGTTGCGTCCGGCCGGAGTTATATTCTAAGATTTTGTTGTTTAGAATATTTTTTTCAGAAAACAGAGTGACATACCCAGATTCAGAAATAGCATCTCTAGTAATCTTGATCTTCTTCGCACACCCATGACACAACTCCTCCAACGTACACTCCAACTTCTTCTCAATCGGCGGCGGCGGCTTCCTCCTGGTTGCCGCTGCCGACTGCGAGTAAATTATCGGCGCCCTCTTGCTCGTCACCTTCGACAGTGCCGGGCCCGGCGTCGTCGGAGTCGTCGGCGTCTTGGGCGTCATCGGAGTACTAGTCGGGGTGGCTGGGCCGCCGCTGCTGCTGGTGGAGGTAGTTCTCGACAAGGCCGGCGGCGGCGTGGTGTTTCTCCGGCTGGCGTTTCTTGAGAGGGATTTTTTGAGGGCCGGCGTCGGAGTGTGGCTTCTACGGCTGGCGGAGCGAGAAAAACGGGAGAAGAAGCTCTCGTCGACGGACTTGGTTTGGAGAGGCGAGGTTTCCGGCGCGGTGGTTGGCTCGTCGGAAAATTTGTTGCTTTCTTCTTCTCTCTTCTTCGTACTGAGAGCCTGAATGTGTACATGATTATAGAAAATTAAAAAACCCAAATAATTTAAATACAATAGAAAATGACTTGCCAACATAATATTCCTTTTTCTTTATCTTATTCATTGAACCCACGAGAAAATGAAATCCAAACCATTGCTTATCAACGGTTTTAGATAGCGAGGAATAAATTCAAGGTTTTAAATCGCGGTATCGGGATACGTAACGGTATCAATGATACGGTCAAATATCAGCCGATATCGGCATGTGTCAGACCGTATATATATATATATATATATATATATTTTTTTTTTTTTTTTTGAACTACGGACAATATCTGTATTGGTCCCTCGAAAAACCGTTCCGTATAGGCCGATATTTAAATCCTACTCAAAATAATTACTACAATCATATCCGACTTGTTTTTTTTTATTATTTTATTTGCTAATCAAATGCAATGATTAAGTGAAGAGGGCTAATCATAGAGTTGATATGTAATATTGTATATTAAAACGTACATATATGAAACCTTAAATAGTTTAAAACAAAAAGACTTACCGAATATATTCTTTTCTCTTAATTTTATCACACGGCATGAAACCCACAAGAAAATGACATCCAAACCATTGCTTACAGCTAAACACATATATTTACCCGAACTTTCCAATGTGGGAAGCCAGCACCATGTCTTAGGCCCAAGAGTCTCGTCGACCCATAAAAACAGTGGACACTATTAATGTACCCGACATGTTGGTCACAGATATGTTTTCAAAGGTGATGTATTTAATTTGTCCCTTCTATTGTGGGCGAAAATCACAAACGATGTGGGTTCAGGACGGAGATAATATAAACTCGCCCCGTACCCAAAATCATTAGTTTTTTCATTTCTCCCCTCAAATTCAAATTTAAACCCAAAACAATAATTCGAATTTGTCACAATCAGGGCAGAGACAGAGCGGAGCTGATCAGATCGATAGTAGTAATCCAATTACCCAGTTGTCTATGTAACATAACTTTTCTAAAAACTAGAGAAACCAACAATATATGTCAAAAAATTGTACTTAGAATTTTTATTTATTTTTTATTTTTTACAGCAACATGATCCAAAGGCAAATTTGCATGGCTTATATGAATGGATGAGCACACGAACGTAATGTGCATTGAAACAGAGACACAATTTCAAGCGTAATATATGTGCATGCATTATATGGTGTTTACCCGGTAGGCTTCATTGATGGCTCTGAATTTTGCTTCAGCTTCATCTTTATTTGATGAATTCTTATCAGGATGCCATCTCATTACAAGGGATTTATATGCTTTGCTAATATCTATTAGGGATGCGGTTTTCGAGATTCCGAGTACGCTGTGGAAATTCTGTGTCCCTCCTCCCGGACTACGTACCGGATCTCCCATTATGAACAACAACAAAAACAAGAAGATGATGAAGAAAAACAGAGGATTTTGATTAATCTAGAGAGAGAAACAAAGGTTGATGGGGTTGCACAGAGAGAGAGAGAGAGAGAGAGAGAGAGATGGAAATGGAGAATGGTTGAGAGACTTGTCTGTGGCCAACCAGATGTGTTGTAGGGAAACCAAACAAATAAGCGTTTATTTAGGGGGAAGTTTTGTTTGGAAGATTTTTGCGTTGTGTTTTTTTTTTTTTTTTCCTAACGAAAATCCTCACATGTGATAATCTCTCGTGTAATCTTCACGTGACTGACGACAAGTCCATTTGACGATCCGAGCAACTCATTTTATAAGTCTCGATGTGTTTAACATCCTGAAAAAATCAAGTTGATCAGACATTGATATCTATTTAAGTGAATCATATTTATCGAAAGAGGAATAAATAGTAATACTGACCATTTATTTCTCTTCAAACAAATAGGAATAGACCAAGCTTTAACAAATCATATTTATCGAAAGAGGAATAAAGAGTAACACTCTGACTGTTTATTTCTCTTCAAACAAATATGATTAAGACAAGCTTTTAAGGATTCTTGATAAACTTGATTTTTGGCATGACGTTAAATATATCGAGACTACTACATGAACGGTTTAGATAGTGAAATAGGACTGTGCTTATTCTCGTTTTGTATCAATAGAGGGACCACGTGAGAGATCATCACATGAGATCCCTTGACTCTGTCTTTTTTCTCTATTTTTTCTTTTTCTTTTGGGTCTTTGAGGTGAAATTCCTTCAAATCAAGGGGTTATTTCCTCCATTCTACCAGCTATACATTTTTAAAAGGGAAAACAGATTCGAAACGGCTGGAATCTAGACATTCTTAATTCCTTTTCGGGCACCTTTTAGTACATAGAATTTGTCCTAGAATCTTGAATTGTTTTCTACTTTGAACAATATTGTAGGAACATAATACCACACACAATTGAGTCTAAAATCATTTGATACATGTAAATCCCCTGACGTCAAACGGCTCGAGACATAATGGTGTTCGAAATTGTGCTCTAAATTTGTGTTCCAAGAGCGCATTACATGCATATCGCAAACACAAATGTGGTCAACTCACGTGAACTTCACAAAACAAGGAAAGGTCTATGTGTGTCTTAAGATTGCAAACACATTTGTACTGATACCTGCGTACACAAGTCTACGCGTACAGACTTTTTCATATCACAATCGTCAAAATGTTGGATCGAGATCAAATGTAAGAAAGGCTGCGTTGGGCGCGTAAGATTAACTTCCAGGAAAATAAGTTTCATTCTACTAGGGAGGAAAATTTTATTTCAGATTTCTACTGCAAATTAGTAATTTCTATATAATAAACATCAACTAAAATGACTAAACAATTTAATTGCATACTACTCCTATGATTTAGATACACGTTCGTAACTAATGAAATTAGGTTGTTCAATTCGGTCATACTTAGTAAATAATTGAACCGTTTGACTGTTTAGTTATTCCTCTTGGTCGTATTTTCTATATTGGATAAGGGATAGTAGATATCGATATCAATTTGCTATTATGTGGTTGAAATAATTTGTTATTATCTGAAACTATGAGGATGAAATTGACACAAAATATTCTGTAAGGACGAAATTGAAACTTAGTGTATTTTGTAGGGATTAAAATAGTGAATAAGCCAATTATTTTTTGGGACGAATTTTTACACTGGGTGATTCATCTACTTTTGATAAGTCAAGATTTTGGGTAAATTACACTGATCTCCCCTGAGCTTACTAGCAATTTCACAGACCTCCCTTCTGATTTTGAGAATAACGATAACCTCCCTTACTTTACAAACTAATATACATATTCCTTTTGGACATGGGGACCTGCTGATCCGCAAGGGTCAGTAGACCCTACTGAGCTGATTGGAACCGTCCAAACGTGTTTTTGACGGTCTAGATTTGAGGAGAGTTAAAATACCCAAAACATCCTTTGGCACCCCTTAAATCCGAACCGTCCAAAACACGTTTGGACAGTCTTGATTGGCTCGGCAGGGCTTGCCAACCCTTGCGGTCCCAATTTTGTTTGATCTATGCTATATATTATATAGTATAACATAGGTGTTTTTTTGAAAAAGCCCACAGAGTGAAAAGCGGCCTAATCAATTCTTTTTTGAAATACAATTACATTTCAATTGGTTCAAACAATAAGATACTCCAATTTATAATTTGAGAAAATCCTATTAGTTAGGAGTTTAATCAAATCTATTTGCTATCTATTTCTATTAACATATATTGCAGTAAAAAAATGTCCTTATTTTTTAAAAAAAATGCTAGTTACAAATGTACTTTTAAGTAGTTTCAAATCTGTTCCCTTCGTTTTATTTATGCTCCGGATGACATTCACTTGTAAATAGTACCATTCACTATTAGCTTGGGATACTTTTGTGCTGCACTTTTCAAGCAATAAAGTAATTAGAAAATTATCTACGTGGGTGCACAGCACGCTGCACCACCTCATCCAAATTATTTCGCGTTACACTTCGGACGAGGGTTTAGAATCACACATTTGTATGAACCACGTAAATGGAACATGAATACTTTCATAAGGGCTAAGGCTAATAATTTTAGGCCATTTAATACTTTCTCCTACAACATTTGCATCAGACCCATAGTTTGTTGTCCCATAAAGCAGGCCATGCTAAGGAATGGAATGATATCGTAACAGTAAAGCAGGGCTTAATTATGAAGTTTGTAAATACAAGTCTCTCACCGCAGGCAAAATATATATCTTCAAGATCACTGAAAGTTTGTTTAGCTAGTCATTCACTTTAGAAGTACTCCCTCCGTTCCTCATTTTCTCTCTCCTGTCATTTTTTAAATAAAAAAATGAAGTACTTCCGTGTATCGTTTTTTGAATTTTTTCGCACCAAATTAAAGAACTCGACGAGTACTTTAATTTGGTGCGACAAATTCAAAAAATGATACACGGAAGTACTGCATCTTTTGATTTGAAAAATGACACTACTTTTCGTAGTGGACTATTATTTTGGAATGGATAGAGTACAAAATTAGTCAAGGTACGTGTATTTTTGTTCTGACATTGTTTGTACCATAATTTTTAAAATTGTACACGTGGCAAATAGATTGGTTGAGAGATATTTTTATTTAATTTGGATTTAATTTAATGGCCGAATTATCTATGATTTAGGAGATAAGGTTGTTACCTAAATTATAGGAAAGGGGATTTTATCTAAAACGAGATGATAAAGGCCGAAATTGACATGTGCAAATTATGTTGAGAACATGGGTAGTTATTTTCGGCTAAAGAAGGGACACATGTCACTTCCTTATGCATTTTCAAGAAGACGTTGTAGTGGATGCAAGACGTGGGCATAATGGCTTGGTTTCATCGGCGGTTACGTTTGGAAGTTGCAATTGGACCCAGAGTCTATAAATGAAAACCTTCATGCAACAGTAAAAAGGGTCCACACACCAAAAGCTCACAGCAGCAAGTAAATTTAGTTTATCTCCTAACTCTCAGTTAGTCGATCGATCCTTTCTTTTTCTATCTATGTCTATCTTCTACCTCTATCCCGTTTCTTCCTCTTCTTCTTCTTCTTCTTCTTTCTCTTCTTCTTCTATGTAAACCTTAGTTTTCTTCAATTGTGGAAGTCCTTGTTCAAGGCCCACGAACCGTTGTACCTTTAGTTTCTCTTTTATTCAAGTTTCACATTTGCTTGAAAGAAGTTAGTAATTTCAAGCGCTTTTCCTTATTCTCATTGGAGATTCACATCTCCTGGCACGCCCTCGCATCTTCTACACCACTAGGTGTTGACCATCTCCGTTTCTCCTGTCCTTGGAGGAATTGGTGGCAACAGACATACACCTGACTACTATGAACAAGGTTGAATAGGATATATTTTAGAACAATGCTACACACACAGATGTCTATGTGAGAGTATTGTGTTGGTGGTGTTTGGGAGTGGTTGTGTGTGTATCCTCTGCCTTTGTATTGTATCAATCACCAGTGAAAGTGGTTTTGGATCTCCCCAAGAGGGAGACTTGGATCTCCAGTGAGGAGACTTGTATCACTTAGAGAGAGTGATTTGTGTCTCTGTGAGAGACTTGTGAGGTTGAGCATTGTTTGAAAATCAGAGTGTAGTGTGTAGGAGATACACTTGTAAAGCTTGAGGTTTTCTGGTAATGAATTATTGCTCCGGTTATCTCCATGGACGTACCCGATTTTGGGGAACCACGTAAAATATCTGTGTTATTTGTGTGCGTGTGTTTTGTGTGTGTTTGGTTTGATCCCGTAGGCACAACAAACACAACACATCATACCATGTGAAACCTTCTAACAAACCAGACATACATTGCTTAATTAGGAAAAACATAGCATTTGTCAGTAGGTATAGTCGTAAATGTTGTCCAATCAGTCACTATTATGCTCTTGTTTTCCGTAACTTATTTGTGTGACTTATTGAATTTTTTTCACTTTTAGAATTTTATATTTGTTCAAATTTCGGTCATAATTTTATACTTTTTCGAACTTAAAAAGTTTGAAGCAAAACTTATAAACGTAATTTTTTGAATAAAAACAAAAAATAAAAAAGTGTAAAAATTTAAGGAGAGCAAGGCCTAATCTTATCTGATATTATACCTTAAAAATATCATATGCGTGTTTACCCACACATTACCCACCATTGGACTAGTGGTCCTATGTAACATGTCACTGTCTACCAACAAATACAATTGACATGACAAGATTATTTTTAGCATAGAGTAAGAAAGTAATTTCACATTACTCATCTAGACAATTGCTGACTAATGATAGATAAGAGGACTTAAAAACACACGCACGAAAACCTGTATTTCCAGATGTGGAAAGCAGACGAAGGCCCAAAAGCCTCACTCATCCTTCAAACGGGCCCAACGACATGGCGATTGGCCCCTTTTCCATAATTGTCATTTTTCATTATTGATGCATTTTGTATTTCTTGCATATATATCACAATGATCGACATCTGAAGCATCAAACTTGTGAGGCTGCAAGCCTCCTGACTTGTCCACCATTGAGAGTAGCCAGGACCAACGAGGCCACAACTTTTTCCTCTCCAAAAGATGATGGAAAATGTTTTCCCAAAAAGATGATAGAAAATTTTTTGTGGGTCCGGGAGATTCGAGATATGTATATATAGAGATCTACTTTGAGTCCACCCAATCAATCAACGTTTCCCACGACAAGAATTGGAAAAGTAACAAACGTACCCTAGAAGAGATGTTGACTCTCACGACTCGAATGTCACTAAGAGTTACAAATGTCTCTGGGATAGAGGCCATTAAGGAACATCACACCAACTCTAGTTCGTTACTCTTCCTTATAAGGGAGAGGTTTTAAGTTCACGTCCTCGTGAATGATGTGCTCAACTCCGGTTATAATCATCAACAACTAAATCCTGCTATTCAATTCGCTCGTCTCGGGAGAAAAATGTTAGAGGTTGTTTGGAGGCTTAACAATCTCGACACCAACAAGACCAAGCTGCCATGGTGACCGCTTGCACCTTTTGGCAAAATGAGTTGCGTTTTTTTGGACCGGCTGATGCATCCCCTTATTATTTAGTGTAAGCCCGATTTGAGTCCGCCATAGTCCAATCTATGCCGACTATAGATTTAGTGGCACTCATTGACTAAAACAATGCTCTGGAGCCTTCTTTCACACCCCATATTGCATGCATAATGTGGATTGTAAATGTTTTTGTGATTTTCTTTTTTTCAAAAAAAAAAAAAAAAAACATTTTGTGTTAATCACACAGTATAGATGGTGAAGAAAGCTCCGGAGCAGAATAAGCCAAAGTGTGGGACAGTACGTACTACCACCATCACTTTGCTTTAGATGGGGGACCTTATCATGAACAACATCAATCAATAAATGCAGGTGCTTCTATTAGCCCATTTCTTCCTATTAATTACACCCCTCATCTCTCACTTCACACCTACTTGAGAGGACCACACTATCCCACCTCTCTCTCTCTCTCTCACACACGAGTAGTCCTGGAGCACGAACGCGTCTCCAGTACCACACATTTACGCGGGATTTATTCATTTAGTCGTGGGTCTTATAAAATTGTGTAATGATGAAATGATCCAGAGCTGGTGGTGCTCCAGGGACACTGAATAATTAGACCTCTCTCACACATGCACCACACCTATTATATCTTCAGTTGCTTAATTCCTCTGCTGCTTACACCTCTCTCTCTCTCTCTCTCTGCCTGCCAGCTGATTGTAACATGAAGAAGGGTAGCCTGAAAAACCAATTACATGACAATGAAGATGGTACTTGTACTAGTGCATCATCAAGACATATAAGCTTAAGATACCTGTCAAAGGTTATCCTTCCTCCATTGGGTTCTTCCAATAATAACCAAAACCAGACTGAATCCAAAGGCTGGATCATCTCTCCATTGGATTCCAGATACAGGTTAGTTCACGCGCGCACCAACTTGCTAAGCTAGCTAGAATTGATTCTCGTCCTTCTTTCTGTGATCTTCTTTCCGTCATAGAAAGAAGGACGAAATAAGAGCATTTCAAACACCATTATGCAATTATAACTACGCAAACTAGAGCAGTGCTACACGGCACACATGCGCCAAAAAAAATAGTGAGAAAATATACACAAAAAAATGTTGCATGGTCCATATTCTTTCTAAATTCTAACTGTAGAGTTGTCGCTACAGAAGCTTGAATCTGGACCACAACATATTTTTTTACTTTTCTTCGAATTCTTTTGTGCTTCTAATTTTTTTTCAGACTGTATTTTTTTTTTTTTTAAGACTAATCTGTCTTAGAGAGAATGTGTCTAACACAGAACTCGGCACAGTTTCATCATTTTTCTATAATCTGTTTATTTATTCTGTTTTTGGTATTTTGAAATTCGGTTATGTATCAATGGAATATGTTCTCTGGATTTCGGTTTTTTCCCAAAAATTTTCCTTTTCTTTGAATTCTTTTGTGCTTCTAATTTTTTCGATAAAAATATTTTAGACAATATTTGTTTTTATTTTATTTTATTTTCTTATATATGGTGTATGCAGGTGTTGGGAGACATTAATGGTGATTTTGGTAGCATACATAGCATGGGTATACCCATTGGAGGTTGCATTCCTAGATTCCTCTCTACCGTGCAATTTATTCATCGCCGACAACATCGTTGACCTGTTTTTCGCAGTTGATATTGTGTTGACCTTTTTCGTTGCTTACATTGATCCAAGAACTCAGCTACTTGTTCGTGACTCCAGAAAAATCGCCACCAGGTAACTGAATTTATTTTTACCAGTAAAAAATCAAAGCACATCGAGACTGTCCAAAACACGATCGGACGGCCATGTGGTGCACAACACCTCCCAGGTCCAACTGAATCGGGGGTGTTTATAATCAAATAACAATTAACTCAAGCATCCACATCAGGTTACGCGCACTAGAACTAATCTTGAGAGTCTAATCTCACGCCTACTTGTAGAAAATATTTTGAATGCAACATTTATTTATAACGTCTCTCTCACATAAGATGGGACCTACACATACACGAGACTCACATCATGTGAGACGGAGTTGTAAATAACGGTTGCATTGAAATTTTTTTCCCACTTGTGGAAAGTCCAATAAAGTCAGAACAAAACTCTGTATGAACTTACCTCAAATTAGTCGATAGCACCTGAATTAACACTTAGATGCACGATGCATGTAGTGCTTCTGAAATAGTAAAACCTAATAATTTTTGTAAAAAGTGATGCCCATTTGAAGAACGAAAATAGGTACAAGAAGTAGTAGTATAAAATAAAATAAAAAAAGACAAACAAATTAAGACGGAGAGAGTAGTTGCGACAGATCCCATGACACCTTTTGTAGCAAAAAAAGGGAAAAGTGTAATCTAAACTCATTTGGAGCCAGTTTATGCAAAACTTTGTCCTAACTTTACTTCGCTTCCTGAAAATTGGCAGTGAGATTTGGCCGTTATGATTACGATTAGTCAAGGGGAGTGTAAATGGACCAAACACCTAAGTTATAAAAAAAAAAAAAGGAAATTTGAACTTCCACAAGTGTCCTAATCACAACATGATTAGGTGATGCTATCTGATCGTTCTGGTAATGGAGGGCAGAATAACTCGTGGTTGCTTTTGGTTAAGGGTTTGCTTCAATAAGTGATAAGAGTGTACGTATGTACCTCCATATCTATATCTGGTCAAAACTCTACTCCATGTTGAATTAAAACATATGCATTATCCTTTTTGGTTCTCCTTTTTGTTAGGAGTAATCATTCAGATGTCTTCGAGGAGGACAGTCACGTGACGTTTTGAATCATTTCAACACACTACACATGCATATAAGCTTTATGAACTTAATCGTATACCCCACAACTATGTGGTTTTAATTAAGTGTCTCGAAAAACCACGTAGCCATGACGATGCTCCGGGAGATAGCATTGAATTATTAGACTTCGGTTAGGAGTCCATTCTTTTACTTTCATTGGTTGCCAGTCCCCAAAGGGTATAGGTTTTGGGCCACTTTTGGCAGAAGTTTGGGCCACCCACCCTATTTCAAAGTTACTTGATAACTTCCACACAGTGGGCCCACGTATCAAGCATTTTATTTCTCCTTTTGGAGAACTTGAATAACAAATTAGAAATTGAATTTGACCTCCGTGGACTAAAGAAAGGAGCTAGGTAGAAAAAAAATACCAATTACTTAGAAAGTCCAATTTCTTCAAGCTTGCAAGTTTGAGTAACACCACCAAAAATATCATCAGGGTCACTAAAGGTTCGTTCGATTGTTAATTTCAAGTTTCGGAATTAGTCAAGATGTTTGCACTCAAAACATGCTAATTAGAGATAATCAAACCATAGGAGCAAGAATTAGACCTAACATGATTCCAAATAGAGAGGTGTGGAAAAAATAAGGGAGACCGACGGACTTTTCGCGTGCGATCGTGTGGGATCATGTGGTACACCCTGATTTTTTTTTTGGTCTTTATGGCGAGAGGACCACAAGCTTTCATCAAAACAGAAACAAAACAAATACCACAAGGCTATTTCTCAAGCCGAAGAGAATTTCCTTGACCTATGGATATATGGATTTGATATAGCTTATGGGATTGATTCAAAAAATATAAGGCTAGTAAACTTCATGTTGTGGCAGTAACGCGTCCATTGAAAATATAGGTATCTTTCAACGTGGTTCGTGATGGACATTGCATCAACAATCCCATTCGAAGCACTAGCTTTTTTTGTCACTGGGAAACACCAAAAAGGACTTTGCTTTTCCCTCCTTGGCTTGCTCCGCTTTTGGCGGCTCCGTCGTGTCAAGCAATTCTTCACAAGGTTTTTTTAACTACCTTTTGCCCACCATTACATTTACTATTTTTGCCAAATTAACCTCAATTTTATTGTCTAAGTGCTAATATGTTAAATTTAATGATTTCAAAATTTGAACTCAAAACTGGTTATAACAATCTTGCAGGCTTGAAAAGGACATCAGATTTAACTATTTTTGGGTCCGATGTGCTAGGCTCTTATTTGTAAGCTTCCACTCATCCTTTGCTCTTTCTCATTTAGTTGTTTGTGTATGAGTATTAGTCATCCTCTATTATGTGAGGATCTTGATTCGTGTTACATATGTTTCACAAAATTGACTTAAACTCAAAACTAACTTATTGCATTAAACTAAAAAAATCAGCCTTATCATCGAATATTGACCGATGTTCCACAAACTGACTTATTAGCTTATTGAGAAAATGATCTGTCTCATAAATCACAATAAGCCAATTTTGAGAATAAGTCAGTTTTGTGCAACAGGCTTTGGTTATAAAATAAACAGCCATGAATAGTTTTACTTTCAAATTATTGACAGAATCAAAACTTCCATTTTATGAACCGAAATTTAATTTTTGATATACCTATCAATGTTTGATCAAGCTGATTTTTTTACATGAATACATTATTCTGTGAACCTTGCAAAATGAATGATTCAGATTACTACAATAAACGCACCGTGAGTCCACAAATGGCTGTGCCACTGGGATGGCATTTAATCTCAATTTACATGCCTACAATTTCCAAACAAAAAAAGGTGAGTAACAATCAACAAAAGAGAAATTTGCAAATTATGGGGTGTATTGTATTTTGTAGGTGACAGTGTTCCTGGTGCACTGTGCTGGGTGCCTCTACTACTTACTGGCAGACAAATACCCACACGGTGGTCGGACTTGGATTGGATCAGTGATCCCAAACTTCAGAGAAACCAGCCTCTGGATCCGCTACGTCTCCGCCATGTACTGGTCCATGACCACCATGACCACCGTCGGGTACGGCGACATGCACGCCGTCAACTCCACCGAGATGATCTTCATCATCTTTTACATGCTCTTCAACCTCGGCCTCACTGCTTACTTGATTGGCAACATGACTAATTTGGTTGTTGAGGGCACTCGTCGCACTATGGAATTTGTAACCCCTTCTACTTTTCCCTTATCTTTGTTTTGTCTTTTTTATTGTATTTGACGGTTCTGCTAACCACAGCCTACAGCCCACAACCCAATTGGGCAGTGATATTGCGTACATAAAGTTAAAAATGTTAAGTCTTAATGCACTTTTCACGGATATCAAAAATACACTAAATTCATAACGTTTCACCGATATCGATGCGTTTTTTCACATTAACCACTGCCTACTAGGCTGTGGTAAAGGCCATAATGTTTCACCGATATCGATACGTTTTTTTGCAGATTAACCACTGCCTACCAGGCTGTGGTAATCTCTTGACCTTTCCCCACAAGACTTACATGCCCTAAACTTTAAAAACTTACACCCTTGTGCAGACAAAAGATAGATTTGATTGGCCTAAACTGCAGGGGGTTAAGTCTAGACTTCAATTAACATGGATGTTTTAAGAAAGGATATGTACCTATGGAATCTAAGTCAAGGTATACCTCTCAGAACAGAATGGAAAAACAGTATTCATGTAACCAATCATGATTATTTTGGGACACTAGGCTTAGTTTGGTTTTGGAGATGTATATAGTGTGTTTTCAAGTGGAAATACAAGTTGCTAAGGTGAATTTCACCTGCATTGCCAAACAAAAGGTTAGCATCTTGAACAAGATTTGCCATGCATGGAAATGTGGCTTATTTGTGATCAAAATGGTTCATTTTTTGTGTAATGTAGAGAAGTAGCATTGAAGCTGCATCGAACTTTGCGTCGCAGAATAGATTGCCTCCAAGGTTGAAGGAACAGATACTGGCTTACATGTGCTTGAGGTTCAAGGCTGAGAGCTTGAACCAGCAGGAACTGATTGAGCAGCTTCCGAGAACCATATGCAAAGGCATCCGGCAACACTTGTTTCTCCCGACGGTGGAGAAGGTCTATCTATTCAAGGGTGTCTCAAAGGAGATTCTCCTGATCCTGGTATGAAAGGATGAAAAGAACCCTTATCTCAGTGAGCAATGATTTTCAAGCTGAAACTCGAGCTCATTGACCTGTTCAGCTTGGATTGGCCTGTGTGTTATAGTACTGTCAAATCCAAGCCAAACACGTCCGTCGGTTTCAGCTGAATTTTAGCTTTAAAGTGTCATTTTTTTCCATTTTAATTAGTTCATCACAGTCAAATAATTTAGTCCAGACATGCATGAAATGCTTTGTAGGTTTCGCTGGAAACTTTTCTAACATCATAACAGGAAAAGGGTGATGCTATGTAGGTTTTGCCGTTCAAAAAAAAATGGTGCAAGTCTTCTACAATTTCGAATGCTAGCCGTGTTTCTTTTTTTCAACTGTTACATCTTGCAAGAGTTCCCTTCAACATGTTTAAGTCTTAGTAAAACTCTTATGAACCCTCTAGTTGTGTTATACGCCAGAGTGAAGAGTAATTTGTAATCATCATAATTAATCAGGTTGCAGATATGAAGGCAGAGTACATACCGCCTAGAGAGGACGTGATGTTGCACAACGAAGCCCCGGAGGATGTTTACATAATAGTATCTGGAGAGGTGGAAATGATAAGCTGTGAGATGGATAAAGAGAGAGTGGTTGGAAGCTTGCAGTCAGGGGACATATTTGGAGAAGTGGGTGCACTTTGTTGCAGGCCTCAGAGCTTTACTTACCGAACCAAGACCCTCTCACAGCTGCTCAGTCTTAAAACCAGTGCCCTACTGAAAGCTATGCAGACCAAGCAAGACGACAATGTCACCATGTTCAAGAACTTCCTTCAGGTTTGTCATTGATACTAATTTGCAAAGTTTCTATTTTGTCTATTCAGATTTCCTTTAAAGAATATGGAAACACATGTATATTCAAAACCAGTATCACATTTGCTTGGTAAAAGTTCATCTTCTTATGTTTTTCAGTTTGAAATGATGAGACTCAAATCTGTCACATAACAATCTGGAAACTTTTTCAATGTTGCACGGTGATGAACCAAATCAATAGCTATAAATTCCTTCATGTCCTCAAAGGTTTAGGACGAAACCTCCAGGATATCATCTTATTCATTGCAACAGCTAAAGATACCTTTGCCACCAAAATAGGTAGTTGTGTCCATTTTGAAATTGAACTATAATGATTCCATGAAGTAACCCTGTTGGCAGCATCACAAAAAGCTTAAGGATCTGAAAATTGGAGATATATGGCTTGAGGATGGGGAAGAAGATGATGACCCAAACATGTCTATCAACTTGCTCACTGTTGCCGGTACTGGCAATGCCGCCTTTCTAGATGAGCTTCTTAAGGCAAGGTTGGATCCTGACGTTGGAGACGCCAGAGGGAGAACCCCGTTGGTATGACTTGCGTTTATTATGATGTGCCAACTCTTTGTAATTTCTTATGCATCTACATGTTAATTAAAGACTTCATAGACTGTGACCACCATGCACATATGAAAATGAATCTTAGAAAAACAAGTACATAAATGACCATGTCAAGAAGAAGAACTGAGGATGTGAATCCCGTAGGGAATCAGCTCTAAGTCAATATTCATTCGGGCCCTTTTTTTTTTTATAACTAGATGTCGGGCCAGTTTGCGCGCACCTCGACTAATTCAGGGGCCCTCGAGGTAACAACCAGGCACAACCCCCAGTATCCCCAAGAGTTTTGCTGGCAAGGGGAATCGAACCTAAGACTTTAGGTGGGAGCAAACACTTAAGTCCCAAGACAATACCTCTTTGCCAACCCCTTGGGATTATTCATTCCCGCAAAAAGCCAAATGAAACACCAAACTTTTTCCTCCTTTTCTTAAGTAGGTAACACTGTTGGTTTCTTTAATAATGTTTTCAATTTCATTTTTCATAGCACATTGCAGCTTCAAAAGGGCATGAAGAGTGTGTACTGGTACTTCTCAAGCATTCTTGTAACATACACCTCAGAGGTAAAAGCACTTACTATGTGCTGATTTTTCATCACACAATTACAGTTCTATTCATTTAAACTTTTTCTTTTTCATTTCTTTTTGGTAAAATTCGATTTGAATTGTCACACTGACTGAAATTACATGCAATACTTGTTATGTCAGATATTGATGGTAACACTGCACTATGGGATGCATTATTAGCAAAGCACCATTCCATTTTCCGGATACTCTACCATTGGGCTGCCATATCCGACCCCTACACAGCCGGTGACCTCTTATGCATGGCTGCAAAGAGAAATGATCTAACGGCGATGAAGGAGCTACTAAAACACGGTTTGCACGTGGACTCAAGGGACCACCACGGGAAAACAGCCCTGCAAATCGCCGTGGCGCAAAACCACCTAGACATGGTAAAGCTCCTCGTGATGAATGGCGCAGATACAGATGAAATGGATCTGTCCAAGGCACCTTTGGCGAATTTGAATGAAATGCTGCAGAAAAGAGAGGTGGGGTATCGCATAACTGTGCCAGATATGTTGCCAAATGGAGTGATTTTGAGGAGGGAAGAAGGAGAGGAAGAGAGTAATTTGGAAAGGTCAAAGGGGACGTGTTCTTTAAGAGTTAGCATATATAGAGGGCACCCTGAGGTGAGGCGGGCTAGTTGTTGCAGTGAAGCTGGCAGGCTCATTAGGTTGCCCAATTCACTTGTGGAGCTCAAAAGCTTTGCAGGTACATTGAATTTTCCTATAATACCCCTCCTTCCTTTTAGTTTGTTCGCTGATAATACATAAACTTTTTAGAGAAGTGATTAGGACGCTCTCAGTGGTGGACGTATAATTACTAATTTGACCGGGTTTGGGGGGATCACTCTTCAATAATTTTACAAAAAGACTCCAAAGTGTAATACAAATAAGAAGAAAATTGGGGGGGAGCACGGGCCAAACACCCCGTGGGTCCCTAGACGCTGTGCTGGTAGCACGATAGTCGTTATAGATAGGACCTGCACTCCAACATAATATACAGAGTGCTGCGACCCTGCATTCTGAACATTTTTCTGTGTCGTGTTATGGTTTGTTCGCTCTTCGCCTCTACCAAATGGCGGATTTAGATCATGTTATCCGGTCCCTGAATGTCGTACTTTCAGCTCCACAAATTGTAACTTTAGTTAATGGAGGAAACGATGTGAGTTCAATTCTACTCTTCATTTTCTGATGGTGCAGTTGTTTCTATTGCTTCTGGCAGGTGAAAAGTTCGGATTCGATGCAAGAAATGCATTGGTTTTAGATGAACAAGGAGCAGAAATTGACTCCATTGAAGTGATAAGAGATAATGACAAGCTTTACATAGTTGAAGACCCAAATTCCCTAATGTAAATGAATGACATCAAGAAAATAAACTTGCTGTGATTCTGGAGCAAGTGAAGTGAGCAACCCCTTCCCATGTATCAGTATCACTATATGCTATTCATAAAAGTAGTTGTGAATCGAAAATCATTTACCTTTGTATGTAACAGTATGATTATATGCCATTTTGTGTATCGTGTATTCTTCTAATACACGATACTATCCCAATACGATTTATAAAATGAAAAAATGATACACGATATCTACCCCGATTTGTAAACACTATTCATATACAATAACCCCAATGACAGGGGGAGTGTTACTGTCTCCTTCATATGTGTAAGTATGATGCTGTCCTCTGATGAAAAAATATGGAATTTGAATATATGTCATGCATAATGTTCGTGACCTTAAATCCTACAGTAGCAGTGGAGTGTTTCTTTTACTAATTTATTTTTATGGAATCCAGGGGAGGTGTTGTGCACGTGGGTGCTTTGCACTGTGCTATGCACCCCTTGGCCGTCCGATTGTGTTTTGGACTGCCCGGATGTGTTTTGATTTTTTACTGGTAAAAATAAATCAAAATTAAATTAAAATTGCCGAACGCATCTGAGTCGTCCAAAATATGATCGGACGACCGAGGGGTGCACAGCACCTCCCCCTAGTCCCTTTTTATGTGGGTCAACAAAAATGTTATGTTTAGTGTACCTTTATTGTCTTTTTTCCTGTTTTCTCTTCAATTATACATTTATTTTCACATCATTTATTCCAAAGAGTGCTTGACGTTTCATAAGGGTAAATTTCCCTAAGGGCTGTTTGGCAAGCCCATGTTCCTGGTTTATTTTGAATAAGCTGGGTAGTTTTATGTCGTCTACTTATTTTGTTGAAGGTATCAGAACTAGACAGAGCAATTTACAGAGGAAAAAGAAAATAGAGAGAGCAATTCTATTTTTTTTTTTTTTTGAAAGGGATTCACCAGCTTTCCTTCTTTTTTCTTTTATGGAGTTTTTAAAAATCGGTGTGCGTAGCATTGCGACTTGCGAGAGGTTTAGAAGACAAGAATGTGAGCGTGGAAAATCAGTTTTTGATATTTTTTTTTATTTTATAATTGAAATTCATGCTCTATTTTTACCGCTGAGAGTTTTAAATCAGTTTAGAAAACCAGTATGAGAGGATAATAGAAGGCGATGAAAATGATCTACACATTCAAAGGCCTTTTGTGTAATCATGCTGCTAGTAGTATCTTTTTGGTAGAAAAAATCATACTAATAGTAGCATCAACCAAACATGGAAATCTAGCCTATTTGTTGCCCATCAAATACCAACTTTTGTCCTCTTTGGTGGAACATCAAATACAACCTTCTTTGGTGTAAAAAAAAAAAACATAATTGAACTTTGAAGTCAAGCTAAAATTCTGATACTCTACTCCCTTTTTTTTTTTTTTTTGAAAGGTGGTACTTTACTTTTGAATAGTAATTTTCTAATGAAAAGTCTAAAAGGGAAGAACGTGAACCTGAAAAAAAAAAATAGTTTTGGAAGTGGAAGACTAGAATTGCGACACCCCACAAGGGGAGAGGAGCTCCCAACTGTCATAATATTTAGCCAGTGAGTCAGTACCACCCATTGAAGAAGCCAAGTTTATTGGGGCATCCTCTGGAAGTAACCCTACTCATGGGAGGGCAATCTGTCACTGCAGCTCCACCAAAATGCAAGCCGGATAGATGATGCTTAATACACAACATCCCGTTCATGAAAACTACTACCCTCAAGCGGAATTCGAACTCGCGACCGTGTAGTGTGTGTGTGTGTGTGTGTGTGTGTGGGGGGGGGGGGGGGGGGGGGGGGGGGGGGGCTGGTTTCACCCTCACAGATGGTGACCAGACCAATTCAAAGGCCTTCTTTGTAATCATATTGGTATCTTTTTGGTACACAAAATCATTGTACAAGGAGCATCCACCAGCTGTTTGTACCACCTTGTTTGGTGTGCACAAATAACATAACCCAAATTAATTTATAATGTTATTACTTGAGTTGGATTTGATTGAAAGCAACCACATCCCATTTGCATCAGCACTATATAGGATGGGTGATTGGTGTCCCCATCCTTTCCTCTCCCGTGATGCCTCTGTCAAGATTGCATTTTGATGTGAAAGAGATAAATAAATTGGCCTGCCTTTCCTTTTGAGAATGTTGAGCATTTGCTGCTTTAATTGTGGAGGATTCCATCTCCATCAAAAGATCCTGAGGGGCCCAGACTAGAACCCCACTTTTTGGGCTTTGAAATATGCAGATCTTTTGCAACCATGCATAACTTGGTATCTAATCCTAGACTTCAAATTTCCCATAATATATGGACACGTTAGCTTTACCACAAAAGGGGCATCGTTCCGAGTTCAAAATTGCGATCAGAACCATGTACAATGTAGAGCGTAATGCGTGAATATTGGTGGTTTGTCCACTAAGTTATCAATATCGGATCGATATATTTTCAGTTGTTTTTTGTGTCAAACTCTACAGAGTGAGCCGTTTAGAATCACATTTTTGGACTCGAGACAATGTATGTTTAGTGCGCAGCCACCTGTCGTGCCAGGCCCTCATATTCCATGAATTATGTCTGGTTGAGTTTGACAACTAGGGTAGTCGAGTTAGCAAGAGTCTACCTCTTTCATTCTCCATTCCCTCTAAAAATTTTAGTAATTTACATAACAAAACAGTTTAGTTTTCAAACTTTTACATAAATCCAATCTCTCTCGTGCATGTTTTCAATTCTCTCCCTCTCTCAGCACACAGGCAGGCCGAGGCCTAGGTCTAGGACCTTCAAAAAAGTCCCAAAAATAGGGACACTCCGAGAATTTTTAATAGTAGGCTTGAGTAACGATCTTTTCTAAACCAAAAAGAAAAATTAAAAGGCCCAATATGATTTTAAAAAGGGCCTAAACAATTGTAATGAACATTGGGCCTTTAGGGATTATACAAGTGTAATTTAAAAAGGGATTATACAAGTGTAATCGATACTTTTGCTTCTAAAAATGCAACACAAGTAATATTCTAGTAATACTCATGCGTTATATATAATTGTGTCATATATATATATATATATATATATATATATATATATATATATATATATATATATATATATATATATATATATATATATATATATATATATATATATATTTTGGAGACTCTGTATTGTGACTTTTCTGTTATTATAATGATTAGTGGAACTTTATATTGTTTTGGCTTTATCTGGAAAAATTATTTAAGAGTTGTACTATTATGACACAATTTTTAGACTATGCCTGGGGCACTCTAGACTCTTGGGCCGACCCTGCACACACACATTTATTTCAATTTCGAAATCAGAATCTTACCTTGAACGATGCTCTCTCTCTCTCAAACCGTCACCAATTTCTTGCCACTTCTATGCAAAACCCTATCAATTTGGCCCTCTATCCTTGATTCTCATCCCTTATCTCCATTCCCACAGTAGCCTCCCTTATTGTCATTCTTCCTTCAAGTCAAATAGATCTTCTATCCATTTTTGTGATGTTGGTTGGCAAGGTAGCACTTTGGTGTTACAAGCAAGTAGAAACTTATCGCCGAACTTTATGACTCATCGACTGCCAAAGTCTGAAAGGCAAGCTTGATTATGTTTATACCCAACAATGATGTTGGTGTTACAAGCAAGCTTGATTATTTGCGTCTTCAATAG
The DNA here is from genome assembly GCA_020921065.1 of Vaccinium darrowii. Taxonomy (NCBI): domain Eukaryota; kingdom Viridiplantae; phylum Streptophyta; class Magnoliopsida; order Ericales; family Ericaceae; genus Vaccinium; species Vaccinium darrowii. The sequence continues at coordinate 48,486,990 of CM037152.1, read as the reverse complement.
CTTAAAAGGGAAATTTAATGGAGCTAAATTGGATTCATCTAGTAGGATTCGGTGATTGATGTCAACTGAGGCTATATTATATTCACCCATGCTTGAACCAGTGCCGTTAGGCGTTGGCATTCGCTGGTTATTTGATATATGTGTGATGAAAACTACATGTATATGAAAATTGTTTAGAGAGAAACCCTAGTATTTTACAAATAGATACGGGAATAATGCAAACCTTTCTCCGTTAAGTTATCGGAAATGTATTCTAAAAAAGTGAAGTGAATTAAAGGAAAAGTAAATTTGTTTTCGTGTTTATGTGATGTTGAATAATCTTATGGGAAAACTAAGATTCCTTCTGTTTAGCATGATATAGTTTGCAAGAAATTGTTTCTTACCACAATTTTCTTGGTAACTGAGTGCAAAGAAAGTTCCAGAAATATTGATTTTTCCATCATTTTTCATTCATTCCGTGCAATTAAACGGGCCCTAAATAGTTATGAGATTTTTCCTTTACTTTCTCTTGCCCTTTTTCTTTTTATTTATTCTCTTGGATTCACCATCACCTCCAAGAAGTCACCCATTTAATTATTAACTAGCATGCTTAGTGTAAGAGACAGGGAGAGAGCACTCTAGTCAAAAGATTCATTATCCTTTCAGCATATAATCTCTTTTTCTTAGCATATAATCAAATCACAAACCTTACTTAAGTTTTCTTATCCTTTCTCTAAGCTAGAAGCGACTCGAATTTTGGCAAGAAAGAGAGAAGAGCGAAATAAATTAGTCACACACATATATATATTTGGTACGATCGGTGACCAGAAGGAGAAAAAGATGTTTGATGGCATCTTAAATCTTATTCACCAATACAAGTCAATTTCGCAACTTTAATTGTACCTCTAATAATAAATTTTACCATACTCATAGTGGTATATCTGCAATCTAGCTATCGTTAGGTATAATATCTTTGTCTAAATAAAAATTTCAAAATATTCGATTCAACGAGCAAGAAAAAGTTTTAATTATTTAATGCCTAGCTAGAAATATTATATATGATATGAACACAAAAACTAGAATATTTTCATTGGGGAATATGCATTTAAAGAGATAAGATAACCCACCTCATCATTCATGTCTATTTATAATATAAAAACTGACACATTAATCCATAGAAATGGTACACCAAAAAGGCCACAAGGGTTACAGAAAATGGGCAAAGAATAGAAACAAAGGGAGAGGAGCAAAAGAGCACTCTGTCCAAAGGGAACAAAATCATAATACCCCTTCCAATCCATATTTTTTGTCTACTTTCACGTCACCTCCACTTTCACGTCACCTCCAAAAATTATTCATAATTTCAAAAGTATAATGATATATATGTATATTCAATATGGATCTTGTTTGATATTGTCAATAAGTTCTATTAAACAAAGTTTTTAAAATTGTTAAAAAATATTATAAATTGAAAGATATGAACAATTAAAAAATGGCACGCATGCTGAAAAATGCACAAGAATTTTGGAATGGAGGGAGTAAAGAATCTGAGTCAAAGTAGTCAAACTTTCACAGCCCAAGAAACATAATCTAGCATTATGAAATAAAGACCTGCTAAACTTTAAAGATTTTACCCCTAATCATAAAAAAAAAAAAAGAGGCTGTAAAGATCTTCTTGAACAGGGCCCATCAAATTCTCATGTACTGTAGCTGTTACATGTTCCTCTTTAGGACTTAATTTGTGTGGGAGATTCCTCGAAGTTTTGGATTAGACAGGACAGTCTAAATATAGACAATACGTTGGTGTAATCAATGGTTCGGACTTTGCTCAGAAACTCTTACTGGTAAGAGGTATAGAACAAATTCAACCTTTATTTGTAGCAAATGGACAGTCCAAATTTGGACTGTCTTACTTTGTCCAAATTAAGGACCGGAGAGGATCCAATTCAATATTCGGGAATTGAAATATCACTCCCCTTTTATAAAATAAAAATAAAAGATCGACTGTAAGAGGGAAGAATGAAAAATCTCTCTCTATGTATTGTTGAAAATTTGAGGGAAAAATACCCCTTTTCCCCACTTCAATCTCTCTCCACCTTTTTCTGACCCCTTAAACAATGAAATGGAAGATTCCCAATCATCTCCTCCACTCCAAAGGAAACACCCATAATTCCACCCAACAATCACAATTTTTTTTCATCATATACAAACATGATCACCTCTTGAACTCTTCACTTCCTTTTTCATTTTAAATACCCATCAATCTGCATCACCTTTTTCCCTTAACACCACACCCATCCCTTTTTTTGTATCTCCCATGATGAATCACTCTCCTTCCTCCTCTGTCAATGGCTTCTTCAACTTCCTCACACAAGGCCTCAATGATCTTGACTCCTCTTTCCCCTCCTACAACTTCATGTCAATCCATTTCCTCCAACATGTCCTCTCATCGCTCCGGTCCTTCCATTCCCATTTAACCATTTTAGTCCAAAAACTACACTTGCCCGTCGGAGAGAAATGGCTCGATGAGTACATGGATGAGAGTTCCAGACTCTGGGAAGCCTGTCATGTCCTAAAAGCCGGCATATCAAACATGGAGAATTTTTACTCTACCGGCGTTAATATAGCTTCCTCTATCGATGAACATAGTGTTATGACTCCACAACGTTCACGACAGGTCAGAAATACTAAAGAGTAGCCATGGCTTTTTTGCAAGAGTTTCTTTTCGTGTAGCTTCTGCCACCAACTTGTGTAATTCAAAATTTGCATAAGCTAAAGAAGTCAATTACCTTGAACTTTTTGGTTCTTAATTATGAACTTTCAACTAACCATTTTATCGCTTATTTTAACCATTGTATCACTTATTTTTAATCAACCATGAGTTGGGTTTTCATAGTTATGCCTAATCATTTTGTGCAGGTTATCCGGTTGATCACCGGTTGCCAAAGGGAAGCAGTTGGGTTGGAGGAGGAAAACAGAAACCTAATGGAGACGAGAATCCAACCATTATCGCTAAGGTTTGATGAGAACGTATTGATCGATTCCAAATTCAACGCGTTCAATGGATTTCGAGGGGTACTCTATGCAATGAGGAATGTAAGTTCATTGCTGTTGATGATCTTATTCAATGGCCTAGTCTATTTTTGCCCTGAAACAAGATTCTGCCAAGGAGAAGGGGATATGGTGTTTGGATCAGCTTTGATGGTGGCAATAGCAAGATTGCACCAAAGAGTAAATCAGGTGAATGGGGAGGGGGGAATTCTTCTTTATGAGTTCAGAAGAGCAAGAGTTTCAATGGAAGAGGTGAAGGAGGAATTGGGGAGAATTGTGGAATATGGAACAGAATTTGATTTCCAAGAAAAGGTTGAGAATTTGAGGTCTTGCTTTGGAGTGTTGAAAAGTGGGGCTGAAAATGTCATTGTGCAGCTTGATGACTTCTTTGATGAAATTGTGGAAGGGAGGAAAAAGGTTTTGGACATGTGCACACATAGGAAGTGAGAGAAAAAGAAAAAGAGTTTTTCATAGTACTTTTTTTTTTTTTTTTGGCAGCCATAGTAAGAGAGAGGAAAAGTGAAGTTGTAAGAAGGAAAAATGAGCTCAAAAGGGTAGTTTTAATTTAAACTTTTCTTTTTTATAAAACTTGGTGTTTTCATTTTCTTCTCCCTCTTGAAGGAACTTTTGTTTTTGAAGGAAAGAGAATGTGATTCTTTCCTTTCAAGAAAAGCAAGATTATTATGTATTATCTGAGGAAACAAGAAGAATACATGTAATAGACAGACAGACAGGTAGCTTCAATAGAAAGCAAAAATTTTCCAACCCAAAGAACAGATTCTTTGTTTATGTGCACATGAAAGAGAAATTTGTTCTTGTTGTTCTACCCAACAAGATCAGAAGATGCAAACAAGTGAAACGCTTCGTTCAGATAGATGCGGATTTCATATGAAATTAAATACTAAAATACTTAATCTCGATAAAGATATAAGAGTTGTAGTTGCACGCGACTAGTGAGATTAGAGTCGAAGATGGATTAGAAGCAGAAGAGATGTATTTTAAGAACCTTCACTAACTACAATTCTTACCATTACCTATTTCAACTTACACCAATTAAATAGCCATTTCCGATCTCTACAACAAATCACTCAAACATCAACGTCGATTGTGCATATGTAATCTATAAACCCTAAATTTGAGCTATTCTCTTCTCCTGCTAGTGAGTGAGTGAGGAATCATACATTCATTTGAAGTCGATATCTATCTAAACGGAGCTGAAACGTTTTATATAAATATGTATACGTGATTGATAAGTTTTCAGTGTACTATTAATCCAAATTGTGACAAAAAGCAAGGGAAATTTGCAACTCTTAAAACACCAAAACATGTAAATTATCCCTAATACACACACAGGTTACCTAATCATTTTTCTTTTGATTCTGCTGAAAATTTGGGTGACAGAAACCTGGAAAGTCCCTAGGATTTGCAAAAATTCTACCATAAGTTCACAAAATTGGACAGATCAATCTCTTGTAATTGCTTTCATCTAATCCAACCCATGAACAAAAAAAAATGATACATAAAAGGTAATCTACCATTAAAAATAGCACTACAGTTTTCTTTGACCAATTCCCTTATCTTTATGGATGATAGGTTGAAACTTGAAAGATTTGCAAAAAGGGTTTTGGATGTGGGGGTTTTCTTTGGAGTTCTCTTATTGCGATTGAGTCCCACATTGGAAAGTGATGGGAATGGGAAGAAAGGTTTATATATCCCAACTAATTAGCTAGGCTTGTCAGAGCACATGCCAGGCACTATGCTATGGTGCAACTAGATGCCGTATAAGGCAGTGAAACCGTTTGTTTTGTGGCACTATTAGTTGCGCACTTGGCGATGAAGTGTGGCATCATAGCCGTTCATTATTGACCATCTGCATTTTGTGGCGCACTTGGCGATGAAGTGTGACATCACAGCCATTCAGTATTGTCGATCTGCGTTTTCTGGCACTACTATTGACGCACTTGGTGATGTGGTATGGCATCAAAGCCGTATATTCAGTATTGTCGATTTGCGTTTTGTGGATTGACGCACTTGGTGATGTGGTATGGCATCATAGCCGTTCAATTTTCACGATCTAGATTAAATATGATCGTACGGTTTATATTCAAATCAAAACAATCAAAGGGGCTAAGATAGAACTAGCAGTTGGTGTAGGTTGGCAAGTGACTGCTAGAGAGTCAGAGACAGCTTCTTACTGTTGGAATACTTATAGACTAGAAACCTTCATTTCATTTTGTCCTGAAAAATCAACAATTGTTCTTCTCTATTAGGCATTCCTCTACAGTTTCTTCTTTGTCTTCTGGATTCTATTTATGCAAAAATAGAATTCCAGTACTTTTTTGAATTTGTGTATCAGAATGGTTAAACTTCGTTCGTGCAGACGCATATTACCATAAAGTCTAAACTGGGCTTCATTGTGTTCCAAGATACAATTTGAGGGTGACAAATTGATGTGCGCAAATGACGTCTTAAGGACAGCGTGCCTCGAAACGCGCATTTGCAACATCGGTAGACATCTACCAACCCTGATTTTCCACATGACAGAGAGACAATTCTAAAGGTAAACAGTTATTCAAGAGCAGAAAAGCAAAGTGGAAAAAAGAATTAGTGAACATAATTCCATATCATTCCATATTAGTACAAAAACAAGATTACCACACAAGGTCAAGACAAAAGCATCAAAAGTTAGATTAATATTTACTAAAGATGCTTCTCATATCAAGAAAAAAAGAAGATGATTATAGCAATTAAAGGAGATTATGCTCCCTGTCCTAATGACAATCTCTCAGAGCCATAAGATATTGTGACAGAATTCTTCACATGAATAGGAAGAAAAAAAAATCAAATTAAAGAAACCTTTTGGATTGGTTGGCTGGTCATTGTCACGGCCGGCAGGCAACTTTGATTTCCTCCACCCAACTTATGTTGTCTAATTCACACTTATTTATGCTTAATTGAGCAAAGTTTTAAAGTCTGCACTGTGGAGATCTAATAAGGTTTGTCCTAGTCGACTACTAAAATCTCCTCGAATTTCGAGTGTCTTGACACGGGAACACAACAAGATATTCCTTCATCTTGTTTATTTTAGTCAATACGGAAAATGATATTTACGACGAGGTGTCGCAGAGCCTTTCATGCATGTTACAATTATTTCAGGCAGAATTCTAGGGCAAATTCAAAAATTTGATCCGCATAAATTTTCCAAAAAAAAAAAAAACCATTTGACATAGCATGTATTAAGAAGCACTGACCTGGAAAAATCCTCAGTAAATAAGTGATTTATGAATTTGCAACCAAAATTAGTTAATAACTAGAAAGAAGTAACTAGAAGAAAAATAAAGGTTAGATGGGAGGACTGTCAATTCTTCTTTATGTGATTCTTTTTTGTACATTGGAGGAAGAAAAAGAGGAGAAAGTAAATTGCAAATCAACTTTTTATTGGTGGGATGGTTTTCCAAGTACTGATACACATCCTGTTGCAAATTCACATGAGATTCTTTTGAATTGTGATTCATCACTGTTACATACACAGAAAACACACCTAGAATTTACCCAGAATTTGAAAATCAATGGCCCAGATTCACTGGGAGTGAGTCTGGGCCGTTGATTTACACTTTCGGGGTGAATTGGGGATAACATTTTCGGGTCTATAGCATTATTGATTGTGATGATAGTGAAAATGACTAATGATTCCAGTTGTGAAACAATGATGGAAAGTGGAGGGGAGAGTACAGTAGGACAACATGAGAAAAAGAAGATTCCTGGGTTTTGCTTTCTGAAACAAATCAAAAAAGCAGTTTTTTTTTTTTCTCCTTTCTCAATTTCTTTCTTTTTTGGAAACATGTGTCTGATTCCAATTTGTTTCTGAAGTGAAAGTGAAAGTAATATATTGTTGTTCTTGCTCTTGGCTTATGTATTGAGCAATGATACGAACACAAGCATACACAAACTTCGGACATAACTACATTCATAATGTTCAATTCATGGTCGTCCACGTACTTCTAATGTTTCCGGACACAGTTGTATCCAGAAAGTGCGGTCCTAGACTTTTCTTTACATATTTTCCTGATAATTCAAAACTGTAGTAACACAAGCCCTGACATCAACTGCTCTCTCACAGCTTGTTCCTCAGTTGCCTCCATTCTTTTAGTATCACTCTGCTTCAATCTCCCCTACCGCGCAGCAATATTATGGTTGTAAACGAACCGAACTGCTCGCGAGTAGTTCGTGGCTCGGCTCATTAAGGCGTTCGGCTCGGCTCGGCTCGTTTAGTAACCAAGCCGAGCTCGAGCTTGAGTTTTAGACTCATTCAGTAAAAGAGCCGAGGCCAACACTCGAAAGCTCAGTTCGGCTCGTTTGTATAAGTAAACCGACTGCTGAGTTCGAGTTCGAGTTTTGAACTTATTTCGTAAACGAGACAAGCTCAAACACTACAAAGCTCGACTCGGCTCAATTCATTTTGCTAAAATAAATCAAGTTACTCAAGCTCGACTATTGTTCTTTCATCAAAAGCTAATCAAGTTTGGAAACTTTAGAAACTTGTTAATTTTTTAGAACGGTTTAAACTCAGCTTCATAAACCAGTTATAGTTGCCTCGATAAAAACATAAAAACATAGTAATTAAAAAAAAATACTATGAACCGTAAAATAACCGAAATGCTATGCATAAGGAAACTTACACCGAACCATACACAGAATGCGCGCGAGTGCTTTTTTAAAAATGTGTTTGCAAAACACGACTTCATGTCTCACATTACTCATATTCTGTGTAAACATAGCATTTCTCGTAAACGAATATAGCCCAATAAACAAGGAATATCAAAAAATAGTATCAACATAGATAACACTCCAGGTAATTATTGACCTTCCAAATATAACCCACTATGACAAGTTGACAACATAAATTTCATCTTGTTTTCCCTTTTTTTTCTTTTTTTTAATGGATTGAACATTTTGGTGGATGACCAAATAAGATTCATGTAAACTGCACTAAGGAAAGTTGATAGGGTTGTCAGCCATTACCAAAATAGCCAAAGATTTGCTAAGGAATTTGTTCATTAAAAAATAAATAGCTTTTTTTTTTCCCCCTATAATTTGCCATGTATAAATTCTGGTATCCCAGCACTCTGCCCTCCAACAAGGAGATCATTAACACAGGCATGCATTTATCCTTCAAGACAATACTTGATGATTTTGAACCTAAAAAAAGAAAACAACTGGCATCCCTGAAACTAATTATTCTATTCCGTGGGGAGGACGACAGTGACTTCTCATTATCAACAAGGGAAAAAAGTGCCCAAACTCTGCAGTTTCTTTTCTGGGTATGATTCCTCTGTTTTTTTTGTCCTCCTATTATTCCTCTCTCTCTCTCTCTCTCTCTCTCTCTCTCTCTCTCTATGATGAAGATGATTTCATTCTCCCCCTGTTTTCAACCTTCTGGTTTTGGAATTGTAAATGTAATCGGCTATTTTCACAATACGACAGTTTGTACCACTTTTGGGGTATGGGGGATAGAAGTCAAGGGTTGTCTAGATGCTCCAAACCATGGGACACTAAATGGACAAATAGTCCCACGCGGCTAATCCAAGTGCACCAAACACGAGACTAAAGAATAATGAGAAGCGTGTGGGCCCTTGTGTCTCCCTAATTCTTATCAGAAAAAGTTATGGCTCAATTTGGATGGCGGGAATCTTGAGGAGGAATAGTAATGTGATGCCTTTTTCCATAATTCCGACGTTTGGAAGAGACAGAAATGAGAATATGATACTATATTTCCATAATTCCGATATCTGGAAAAGACAAGGAATAAGAATGCGATTATTGATGACATATTCAACTAGGAATCACATTCCAAAACTAAGTGGGAATCTGATCCCTCCCTTAACCCGATGGTAATCTGAGATTCTTGACTCAAATACTAAAAAAGGAAATTTTTTACTTTGATAAATTTCCAAAGTATATCTTTATTGCATAATGATTATTAAACTAATCCAAAGACCGGAATGAAATTACTCCAAGTATCAAATTCTCAGAAATTCGATTCCTAATAATCATGTTTCTATTCCTACTCAAGTAAATTCCCCATAATTTGATTCTCGGTAATCATATTCTTATTTTTACTCAAGATTCTGGTCATCCAAATATTGCCTTCAAACTTCAGTTCATTCACTGCTTCATCCATACATACATTAAACTATGTATATACAAGTGTTGGTACCCGTACATATGAAGGAGTACAAAAAACAAATCAACTACTACTATATTTAATAGTACAGTAATATTCATTCATTGTCGATGCACAGTTTAAGTAAAATGTCAACATTATATTAGAAGAGAAAACTTGAATGTGAGAGAAATCTGAAAGACTTTTGTTTTATTGCTATTAAGAAACCCATAGGGGGAGAGAATATTAGTGGTTGAGGTGAATTTCGTAGGATTTTCTATAAAAAAAAAATTTCAAGGAAAAGGGGAGCATGCCGTGTGTCATACTCTGATACAAATCCTATATACTATGGCAATGCAGATGACGTCGAGATGGAGTATTTCCATCGGGTTTTTACGTGAGGTAATGAACCTATATCCTTGGCAACCAGTTGGGTCATCTTTTGATTAGGCAGGGTATATGAGAAATAATGGAGACCCTGCCATTTTCTTGGATCTTATGCCTTGAAAGCTGCGGATGTAAAAATTACAACCTAGCATCTCAAGTGCTTTCTTTATTTTTGGATTTTATGCTTTTACGTTACGTACGCTAGGTTTTTTACTATGAATTGCAACTGTGTGTGGTGGTGGATTTTCTATGAAGCTTCTCATTTCCACTAGAGCACGTGAAACTGTCAATCAACTCTTGAATTTTATGCAAAATTTGATGAAGAGAAAACTCATATGTTTTTGTTTTGATTTTAACACAGATGCTTAAAGGAATATGATCACAGTGAATCCAAAAATGCATGTTGTACAAGCGGCGAAGAATTTATATGCATAAAGCGTGATGCCTCGACTTTGATAAATGTTGCAAGTAAATTGCTTTCTGATCGAAAAACAAAACTACATCAGAATACCCATGGATCATACGTCATGTCGTGCCCAAAGGCACGGGCATTTCACTAGAGATCACTATAGGCACGGGCATTTCACATCATATATTATATATTATGTATGTGTCATTAGGGTCCACATGCTACCTATTGTGGCATGTACAGACATTGTGTGTGTAAGTAAATCTCGCCCGTGCATAGCACGGGTTCAACGCTAGTGATAGATAGATAGAAATGTAGATATTGTGTTACTACTCCATGGATTCATTCGCATATATCTGTACGTATATATTTATTTATTTTATTTTATTTGATAACCGGGTGTTTGGACTAACTTATGTGCACTTTCAACTAATCCCGAAGCCTTGAAGTAAACGACGCGGCAAACTTAAACCTCTCTAAGGATTTTTTTTTTTTTTTACTGGATGTGAGAATTTCATGAAAGGGTAAACCTCTAAATCCAACGTTAAACAACATACCCAGTATACTAACCTTCCAAAACCTCGTTAATGGGGACTAAATTGGGTGCATCTTCTGACACAATATCTACATATAACAAACTAATTATACAATTCCTACAGGCAAATCCTATAATCACATGCAATAAGCAAAAAACCCAGCACTAATAAGAACGGAGAAAAGCTCTCATTTATAGAACATTCAATTACATGATTACATCATAAACATGTCGAAGATTAGTTTACAATGGTAATTTTATCTCTGGACATCATAAGATGATCTTCTCCACTTTCATCTAAGCGTGATATTTCATATATGTTTTCATTTTTTAACCGTCTATAGAGATCATGGATCTGAGTCATCATGCCAAATCGTGTAAAACTTGTTTGTCCCTTCTCTTTTTATTCTCCATCCTCTCATTACGTATCTATAAATATTTTTCTTGGTTATTTCTCAAGTACAGTTGTTTCTCTTTTTCTACTGAACATACCACCTGCAAAACTACTAATTTTGCAAGCTTGTCACAGGACAGTTCAGTAAAAAGGAATGGAAGGGAGAAGTGTCCAAGCATCACTCTAGTAAAGTCTCAACGTAAGGGAGAGGTTCATTAGAACACAATGCAAGCAACAGTTACGAAATTGACATCCGTGATTTCATTTCTAAAGTATGGTTGCCAAGTAACAAGGTTATAAATATAGCACAAGTTACGCTGACCTGCTTTCACTGCCAAAGTTGATAGGGTCAAGAACGTGTGAATTGGTGCAGAGGTTTGTCACACTCAAATAACCATGATAACAAGTTACGGGCCTCACTCTATCCGACAAGACACATAACAAAAGCCTCAAAAAGCAAATCAATCTCAGCCAATGAAATAAGAATAAATCAAGAAAAAGCAGCTTATGGTAAATATTCGAAAATGGACAGTGACCAAGAAATTTCAGAGTTTCAAGCTTCTGTATGTAATTTACATGTATTTCCTAAGCTCCCCAACAACTATGGAGGACTGTAAAAGAATTGCTTTTCATGTCACATCTTAGCACAGGCGCCAGATCACTATTCTAAATTTCTTGTAAAACACATAATATGCATTACACTTACACATTCCAAGGAATTTGAGGGCAAGTAATTAAATGTGGCAACTCTAGTTAGCTTAGCCAAAACAATCTAGAGATGCCAACCCATTTGCAAACATGAAATACGGTATGTGATTCAGCACTTGTTACCTTGTGGCAGAGGTCACTCTGAAGGCATCACCTTCGCACATTGAGCACTTCTATGCATCAAAACCTGGCATTGCAAACTGAGTTGCAAAATTCTCAACTCGTGTACGGAGCTCAACAATGTCTTTGTTATTCTGAAGGCCCTGAAGGAAAGCCTTCGGTAATTTCCCACGTTCTCGCTGCACTGTGCTTGTTATCTGAGCAGCTCTAATGAGGAACTCAGCCATCGACTCAAAGTCAGCCTCTACACAACCTCTAGATGTCATAGCAGCAGTACCTGAGGGCATGAGTATGAAAAGTTCAATTAGCGACACAAGCATCTCATATACAAAATAGTTAGGGTTTAGATGTAAACAGGATCTTCACATACCAATCCTGACACCTCCAGGCGTGATAGTGCCATTATCATCAAATATAGTAATCTTGTTGAGAGTAATGTGAGACAGCTCACATACCTTCTCATAATTCTTACCTGTTAAAAAGAGAGGGAAAAAAAAAATAGAAACAACAGATGACAAAGCATCAGATTACAGAAACAACTTTTGTGCTTGATAGCAGTGCCATTATCATCAAACATGGTGATTTTTTCGTATCTCATGACCTTTCCTTAATTCTTGTATATGAAAAGCAGATACGAATACAAGAAAGAATGACATACTCAAATCACAAAGCATCAGATCACAGAAACTGCAGTTACATGACGAAGTGCAGCTTGCTTAGTTTAACGTGTACGTGATCAAGAAACAAATATACAACCAGGTACATTGCAAGTCAGATGTCATACCAAGCACACTGCACACGCAATAGAAATGTAATTTAAGAGACTGATTGAAGTCCAAGGTTATTTTGGATGGAAAGTATGCTAACTGTGTTTCACAAAAAGAGAGGGGAAAAAAAGGATTTAAGGAGCTGGATATCCTTGGTAATCAAATGATAAAACTTTGAGCAAACAAATTGCATCCTTAGCCTCTGTTCAGGGTAGCATAATCTCATTTGGAGGCGGCAGGAACTTGTTTTCTTTATTTGTTTGATAGGACAAAAAGTCGACATGCAATCCATATAGCTGCTTAGAATCAAGCTAGAGATGGTTCCAACTTCCAAATATCACGTTATGTTTCCCACCCATAGATCACTGTAAATATCTAGTCGCACATTACAGAACATAATCTAGTGGAGATGCAAAACTAAAACTGGTTTACACTTTTCCAAAATCAATTCAAATATATCAAGACAGGGAAAACATAACCAATTACGACAGTTAAAAAAATTAAGTATTCAAGGGTTGAATCAGGAAGATTGTCTAATTTTTCCAACCACTTTACATGGAGTGTGACAGAGAAGAAGACATACTACCTGTTAGTCCAAGAGTCCTTAGATCCCAAAGTACCAAATGGTTGTCTGTGCCGCCTGTTACCAATCTGAGATGTCTCCTCAACAAAGCGGATGCCAGAGCCTGAGCATTTTTCTTCACTTGTTGCATGTATGCTTTGTACTCGGGAGTAGCCACTTGTTTCAGGGCTATAGCAAGGGCAGCAATGTGATTATTGTGTGGTCCGCCTTGCAGAGCCGGAAAAACAGCAAAGTTTATCTTGTCCTCGAAGTCATATCTGTCACTACCATCACCTTGATTCAAAAGCATCCCTATCTTCTTTGGCTTTGAACCCTTCCTGTAGAAGATAATACCACCCCTAGGGCCTCGGAGACTTTTGTGAGTTGTTGAGGTAACTATATCACAGCAGTAAAAGGGGTTCACGCACTCCTTGCAAGGAAAATCAATCATACGCATTATTAGAAGAAAACACATCAGAATCAATTTTTGGAAGCTTAAAAACAGAACCGTTTTCATGAGTAGAACTTTGAAGTTTAAAAAAGGGGACATGGCAGGATAAAATGAATAGCTAGTTGTTACTTTCCATCCAACCGCATGCTAACATGGAGGAGGAAAAGTCCTAAATATCGGGAAATATCTAGGCCCTTGAAGGTACATGCCACGAAGCTCCTTGTGAACACTGCAGCGTTATCTGCATAAGAGTGACTACCACGAGGGCATGGTGGATCACAACACCAAAACTGCTGAAATCCCTATGTGTCTAGTTAGTATGATAGATAAAACCGCGGTGCCTCCTCGTGGTCGCTATGGTAAACTGTGGTACAACTCTAAAACTTGCGCCATGAAAAGAACCTACGTCAAAGAGGTATGACTCAGGCCTAGGGCCAGCTCTGTGGGATTGTAGAGGTATCAGTGCCTAGGAGGCTAGAGAGGAGTGTACGCTATTGCACACCCATGGGTAGCCATAACTGAGGAAAAGGTCCAGAACCTCCACCGTGCATCAAGTTAGATTCTACTCCCTCTGTCCTAATATTTGTCAAATTTGAAGTTGACTCATAAAAATTCCATCAACCCTTTTTCTTTTAAAAAAGTTATGCGTTGGATAATGTACATCCTCATTTAATGCTCAAACGTGAAGGGTATTCTTGGAAAAACAAAGCTTTTCAATTGTAATCATTAAGTCATCTTAACAAGTTTCTTTTAAAAAAGTTAAGCATTGGAGAATGTACATCCTCATTTAATTCTCAAAAGTGAGGGGTATTCTTGGAAAAACAAAGCTTTTCAATTATGTAACCTTAATAAGTTGGAATCCCAAAAATGGACAAATAAATTGCGACGGAGGGAGTATATAACTTGGCGCAACATCCCTAACAAACTTTATTAGTTGGAAATCGTCCCGGGTGTGTGCCTTGTGATGGAATCTTAATGGTTCACTGATTCACTCCCATTTGTTGTTATATCCATCGCTATTTTCTGTCAACTGCAAAGCATCTCCTGCATGCCACCATTATTACTAGCTCACTTTTCACCTTCCTCCCCTGGCTTCACCATCCTTTGTCCATAACGCTCTCCAGCTGCAAGTCAAATACCCTAAACAAAAACTGGTGTTGCCCGAAATGCCGAGCCTTAGTATAGCTCACCATATACCACAGAAATTGCAGACCTGCCCGTCCTATCCCCAGGATTTCATTGATCATACTCGCTAACATGACAAACCAAAACCATGTACATCCTAGTTTTCCACACACACACACACACACTAACAAAAAAAAACAAAAACAACAACAACAACAATACTGGAAACTGTGCACTAGAGAGCACACAAGCAGATACAGTTACTAACACAAAAACCCAATGCAACGGTAGATAACAAAGATCACAATGCAAGAATATATCGTCCAAGCTTGAGGAAGAAAGATCAAATGCTGCGAAGAAACATTCAAGTTATGAAGCACCGACACTTCTAGAGGTCGTCGTGTCCACATAGCGGACAAGGAGACACGGGGACATGCGTGTCCTGGTTTATCATAATCTACATAACCAGTTTGCGGATTCACCTTATAAGGCCGACTCTCAAAGAAAATCGAATCCCCCAAAACTTCCCAACCATTAGGTGTATACTACCCACGACTAATATTCTCCTCCCCACCCCCCAAGGAGTATCCAATCCCATAACTCGATCACCAGGAAATTGGCCGATGTGCAGGAATAAAGTTGAACATTTACTCCCCAATTATCCGAATCTAAACCAATAGCAAAACAATAAATAGAGCTAGAAACTTAGATCAACAAGAGCACGCAAACAGATACAATTACTAACAGAAGAACCCAATGCAACTGTAAATGAAAAAGATCACAATTCAAGAAAAGAATCAAAAGATAGTTCAGTCGAAGGAAGAAAGATCAAATACTCAACAGAACCATTCGAGCGACAACTAAATACTCCTATTTGAGCGCCATTCAAAAAAAAAAAAAATTATTTGAGCCACTTAGCTGCAACAAAAAATTCACCTTAGCTGCAACAAGACCACTTATTTGAGCCATGTCACACATCAACACAGCTCCACATTTATCAGCAACTTGCCTCATCCTCACATAATCCCACTCCCTCGGATACGAACTCCCACCACAAATAAGTACCTTGGGTCGAAAATCAAGTGCCTTCTCCTCAAGTTTATCATAATCTACATACCCACTATGTGGATTCACTTTATAAGGAAAACTCTCAAAGAAAATCGAAGCCCCCGAAACTTTCATCCCGTTCGGGGTATAATACCCATGACTCGTATTCCCCCCACAAGGCGGATCCAATCCCATAATCCTATCCCCAGGCAATAACAAACCAGTAAAAACAGCGAAATTCGCCGATGTGCACGAATAGGGCTGAACATTCACTCCCCAATTATCCGAATCTAAACCAAACGCAGCCAAAGCGCGATTACAACATAGGGTTTCTATCTCGTCAATGTGTTCATTACCACAGTAGTATCTCCCCCCTGGCATTCCTTCTGAGTACTTGTTAGTCAAGTGGCTACCTAGGGCTTCCATTACTGCTCGAGAAACGAAATTCTCAGAAGCTATTAGTTCAATCCACTTGAATTGCCTCTGCTTTTCCTTCTCCATGATTGAGAACACATCAGGGTCTGCTTTACTTAGTACCTGGTTTCCCCAAGCCCTAACAGCATTCCGCCTCGATTCTAGGGTTTGCGGTTCGATTAAAACCCGGTCCGGTTCCCTCTTCCGTTTTAGACACATGGAGTGACCTAGAATTCGAAACTCTTCGACTTCCCTCTCCTCCTCCTCGTCATTTCCTTGTCTCTCCTCGATACCCTTGTCGGCCTTGTGGTTCTCCATCAACTGCAGCTGAATCGACGAATGCTGGGCATATCCTCGGTGGAAAGCCGGTTGCGATCGAGTAGTGGAGTTCATTGCTGCAAATTTTGCGAAGTGAAGTTCAAGAATGGCAGCAACAGAGACAGCGGCAAGGACGACTTAAGCAGTGGAAGTAGTTGGAAGGTTGAACAGAGGTTGTGGGCGGAGGAGGTTTTTCCATGGATGCGTCTGGAAACCCTAGGTCGGAATTCGGCTTACAAATATGCGCAGGTGCTTAACGGGGAGGGAGAAAAGAGAGCCAGATTCGTGGAGTAGAAGGGGGATGTACCTGGACGTGTTGTCGGAATCCGTCTAGATTCGTTCTTTTGTTTGCTTCGTTTGCAACCCTGCGTCTAGATTCGGACAAATTTCGCAATGATAATAAAAGAAATTCGAGTCAAATGTAAGCCCTCCTTAAAGAACGCTTCTACAGCCCATATGTCGGGTCAATGGGGAAGAGATGAAAACGACGCGGACGCGGTTCTAGAGGGATGTGGTGCGAGAGGATTAATTACGTAAGAAAAAGATATTAGGGACACGCGATACGTGTATATTAACACCTATCACAATACTTCATTTGTCTCAAAAAAAAATGTTCAAAATCTTTGTTCATACCTCTCAAAAACTTATTTTTCTTTTTTAATGTATATTAAATTTACGTGCAATATGAATCTCAATTGATAGATCTTACTTAATCCTATTGAATAATGTTTTTATAATTACAAAAAGCGTTATAAATTACAAGATGTAGATAATTTTTTTGAGGGTGGCGAATAGTGATTTTGAACATTTTTTTGGGGACGGGAGGTGTAAAAAGTTACGTATATGTAGGTTGTTTTCCAAGATATCTCCTTGCGTATTATTTGAAAATTTGTTTTCATTAATCTTTTTTTTATCAAAGAAATTGCAGCTATATTGATACAAACCAAGTTCAAGCTACACGGCACATAGGCCTAGAGGGGGAGAAGAGTACAATAACGATGCAAAAGAAAATACAACAAATAAAAAGTCGCCAAAAATTCTGCGTCGAGGTTGGACCCATCAAACACACTCGTGAAAGGGGGTGGAGTAACCAGATCAGCACCTTTTGAAGCTTATTCTCACCCACAGGCTGAAGGACCCCACTGGATCCCCTGCAGACGCCGCCATCGCCACCCACACTGGATTCGCTACAGACACCACCATCGCCAACCTGGGAGAGCTCAAAAATCTGTCGGAAAGGCCAATCGGATCTCAAAGCAAAAATTCATAACTGGTTTTTTTTTAGCTCTGGGCCCCTCGAATCCAAAAATGATGGGTGAGGAGAAAATCTTTTACCTGGAAAAGAGAGTCTCAACCTCTCAAAGCCATTTGGTAGGAGAGGAGAGGAAGAGAGAGCCTGAGCAGAAGTTGGACAGAGGGATGGGGTTGGGGTTCCCCAACCACCAAAGCTTTCTCTCACTCTCGCAGTCTCCAATCTTGGTCTAGAATTACTAATCTGTTAAAGAAGTTGTTGTCCATGTAATTGGGGGACGTATATTCCAACGGGCAAGATTTATGTAACTCTTGAATTCAAGGAGGAAGGAGAGCATTTGTTTGCTTTTAATAAGAGGTCGTGGGTCTTGATTTTGGAGGTTCCACACGGAGCGAGACAAATATCATGGGTGAGAGGGTTTTAAGAGAGTAAAGGTGGCTAATGAATTAATAAAGGATTTTTAGATCATAACTTTAAATTTATAGAATAAAATGTTCTTTTACGTTTGGAAACATTTTAAATGTATAACAATGTTGTTTTATAATTAAGGTCGTTACATCACGTTCCAAACGTATGAATTTTTAATACTTAAATTAAATATTGCAAATCAAAATATCAAATGAAAAACTTGTACATAATCCTTAAAGAGGTCCCATGCTAAGATTTTTCTTAAGGCCCTGAAAAGGCCTTGGGCCGCCACTGGTTTAGGCTTTCCTAAGGATTGTGCCACATGCTGGTTATTGGGCTTTTTAACTAAGTCAATCCAACACAACACATACTGGTTATTGGGCTGGACTTTAAGCTAACTGGCTTTCTTTTGAAGAGTAACGAATGGATTTGTGACATTCACATCACGTAATGCCCAAAATGTGATCACCGAAACATAGCAATAGGAGGAAAAGTTGAAATCAAACTCATGTACAGGCTCAAAATTCCGAATTTTTCTGGAAAATAATCTTAATGGAACAATGATTTTTTTTTTTTGGGATTCTGTTTGGCTACTTTGTTTATTTGAAAACCGGATAGTATCCAATCATATATAGGAATAGGCTAAAAATTCCGATTTTTTTTTCTGGCAAATAATTTTAATGGAACCATAATTTTTATTTTTCGGATTCTATTTGATTACTTTGTTTATTTGTTTAAATAAGCAATGAGCAAGACGCGAAGTAGTTTTGTGAAATTAATTAAACAAATAAGTAAGGGTTAGAGAACGGTTTCCGTTTTGTGATAACGCAGAGTGTCCGAACAAATTTTCAAGAACCTTATTTTGAATTAACTAATTTACTTAATCCAATCCTACTGTCTATCCGTGAGACATTCATTTAATGTCAGAAATTTCTCAAAAAGTGTATACCAAGTATCAATATAAGACATAGGAGCGGAACACTGTGGTATTTGAGCTATGAGACTCATAGTTGAAACTTTAGTCTAATATTTTCATGGGAATGGATTTTTGCACTTTTCTTTTTTACCGTCCCCATTCCTCTTTTTATTTTTATTCTTACAAGTTTATTACGTGCGAAAAAATGAACCAATCAGAGGTTAATATGGTAATTTCAGTAATTAAAAACAATAAAAGGAATGTGACTTATAAAAAGAGAGTAAAAAATCATTATTCTTTTTTTTAATGTTATGGTTGCTAGACCTTTTTGCCAAAAATTAATAAAATTCAAATAAATATACTGATAGTGAATCTTTCAAAAACAGTGCCCGAAAACCACCATGTGCCCGGGGGGTCAGAATTGAATTGTGAGCCCTAAATTCAGCTACAGATTGGGAAAATTAAATAACTCGTGGGTCCATGAGGGCTCTTTGCACGTCATACGTAAATGCAGTTTTAAATTTTTTACCACGAGTAAATAGTACAATTGAATATGACGTTTAGCCATTCTTTGCACATGAGCATCATGTAAATTGTAAATGCAACATGTATGCAACCGTTGCGACACCGTCAACCCCACCCTTACCATAGAGGCGTAGTTAGAGAATTAGGTTAATGAGAACACAATTCATTAAACTATTTCGTTGAGATATTAGATTATGCCACTATGGTATTTAAATACTAACCACTCCGATGGCATCAGTATGCTTACCACAGCTGCCACCATTATCCCTACTACCACGGTACCACCACTCTTGCCGCCACCTATACAAAATCACTACCAATGCTCAAACCACCACCACCACTCAGACTGTCACTATATCTCCATTTTCATCATGTTCCACTGCTACATTTTATCCCACTTCTTTCACCGCCGTGACTGGCATAATTTACATTGCCCTCTACCACAGTTGATCTCCTCCATCACTAACACCGTCACCATCCCTTCCACAACACCATCACCGTTTCGCCTCATCTGCAACCACCTACCATCTACCACTATCTTTTTACCACATGTAGTCACCACCTCTCTACCATCACCTTCACCGCCACAAACACGTGATGACATTCAGTAATGCAATTTAGTGTGAAATTTAAAAAATACGTATACATGTAATTTATTTTTTATTGAATAAATTATGAAAGAAAGGGAGTATGGTATATAGATAGATATACAAAGATTTTACTTCCATGAATATGTCATTACATGTTTGTATGGATCTGCACCCTGTGGTGTCTAGATAGATATACAAAGATATACTTGGAAGCGGGGTGTTGCACAGCTATATGCTGTGTACTCCCTCCGTCCCTAAACTTTTGACACTTTTTGGACAGTGTGCCATTTTCAAATGCCTATATCTTTCAATGTAAATGTCAAAAAATATGCAATACGGATCTTGTTTGATAGATTTTAATTAGTTCTATTAAACAAAGTTTCCAAAATCACATAAAACGTTATAAATAAAAAGATATAGGCAATTTAAAATGGCACGCACTCCCAAAAAGGTCAAAAGTTTAGGGACGGAGGGAGTAATTTTGACCGTTCAAATATATTATCAATGGTTCGGATTTTTTGAAATTGTTTGCACGAATCGTGCATTCGTGCAAACAATTTCAAAAAATCCGAACCTCTAATCTCCCAAATGAAAGATCAGAATTACACAGCACACAGTTGTGCAACACGCCCCCATCCACTTCCATGAAATATGAATACATATCATTACATGTTTGTATGGATCGGCACCCTTTACACGTAAACGTCAGCGTTTCAAGTGGCTTTGGTAGCCCACCAAGCACCTTTCTTTTCCCAAAGTGGTGGGTCCAAAAATCGACAGCGCTTTACATGGTTGAAATTCCACCTTAGCTTCACTATGGCCACGTGGTCAAATAGGTTCGTGCCAACTGTTTACTTTCGGACCTGATAATAAAGTTCAATAATTTTTTGAAAAAAATACTACTCCCCTGGTCTCATTTCTTGGTATTCCATTTCAGGGAATCATATTAAAAAAATAAAAAATGAAGAGGGAATATTATGACGACTCCTCATATTTTCCTTTTTTTGTTTTTTTACTCGTTGAATTTTTGTAAACATTATTACTGTTTTTTGATTTCTTGTAATTATTTTTACAAGAGAAGAATAAAAAAGTAAACTCGTTATTTTCTATTCATTACTTTTAAACAGGCAAAATAATAAAGTCAAACTAATTTTGTTAATGTCCAAATTGTAGTGCATAAGAGTCTCTTGGAAGTATTCTATGTACCCACTTACGAATTTTTTATGCACTTAAAATTTTTGCATTAACAAAAACAGTTTTGGTATTATCGCCAACCTTTATATTGTAACAATCAGTTAGACCAATCTTCAAGCTCTAGACTCAAACTTAGTTTTACTCTAGTTAAGAAATACTCAAATTTGGCAAACTTATTTTTCCCTCTCTAATTTACACTTAAATAAAGTTTTTACATAGATTTGAATTTACCCATTCAAGCGCTTCATACTAAATAAAACTTTTACTCAAATTCAAATAAAGAACTAGTTAAGGGTTGAAAGCAGTGACAAGAAAGGGTTACTCCCTCAGTCCCAAAAGTGCTGGTCTCTTTTCACTTTTTGGAACCTCTTAAAAAATTGTCTATATCTTCTAACTTATAATACTTTTTATATTTAATATAAATCTTATTTGATAAATCTCAATTAGTTTTATAATATTTTTTATATCTAATATAGATCTTATTTGATAAATATTCTCAATTAGTTTTATTAAATAAACTTTAAAATCATAAAAAATATTATAGATTGTAAAATATAGACAATTACTTAAATGACACGACTGTCTAAAAGAGGAGCAATTTGGGACGGGGAGTACGACGGGAAAAAAATGGACATTTCCATGAAGAGCAACACTACATACACACAAAAAATACCCACAAATTACCCAAACACACACACAAGTGTGGCCCCCACACACACTAAAAAATACCCACAAATTACCCAAACACACACACACAAGTGTGGCCCCCACACACACTGCAGGTGTGTGTGGGGGCCACACTTGTGTGTGTGTGTTTGGGTAATTTGTGGGTAATTTGTGTTTGGATATCTAGCATTTCCGTTCTTTGAATGGTTTTGAGTTCGGGGATGGATTAGGCAGGTAAAGCCCCAAGCGAAGCAAGTACGTGTACTTTTTGTCACCCTGCGAGTAGGATTGGTTGGGAGTACTCTGGTGAACGGCGTGGCTTTCCGCCGTGAAAATGACACGTAGCCGTTGCGGGTGAAGCGTCACCGCTTTCTGTGACCGTTTCAAGTTTCAACACAAAATAGAAAGAGAACAGACTAAGGCTAACTGATCAAAAAAAAAGACTAAGGCTACAATAATAAAAAAAAAAAAAAAAAATTCTCAGAATGCTAGTTTTTTTTGAAATACCGCATAAAGTAGTGTGGAGGCCACACCTCATTTGAGAATTCTTGAAAATTTCAGACTTTTGACTTTCCAGTCCCAAATTAATTATACAGTTTTTCTAATGACGCATTTTAAAATTAAATTCAAGAGGACGATTAAATTACTACTGGAGACTAACATGGCTCTATCGATTTAAACTTAGACCTCACTCGCTGACACCTAAGTGCCTATTCACGACCACTTGAGCTACAACTCTGAGTCTCAATAGCTTAAGCGGATGTAAAAAAATGATGGGGAGATATATATTCGGTTCGAAAGAAATTACTCAAAAGTTTAATATAACTACACATTTTGTTTCATTGAAATTATTCATAGAAAACAATAAAATTAATTTGGTGAAATCCATATTCATAGTTCGACATGTTGCCAGAAAAAAAAAAGCCTTCATACTTTTTCGACATGTGGGTTGGAACTCGTCAAAATTAAATATAGTAGTCAGGTAGGGAATATGGATTAGTAAACTCGTTAAAAAAAAAAAAAAAAAAAGCCTTCAACCTCTTGTTCCACGCACCGTAGCGTCGTGGCTTACATTTATTTGCTCGTTATCTTAATAACTGTTTAGCAGGTACTTGAGTGGTTTTATTTGTGTTGTGTGTTTTGTTGCTCTTTCTATACTATTGGTATCCTATTGGGAGTAGGCTATTTGGTTGTGTTTTGGGATTTCATTCTAGCCGTCTCTCCGTAATGTTCGTCTCATAGACTTTATACTTTTATTTCAATAAATTTCTTACTCTTCTTTAAAAAAAAAAAAAGGGAGGGAATCACTATGGATGTTTAAAAATTTCTAGAAACTAGGAGTGAAAGTTATTGTACTATAAATCTTATGATTATTATAAGCTATCGTAATCGAACAATAATTGAAAGCGCTTTCAGATTATTTTTTTAGGTGAAGCAAACTTTAGTATTTGATTGGTCTAATACGATTAGATAAAATAGGAAAAGTATTCAATACACACCTCCTTTACGAATTACGAATTTTTGTATCTTATTTTATGATTCTTTGTAGCTCGTTTTATTTTTAGGTGTACGATACTTTATCAATTTTTTTAGCTTACTTTATGAAGTTTTGTAGCCCAATATACGAATTGTTATATTTTTTATTTTATGACTTTTTTTTGGTGTTATTTATGAATTTTGTGGTAAAAAAAAAAAAGCCAACGTAAGCTAAATAATGATGGCTCGAAGTATTGAATTTTTGTGGTGGTGTTTACCAAGTTTTTTGGTGATTCACAGAATTTTATGACTAAAAATACAAAAGTGCATACCGTACACTAATTTACCCTAGGCTTGTCCTATAAGATATATCTAATATTGGGTGCACACAATTAGAAATCAAACTGAATTAGGCCCCATCAATTGCATGTAATTACTTTTTTAGAAAAAACTGAATAAGCACATTTTTATAAGTAAATAAGCACTCAAAAAATCCAAACAAGCTTATTTCTTTGTTGTTTAATTTTTAGATTAGAAACCAAACAACACTTAACATACTATCAACATTTTACCAACAAATCTTCATCAATCATAACCCCTTTGATTTAGATGAATCATGAAAGCAAAGGCCAAAAGCACCAAAATCATTACTTGTGCCAAACACTTTCTACTTTGACCATTTATAAAAATTAATCATTAATGTGCTCTTCCTTTTTTAAAAAGTAAAGTTGCTTTTATAAAGAGTAAAATTGTGCATATAATCTTCAACAAACCCTTTTGGAATATATTGTTTGAGATTAATTCCTAGCGGTGGAAATTATGAGTTTTCCGCCACCATCATTATGAGTCTCACTGTGTGATTGTCGATCAAAACCTTTCATCTTGTAGATTCCAAAGAGTAGTACATTTCTTTAAAAAATCAGACATTAATAGGTGTATCAAATTTTGATTTTTGGTTTATAAAATGGATGGGTATGGAGAGTTTGACTTTGAAACTTTCGACAAAATAGGACCGTCCATTTTATAAAACAAAATTCAATTTTTGATATATCTATCGATCTCCAATCAATCTAATTTTCTACATATTCATACTACTCCACGGGCCCTACAATATGAACAGGTTAGATTATAACAATAAACGCACGATGAAGCCCACTAACATTAACGGTTGTTTAATCTTCAACAAACCCTCTTGGTATGTCGAGATTTATAACTCAGCAATTTGAAAATTTCGTTTCCTATTGATAGCGATTGAATGTAACTAAAACATATTGTTTCTAGGATTAGTCGAGGTACTCGCAATGTGACCCGAACACCTGTGACTAAAACTTATTCTTACCGAAAAGTAATTGAAACTTACGAGATACTCGCAAGGTAGCCTGAACACTTGCGACTGAAACTTATTTGTACCGAAAAGTAACTGAAACTTATTCTAGATCAATCTCAAGATTAGTTTCATAATCTTATTAGTAAGTTCATCACATAGTTGTTTAGGTGGTTGAATTCCTTGTTCGGAACTCTAGGCTTTTGAATTATGGACTGGAGTAGTGATTTGGAAAAGTGAAGGAAAAAGATTGATTGGGAGCGGTTAGGTCGTTTATCTTTTTCCTTTTCTCTTTCTTTACCTGTACAAATTCTTACGTAACTTCATACGTTCAAATACAGTCTTAAGGAGGTGTTGGTGGGGAGCGGCAGCTGTTGGTCTTGGTAATTAACGACTCAGATTTTATCTCGGCAATAGATGGCTCAGATCATGAAAGTGCTAATTAAAATGAAATGAGGACTATTGATTACGCGATCAACGATTCGGATGTTGCACTACCGGGTTGTAGTGTGGCTCCACATTACATGATCCCCAATTCTGTTTACAAAAAGGCTCATATCAGGTACATTACAAACCATATTTTGTTAGGGAATGGTCGAGTAGCTATTTCAAGTAAAAATAGAAGAGGGATCAATCGATAAATGCACGAGTGCATATATTTTGTCTTAAAATGATGGGAATAGCTACAGTATACAAATATTGAAGATGTGTATCATATGCACTCGTTATATGGTCTATATTTTGCCGCTTTGGGGCAATCATAACATTTTTTACTACATCGTAAGTAACTTTTATATTAAAAATTTGTAACTTTTCGGTAACATGAATAACATTTTTTCTATGATTAGTAACTTTTTAATCATAAGAGATAAGCGATTCGTAATATATTTTTAGGGGGTGCGTACCCAAATAAGAATGTGTATTTTAGCGTTTCCCTAAAATGATGGCCAACGATATCGAATATATTCGTTGATCTGTTTTGTATTTTTATCGTGCCAATTTTTCATTAATTCACCTTTTTATGGCTGAAATTCTTAGCACGCTCTACAAAATTAATGATGTGATCAATAGACTAAAGACGGGAGAGCATATTGCCAAATGGCCCAAATCGTACTAAATTAGGGAGTCATTAAATGGATTTTTTTTTTTTGAGAGAGAGATAGAAAGAAATTACATTAAACATCAAAGAGATACAACAAGTCCAGATAATACCTAAAACAACCATGAGGTGTACCATATGCACCTATTGTATGGTCCAGATTGTGCCACCTCATCGACAATCGTAACATTTTTTAGTTTTTCGTAACGTTTCAGCAATATGATTCGTAACATTTGGTGTGTCTCGTAACTTTTATAAAAAAAATCGTAACTTTGACCAAAAATTTGAAACTTTTATAAGGGTGTGTATGATACACACTCAACTAAGGGGTGTGTATTGTAGCCTTTTCCTACAAACAGCAAAACACAAGCAATACTAAATAGGGCCATCACCGGTGAGCCATTAAATGAATTGAATTCTATCTATTGACGTCTCTCATTTTTATTTCTCAAGTGATATAAAATAAAGGCATTGTAATATCGCATTAATTTGACGCTACAAGTCGTTTATTTTATAACTTGGAATTAGAATTTTCTTAGCATACATTGATAAAACCTTTATCAACCTGATTTGGGGAGTTGATGAATTACACACCAACCTATAGAGGAGAAGTCGAGAGAAAATAAGTTGAGGTGATCTGAGCATATCTACCGTAGACCAACGGATGCAGTAATTAAGAAAGCAGAGAGGATAATTTTGGAGAGCAACGCTCCAAAGAGGGAAAGACCCAAATTGACATTTGAAGCGGTAGTGCGTAAAGATTTGACTCTACTACGTCTAAGTGAACAAGCATCACTTGACAGAGCTCAATAAAAGAAAAAGATTTATGTAACCGATCCTAATTGATTGAGACATAAAGCTTGGTTTGGTTTGATTTTGTTTGGTTTATGAATTACACACCAAAAATTACGCATAAAATTATAACAGTGCCGATCTTCAACCAAGACTACAGTAAATTTTCCTATAGCAGTTAGCACCACAACATTGCTAGATTTTAATTTGTGTCAAAAGAAATTCTTTCGGATCTCAAATAAGACTATGACCAATTTCTTTGGGGTCACAATATGATTAGATTGCAAATTAAAAATAAACAAAAACAAACAAACAATAATATCCGGTTAGTCTTAGGGGACTGAGTGTCTCGATCTTAAACATTATTGCCGAATATTACATTTCTTGAAATGCAATTATTTGCATCGGATTAAAAAATAATAATTAATTTACTGTGTAGATGTTATTTTGTGGAGTCATAGAAACTTATAAAGAATTTCACTTGTTTAATATTTGTTGTTGTCTCACAGACGCTGGTTTGTCAAATTAATCCCACTAGAATAGTGGCTCCATTCTTTTGTCGTTTTGTCAAAATGAATTTTTTGTCCCTATTTTTGTAATTTTTTTTATTTAGGTTTTCGTCACATTTTTTGGGATTAATCATTCTTATTAACTAGAGAAATCAGAAAAATATAAAAATGCAGACGAAAGTTGAAAAAATTCATATATGACAACACTTTAGACCAGAAGATAGTAGCTGTTTGTTACTTTTTTTTTTTGTCTTTATTGAACTTTTTTTTTTGTTTTTTGTTATTATTTTTTTATTTTTAGACTCCTCTCGTCGAGACATAATTAATCCAAAAAATATAATGTGAATCTAACAAAAATTGAGAAAAGACAAACAAAAATGACAAAACAACCGGGCCTAGTATTACATAAATTGTATTAAGGCTAAGTTTTCATCACGATATTTCCGGTATTTTCAATGATATTTTTTGGTATTTGATATTAACGAAAACAACATATATTTTTTACAATAATAAAAAGACGTTATTTTCAGTGAAATTAGCCTAAACGCAAAGTGGGGAAAGAGCCAACTTCAAACCGGAGTAGGAGAAAGTCCCAGAGCCGTTGGAGAACCGCGATGACGTGGATATCTTTCTGGATAAGTTATTAATTCCACATATTAAAAATATTTCCCAATTCCCATTACGCATTTTCAAACACGCCTTTTAAATGCTTTAAGTAAAGAACAAAAAGCAAAAACGTAAACCAAAACCCAAAAGAACAACACCACAATCCCTCTCTCTCTCTCCTCTTTCCTCTCTCTCTCTCTCTAAATTCGAACACGCACACCCCACCGAATCCATAAAGAGAGACAGAGCCATCGCGACTTTTCCTTCTCTCTCTCGAATTCTCCTCCCTTCTCTCTCTATATATACGTACATACATATCCAATCACTCACACATATTATCCGTACTGGAATCGGCACGCGACGTTTCGTAATTACAGATTTCGAATTCGTCTTTGGTGTAATCTCGGAGGTTTTAATTGATTTTGCGATGGCGGTGGGAGTGGACTCGCCGGAGGCCGGTAGGGTGGGCGGGGTTGCGATGGAGTTCCCCGCGAGCGATGACGTGTCCTTTTCGCCGCCGCGTATGCCGCGGAGGCTGCGGCGGAGGCTATTGTCGGAGGGGAAGACGTCGCCGTCGACTGTTGAGGAAATCGAAGCCAAGCTTAGGGACGCCGATCATCGTAGACAGGTCTCTCTCTCTCTCTCTCTCTCTCTCTCTCTCTCCCCTAATTAATTGTTTAATTAATTAATTTTCATTGGTGATCGGGAAATCTTGTACTTTGCTTTGTGCACAATTTTTTGGCCCCTTTCGTATTGGAAAAGGCGAGAATAGCTCTGGTTTGGACTTTTAAGTCTTGTTTATTTGTTTGGTTGAATTGGATTCTATAATTAAACAATACTAGACCTCGATTACTCGAAATTGAGAAATCCTCGGAAAGATGAAGTTGATTTCGGGGAAAAAGATCGATTTTTTTTATTCTTTTTTTTATTTCAGGTTTTTGTTTTGGAAATTCTCAGGCTGATTTTGTTTTGTAACAAGAAAATAACCGAAACTGAACTAAAACGAGCAAGGTAGTTGTGTTAGGTTCAGTGAACTCAATTAATTAATGTGATTTGAAAAATCTGAGGAAAAGATGAAGTATTTTTAGACAAAAAAAGATCCATCTTTTTTCTGTTTTAGGTTTTAGTTGTAAGAATTCTTTCGCTGATTAAAATTATAAGTAAATAAAAACCAGCTCAACTAAAACTGAGCAACGTGGCTGTGTTAGGTTCAGTTTAGATGAGACTAAGAAGTTGAGTTTAGAAATTGTAAATCTTATGTCTCTAAATCTCTTTTGATGTGGTCCAAAACTAATTGTCAGTTCCTTGTATTTTCGAATTGCTGTCCTTTTTCTCAATCTCTTTTGATGTGGAGGACTACTATTTTTTCACTTAGTGGTGAAGGTGGCCTCTCGGGTTAGGTTAGAAGTTAGGTGGTTCTTCTGTTTGAATTTTCTTCTGTACTCTCTCTCTCTCTCTCTCTCTCTCTCTCTCTCTCTCTCATGTCTTTCTATTCTAGGAATCCAGAATTAAACGTCACATACTTTCAGGTCCTTTGGATATAGAGAAAGTTAGATAACTTAAATGGAAAGAAAGAGAGAAAGGAAAGGATTTTATTTCACATGAGATGTGACTAAAATACCTAGATTGGGTGAGGGAAAAAATGGACCAATAAAAAACCTTCTTTTTTAATTCACTTCTCATCCTTTCTTGCCTTTTGTCAACTCTTTTAGTGTCCGAATTCACCTTTATTTTCTTTTCCCAGTCATATTCGCTGTAAATATGGACAAGAGTACACAAACTAAAATATTTTTTCCTTGTTTTACCAATTATTCATAGTCAAATTTAGACTGTTTGTTTTCTCATTAACCTTCGTTGGTGTTTTCCGAATACTAATCCCTGCATGAACATAAGGGGGGTCATAGGCACGCAAAACAACTGAGTTTAAGTAGGCCATCTCCAGCAGCATCTCTATAAGTCCGGCGAAGGCAAGATGGCTAGCCAAAACGCCATTTTCGGCACCCAGCAGCCTCGCCGTCAGCGTCGCCAAGAAGATTTCCGCTACAGTACCTCGCCACAGCAGGCAAGATATGGCGAGATCGGAGCGAGATCGCCAACGCCCCTCTCTCTCTCCGTCGCTCCCCGGAAAAAGTTGACCGTCGGGATAATTGCGCTAAAATCGTTTTGAGACACCCACAGTGTAGCCGACGTCAAGACGAGAAGATTGGTGCAAGGTACGTCGCCATTGGAGCTCCGTGGCCGCCGCACACGCCGTTCAAAGGTGGCGCGTGCCGGCGAGTAAGATCTACTCACGGCGTGTGTGATGCACGCGCCTGTGCGAAGATGACGATGACGTAGAAGAAGATGATGCAGGAGAAGATGGCGAGTAACGATAGCTAAACTGCTGCGTGCTCTTACCTCATGCCACTAGCCAAAGCCCATTTTTCTTGCCAAAATGGAGATAGAGATGGAGATGCTGTTGGAGGTGCTCTTAAGCCCTCATTTTATGGTTTTTCCTAGATAAGATTTTCCTCTTTTTCTTTTTTTGGGGTTGGGGGTGCTCTTGATGGTGTTCAGATGTTTTGATAGATTCTCTGTGTTCACGTGCATGGGGAATTCAGTTTTTTTTTTTTTAAACTATGGAAACCATAATTCTGGAGGTTTGTCAATTTAACGTAGTTTTACTTTTGCTGAGTTGTCCTTCACTTGGTCAAGTATGATACATTCAGGTTTCGTGTAGTATTTGTTTGTAAGAAGATTTTATTTTTCTTGTTTTTATTCAAATGGGATCCTCCAAAATTGTAAGTTTGGCTTTATGCAATCCATCCTGAAAGAATTTATGTTTTTTTTTGGTCTTATTTGGAACAGAAATTCTATGAGAGCTTGTCAAGTAAGGCTCGTCCAAAACCAAGAAGCCCTTCACAATCTTCATCCCATGAGGAAGACCCTGGGCAGCGCCTTGAGGCAAAGCTCCAAGCTGCTGAGCAGAAAAGGTATGCTTTTCTTGTTTGATTCGTCTGCAGAGTAATTATCAGCTAAATGATGCTAACTGGCCGAAGCTCTAACTACTTTGAATGCTAGCCATTGCCCTTCAGTTCCATGAGCGACATCATGTTCCATTTTGCCAAAACAATATATTTTGATGTATTGACTCAGATATTCGTTTTCCATGTTTGGTGACTAACCCTAACTCGAACTACAGAAGTGGTTAAAATTTTGTTCATTCAACTATTGTTGCAGTAACTCAAGCTTTGACTTCCTTTCTTGCGCGTACTTTCAGTTAAAGTCCATTGCATTGTAGAAATAAGACAGTAGAGATAAATGTGATTTTCTTCAGCATTCAAGCCTAGTAATTCTCAAATTACTTGCGTGGGTGCGTGTTATTGTCTCCAGCTCATGTAATATACCTTGTAAGCTTGGCTACACTGTAGTATCTACTATATTTTATTGTGTTTCTCGTGGTGATTGCATTTTATTTGATGTAGAGTTTCATTCGAAGGCATGGTTATCGTACCTTCTTTTCCTTTAGAATGCATTAGTTAATTAGGTTTTTTGTAGGTACTCTTAACAGACCATACATGGATGATGGAACACTAACCCCTTTTTTTCGCCAAACAGGTTAAGCATTCTAGAAAAGGCTCAGAGGCGCCTAGCTAAGTTGGATGAGTTGCGTCAAGCTGCTAAAACAGGAGTAGAAATGCGTTTTAGGAGGGAATGTGCAGAGTTAGGTACAAGAGTGGAGTCGAGGGTCCAGCAGGCAGAAGCAAATAGAATGCTTATTCTCAAGGCATACAGGCAACGTAGGGCCACTCTAAAAGAGAGAACATCTGAATCACTGTTACAAGTGATGGCTAGAGAGAATAAGTACAAGGAGCGTGTGCATGCTGCTATTCTCCAAAAGCGTGCAGCTGCTGAGAAGAAGCGATTGGGGTTGTTGGAGGAAGAGAAGAAGAGAGCACGTGCTAGGATGCTACAAGTGCGCAAAGTTGCTAAGTCGGTATCCTACCAACGAGAGATTGAGAGGAGAAAAATGAAAGACAAGTTAGAAGACAGACTGCAAAGGGTAAAGTACTGATATAACATCTTCTTTAATATTTCCCCTTGTTTTAAAATTGCGCTTGTTTTGTGGTGCTTGCAATGTTTCTGACTTGTGGAGTTTGATATAAACAGGCAAAGAGACAAAGAGCGGAATATCTGAGTCAGAGAGGAAGGCTGCAGAACACTGCTAATTGGAATAAGATGCAAAAGCAGGCTGAATTTCTCTCTGCAAAGTTAGCAAGGTATATTATCCATAGAACACCATTGACCTTCAATAAAAGAAAGTTAATCTTCTTGTGTGTTTTTTTCAGTTCCTTCTTTTTCATCATGATTCATTTTTTCAATGGCATTCATACCTAATCTGGTCGAAGAAAGCTGTCTTTGGTTCCTAAGTTCTATAGTGTTTAGATAATTTATTCATCATGATTCATTGAGGGAGCTTTCTAAGTTGTTTAGATGTTTTGTTCTTCTTGGTTTCAAATAATAGATAAGGTATGTACTTTCTAAGTTGTTTAGATGTTTTGTTCTTTTTGGTTTCAAATAACAGATATGGTATGTACTTGCGTGTTAATAAAAATAGTAGTGATCCAACATGGTTTCAACCCTTCATCTAAAATGATTTCCACAGGGCCTATTTTATTTTTGGAGGGGAAAGTGGATAATTTTTTTTTTTAAATCTTGGATGGGGCAGAACCTTTTCAGTTCCAAATACCTCACCTATGGGCCTATGGGAATGTTACTTTGTTTTTAAGTTTCACAAAATCGTTAGATTTTGATACATGATTTTGTTTGACCGTTATTGTGCTTTGTAGGTGCTGGAGACGGTTCGTTAAGCTGAAGAAGACTACCTTAAACTTGGCGAAAGCTTATGATGCCTTGAATATAACAGAGAAAGCAGTGAAATCAATGCCTTTTGAGCAGCTTGCACTTTTGATTGAATCACCTGCCACCCTTGAGACTGTTAAAGCTTTACTCGACCGTCTCGAGATTCGCTACAAACTGTCAAAGCCAGTTTCTGTTTCCGATAATCCTTCCGCTTGGAATGACATTGACCATCTTCTTAAGCGAGTTGCTTCCCCAAACAGGAGGCGTACCCCCAGGAGATGTACCCCAAGCAAAGGTGTCAAGAGATCAGGGCCCATGAGAGAAGTTGCTAGGTCTCCTGTCAAATTGTCGAGGTACCAAGTGAGAATCGTTCTATGTGCCTACATGATACTTGGCCACCCAGATGCAGTTTTCAGTGGTCAAGGAGAACGGGAATTCACTCTGGCCAAGGCTGCCGAAAAGTTTGTTCGCGAGTTTGAGTTGGTAATAAGGGTAATACTAGGTGGCCCTATAGAAGTTACAGAAGAAGAGTCTGATTCCGCACATGCAAGACGCTTGATCTTTAGGTCTCAGCTTGCAGCTTTTGATGCCGCATGGTGCTCCTACTTGAATAGCTTTGTTGTGTGGAAGGTTAAGGATGCAGAGTCCTTGGAGGAGGATTTGGTGAGAGCAGCTTGTCAGATGGAACTGTCTATGATGCAGACTTGCAAGATGACTCAAGATGGAGATAATGTTCCTCTTTCTCATGACATGAAAGCTGTTCAGAAACAGGTATTTTTCCCTCTAATGTAAGCAATATTCTTTCAAGAAGAACGATCACGATTGCCATTAATTAAGTTCACAAACTAGGTTACTTGAAGGGTTTCTTTGATGATTATCATCTGCGCAATTGTTTGCAATTTGTACCAATTTGTACCCATATTAGTTTGACATCAAAGTTATGTTTTGCTTTTTGCCCTCCTAATAGAGTTGTAGTAGTCCAATTGGGTATTTTATATCCGTCACTTTGATTTGTTACCGGGTGTCTGGGTTGGATGCTGGGAGAGGTAGACTGGGTATGTGCCAACCACTCCACTACCTGCGTAAAGTGGTTATTTCAGAATTCAACCCATATTGTATCTCGGTAGCGTAAGACACTAGCCTTTTGCACCAACCAGTGTCTCAATTTTGTTAACTCTTTTCGATTGTCAATGCAGGTTAATGATGATCAGAAACTTCTGAGGGAGAAAGTTCATCATATCAGTGGAACTGCTGGAATTGAACGCATGGAATTTGCTCTTTCTGACATGAGAATCAAATATTTTCAAGCAGTGGAGAATGGAGATTCAGTAGGGTCGCCAATGCACATTACATCTCCAAGCCCTCCTAGTTCTGTAGCTAGCCCTTCTGCTTCTAATGCCGAGAGAAGGGGTAATGCAGTAGAGGGTAATCAGAGGCCAAGTTCTGTGGTTCGCACCTTATTCAAGGATGACTCTAGTTCTCCTTCCAGAGAAGTAGGTTCATCTGCTTCTAGCAGCAGTTTTGACAGTCAACTCCATCACTCTGCTGAGAAGTTCTCTGTTGAGAATGAGCTTATTGTGAACGAAGTTCTACATGAGGAACACCATACATTTGTGGATAATTTGAATGTCAATTCTGAAGAAGAAAGCAGGATGAAGGTTAGTGCTTTGCTGTGATTATTAATTTTGAAGAATCAGCTGAAGTAAATGACTGTTGCCAATACAAACACTATTTGTTGTTCTCCAAAAATAAATAAAAATAAGCAAAGAAGAAAAGGAGGTGTGTTGTTATATCCTTCATGTTCGTGGTAAGAGAATAAAAGGTTCTCCTGTCCCAGCTTTTTTACCTCGCCTTGGGAAGTAGTGTTCTCTTTTGTGTGTTTTGCATAGGTAAGTTGTCCCTTGCCTGCAAAATGGCTATGCTGTTTGAGTTTGATCAATAGGCAAAAAATAAAAGGTCTTGGTGTTTGAACTGGTGGAAGGCTGGAAGCCAACACAAAGTTTTAAATTCACACTAGCAACGTAAGTCAACTTTCATCTGACTTGATTACTCATTTCTTCACCCTGCAGGCAAAGATAAAAGAGACAATGGAGAAGGCTTTCTGGGATGGAATAACAAATTCTATGAAACAGGATGAGCCTAAGTATGACCGTGTTGTTGAGTTAATGAGGGAGGTGAGGGATGAAATCTGTGAGATGGTACCCCAGAGCTGGAAAGAAGATGTTTTCGAAGCTATTGATGTGGACATTCTCTCTCAGGTAGCATGCTCAATCACTTTTTCTACTATTGCTGCAAGATTTATTTTTAATGTTTGTACTTTGTAGTACACAATCAAACACAAGTTATTCTTCTTCTTTTTTCTGCCTTCAGGTGCTGAATTCAGGTCAGCTAGACATGGATTATCTTGGAAAGATTCTGGATTTTGCATTGGTCACTTTGCAGAAGCTTTCCGCTCCAGCTTCTGAAGACGAACTGAAGGTTGCTCACGTGAAAATGTTGAAAGAGCTAGCTGAAATTTGCCAAGGCGAAAGTGGGTCAAACCATTCACATGTTATTGCATTAATCAAGGGTTTGCGCTTTGTCCTGGAGGAAATACAGGTGCTTGCCCTGTCCTATTGTTCCGATTTCATGAACTGCATAGATGGGTTTAATTTTTTTTTGAGCTACACACATATAAAGAGTGGGGTGAACATATACTTCCCTTGGGGGATGAGACATCTAAGGCTGTGAGACACTGACCTCGTGAGGCCAATTCTTTTCATGTTGATGGGCATGTGGCCAGCCACTTATGCAGGGTTTGGTTTAGCTCGAGCAATTATTCTTTACTCCCACAATCCCTTGTGACTTTTTCACGTGGTACTCCCTACCAATATATTAGTTATAAATTTTGTGGGTGCGACATAATATTACTTGTGTTGGGTAATGGGGAGACAAGTGTTGACCACATAGTATGCGTTGCGGTCATCTATATACTGGGAGTACCACCTAGGCAATGCCCCATGATACTCTAGGAGTTGCTAATGATTTCTGCTATGGTCCAGTGGAGACAGTTAGGTTGCATATTTATCAACCACGAGCAAATTTTTTTAGCATTACGTGTCATATCTCTTATTGGTCCTGAGTGTCTTCTGTGAGAAACCTTGTGGTGGTTATTAGTTTTTCTTAGTAGATATTTTCTGGCTTGATGAACCTTGTAATGTATTGTAACCAACTAAGGTACCCTAAGATGCTTCATTTCCCTGACACTTTTTTTCCCTTATAGGCATTGAAGCAAGAAATCAGCAAAGCGCGTATAAAAATCATGGAACCACTTCTCAAGGGGCCTGCCGGTTTGGAATACCTAAAAAATGCTTTTGCCAATCGTTACGGACCTCCCTCTAATGCCTTAACTGCTTTGCCCTTGACAAAGATGTGGCTTTCATCTGTGTGGAATAGCAAGGATCAGGAATGGCTTGAACACACAACTGCTCTATCAGAATTGACAATGAGCAATGAGAGTTTGTCTCAAAGGCTTCTTCCTTCTACCACACTTAGAACTGGTGTAGGCAGAATGAATGGTAGCCAAATGATTTCAGTCCCTTCTGCTAGCAAAAATGCCACAAATGGAGCAGGTTTAAATTTTAAACTCCTTTGGGATCTGTTATCTATCGTTATTTTAAACTCCTTTGGGATCTGTTATCTATCGTCAAAATGAAATAGCGATTGTTTTTTTACATTATTACTTGTTTTCTGTTATATGACCAGATAATCAACATCCAGAATGCAAGGGAGAGAAGGTCGATTTGGCTGTGAGGCTGGGCTTGTTGAAATTAGTGAGTGGGGTATCTGGTCTAACACAAGAAGCTTTGCCTGAAACTCTGAAGCTAAATCTCAGTAGGCTCAGGGGTGTTCAGGCCCAACTTCAGAAGATCATTGTGATTTCTACAAGGTACATGAAGTAGATCTCTCTCTTTCTCCACAAGACACTTATCAAACCTGCTCTCGGTAGCTGGGTTTATTCTACTAGAAAATTTGGCTTGTGCACGGGTGGGGTATTAATTATTGGGATTTTCATCTCTTCCAATTTCACTTCCTTTTAGTAGAAAAGGAAATCTCATTGATTTTATTTCTGATGACATTACTTTGTTTCCTACGGTTGTGGTTTTAAGAGAGGCGTATTAATTGTTAGGATACTTCATCTCTTTTAAAATGTCATTTCCTTTCAGTAACAAAGGAAAACTTAATGATGTTATATCTCATGATGCATCTGTTCTACTTCTTTCTTCTTTGTTTGCAGTTTCAAGAGGCATTAAAATTTACTAGTTTTAAACTGGTTATTCGAATGAGTATGTTTATATTCTGGCCAGTTCATCGTCTTACTGATGCATTCATTCTGTTTCAATTAAACTTGCAGTGTTCTAGTTCTGCGTCAGACTCTTCTTAGCGAGCAGATGGTCCGCAACTCCACAGACATGGAAACCATCGTGTTGAGCTGCGTTAAACAGCTTTCCGAGCTTCTGGGTTCTTCTGAGGATGCGGGTATCAACGAAATCATCGAAACACTCTGTAAATTTGCCGAAAGTGACAACTCTGGTGATGGTGATACCATCAAAATTCAGTCGCGGAAAAACATCATGGCGCGGTTTTTGACGAAAAGCTTGCAAGATGGGGACCCAGTGTTTTCTAAGGTGTCCCGTGCTGTTTATTTGGCTGCGAGAGGAGTGGTACTAGGTGGAAGTGGGCCCGGGGGAAGAGCATTGGCAGAAATGGCCCTCCGGCAGGTGGGGGCGGTGGCTTTACTCGATGAGGTGATGGAATCTGCAACTGTGTTGTTGGTAGCAGCTGATGTGTCTTGCAGTGTGCACGGACCATGGTATTGTGATTTGGTTGAGAAGATGTGATGGTGGGATTGTTCTCTCTCTTAGGTCCCTCTTGTACATTTTTAGTGATGCTGATGTGCTTGAAATGTGTAAATGGTATTTTAGGTGTCTATATATGTCCATGACAAGGCTTCTATTTATTGTGTTATGTTATGACATTCATAGATTTAGAAAGAAGATGTAAATAGTTGTTAATCTGATTCGATCAATAAAAGGCTTATGTTTAAACTTTAAACTGATTGATTGTAGGAGAACCAGAAAGTCCTCAGAATGAGTACCCAGAATTCAAAATTGAACGGCCCAGATCAATCTGGACCGTTCAATTTTGAATTCTGGGTAGATTCTGGGTACGTAGCAGTGCTCGTAGGAGAACACAATACTCTTTGGTGGTTCGCGTTTGATGTTTTGTCTCTCTTGCCCTAGAGTTTTTCATTTGATAAATTTTGCTAAAGTTGATTTTAGCAAAGATTGTGAGAGCTAAAATCAACTGTTAATGATTTTAGCAAATGTTGACTTTAACAGATTTTTTCGAATGCGAAAAAACTTACATGGGTCGATGTTTCGATCTCTTACCCGTCGGTGATGCTATAGTTGAAAACCAACGACTCAGATATTCAACAATAGGGATGGATGGTTTGCGCTAACCCATTCTGTCTCATAACTCGGGATGGAACCGGTCATTTCCCGGAAACTTACGATGTCAACCATATTGTAAAATAGCCTCGCCGAGTTAGAGCGAGTCATTGGACTTTCCAGTATTTGAGTAGATGTCAGAGAAGTGTGAGAGTCAAATAATCCTTCGGTAGGATCGGCTTGCACTCTCAATCCACCCTCTACTCTTCCGCCCTCAATTTTTATTCTACTATCAAAATATTTTCAAAAAACGCTTTCACGCTGGCTCTCGTGCATACACGCACGTTATGCGATTCAACTCTTACCTTTCATCAAGCAGATGGAAGGGATTTACCTTAATTTAGAACAAATGAAAGGAAGGGAATTGACGAACAAAGAATTGAGAATGATACCGAAACCATGCCTTAACTGGGAAAAAACCAATAGCCACCTTCAGAAGGCAGTGCTTAGTTTATAATACCAGCAAATTCCAGGAAAACAAGAATACTAAAACCAGCAACTATTTACAGACACCACCTCACAAAAGGCATTCTGTACAAAGTTCACAAAAACTTCCCTTTCCCTCCCATTTGATACCTTAATGGCAGGAAAACTCCTAGTTGTAATTTGTATCTGTTCCTTCACAAACAAAAGAAGAGACCCGAACAAGAAACCTCAGTGTGACTAATCACGACCACATCAGCATCATCCAATTTGAGCGCAAGTGTTTCAGATTTTTGGAATGACTCAAAAATTTACAAGGGCTCCAACGAACAGTCTCATCAACACGAGAGATCGCAACAGACTTCGATTTCTGGGGGAAATGCATGGCACAGCCGTGTTGGGATATTGAAGGAGTTTCAATTTTGGGCGACAGCTAACTGCCTCACGAGTCGCGATCGCCGCCATCGGCGGTAGAGGCCAATCATATACAGGATGAGGGCCAAACCTATGGCAAAGTTATCGAAAAAGTTTACAGCATCCTTAGGCCCTGCACAGCAAAAGCATCAGTTAATGCCAGATGGTAAAACAATCATATACAGGAAACAGAAGATTCAAAGAACTCTGATTTTCCAAAATGTTGATTTTATCAATTACAGAAATGTCACACCCTGGTAATGCGTCTATTTTCGTACGGGTTCAAATCCTGTCATCCCTACGTATTACTTCTCAAAGGAGAAGTACTTTCAAATACTAGAACAAAATAAAGGTGCTATCTGGCCTCCATAATCATGTTTCTACTGGTGACTTGGACATCCAATTTGACCTTCAGCGGGTGGCCTAGGGTTCACGGATGGGGGAGAGGGTTACATCCCACATCGTCACCTATGGACCCAAACAAGAGTAAATAATGACCGTAAAAGAAAAGGCAAGTACATATTGAACTAGATAGCACCTCCATGTGGCAAAACATCCTTTTCTTTAGGTACAAGACTACAAGTAGCATGGTAGCGCATCTTGGAGGTTTCAAATTCAAATTCAAAAAAAAAAAAAAAAAATATCTAGAACGCGATTTGAAGATTTGTTACGCTGACGTGCTGATTTAAACAAAATCAAGGTCTGGGAACTTAAAATTTGGTTCAAGCTCTGTGTGATCTTTTTTATCATCTATAGCGAAAGATTTACATCCTATTTATTTATTATTAATATCTGTTGATCTTTTCTTACACCCTATGTTTGCTAGAAATGGGCTTATAATACAGTTTGAGATCTGAGGTTCACCAGTTGGGAGGAAGTCGAAGTGGAAGAGAGAGTAGAGGCCACCCAGAAATATCTGCAAGCAAAAGCAACAGTCAAATTTTGTCTGGCAAAAGGTAGCTTCAAGTCAATGCTGAATAGGATGCATGCATATCAGAGAAGTTTATGCCAGGCAAAAGACTTAGTAAGGATATAGTGGCAGCCCTCATACCTCGCAACCAAATTTAGAATTTCATGAAGTCAAAGAGCAAGAAGCACTCGTGTAACAGTTCCTATGTACCATTTTACTTTATGTTTGGATCATAGACAGAAAGAGGATGCAACTACTTGCGACTAAAGCTAAGTTCTCCAAAAAAAATTAGCAACCAAGTTGCTAAAATCAAGCATGATTTTATCTTTTGAGGTGGGACGGTGATTTTATCTCCAATGAATCTGGAGATAAAATATGTCCAGATTCATTGGAGATAAAATCACCTCCCCACCTCAAAAGATAAAATCATGCTTGATTTTAGCAACTTGGTTGCTAAAATTTTTTGGAGAACTTAGCCTAAGGGGTAGTTTTCCATTTGCTAAAATGGAAATTTGCTAAAATCAAGTGGTAGATTTTAGCAAATGAAGCAGGGAGGAGATTTTAGTAACAATGAATCTGGACAAATGTATGTCCAGATTCATTGTTGCTAAAATCTCCTCCCCACTTCATTTGCTAAAATCTACTACTTGATTTTAGCAAATTCCCATTTTAGCAAATGGAAAACTAGGCCTAAAGCACTCATATGATAAGTTCCTAACCCACCTGTAGCATTTTATGCCAGGATTGGATCTCAATCAGGGTTACCCAAATCGGGGATTACCGTGGTATGTGGAATGGGAATGGGATCACGGTACGCCATACCCTTTGGAATGCGGTACAGTGGGGGTAGGCTTTTTCGGTTCTTTTGTTAGGAACGAAATTAGTTCGTTTCCAATGCGGAACATTTTTTAGGATCGTTTTAGTATTAGTAGCATCTATATATGATATTGTCCTTAACAAATTAAGTACTAGGATTAATTTATGAGGTCTTATTTGTGATGCAACGCTTATTATCTGTGTGCCATTATTATCATCATATCGCCGAATCTCTGTTCCAATTCGCTATCAATCCACGATTGGGTCGTTAGATCTCGATACCAATCCATGACCCCTATTGCGAGTTGTCGTAACCGATCAAGGAAAAGGGAAATGATCCACTTGTGCCTAGTTCAATAAGATTGAAAAGCAAATAACACTTGAGGCAGAAGATCATTTCTGTACTTTGTGCAACTTTGGATATATCTAATTACAGGATGAACTTAACTGCAAAAAGGCGCAATTTGAAAAAGTGATCATTAGCTGCATCAGGATCCATCATCTCGCAAAATATTCTCTTGATGAGAAATGGCGACTCGAGCACTTTCTGTCAAGAGAAGGCATAAATCAGCCGAGGCCAAATGCAGAAGCAGAAACAAAGGAGCTAGCATATGCTAGATACATTGTCAAAGGCAAGAACAAGGCAAGCAGATGTATATCCTATACACACCAGAATGAAGCCATATGTGCCTCCAACAAAAAAACGGTTATACTTCCGAACATTTTGCAGAACTTCAATATCTTGGCAACGGTCAAATGATGCCTCTGGTATCAACCTGGTAATCAGCTGAGAACACATTGGGCACTTGCAAGGCTGAAGTGCTGCCCCATGGTTCCAGTATTGTAAAATGCAATCAGCTGTACAAGGATACAACTCCATAAATGATTAGCAAAACAAAAACTAAACTCCGAGGTTAAACAACAAAAAGCATGTCATTTTCACGTGGTTAAAAGATTACAGTCCTCCGAAAGAGCCTGATTCAGTAAAACAAGATTATGTTCTAGTTGAGAGCATCTGCTTTACTGAAGCCCAAGTCCTTACAAAAACCCCTAGGGCCCAAGTAATCCAAACCCAAACCAATACCAGAAAATCAATGGCGAGATTTATAGTGATTACAAAGAGCCAACTGTCACATATGGATAAAATGTGAGAAAACGAAGCGGCTTTTCTTTAGGGTACCAGATGTACTTCCTAGGCTCTTGATTGTCCTTTTTCTTATTTGGTACTGCTACACTAAATAAGAGCGCATGAGGATAGTAAATTTCCAAAATTTACAATTGAACACCAGCTTCATAAAAATGCATCATGCCGTGGATGAGCAGAACACCATCCATGAAAAGGTTTTTTCCTTAACTTTTGGCAATCAGCAAGTAAGCCTCAAGAGTTGCATCAAACTGGACATCTGAACTCTATAAGTGTATAACAAAGTCCAACAACCCAAACAGTGAAACTCCTTACCGCCCCCGCCCCCCCCCCCCCCAAAAAAAAAAAAGAGTGACAAACTCAATTCCAAAGAGAGAGAGCCAACTGGGGTCCATGGCTCTCTCCAACTGGATTAGCCGCAGTGTTTAGCCATGAAAAGTTCATTACTAAGCTGTTTATGCTCATAGTTAAAGAATCTCTAACAAGAAAAAAGCCCCTCCCTCCCTCTTTGGAAGGACCCACAATTTTTTGCCTCTTTACACCACCTTCCCTCCATGCTTAATAATGCCACCTTCACCTAAAATATCATGCCAACCAACATCTAGAAAGTCGGACAAATATCATCTTAACAATGCAGTAACTCAAGGGCAAATAAGGTGTTCTAAAATCCATTCATATACTTTGGATATCAACTCTATAAACCAACCTAAGGCAAATCGTTACTAGGCATATTTAGCACTTCAGCGCACTCATCATTTGTTGTTCCTAGTAATTGTGTGAATGCGACAGTGGAAGCACTTGTTTCAGAACTGCTTCATTATCGTACAACTATACAAGTCAAATGACCTTCCTCATTTTGAAATGAGAGAGCCATTTGCACCACCGAATTGTGGTGAACTTCTATTCTCCTCCAATGTGTAATAATCTCCTGAACAAGTAATAGCAGTCCTGAACATTGGCGGCCACTGGTTCGTTTACAATTTTATCGGGTACCCTAATACATTAATTGCAACCATAATGAAACTATAACAACCAACTTAGTATACTAAATCTTCTAGGGTTCTATCCCCGCATGTGTTGTAGGTTCTATCTGCACACATGGTGGTTTACTGTTGCGCTGTGATAGTACAATGTGTATCTGCCAATGATTTCTCGAGATTTAATTCTATAAATCGTCACAGACTTACAATTAACTCTCAAATTTCACCTTACGAAAAATAATTCCTTTCATAATTGTCCCCTCACCGCAAATCTTTCTACACTAATTTCTACATAATTCTGCTGCTAGTCTGCTGCTACTACTACTTTTCAACTTTCTCCCAAGTTTCTAATACCACATGAAAAAAATAAAAGAAAATCATTCCTTT
The DNA here is from genome assembly GCA_020921065.1 of Vaccinium darrowii. Lineage (NCBI taxonomy): Eukaryota > Viridiplantae > Streptophyta > Magnoliopsida > Ericales > Ericaceae > Vaccinium > Vaccinium darrowii. Next base: position 48,443,795 of record CM037152.1, on the reverse strand, counting down.
CATTTCACTGTAATCTTCTCGGAAACAATTTCCGAGCACTAATTTCTGGATGAGTGATCGGAGCCAAACAAGGTATCAATATTCTTCGAAAAGGAGGAGAAAGTTACGAAAAAATCTCACCGCAGAACCAGTGGCCGCATGGGGCACGGCAGGGGATAGTGAAGTCACCGAAGCAGATGGAACAGCAGTCGTCATCAGGAGGACTACTCTCGTTATTCCACCTCTTCTTCCTCTCACTACATTCCTCCTCCTCCTCCTCCACCTCCGTGTTTCTCTCACTAACCTCGCTCCTCTCTCTACCAGAATCGGAACCTTCCTCCTCCGTCTCTTCCTCATCGCTACTAGGGATTCCATTACGTTTCTTTCTGAACCTAAACGGATTCGAGAATCTCATCTTCCTCGTTAGAAATTTCTCCCTCTCTCTCTCTCTCTCTCTCTCTCTCCAGAAAGTGCAGTCTGGTGAAGGACAGAATCGTCGGTGAAAGGTGACACAGTCTGAGCCTGAGGCGGTGGATGGGGAAAAATTATTGGGTGCTCTTGCACCCATCATGTGATTTGCCCAACCCATTGACCCAATAGTTAAGGATATATTTGGACGAAATTAGTTTTTCTTTAAATAAATCGTAAAATTTTATCAAATTTATGTAGAATTTATGAGAGTAACAAAAGAAAATAAATATACAAAACTAAAGTTGAAAAAAGTTCCTATAAGATTATCCAGAAATAATAAAATGTACTTTTAAATATTTTTATTTTTAGTGAAGAGCTAGCTCTTAACTATTTTTAAACTCAAGCTTAAAATTTGAGTAAAATTCCCCTAGACTTCACTCCACTACGTTGCTTAAAAATATTCCAAATTGAATTTTACTCAAATTTTAACCGAAGTTAAGGCACACTCAAGCTGAATTTGAGTAAAATTCTCCTAAACTTCACTTCATAACTGCTTAAAAATATTCCAAATAGAATTTTACTCAAATTTTAACCCAAGTTAAGGCACACTCAAGCTGTTACTTAAATTCTAGTAAAAGTAAGAGCAAGGGCTTGTGATGCTCTAATGAGCACTTTTGGTAATAATTTTTTGCTTTTTAAGATGCAAAATAATTTAAAAGATTTAACACGAATGTCAAAAGTTCAAGAGAACACGTGTGTTAAAATCAAGGGACAAAATTTTGGAAGAAAATAAAGATGGAGAGAATCTATAGTCACTAGATGTCACCTCCATTTTTGGAGAGCTTTAAGGATGGAATTATTTATTTTTATTTTTTTGTGTGTGTTTGAAGACAAGGATTTCATCTAATTATTTAGTGCTTTTAGAGCACAGTCCCGAGGTGCTTCGAGATACTCTAACATCAAACATTCTCACAAGATATACAAAGTATATAGGCGTTACGGAGGATCAACCCATGCCAGAATCGATTCACAGCCTCCTCCACCAGGCCTCAGCGTCACCCCTCTCAACTACCACACAAACCGACTATCACACGTCAACGGAAGCGACACACAATGACGAAACAGTTAAGGCTTTTGTGAAAGATTTGAACCAAGGCCTAGTGCGATTGGCAACCATGACGATAGTACCAAACTGACTGGAGAGAAATCCTTTGCGAATGACTCTAAGCCGAGGCCTAATATCTCGGCTTACCATGATGATGCTAGTCTGGAAGAGAAGAAGTCCTTTGCTAAGGATTTCGAACCAAGGCCTAATGTCTCAATTTACCATGCTGATGCTGGTCTGAAAGGGGAGAAGTCTTTTGTTAAGGATTTTGAACCAAGGCCCAATGTTTCTATTTATCAGGATTAAGGACAATATTTGAGAAGTGTATTAAGGTCATTTTGGATTGGTGAAGCTATGTAAGATGAAGCAATTGTGTGGTGTGTGATGTGAAGACTCTGGAGAGTCACGATGTTTAATAGAACTAGTTGTAGTTGACGTGCTCCGCACGTCACCTCGTGCTCAATGATGAAGACTCTTCTTTGATTTTCTCTATTCTGTGGTTACGCTAAACCCAACACCTTACCTTAATATCAAGGGAAACCAAATATTTGAGCTCATGCTCGTTTGCTCGTTGTGGCCAACTTAGGGAGGAGACTGTTAGCTTGGAAACTAAATTTGCATATGATACAGTAGAGATTTGTCTTGGGTTTTCTGATAGAGAAGATAAAGGCAGCCAAGACCACGAACCACCCGCATACGTCTAATTCGTCAGAAAGTTCAATGAGGATGACATAACTGAACCATTCCCAAGGAATACTGCGTGGAAATCCCTTCTTTTTCTTTTTATTTTGTAATTGAAGTATTTAATTATTCCTTATGTGACCGTATAATTAACCAATGCGCACCATACGTTTACACACAAAAAAGATAAATAATAATAATAATAATTAAAAAACAATAATAATAAAAGCGATGAAAATTCCTTATACGACCATGTGTTCCAATTACTCGCTTGCTTTGGCTTCCTTTTTCTCTCCACTGGAAAATCTTTCTATGCCAAAGTTGAAACTTCGGAGTTCAACTGTCGCATAATGTTGCCAGGTGATAGGCTGCACAAGTATCGTGCCCGTAGATTTGAATATGAACGAAGTTTTTGCCAACACTTCTCACTGTATCACAAATTGTTCCTTCAAAACTACAAACAAATCAACAGCAAGGAAAGGAATGAAGTAGCCATAACATTGAATCAACAGAAAAGAGAGAACAAAGATGTGAGTTTAGATACCCCAGCCCAGAATTTTGTATTTTGATGTGAGGCAACCTTCAATAGCAGTATAGCACCATCTAAAAACTAAAGCATTGCCTTGGTATGGACATGGGATACCTTTGCACTATGGGGTAATACAATCAGGTAGCACTCCAAGTAGTTATTCTACCCATAGCCAATGACATATTAACAGAAGGCCAAGCAATAGCTCCTAGATTCGCAATTTCCTCCAAGGACAATTTGAAGGAATTCCTCGGCTCCAGAAGCAACCATTCTTGATCAGGTGTTTGTCAGAACATTGCACCGTTTGCCAATCAAACAAAAGAAAAATGACACCATTGCACCACAAGTGATTGGTGCCTGGAGCATATGGACCATGTATGCCCTGAGAAGGATGCACAGTTCTAGTCTTGAGTCCTCCCATATATGCAATACAAAATATAGGCTAAGCTGTCTGTGGCTGCAATGGGGAAACTTACCAAGGGTGTTGAAATATGCTGTTCATGTTCGTGCAAACAAATATGGCCTGGAAGTCAGGAACATCAAAACGGATGATGATTCTCAGGCTAAACAAAAAACACTTGCAGGCTACTTCTTCACTGAAGAATCCTCATCAAAACTCTTCTGCATCAAGGATGAAAACTCAATCACTTCTATGGAAGATGATGGTCGTGAAACACCTGAAGTTTCATTTGGGAAAAAAAAAAAAATTATGCCTAGTCTAATACCTGTTCTTCGGAATCTTCCTAAAGTGATAGGACATCCTCATTCGGTGAAGTGAGTTTAGGTAGACCAAAACAGGGCCAAACACCGTTGTCCATGGCTAGCCAGATTGCAATTTTATGGCCAGACTGTCCCTAGTGTAATGGGTGCTGAAAAACATTTGGACATAAATAGCCCGATACAAAAAAAAGATAGTATCCCATATACAACAGCTAAATGAACCAAATGTACATAATGGATTATGGGCAGTGTCTTTGGAACCAAGGGAAAGAAAGGGGAATAATAAATATATATTGTTTCCCATCCTTCATTTTTTTGGTTCCTACTGTGAGAGAGAATGTGGAAAACGTTAAAAAAAACAAATTACTTTTCCCCCTTTTTTAATCCTTATTCTTTCCTATTTCCCTTAATGTCCTCATTTGCTACTTTCTTTATCATTTTCTTTCCCATGTTTCCTTAAAATCAAACAAAAGAAAATTACTTATCACCTTACTTTCTTTTCCTTTTCTTCACTAAACCAAACAAGAGAAAACAATCACTCTCCAACACTTCTCTTCCTTTTTCTTTTCTCTTCCCAAGTTCCAAAACATACCATAATGGAAACCAAACATGAAAGACATAGTGTGTCTGCACCTAGTCTTGCAAGTTGCATGGTGGGGTGGTGGACTGGAAAGGAAACTAACTTTGTGGGATGCTTACTGATAAAAGAATTAAAGGGTAAATAGTTCCTCTATTTATCTTTACATGCACAGTCCTCCAAATTTTATAAATGATAAATTAAAGGGTAAATTGGACCACCTACTCCACAAAATCACAAAAGAAGTCAAAAAAATCATATGCATATTATGTCTCAAATAATTTACAATACTTAGAACCAATACAAAACAGTTTGGCCTAACCTTTTAGTGAACGGACTTCCATGATAGCCTTATGAGAAGTCAGAACCTAAAACCAATATAAAACAGACCCTGAATACAAAAAAATGACCAAAAAAAAAAAAAAAAAGCATCAAACTGAAAATTCCGAGTACTTCAAAAAAAAAAAAAAAAAAACTAAAAAACAAAAGAATGCAAAAAAATTTAAGCCAGTTCACAATGTGTTTCGGGAGTGGGTTTCAAACCTTCAAGTGAGACGGATCTGATAAATTTGGGAGAGTGCCTGAGAAAACTGGGTAGAGCAGAAATTATACATGATCATGATGTACAGGTCTTGGGGATCATTCGGCTCATACTGTGACCTCTATCATGAAGACAACAGTGCAAAAGAGCGATTCTGTAGAAATTATTAACTAACTCCAAACCATAAATTTACATCTAAATTAGAGATAACATAAGCAACAAATAAAAATTGGGGCTCGCAATTAATTTACATGATTAGTTCGAATACATGAAGAATCACCTGGAGAAGCAACAGCTTCATCATTCGTTTCCATCTTTGGGTATTCATTTACATATGAACCATAATGCATAGTCTAACAATGGACAAGAATAGATATAGAATTCATATACATGACATACGGAAACATCAGTACCTTATGCCAGCTGTACAATGTCCTCTTCCTATCTTTTGCTCTACATATAGTGCATTCAATCCCATAGTTGCTCCATCCGACCATTGTTCTACAAGCTGAATCAGAAACGGCAGAAACAGCAAGAAAATTAGAGAAGTACACTAAAAGCAATTGCACCAGGCAAAGGTTAAAGGCAGAATTATAACAGCTTCTTACAAACCACCTAATGCGTCCTTGAAAGGTTCAACTGAAACAACATCTAAGCAGACACATGGCATACAAATCCTACCTATAGGGATGGCAATCGCGACCGAACCGATGGGTACCCGAACCGAAACCGCTATTTTTACCCGAACCATAACCGAAATATTCCCCGTGGGTATGGGTATGGTATGGGATATGGCCGAACCGAATGGGTATGGTTTGGGTATGGTTTGAGGTCATAACCGAACTGTGACCCGAACCGAACCGTGACCCGAAACGAACCGAAATATGAAATTACATATTTACCCCTAAAATTTATAGTAATTGTGTATGCAACCCTGGCTATATATATACCCTTATTTTATATATACATATTACATAAACCCCTTAGGTATATTTTAAAATTACACTTCACCTCTCATATATATATATATATATATATATATATATATATATATATATATATATACAGAAATTTTCTAGTCCAAACCTCCCGAGAATAAGAAAAAAGTGATTTTTTTTGTGTTGCAAATTATTTTGGAAAAATCCGAGCCGTCCAATGTGTTCAGAAGGTGTTTTCAAGGGTCTACGCGGGAAATTTTCAAAAAAAAATACCGGAAAGGGCTTGATCCAAGCAGTTTTTGCAAAAACTGTAAATATAATTTTTTTGCGAAAACTGCTTGGATCAAGCCCTTCCCGGTATTTTTTTTTGAAGATTTTTCGCGTGGACCCTTGAAAACACCTTCTGAACACATTGGACGGATCGGATCGTCAAAAAAATGCTCAGATCAAGGAGGTCCGGAGGTCCGGAGTCCGGAGGAGAAGGAGACCCTATATATATATATATATATATATATATATATATATATAAAAGATATTCACAGGTTAGGTTTTGGTCTCACATTCTGTACATTTTAAGACTCTCTTGACTGATATTTTATAGTATTATAGTCTTGAGTCTTTTGACTGATATTTGTAGCCTCCTTTTGTTATTTTTTTCATGTTTTTTCAATTTTTTTGAGATAATAAAATATCCTAAACTCAATTTATTCATGTTTTAGTACGGTTTGGGGCGGGGCGGGATGGGTACAATTCGGTTACCCGAAATTACCCGAACCCCGAATGGTTAGGTTATGGTTCATCCTCTCCTTTATCCGAACTGAACCCGAACCGAACCGAAACCCTTTGGGTTTGGGTGCGGATCGGCCAAAACCCGAACCGATCCGCCCCATTGCCATCCCTACCTACCTAGTCTCAACAAATATTTAAAAGAGCGCACAAGCCAACTACCTCTTCATAAAGCTTCCTCACTTGCGGAGCTCCATCATCAACCAGCCCCTAGAACACGGAATAAAATGAGTACAAAAAAGTAAGCAATTTTTCCAAATGAAGCAAATACTCTAACAATACAACGTAGTACTTGCCACTTGGACATAGAGGTCATAGAGGTCATAGAGATCACAAAGGTAATAATGTTGAGCAGTAGATAGATTATCATTTATGGAGGTGATTAATCACTACCAAGGCAATATAAGAGCTATGCAGGAATCCCATAAATTGGACAATCGAACCAACTTTCCACAACTTTATTCCTCTCGTACAAAAAAACAAAGAACTTCAACCTAACAAAAGACAAACAAAGAAAATTGAGTGCTTGGTTCCCGAAAAAGAAATAGGCTAGAAATGAATTTTCGGAAAATGGGGTCAAACCTTCAGTTTTTTTCTTGCAAGCAACAGCACCTTTGCAGTCTAAGATGGATTAGAAGGAAGTGTTCTACATAGAAGAAAAGACAAAACTACAAATAGGAACCATAGCCGTAAGGATTGAAAGGATACACCCCTCTAAAAAGACAGCTGTTAGGCTGTGCATTCCAACTCACACCAAGGCTTATCACTTTCATGTATTGATGAATACGCCTAATAACATATACAAACCAACAGGGCTGATGCTCTGCATCATAAAGTATAACCAATCAATTGTTCCTAGAATGCTATATATTACATGGTGAATGAATTCTAGCCGCAACCTCTTTACAAGATGTATAGAAGCAAAATTATAATCCTTTCAACTACAAAGACACAGAACTCCTTTGTAAACCGAAAAGAAAGGAATGCAGTAGTTACACTTTTAGCTTATGCACTGCCATCTCTACAAAGGCACAGATATGCTAATTCCACACCCCCTCACATAAACCAAATCCAACAGATACATGTCACCATCCTGCTTATTTTGGGTTGTATTGTTTTGATGTAGTAATTTTGCAATTCCTTTGACACCAGTTCTTCTACTCCCATCTAGGGTGCAGGAATACCACGAAGGATTAAGAAGTCAATTTAGTTTCTTCACTACATTATCTTCAAGTAAAGGTACTCTTTAGATATCCCATTCCCACCATATATGTCTTTATGATCCAAATCACAGCCAAAGGATTTCGAGTGTTGGACTAAGATGACCTAACACCTTTCATAAGCTTCAAGAGAAATCTATATATCAATTCCAAGTGGTATTGAGTTAGCTAGGAGGAGACATTCTAACATGATGCTTCATACAAAACCTAACTAATTGTGTGGTGACTTTGTTGGCCTATTCATTTGGAAAAACAGAATGGCCCATTCATTGAACGGGCTAGTACCACCCTACGAATGGTTAGTCCCTCTATGCACGTTTTATTGCATAAATTTAAAGTCAAGTCTCACAAAATGGAACTCAAAGAACAAAAGATGAGTTTGAACATGAGTAAAACTCTATATAAATGCAAGAACTTGTTTCATCTTGCACAAGCGATATCCACCATTTTCACTATTGAAAGATATAAGCAATGAAAAATAGAACGAGTTTCAAAAATGGACTAACAAATTTGGACGGAGGGAGTATCAATTAAGTATAACATCTAGTTACATACGGCAAGAGAATGTGCCTAACTACCCACAAAAGGATCCATCAATCTGAATGTAGATAATTTAGCTAGTTCTCATATTTTCTTTTCTCACTGCCAAATTTACGGAGGCTGCAAAGTAGGGCAAACAACACTGGATGTAGTCAAACCAGCACTGCGAAATATGAGAATAGAAATTTACCATTCTGTTCTACAACAACAGAAGCTGAATACTGCAAACAAGGCAAACCCGGAAAGCATTTTAAAGAATCCTCTGATTGATCTTCAATGCTGAACACCATACAATCACGACAACACCTGCACAACGCCATAACCAAGTAACACAAACCGACTCCTCATTTCTTCCCCAATCGAACAAAACACACAATATTGCTCTATCCCTATTCTTGTTTAATATTTAATTAGATAAATACGACGCCCTAATGACAAAGTAGTTCAGGCCTCGCACTCAATATTTCAGCATTTATATCTCCCCGGAATAACACTGATGACGGTGAAAGAGTTCTACCAAAGGAGCAGTTTGTTTTCTATCACCCGGAGATGTACATGGGCTAACCTCAAAGCTGGGTAAAATAGCGATCAAATTTTCATAAATCATGGAGAGAGAGAGAGAGAGAGAGAGAGAGAGAGAGAGAGAGAGAGAGAGAGAGAGAGACATGGAGGGAGGGAAAGAGATGCCTGATGAGGGATGAGAAACGCAGAACCCTTGCAGAGCTCAAATTTCCGCATCTGGCTATACCCGCTTCAACAGTGAAGCCCGTTTCTACAGCGACTGAACTGCGTTCCAAGTACAGAATCTGCGGCTCGTCGCTGTAGCAGCGGCGATGAAGTACGATTGCTAAGGAACTTCGGTACAGCAAGAAGCATAGAAACGAAGCAAGGAGGGAAAGGTGCTACCCACTGCCCCTTCCTGGGTTTGCACAATAGAATTGGCAAACGAAAGTGACCGGATTTCTGCCCGCCCTTCCCTCTTATTATGTATGGGTATGAAATAAGGAGCTTGTGAAGTAGTTTTTTACTCCAGTGTTTCTGATTTTCAGGAAGTATATATAACCTCAGGAAGCCTTTCGTCTCGGGTTCAAGCTCTCACCTGTTTACTATCAATTCTTGTATTGGGACCAGTCCATGCGGCTTTGGCCTCATCTTTAATTGGCGATTAGTTGGTCCAGCTACCCGAAAATTGATTTATGAAAGAAGGAATCCCATCTAGCTAGTAGTGTGATTTACCATGCGGAGTAGAAGGACTGAGCTTCCCAAGTGGCTCAAAACAACACCACATATTAGGAAGACTGTTTTTCAGAAGATCCGTCGATGTTCATATCAAACAGTTCAAACACAGTGAATTCAGATAATTTTTCAAATTTACAACGATTCCAAATTCTCCATTATTTTCTTCCCATTGGAAGCCTATATTAGCAAAATCTCCCAAGGTTTATTAGAACTAACCAACGAAAAAGCAAAGGATCCACCAACAAGAGCTAAGCCGAAGAAATTATTCACAAAATCAAGCATAGATTCTAAGGATGTGGCACAGAGTGTGGACTCTCCTTCGAAGGGTTTCATCTCTCATCGTCTAAGTGTATCTTCCATGGCTTCGGCTTGTGGTGATCCTTGTGGGAAGGAAAAGATTTGAAGGAGGTTCGGGAGCAATTCTACTGAGAAAGGAACGGAAGTGGATTCTTCTCTGGGTAGAAAATGTGGAGAGGAAGAAGGGTGCCTTTTTGGGAAGTAAATGGGAATTCTTTTTCCCACCTTTAGGTCTTCTATACTATAAAGAACACCAGTAGTGAAGGGTCAATGTGATCCATGTGTGATGATAGATGGGCATGAACATGAGCTATATGAGCATCACCACTATCTTGCTCACCGTGAATCTGTAGATGGTCATCCATGGCATGCCCTTTTTTGACAGCGCTATGATATTTGTCAATAGCATCCATAATATGGAGTCATAAAACATTCATGCCCATAGGGATACCATCATGCAGGGGTGCCTAATAGCGTTCATCTTGTTGTTACTGTTAGAGCCCTACATAATAATAACTAGCATTAGTGCAAATTCAAAATCCAAAAGCTTCATCTATGCAAAAATAGGATAAGGAAAACATCCAACCGTTCAAACTCCGATGAGAAGCATATAAGTTGTTTAAATGCTCAACTCAATGATCTACTTGTATATCATCTGTTCTGAATTTTCTTTAAAGATCAAACGTTTTGTTTTGGGTAATTTTATTCTTATTGAATATAAAGTTCAAACGTGTCACCTGCAATCTTCATTTCTTTAGAGACCAAAAGAATTCCAGGTACTGATTCTGATTGCATGGCATCACCTTAGTCCATTTTCTAGGTCACATTCAAAATTAGAAGTTCAGAGTTCAATATCTTAAGAGTACTTATCAGTACTCACATTTCTACAAAGAGGAGACATTAAGTGGAAACAAGGTACAGAAATTCCACACAATTCACTCTTTTCAACTTCCAGCCAAAATCAGATGAAGCAACCTATTCCAGCAAACACTAATGTGGCCAACTGTAATAGATACAAACTCTCATACACGTAAATCCATGAAATTTTTCAAAAATTGTGGAAAATACCTTCCCAGTTTGACCCTGCAAGGCTGCAACGTCCTACAACTGACCAGATCCATTGGGCCGAAGTCAAAATAAGAAAATTGAACCATCTGTGTCGAGAAGAAGAAGACGCTTCTGCTTCAAGCGTTCTCTGAGAGCATTTACAGTCTCAGTAGCAGCCAAGTGGCGCTCTTTAAGCTCCGCTACCGACATTGTTGGCGAATTTCAACGGTTAAACGCCATTTTCAAGCTTCAATTTGAAACATTGGCAACTGAAGAATGGTGTCGAAGCAGAGAGAGAGAGAGAGAGCGGTTGAAGGGGTGTGGGAGGGTCACGTGTCGTGCTGACGAATGTATAAGTAGGTGATGGTTTGAAACCTATTTTATTCGGTATATCCAAACCTATTTTAAGAAACATAAATTCATTCAGATCAATTACTAATTTATTTTAAATTGATATGAAATTTTTACATGATTTGTATATTTCTTCGTTCTACAATATGAATGTCTCGGATTATTAAAATATTACTACGATAGATAGAAATTTTACTTGAAGTCTATGAAGAGTTGTTGATATAGAAAGAGATATGATTCAATGTATCCAAGTACATTTTAAGTAATAGAAATTCAAGTAGATCAATTACTAAAATGTATTTTATTTAAAATATATTGGTACATCATATGTGTTATAATAATTTCTATAAGATGAATGTCTCAGATCATCAACTAATGGTCTATATAGGTAGAAATCGTCATTGTAATGCCCAAGAGTTTTTACAAGTGAAATGTCATGGTCAAACGACGTCGTTGTTGGGGGCATGACATAGGTTGGACCTATGTCATGACGTGGAAAATAAAATTAATAAATAAACAAAAAAAATTTATTCTCAAACGACGCCGTACTTTCATATCTCTCTCTACAACTTCACTTTCTTCCCCACAGTCCTCGCCTGCTTCGATCGCTGAGTTTTCGTCTGCTTTCCGGTCTCCGGTCCACCGGTGGAGTCACGGCGTTGAATGGCGGTCGCCGGTCACTATTAGAGCTCAGACAAGAAGCACTTCGCCTGTAATTGAACAGTTCGAGCGAAAGATCGCAATTCGCAACCCATAGGTATTAATTTGCTTCTTTTGGACTTGAACTACTCAGTTAATTAATATTAGATGGAGTGTCATTTTTCTTATCTCTTGAACTGTTCAGTTAATTTATTCGGTTTTCTGGTTTGATTTTCGTGGGTGTGAGTTTGATTGGTCTGAAATTATGCATAGATTGCATGCGGCAATTTTTGTCGGTGGTACTTGATTTTGGGTGGTTTTGGGGAATTGGGGATAGCCAAATCGAAACCGATTCAACAACACCGCAAGCTTTCAAAAATTATTTGGGCCACCTCTTCTTCAACTCCACCAACCATCAAGGAGTTAAACGACACCATTGAACTTGCAAAATCCATGTGAGTAGTCCCTTTGCTCGAAATTTCACAGAAAATTGTCATTTTCAAGGTTTTATATACTATCCGTGGAAGAGTGTTTATTTCAACTTAACAGCAGCTTATAATTTCTTTTTTCTTTGTTAGTCTCAGACTTGTTTCAATGTCTTTGGTGGAGCTTCTTTATACCTATGAGCCAAAAAACAGATTAAAAGCATTTACAAAATATGTAAGAAGCTCCATCTTTGTGGGTGTCTGTTGCAACTGACTTAGGGTAGAAGCCAATTATTTTAGAGGAGCCAAGAAGCATCAAAATGGAGCTTGTTAGAAATCAATTTTTTCCCAGCATTATAAGTTGATTATGGGAAACAAGCCACGACTAGAAGCTGTCCTCTTGACTCCCACTCCTGAATAATCAATCTTTAATCGTTATTCAGTGCACCAGAAACCCACTAAAATTGCGGAAGCGTATGCGGTATAGTCTTATAGAATACTATTACTGGGTTTGATTTTCAACAGGGAAAAAGAGTTGGAGGCATTGATTAGGATCAAAGATGATAAAGGGTCTATGGAGGGTGTAGATGACGGTTCAATGTTGAGGCTTTCTAGGTTCCTAGAAGAGAATAGAGTTGATTTGGTATCACAAGATTCATTTTCATTGCGAGCTGCAAATGAAATAATGTCGAAGTTAGGAGCTTAACTGGAGCCGTTTAGAGTCGTCACGAATGAAACAAGTCCGTGGGAGGAAAAGTCTGCAGCAGTGAGATTGGCTAATAAAATGCAGAAGTCCAGAAGAAACAAACAATGGAGGAAAAGAAAAAGGAGAATCCCAGAAATGCTTGTGAAGTTAGTTTTATCTTCAATCTGCTCAAAACCCCAACCCCCCCACAAAATATCTTTGTATGGATAAACGGATGCTTGTAAGATGACTACGTTGTTCACTTCTATATAATCAATATGGCGTGTAGGAGCACGAGCAATCTGGCCAAGCTGATCAAGAAGCTGATGAATGGAGGGCTAGAGAAATTGCAAAGGATATTGCGAAACGAAAGGTACTAAACATGTGATATATCTGGTCATGCTACTTGGTCAATGTTGAGTTTCCTATACTACTGTGGGATCAAACATTTGTAGACTGTTCAACATCAATTATAGGTTGTCTTCTTGTGATAACTATTTAGTCAGATCCATGTCATTCTAGTTCAATAGCAATCTAGCACAATTTGATCTCTTTCAATAAGTATGGTCTGCAGTTTGTCTAGCTTGATCAAGTGGGACCAGGAATACACTTCCTACATCACTTATCCTGACACAAGTAGTGGCTAGGTACTTGGTAACAAAGGAGTAGGACTGTAGGAGTACCCACCCCAAACCAAAACAAAAACAAAACTTCAAAGCTTCCAAGCGAAACGAACAACACTAACTACTGCCAGCACTAATGACAGATACCCCTAGAATGCTAACTGGAATATTCTCAGGAGTACTTGGAAAGTTTTTTCAAGAACAGACTCTCGCGTGGGTATTAACCAGAACTCTTGAGCAAACTCCATAACATCAGATGTGTTTTTAGCAAAAATCCTTGCATTCCTTGCAATCCAGACATGGTACATCACAGCAGCAAAAGAGACTTTGAACAGAGAAGCTCTGACTGATTTTCCAGTGCAATTTATATTGGCCCAATCTAGTTCCCACTCTAAACCCCTGAACTTCTTTGAATGTCGAATTTGCCAAATATAGCACTCCAAATGGCACTAGAGAAAACACACTCAAAGAAAAGATATTGCTGTGATTCAGTACTTCGAGAGCACAAAACACAAGCCTCATCCACATTCATGCCTCATCTTCTTAATCAGTCTTTAGTAGCTAGCTTTCCCAGAAATGCCAACCAAGTGATGACTGTCCATTTAGGAACATTCCAATGGAGCTATACAATAGGAGCCCAAGGAACCTTCACATCCTTAATCCTTAGAGCTTCTAGAGTAGACTTGGTAGGATACTGCCCAGTAGTGGAAAGTACCCACACCACATAGTCCTTTCTGTCAATACAAGGAAGAAAATTTCCAAGAGTATTGTCTGCAATATACTTGCTAATGCTATTCCTCGGCTTTTGTTCACTTCCATCTTCCATTTGATATAATGGAGCAAACTTTGGTGTTTAATGATCTTCCCAAGTTATAAACAATTTTCATTTTAACTAGTTTGTTGCACATGGCCTTAGTAAGGTGCCTTTGTGTGTTTTTAATATTAAGAGCTATAGACCATGGGTAGTTTAGAAGTTTTGCCTTAATCATGTAACTACATGTAACTAAAACCACAAATCATGCGGAATGGGATTAAAACAACTACCATATTCAAATTACAGAGTTATCCTCAACGATTCAAGTATTTTACCACAGTTGTGATATATGAGCAGTTTTGTCTGTGTGTAATTTTTTTAGAACCCAAAAGGTGAGCCAGCTTCAAATTTTCTCCACACCAAAAGAGTGCTCTCCCATTGTAAAATGGAATACATGATACATTTGATAACCTTTTCCTTTTTGAGGGATCTGGCGTTCCAAAACCCAGTCCAATGTCACGCGCGCTTAGCATCGATGTGCATATTCAAAGATTCTTACAAATCATGATATTTCTAGGAAAAGGGAAATTAAATACTCCTTGGGTTCTAGTGTCGTACTGGTTAAAAGCTGATGAGTTAATTGACCATCTTTTTTTTTCTCTCTTTTTTTTCCTTCTCTTCAACTGTTCAATAAGCATGTTGCTCGATGTTTTCACTTAATGGAGCCTAATGGTTTGTATTTTTAGCTTGTCTTAAAGAATTGGATTGTAGAATGAACTTGATCTTTAATTGCTTCATCATGGAACATAGCTTCTATCAAAGTTTCATCTACAATTTGTCCTCGTTCTGTCGTTCAGGTTAGCAAATTGTCTACCTGTGACTCTTTCGAGGCCCCACAGGACGAGGCATCAATTGTTGAAAATGGTGCAACACGTGAAGATATGGAGGTAACTAATGACTAATGTCTGCTCTCAATTACTAGAAGTTGGAGTTACCATTCTCTTTTTAATCCAACTATTTTACGTGGGCCTTTTTTTTTTCAGTTAACCCTGCATTTTTGGCTTTTTAGTTTCGAAAGATAATAAACTATCCCCGTTGCAAAATGCCAAGTTCGAGGAGTCTAATCTTGATATGGGTTATGGGTTGAATACGAGCACTCACATCTTTTGCAGAGAACTCGGATAATGATTCAGATTTCAGAATCTCAGATGAACAATACCAGTCCCGCATCTGAGTTGTGCCCTGCCCATTTATCTCCACTGTTGGTTGTTAAACTCCATTGGGTCATGGGGTTTTTTCCCTGTCTATACCACCTGTGAACTCTTAGTGGTGGTGACATGAAACAATGGAAACTGTTTATGCTCACAACACTGGTGTGGGTTTGTGCCATGAGAATCTCTCTCTTTACAGATTAGTACAAGAATTAGCTAAGCAATAGAGAATTTGCTACAGAAATTTTGTAAACGGGTGTGTTTTTTCATGTTTTTGTGCTCTTACATTGCGGCAAGCCGTTTCATGTGTATGTGTTGGGCTGGCCGGGAGCAGCTATTGCCTATGTAGCAGATATTTTGAAAGTCCCTGCAATATTTATTAAAGCTGTAACCAATGTTGTGGACGGAGACAAACCGAGTATTGTGGAATATTGGCAGAATTTGGCAGCGGTGACTGCTGCACTTGGCCTAGCGGTGATAGAAGTTGTTGATTTCATCAATGGGAAGTGCCTCTCCAAACTTCAAGTCTTTAATGTGTTCCTCCTCCTCCCAAGTGGAGGATATATGCCTGAGAAAAGGTTTCGATGAAGATGGTTTGATTTGGAGGTTATTCCTCATATGAAAAGATGAAACCATAACACCTTTTGAGCTTATTATGCTGTTTTGGATGCTTATGGATTGAGCACATCTTATGCCTTTGCTTCATTGCAAGGAAAGATAAAAACAGAGTATTCGGGATCCCACTCATTTGGTGTGATGCAGAATAAGATCAATCATGGTCCTATTTGACCGCCTGAGTTGTGGAGGATTTTGGAGAGAGAACTTTTGGAGGATTTTGGAGAGAGAGTTGCTGCATTTAGCACCAATACAAACATTGATGCTTAGAACGAAACAGCCGAAACGTCATTAAATGGTTGCTAAGGAAGCGGATAAACCAAAAGAAGATGGAAAATGGCATTGTCTAGGAACATAAGGAAAATCACGAAGTGTACAAAGGGAGGATACGGCAGTGAGGTCTTGTGGATAGGGCTCTTCTGGAACTAAAAGAGTACTTGAATTCTACTTAAATCAGAGGCGAGATTCGAGAGATTTTTCGATCAAGTTTCTTAACAATCAACCTATCCGCTATCAGGAAAGAGTTTTGCAGCTGAAATTCCTGTAGGAGTTCGTGAATGCATTTGTTTGTTGCTTTTAAAAATTTGTTTATATGAAGTTTGTGTTGTGTTGCTTTTTTTGGGTAGGTAAAGTGAAAATATGATGTCTCCTACTCCTTTAAACTCCCATTGTTATCGGACTACTTACGTTGTCTAAGCCACAACAACTGCACTGAGTTTCCCTTTCTTCAACAAAGGCCTGGGACTGTTTGGGGCTGTGAACTTTTGGCCATTGGGCGGTAGTGTATTTTACCGGTGGAAATGTACTGTGCAGAGGAAGATTGTGAACAGCACAAAATCGGGGGAAAAAATAAATAATAATAATAATAATAATAATGGGTCCGGTCGGGTATGGCTTGACTCATATTTAACCCGTCCATATTTAACTAATTCACTTTCAACCCGTATCAACCCACGAGGAGTACTTTAATTTGTGTGCGAAAAAAATCGAAGAACGATACACGGAACCACTTTATTTTTTGATTTGAAATATCATGATTTTAACACTTTTGGAAAATTGGGCCTTAAGCAAGAAGAAAAATACCCACCAATGTGGGGCAAGGGTGTGAGATAAAACTCCCTCCCTCCCCATAAGGGCACAACTTCAAATTTGTGTTTTCAGTAAGTCTTTGTGAACTAGATGCCGTATGGGACACCCATGGTGCAACCCGGTCTTTAGTGGGACTGTGGTGACGGATTCTCTCCAACTTCATAGCTACCTCACAAGACCACCACCTAACTGAACATTCCATGGCGAGCAGGGAACCCCATGATCACGTCAAAGGGCAGTTGCTCTCCCCTGCCCTTTTTGTTGAGGAAAGAAATAAAGCAGAAGAAAGATGATCCTCAATTCAGTTGCTATCAAAGCCAAAAATTCAGCTTGAATATTTTCCTTTTCCTTTCCAAAAAAAAAAAAAAAAAATCAGCTTGAAATTTGAATAGCATCGCTCTAGAAAGATAAACCAGTAGCTCTACCCCTACTATTCTTCAATTCTGAATAGTGGCTCAGTTAGTTTATGATCAACCCTCCAGTTACATACAGAACTGCTATACATCACCGAGCTTTGATACAAATACAGTAAACACGTGAATCATCGACGGCCTCTATTACGCCAACGGAATGAGGAACCTGTTCAGGAAGCCTAAAATGTATTGACAACAATGATTCATTCCTGCTATAAAGGAAACAAAGAAGAAACACGAAATGCCGATGATGATAATTTAACTAACCAAATGGAACAGGATATGACCTCTGTTTCATGGCAGCGGCATTGACCATGAGGGTAAGACTCTTCCTCCATTCTGGTCGACCATTGGATCGGAGAAATTATTTTCGTTGTCAAAGTTGGAAGGGTCGAAATCAGGATCATTTAGAGAGTCGTCGTAATAGTCTGACTGACTAAAATCGACAAACTGGGGACTTATGTTTGGTTTTTTCATTACCCTTTTCTTCGATCGCCCAGTGCTTTCCATGAAATTGTCATCATCTTTAGAACCTCCACCCGAAACCTTAGCCCCGTCTCTTCTCCTCTTTGCTGAATCAGAACTGCCATTACTACCACTGTTGTTTTTCTCTGCCCCGTAGTATTCCTGGATCGTAGCTTCAACAGTTTCCAACACCCGATCTCCATACTTGTTCAACTTCACACTAAATGAAACATTAAATGCTGGCTAAGTAAAAGCACTTCCGTATAACCTTGTTCATAAAAGTGTAATAACATGAACTTACGCGCCAATGCCATGAACCTCAAGAAGTTCTTCCTTAGTTCTGGGAATTCTCTTGCTGATATTGCGCAATACAGCGTTTCTAATTTTGAGAGATAGAGAGACAGCAAAGATCAACACTTAATTTT
The DNA here is from genome assembly GCA_020921065.1 of Vaccinium darrowii. Classification (NCBI taxonomy): domain Eukaryota; kingdom Viridiplantae; phylum Streptophyta; class Magnoliopsida; order Ericales; family Ericaceae; genus Vaccinium; species Vaccinium darrowii. The sequence continues at coordinate 48,425,490 of CM037152.1, read as the reverse complement.
GGTCATCAAATCAGCTAAAGGTCCAATATAAAGGGGGACATGCTAAACCAAACAGTCAAACACTCTAAAATAAAATATTCCCAGTAGAAAACACTAGGGGTCCGTTTGATGAGACAGAAAATAGTGCTACAAAGTGCAAACAGCAGAAACTGAAGTGTAACAAAAGAAAGGGAAAAGACAATTTATTTTCTCACATGCATTCGACTTGGATGAAAAATGTGCAAGACACGAAAAAGACTTGTATTTGCATAGGTTATATTAACCTTACTGGTTTTATTAAATTGCTTAAGAATAAATTGTGCTCCATAATAAAAGAGGGATGACCTTGAAATTCAAATTCTGCAGGAACAGCAAGAAACAAAATTTAAGTTTATATGCTCACTATACAAGAAAGTTTAGTTTCTGAAATTTTTTATCATTCTCCTTGTAAACAAACAGATGAACCGTTCAATTTTTTTTCTGTCCACCATTCTCTTGCTAAATCAAGGGGACCCTAGAGGAAAAATCTTTACAAGAAAAAATCAGAGGTGGAGAAGGCCATAACCAGTGGAAATAACATCACATGACAGGATGAGACCTCACCCGAATATATGGTATGCATTGACCTCTTCTGTAGCTTCTCTAACAAGAAGAGTTCGAAGCCTTCGCAAAGCAGTATACAGTGTGGCTGAAAGATTCTGTGTACATGTGAAAAAAGTTGATCTGAACAGCTAGAACTTTATGAGGAATGGAGTACAGAAAATTTGACCAGTAAGGACCCAAACATACCGAGTCAACTTCGGGTTGAGGTTGGGCAGGAGTCTCCTGAGGTGGACTTTGCCTTCCCGGTATGAGCGAGCCTTTCGCTGGAGTTGCTCCAGATTTACTCGGCTTCAATGCATTAATGGAGGAAGGGAATCTGTGCATCAAGTCAGCCGAAATAAGATCAGCGTTCATATATAACTGAAGCAGAAGATTAAGCCAGTGTGAATAAAAGAAACTTCTGTAAGGTCTATGCTAAATTTGGCCAGAACAAGTAAACTAAGATAACATGGGTAGTCAAAGTAGATAGCGTTCCATTCATTTGGGGGTCAAAGCCAAAAGTTTTCAAAATTCACTTCTTTTTCAGATATTTTGACGTGGGCAATTATGATCGTAAAACTTATTTTTCTTGTTTTTTGAGATTTAGAAATTGCAAATTATGTTTTTCAAGTTCATATTTTCAAATATATCATTTATAATTCACATCCCTAAACAGAAGGCCAGAATAAAAACCATAACAATTCAGCCACATGCACAACCATCCGCATGGTGTTGTAGATTGTCCTTTGGAGCATAAAGGCCAACTGACATCGAAGTGTTTACAAATGGTATCATGCGATAAGAAAACATCTATAACCTATAGCAAGAACTTCAAAACACTTGTTAAAACATGAATTGAAGGATTTAACTCCCACCTTTCAGCAACATAAAAATGCTGAAGACAAGTCAATACTGATGATAATAACACAATATATCAGAGGCACGAAAAAACTAAACCTTAATGTGATTTTCTGGCCACCAACGCAGAGGTTGTAAGCCTTCGATGCATTCACCTGAAGATAATAAATTCTGATTATCTGCTGCCGGCAATAGCACGAAAGGTTTGATAACAATTATAACTAAAGCCACAACATGCTTTACCTTTATTATGGATGATATGGATCCGTAAACGTCGCTTTTCTTTACATCCTCCACAAGAAAATCCTCTACAACAAGATGGTGCAATATGCGGGATGCTTCACCTTTGGCTAGATGTTTTCCAGCCCCATGCAGCTTCAAAGTATTATGGTTGTGTTTCTTGACCTAGGTATCGACATTAGAATAAAAAAACAAGGGGAAAAGAAATGAACCAACTATAATTTACAACTAAAGAAACTTACAAATTGGTTTAAGGAACCCCTGTAGACTTCCAAGATATGAGACGATGAGAACTGTTGCCCTGTTAACTTCACTATTTCAACCTAAGCATTATATAGAATGAAGCAAAGTCAAGTGAAAACCTCCAAGTGCAAAGATGTACATAACTTTAAAGCATATTCTGCAATTTTGCCAGGAAAAATATCAATTGGGCAGAAAGAAAAAAAACAAGAAAATGGTATGATTCCTAACCAAATGCTTTGCAGTCTCAGTGACATCCTTCTCAATAAAGCTTTTGGCCGTGGCACAATTGTCACATGTTCCTTTGCAGTTGAAAGAATCAAATTTCTCCCCAAAATGAATAAGTTGTAGGAGACGTCGGCAATCCACATCATTTTCACAGTAACTGACCTGAAAATAATGAACTCACAGAAATTCATTGATCCAAAAAATGACATTGCAGCAAGAACATAAAGATATTGAACAGTACCATTCTCCGAATATTGTCAGTATTTGTTTCCATTATCCTTCCTGGATTACCCATATTTGTATTCTTAGAACTAGATGTCCAAGGACTTTGCTCCGCAGCTCCTTGAGTAACCATATGCTTAAGTCTGATCTGCAGAATATGAGAAGAGAATTATTGTAAGTCATATAAAGAAGAAAAGGATGGAAGCAAAATAAGAAGCATATATCTCGAAGTTAACCACAGTCAATGTCCAATTGCAGGGTACCAAAATCCTAAACTTAGGTAGAATAAGGCTTGGTTAGATTAGACTTTGGAATAACTTACATAATCACTGTAGCTGTAATACAAAACACAAGATGCATGCTGACCATCTCTACCAGCACGACCACATTCCTGTTAAGTTAAGCAATGACATACCATATTAGCTATTTATTACTAATATCATCGTATACTTTTACCAAATGAGAATAACATTACTAGTAAACAAAACCCAAGGGCTCTTATATACCTGATGGTAGCCTTCTATGGATTTAGGGAGAGAATGATGAATAACAAAGCGAACATCTGGTTTGTTGATACCTGAAATATCTATGTTAGTATATATGCATTTGATAGCTTCAAAGGCATCACCAGCTGTCATGACTCATCAACTATACCCATTCCAAATGCCACGGTTGCGCATATAACGTTGATCTCGTCCTTGCTCCACTGTTTCTGAATAAAAGCACGCTTAGCAGGATCCATACTTCCATGGTAAAAAGCTGCTTTATGCCCGCATTCCTGAGAATTGAACAACTTCTCGTAAACAATCAAAACATATTTTTCAAGCATTTGACACTTTTTGGCTAGTACATTCTAGGCTCAAGCTTTTACTAATATCAGGAGATCGGGTGTCGCAAGTTCACTGCTGAGGTTGTTTAACAATTTAACCATTGAAGAGGGGATGAACTGCACAGGACGCTGAAGGAATAAAGATCCAGAAGGCACGAAAATGAACAAATTCTTATCTTCTATCACATGTTAAGATAAAATCTCAATTAAAACACTAACTCAAGGTCGTAACAGCATAAATGGATTGATATACCATCTAGAACGTAGAAAATTGGGGATATTGAGGAGGTTCGTGAATTTTATCATCCGAATGCAACAATCTTTCCACGTAAAATAATAAAGCTTGCATATGAAGGGATGAACCTGCAATTTTTCAGCAACTTTTTCACAGTCCATTCTTGAGAGACAGTATACAATTCCGCATTCATCAAAATGTTTCTCTCTAATGAATCTGTCAATGTCTTCAACACATTTTTTTGTCTTGGGAAACACAGAGTACCTGTGATATTCACAAAACGCAGGTGGTGAAATTCAAAAAGGGAGATCATTTCAACTTTCAGTAACACAATATTTCCATTCAACAATTACCGTAAATTCGGACGGTTGAAACTTTGCCGAAAAACAATGCAGTTAACAAGACCAAGAGCCTGCACTACATCTTCTTTGACACTAGCTGTGGCAGTTGCAGTCAAAGCCAACACTGGTGTATTGGGAAACTTTTGTTTCAAGATACCAAGACCCTAGAGAAGAAACACAAAATTATTAAACTTCTGATCTGAACTCTAAAGTAGCGATTTAAAAAGCCTTAAAAAAAGCCACAACCTGATAGTCTGGCCTGAAATCATGTCCCCATTGGCTTACACAATGAGCTTCATCAATAACTATCCGAGCAAGCAATTCACGAGCATTTAGGCTCTCCAAATGTCGAATCAGAACATCACTCCTGAACTTGAGAAAGAACATTAGAATCTCTCGACACTTAAGGTGTTTGAAAGAGTAAAGCTACCAGAATTTTTGGTAATCAACTAATCATTACAAAGTGGCATAACCATCACTCACCTGGCAACTTTCTCAGGCGTGACATATAGAAGCTTGTAGTCACTATAATCGGAGCAAAGCTCTCTCAGAATCTCCTGTTGCTCAGTCCACTCCATATTCGCACTTAAATAAGCAGCACGTATATTAGCCTACAACGCAACTCAGGGAGAAAATTGTGACATCAGGTAATACATCTTAGGAACCAGCTGAAAACAATGGTATTCCCAAACTAAAAATCTAGCACTCAGTACCTGCAATAGATGCATTATCTGATCTTGGATGAGTGACACAAGGGGTGAAATTACCAATGTTATTCCTGGATAAATAAGAGCAGGGAGCTGCAAGCAAACAATTCTCAATACATTTCCAGACCCAATAAATTCTAATTTCCAAAAGTACAAAAAATAAATAAATAAATAACTAAAATCAAGCATGTAACACCCCGTCAAGTAATTTACGGAAGTAGGACAAGTGGACAACAAACACTTGCAACTTCCAGGAAGATAAATCTTGCTATATTAAACATAAACATAAACTGGAACAGCAAGTCAATTGCTTTTGTAAGGAAGTTTAGAGCAAACCCTTAGTAATTGCAGATGGGAAAGGCACATGCAAAAAAACATAAAACAGCACACTTAAGTTTTTTCTATTACCATTTATTAGCTTCGTCTTACAAGATCGTAAATTCATAACAGACGCTATCAATAATCTGGGTGTATATTCTTAGCATGACCAGGATAAATTACCTCCATTGAGGAATATGAGAAGATACTACTGTACCTGATATGTCAGGCTTTTTCCTCCTCCAGTTGGCATCAAAACAAAAACATCATGTCCACTCATAGTAGCATTGATCACCTCCCTCTGATTTGGCCGAAAAGAGTGATTTCCAAAATATGTCTTGTTACTTTCCTGAGAGAAGAACCACCATAGACAAATAAATCCCCATTCGATAAGCAATACCAACATATATCATTAAAGACGCCAGAAGGGGTTGTACACAAACAACCATACCGAGCCCTATATATCTACAGGGACCTAACAACCATAAACACTTCAGACACGTCCAAAAATGAAAATGACAATAACCTACAACCCAGATTAGATATTTCACGTTTAACGTGTACAACTGAAAGAAGTTGGTCCATCAATTGAACGTAGAAACAAAAGAAAAGGGTTGTTTTTTGCACAAATGTGGTACACACCTCCATTTTCTTTGTCCAAGGGAAATCCCGACTACTCCACTTTTTGTCATTTGAACCTTCTATATAATTGACATCAGAATACTTTGGGACATATTGTTCTCGCTCCACAGGGAATGAGGAAGCACCAAACCCATCCACGGAAGAAAATGAATTCCACCTATCATTCAAATTTGACCCGTTGCAGATGTAAGACTGGGCATCGGATCTCATGTAGTCAGCCCTGAATGAAGATGTTGGAGGGGTTTCATATTGGAAAGCCCTAGGAGGGGATGTGGATGTAGAAAAATGCGATTTTTGTCTTTCATCGTTGACTGACGTGGCTCGAAGATATTTTTCAAGCTGTTGAACTTGCTTATTCAGCTGCAACCTAATGGTCAAATGCAGACTTGTATTAGACAAATCTGGCATATGTTGGAACTTGCAAGAAAAACAGCATGAAGATGAATGGGAACAACGCATGATTCGATCTGATAAGTAGAAAATATAAATGGAGAAGCCCTTTGGTGTGAACAAATCTTTGAAGCTGTGCCACACTTTTGATTTCCAAATTTGTCGACAAAGACCACATTATTCACAAGTCATTAAACCAAATCATTTGTTATGCATTGTTAACTGAAAGGGTATGCAATTATGCATGTAAACTGCACACTAAGCCAGTTGATAAACTGGCCACAAGCCAACTTCTAGCAGTTTAAAAACGTGTAGAGAGAGATATGGGGAAGCAAAGCCACAAGCCTGAGGCCCTAAAATAGATAAACAACTAAATCATTGCCTTTCTCTATTAAGAATGAAGGATGCTTGATGATTTGGCCAAGAATTTCAGAGACAAAGGGAATATGCATTGATAGTTGTGATGGTAATTATTCTGCTCTTTTGATTGATGCATTGTATGGTTAAGAGGGAGAAGTTACAAATATCTACATGTCATTTCTGGTGAAATCTAAAAATTGCTGCCTACATACATGATGAAAAGATTTTATAATCTTATTTCTAACATCAATCTTATGTCGTAGAATGTGGGAATGAAGTTATGAAGCCTCATTGCACACTCATAGCTTGTGCCCAGTGCACAGAAAGGGGGAAAGAAAGTGAGAAAAAGATGAAAGAAAGGATAAGAATACTGGGGTAATTAAGCAATAAAATCCACTTGGGATTGTTGGTGATGAGACTAGTTTCCCAGGATTCCTATGCTCCTTCATCTCCACGTATGCTTTTCTTTTTCATATCAATTTTGGCCTTTCTGGTGTATGTGAAAAACAAAACCTGAAACAGGATGAGAGGCAGACCTATCTTGGCGAAGCTTATCTATCTGATCCGAACTCAGGTCAAAATTGTCAAGAAGCTCATTTGATATGGCAATTAGCATGTCCTTCATATCTTGTAAATGATTTGAGGCTTCTGGACATAGTCCTAGCTGTATCATTTTAAGGAATCACACTTTAGCAGCTGTGAGCAAATTGAGGAGGCATCAGAATAACATAGATAACAAAACCACTATGCATACCATAAAACCATGACTGCAGTCCAAGCGCAATTCTAATGGCAAACTTGTCTCCTCAGTTCTCAAAGCATCATTTTTATCTACAGTTGGAGTGATAGGAGGAAGCTTTGAAATTGACGGTTGAGGTGTAGAAGTTGATTGGTAGTGTTCCAAAACTATTTGGTCCACGTCAATATTCTGGATCACAAAAGTTCAAGGTAAGATACACAATGGTTAAACTAAAACTTACTTGTATATGGCAAGAGACATGGAGTTCACGTTAAAAATCATAGCCAAGTTTCTAGTATTACAGTAAAAAAAAAAAAAAGATGACAGGGAATCAATCCCTAAGTTGGCTGACTATGATACTGCCGAACGCTGAGATTGTCAGAGTAGGCTAACTCAAGCCAATTGAGTTGATTCTGTATTCAACATGGAACTAAAACCTGAGAGTCCAGACCTAAATGATTTCTTCTCAAGTTTACCTCAAATACAAGGCTCTGGTGAACATTTTCATTTGATTCTGTCTTGTGTCATAAGCTAAGTAATTAATTACCTCAAGTATGTCATCATCATCAAGACAGTCACGAGATAGCCCATTAGCTTGGTTTGTATGCGCCATGTGATTGCTGAATGTTTCATTTTTATTTTGTGCATGGAAACTGTTGACCGTTGACCCGTACCCCTCATTTTGTCCCCTTGCAACGTTTCCCACTTTATCCACTTCACTTGGATGGAATGGAAAAGAAGTGCCCATGCTCTTTGAGGGTTCATTAATAAATTTGGCATTTGTTGCACTTGAGTCCTTGTGTGTTTGCGTATGTCCTGAATATTTGTTCTCTATGTCAGATGGGCTTTGCTGATATTGCTGAGTAGTTCTTCTGACATTCTGTGATGATTGATTACTTACATCCTTAAGTACTGGTACAGTTTTTCCAGGTTTTACGTAGTTCCTGCAAGACAATTGACCACTGCAAAGAACTTGCCAAGCCTGCCAAAAGGATAAAAAAACGAAGGTAAACACTAGAAGAGGGAAATGATAGTAACACCAGCTACCACCAACCATGCATACTTTTTGTATGCGTATTGATACAAATCAATAATAAAAAAGGCATTAAAAAACCATTAGCAAGCAACCAAAAGCTCAATGAAGCCACGGTGTTTTCCAATGCGATAAAATGATAATGTACTTAGAAAATTAAATACATGAGCAAGTGGAGAGAAGAGAGGGAAATAGACAACATCAAACCATAGATCCAAAATTCTAATAAAAGTAGAAATTACAATCGCTTTGTTTGGTATAGAGTTTTGAGAAGAATATTTTGAGAAATATTTTTGACATAGTGTTTGGATGGGTTTTTAGAAAAAGTAATAATTAGAGAGGGGTGTAATAATTGGAGAGAGATAGAGAGAAATGAGAATAATGATTGGAGAGAGAGGTATGAGTAGAGAGATAAATGTGATTAAGGATTGGAGAGATGAGAGATGGGGAGAGAATTTTTTTGGAAATTTTTTTGGAAATGTGAAGTGAACAAGGTGAATATCCTCAACGCAAAATCTGTATATTAGTAAAACACAATAAACAATGGGATTTGAATGCCAAACTGTTATTGTTAATGCCAAAACTTTTATGCATGAAAAACTTGTACCATGTCCAAGGTACAATGTTCTTATGCATAGAAGTTTTGGCATTAACAAAGTGTTTTGTCATTATCATTTACCTAAATAATAAAGTTAACGAATATCAAAAAAGGTGAAAAGGAAAGAAAGATATTCATTTAGCAAAGTTACAAACTGGTTCGCTAAGTTAGTCCTCAAAACTCCCAATAGTATCCTCACCTTATCAACTTGCGTTCTCTGCACGCTTGGAAGATTTAGAACCTGACAAGCCATCAACCTGGAAAAAAGAAGAAGAAAATATGACAAAAGAAAGGATGCAATTATTGTTCGAATTTGATACCACATGATTTACATAAACTTGCTTAAATCCGAAAAAACATTTATCAAATGCCTCTAAATTGAAAAAGCAAAAAGAACAAGGACTTGTTATTATAAACTTCATTTATGAATTCAACATCAGAGACATGTATTTCTTTCGTAACAGCTTGAAGTGTGGATTCAAGACCGGCAAATTAGTTCCTTGGGCCTTAATAAGATGATAATAGATTCGAGGTCTCAAGATATAAGTTTTGTAGACCCTAATGAAAGACATTATCGATGAATACACAGTGAGTCTGCAAAAGAGCATCGTTGACTAACAAGGAACACATAACTCACGAAATGTGTCAAATCTACTCAGAAATGATAATCTTCACTCAAACCACAAGGATGAAATAGCCAAAGATGCATTGAAAGTGGTCTAATGAATTCTCGTCCCCAATAAAGTTCCTCCATATTCTCTCAAAGTATTTAGTAAAGCATTTCCAAAAAATAAAATAAAAAATAAAAAACTAACATGAGGTGCAAGGGAATAGACAAAATATAAATTTTCTGCACGCAAGAGAATGGAACGATGAAGAACAAACAAGTAACCTGGGTAAGAAACAACAATAGCAACATACCTTGCGCTTTCTTCAGTGGGTGGTTTTTGTTTTGACAATGAGAAAAGAAAATTTGAACTCAATAACTCCTTTTGGTTTGAAAAGCTATCAAGTGCATTAGCATGTTGCAACCAGTTAACTTTCGGAGGTTTATCAACACACTTAGAACCTCCAATTGAATTGCCTCCACTGTGTATCAACCACAAATAGAAACAATAACAAATTAATAAAAGTGAAAATAAATAGAATACTTCACAATGCAATTATTAACTTGCCTCTTGTGCTTTTGGTTCATCATTACTTAGCATCTTTCCCTAATTCGACTTATGGTTCCCCACTCGAAATTGCATCCAGAAACACCAACTTGCCACATATAATTCTCCTCAACACAGCATTGGGGTACGAAATCCTAAAGACAGCAATTGAAGACCATAAGTAATTATGGAAAACAAAGCACGAGATGGTAAGAAAAACCCAAAAAAGTGAATGACTAACCTATGAAACGTTAAAGGAAATGAGCAGGGGTGAATAAAAAAGCCCTTTAATTATTGTTATTGCCTTGCTTAATTCCCTTTAGTCATCAGTGAAGACATCTCATTAAATTCATTAACTTCCGTACTGTTGCTTTACCATGCAGTTGTACTTGTACCCATGCCCCTGTGATCAAGACCCTCAATTGAACCGGCAAATAAGAGAGCAATTCAAGCCAAATGAATCACTCTTGATCGAAAATAATGATGTGATCCCTGATTTAACATGCGCTGAAAATGTGGCATGCAAGTAATACACGCCTCATGTTTTCAGCTACCTTCAGATAAGCATGAAATCTGGACTGACCAATCTAGCAGTCCATTTTGCCAAAAAAATCAGTAAGATAGTTTGACTGGCAATCATCAGTCTCAATGTGAATATACAATCCAGAATCTCCCAGTTGTCCGCGGACCATGAGTTACTCTTTCGTATGTTAGAATCAAATTAATTGACAAAAATCAGCGCTGTCTATGTGAACCGATAGCCCTCGATTTTAAATTTCGTGAAAAGTCCAACAAAACCTCGAAGCTAAACGTGCATTCACTTAATAACCACGTACACAGAGTAAACAGCATGTGAACCCTAGAAATCGTAGGTGCCGAAGAACCTAAGAGACAACCAACAATCACAATAGGTCCACATCTACCGATATCTGACAAATGTGTCGAGCAAAAAACTGACCAGTGACGGTGGAGATTTTGACCGCTGTTGGTCTCCGACGAGCGATGAAAGCTTCGTGAGTGGATTTTCGCTTCCGTGGCCGCCGATGTAGAGAGAGAAAAAGAGGAGAGATGGAGGGAAAAGGTGTTTCAAATGAAAATGGCGATGTCGTTGGCGGGCTAGGGAAAATGGAAGTGACAAATTTACCCCATTTTTCTCTTTTGGGGGCTGAAAGGCTGAAACCTTGTGGAGTAAAACTATGCTACTACACTTGTTGTTTACTATTATTGCAGATAACCTCTAATAGTTTTTTAAATTGCAGTTCTGGCTTTATTTTCTGAGCACTGCTATCTGCTGCTCAAGCCAGAAATAGGGCCGGAACCGAAACACTAGGCGGCATAGATTCATTACTAAATTTGAGGCCGGCGCCCCTTTGGTTCCGTCCCTATCCTAACCCTCGCAAGTTGTCTTGTTAACCTTTTTTGTCCCCAATATATTTGCAGAGTGCCGTTGTCGTCCTAACGTAACAATTACGCGATTTTAGTCCCCAATGTTCAAAAGTGTGTCAATTAAGTCTCTCGGCATGACTGTGAATTTCCACAGTTAAAATAAGGGGGCATTTTTTGAAGTTTGCATACAAAATTACTCTTTCTTCAACCTTTAAAACCCTAGCTTCTCTCTCAACCACCACTAGTTACCACGTCAACGCCGGCAAACACTAGCTTCTATCTTAGCCATCAGTAAACGCTAGCTTCTATCTCAGCCACCATTAGTCACCACTTCAACTTTGACAAACACATCAATACTAGCAAACCCAATCATCATTTATACATCATATATTCTTTAATCAAAAACCCTAATTTTCCTCCCCAAAAAAACACAATTCAAGCTTCATTAAAACCTATTAAACCATTAAACCCTTTTTTTTAATAAGTCTGTTAAGACCGCTAGTTGAATCTCTAGATAAATGAAAAGAAAAAATGGAGATGGAGTATTAGAAAATTAATTTGTAAATTTTTTATTATTGAGATTCATGCTTGTAGTTGGGTTAAAAACCTAATACAATATGACAAAAAAAGACAGATAATCAATGGAGCCCAGTTCCAAAACCCTTATATCAACAAAAACATTATGTTGCTTCCGCAGACCCAACTCACAAAAAATGTTATATAAAAATATTTGGTATTACTCAACCAGCTAATTGTAAACGAGAGCACAAAAAACAAGTAATGTAGGGCGTAGGTAAGTTATAATAACCTCTGCCTTTACCGGTTGACAGGGGGCAGGTAGGAGTAAGTGGGCTGAGACGACAGTAGCGGTAAGTATGAGTAAAATGGAGGTGATGGCAGTGGAGGGCAATTAGATGAGGAAAAAGTTGGCGGCAGCAGCGATTCGCACCTTAGAGGATAAAGTTAGTTGAAATGTAGGATTCAGTGAGTTGGTTGACTGAGAGCTCGACAAGGCTTAATAAGTTTGAATCAAAACGCTTGTGAAGAATACAATCATTGATATATCGTTCTAGCTCGGGCCAAGTTCCTAGCAGTAAAATTAGACCCACAATGGCAGCTACAATCTTAACAACAATTACTAACTCGAGTTTATCTATTAGGTTTTGAAAATGCGGAAGTGGATACGAAGTTAATTAAATATATATATATATATATAACTAATTAAATATTTATCCTAATTAGCCACACCACTCAACATTTATATCCCACTACTTTTCAAGCTTGTGTTTTCATCCTTTTAGTCTGCAAATTATCCTTCTCACCCTTCTACTATAATCTTCATACGCGTGTGTGCACACACGTGCACATATATTATTTTTCTCAATTTAGAGGGACCAGAGGTATCCATTTGTTTATATCAATGACAATAATTACGAGATACATATAATGGAGGGGATGATAAAAATATATATATATATATAATGGAGGGGTTCAATCCATATGAAACCGATGGTTAAAGGTTTCTCTCTCCTCTCCTCCTCACGTTTCTCTTTCTTTTTATTTGTAGGTGCGAGGCGGTCGGATTTGGTGGTTGTTGCTGGCGGCGTGTTTTGGTTTATCAGCGGCCCTGCGCTACGGTGTTCAGCAGCTTCGCGACAGCGTGGGTCGTCACCCTCTTAGTCTGTGGCTCGTTAGAGGTGATGGGTTCTTTTGGTCTCTATCTCGTCCGTCTTCTACTCTTTGCCGGCCATCTTCTGCTCTCTCCATCGGTTTCGTTGTTGAGTGAAACCAGTTTTTGGGCTTAACGGCAATGGTGGCTTGGGGCGTTGTTTACTGTTTTTGGTGTTCCTCAATCTTCTCGTTCTGTGGCATTGTCTCTCCGCTAGTTTTCTATTAGGATGATCGGTTTTTCTTAACAGCTAGGAGTTTTGATGGTTGTTGATGGGTTGTTGGTTGCGCTTTGTAGGGAGCGTTTTCTGGTCGGCGATGGTGGCGTGGGCGATGGTTGTTTGAGGTTTAGGGTTTCCTTGGCTGGGTTTGGGCCTCTTTTTTTGGGCTTCACTGTTTTTCTTCACACTATGCCTATTATTAGGCTTGGGCCATTGTTGTTTTGGGCTTCATTTGTTTTAGTTGGGTAGGGTCCATTCTTGGACTTAGACCTTCATGTGTGGACTTCAGTCCTTTGGGTGTTGTTGGTATCTTGCCAACGGGGTGTGAGTTTTTTCCCATTCCCTTTTAATCTTTGTAATGTTCACATATTAATAAAGTTTTTTGCCTTTAAAAAAAAGAAGAAGTTAAATTAGCATGAATTATTCCTCAAAAATTGAATCAAAATAGTATTATGTTTAGCTCAAAACATAACCAAACTAGCATTCGTGATACATTTAAACAAACAGATTTCTTGGTAAAATGTCGAGTTCATCAATTTATCGCAAATTTACAAACTATTTCTACTTGGTGGACGTTACGATAAATCTACAATGAATTTGGAACACCAGTGTCAATGCACTGGTGAATATCTACTGTAAGGCTATGTTTGGATAGTAGGAATCAAAGATCAGGAATGAGTATTCTATTAATGGGAATCCCATTCCCAAGAATGGGATACCTGGGTAATCCAATTGATGTGTTTGGTTCATGCGGGAATGTTACACAGGAAAAAAGAGGATGAATTCTGACTCAATCGTTTGGTTTGACCATTCGAAGTTAAGGAATGGAATGTATTTTTACTTCACTTTCCTGAAATACCCTTCAACAACAAATACCAAATATCACAGTTCTTGAACGCAAATAGTTGAATATAGTAGATTGCTAAAAATGTCAAACTAGTAAAATAGGAACAAACAATTAAACAACTTTAAAATGTTGGACAATTATTGTAAAAATAAACTACAATAAAGCTTGCAACATGTTGCAATTTTATAGGGGAGATTGCGACAAAAAAAAGGGTGGCAATTGAAAGAGTTATTGGAGGGGAAAAAAATTGGGTTTGGAGGGAAAAAACTGCTGTTGGAGGGAAAATTTGGATGATAAGAAAAAAAAAATCAATGTGGAAATTGGGCAAAATTGGGATGCTAGGAAAAAATTTGGAAAAATATGCATACCTTTTATATTTGGAAAATGAAAAATCCTCTGCGATTGATCTAGAAGGTGGACGACTAGGTATTCTAAAGATTGGAAAAATTTTGTAGATAACACGGAAAAACAAAAAAAGGCGGGAATAGAAAAATGTATTAGAGGGAAAAATATCAACACGAGCTTGGGTTTGGAGGGAAATTTGCGATGCAAGGGGGGAAAAAAAATCAATGTGAAAAAACCTTGAGGGTATAAGAGGTATTGATTTAACTTTTTATTTTCCCCCAGTAATTTGATTACCCCATAATCTCACATTCCCAAGAGGTAGTGGAGGTACGAGATTCCCCCTCTATTTAGGAATTTGATTGCTCTTGGATTGGAAGATAAATAATCCTATTCCTATTCCCATTCCATCAATACCCAAACATGGGAATCTTAGAGTTATGAAATCACATTTTCATTCCTCCTAAAGATGTTTGCTATCCATACACAACCCAAATGTTTACATGACTGATTCCTTTAAAAGTGACTGATTCCATACACAACCCAAATATTATCCATGCTAAACACTAAACTTAATCAAGAAACCCAAAGAAAATTATTTCAAGTATTAAATTTAAAAAAATTTGATTATCAGTCATCATATTTATATTCTTACTAGAAAAATTTTATAAATTTGATTCCCGATAACCATATTTCAAATTTTATTATCCAAACACAGAATCGTCCCTATTGTTTCCTTTTACGGGCATCTGGCACAATTCCTACCCATTTCCTATATTTTCTGACCTGCCAAACGTTCGTCACTCGTTAGCCGTTTCCTCTTTCGAATGGGTTACTACTGCTGCTCCCAAATCCCATTCAGTTCCACCTCCTTCATCATCAAGGTACACTCACTACCATAATCTCCTTTCGCTCCAGTCTTCCCTTTTACTACTTCAGAAGTCTAATTCCTACACAATTCTCTCAGAATTCCTCGCTATCGGGCGCAACCCAAGTTCCCACAAAAGGGTTTTGCCAACCCAGGGTTTCAATCCATCCACCTGCGAATTCCAAACCTCCCCCAAAAACACCCACTTTTGCGACAGTGCAAGAAGACAAGGGTTTGATTATGGAAGCTTCAGATGATAAATCTAAGTTGAGAATTCCACATGTTCTGACTGTTGCTGGTTCTGATTCTGGATCTGGGGCTGGTATCCAAGCTGATCTAAAGGCTTGTGCCGCCCGTGGAGTGTACTGTTCCACCGTGATCACTGCCGTTACTGCACAGAATACTGTCGGAGTTCAGGTCAGATGGCATATTTTTATTTTTATTTTTGTTACAAGCGGTAGAAGAATACGAGTATTTGATTTACATCAAACGGTACATAAGTGCACAATCATACTAAGCCCAATTGAAAGCGCATTAAGGGAATAAATAATTAAACAGATAAACTCTTTCAGGTCTGATGTAATTTTTAACACCCAAAATGTTGAATGAAGAGTTATTAACTTACGTTGAAAATTGGTGTTTGTTTCATGCTTTCTCTCTTTTTTTGATGTTCGAACCTCAAACATGTCATTTTTTGCTGGCAGGGTGTGCACACTGTACCGGAGGAGTTTGTCGAACAGCAATTGAAGTCAGTACTCTCCGACATGCACGTTGATGTTGTAAGTCTGATATCGATGATGGTTATCTATAAAGGAAACAACTTTTAGAAGAAAATGTCTGATATCGTTGATGCAATTCTGTTGTTTCGGTTAAAAGTGTGTAGTTTTGTTTGGTTTGTTACTGTAAAACCTGCGTTGTGATCCCAACAGGTTAATTGCACTTGTTGGCACTTGTGAATGCATGTGCTCGTGTTGTATCTATTCATTAAACATGCTGATTTAGGCGCTGTTGACTCTTATTGTTTGATGGAACTCTGAGGTATCTGAATTATTATTTTTTATATATGAAATACGACTGAAATAAAAGCTATGTAAAGTCTCTGTTTGATTTATCTTTTCCATCGCAACTTCTACAGTCCCATTTACTCAACATTGTCTCCTCGCACTTTAGGCTTGTTGGTCATGTGTTGGTGATTATCTAAGAAGTGTTTGGTAGATGAATTTAAGAATCCATTGTTTGGAAAATATAAAAATAAAGACATGTCATTGAGATCTCTAAAGAAACAAGCAAATTGTCTGTTGATTTGCAATGCCTCTGTCTTGTTGCCTTAATATCTGATGGAGCTCCCTAGTTGATAGTGGTATTTTGATCAGTAAAGTAAATTTTGTATAACATCTGAATGGCGAAGTACAATAGGGAGGTCAAGAAGTCGGCCAACAAAAAAGAAAAGTACAAAAGCCCTAACGCTCTACAAATGTCTCTCCATTCCCTAGAACTAATAGCAAACGCGCCCCTTTGAACGTTGTAGATGATGGTACCGAAAAAGAAGTTAGGAGACAGTTGATAGTGTTATTTTGGTGCCATCATATCTATTGAGGGGAGAAGTTGAGCACTAATAATCAGGCCCGCACTTTTACCCTTGGTTTCTTGAGCATAATGAGAACTGAGAAGCAAAGCTTTTGTTTTCTTGAGCCACATATTACTTTAGTCCGGGCTGCAGCAATACCTGGTGGGCAACTCTAGTTGTTGGAGTGGTCAAGAATTGTGGACCACGTTCTTAAGAATTCAATTGGCTTTGAATTAGTAAACGAGCATGGCTCAGCATAAACATATGTGGTAGGGAAGAAATATAATAACACTCATGACAATCAATGCATATTACGAATAAATCAAGTTCGCTAGATTTGTTACTCGCAAGAAAACCATTAAAATTTGGGAATGAAGTTTTTTTCTTGATAGTTCACTTGGAAGAAAGCTAGATACCTGATCATTTGGTAAATTACTGATCCTTTCTCTCTCTATGAATAGAAAGTCTCACTGCATTACGATAATTTTGGGTCAAAGTTAATTTTGTTAACAAGTTTGTAATTTTTCCAGCATTTGCGTGCAACTTATTTATAGTAGGATATTCCCAAGCAAACCAAGAAGTTAGCAGTACTTGGTTTCTTTATATTTTCTCGTTCATAGCTTCAAATTTGGCTTATAGATTGTACTCTAAAAATTGAAACCATATTAGGTGAAAACAGGCATGCTTCCCTCCATTGGCATAGTCAAGGTTCTTCATCAGAGTCTTAAGCGATTCCCAGTTCGAGGTATGCCATTTTGCTGTTTTCCGGTTTTGGTTTTTGTATCTGTCTTTTGAGTTGACTCAGTTGAACGTTTGAAGGCAGCTTTAGTTGTTGACCCTGTCATGGTATCTACTAGTGGAGACGTACTGGCTGGACCTTCAATTCTTGATGGATTTAGGTAGGCTTTCAGTAATAAGTACATCTGTGATTTGCATTTTTCAATTCGTAGTTCCATGAACTTCTTTAGTTTACTTTCATGCGACTTACTAACTGATTCGTAGCTTATGTATTTCCTGAGTATAAAGAGTACAAGTGTATTCTCTGTGTTTTGTGCCAATATAATATTTAGAACGCACAGCAATATTTGCAACCGATTTGATTAGCAGATAGTAGTTACCAGGACTACTGCAGCAATGATGCACTTTAAGCTATATCAGCGTTGACGGAACTCACTCTTACACGTATATTTATGACTATTGGGAGGCAATATTTTTTTTTTATCTTTCCACCGTTGCCAGGCTTGAAATCCATTGTACTTAGGATAGGACTTAGGAGTGGGAAATATGATTGCAGACCATGAGGTGTTCTGCTGAGTTATTGATCTCTGCAGGATGGCATATGTAGGGCAATGGCATGCTAAGAGAGACAACACTTCTAAGAAGGTGGTGTGTCCACGTAGGACTGCAACATTCGTTTACAGGTCTCAGGCCTTGGGACTAGTCCATCACCTAGAGGTCCCAGACACACATGAAACGCATTGCAATTTCAGAAAATAAAAAGACCTAGGATCTAATGATAGAATAAAGTTCACTAGTGACTAGCCTACTATACAGCTCAATGCGGATTAAACTTTCATTGGGAGGCTAATATGTAAAACCGAACCCTAACCATTTTTTATTTTTTGGCTGGGGGCGGGGTGTGAGGATGTATCTTTCCGTTGTCTTTTGTTGGTTTAGTACTTTGTATGTTTGCCATTTTACTCTTGTGAGGATTGCAATGTAGATTTTGGTTTTTGGTTTATGATTGCAGGGTGGATCTTCTTCCTTTGGCTGACATTGTAACCCCAAATTTGAAAGAAGCATCTGCTTTACTTGGTGGAGTTCAATTGGAAACAGTCAATGATATGCGTTCTGCTGCAAAAGCTATCCATGATATGGGTCCACGGTTAGTGCTTGTACGAAGCATTTGAAATCTTTCCACAGAAGCAGCTGAACTTTTCTAGGAAAATTAAATATGAACCCTCATTGTTTGGCACTACTCACTTTGGCTTGGATTTATTAATTTGACTTTATACCTGCGTATTGTTTGTGAAGGAAACTGATCCCTCGTCTTTCTTCTGGAGTCTTTATTTTCTATTAATAGAACTATGTGCAATTATTAGAGGTAAGAGTAGCAATAGCAAGAGGAAGATTTGAGTTTGATGACAGTCCCTCCATGCAATGCTCGCTCAGCACCCTATGTAGATGTGGCCAGGACTGGAAAATGAGTTGAATAATCCTTCTCTGTTCATATCCCCGGTGCCATGTTTAAAACACATGATGAAGTTCAATTTGCCCCAGTCTCAAGAGGTTAATGATAATAATACTATGAAATGCATAGCTTCTGCTGCATGACCAGCAGATAATTATTCTTTGATAATATTATCTACACCATCATGTTATTAGTATCAATATTACGTATCAGTAAAGGTTACATAGTAAATTAGTTTGGAGAAGATCAGGGGTAAGATTAACCGTTTCAGCAGTGGTGATGCCATATGCAAACCTATGCCTATGGTCTCATGTGACCCCATGGTAGGTGCAATTAACACTTAGATATGCATGCAAAATTTTTGCGTGGTCAAATTATTGGGTACTTTGATACTATTGTTTATATTAGAAAAACTAATATTACTTGATTAATGGGGGCCAATTGATAGTTGAAGAAATTAGTTCATGAGATCTTGAATGATACATCTTTTCTTCAATAATAATTATGCATGTTATTACCCCTATTTTTTTTGTGGGAACTTGCGCCAATGTTTGATTTACTTCTCTAATGCACATCATAATGATCTATTTCGAGTGTAATGCTACCTGAATGTGCCATATGAGTTGGTAAATAAAGGTAATTCATAGACAATCTGAAAAAAGTTTTATCTGGAATTGAATGAGAAATGGATCCTCTACATTGTGTCTATGTTTATACATCTTTACAATTCACATTTTTGTCATTCTCTACTACATATTACTTTTGTAACTATTTCTTCCAAAAATGGGTTGTAAAACTCACTCTTCGCCCTTTCTTTAAGCCAAAAAATTTGACCCCACAAAAAAAAAACGTCGGGAGTCTGGAGTCGCCACTGACTAGCAGCGTGGGACGTGTGCATATACTTGGTACATTCTGCTAATCTCATCTATCTTGACCCAAGGCTTACGAGTATTGTGTTTTGGATTTGGGTACAAACCGTAGCAACTTTTTTCACTTTGGAATGGGCCTCAAGACTTTAAAACGGGTTGTTACTAGGATGGGATGCAAGCCTAGATATCAAGCCAAGAACTTTTCACTCATCTAGCAATGTGGGACTAGTTCATGGACATGGTACCTTCACTTCATCTCATCCAGCTTGGCCCAAGCCCTTGGAGTCTTGGTCATTTGATTCAGATCACTGCAAGTGGTGCATTTTCCAAAAATTTTAATGCAGTAAACTAAAAAGGTGTAGGCTTTGTTGAGATGGTTGATCAAAGTTTTTCTTAAACTTGTTCGTTGCAGTCTTTGGTAGGCTGCAACAATATTCCAGGACTATGTAGAATCCAATGTTCTAAAAGAAGGTCTGGAAGGCCGGGTACTTGCCGCCTAGGCGTTAGAAGGCCCCTCGCCGACTAGCCTGACTAACCCAACTAGACCGACTATCCCGACTAATTGCCTGATTAGACGCCGAGTACTCGGCCCTAGAAGCTAGAAGGTGCCCGACCGCCCTGGGAGCGCCTAGCGAGTTTTAGAACCTTGGTAGAATCGCTCTCCTTTGTTAAGTTGTATCTTCGACGAATTTTCTTTTGGTCCTTGTGCTACTGTCGGTGCTTCTCATATGTTCATGGGTGTTAAAGAGTTTGCCCTTTACCTTCAGAAATGAGATTTCTCCTACGAAACGAAATGAATCAGCAATAACCACTTAGCTGTAAATATCTAACTAGTAGACTACCAGATATCGTTGAATGAAGAAGAAGAGTTGTCATAGCTTTATTGTATTGTTTCAGAAATGTACTTATCAAAGGAGGTGATCTCGCTGCTTCATTGGATGCTATTGATGTTTTCTTTGATGGTAAGGTGCATTCTTCAACGTTTCTTTATTTTAAGTTCTAACTGTATATATCTCTAAAGGATGTCTTCTTCGATTTGATTTCCTGATTTGTTTGTAGGAGAGAATTTCTACGAGCTACGTTCATCACGCATAAAAACTAGGAATACTCATGGAACTGGCTGCACTTTGGCTTCGTGTATAGCAGCTGAACTTGCTAAAGGATCTTCAATGCTATCTGCTGTTAAGGTAAGCAGCTCTATTATTGCATTTGTGGGAAGCAAAACAAAACAGTGGAGCGATGTGTGCAAAAAAATAAAGCAGCAACTTGCTTTATTTTTATTTTTTGGATACAAGGTTCTCCGATGTGTGCAAAAAAATAAAGCAGCAACTTGCTTCTGATGCCTTTTGGCTTTGATTTGAGGGCATGATTCCGCAGCAAACGCGACGGTATAGGGGGATCACTGTTTCAGTGGTATTCTGTGAGCAGCCGCTTTGTGCATTTATTGCCAAAGGTTAGGTCTGTCTCCAATCCATCTGTTTCAGTGGTATTCTGGGAGCAGCCACTTTGTGCATTTATTGCCAAAGGTTAGGTCTGTCTCCTATGCTTCCCCCGCCCATACCCCCAATTATTGGGGATTAAATGGGTTATGTTATTGTTGTTGTTGTTGTAAGGTTCTCCGAATTATAATTCTGACATTTTAGATGTGTGAATCTTGTTTTCCTAGCTGGATCTCTCTTTGATGTGTCTTCTGTCTGATTCCTCATAGGTAGCCAAACGCTATGTTGAAACTGCTTTAGATTATAGCAAAGACATTGCAGTCGGAAATGGGATGCAGGGCCCTTTTGACCATCTACTTAAGCTTAAGAGTAACGTCCACAACTCATGGAAACCAAGGGCCTTTGACCCAGATGATCTTTTCTTGTATGCTGTTACTGATTCGGGGATGAACAAAAAGTGGGGTCGTTCTATCACAGATGCTGTCAAGCATGCTATAGAAGGAGGTGCTACCATTGTCCAGCTGAGGTGCTTATTCTTTTTCCTTTAAAATCAGTAGTTCTGTGCCCATCTTTATCTCCTGAAGTTTTCACTACTATTAGAACCCTTCTTAGTTTTAGTTCTGCCACTCACTTTTTTCTTTGATTTTTTAAGGTAGTTACGAAGAAGTATAAAGAATCGTATTTTTTGTATACCTGGTTATGAAAGGTTTCCAGCCCCCCATAAAGTTGTCAATGCCTTGGCCGCATCCTATCCGTAAAAAATGATGTAAAATTGTTGGACCATATTTCCTTGCACTTCTAGAGGCTCACCTATGAAAATTGTTTCTGCTTTGTATCAGTTTTAAGTTTCACAGAGCTACCTAGTGGGGAAACCTGGTGCTTTTCGTGTCTACAAATGCATCTGAAATCCTAGCTTTGATCCTTCATCGTGAAAATAGTCTCACGACACCATTCACGTTTAATGAGTACGGGTACGGTAACATTGACCATTTTCATTTTCTTTTCATGATTAAAAGGGAAAAGGATGCTGAAACACGCGATTTTCTTGAATCAGCCAAGGTGTGCGTGAAAATTTGCCGGTCCCATGGTGTCCCTCTGCTGATTAATGACAGGATTGACATCGCCCTAGCTTGCGACGCCGACGGTGTGCACGTGGGCCAGTCAGACATGCCTGTAACTGTTGCTCGTGCTCTTTTAGGGCCTGAAAAGATCATCGGCGTGTCATGCAAGACACCGGAACAAGCTCATCGAGCATGGATTGACGGTGCTGATTACATCGGTTGTGGCGGCGTGTTTCCGACCAATACAAAAGCAAACAATATTACCGTTGGGTTGGAAGGGTTAAAAGATGTATGCGCGTCTTCCAAGTTACCGGTGGTTGCTATAGGTGGCATTGGAGCTTCTAATGCACGGTCTGTGATGGAAATAGGGGTTCCAACTCTTAAAGGCGTCGCGGTCGTTTCGGCTCTCTTTGATAGGGAATCGGTTTCGGTCGAGACGCTGAAATTGCATGAACTGCTGAAGAAGACAGCCTTGTCTGTGAAATGAAAAATGCTTGAGATAAGAACTTAGATCATGCATTATTTGAAATAAGATGTGGAAACTATCCAAAATGCGTCTCTTTATTTCTAAAATTTTGTAGGCCCCCATATCCTATGTTTTAATGATATTACAAGTTGTTATAAATCATTTATAGAGCTTTAGCCTTGCATTTTTGTATTCTTCCAAACATTCTAATCGATTGATCGAGGTGTTATATATCATTTTATACTTGTTTCTCATATCCCATTTTCTTGTTTCATGTTTCTATTCGTAATGTCTGCTTCTAACGGCCCATTTGTCGGATGGATAAGGACAGGGATAAAGAAGAGGAGAACAAGCGGTGTTTATGAAGGGATTAGTTAAGAATGAGAGATTAGTTAAGAAATAGTTTGTTTGGTAGTTGATATTGGCGGGTAAGAGAGGGGGATAAAGAAATAATGTCACAAATTACTTGGTTGCCCTTATAATTACTAATTAAATCCATACAAGAGAAATGGGAGACTTGGTGGAGGCCTGGAGGGACTGGCAAGTAATTTCAGTAACCTGAATAAGCTAAGGATGGGTTAGCGGGTGGGGTTCACTTATCCCCGAGTACGGGCCTTGCTTCTTCCACACAAATAAGCGGGTTCGGGGTTGGTGCCGCATGGGGTGCGCAGCACGCGTGCTGTGTAATCCGAGCCATCCGCTCGGCAATTCAATGATCAGATATCATTAGATTACCGAGTGAACGGTTTGGATTGTACAATACTCGTAATGCACAACACCAACACCGAACCCCAAATAAGCAGATCGGGTCACTTGTTCTACCAAACGTCAGATATAGATGGGCATGAATAAGATTTTTCTCTAATCCCTGACAAATGGGCGTCTTACCCTTGACAAATGGGCCTAAGGGTAAAACAAATCAAACTATCAAGGTTGACTTGACTCGTTAAAATTTACTTACCTCACCACTTACTCATTTACGTATTACTCTATTTTCCATACATGCACATGATGCATGGTTGTGAAGAGAGTTTTTTAATAACCAGGTATCCGGTTCAGATTGTGCGCACCTCGATTAATCACGGGAGACTAATTCCATCGTCCACTAGCGGTGGTCTTATTTAAAGTGAGATTAAAGTTCCGCATGAACTGACCCCAATAAAATAAATAACATTTCAACTATATTGAACATAATATCATAAGAGTAAACCCTTAAACCTTATGCCTTGAATTTTTTTTTTTTGGGTGTACAAGCAAGAAATTTAAAGTCTAAATTAACCTAATCTAATAATACCACACTCCTAATGGAACTTGAACCTCGGCTACCACTAAAAGAGGCATTGGACCATGCCGTTTCGGTCGAGCTAAGAGGTCGTTGGCAACCCTATGCCTTGATGATAAACATCTAGGGAAGGGAGGTTGAGTGTGAAAGAGACATGAACCATGAGGAATCCATCTTATATTTTGCTTGCTTGCTACTTCTATTTCCACTTACTCCTTAGTTAGGGGGTGGTGGGGGATATCCATTTATGTGACCCAATTAGGGCCTAGATTTTAACAACTTCACATGATCTCCTAGCAGGTGAAATAGCGCCACATAGTTTTCAATTAAAAGTACTGTGAGTTTAAATAATATATATTTTTAATATATTATTTAAACTTTAACGATAACACTGTGAGTTGTTTTTTGCAATTTTTTATAAACCCAAAATTGAAAGCATCAATTTATTATTAGTTTCCATGTGCTGGTCCAAATCGACAGTTGAATCAGAATTCCAATCCAGGAATATTTAATACTATTTTATTTTCAGATCATGGGATAAAGATATGGCTTGGAAAAACATTTGAAAATGATATGGGCTTGTCAGTTTCCCATTGGGAGTATTACTTTTCGTGCCCGTGACCGACTAAAAATACACAATCCAGACAAAAAATAATAATGATGAATGTAACACCCATGACCCCAACTATTACAAGTTGCAACCATTGGTCAATATAGCCATCAATTGGTTACTTCTGGAGCCCCACACATGCCTCTTCTATTTCCTTAATGGAACCAGCTCCTCTCCAGTTTGCCTTCTCTCCGGTCCCTTTCAGTTTCTGGTTTTTTTGATCCGGCATGGGACCACAGTAATAATCAGAATCGTTTACGTTGTAGAAGTCGTAGAGAATGTCAAACATACCATTGATCATTGTTAGGAGTCTGATCCGCCTGAGGTTCTGCCGTTGTGCGCGCAGGCCCAATCCGTTGAGAGAGTGTCCACAGAGTCCACCACATCACATGGACCCAATATACATTGAATGACCCATATCCATTTAAAAGGTGCAGTAGGTGGTTGGCAGCAAGGTGGCTCTCGGTGGAGTGGGTACTCTCGATGGAGCACGAAAAATTCCTAGTGCGTGCGGCACCTGACTGGCAAGCAAAGGTGGCTCTCGTGGAGTATGGTGGCTCATGATGGAGTGGGTGCGGTAAATAAGCTCTGGTTTGGACATGGTGTTGGAGAGAGAGATCAAGAATTAAGGGGGAGTCAAGTGGATCAGATTGCCCCAACGGATTGGGCTTGCGCACACTGGAAGAACCAGAGGCAGATCAGACTCCTAACAATCATGGTGATCGGAAGTTACCTATATTGAAAAAAATATGTCGTGCACGCTGGATTCTAATCCAGTTGTGCGTGTTTTTTCAATAAAAATGTGTGTCGAGCAAGTACTGATCGATATCCGATCTACACAGTTTTTGGGGTGCTTGAAGTTTTCTACGAGATTTATAGGGTGAACGGTTCTGAACATTGTTACGAGTCCAGAATGGGCCCACAAAATCGAAAACTGGAAGGGACCGGAGAGAAGGCAAACTGGAGATGAGCTCTTTCCTTAATTATATATGATGGTTTCGTGTCCGACATTAGTCACCAACGGTAATTCAAATCAATCATGTTTTCGTAAATTGTCTAATCCATTGAGTGCTGTAAACGCGTTTCATAGGGAACTTTACTCCAATTTTATATGGGTCTCCGAAATTGGACGGTGGAATTTTTCTCCTTGGAGAATTAGATAAGGCATGTGGAAGGTGATCCGAAAACCCGAAACGTAATGAAAAAGCAATATCTTATTGAAATTTCCCAACCTAATCTCTCTAAAAATTATAGTAATTTCCTGACGGCAATTGCTTTGCGCGCCTCCACCCCTCCCCTGACACCCGCGTCCCCCCGGCCCCACCCCTTTCTTCCCCATTTGCCCCCCCCGTCCCAAATTCCTTTTCTTTTTTTTTTTCAAATTTTAATAATTTCATTTTACTATAGCTTTAAGGAGTGTTTCACTAACAAAAAATTATTTTTTCCAAACACCGAGACAGGTCGTTCTCTCACAACACATCACATAAAAAACCGTGAAAAACTAGTTTTTTCAAAAAAATGTGAAAAACTAGTTTTTTCAAAAAACTGAGTTAGTGGAAAAATCGCCGAGTCAACAAACTCTAGAAAATGATTTGTGCCGGTCATCGAAAAATGGATGCACCCAATGACGGCGCCACATTCATAAAAGAGAGTGATCACATGAAATGGCCTTGTTCGAACCTCCAGTTTAATCTGTTTCCCATAATTGTTTGCAACACTGAAAGAGATGCACATGGTATGATTGGCAACATAACTATAACAGTGATTCGCAAACTTAATTATTTTTGTATCTAGCCGATTCTGTAAAGTCGTAGTATTAATTATCCTTTTATTTAATAATAATAATTATTATTATTTTTTTGTTTTCAGGAGACAATCATAATCTTGTAAATTTAAATAATAAATATACCAAAGGCAAGATGTCATTTTGTGCTGCTTGGATAATGTAGGAATTGGACTTGAAATACCAGTTCTTTTTTTTTTTAGCCGAACTTTGTGGTTTCATTTAGGTAATAATTATGCTGCTTTAATAATGTATGAAGTACAATCTAGGACTAATTAAATAAATAATTAAATAAATAAAGTTAAAATAATAAATGAAATTAATAAAATTAGAACAAAAAAAAAAAAAAGGAATTTGGGCCGGAAAGTGTGTGTGTGTGTGTGTGTGTGTGTGTGTTGGGGGGGGGGGGGGGGGGGAAATGGAGAAGAGGGTGGGGTGGGGCCCGGGGTGGGTTTGTCAGGGGGTGTGCAAAGCGCCTCTCTTTCCTGACTCAGTTGATTCCTCTGTCTCTCCACAGTGAGAAAGGTGCATGAATCTAAGATCTCCTCATCATTCACGTTCCAGTGCCCACTGATGTCAATACACATCATGGAAAAATACTATTTACGAATGAGGGACTGCGTGGGATTAGATGCGAATAGTCTTATCCAAAGCGCCTAATCCCCGAATCAAACGAGGCATAAGGTGATTTTTTTTTATTATTAATTTTGCTATTTTTATAATTCCATATATCTACAGAAAAGCATCCATAATTTGATGCTATGTTATTGTGTAAATTATGGATTGTATGTTAGCAATAACTAGTTGAGATCTCTGATTAGTGACAATAAATTTGAAATTCGTTTTGCATAAACATATTTTTTTGCTGATCGGATTAAAAGCAGAATGTTGAAAAATGAGACCCAGGGACTCTACAATGCTGGGGTGCACTACAGGGTTGTAGGGCACATCCAAATTGTCAATCTTTGGAATCGATGGTCCAGATTTAAAAAAAAAAACTCTTTCGAATTGATTTCGGATATTGACGGTCTGGATGTACCCTAAAACCCTGTAGTGTATCACTACACTACAGGGTTCCCGATTCGGTCATTAAAGATCTTATGCATACCTTAATTAGTTTGTAGGATATTTGTGGACACAAACCATTTTTTATTAACTAACTTTGTAATTAAATTTGCCTCTTTTTTCCCCCTTCAGATTGTTCAACTATTACTGCCACTTGACTACTTTCTGTTATTTCTAATTTAATATTTCACAATTATATAGGAGTAGTATTAATTGGCTGGTCATTGAGATGAGTTTTGTCACCTACTTGTGGTACTAGGTGTGCTCCTAATAAGAGTAATCCCCAAGCATCCTTGGAGACATCTGGGGGAGTGTGTTTATAACCTTCGTTGACTTAAGACTCCCATCAATCCAACAAAATCAGACCACTATCCTACTTCTCCTATAACACTTGCAAAATATTAGAGATTGTGATTGGGGCTACAACACTTTATTAGTGTTTCGGGACATTACAGGAACCTGGATTCGTCTATGACACTTGCAAAAGTGATAGGTGTACAATAATTGTCTCCAACGTGGCTCCAGCACACTCGCATGGTGTGTGGAGCCCACACACAATAGTGTGAAGTGTGTGTGGGTTCCACACATCATGCGAGTGTGCAGAGCCATGTTGTAGGTTGAGGTGTGTTTTGGCCTAAAAAGTTAGCTGAATTATTTTTTCGACCTTATTTGATTTTTTTTTCTCTCTTTTTAGTTTTGCATCCATTTTTTGAGTATTATTGGTTCGTTTCAGCGAGAGGAATAAAAAAAATAAAAAATTATGATCAAAGCTTAATTTTTTTAATAAAGACAAAAATAAGTAAAAAAAAAAAATTACACTTTTTTCGATCTTATTCAAAAAATTGAAAGTTCTAATCATAATCTTTTACCTTTGTAAATTCCTCTCGTTGAGACGAATCAATAATACTAAAAAAATCGATGCAAAACTAAAAAATGCAAAAAAAATAAAAATCAAATAAAGACAAAAAAAGAAGTTAAGTTAGTTTTTTAGTCAAAACACCACTAATTGTTGTACTTTTAGGGAAATGATTTTCACACCCCCCATTTTACAATCCACACTCTCTTTTTGTCTTTATCTTACATGAATTTAAAATATTGCCCTTTTTCAATACACCTTTTTCATACATCCAAGGGTAATATTGTAAATTCACGAAGATAAAGACAAAAAAAAGAGTGTGAATTATAAAATGAGGGTGTGAAAATCATTCCCCTACTTTTATCACGTTTTTAACACTTGTCAGATGATGTTTTGATCAGTCTTTGGATATTTTTTGTACTCTTGCATGCGTCCCATCCGGGGGGGGGGGGGGGGGGGTGCTGCGCACCCCATGTTGTGCGCGGTGCTGCGCGGGCAAAACTACGTAGTTTTGATAGTATTTTGGCTTAAAACACTTGGGAGGGAAGGGCTGTGTTTGGAACCCCCAAAACCCTTTTTTTTTTGCTGCTCCATTACTTACCCAAGCGGCCAAGCCTCTGTTTTGATTGCCATCATCCAAATTTGTTTTGATTGTCATTAATATCTAAATCAGCCATAATGACTTGTATCTCCTGTTTTTTCTATTGCAGGTCGTTAATCCATTTACCAAATATCCTTCAACATTGACCAGTTTGCATTGAGGAAGTATCTCTGTTCGATTTTGGTTTAAGTTTGTTCTCAACAAGTGACGTTTTGCGCTAATATTATTCCCATGGCTCAGGTGAAAAATATTGGTTATGAATTGATACTGAATCACTGAGAATGGTCATTTTTTAAGGTGATATAAGCACAACAACAATAGTTCTGATTCTATCGTTCTCTGTATGAAGCCAAGTCTCCCCAACCACAAATTCATACCTCCCTTCAGCATCGAAAGCTATTTATTTTCTTTGATTTTTTCATCTTCTTTGATTCTTTTCGGGATCTCAATTAATGGAGATCCAATTACTTACCCCTTGGGTAAGTAATGGAGCAGCAAAAAAAATGGGTTTTGGGGGTTCCAAACACAGCCCTTCCCTCCCAAGTGTTTTAAGCCAAAATACTATCAAAACTACGTAGTTTTGCCCGCGCAGCACCGCGCACAACATGGCACCCCCCCGAATCCCGTTTGTTTTACTTTGGAATGTCTACATCGTTTGTGTCCGGTTGGTGTGCCTATGATTGTGCTATCTAAACAACCCAGTGGTCCCAGCATTTGATTATACTGAAGTAGTAAATCTTAACGATCAGGTATTTACGGCAATACCTTTTCCTAAAAAAGGTGCATTTCAATTCACTTCTTTATCACAGTTGTTTTACTCCTATTCGGAAACTGTTACAGTATAACTTTCCAAATACGACAAGTCAGTGTAATTCTATTTGTCATTCGTCATTTCTAATCTATTACATGAGGGAAGAGAGAATAAGACTCGATCCCGAAATGCAGTGTGGAGTATCCAAGAGCTCTACTGTATGAGCTAGACGCCACTTGCAGTTAGTGTAATTCGAGACACCAAAAAAGTCTATGCCTTTTTATGGTTAATGTTATACCGTTCTATGGTGAGTTTGAAAATATTGCACTATTTTGAAAAAATTTATACACATTACGCGATATGGTGGGGGATAGCTTAGCATTCCCCGCATTTGAATTGTCAATAAACCAATTGGCATTGACTGGCTGCATCTTTCTTTGTTCCATTTCCAAAAGAACCCACAAGGAAGCTTCGCAAAAGCCAAAATGTCAAGGAAAGTATATGCCTTTTGCTTATGCTGAAAACCACTTCCAGTCTTCCACTACCTAGTCCACATTTAAAGACAAATTCCCCTCCTCTTTCATAGTCCTTTCACAACTCAACCCAACACAAAAAAATCTGTTTCTTCTTCTTTCTTTCCCATTCCATCCTGTTTAACCAAATCAGGCATTGTTTGAAATAAGATGGAGTGGAAATCCAATTAAGCCACTGACCTCAAATTGCACCAATGCCAGTGGCGACTCCAGGACTATCGTCTTGTGGGTTCATTCAATTTTTCCCACACATAAATCACCCATTTTCCTCAAATATCATACCTTAAAATGTGTATAATATTACCCCAATTTCTCTTGCTTTCCATGAAACTAAATCCTAATTATTAATTGTTTTTTGTTATGTACCACTAACCGTCCTACTAGAGCTGTTAGGTAGTTTCAATGCATATGTATAAGATGAATAAAGTGTGCATATGAATATCTTGCGTGTATATTATTTTCAATAATTTAGGTGTCCAAGTTAGTTTACATACACTTTGACTAGTCTTGGGCTAGTCGGCTAGTCCATGCATATAGGACTAGCCCTATATATTTTGTATGTTAGCTCCACCTTATTTGTCATATAAGTTGTGGTTTGCAAGACGCTTCCTCATTTACTTGGTAATGGTAAATTATCAAATTAGTGTAACCTGAAATAATATCCAATCCTGAATATGTAAATAAATTGTCATGCATAGGACAAGTTAGATAAAAAAAAACATGGGTAGCTTCTAAATCAGTCCAATATTTTGTTACTCTTACATACGGAGTATTTCTTTTTTCTTTTTTTAGAGTATAATTCTCTACATATATTGAACAATAAAGAAGGTGAGGAACTCCTATAATTTGAGATGAGTGAGAAGACAGAGCAAGAGGGGAAGGGAGTGACAATAAATGCAATTGAAACTGCACAAATATCTATTTTACTTTGCAAAATTGTGGGTTCAACTTCAACCACAAAAAGTCATTGGGTTCATTGCATTCAAATAGTAGCAAAAGTAATTCAAATTTCTCATGGACGGTAGAGTGTTTTTAGAGTTGAGGCCTGAGGGGGTTCAACTGACACCCCTACTTCCAATGTGGAGTCGCCCTTGGCGTCATCAGAAAAAGAGACCCAAGTGAGAAATAATTGGAAAGAAATGAATAATAAAACCAGGCATGACTTCAGGTTTGTATGTCTGTATATATTCTCCCGTGATATGGTCACTCTACCCGAAAGGAGTTGTTGCAATGGTTAACCGACTTGACTCGACGAGGCTTACCACTCCAAGATCGCAGGATCAATTTCCCTCGGCAGGGATTTGTCCTTGGGTTAGTCGACTTGCCTCCGTGAAGCTTACCACCCCAGGTCGCATGGTCGATTCCCCTCGGTAACGATTTGTTCTTGGAGTCACCTCACCTCATGCAAACGAAGTGGAAAATAACCATGGGAGGGGGTGGAGAGAATATTACGGTCCATCGGGGGCACTCTTCATTACACACACAAAAACAAAAGAAGTGATATTGCCACTATAGAGGACAAGACCTCCACACAAGGGGAGAAAAACCTCCCAAACTAAAATCCACATTCTTTGGTCACATAGTAATCGACATTCAACACAGCATTTACGCATGACATTTTTCACTCAGTCAAGGTCCACAAACTTTGGCTTTCAAACATTACAAATTTACATACATACTATTATTCAACCCCATACTCTAAGCAAGTGTATTGACTTTACACAACCATGACACATACTCTTACCAATTTGAAACAGAGAATTCAATCCTGTCAAGTGAGATGAAACTCTCCACTTGCATGTACCTCCTTAACTCTCTTATCATATTCGTCTTCGTCGTCTTCTTCCTCGGCTTCTTCTTCCTCCTCCTCCTTTCCTTCCTCTTCCTCCCCTCCCCAGCCAAAACCTCCAATCGAGCGGGAAACCGGAGGAGAACTTCTAGCCTCTTCGACTATTTTCATGATGTCCTCCGCTGTTTGGAGGGAAAAGCTTGGGTTTTCTCTCCTGTAATAGATGGCTTGAGCTGCTTCGGTTAGTTCCCTTGGCAAGTTCTTCAGAAACCATGGGTGGCTTTTGATTTCCTTAATAGTGATCCTCTGCAAAACAAGTATGGAATAGAAATAAGTTACCCATCGGAGCTCGTGTTTGAAAATGCAGAGAGCTGAAGCACTAAAAAGTACGGATTGATGATAGTATAAACAAGGGCCACATTTGAATTCGCAAACAATCACAGGAGCAGGTTATTGTCGAAACCCACCAAGAAAGAGGAAAGAATATGGACCTCATAACCTCACACTCTGTATAATGTACTGCAATAACAATAAATTGTAAAACCTAGATTTTGGTTGCTGCATGAAACACTGGCCTCCAACAAACAAAAGAATCGTAAAATCTAGATTTTGGTTGCTGCATGAAACACTGGTCTTTAATTTAAACAAAAGAATTGTAAGAATTATAAGTCTTACTATCTATCATATTCAGCATAAAGAATAAATTGCGGTATGGCCAAATTGCAAACGTATTTAATAGACAGCAGAAAATAGAAGAGCAATGCCCATCAATGCAAGCATGGTTGATGCAAAAATTTGAAAAAAAATAAAATTTAAAATGCACTTGCATTTTGTTGGGAATCGGAAGCTATGGAATAGACATATCAATGCAAGCATGGTTGATGCCAATTATATCTTCACAAAACAAGTTATTGAGCTCTCTGAAAAAATACATACATACCCGCGCTGGATTAGCAACAAATATACGAGACAGGAGATGCCTACAATCTTGAGATATATGAACATAGTCGGGGATCTTGTAATTGACAGCCATTATTCGCTGGAGAGAACGAAATAAAACTTATGAGATCCGAAATCACCATGTGATGAGGAAAAACAACAAACAAAACGGCAGGAAACTTACTTGGATAGTCTTCCTGAAGTTCTTTGGGTCTTCTTGATCTTCAAAAGGGTATGCCCCCACCAGCATTACATATAGGGTCACCCCACATGACCATACATCCGCTAACTGTAAGAAAACACAGTAAAATATTCTTATCCTCTACTCAGAACACTCATTTCTTACACTACACAATGAAATACAGGACATGGAATGATGGTATCTAAGTGTTCCTCTTAGTCCCAAGCAAATGAGGGTTACGCTCTAACCAACTCCGAGGAATTTTGGATTTTTTTTTCCAGTAAGATAAGAGATTGGTTGATGCATAAACATTTCTGCTAAAACATATTGAATTGTAATTCACTCCTAATTTCTAACAAAATGAAACTAGTAGTTGCCAAATTATCCGAAGGCATACATTTGAAACTAATAATTATCCATGGTTGGTGAGCCTTGTAAAAAAGTGGTGGGTGCAACAATCAGATAATTAATTACCTTGCCATCATATTCTCTCCTTGAAAGAACCTCCGGCGCGATATATGCTGGAGTGCCGACTGTTGATTTGGGTCTCGAATGCAGTAAAGATGACTACATATAGAAGTATAACAACAATCAGTAGATGTATGCCAATCAAACTGATCTTTCTCAATTTGACAATATAAACCTTGGAGTAACCAAAATCACAAATTTTCAGCCGCGGCGCGGGGCTTCCATCCAACAGCGTGTTTTCCAGCTTCAAATCTCTATGGCATATTTGCTGCACAACGGAAAACAATCACTTGATATGTCGTCATACAAAGAGCTACACATGCAATCCTGGTTTTAAGTTTTAACCTAAATTCCATTACGGCATTACCATGGAGTGACAGTAGCTAACTCCTGAGATAAGCTGCTGGAAGAAATATCTAGCCTGAAAATTTAGAAAGCAAGATGCCATCAAAGTACGCCACCAGAAAAACCAATAAAATTATCCCACGAATCTACTGGGACTCTGGATTTAGCTAAAAACCTCATCTTCGCTGAATCTTCCGGCACTGCAGATTCGCTCGAATAGCTCCCCACCCGCCGCATACTCCATGACAATAGCAAGATGGGTTGGAGTCAAAATCACCTATGTATCCAAAACAGCAAATTAAAGAACAGATAAATGATGATTACATAATGCATAGCCTATATGATGTAGATTACCCAAAAGGGGTTGGGATAGCAAAAACTTGCCTCTTTGAATCGAATAATATTAGGATGACGGAGGGATCTGTGGTTTATGATCTCCCTTGCCACATTCTCATCAATCTGCAACCAAAATAATATCATAATAAAGCTCAGAAGGAAGAAACTTGTCTCCAAACTTCTTCTTTTTATGACGAAGGAACCACCCCACAGTAGGGCCACTAATTGGACCCACCCGTAGCGTATAACCAAAACGTCCACCGCCTGGATCACCGGCTACACATGGTAGCACCCTGGAGAGGAGTCGAACTCTTCCCAAAGCCAGGGAAAGCCCTTCCCCTTCGGCTGGGGCAAGCCCAAGGGTGGTTGTCTGTCTCCAAAGTCCAAACCTTGCTCAAATTTTTTCACCAGAATTCTGTAGTGTCCAGTTAGGTTCATTTTTTTGATATGAAGTACTCCAATCCCTCTACTTTATTTCTCACCATTTTTTTTTTAAAAAAAATTCCACAACAAAAACCCAACAATCTCCTTTTTTTCCCCCCAATCTAGAGACAAGGTTTCCAAATTTGAGATAAAATGTGACAATTGCAAATTTCCTTCATTTTTATTTTATAACCAAAAAAGAAGAAACCTCGTTTAATGAAAGGATTGGAACCCGAGAGGTGCTTTGCACCCCCCCTCCCACTTGCCCACCAAGGGCCCCACCCCCCCTCTCCCCAATTTGCCCCCGGCTCAAATTCCTTTTTTTTTTGTTTTTTTTTTTTTTTCGAATTTTAATAATTTAATTTGCTATTAACTTTATTTATTTAATTACTCATTTAATTTGGTTTAATGGATTTAGGCGTCCTTTGACCTAGTTTTTTAATTTCTATTTTTAAGACTTTTGTTAATTTTGTAGTGTGTAATATATTTTGATGAAAGAAGTTTAAAAAGTAAAAAAATTATGACCGAAAATAATAAAGTTCTAAACAGAAAAAAAATTAAAACAGACAGATCTTTTGATTGATTTCTCTCTTTTCGAACTTTTTGCAAGTTTCCTTCAGTTTGTTTACTTTTCTTCTTTCTCTTATCAAGAAGAATTTGTGTATTAGTCAATCTACAAAAAAAAAAAAAGTTAATTTCTCTTCAGCAATTGCTGCAGTTGCTTTTTCGTCTGAAAGCATTTACATAAATATTATTCGTTTACATGAGGCTAAGACAGTTTGGTTATTTACATAAATATCATTAGTTTGCCTGGGGGTGCTTTGTTGGCATCTTGTCAGCCTTAGGGGTTGTTAGTTGTTAGTTTATTTTTATTTTTCTCCTTTCCCCTGTCTGATTTGTTACAGTTTATTTTCTTTAATGTAGAAAATGCAGCTTCACGTTAGTGTCAAACGTATATTCAACCTAGCTTGTGTCTATATGGAAGCAAGGACAGCTTTCCTTGTTCCGTGGTGATAAAGCAAAAAACAAAATCCACTAGGATGTTTTATTTCTGATTTTCTAATTGTCTCGAATAATAGTCCTTCGACATTTCTTTGCATGAGAAAATAATTTAATCCCGTTTTTTGGCTTTACTAAAAAAATTTTGAGTTTTGACCATAATTTTATACTCGTTACATTCGTCTCGTCAAGAGAAATCCAGAAACCAGAAAATCTTGATGCAAAACTAACAAATGCAAAAAAAAAAATTTGAATAAAGACAACGAAAAAACCAATAATCCAGATTAAGTTTTTTTGCCAAAGGAGCCCGGTATTCATTCTTTCCCTATGAAAAGTTGTATAATTTTCAGATATTCTATGAGCAATTGGGCACGTACATTATAAGTAAAAGCCCATTCCCTAGTAATTAAATAATTAAATAATTGAATGAATTAATATAAAGAAAATAGTTAACTAAATAAAAGAAATAAAGTAATAAAGAAATAAATTAATAAATTACGCGCGTGACAGGAGTGGGGCCGGGGGCAATTACTTACAAATGTAATTTGAATAAACCAAATTAAATTAGTAATTAAATAAATAAAGTTAATAGTAAATTAAATTATTAAAATTCGAAAAGAAAAAAAAAAAAAAAAAAAGGGCCGGAAAAGAGACCGCGGGGGGCAAATGGGGAAAGGGTGGTGGGGCCGGGGGGGACGCGGGTTGTCAGGGGGGGCGGGGGGGGGGGGGCACGCAAAGCAATTTGCTTGGAACCCATCTGTTGCCCTTTTGTAATCAAATTCAATTATGGTGAATTTGAAAGATCTAATAAATGACACTGACACTCTAAGCTAAAATAAATTATTCAGTAATTTTTTTTTTTTTTAATCTTTGACTGCATGCCTGGCTTGTAGATAGATACAGCAAGTCAGACACAAATAGCCGTCTCTCAAACCGATAACTTAAAATAATATAAAGTTTTGGAGAAAAAATCTAATTTTTTTCAACAATATTAAGTTCCTTCGATTTATGTAAAAACCATGAATTTTTTCTTTAACAAAAATTGCATTTTTCCGTCTTCTGCAAACCGAAGAAAGAAGGAAGAATGGTGAGAGTCTGTTATTTAAGCTCAAAATGGGAATTAGAAACGAACCTTGCGGCCTCTTTCGATGTACTTCATGGCAACAAGCTCTTTGGTTTCCTTATTCCTCATAAGCCTTGCCACGCCGAAATTCCCAGACCCTATATCCTTTACAAGCTCGTACTTCTCCATTTCTTCCTTCCCCCACACAAAAAGAACCCTACCTTGGCTTTTCGATTTTCAATAATTGAGCTTCAATTCATGCCTTCGACCTTAACCGAACCGCTAGGAACAGGAACAACTATTTTCGGTTGAAAGATATGGGTTCTGCGACTATGGAGGTGTATTAAAATGGGTAGAAGTTGTGGAATCTGGAAAAGTTGAGGAGGTTTGTGAAGGAATTGAGCGGAATTTTGAGAGATTGAAGGGAAGTAAGGAATGTGAGGGGAGGGAGGGAGGGAGAGCAGATAGACTGGCTATACAGACAGAGAGGATATATGGGTATATATACAGAGAGAGACAGGAAGAGAGAGAGGGGATTGCACTGTGCACAGATAAGTGAAGCGAGAGGCAGGGTATTTTGGTAAAATCAAGCTTCGATTATTTTTTCTTCTTATTTAAAAAAAATTGCAAATTCCAAAGTCAGTCCAACTGAGATTCAAAAAATGTACACCGTTAAAAGTATGTGAAACAAAAATGATATATAGACTCCTATCAGTCACTCCGAGCCACACTCTCTCTCATATGAGGTGTGGTCCTCACATGTGGGCTCTATGTGGGCCCCACATTCTATGTGAGAGAGGGTGTATGTGAAAAGTGTGTAGCGATGTGTGTTTTTTTTGTCTTTATATGTTTTTATTGTCAACTCATTAGATTGACAATAGAAGAATACCTTAAAAGTCAGCCCATCAGATTGACAATAGAAAAACTTCTTAAAAAAACTTGCATTTGTTAATTTTGCGTCGTTTTTTTGTGTGAATTATTGATTCACCTCGATAAGAAAAAATTTAAAAATAAAAAATTATGATCATTATCTTAAGAAAGTTTACTAAAGACAAGAATAATACAAAGCAGACAAATATTATTATTGTTTTTATTAATAAAAATTGATTGAATTTAAGTAATTTTTTTACTTTTAAAAAACTTGCATTTGTTAACATTTTTTTTAAATGACGTATATAAAAAAATAATTAAGATAATATAATAAAATAATCCAACTTAATTATTTAGTCAAAACCTGAAACAGTTTATAATATCCCCAAAGCCGGAGAAGGGAAAAGAAAAGGGAAAAATCAAAGTGGGCCAGAGTTTCTATTCCGGTCGGTGGGTTGATGAAAGGCCTTACCAGGCCCTCCAAAGTCTTTTTTAGTACAGTCCAAGTGAATGTCTTACGTTGCCCATGTTCATGAAGTCCAACCCAATTCTTTATTGCAGGCATTGATTTGGACGATAATTTAGCTTAGAAAAATTCAGAATTTTTTTTTTTTTAGCAAACATAAACATAGATAATTCAGAATTTTTTTGATTTAACGTGAAAGTCACAAAAAAGTTATTTGTGTTTTTTAAATCAAGCTTATTGATTTTGGACAAGGGTCCCTACTATGCACCAGGTGCATGGCACCGTGCTATGCATGAAACGGATCGTTTTTTTTTAAATATATTTATATTTATAAATATAAATATAAATAGTTGTAGGGTTAATTATCCTAACAATGAGATAATTATCTTGTTGAGGGATATGTATTTACATGCATATATATTAGTGTGTAAAAATATATATTTATATTTTTTTAAAACCCATCCTAATTATCCTAACCTAACTACCCTATCCTTATCTCTTCTACTCTCCCATTTCCCCTTAAACTCTTCCACCATCATTATCACTAATCTTCCTATATCTAAACTAATTAGAATTCCTAATTTACTCCCTCACTCTCTCGTCAATCTCTCCATCCCCAGGTAATCTATTTTCATTGCTTTTCTTCTTTCTTTTCTTTCTTTGACTCTTCTATTTTTCTCTCATAAATTCACCCCATCAAATTGTATCTCCTACACCATTGATAAATTCCTCTCTTTTTCTCGCGGAGTATATTTTATTTTACTCACGCGGATATTTAATTACCTTTGTACAAATTTCTCCACGAAGTTGTGATTTTTCGATCCTACTGTTTCGCTAGCGTGCTAAGTTTGTCGGAGGAGAGGTAGGACATCTTTAACCTAACTTTTACTTTAGTATATTTTGTTTGTATAGTTGTGTGTACGTGGAAATAAGTAATTTGAATTGTTGGAAGTCGGATCATTATCGTATGGGTAGTAGAAGTAAACAAGTGATGATGTCGGAAAATAGAGATTTTACTCACAGTTTCGTTTCTGCTATTTTTCGATTATTTCTGCTCAGTTCCAGAGAAAACTCAAAACAGTAAGGTTGTAGGTCTCGAAAAATTAATTGGAGTCCATGTAGAACTCGTCTTAATCCGAGTTACGTAGAATTTAGTATGATTTTTCGAAGTTTCTGCTGTAGTGGAAAAACGAGACAGAACACGATTTACTTTTAAAACCCGTTTTCAACATCTTAATGAAGGAATTGGAACTCGAGTAAAACACATTATTTGTTCGTATCGTGAAGTATAATATCCCTGTAAAAATTCATGATTTTTAGAGTTAGTTTACTATTTTTAACAAATCGAGGAAGTTGCCCGTTTTACATGCCGTATTAAGTTTTTCTTTAACCTTGTGATTCTTTTATTGTTATGTGAGACTTATGTGAACAGTGTCCCACGTGATGCATGAATTCACTTATTAAGCACGTTTGATCGAAAAGTTTTGTGTGTAAGGACGAATGAATATAATCGCGATATTTGGGGTTGGGACGCGTCCGGTATGGGTCGTGAGCCATGCGCAGATTATACTTTTAGGTAGCTTTGCTGTGTGATCGGGCGCCGGAAGTATACTGTGGGTGGGAGCCGATGTCGGACGGAGATTGATCAATGTGTGATCAATCGTGAGCTTTGCACCATATACCCCGAGGTGGCTTTGCTGTGTGATCGAGCACCTGAGGTATATTGTGAATGGAGGCCGGTGATGGAAAGTATTTGTCGAAAATGAGAATGAGAATAGTGAAATTTTGAGAATCGATGTGCTGAGTAATGATGATAAAAATCTGAGTATTTCATTCAAATAAACTTTCAGTTATGTGTGTATTTGTTGCATGAATATCTTTAGTAAAGGGGTGGCTTAGGGCACCCTACTGAGTGTAATTTTACCACTCACGGTGCTACTTTTTGTGGCCCTGGCGTCCCCAACGCCAGGTACAGAAGGAGATGAGGAGCCACCTGCTGATTACGAGGCGATGGAGCAGCTAGATGGGAATCAAGTGGCGGACCCATGGCTTTATCAGTAGAATTATCTAGATGGCTCTGTCATTTCACTTCCGTTGGATTTTTTTTTGAATAAATGTTTAAGTTTTTCAGACAGCGTTCGAATTCAATTTATTTCAGTTGTAATTAAGTTAGTTTACTTTTAATTTTCACAAAAAAAATTTATTAATTATTCTTTGGATTTTTTTTAATGAAGTTGGTATTTTATTTAAATAATTTTGTAATTTATTTATTAACGTACCCAATTTTCGGGGCGTTACAATGCACCCCATTCGGTCATCCATTGTGAAAATGCACGGTTAAGATTAAATCCAAGCAATGGCTCTCACATGGAGTTGAATTTGATCCGAGCCGTGCATTTTTACAACGGACGGTCGGAAGGGATGCATGGCACCATGCCATGCACCTAGTGAATAGCAGACCCCCAAATCCTTACTGATTTAAGATAAAAATAATACTCCCTCTGGCCCACATTGTTTGCCATTTTTACTTTTTGATTTTTCCGAACAATTATCTATATTTCACAATCTATAATGTTTTTTATAATTTTGAAAAATATGTTTAATAAAGTTAATTGAGATCTATCAAACAAGATCCATATTGTAGATAAAAATCATTATAGATCAAAAGATATGGACAATTTTTGTAGAGGTCCCAAATAGTGACATGGTACAAGAATTTGGGACGGAGGGAGTAACTTTTTATGGCAATAAAGATAGCAAGGACAAATGTTGGGATAAAGGGAGAAAGTCGAAATTCAACTTATGATAAGCATTTTCAAGACAAAATAAAATATTTTCGTACAATTTTGTGGTACATAACTTTCTATAAACCCTAAGGTATATTGTTCTATCAATCTCTAAGACTCTCCACCATCTTCTTACGAGTCATTTATATATATATATAAGAATCTTGGTGAAAAAAATAATAATAAAAGAAAAAACTCAATTGTGTCTCGGGTAAGTATTTCATCAAATGAAGTAACGATCTTGATTCCTAAATTTTAGTTTTCGAATTGCGGACCGAGACTTGAATGATTTGAAAGGTTTTTACCATTTTGCTCTCATTTTTCTAAGTTTTACAAAATGGATGAATCGTTTCATCAAAATAAACTCCTGTATAGATTCCATAGAAGGTAGGGCTGTCCAGCGGATCATTTGATCCGCCAATCCGACCAATCCGAACCAATCCAAACCATCCGTGAATGTTCGGTTCGGTTCCGGATCGAGAATTTCTTATCTGACGGTTCCGGATCCGGATCGGATCGGATCCGCTCAATCTGCTCAATAATCCTTCTTTAATCTGTCAAATCCGCCCAATCCGATCCAATCCGTGAATGTTCGGTTCGGTTCCGGATCTTAAAAACCATAATCCGCACTAAGCGGATCAGATCGGATCCGTATCCGATCCGTGGACACCCCTAGTTTAGAAGGTGAGTAACATTTACCAGACTTTTTGGATGGATGACAAAAAAAAAAACTCATTTCTTTCCTGATTTTAATTTTATCAGGTGTGTCCGAAGGGATATTTCTTTCCTAATATATCAAATAAAATTTAACATCGAGAAATGATTTTCACAATCCTTTTTTTTTTAAAATGGCACACCCTTTTTGTCTTGTAATGCACTTTTATGTGCAGTTTTTTTTACTAAAAGACGATAAAAAATATGCAATAAAAAAATAGGAGTGTGAAAATCATTTTACTTTAGCATAAAGATTGAACACGTGGGAGGATCCAAACGAATTCTGCTTTCATTTCCCCCGTACGGAGCACTGAATCGACTTTGATTTAGTGGTTCCCTCTCATGCGTTCGGTTCAAAGAGCACTTTTTTCGTTGAGAACTTTCTGTTCTTTGCACCCTGTTTTGGTCTTGCAGCTATTTTCATAATAATTCGAATTATTATTTCTAAGAAAGATTCTATATAAATAGATTAGTAAGAAGGTATTAAGGAACTACTAAAACCACTATTCCCGTTTTTAGGTTATATGGACTGCCAGGAAAGTGTTACGTCTAAGGGATATAGGCCCATCCTTGATTCTCTACCGAATTGGGAATGGTCAGTCGACTTTTTTAATTTGCAATAGCATTCTATGGTCTTAATAAGAGGAGGTAGAGTGAAAGAGTCGACTTCTTTAATTTGCAGGAGCATTCCATGGTCTTAATAAGAGGAGGTAGAGTGAAAGATTTGCCAGGTGTGAAATTCCATTGTATTCGAGGAGTCAAGGATTTGCTGGGAATTCCGGATCGAAGAAGAGGTAGATCACAATATGGTGTGGGAAAACCCAGTGAGAGCTTTCCAGATAAGATAGAAGAAGGCTCGCTCCTAAACATAAGGGATAGGGGGCGGGGGCCGGGCCTATCATATCAAAAGGGTCGTAGAAAGAGAACTCAGTCATCTATTTCAGCGGTATGCTTAGGGGAGTTCTTGACTTTTGTTTCCCTCATGTGGGACAGGTATACTCGTTATGCTCTGGACTATGGATCCCTCGAATGAAAACTATGGCAAGGTTGAAACCTAGTTACCGACTTAGCAATATGCTTGTTTGCGAGCTATGTTGGTTATGTAGAGTAAAGGCGCGCAACAACGAGATAGAGAGAGAGGGAGGCGGGCTTGGCGACCGACCGCATCACGGCACAATCAGAATAAGGATAGCTGGTAAGTGCTCCTCCTCCGAAAAAGGTCTGGCTTTAATTGACGCTTGTCATCCATGCCATAGATGTGGAAAATGATTTGAAGTAAGGATCGTACAGCTCAAAAGAGGTCATCATCACCACTTTTGTTGCCGAAGGGACATCTCTCCAACAACCTGCACGGACAGACAACTGCATGATGATAGCACAAGTGATGTTAGAAAACGGATACAAGCCTGGAGCAGGAATTGGTTAAAAAAAAAAAAAAATCATTTCTTTCCTAATTTTAATTTTATCGGATGTGTCTGAAGGGACATTTCTTTCCTAATATATCAAATAAAATTTAACATTGAGAAACTATTTTCACAATCCTTTTTTTTAAAAAAATAATGACACACCCATTTTGTCTTCTAATGCACTTTTATGTGCAGTTTTTTACTAAAAGACAAGAAAAAATATGCAATAAAAAAAAAGGAGTGTGAAAATCATTTTACTTTGGCATTTTGTTTTACTATTGGCTCGTTTGTTGTACGGATAAGACTTTTGGTGGATAATGAAGAAGGGTGGATAAGATAAGAGGTGAATATGTTACGAAGAGAGATTAAATAAGGAGGGAATAAACTTATACTTGGTTTGACTAATAGTTTAGTAGTTGATATGTTGGATAGGAGTGTGGGATAAGAATGGATAATGCAAGAAATTATTTGTCCTCAATAAATTATTGCATTGAGAATACAAAAAAATGTTCCAAGTGTAATTTGATCAATTTATCCACCCGGATTAGCTAATCCGCGCGGGGGGGGGGGGGGGGGGGGGGGGGGTGTTGGATTTAGCTAAGACCCTTCCAATGAGATGAGCTCTCCTCCTCTCCCTTCTCCCCACCCTTATCCCACCACCAAGCACGTTATTCCTTATTCCCTCCCTTATATCCCTAACAAACGGCTCCTAGCGTTTTTTTTTTATTTCAACGATGGGTATTTTTTGTTATCCGCTTGCCAACGACAGAATGTCAGTGTGTCAATTAAGTTAAATTTTTATAAGAGACATCGATGCCGTTCCATTAGCTCAAACCCAAGCCATAAACTCTGAAGTTGTTCTAGCGTCATTGGCCTAAGGATCTTT
This sequence comes from Vaccinium darrowii, assembly GCA_020921065.1. Classification (NCBI taxonomy): domain Eukaryota; kingdom Viridiplantae; phylum Streptophyta; class Magnoliopsida; order Ericales; family Ericaceae; genus Vaccinium; species Vaccinium darrowii. Next base: position 48,381,718 of record CM037152.1, on the reverse strand, counting down.
TTGTTGTCTTTTTTCAATTTTTATTGGAATTTGTTAGCTTTTGCATGAAATTTTTTGTGATAATAGGTTCGTCTTGAAGAAATATTCAAGAAATGACAGGTTAAGCCGACTTAAGTTGTATTTTTGAACTTTTTTCTTGGATATTTTTAAAAATATTTGGGTAAAAGTTATAATTTTACCTAATTCCGATTCCTCGCGTCGAGACAAACATATAGTCACCAATTTTTTGATGCACAACTAAAAAGGAAACAAAAAATTTAATAAATAGAAAACCAAAAAATCCTTTTAAGTCAATGCCACTGTACAAGGGGGGGACAGAAGTAGGGGGTGGGCAACCTGTAATTTCGTGTTATCTATTCCAATCTTATTTATGAATTCCCACAATATTTTTCAACTCACCAAATTTTCGTGTCAAGTTTCGGGTCGTATCGGGTTCGGATTGTCTTGTCATGTCAAAAAGTCCTACTTTTAGCTATATCTATATTTTTTTTATAACTTGACAATTCATCAAACTAATGGCTAATATATAAAATTACTCATAAAAATATTTATTTTTAACTGAAAAATATAAATTTATTTTATTTTTCATATGAGGCATACCCATGCCCATACCCATACCCATACCCATATCCATACCCACCCCACGGAAATGTTGGGTTCAAATCTTGGGGTCATCTCCGTTACAATATACACCTTTGTTTGACCAACCAGTATTTATTTATCCTCATTAATAAGGTCGCAAATACGAACCAGTGCAGTCTCTCTCTCTCTCTCTCTCTCTACACTCCCGAACAAAGCAAAGCTCAACCAAGGACATCAAATTACCAGCCTCTGACCTCTATCTTCACCGACGGATCCAAAGCGCCGGCGATCCCGATGCGGCTCACCGTCGGATCCCTCCCCTTCTTCGCCTTCATCGCCTTCCTCATCGTCTCGCCGGCGTTCGCTTCAGAATACGATCACAAGGTATACGACACGTAACAAAATACGTTCAGCTAACTGCGGTTTTTTGGTTTTGTTTTAATCGTACATTTAGGCTCTCGGATCTCAGTATGTCAGTTTGTATTCTCATTCTATAATCTATTTTCAGATCTGTCTATGGTGGTATTCGATTCTTGTCATTACGCTGTATTACTGCTTCGAATTTGCGCAAGCTTTTTGTTCAATGCAATGGCGGAGCCACAATTCGGGTGTAATGGGGTAAAAAACTTAAATGGGTCCGACCAATGTTTTCTATGCACTAGTAAGCAAGTAGTAAATAGTAAATTTCGTTGATCAGATACCAAGATCAGAAAAGATCCCAGTGACTTTTCACATTTGAAAGCAATGCCTGACGTGCTACAGAGGCAGTACGACTGGATGATTTTGAGGTGCCACAGAGGCGCCGACCCTCACTTTTAAAAGCACTGGGCTGGTATTGGAAAGGAACTCCTTAACACTAACTTTTGGAGTTTAGGAAGAGAAGAGGAGAAATAGGTTTGAAAATAGTAAATGAACAGGAAGAGCCATTGAACGCATGAGTTTGTTTGAATGGTTAATTCGAGGGGAAAGTAGACTTCGTCGCAGAAAAGGAGACTTAAATCGTCCTATATGGTTGGATAGCCATGTAGATAAGCAAGGAAGCTATATGCCTATATTAAATCCTCTGTAAGAAGCGATCATGTTATGTCTCCAATGGAACTCTTGGCCTCGTAATGCTTTATTTTTTTGGTTGTCCCTGAAGGTAGGAGCCCCTTGGACATTAAACTCAGTACACGAGAGGGGAGATGGGAAGGAGAAGTACCTCTTCGTTTTTCTTCTTAAATCAGGCTTCACCCCTTCTATAATTTGCTTATTAGTTAAAATTAATTTCTTTCAGAAGAGATGTATGAGCTCAGGCTAGCATATTATGATGCTTGATCACTTCAGTATACACATAATATTGCAATGGCTATAAAAGTAGTAAATCAATAGATACATATAACAAATCTGCAAGATTAGTAAACATCTTTTTCTTGCATTGCTTTAGTAATTCTTGTTATTATGATTTATGAAAATAATTAGGACAAAAGGTTCCCATACATGGCAATTGCACCATAATGTTGATGTTGAGGTCCTATGTAGTTCAGTTTACTGTGGAATCCAAAGTTCCTATAAACCTATAGAATCAGAAATAGTTTAGTAATATACAATTTAGTTTCACTGAATTGTACTGCAACTATCAAACCTAACATGAATATTTTAGATTTTAACTAAACTCACAAGTGAAAGAACTGAAGTATGAGTGACTTGAAGACATATTTACCGGCTGGGCTTGTATGTACTTGTTTCTTGTCCTTACCACCTGGTTATAGAATTTTCACAGAGGGAGAAGGAGATGGATAGAGTTCGAGAGAGAAAGAAAGAGATCTAGTTTTGAAAGAAAACATAGCCCTAAAATGCTAAAACAAACATGTCTATGCAGGATGGGGTGGAAGCTCCCAGGGAACTTGAGGGACTGTATGAATTCTTTACAAGTACAACTAACGTTAATTTGAAAGATGCAAATCATATCTAACCACATGGTCTTGATGGCAGGGCTGTTGGGTCTTCTTTCACTTACGAGTTGGAGTGAAGTATAGGTAGAAATTCCACTTTTTCGGGCCTTTGTTTTGGCTAGGTAATTGGTTTGAGGCCATTAGTTTTGTGTATCTTGACGGGTGTTCATTTTTGTGTGAACAAGGTTTTTACCAATCCAATCTGAGTGATAGGTCTCCCATTTGAATAAGAAGTCTAGTTTTGGCCACGAGGTTAAAGTCTGGGAGGCAAGTTCAATTAAAGCTCCCTCTATGGAATAAGAGGACCATATTGGGTTTAACGAAAAGTGTCAACCGAGGGCTTCATTGGAAGATATCTTCTCCCTTCGTCTTTCTGATGCAGGTTGATTATGTTTTTCCCCTGAATTTGGCCCCACTGGTGGTCTGTCTTTCTAATGATGGTGTCTGGTGAGTGTGTGGAAGTTTAGGTGAGTTAGAATATGGTAACGTGGATGGCCTAATGTATTTTTCTTTTGAGGTGGTTTTGTGGCACTTAATGTATTTGTGACTTACGAGACTTTTGCATTCTGGTCTGATAGGAGTGGAAGTGTGAGCCATGAGTAGTTTGATCAAAGGATTGAGAAATTGAAGTTGGTGTTGTGGTTTTGGAATTACATTTAGGAGAAAGGTAGAGAGAAAAAATCTTCTAGCAAGGATTTGAAGGGCAGTGTGGGAAGAAGAAATCCTTAGTTTTCATGGAAAATTTCAAGGAGTTTAAGAAGAGTCACCCAGACATTACATAACATTTGGTTTGGCTTTATATTTTCACTTTCTTTTAATTATTTGATGTCTAAATATGATCTTTTTTTACTTCGCTGTTTCTTATTTTTGTTTTTGTTCCATCTATAATATGTTAGGGCTGTAAAAATGTTCCGGCAGCCTGTGACCCAGGCTAAGACAGGGTCGATCCATGCCCACTTCTAACTGAACCCAAGCATGACACAATCCCCAGCTAAAGGCTCGTGCCTAGGTAATTGAAGTCCAGGCTGGTGGCCGGCCAATTTTGCGTACTAGTTAATAGATTTTCAGTTTACGGCTCCAAAATCATTCCTTGATGAGACCTTGCCCTCGTCAGCCATGGTTTAGTGGGATCTTAGGATAGTGGTAATGCTGTGATATGATGAAAATAAACGTTCTCAAATCAGTTGTATTACACTATTACTGCTCAAGTTAACTTCCATATCACTTATGCTTATTGCTTCAAATACACATAGCGACATACTCTTCACCACTGCACATCGCACTTGTCACATGCACCCAATTGCTCAAGTTTTGAGACAGTCTAAAATAAGTAGGGATGGCAATTTCCCCCGACCCGATCGAATCCGATCTGTTCCCCGATCCGAATGGATCGGCGTTTTGGAGATCTGTTTGGAGACTAGGTCGGATTTGGGGATTTTTGTTAAAAAAATTCGGGGATCGGATCGGGGACGGGTAGTAGTGTATCCCCGCCCCAAATCCGATCCGATCCGTCCCCGAATCCCCGTTTTTTATTTTATTATTTTTTAATATATATATTATATTTATATGTATTTAGGGTTTGAGACATCAGACACTGTACACAAACAAAACACTACGTCTATTACCCATTTCAGATCTCACAGCCGCAGTTTACTCCTCACTCCTCTCCTCACCCCTCACGGCCTCACCTGACCTCTCACCTCAGTCTCCTCTCAGCCTCTCAGATCTCACAGCCACCGGCCCGCCGCAGTCCACAACCGCCGTCTACTCCTCACGACTCACCAGGCTCTCTCTCTCTCTCGTCAAGACTCGATCTCTCTCTCGAGTCTCGATCGATCTACGTATTTCATACATACAGTAGTCTCGATCGATCTACGTATTTCATACATACAGTAATCGGATGAACGCACTGATCTAACATTTTGTTGAAATTTCAATGCTTTTGTTTTAAGATTCTGTTGAAATTTGAACTTTTTTTTATAAGCCTACATTTTGTCGACTTTTTAAATTGGAACTATGAGGATTCTGTTATTTGGTTTTCGACACACTTTCAACATTTTGGTAATTGTGTTCTTGTACAGAATGAAGGATCGAAGTTTAATTTTGGATTAAACTCAAGGTTGGCACTTTATGATTCTACTACTTATTTTCTACTTATAAAAGATGATCCCATCTTTTTGTGTCTGAGATGTAATTCAAGACCAGGGAAAGATCCAAATTTTCATAGACTACTTCTGTTGTATTTTTGGAATTCCCCGAATCCCCGGTTTGGATCTCCGTTCCCCATTCGGGGCGGGGATGGAGGGGAAAAAATGATCCCCATTGGGGATCGGGGCGGGGAAGGGGATGGGGGAGGGATCGGGGACGGGGACGGGGATAGTAATCTCCAGCCCCGCCCCGTCCCCATTGCCAACCCTAAAAATAAGTGCTCTACTTTGCATTTTGTCCAGAAATAGCTCAAATCTTACCCAGTCGACTGGTTCGTTTCTGTTGTTTTTCACATATATCTTGTTGCAAGATGCACTTGTCTGACAACATTTTTTTTTTCTTCCTGTAGTATCAACCAGACGACCCAGTTACCCTATGGGTAAATAAAGTTGGTCCTTATAACAATCCACAAGAAACATATAACTATTACAGCCTTCCATTCTGTCATCAGCCCGGCAATGCGGCTCACAAATGGGGTGGTCTTGGTGAGGTTCTCGGTGGGAATGAACTCATTGATAGTCAGATTGACATAAAATTCCTAAGTATGTGCGTCTTCTGCTTCAGACTTACCAAAACAAAGCGTCTTCCATTATCTTTTGAGTGGTTGGTTTATTGTGGTTAACTGATAATAGTGGCAAACTTTGGCTTTGTTTGGCAGAAAATGTGGATAAGAACTCCATTTGCGATATCGAACTTGATGAAGCAAAGGTGAAACAATTTAAGGATGCTGTTGAGAGTAGTTATTGGTTTGAATTTTTCATGGGTATGTGTTCATTATTATCTTCTTTTTTTGCTACTGGTCTGATGATGGATGAATGGATTGGTAAATGCTGTAAAAATTTGTTCCTTTGGGTTCTCAAAAGGAAATTGGAATCAGTTTTGTGTTGGAAGATTCTGAATTGCCTAGCCTTGGAAGAGAGTGCATCATCTTTGCTGAGAATTCATAGACAGTTGCAACTTAATGGATTTCATTCGTTTTAATCAAACTCTCGACTATGTTATTAGTGTAGAAATTTGGGTTGTATTTGTATCCTTAATGTGCTACTTTGTTGTACGGAGCAGAATAATGTTAGTTTTCGCGCAGAAAATGGAAATTGAAATACTATTAAGGGACTTCCACCATGATCTGTGATGACCTCAGTTCCAACATATGTTGCCTTAACAATGCTTTGGCCATACGGCGTACTTTGTCTTGCTTATCAGAATTTCATCTGCATATATTACTAATGATTATGGTTTAGTTAAGTGCTACGGACGCAATGACCACCACTAAAAGCAGTAATATCCTCTTTGTTGGTATGGTTTCTGAACTTTATAGCGTAATAACTGAAAATTTAATATTCAATTTATTCATCAACCACTTGTAGCTTTGTCTGTTTAGCTTAGGAACGATATTAGAGATAAGAAATACAAAAAATTGGAAGCTTTTTAAGCATCAGTGCTAAAAAGGAGTTTTTCATGGAGTTCTAGCAGGATCGAGAATATGTCCTTTACTTTCTGCTTTTTTAATTGGATGCCTTGAGCACCATTAAGGATCCCTGATTATTGTGATGGGCATCGACACTTTAAATTTCAATTATGTGGCTCCATACAAAATATGGTTTGGGGGGAACATGATTATGGAGCCTGTATTTGGTGCGGATATTTATATGCTGTCTTGCATTTTGATATATTGTTTCTTGAAATTCCATTCTACATTTTATTCCCTTTTATTCTGATCTCGTTTTTCTTGGTCTCTGGCTGCTGAATACAAGTTCAGATGATCTACCTCTATGGGGTACGTGTTGTTTTACTCTTTTTGTCTTTGTGTTATATTTAACCTTTTGCTTGTAACTTTTGGCAAATCACACTTTGCAAATTTAAACCCTTTCTAATTTTGGTCACTAAACTTGAGATTTTGTCATTCAATTCTTTAACCGTGCTGTCTTTCCTTTACAACGGAAAGGGCCATGTCGCAGTCAAAACTGGAAGTTAAGAATTAAGATCATAGAGTTAAGCTCAATGTTTATGGACCTCCCAAAAAGTGAAGTTTAAGGGCCAAAATGACAATTGCGTAATACTTTGAGTTTGCAAAGTGAAAAACTGTCTTTCGATTTGTAGCTTTTTTAGACTGTAAAGTTATACCTACTGCTTTAATGCGTCATCTTACCATTGCTGTAGGTTTTGTCGGTGAGCTACTTATTGACAAGAATAGTGATAGCAAGAAGCATGTGCTTAACACACATAAGAGCATTATTGTTAAATACAACAAGAATCAGGTCTTGGATTCTTAGCCATGTGGATTTTTTGGCCTCTCCATATCTGTGTTCGATTTTGATTATTTTCTTTTATGCAGATCATTCATGTTAATCTCACTCAAGAGACCCCTAAACCATTGGAAGTGGGGACAACGCTAGACATGACATATTCTGTCAAATGGATCGAAACTAATGTCACTTTTGCTCGTCGCTTCAATGTTTACTTGGATTACCCTTTTTTTGAGCATCAGGTAAATGTCCTATGTGTGACGTTCTTCCCTCGGCCCTACAGTGGACTAGAGGTTACTATTGACCTGTTGGAAGGTGGTGGCATAGTGGATGCTATTTGCCTTTTACATCTTGGCAAAGTTCTAAAAGACGCTAGTCGGTCGGCTGCCGACTCGTGACTTTTGGCTGACTAATCGCCGACTTGGCTGACTAATCGCCGATTTTTGCCTGACTAGTCGGATTTCGATCAAGTTGGGGGACCTCCGACTAACGACTTGGAGCCGACTAGTTGGCCTACTTGACCGACTTTTAGAACACTAATCTTGGTTCTTCCATTTGGATGTTAATTTTGAATTTTCGCTTGTTGATACAAAATGAATATAAATTCGGCCTATTTGTTAGGGGATTTGAACTTTTAGTCGGTTTATGGTACTTTCAAATAGTTCATTAGAACTTCATTGTGATTTATTTGTATAATGCAGATACACTGGTTCTCCATTTTTAATTCGTTCATGATGGTTATCTTTCTCACTGGTCTGGTGTCAATGATACTAATGCGAACTCTCAGAAACGACTATGCAAAATATGCTCGGGAGGATGATGATTTGGAGACTTTGGTAATTCTCTCAAACCAATGTATTTGCTTTTGCTCCCAATTTGCACGTTTCTGTATATTTTTGTTCTGTTGTTTTCTCTACTGGATCTGCTGTTTTTCCCCCTGCAATGGGCATACATTTCAACTGGAATAACACATGTTAATATCTTGTGACAATCCATAATTTGTTGAAATTTTATGACCTCATATTCAGGAAAGAGATGTGAGTGAGGAGTCTGGTTGGAAGCTTGTCCATGGGGATGTTTTTCGCCCTCCTCGCAATCTAGTTTTACTTTCTGCTGTTGTTGGGACTGGTGCTCAGCTGGCGTTGCTTGTTCTCCTTGTCATCTTGGTTGCAATTGTTGGAACATTGTACATCGGGTATGTTTAGAATTAACTGGGTAGCTTTCAATGAACATGTTTTGTCATCAAGCCATAGATCATTACTGTTCGTTGCCTTGTTGATTACTCGTCTTGTATGTAAATTTGGTTCCTTGTTGTCCCAGGGTAATGGCGGCGCTTATTCTCCACATTCATAATTTATTAGTGATTTAATTTTGAGTTGCTTGTCAGGATAGACCTATTTGCTGTTCTATTCATGTTCTTGAGAGTTTTTCGTTATTTATCCAAGCATTGGCTTCATATTGGTACTTATATTTATGCTTATCTGCTTTAGGAGAGGAGCCATAGTCACAACCTTCATACTGTGCTACGCTTTGACATCATTTATATCAGGTTACGTGAGTGGTGGAATGTATTCACGCAACGGAGGTATGCTCAATATCCAGCTAGTGCTTTATTTGCCTCATATGTTTCGTGCATTTGATTTCTATATAGCATCATTTGTTTTTGAGAGCTTGTCTTTGTTTGGTTTTACTGTATATTTATGTCCTATTCTTGTCAGGTAAAAACTGGATAAAATCAATGGTCCTCAGTGCATCACTTTTTCCATTTATGTGCTTTGGGATTGGTTTCGTTTTGAATACAATTGCTATATTCTATGGATCGCTAGCTGCTATTCCTTTTGGCACAATGGTGGTGGTTTTCCTTATTTGGGCTTTCATCTCTTTTCCCCTTGCACTTCTTGGTACCGTTGTGGGAAGAAACTGCAGTGGTGCCCCAAACAATCCATGCCGTGTGAAGACCATTCCTCGTCCAATTCCAGAGAAGAAATGGTACCTTACACCATCTGTAGTTTCTTTGATGGGAGGGCTACTACCCTTTGGCAGCATTTTCATTGAGATGTATTTTGTTTTCACATCCTTCTGGAATTACAAGGTAATCTGACGACTTGATTCTCATGTTTGAATGGCTTTACATGATTCAATTTTCTGACTACTGTAATTTTTTTGTTGTGAGTTTAGTCTCTCTTTTCTTTCCTTTTTATTTTTATTTTAAAGGGATTGTGAGATTAGTCTAGTTGTTTATGGTTTATAAGATATTATCTTCATTGTAGACTTTCGAAACAAGAGTCTTTATGATACTCGGTTATAGTAAATCAAAAGGAGATCATTGCATTAGGTTATCTTTCAAGGTATCAATGTAAGGCACGTGGCGGCTGAACTATTTGACAGCTCCCAACCCTTCCTTCGGTTATGCTTGCCCTTATTCAGCTCTATTTGAATCGTAGCTAGTTTCATTTAGTCTGTTTCATTGTTTGCAGTAAAATGTAGTTTTTGATTTTTATTCATTTGCACTTTTGAAAGATTAGTTTTGCACACCCTGCCCGCACCCCCCCAAAAAAGAAGAAACTAAAAAAGGAATAAATGAGGGGGGAAAAACTCTTCTTAATCAAGTGCTTGGCCAGAGTTCACTGACGTTTTTTATCTTTATACTTGGCAGGTGTACTATGTCTATGGATTTATGCTTCTGGTTTTTGTGATTCTCCTAATTGTTACGGTTTGCGTCACAATTGTTGGGGCATATTTCTTGCTAAATGCTGAGAACTATCACTGGCAGTGGACTTCATTTTTCTCTGCTGCCTCAACGGCTGTCTATGTGTATTTGTATTCAATATATTACTACTCTGTTAAGACTAAGATGTCGGGCTTCTTCCAGACCAGCTTCTATTTTGGATACACTCTAATGTTTTGCCTTGGGTTAGGAATTCTCTGCGGTGAGTTTAACTGCTTCCATACCAAATTTTGCGTTATTGCACCTTGTTATTGTTGTTTCTTCGAATCCATGTATGGAATTATTTTCTACAGTCCCAGAGCTTTTTCTTTATGCTGCAAGTTTCTATGGGACGCTGGTAACCCTATTAGTGGTTGTGATATTTGATTTGTCGTCAATTTGAAATCCTGTTAAATATCTATTCATTGCTTCATATTTAGTGGAATTAGCGAACAAGTATGAAGGATCGTTTGAATTGGGTCAGAATCTGGGTTGGATTGATCTGAACTTGAGAGGCTCTGTTGTTTTGTAGGAATATATGATTTGACCGTTTACTTTTTACACTTCTGAAGGCAGTTGAGGGTTTGGCTGCCACAAGTGGGGATCCGGTGGTGCTGTAGGGCGCCCTGTAGTGCGGCATTCGAACTGTTGATCTCGGCAATGAATGGCTCGGATTTCATCTTTGGTAATGAACGGCTCGGATCTGCAAAGCGCCGAGATGAAATCACGACCGTTGGAAACACATTCAACGGTCGCCCTACAGCACCCCGTTTCCGCCACAAGTCAATTAATTTCTGGGATTTATTAGGGTTTGCAAGGGCCTGTGCCTGAGATGTTTTCATTCTGTATCGATCTTTACATAACGTCAATAACTTACAGATCAACCTTTCTTAATATTTCAGGAGCTGTTGGTTATTTGGGTTCCAATTTGTTCGTAAGAAGGATCTACCGAAACATCAAGTGTGATTAGGGTACTTGCCTAAGCTTTCAACACCATTATTGTTGAGAATGAGCAAGAGGAAACCTCTGGACACGTGCGGGGGAACCAATGATGTCTACACATGGAAATCACCTGGAGGGCATGTAACTCTTTAGATACAGAGAAGCCCTGAGATTTTAGCCCTTTTTGTCCTGGGCTATGGATGGAAAGCCTTTAAAATTTTCATTATTACAGAGATTGTTTGAAAACCCCGGTTAGTACTCTGTACTTATTGTCGTCCTCTTCGCTTCGCTGTGATGTCCCTTGTAGCGGCTTGTCTCCTGTGTTCTCGTTTGGTTTAGTTTTGCTATATATGTAAGCTTTTGGCAGAAGAAACTTTTGAGGGAATGATACTGGGAAATGTATTTTGTGGCAGTGAACATGTGCAATAACAAAATGCTCCTATCTATTAAGTTGCTTTTGTCCAGTTTGGGAGTCGTTTGAATCTCTCTCTCTCTCTCTCTCACACACACGCGCGCGCTCGCCTATACCTTGTATCTATGAGAAGTGTTACGTGACATTCTGGTTGAGGAAGGACTTGTGTGAGCTTGCTCACTACACTCCCGTAATGAGCAATCATGGTCGTCCGTTTGGCAATTACCGGTCCGGATTAAAATGAAATTAACCCTACTTATCTTTATGTGAAAATAATCCGGTTTAGTCCGGAACATTGATTGCCGAACGGACGGCCGTGGTTGCTCACGGCAGGAGTATAGTGAGCAAGTTCACTATAGGCCCGCCACTCCCGTCTGTTTGACACAACACGGTGCTATTCTTGTAGCATCCGCATCATACGTTGCCGTTACAGAAAAATAGGAACGAAAATGCTTTACCGTGATATTTCTCTTTTTTTTTGGTCTTCGAGAATTAGCAAATTTGGAACTTAGTGAATCATAATTGGCAACCAACGGGGCTAGCTCAATTGGCCAGAGCTCTTGCATCTCACTAGGAGGTCAGGAGTTCGAATCTCCCTGCCTGCGTGCATGGGCTTTTCTTTTCTTTGTTTCTTTCTATGTTTCTATCCTGTAACGGGCTTATTTCTTGTATTGATTAAGTTGTTAGGCTTGGTTGTCTCGTGGACTCTCACAACTCATGTAGTGTCCCGGGTTGGTACTTTGTACTTCATATGTGATGTAATTGATCTCTCTTCTATCGATTGACAAAAAAAAAAAGAATCATAATTGGCAACATTTTTCGTGGTGTTTAATTTCTTGCATTAATTCAATTGTGGTTTTTAGTTATGGGGTGGAAAATGAAGAGCAGTTTTATATCTCTCCTTTGACCGGACTTTCGAGAAATATGTAGAAACCATCCCCCCTTTGAACGAAAGGCTAAAATTCAAGAGACGATTGCACCAACCACAATCACATGCATAACTGGTGAACCTCTGATGATAAAATGATAAAATGAGCAACACCAAGCTGACACGTGGAGGATAGCATTCCCTTTCTCTCACTCACCACACTATTTCCACAAGCCCCTCTCCAAAACCATACATTATTCTCTCCATCTTTTGAGCTTCCATCCTCTCTCTCTCTCTCACTAAACAAAAAAATGGCAACAATGGCTGCACTCTCAGGCACCATGGTCAGCACCTCCGCCTTCCTCCGGAAGCAGCAGCCGGCGGTGACGAGCCTCCGGTCACTCCCCAGCCTGAGCATGGGTCCTCTGTCAGGTGCCAAGTCCACCAGAGGTAGCCTGATTGCAACCATGGCTACACACAAGATCAAGCTAATCACTCCGGACGGCCCGGTGGAGTTCGAGTGTCCCGATGACGTGTACGTCCTCGACCACGCCGAGGAGACAGGGATCGATTTGCCGTACTCGTGCCGTGCCGGTTCGTGCTCCTCTTGTGCAGGGAAAGTGGTTGAAGGGAGCGTGGACCAGTCTGATGGGAGTTTCCTTGATGATGACCAGATAGAGTCAGGTTGGGTCCTCACTTGTGTCGCTTATCCAAAGTCTGATCTTGTTATTGAGACACACAAGGAAGAGGAGCTCACTGCTTAATTAGTCACATAAAGTTGTTGATGTTCCATGCATGCAGCTGTTCTCTGTTTTTTTTTTTGTTCTCTCTCTCTAATCTGTTTCTCTCTCTTGTTTTTTGGGTTGGTTTAGTGTATTAATCAAGAGATATTATTGGTATGCTTTTATGGAGGAGTAATTTGATTTTACTCTGAAGAGAGCTGGTTGTAGCCGTAAACATCTTTTCCACTACAGAAGTGCTTTTGTTTTGGTGATGGAGTTTAAATTTACTAACCTGTTTCAATTGATAATATGAAGCGGCCCTGGAAATAAAGGCCGTTACGAATCGTATCAGCTGTTACGTAATGAGATTTTTGACCTCCAATACCGTTTTTACTTGTGCATCGGTTGATACAGATAGATACAATTCGATATCGGCCAATAAAATGGCCGTCACTCATATTGTTACGTTTTCCGTTAATGCGATTTAAAACCTCAATGAGGTCACTCTAAAGTTAGTTTTTTGGACAAGATAAAGCAGGAGTATTTTCTTCCACAGAATCAACATGGTTGGATAAGAGCCCTATATCCGACCTGAAAAGAAGGGACCAAAAGAAATAAAAGCAGAATCCTTTTGTCTTACGTTACAAAACAATTTTGTTCATCCACCAAACATGAACATCTTTATCGTTTATCGGTTCGAATATTATGCTCCTGTTTGAAATGAGACCCATCTCACCCTAATACCGATAGGAGAGGAGGGTAATGTTCACCTACTTGAACAGAATCAAAGCCGTCACCTAGGGGTTGTTTTGTTGTTTTAATTAAGCATATATCATGCACCAAAGCATGCAAAATCCTATGCAAGTCTAGGGGAACCGGTATTACTCACACACGATAAAGATTTGGGTGCCGGGTAGGCACCACGTAGCCATGTTTGAGCACTCATCTCGGCCATCCAAAAGAAAAAGATGAGAGACAGAGGAAAGAAATCTGGGCCGTCTAAAAGTGTTTTGGACGACCAGGATGCATGCTCAGGCACGGCTAGCACCCCAAAAAATGTTCCTCGCGCACAGAAAGACAGTCGATGCATATGCTCAGTGTCATGTGCTTCAGCTGATCTTCACAATCATTTTTGAAGTCCACAAAGTAAAGGTCTTTTAACTTAACCAAACTAAATTCTGTGGTATAAATGGATATTGAGTTCATCCCGTGTGGCAAGAAATCTCAAAACTTACAGTTCTTCTGGAATCAGAGGTAGTTAATTTGTTTTTTGAAACAACTCTAAAGGAGTCTCGGCTTTGCCGCTTTCTCCATCATCCGAGTTTTCTTCTCCACCATCGACTAGTGGTTCCGATGAACCATCATTGCTCAGAGGCTGAGATGGATTTTCTACTGTCCGGAAGGAAAATTCATGCTGGTGTGGATTTGAAGGCTGGAAATAGGTCTCTGGTAGTTCATTTGGTGGGACATCCACTTCAATGTGATCTAGCGTGCCTGCTGAAGAACACCTCGATAAAGTACCCGATCCGACAGTGATGATTTCGTCCCTGTCGTCGATTATTGATTCGAGGGAACATGTAGACCTCGTAGTAAGTGAATGTTTGGACCTCTCCCTTACTCTCTTACACCAACTGTGAAGTGATGCTCGGACACTCTCAGCAATCACAGTTTTCTTGCACTTCGATCCCATCTGGACAGATAAAAGTAAAACAAATAAACGAAGTATTAATCTGATTTCTTGTGGGGCCCCTCGGAAAATCATTCTAAGATTAATGAACGGCTTAGATCGTTCGTGCATTGTCAAACAATGAAGTAAACCTGTTTATTATAAGGGGTAAATGATATTCAAGTCTAAATGTATTCCACTTGTAATCAAACCTGTGTGATTAATATATTCAGAGGTACGGTGCTGTAGCTACACCAGAACTGAACAAGGACACTGCATGTACCAAATAGCACAAGAGAGGTTAGATGTTATACAAATAATTCTGTAAACAACTCTAGTTGATGTATCGGCAAGCTAATTACTATCAGAAGTGCAACTGATTGCAATTTCAAGTCCGCATTTTTCCTTTCTGGTTGATAAGATACATGCAGTACATGCGATTCAAGTGTCTTCGCAAACCTAAATATTACCCGAGGATGACATATCATGCTTTGGAAATTACATGGAACCAAGGATAAAAAGAACCATAAACTACCATATTGCTTTTGTTAAATGCGTAACCACATAGCCTTTGCACGGACGAACAAATGCTGATCTAGTTGTCAGTAATCGCATGAAGGGTGAATGACAAGCATCGAATAATATAGGAAAACATTAATGAGCAAGAATTTTGGTATCTTTGCATTTATAATATGCGGAGATTGAGGAAAATTAGGGGGAGAAAGGCAAATGTAAATATAGAAATATAAAAAGAAATATATGTAAACGAGATTGGAGGAAATAAAGTAAATTAATGACCCTCTATGGAGACCAAATCTGTGAAAGAATTGAGGATAGAAGCATTTGTTGCTTTCTCATAGAAGCATAAAATTGCATGTAAATAAATTGAGAATGAAGAAGATGATTCAAGAACAACTAAACAGAAGTGTCTTATCGCGTGAACATTCCAATCTTACTTTCAGTTCCATTTAGATTATATCTTTTGAAGCTAACTGTCGCCTCTTTATGTATTGCAAGAGTAAACTTCAAAACTTGTTCTCTATTGGTAAGAGAAGCATACCCTGAAATCAAGCGGATGATGATCATTGCATGGTTCTTCATGAAACATGATCGCTGCTTAAATCCCCACTAAATACAGCAAAAACAAGAACCTTCAGTTCTATGATTTAGAAACTACATAGCGCACAATTACTGCCTTAATATTTTTATTGACTTCCATCTGTTCAGGTAGTGTTTTTCAGCAGATTGTAGATCACTGGTTTCTTTTGCAATTACAACCCATTTGTCATTGCAACCACTTTCTACAAGTCATCGTATGTGACATGTAATCATTTTTTGGGTCAGAACTGAAATTAATTAGACATTAATCGGTGGTTGTAATTATATTAAAATCTATGGAAGTATGACAGGCACTGAAAGCCAATGTGTATGACATTTACTCTGAAAATGTTGTCGGTAGTTTTTGCAACATGATAAAAAGATCGGGATCTCCTCTTACCAAGGACCATATAAACGTAGCCATCTCAAAAGCATTCTGCACATATGAGGAAAATGATGGTTAAAATAAACTGAACTAACCATTCACTTGGTCAACTTGAGAGGATATAACAATTACAAAATCATACCTGAAATGATATAAATTGTATTAAACGTAACAATATTTCTGGTTTTCCAAACCAAAAGAGATCATCACTCGGCTTTACTTGAGTTCCAATAAATTGTCCCTTTGGCTCCACAGTCTCAAGTGCTAACAATGACACAACATGCTGGAGTTTTGTTCCGACCAACATGACAAGCTACAGGTGGAAAGTTTTGAACATTAAATGCATACACTAGACATCTTATCCTAAGACCACAACTAAAATACTAAGAGAAAACTTACAATGGCAGGGATGAAGGAAAGCCAGAAGTAAATATTCAAACCTGTGACATGATGCCAAAATGATGTAACCAAGATCTTTTATTGAAAAGTACAAAATCTGAGAATTTGGAAATCCCACAATTTACCATGAATATTGAAAAAGATGCATAGTATGGCATAAGCCCAGAGTGGCCAGCTGCGAAAAAATTAGACCACTGTCAGTCCCAACTTCTACGGTCCTCTTTTCATCCCTATTTTATATGTAGATGATTGATGATTATAAACTAAGAAAAGCAAAGAAAAAGTACATTAAGTTTTAGTTGCATTCTTGTAAGATTCAGGTAGCATGACTTAAGGGGGGGATTGCCGGGTAAACCAAACCAAACTAAACTAAGATCCGTGTCCAATTAATTGGAGTCAGCAAGATGACTCTTTTTTTCTCCATTATGCTCTGTCAAGGGTCATATAACCAATTAAATATAACTGGTATTATCTTTACCATAACTTCCCAAGTCAAGTTCGACACGGATGCTTCTTTGAGGGAGCCTGAAAGAATATAAGGAGGTTTGATGTTGGTCTATGTTTTTTTTTTTTTATCGGCATTGTTGGTCTATAATGCATTGACCAACACCGTCAATAATTATTAAAAAAAAACATATACCAACACCAAACATATTGTTACATTGGCTTGGATAAGGGGCAGAGTGCAGACACGTGCTAAAAGGGTAGGATTCATCTAATTTTCCTTTCTTAGGACATGGAGACGCAGCGAATTATGCATATTACTTTATATCTTTCTTCTATTTTCAAAAGTAAGCGATGTTTACAAGCTGACATAGAGTACTTCGCGTTAATATGTGAGTTTAAGCATAACTCTGTTGGTTAACTTAAATTACTTACACCCACTAAGTAGAGTCTGAGTCATGTAACATAAATCTTGGTTATAGTTTCTGATTGGTATGGGATAGGAGCTATGTTGGTTTAGAAGCTCACAGGTTTTCTTTTATCCCAGTCTCTACCTATTCTCATGTTTTCCATAATAGTCGAACACGCGCTGGAAGGAGAACATTTTCCTCCATATATTCAGCACAACCATCTACTTGAAACAAATATGGCCCAGGTGTTGATTTCAGGGAAAAAAACACAAAAGAATGATCTATTGCATAAGTATACTAACTACTGCTCTCTTTTTTCTTCCTTCCATATCTTGAGAAGTCTTTCCAACGGACGAACAGGACAATGCGCTTATTCACAAGAACATTTTGCATCAGCAGATTCCATGAATTAACGGTTTATACTAAGTACGCTGATCAACTGAATGAATGCACACCTGATCCCCACAATTCCGTAGAATTCATCTTCCATGCTCCGAATCACATATCGGTGGAAATCATACGAATTTGGAAGTTGGTGATTCTGCAGCACAAGTAAAGCAATGGTGTTAGAGATCCCATGGTGACCTAAATGAGTAAAGCAATGGTGTTAGAGATCCCATGTTGAAACTTGTGTAGAGAACTTAAGCACCAACACCAAATTTGTGCGCTGAAGTTAAATTTGCTAAATATAAGAAAGAGGGGCCAGTAGGGAAGAGAATGCTCCAGTAGGATACGAATAATGCATAGTCCTTGTGCAATGGGTATTAGGAACCATGTTTATGCATATGGAAAAGGTTAGCTAGTCCATTTATCCTGCGTAGTCTAGGCTGACGTTTTGAGTTCCTTCACTAATTAAGGACATTGTCAAATGCAAGATGGAGTCACTAAAGTCAAGGCAGTTAAAGCGGGTTCTTATTCAGAGTCTCGCAACTACTTTAACATTTTATTTATTCCTGCAGTTTCTGAGTTACAATTATATGTATTAGTCTGAGACAGCTCTTTGCCGCTACCAAGTATGGTTCTTTTCCCTTCTCTTTTCAAGGTTATTCTTCTGACACTAAAATCGGCATAGATATAATAACCATAAGTTTCATTCACCACATAGGGTGGAATTTGCACACTTGTTCACCAAAAAATGCAGAATTTTCCAGCCAGCAGCAGTCTAAATGTGTTGGAGGATCCCAGAAAGATCGATCAATGAAGAAGCTTCTCAGACAGAGAATTTAAGTTGAACCATGAAGAATGTCGAGATAATATGAGAATGGGTGATATTGGAAGCTGTCTGCCTAACAAGGTTGCATGTACAGATGAAGGCTAAAGGAAAAATTTAGATACTCACGCTGATGAAACCCAGTCGCAATGCCAAGTAATCTGACTTCTGTATTGAACTCTTGAACTGGCGCAGAAAGCAAAGCTGCACGATTAAACCACAAATCATATTACAACATAACAGAAGGTATCTCTAAAGATCTTAATTTCCTCTGAAATGATGCTCATAAGTACCATCTTTTTAGAACCTCTGAACGAAGCTTTTGTATTCGACAGTCAAATCCAAGAAGAAAGCACATTTCACAATAAATAAAAGGGGTCTCTAATCATCCCAATGGACATTTACAGTTAATTTGTTAAATTCAAGAAGCTTGACTGTTTACCATCCAGATAAGAACCCGGCTCCTGCTCCATGGATGAGATGCATGATGTAGGACAAAAGTGGACTGACGCTTTATTACCTTGTTCACCTTTGCTGGTAAAATAAAACCAACTTATAATAAACTATAACAAGACAAATAATAAAAATAAGCCAACATCATCCAAGAACTTATTAAAGTTGAAATAAGCCTTAGAGACAAACATGATCACCTGCACAACCCTCTATGCATACATGCAAGATGCAGCAAGTATCTCATATACTCAGGAGGTTGAGCAATTCCAATTTCCAATTCAAAATGTTTCATAACTATATTATACGCGACATTGAGCCGTTACATTTTGAGCACATTAACCGCAGATAAGGCTGCATAAGGCACACCATTCACACCATGCAATGAATTCACGGAACCTTCTCAACTTCTGAAGATTTGAAGCTGGCAGTTACAAGGTTCGGATGCATTGACATAATGCTGGTTCAGTACTTTTGTAGTTGTGTAATTAAATTTTTAGTTCTTTTCGCGGCAATAAATTTGTCTTCTTGAAGACTTCAATCAACTTATTTCTTCTGTTTTTGGCAAGGAGTAATGAGCATACAGTGGTTGATGGTAGCGTATTTGGAAAATGTGGTACCATTGAAGAATACGGCCCATTTTTATTTCCGTCTCTGCGTCCCATTACCTCATGCATTATGGTTTGGTGCTACCAGCCAGCCTCTAACCATAACCTCACTGCCAACTCCCTTCACCCATTGTAAGCCATCCTCATGAACAGGTGAAAGGTTTGTTGTGAGTTCAGGTGCCACAGCATGCCACCTGCGTACCTAGCTGTTAGACCGATAACACAAGGGCACCCCTTGCTTGCTTCTTCCCCACACAAGGGCACCCCTTGCTTAATTCTTCCCCAGTATCATCCTCAGACTTCTTGTGATAAGCAGGGTCATGATCTCTAGTTCTTACATGCTATTTATTGCTTTCTCCTTTATTAGCTAATCGAGTAGTGCATCAATTACAAGATGCGAAGTTTTAAAAGGACTTGAGTTAATAAATAAAAGGTGGCTGCAAAGAAAATATGGAGGTTATGGAAGATCTTCTCTTTTTTGTAAAGAAATTAATTAAACTTCCAAAACAGGGAAAAAAATGCTGGTTCTGTTTCCCTTTGGCTACCTGCAAAATTATACTCTTCAACGCAAGTACACCAACATGCTGGGGCCACCAGCAAGGTCATGCTAAATTGCTAATGATACCATCATGTGATAACTCTCAGCAGGACTCACGACTCACTCACCGGGAATTTCACAACCCAACAACAGCGGTTTTAGTGATTTTGAACTGTCCAACAGATTTTACTTCTGAAGCAATTACCAAATTAATATTCGATTAATTGCTTGAGTAATCCCAAAAAAGATCAAGATCCCATATAGTAATCAACAATGGTGGATGCCACATGATAACAAAGCCAATTATATCGTTTGACGTGGCTTCATGTTTACGTTCTTGTCTTAAGTTAATCTACTTTTCGTAACAAAATAAGGAGAAGCCTGCATGCCACAGTCTTATAAACCAACGAAAATGAGCAAAGAATGACATCCTGATTTAGTTTTAATGCCAACAAAGATCCTATTTTGTCACACACCTTGCAATTTTGAGTCTAGAGCTAGGCTTGCTTGGTTTTCCCACTTCCTCCAGCTATAAATCTGCAATAAATGATGCATGAGAAGGCAGAGAAGTAATGTATCTATTTTGGTGACATCAACAGATATATCACTGGTTAAGATTGTCTCTCATTTTGCCCAGTGTGGATTCTAAACTAATCTTTTGTCACATGTGTCGCAACATTTGGAAAACAAGTTTTAAGATTCCAATACTCCGTGATGTCCAAAGACTAACCAATAAAATTGGACAACCTGCGTTATCATCTAGAAGAATTGTTAGACGTAAGTCTTTAGACGGAGGTGGCTAGTGTACCTTACTCATAGCCAAACCAACCACAACGCAGCTATATAGCACGTGAGTGATACCGAGAACAAACAAGAAACGGTGAAGCTGTTCAAGACCTTCATATGAAACAAAAGGTTCATGCCCCTGTAATTAGATGTTGCCATTAGTATGTCTGAAAATATCAGGAAACCAAACGGAGTTCAGAGGTAAGAAAGAAGGATTAAGATTCAAAGTAAACTAACAACTGCTAACTGATGCAATTGAGAGAGGTTGACGACTGAAAAACTGAAAACATATTCCTTTGGCGTTTTTACTTAGAAAATTGCAATGCCGACTTCAAAATAGGAAACAACAAAGTGATATACTCCGTTTTGCATATCAGCGTAGATGGAGTGCAATTTTGTTCACCCTCCTTAAAAGAGGGTGAACAAAACCCTCCCTCCTATTGGTTGAATTTGTGTGAGTCCCACCATACAATGATGTCATGCTTACCTCTGCAACACACTTTTTGTAAGCATGGGCATCATTTTGTGGTGGGAGCCACATGTTTCAACCAATAGGAGTCGCGTAGAAGATTTAACTAACATAATCTCGCATGAAGTTAAGATGAGCGTGAGCATAAGCATATACCTCACCACATTGATGAGATGGAGGATAGTTGAGTCCTGGAGGAATATCAGACTCATCTAGGGATGAGAAGGACTTTGTGAACAGGAATTTTTCGTCGTAATCCTTTTCGGAACAAAGATAGAATCTACTGCTGAAAAGAGACGAATTGACACATATTCGAGAAATCCAACTTGCCCACTGCCCCAACAACAAAGATATAAGCCCAAGTAGCATCAACTCTGTCAAAAAAAATATGAGGGGAAAAAAATCGACATTGAGGAAGGGGGCAAGAGAACAACTTCAAAACTGGAAAGCCTGTGTCAGATAACCAAATCAAATAAAACCCAACATGTTAACCAGTGGGACTTCTTTTCAAGAGGTCTTGCGCTCAAAATCAACATTTAGGTAGGGTTGGTTGGCTTGGATGAAAAGAATCGTTATTCCTTGCCCGAAATCGATGATTACAACCCATATGGGCCAAAAGTCAAGGGATTGATGATTCGATTAATGCTTTAGTGAACCGAGAACCAAACATCGAAATGAGAATGACAAAATCCATCAGCGAACCAAACAATGCCTTGTTGATTTACACTTGCATATCGAAACGTTCACTCACCTTCCTTGATCTTCTCCAGTGAAGCAAACAGAGCCTTCCTCCTTGTCCTCTTCAACCACTTCAGAAAATGGGAAAAACTTCAAATCGTCAGAAAACCAAACACCCAAATAATCAAAATCAATTGCTCAATAATGTGAACTCGTCCGACTCACTCACTCACCCTGCCGAAGCGGTAAATGGATCGTTCGACTAGCAAGCAGACGAAAACCATAACCGTAGTGACAGATGCGACTGACCACGTCGGCGTCTCCTCCAGTGACCTCCCTTGCCTTATCACATTCTCCTCCATTTCTAGAGAGAGAAAGCAGAGGAGAGAGATTGTTTTCTCCCTCTAGTTTTCTCGTATGTGTGGACTGTGTGTTAAGTGTGCATGTGTAATGTGTATTAAAACCTGAACTGTTTGTCTTTGAGTAGGTGTGGGAGTAATGGGTATATTTTTTTACTAAGGAACAAGGCATCTGCTGCTGCCATGGCTTCCTTGGAATTGCTGCGAGATCTCTGCTTCCCCAAGTACGAACTTCCCATATGCTTTCTTCCCCACATGCTCCCTCTCCCTCTCTCTCTCTCTCTCTCTCTATATATATATATACACTCGTATATATATAGTGTTGACCGGTTGTTCCTATTTGCATGAAAAAACTTGTCGAAAATTTTGACAATTTCCTGTAGTAAACGGCAAAAAGTAGGCATGTTTTCAAATTTCAACCTTAGAAAAGAAGGCCCGGCTAGCATAGCTGGCAAGGTCACCCCACCTCCTCAGTGGAGGCCTGGGTTCGAGCCCCGCGAGGGGCGTGTTTGGACTAACCTACTAACACTACTAACCCCCCTTTCCGGCTAATGTATATCGACTGGCAAAAAAAAAAAGAAGGCCCGAAAAGTGGAAAAAAAAATCTTAAAAAAGAGAAAAGAAAAATTTCAAAATCCTATTTGCATATTCGCGAATTTATTATCACAATCAACCTTGATTAATAATTTATGATATGAATTTATCATAAAATTGCAAATAAATATGACAAGTTTATAATGTATACAACAAATTTTTCAGCCACATCTAGGCTCCATCGTGAATAGTTATGGAAGCCTACGAGCCTTACCAACTTGAGAATCAACACTAAATTTATCATATTCGGAAATTGGTAGTTAAGGTAATAAAAATTAGCTTAATAAATGGGAGGTTGAAAGAGAGATGGATAGTTGCAATTTAATCAAATCCTTAATTGATAAGGGTTTTATTGGTATTAAAACCCGTTGTTTTTTCTTTTTTTTTTTTGACACAAAAAAGATAGGTGTATTATTGCAAAATGGAGGGGCCAGAGGCCCGAACAACCCGTTCTTGAAGGCATGAAAACAACAGTAATACTTTTACCCATGGACTTCGCAACCACCGTCTACATAGCCATCGGGATGAAAATTTAATATTACCGGCAGTCTTATTAATGCCGGTAAAAGTTTTTTGGAATTTTCATTACTGCCATTAATAGGAAATGTGTATACAATTATGTATTTAAGATGCTAACATTTTGGACAAAAAATAAATTTTTAACCCCAAAAAGCCCTTGGCCTTTGGCGGCGAGAATAGCCTCGGGGTATTAATACCCCTAAAAAAGACCCCTTAACCTACTTTTCTTTCTATCTCTATCTTCTTCTCCTTCAAACTCATGTTCCATATCCTCTATCTCTTATCCTTCTCCTCTCCTTCATTTTGTTTGAAACCCATCCCTTCTCTTTCTCCTCTCCCTCTTTTT
Organism: Vaccinium darrowii; assembly: GCA_020921065.1. Lineage (NCBI taxonomy): Eukaryota > Viridiplantae > Streptophyta > Magnoliopsida > Ericales > Ericaceae > Vaccinium > Vaccinium darrowii. Next base: position 48,358,138 of record CM037152.1, on the reverse strand, counting down.
GTTTTAAAAACTAATTTTCCATCCAAAATGTTAGCTTTTTATAACAAATTTGGACAGAAGGGGGTGAAGTTGCTTGGTTTTGATAGTTTAGTTAAATGGGCGAAAGTGATAAAACACAATAGTTTAAGGGATGTCGAATAAATTAAGCAGTTTCAAGTCTTTACTAATGATTCATTCTCTCCTCACCTCATTCCTCTTTTAACTCCTAAAAATTTGAAGAGTTTTTCATAGAAACTTGGAAATCATTAATTGATTGCTATAAGGGCATGTTAGCTTTTGAATTTTAGCGTGTACTTTTATTTTGTGTTCGGTGTTGTGTGGATAACAATCAAACCATGTATATTGGTTATGGTGAACTAAAAATCATACCCGTTGTTATGAGTTTAGGTGGAGATAAGTACTTTGAATTGACGTATGGTAATTGCAAAATCTGGACCAAACCGATGTGTTGCCTTTCCTATGTATTATATTTGGGTTGCCCCATCATGTACTCTAATACGTTTTTCTCTAATAATAAGTTTTCTTTATATCCGCTAATACGAATGCTCTATTTGGAACGTATGGAAAATGGAGGAAATGAAAGGGAAAAAAAAAAATATCCTCTTTGGTTGTTTGGTTTCTAATTTGAGGGAAAAGAAAAGAAAAGAAAATGAAAGGAACTTAAAAAAGAAAATTATGGAAAGGAAATTGTGAAGAAAATGGAGGAGAAAAGATATCTAGATTGCTAGTTTTCCTCTTATTTTTATTTTCCTCTCGAAGCCAAACAAAATAAAAATATTTTCTTCATTATTTTCTTTCACTTTCCATCTACAATAAAAAAAAAAAAAAAACCACTTTCTCCACATTTCCTCTTCCTATTTATACTGTACCAAACAAAGCCGAGGTTTCGGCAAATAAATTGTTTACAGCTGATAATCTAAACCCCGGTAAAACCCTAGTACTACACCACCCACTCTCCGGCACCGTCGACCATGGCGCTCTCCTCGCTCCGTCTCCGCCGAGCCCTATCGCTCTCCTCTCACCTCACTAAAACCCACACACCGTCCTCTCCACTTCCCACAATCTCCGCCCCGCCTCTTCTCTCCTTCGCCACAACCACGATCACCCCCCAAAACCCTAGCCTCCATCTCACTCCCCCTCGCCTTCCATTTCGGTCCAGGCTATTCCGATCGTCCTCGGCGTTGCTTTCGTCATCCAGATTCAGCCAGAACAACAGGGACGATGAAATAGGGCCTGACACGATCCTGTTCGAGGGGTGCGATTACAATCACTGGCTCATCACTATGGAATTCAAAGACATGGATCCGGCTCCCACTACTCGTGAAGAAATGATCGAGACTTACCTACAAACCCTAGCCAAAGTCGTCGGAAGGTCAGTTTCCTCTCTTCCCTCTGCATTTCACAAGTATTATGTATATTGCTTGTGAAATGTACGTATCCCAATACAATTTATAAAATCGAATAACGGATACCTGATATTGTACCATGATTTGAAAGCGCTACTGAGTATGGTCCTCCATAACTACAACCACGTAAAATCTTGTGCCTCCCTACCCATTTTAAATTATAGAAGGATATTGCTAAAAATAGCATTGATTTTTCATGAACTCTTGGTTGGGCGGGTATTATATTGTTAAAAAGGATGTTGGGTGGACGAACTTCTTTAATTTTAATGTTTTTGAAAAACCTACTACAATTCCAATTTGAAACATGGGTAAGGTCGTCGCCTAGGATCATCCGCCCCTTGGTCTGTCTTTGGATACAAAGATCTCCAATATGCAAAGTAAGTTTTTACTTTTTAGAATGAATTTGAGCAAAAACTTTGTCAATAGAAGATTCGTACAGTTGGTAACCTGGTGATACAAGCCCCCCACGGCTCGATTGGATGCAGGATTAGTTTTGGGTGGATAAAATAGTGAGGGGAGATAAAATAGTAGGGGTATTATTTATAGAGGGTTGACCCTCATTGATGTGACATTTATGGAGGGGATTAAATAGTATTTGGTTTGTAAGATGTTGGTAATAATGGGGGATAAAATAGTACTTGGTTTGTTTTGCAATTGGAATGGGGGATAAGGATAAGTAAGAGAGTTTGGGGTGGATTGACCTGGATTAGGTAGGAGTTATCCGCTTATATTAAAAGGAAGGGGGATTAAATAGTCCGGGAATACTAATGGGCTCCAAACCAAGCCATCCGCGTGGGCCTGTCTGGGATTCCTTATTCGGCGGCCCAATCCGGCATCCAATCAGGAGGTAAAAAGATGATGGTGGAACAAACCATTCAAAACAAGATAGTAACAACTAAAAGCCTAGCACTAAAGAAAGGGCCAACTATGAGAGGGACACACTTATTAATGGATTTACCTGTGTTAGGCTTTCTAAAGCTCTTTAATTAAATTCCTTTTGAGGTTTTATTTGAGATGAAGAGATCAATAGGAAAAAAAAGATTTTAGTATAATTTTGAGCAATAGAGAATTTGGAAGCTAGTAGTAGCATTGAAGATTTTGCAAAGTGGCCCTCATTTGAATAAAATTCATGTGATACGGACTGGAGGAAATGAGGGGAGAGGTTTGACCCTTATTTGGCTTAAGATTAATTGTGAAACCAAGGTTAGAGAAAGGGCAGGAGATGCTTTTAGTCTTTTATTTTCCATTTGTGTATTGTAAGTGTATAAATGTCAAGATTTTTAGTCGCATATCATCTGGTGTTCTGCTCCTTTTACTGTTTAGTTTGATTGCTGGACGTACCATTGTGTGTGTGGTTCTGTTCTTTGATTTAGGTGGAGAACCAGGGTAACATTGAGTAAAATGCCGAATACGGTCCCTACAATTTGGTTTTATTCCCTTAAATGAGCAGATAGATTATTTTTCTTAAGATTAACAATAAGCTTGTTGTAATAGGTGAGGAAATAAAAGAAATGACTGCGGTCTCTCCTGTGGGTGAGAAAAGGAAAGGAAAGCATGAGAATGAGTCTTCAATTGACAAGTCTTCTACGTTTTTGTATGGGAAATACACAGCGATTTTTTTTCTTTCTTGCCGAATCTAACCATTTTTGTGAGAAACAAAACTGGGTGAAGAAGTGTTTGTGTATCTCTGTTTCTCCCCCTTCGTTAGAATTTCTCTTCTCGTTTGCTGTTCAAGCACGAGAGAGATTTTTTTTCCGTTGTAATTTCTTACCACTTCTCCGCATATCACTTACATAAAATGGGTTGCTACTGATTGTAAGTTGCTTATTTTGTTTCCTGTTTAGATTATTGGAACTGTGTTCAGAAGGTTAATCATTAGGGTTTAAGGGCAGTGGTAGTTTGCAATAAGGTTCTTTTTGTTTTTGTTTTACTATTTCAAGCTTTATGTCTGTGGGTAATTAGAGTTTTTTCAAGGGTTATAGTTACGAAGAGGCAAAGAAGAGGATGTATGCATTTAGTACGACAACTTATCAAGGCTTTCAGTGTCAGGTGACGGAGGAAATGTCTAACAAATTTAAAGGTAAGCTGCCTATTATTCGCATTGAAGCCTCACATTAGTTTTTTTTTTTTTTTTTTTTGGGAAAAGCGAGCCTCACATTAGCTGTGCCAATGCTAACTTTTTGTACTAATTTCTTACTGGAATCAGATTTGCCTGGAGTCGTGTTTATTTTGCCGGATTCTTACATTGATCCAGTGAACAAAGAGTATGGAGGTAGAAATCTTATTTTGTTACTGCTGATTAGATGAGTCTACCTTTTTCCAACATTAAGTTGGTTTTATGGTTGGGCCAATTAGGGTTCCTTTAATCAGTTTATACTTAAATTAGTCCAAATAAATAACTATGATTTCTGATGAAGTGAGCCCAAATAAAAAATACTTTCAGTAAGTTCAGGAGCTGGTTGTCTTTTGAACACATGATCATGCTAGTAGATTATAATAATGAATCATTTTATGATAATTATCGATTAGTCCGCAATATTACGTTGACATGTATCAATTTTGTACATCAAAATCGTCAACTACCATCACTAGTCACCGTCTCACATTTTGAAATGTTGTCTGTTTTATAATCTATCATTATTTGTTTCGCTATATCGTTGATTAACACTTTTAGTCTTCTTCTATCAATAACACTGGCTTCTACCATACTCGTCATACTCATTCTTTTGTCCAGTAATTTGTAAAAGAATTTAAAGTAGGCACAATTGTTCCAGCATGAATATTGATTACCTCAGTCATTGGCTATTAAACTTTTTGGGCAATATACTAATATGTTTTACATGAATTAATTTATAACGGTCACTTAAATTTTTTGTGGGTCCATACGTCCTATAATTCATTTGGGACTTGAATTATTTTGCTATAAATGTCAGGGGACAAGTATGAGAATGGTGTTATCACACCTAGAGCGCCTCCGGTTCAATATGGGAGGCAAGGACGAAGACCATATAGCGAGAGAAATACAGGATTCAATCAAAACCGGCCAAGGCAACCAATGCCAAACCAACAACATAGTCCATCGTTTGGAAACCAACAACCGATGTACGGGGATGCAAGGAATTTCGATCAACCACAAAATTCTCCGATGCAGCCTAGATATGGACCACCTGGTGCTGGAGCTAGAAGAGATCCTATGCCATTGAACGACCCTCCTAGGGGACGAGATCCAATGCCATCATATCAGGCCACTTACAACCAAAATGAGCAAGGATATTATAACCCCCAAGGGGGAAGATTTCAACAAGAACAAAGGGATACCAGAGGAGAGAATAGGAATTATGCACCTCCACAAGGTCCAACCTACGGGCAAGGATCAGGTGGGAGTTATGGTCAAACCGCTGATGGTAATTATGGACAGGGTGGAGGAAATTATAGACAAGGAGAAGGCTTTAATTACAGGCAAGGAGGGACAAATTATGGACAAGGAGCACAGGGAAACTATGGACAAAGTGCAGGTGGTAACTATGGACAAGGTGCAGGTGGGCACTACGGACAAGGAGTTGGTGCAGGTGGGCACTACGGACAAGGAGTTGGTGCAGGTGGTAACTATGGACAAGGAGTTGGTGCAGGTGGTAACTATGGACAAGGAATAGGTGCAGGTCACATGCAAGAAACGGGATTTGGTTACAGGCAAACTAACACAGGGAATGGAGAAGAGCATAGGTTGGACCAGAGGAACAACATGCAAGGAGAGCAAGGGACCTATGCACCGATGGCACATACTGGGCAAACCAAGTAAGAATTCCTCCTATTATTATGAAATCATCATATTCCTTTATCTGGCATTTTTTGTCAACATTTTAGAGGCGTCATGTAATAGTTGAATACCTGGTTCATACCCGGGGCTCCTTGCTAGAGATCTTCATCCCACGTGCAACTTTGGAGTAGTAATTGGGCTAAAAGTTCACTACAGGCTAGCCTTGAAGGCCTGTACGACAATACTAAGCACTATAAAAGGGCCGTTTTTGCACGCCACTTGGCCTACATCCATTCCCCCTTGTTTTGAGTCCTCCATAAGGTCTTTGGTCATGTTTGTTTCAGGTAAGAAGGGTGGGGTGGAGCATTCGTTCAAACTGCCTAGTAAATCCCCCATAGTTGGGTAGGGTCCTCATCAAATTCTATCTTCCATCCCTCACAAACCAAACACCAGATGGGACACTCTACACTCTAAAATTGTCCCAGTGCATCACATCCTTACTGCCAGAAGCTCATTAGTCGATACCAATGGAAAAACTAGTGTAGCAGTTGTTGAAGTTCTGGTCTGTATTGTCTTTTATTGGATCTATGACTTAGATAGGAAAGTTCTCGGTGGTCGTCTTGTAGGATCAGTATGGACTATCGGCTATTTGAAGTGCTTGCATGCATCATTTGATTAAGCCGAACCCCCTTGCTGTAAACTGGTCACCAAGTTGGTGAACTGTTGTTCGACAAGACATACCGTGGCACGCCCTTGTGTGGATTGTTTCTACCAGTACAGTGCATAAATTATTTCTGTGTACCAATGCTTGCTGTTTTTCATTGCAAATGCCTGATCTTAGTGTTTTGCACCACCTCTCGTAGTGGCTTATGTTTCTTTCCCAAGCTCCAAATTATATGTGGGTCATGTGACTCTTCAATTCAAGTAGAAGCACCTTTTCAGTTTTAGTATTTTACTATTTTTGGCTATCAGCATCCCTTCCAATATTCTCCAATATCATTTCTAGCGTTTTTAGGAGTGAATGGTGTGGGTGATGTTTAAATCATTTGGCAGATTCTGTTATCTTATGTATCTATTTTTGCTCGGCCATTTTCTGTTATTAGGTTCAAGTGATAAAGCAAGATTTTCCCTCCTTTTCTTTGTCCAGTGAAATTTTTGTACCTCGTACTGTCCTGGTCCATGATGACGTCGTTTTGTTGATCATTGCAGGTAAGATATTCACAAGATTCGAGGAATTTGAGTTGATTGGGTAGGATAAAAAGAAAATAGAAAGACGATGGGATGAAATACAACTACGTGTTTCTACTTGTCTCTCTGCGCGTGAGTGTGTCGAAACAGGACTTTTATAAGTCTGGCTTTGGTAGATAGTTGTGTAACTTATCTTTCGTTGTAGCTAGTGGAGGACAGTGTCCATCTTTCGTACTATGTGCTATAATGAATTTTGTTATGGGAGTCTGTCTCTGAATGTTTGTGGTCTTGTGACTTGTTTTCTTTACTTATATCGCGTAGACTTGGATGTCAGATGAACGTGCCTAAACTGTTGCCTTATGAACCTGGAAAGTCATTTGAAGGAAGAAAAGAACGAACAATTGTCGAATGGTATCTAATCCTCAAGTCGACTTATGACTCGAGAGGAAGTAACGTAAAAACCTTCACGGGTAGCCGGTACCCCAGTGGGCTTAGGTTTTTCCAGGGAAAACTCTAGTCTCGAGATGGCCTTGGTTCGACAACTCCTGCTGCTAGATCCAGGGTTTACCAACACAGTGTTTGGTTTGGGTCTTGAGACCCACCCTGCATGGTCCCCAATAAAATTTTCTTTTTATCTCTCTACTCATTACCCCCAAAGCCTTCTCTCAAAACCCAAACCAAACAAAGCCCAAAGCTTTTTCGGGCATTAGGAAAAACTAGTGGGGACAGGATAAACTTGAGCTCTTTCATATGCAATTATGCAGGTTGATTGTTTGAATGTTGTTCCCCTCTGCGTTGGCAGTGTGGATTACCAATCTCTGGAGGGATTTCGACGATTGCAAGAACATTGTATTTACGTAGCCGGAGAAGGGCGAATGTATCCGAGGGTCGGGCCAGGCCGTGTCGGGTCAATTACTCTGTTTGAGCTTGATTTAGGTCTATTTTCGCTTAATAAGTCACTTTGACTTATTTTTTGGGCAATTATTCAAGCTGTTTTCAAACGGGTTTAACAAGTGTACAAACTATTAACCTAAATGGGTATGTGGCAGTGACACTGTATACAAATTATTACACTCAAAATGTGTATGTGACACTATTTTAGTGGATGAGTCTATTAATGCATTCAATAATGCATTAATGTGGTAGTGACATGTATGCATTTAGTGTAATAGTTTGTATGCTAACTAGTGTTTGTTGCATTTGCTCAGCCAAAAACCTAATTTACCCAGCCCATCTCTCCCCCGGCGGCGCGGCCGCGGCTGCCGAAAGCCCCAACTAGAAGTAACTAGAACCAAATTCACGAATTCAAAAACCTGATAGGACATGCCCTTGTTTGATTTTTCAGAAATTCGATGATGAATTGTTCAGAAATTCGATAATGAATTGCTCAAAGATTATTTAAAGCAGAAATTAAAAAATACTACGATATACATCAGAGTAGGCTAGTGAGAAAGTTAACAAAGTCAGATCCAAGGGCGTTTAGTGAGGGAACTCACTACAAGCGCGTAGTGAGCTCCTTCGGTCGTTCGATTGACGACTGACGGTTCGGATAAATTGGGATTAAACTAAGGCTCCGTTTGTTTCGATGTAAAACAATTTCCAATGTAAAATGATTTCCTCGTAAAATAGTTTTGCAGAAAATATTTTTTTCCCAATTTGTTTTTGGGTGTTTGGTTACACATGGAAAACATTTTCCAGAAACAATGTTTGCTTCACTTTCACCTCAACAGTTGCACAAAGATGTGTATGCTTATTACTCCAATTTTATGCACAAATCGTTCCAAATTGAAACTTAAAAAACCCAACAAATAGATTAACCAAACCCATATTCAAAACTCCGATATTGAGATTTGCATGACACATTACACAGCCCCAATCGGAAGAACAGGTTACTCATCTCCAAATTAAGATCTGCTAAACAAACGGTGCTGCATAGATCCAATTCTTACATCGAAGCCTTAATCGAAAGCGAAAACTACGAATGCTCTTTCCTCTGGATGGACGTCTCGATTCCCGTCCTCGACGTACTCGTTCGTATCAGAGTGAGTCAATCGGATGGTGAAGGCGGGAATGGTAGAAGAAGTTTGAAACGTCCTCGATTTCACATCAGATTACGCAAGAGGAATCAAAAACTGAGATTGGTGTACCTGAATTTGATCGTTACTTTAGAATGGAAGCTTTTTTGAGCGAAAAATCTCGTGCTAAGAGCAATATGAAGAAACTGGCGTGTAGGCAATTGGAGAAGATTTACAGGTTGAGGAATGTGAAGGGGTGGAATTTGCACCGATTGAACAAAAGATAGTGATGCTGAAGCAATTGGAGCGAGTTGCCGCCGGGAATCACCGCGATCTGTGGACAGCGAACGGTGCTGCGGAGATCGTCCTCTCTCTCTCTAGCTTTTGTGTTCTGAGTATTTGGGAAATTTGGGAAAGAAGGGACGTGGAAATGTCGGGCGGGTGGGGGCGAGGAGTTGCAAAAATGACTTACCGAGAAAACGAGGGGAAAACATTTTCATTTCATTGGGGTAAAATGTTTTACTTTGGAAAATATTTTACTGTATTTTTTTGCAACAAAACACCGGAAAATGGGTAAAATATTTTACCGGAAAATATTTTACATCCAAACAAACGGAGCCTAAATGTAAAAATTGCGATAATGTGTTGGAATTTTTACTTGCTTATCAAAAGCATTTTTACATTTAATTTAATCTTAATTTATCCGGACCGTTGGTCGCTGATCGCTGATCGGACAGTTGAAGGAGGATCACTATGCGTGCGTAGTGAGTCCCTTCACTGTAGGACCCGATAGTGTGTTGGAATTTTACTTGCATATCAATTGAGCCGGACCCAAACAATTTTTTGGACGAGCTGAAGGACCCACGCCCTTGGCGAGGTGGCGAGGCATTGAATAATATTTCGTGATTGCCTCGTTCAATTTCAGTCGTTAAAATAACAACCCCTTCTCTTTCTCTCTCTCTGAGATTTCCCGCCAATTTCGGTTGCTTGTGGCGGTGGTTCCTTTCTCTTTTCCAATTATCAGACACCTCCACCTCTTCTCCTCTTCCGCCCACCTCCGTCTCCCTCTTTCTTCTCGTCTGCTTCTGATCTTCGGATTCATCCGTTCTCTTCTCAAGGTAACAACATTACCACCTACTCCTCTCTCTCTCTCTCTCTCATCGTCAATCCAATTGAAAATCTGGGTTTTGTTTCAATTCGTCAGCGGGTGATGATAATGTGTTTGTTTGTGAAGGTTGAGTATTTGCTAAGATGGTATGTGGGTCTGATTTTCTCCTTTGCAAATACCCTAACGCATGCCTTTGGCCATTCCAGTGGCTGATTTGGTTTATGGGTTTCCATAATTTCAATTCCAGAAGCGGCGAAGCCACTACCGCAATACATGAATTGGCGAGAGAAAATTATTTAAATAGGGAGTGGAAAAAAAAAAAAAATGCTGCGGATCATTAATTTAAGGATCTGTGAGAAAACGTCTGTGAGAGGAATAAATGTAAATGGAAAACCAAAGAGGAGAAATGTAAGGACCCAGATGAGATAACCCCCTTAGGCTTTACAGGGACCCAAATTTGATATGTATTATAGCCTTGCAAATAAAGAGGTAATGGCAAGAAGAAAGGACTAAAGAATCTGAACTCTGAAGCCTCCTTCTTTAATTTGCGCCTCTTTTCCCTTTTACCAATTGCGTTGGCCACATTTTCACTATCGAGCCCACAGAAGGAAAAAATTTGGTCTGAACATGAGAATGTAAGCTTTTAGGGGACCGGCCCCCTCTTGCAAGTCGATTTTCTAGAGTGAGTTCTTCTCCGGATCAATAGGTATCAGAGCCAATCACCATGTCCATGTTGAGTGTGGGGTCTGATGTAACCTATCCAAATACGAGAGATCAGGAAGCGAGGTCCCTGGATTAGGATAGCATACCATTACGCGTAGACATAGTACTTCGGTGATGAATTCTGAGTTTCCAAGGCCAATAGTAGTTCAACATTGAATACTGGAAGAAGACAGTTCAATTTGGTACCACAATATTTTTTTTATGCTGTTTTATTAGTTGTCCTTTTCTTTCTTCTCTCAAACATCTGGTTCTGTCTTGTGGGTTGTGAGTAAACATTTGCTTATTCACAAGATTCAGTCCCTGAACATGTATTTTTCCTTCTTCTGCACAGCCTATATCGGATTGTTTACCTATGTGTATACATAATACAGTAAGTGTTCGGCTCTTCTTTACTATTTCTGCTGTTTCAGAGAAGGACGTTCGTGGATCAGTTCCATCACGAATTGAAGCTTTAGAGGGTCGATTTGGCAAGAGGCATTTTAGGAGTGCATTCCTTATCTTACTCGAGTTGCTTGCTTATGGTTATAAAGAGTATGTGCCTGTGTTGTTTCTATTAGGCTTTCTAGTTTCAGAATGAAGTTTTTATTTATTTTTTCCTTAGTAAGGAATGTAGTATTCATGAACTCCTAAAACTCGGTATCCATATTGTCGATGACTGAACAAATATTTGAATTATTTCTCTCGTCTGTGTTGTTTTCTAACAATGAATCTTGCATGGTTTAGATTTGAAGCGGTTCCGGGACATTGCATACTTTCAGCGTCGGCTTAGATCTTCGACACTTATCGCACCTTGTCTGTGAAGGACATTAGATGGATTTGGACTCATATTGATGTCTATGTCTATCTACGACTATATAGTTTACAGTCCCAATGGCCGGTGATCTTGTTGTTTCCGAGAAGCCTATAAGAAATGAGGCTGATGTTTCAGGGAAAGTGGTATTCTTGCATGGAGAACTCCAACTATGGATTGTAGAAGCAAAATCACTTCCAAATATGGATTTAGCTATAGAAAGAATGAGGAAGTGTTTTACCATGTTTGGGGCTTGCGGATCTCCCTTCGACGTAGCGAGTAAGGCCCGCGGCAGACACTCGACCATTACTAGTGACCCTTATGTGTCTGTTTGCCTAGCGGGTGCCACTGTAGCTCAAACTAGAGTAATAACCAACTCTGAATTCCCTTCATGGGATGAGCATTTTCATGTACCAGTAGCTCACCCTGTGGTAAACGTGGAATTTCAGGTCAAGGATAACGATATTCTTGGTGCCCAACTTATTGGCGTGGTAGAGATCTCCGCAGATAAATTAATATCGGGAAATAAAATTAACGGGTGGTTCTCTATAGTTGGACCCTATGGGAATCGTCCTGAATTGCATCTTTCTATTCAGTTTATTCCAGTTGGAGAAAACCCTTTGCATACGGATGGTGTTGTAGTAGAAAATGCGTATTTTCCCATCCGGAAAGGAGGGAGTGTCACCCTTTATCAGGATGCCCATGTGCCGGATGGAATGCTTCCTGAGATTTTGCTGGATGGCGAAAGAGTTTTCCACCAAAATAAATGTTGGGAGGATATTTGTCATGCCATATTAGAAGCTCATCACACGATTTATATTGTTGGATGGTCTATTTATCACCGGGTAAAGCTTGTGAGGGAGCCAACGAGACCATTGCCTTCTGGAGGCGAGCTTTCCCTCGGAAAATTGCTAAAGTACAAGTCGCAAGAAGGTGTTCGTGTGCTTATGCTTATCTGGGACGATAAAACTTCGCATGATAAATTTCTTTTGAAAACGGTAATGGTCATTTACTTTCCAGAAATTCGTTTTGATTTTATTGTATTTCAATTTTGGACACTGGAGTAATGGAACTTTTTGGAACAAAAGAAAAAATAGAATTGAGATGTTTACTGTTTATGCCTCGTATATGATTACAGTATCGCACGATATCTAGTCAAAGATTTGAAATTCCTCTTGTATTTTTGTATGCATCACCTCTAATTAGTGACTTGAAAGCAGGAAGGTCTCATGCAAACTCATGATGAAGAAACAAAAAAGTTTTTTAGACACTCAAGCGTCCAATGTGTGCTTTGTCCTCGTTATGCCAGCAACAAGCTTAGTATTTTCAAACAACAGGTTCGGAATACTTCTTTTCTTAGTCATTTTTTTGCTATGGGAGAGCACTTTTCAAGTGACATGCGGTAGTAGAAAAGGTACCTTTTAATTTACCCAAGTCTTACAAATTTCAATGCTTGTGAAGTCTAATCGGCTCAGTTCTTGTACTTAGAAAGTCAGATATCTAACTAATGTTGATTTGTGAATTTTAGTAGTTCATTATTGATGTGTTTCGTCCATTCTAAACAGGTGGTGGGAACTCTTTTTACACATCATCAGAAGTGTGTAATTCTTGACACTCAAGCTACAGGAAACAATAGGAAAATTAGCGCTTTCATTGGTGGTTTGGATTTATGCGATGGACGGTATGATACTCCTGAGCATAGGCTGTTTTGTGATCTTGACACAGTCTTTGAAAATGATTTTCATAATCCCACATTCACGGTAAGGAGTCATTGGATATGTCTAGAATAATTTTCTATGCTGAGTTATATTTCAATGCTTGTTTGACTTAAGTGATTGTGGTATTGCATTTAATTAGTTGTATTCCAAATTCCAATACTGTACTTCTTTTCACTATTGTTCTGGTAATATGCAGTCTCGTGCCCGTGGACCTAGGCAACCGTGGCATGATTTACACTGTAAGATTGAAGGTCCAGCTGCTTATGATATAATGACTAATTTTGAACAAAGATGGAGAAAAGCCACAAAATGGCGGAATTTCAAGCTCAATAAGGTTGCACATTGGCATGACGATGCCTTGATAAAGCTGGACAGGATGTCGTGGATACTTACCCCCTCTACTGGTCCTAATAGTGACAGTGCTTTACGTGTTCATGATGAGGAAGATCCCGAGAACTGGCATGTTCAGGTAGGGGAGCACATATTTCTCAAATATTTGGCGAGTAAAAATGTTGTAAACGTTCTGATTGAGTAGTTACCCCCCTTGCCAGGTTTTTCGATCAATTGATTCAGGATCTGTTAAGGGATTTCCAAAAGACGTTAAGGAAGCCGAGGCACAGGTTAGAATTAGCTCAGGGGTCTCTGTAGATTTCAGTTACATTTGTTGCATACAGGCTTTTGTCCAGCTCTATGGTCGTCTAACTTGTCCTTTATTGCAGAACCTTGTATGTGGGAAGAATTTGCAAGTTGACAGAAGCATACATACAGCATATGTTAAGGCAATTAGATCAGCCCAGCATTTCATATACATAGAGAACCAGTATTTTCTTGGATCTTCATATAACTGGCCATCACACAAACATGCAGGTGGGCAGAATGCTGAGATGCCAAATTCTTTTTGTTTTTCCTGAAAGTCTTGAATGAATTTTAGTGGTGGTACCACTTGTGACGTCCTTCAATGTACAAATTGTCTTTCCAGTCAGTTCTTGCATGAATTTAAGAGTTAATACTATATTCTCCAATTATAAGAGATATGTGAAAACAGATGTGAAATGGGGATGCGGTATAAATGGAACCAGCATACAGATTTCCTTCGATTTGAAGAACTAGCAGTAGTGGATTTAGGAAGCAAATGAGACGAGCCATCTATTTCTTCAGTAGAGCCTATTTGCTACTTGGATTTCTGATTTCTGAGAAAGAATGCTAATAGTTCCAATAACAGGAAGTAGTAAGAAGAATGGGGTTCAGTCTTCCCAGTCCGGCAGATAGTCAAACAGTTATTTTCAATCATTTCTTAATGTCTCATGATCTGATGTTTTATACTTCTAAAAAAAATGCATAGGTGCCGCTGTTCTCGTTTAATTTTGCGAACATTATATTTCTGTCTGGACTCTTTAGCCTATACCAGATATTAGCAATTACTACGAGATTCTACAATCAACAGTGGAGCACATTATTTCTTTTATGCTCCTTCCTTCTATAATTCTCCTGAGTTTTCCCCGACTTTTTGTGTGCAACCATGCAAATTAGCAGGTGCTAAATGAATACCTGTTGTAACTCTCGTTCACTTCTATAGTTTTTTCGTTATGCACATTTCATTTACAAGAGCTAGATGGTATGTTAAATGAGCGGGCTTTTAACGCTTCAGTTTGTTGCTGGAAGCAGGTGCAGATAACCTAATTCCCATGGAAATTGCATTGAAAATTGCCAGCAAAATCAGTGCAAATGAACGCTTCTCTGCCTATATAGTTATTCCAATGTACCCAGAAGGTGTCCCCACTAGTTCTGCCACGCAGGAAATTCTTTTTTGGCAGGTTAGACAAAACACTCATTTCCCTGTAATTTATTTCCCATGCTAATATCAGCAATGGAGTAATGCCAAGTAGTCAAATCTTTCAAGCTACGAATTTCTTGTTATAATATACTACTATTGATTGAGCATGTTTGTTTTCCCTATTCTTTTCCACTGATCCTGAACTCAAATGCCCACAGGGGCAAACAATGGCTATGATGTACAATGTTGTTGCAGAAGCTCTTGAAAAAGCAGGTCTTTCTGGTTGTTATCACCCTCAGGATTTTTTGAACTTCTATTGCCTTGGTAAGCGTGAAGCTTCATCTCCAGAAAGTCCAGCTCAAACTAACCAGCCTCCTGAAAACCGCTCATTGGTATAGTTTGTCTCACTCCGAGAAAGTATTTTCCATATTTTGGTCAAGGTAGCTATGGATTGTCCACGTCTCGTTATAAGACTCCTTTGTGACCTTTTGCCCCAGGGATTATCTCAAAAGTTCCGGAGATTTATGATCTATGTCCATGCAAAAGGGATGATTGTTGATGATGAGTACGTGATAATAGGATCAGCAAATATAAACCAGAGATCTCTGGATGGTTCAAGGGATACAGAAATAGCTATGGGTGCTTATCAACCAAATTACTCGTGGGCACGGAAGAAAACTCACCCTCGCGGACAGGTTCAAATCTTAAACTCCTGTAAACACTGGATATTGCTAGAACTTCAAACAGTTGAATGAGATGGTTTCATCATATATGACTATGAATATGAGATTATTAGTGCATTTGGTGGTGTTTAGGAGGTGGTCTGAGGCATAAATGGGTAATGTGCTGTTTGAAAGCCGTGATTCAGACAGCTTCAAAAAAGTGCCCATTATCCATGATCAACTGTCATCAACTGTCCGTCCCTTCTAATTTTTTCCATGAAGAGTGAGTTTTCTGTTTCGGGGGGATTTGAGCCGAATAAATGACCAGCATTACTGTTGCTACACTGTCTTTGGTAGAACAAAAGTCAGGTGCTGGAGTAGTACTTTGATATCCATGCAGTGTGGGACTTGTGTCACAGTTAAAGAACTTCATATACAATGATGTCCATTATTTCACAGCACTTCGATAAAACATGGCAGATTGATTCGGGAGGGGAAAGGCACAACTAAGCATGATTGATCTTGAGGAGGCGGCAATGGTGACTACATCCTAGTGCTTTCACCTTATCGTCTGGCTTCCCCCTGCTTCTTAGTCACAGCCTCCTATGGCTCCTCGAATAGCTTTATCGTTATTCCTTCCACAATTAACTGTAACTAGGACTGTCACTACGAATCAATCGAGCATAGGAACAAGTACAACCGATTTCTGAATTTGCAGTCTCCAACTAAATTTGAGCCTCCTCGACACATAGCTCAAACACACACAAGTCACCTCATATTCATGAATTGTAACAACGTTGTTGGATGCAGGTGTATGGGTATCGAATGTCTCTCTGGGCAGAACACCTGGGCAACCTCGAAGACTCTTTCCGGCAACCACACACCATTGAATGTGTTAAGCTTGTCAATAGAATTGCCAAGCAAAACTGGAAGGCGTTTGTGGCCGATGAGGACATGGAAATGTCGGGACACTTGATGCGTTATCCGGTGGAAGTAAGTAGGAGTGGGAAAGTGAGTTCATTGCCTGGTCATGAATCATTTCCTGATGTTGGAGGTAAGGTTCTTGGATCCGTCACCAATCTCCCTGATGCCCTTACAACCTAATATTGTCTTCAAGCAGTTTGTACCACAAGTGTTTGATTGATCAAAGGAATTGGCAATGCAACTCCATTAAGGTGGGAGTACCACCAAGTGTTATGTACATTGTGTAAATTTGATTTATCCACATTTACAAACTGATTCATCAAGATCATACTTTTTCACACCATCAACTACGAAGTTGTCTGTAAATGGATGAAAAGCAAATTGCAGCTTGTGTAATGAAGTATTCTACAATATTAGATTTCATTGTTGAAGCACTCAAAGAAGAGAAATTTTCTTTTAATTACAAGCGGTACGAGATTTCTATGCAACGCCAATGCTCTGGATGCTGAATGAAAGAAGCATGGTAATGTGCACATAAATCAAAATGATTCTTGGGTCTGCCCTCTCTGATGCCTTTTGGCTTTGATTTGAGGGCATGATTCCGCAGCAAACGCGACGGTATAGGGGGATCACTGTTTCAGTGGTATTCTGTGAGCAGCCACTTTGTGCATTTATTGCCAAAGGTTAGGTCTGTCTCCAATCCATCTGTTTCAGTGGTATTCTGGGAGCAGCCACTTTGTGCATTTATTGCCAAAGGTTAGGTCTGTCTCCTATCCTTCCCCCGCCCATACCCCCAATTATTGGGGACTAAATGGGTTATGTTATTGTTGTTGTTGTACAAGCGGTACGAGATTACATTGGTCTGAATTACATTGGGCAACTCTCATTCAGGGGAAGAAATAATCACTCTTTGGATTGACCCCGGCCGTTGTTATGGAAGTATATTAAATGAAAATAAAATTAACATTCCAAGATGAAAGATCCCCCCAAAAAAAAAAAAAAATATATATATATATATATTTAAATGTCCCCCGGTCAGTATACCTTGTTCCTATTCGCCATTTCTTGTACAAAAATGATTAATTTTCATAAACCGACAACTCGTGTAAGAGGGTATTTGGGAGCTGTTTTTCGACTTCTCATTTTCACATTTTTGAGTTTTGGATGTTTGGGAGACTTGAGCCAAAATGACTTCTCAGAAAATGAGTTTTTCATTTTGGACTTTAGAGAGGAGAAGTGAAAAAGAGGTGATAAGGAGTTTCTTGACTTCTCATTTTCATTAGCAAAAAGGCCCACAAAATGTATTTTGGACATCTCTCTCAAACATTACTCATGTTACAAAATGCATTTTGCACTTTTCTCTCAAACACTTTTAACAAATTCAAAATACATTCTGACCATAATCTAAATAAGCCAAAAAGTTAAAAATGAAAAACTGAAAATGAGGCTCCCAAACACCCTTAAGATACTATAACTGAGATATAGTTTCTTCATAGAAATAATATTTGTAAAATTCTTGAACATAGGCTACATAGCAATTTAATCACCGAAAAAAAAAGATAAACGAGGCTTTCCTTTACTCTGGGAAAAGTGAAAGGTTTATTGAATTTATTGGGGTGAGAGAAAAAAGAGTGGCAAGGATGGAAGAACGAACTGGAGAATAAAAGTTGGAGTATTTGGCAACATTTTCATATAAGATGTATAAATGCAGAACCGAGAGACAAGTGGACCGCATAGCGCAGTGGATTAGCGCGTCTGACTTCGGATCAGAAGGTCGTGGGTTCGACTCCCACTGTGGTCGACGTCTTTTAAAATGCTTCTTTTGCTGCTTTGCAATCTGTGTGTTGTCAAGGATTGTTAATCCCGTTTTGTACCGGTGTAGTTTTTTTTAGAGAAAAAGCGGTATGGTGGATGTGTCCAATTTGCTGATGAGACGTCTTTTAAAATGCTTCTTTTGCTGCTTTGCAATCTGTGTGTTGTCAAGGATTGTTAATCCCGTTTTGTACCGGTGTAGTTTTTTTCAGAGAAAAAGCGGTATGGTGGATGTGTCCAATTTGCTGATGAGCTTTAGCTCAGTTGGCAAGGCTCATGTCCTCCCCCTTGGAGGCATGAGTTCGAGCCCCACGAGGGGCGGGTTTGGGGGCCAGGGCTATGGACAGCTTCTGGTGCTGTGGGCTAACTCACTAACCCTACTAACTCCCCTCCCTCGTTGATGTATAACGGTTGACAAAAAAAAAAAATATGTGTCCAATTCCGTTCCGTTCAACTAGGGTTGGGCATTTCATCCAACCCGTCCGAATCCGATCCGATCCCCGATCCGAACGGATCGGCAATATGGAGATCTGTTTGGAGATTGGATAGGATATGGGGATTTTTTTAAAAAATGTTTGGGGATCGGGTAGGGGGTGGAGATAGGTATGTCCCCGCCCCGAATCCGCTCCGAATCCGTTCCCCGATCCATCCCCGCCCCGCTCCGCCCCGTCCCCGAATCCCCAAAATATAGGGGTCTATGCATGAATTATGAAACTTTGGAGTTTCATTGAATTTTCTCCAAACATATAGGGTCAAACTAATTTTTTTCCGAACTCATGGGGTCTCACTGTAATTTTGTTCTAGGGTTTATTAAATCTACGTATTGTTCATCGTTTACTGTATTTCATTTGGAAGCAGCCGCACACACGAAGTTGTTGTTCGCTCTCTCTCTCTCTCTCTCTCTCTCTCTCTTTACCAATCTCCAAACCCGACCGTCATGATCAGCCTCTATCTCCGGCGACTGGCCACCTGCTACCGATTCGGATATCAGAATCTCAACTCTCACCGTGTGTAAGTTGTTCTCTCTCTCTCTCTCTCTCTCTCTCTATGTGAGTAAAGTAGAGAAGCATTCTAATTTCTAGGGCTCGGATATTTTCTTCAACTCTCACGAGTGATTTCAATGAATGATTATTGTTGCTGGAATATTCATTAGAGTGGCGAACTAAGTGATAGTATTAGTTTATCCATGGACAATGACGCTGATTCATGGACATTTTCAGATCTATTAATCCGAAAAGGTATAAGGTTTCTTAGTTATAATTTTGCTTTTGGATGACATTCTATTCTTCTGTTGTGAACTTTAACTTCCATGGACATTTTCAGTTGTGAACTTCAGTTGTGAACTGTACTGGGATGCCATTTTTTCAAACGAGATGCTGCCCAAATTTTCAAAATTCCCATGGGTTTGAAGATTAGCTAGAGTCCATTACAATATCAGCATCTAAGTCAATGAAGCAAAACACTTAAGGTGCTAACCAAGCTGATCATGTGCTTACCTGGCCTTAATTCGTTACTTTACTGCCTTTGCACTTGCATATTGCACTTGCACTTGCAAAATACTTACTGTCTTTGCACTTGTTGTCTTTTTTGTATCACAGATAAATAGAAATGCGAGTGTGGAGTTATTCTTGGGGTCAAGTGCAGCCTTCATTTTGGAATTTTCGTTACGCCGTTGCCGAATGAAACCTTAGTTGTTGCTATTTTGTTGAAATTTAGTTGAATTTTAATTATGTTTTAGTTTTCTTGTAATGACAGTCAATGTTGTTCCTAGAATACTTATCATTTGTTGCTGCATATTTCGTTTCATTGTCATGGCTGGTGTGTATGCTATCTAGGGGTTGCCCAGTGATTGGATTTTCGGGAAAATGATTTGTAATTGGCTTCTACTGCTATTTACTTTTAACTCTAGGTAAAATATATTTCTACGCAAAAAAATGTGGATGGGATTGTTTGAAACCAATCTTCAATGTGAAGCCTTATGCAGATCAAGTTTCTGGGATGATGCCTCTTTATTAAAATTTTCTATAGAATTGCCTGAACAATATTTCTACGCAAAAAAATGTGGATGGGATTGTTTGAAACCAATCTTCAATGTGAAGCCTTATGCAGATCAAGTTTCTGGGATGATGCCTCTTTATTAAAATTTTTTATAGAAATGCCTGAACAATATTTCAACTCTAGGTAAAATAATTGGATCCCCGAATCCCTGCGGGGATCCCCGTTCCCCATTTGGAGTGGGGATGGAGGATGGAAATAAATCCCCGTTGGAGATTGGATAGGGGATGGATATGAGTAAGGGTTTGGGGATTGGGGGTGGAGATAGTGGTCTCCGGCCCTGATCCGTCCCCATGCCCATCCCTACGTTCAACTTTCCAGCGAGTTTCGGCCCATATTGGCGGGTTCCAGCCGAATTTATTGGTCAGAGTAAAAATCAAAAGAAACACAAGATGAAGATAGAGAAGGAAAATCTACAAATGATTTTTCTGGCGCAGATTCCGGCCGTCCTTCAAGTTTCTTGGAACTCACCAGACCCTTGTCTTCTCCGGCGATTTTCCGATTTAGCTCTGGCACAGCATTTCTTCCACGCGGCTGGAGATTTTGAAACTTGCTCTTCTTCCTCAAGGCACAGTGATGGGAAATGATGGAGGCAGGGTGGGTGGAGGGGGAAGGGAAAAAGTTACATTGCCCAGTGTCTGCATCACAGTCCACTACATTGTCATACATTTTTAACACTGCAGTACTACAATTTTTTTTGTCGTTTAGTACTTGTTGATGCTCTTTTTTTTTTTTTTTTTGCCATTTGATATACATCGGTGGGGGATTAGTGGGAGAGTTAGTAAGTTAGAGCATCTCTAGTGCACTACCTAAAAAATGCTCCCTAAAGTGTATACTTAAGCACTTGTGGGGCCCTATTTTGTTTGTTAAGAACTTAGTTAGCTAGCTAACTAGAAATACACTTTAATAAGGCTCCTTAAAAATGTTTATTATCCCTAAAAAGTTCCTTTCTCTCTCCTCTCTCTCTCCCCTTAAAGTCATTCTCTCTCTCCTCTTTCTCTCTCCTCCTTCCCTTCTCTCTCTCTCTCTCTCTTTCTCTCTCTCTCTCTCCCTCCCTCCTTAAGTCTCTCCCCAAATTTAGGTAGTCACGGGCACTTTAGGTAGTAAGGGCATCCACAGTGGGCTCTCAAAATGGCTTTTAAGTGAGGCTCCTAACATTTACCTAGTCATGTGCTCAAGTATTGCCTTCAATGGGCTCTCCATACAAACTCCTAAGGGTAGCTCCTAAGCTTGGCTCCTAATACAATAGTTAAATTTAGGTAGCTTTCTAGCTAACTCTAAGTGAGGCCAAAGTCTTTAAATTTTTTTTTAATATAAAATCTTTGAAAAAGTTGCTCCTAATTTTTTTCCCCACAAAATAGAGAATGGTATTACTAGCCCATTGAGTGCACACATTCTTTCTAAATTTAACAAGCTCTAGGAGTGAAAAGTGGACCTCAATTATGCTTATGTTTACACCTTAGGATATGACTTAGGAGCAATTTTTAGGGAGTCCACTGTGGATGCCCTAAGGGGTGCCACATAGAATTTTAGGAAGCCAATTTTTGTGCACTAGAGATCATTTTTTGAGTTTTTCTTAGTTAACTAGTTAGGGCACTTTAGGGAACTCTTTTAGGTAGTGCACTAGAGATGCCCTTAGTCCATAAGAGGTCTAGAAGCCATCCATAGCCCTAAACCCCAAACGCCTCTGCCGAGGCTCAAACTCTGATCTCTCTTGTGGGAGAATCAGGAGATAACCGCTAAGTTACAAGTCCTTGGTTATGCTCCTACTTGACTATAGGAGTATCATGGTGTTCTTTTTTTTTTTTTTTCCTTCTATTTTTCTCGATTTTTTTTATCTGATTCATTTGCTAATAAGTTATTAGATCCCTGTTTTTTTTAGCATGCGTGATCATAATTTCAATTTCCGAATTGGGAAGGCAGTCCATTTTATGGTATTTGTTGTGTAATGGTAGTTTATTTCAATATTACGGCTAAATCCGAAACAATATCTAGTACCAACCGATACCAGTATCGTACCATGTCAATAAGAAAACTAGTACTCAAGTCGGTACGCGATTCAGAACCTTGTGTCCAACTCATTATAGTGAAGTGAGCCTTCCCAATTTCAATAATTTTTTTTATAGCCGGATGTCCTAGCAACTTGCACGCATCTCGACTAATTTGAAAAAAAAAAATTAATGTAAAACCTTTTTAAAAAAAGATCTCACACATTACTTTTAAAAAACGGCACCTTATTTAAGGGGATGGCATAAGGTGCCGTTTCACGAATAAGATTTTTTTGGCTTTTTCGGATTTTTTTATTCACACATTTTTTGCACGTTAATCAATTACTCAAAATTGTAAAAAAAAAGATGTTCAATGGATCGGCCCATAATTAGTGGCGTCCACGTTGATGTACAAATTCCTCATCCATGTACAAATTACAAAGTCACCCCGGATTTCAACAAGAAACCCAACTGCTGGTGGGTGCGGGTCAATTTCCCGGTTTCATCGTTCAGTTTCCGGGTTACCCGACACAAACGGATGGGTCAATAACTGAGCCGCCGTCCACCTCTTACCAGACTCCTTCTCAAGACAACACCCTAAAAAGCTCCGAAACTCCTCCGACGCACTCTCCGGCAACCTCGGCGGCTCCCCGAAACATATCGCGCACATTAGAGTCGCCCAGTCGGGTCTCTGACCCGACGTCAACAACGGAAAGTAACCCAAATAAAGCTCCATCAACGTCAACCCGAAACTCCATATATCTCCAGCGTACCCGTCGTAATTCCCCCCGTACGCTTCCGGGTCGAACCGCTCCGGGCTCATGTACGCGCACGTGCCGACGTACGAGTTGCACGGGTCAAGCGTGCGGCGCATGATCTTGCTCACACCGAAATCGGCGATCTTCACTTCCATGTTTTCGTTCACCAGCAGATTCGACGGCTTGATGTCCCTGTGCACGATCTTGTGCGAGTGGAGGTAATTGAGGCCGTTGAGGATTTGCTTGGCCACGGCGGCGATCGTTTCTTCGGAGAAAGTGCCGGTGGTTTTCAGGAGGTGATCGAGGGTTCCGGCGTCCATGTACTCCAGCAAGATCCCCACGTCGCCGTTCGGTTTCTCGAACGTGCCGTGTGAGCGGATCACGTAGGGCGAGTCGGTGCAGCGGAGGATCTCTAGCTCGAGGAGTGTTTGACGGCGGAGGATGGGGTCGAGGTTCGTGTGGACTAGTTTGAGGGCGTAGACGGCGGACGTTTGCTTGTGGCGGACTTTGTAGACTGTGCCGCTGTTCCCGTTGCCGAGGACTTGGAGTTTCTCTAGATCGGCGAAGGAGGTAGCGGCGGCGGTGGTCGTAGCGGTGGCGGGAGTGAAGTGTTGGAGGGTTTGCGGTAAGTGGAGCTTGAGATTTAGGTGGCGGCGTTCTCGTAGTACGACGGCCATGGAGAGTTCAGTTGAGAGGTGTTGTAGAGAGAGATTATTTAATTTGATTACTCTTATATACGGTGGAGAGAGTGGAGGAAGGAGCGGAGCAAGTGGCGGAATTGGCCAAGTGGGTGGTGAGAAGGATGATAAGGAAAGGGTGTGGGCCGCACGCCATAGACGTCATAGCTAACGTGCGGATCTGCTTTTGTCATTCTTTTCACTCCAAAGTTATTGGTTAGTATATCCCACGTGGTGGAATGATATATTTAAGCCTCGATATTTAGTCTGGTTGGTTGACGGATTTGTATTTTAAATTATAATTAAACGAAGTTCGGTGTGTAGGGTCAGGCTGAAAAAAAAGAAATCAATTTATGAATCTCGGATGACGACGTTGTTCATTTGTCTTTGATCGGATCGGAGAAGAAAGTGATTATCATGCGCGTAAATTGACTCCGACAATCAAATTATATAGTAATTAAACGAAGTTCGGTGTGTAGGGTCAGATTGATAAAAAGGAAACCAAATTATGAATCTCGGATCACGAGGTTGTTCATTTGTCTTTGATCGGATCGGAGAAGAAAGTGATTATCATGAGCGTAAATTGACCCAGATAATCAAATTATATAGCAATTAAACGAAGTTCGGTGTGTAGGGTCAGGTTGATAAAAAAGAAATCAAATTATGAATCTCGGATCACGACGTTGTTTATTTGTCTTTGATCAGATCGGAGAAGAAAATGATTATCATGCGCATAAATTGACCTAGACAATATGCCATAAATTTCGTAGTACATTGATTCTGAAAAAGGTTCAGTGCCGTGAATCTCACGGAATAGTGAGAGGGCTATGTAAAACGTGGCCCGATCCTATCACGAAGGTTCATTTTATTCGGACAGTATGCACTATGCATGGATCCGTTATTTGGCGGCGGCTTCATTTTTTTAGCATTTTTTTTGGGGAAAACCTACTGGTACAGAAATTTAGGGCCATAAAATGTACCGAGCTGCTTGGGGGATCCACTTTTGGGTCTCACACGAGTGATCCAAACCGTTCATTATTCTTAAAACATTTTTCCGAGGATCCCCACAAAATTTCAACTCAATCGGTCGGTTAGAAATACTTAAACCAAAGCCTCACTGTTTCTTGTGAGACCCAAAAGTGAGTCCCCCAAGCAGCTCGGTTCATTTTCTGGACCTAAGTTTCTGTCCCCGAAGTCGGGTCCTTTTTTTTTCAGTCACAATTAAAAGAATCTTATCTACGTTATTATTGTAAGGGATAGAGAACGGGGTGGATGAGATTAACCTTCACTGAATGCATGAGAGTACAAATTAGCCCCGTTAAGCTTACCGATTTCAGCTCCTTTGAGGGATTAGAGAACAATTTGAGCCTAAAAAAAAGGTTTTTTTCGACCCACTTCAACGATCGGGAGCATTTATTTATTTTTGAACTCATTAACGGATACTGTCTGCCAAAAATCAAGATTATATGATTTTGCAACACATTTGTTGCAAAAAAATTGTTGAAATTTAACGGAACAGCCTAATGTTTTTTTTTTTTTTGACAAGGAACTTGATTGGTTGGACTTTACGTCAGAAGATACCTATTTTTTGAAACTAAAATGTTACAGATACAAATACCGATTATAGATGACTTCGCAACCGTCCGATGTTGTAGGTCCCAAGTTCATCGGACTACTATATTAAGCCTATAAGTGGTCGGATTTGTGATCGGTGTCCACATATATGACATTGCTGCTTCTGAAATACTCCCTCCGTCCCATAATTTTAGTCCCCTACGAAACTACGTGCAATTTTCAAACTAAAAAATAACGCATCTATAAAATAATTTTTGGATTTTTTTCGCACCGTTTAAAAGTTCACAATGAGCTCTATCAAACAAGATCCATATTGTTGAACAAATTATGTTCATAAGTACATTATTTTTTAGTTTGAAAATTGCACGTAGTTTCGTAGGGGATTAAAATTATGGGACGGAGGGAGTAGTTTTCAGAGAAGGGAAAAAATTATAGCAGTACATCTAGACTTTTTTGTGTGGTTGTAACGAGTTGTGAGTATCCAACTTGTTCTATACTATATTGGGTTTGATGTCGTGATGGGTGACGAAGTTGCGTGTGTCATGCAGTGTGTGATCAGATCTGTGTACCTAAATTTGCACACTAATGGGTGATTTGGCTAATTTGATTGGTTTTTTTTCGTTTTGTCCTTATTTAAATTTTCTTTTTTGCATTTGTTAGTTTTCGGTTGATTTTTTGTGGTTTCTTGGCTTGTCTCGACGAGAGGAATCTAAAAAGTATAAAATTATTAGCCAAACTTAAAGTTTTGTGAATAAAGACGAAAAATAATCTAAAAAACTGGTTTATTTTCGGCTTTATTAAAAAAACTATTACTTTTGACCATAATTTTATACTCTTTGGATTCATCTCGACGAGATAAATCCAGAAACCACAAAATTTTGACGCAAATTTTTTTTGAATAAAGACAAAACGAAAAAAACCAAAAAAACTAAGTAATTTTTTCAAATTAACCAAATCACCCCTTAAGTTCTGCTAATTATGTGTTCAGCTCTAGCTACCGTGATTGTGATGTGTTTTATGTTTCAATACTTTTGTAAGTTTGTGTAGGTGATTCCAAGTGTCGGTTCGTGGTGTTGGCATGTCACATGAGGGTTCTCTCACTTTGTTGCGGTGAAGAACTTTCATTTTCGGAATCGAATTTCGACGATCCGAATCGTTAGATATGTATAAAAAGTGTTTTTAAGGTCCAATGCAGGGATTCGTAAAAAAAATACCGGAAGGGCTTAATCTGAGCAGTTTTCGATAAAACTGCAAAATGGAGTATAGAATATATATATATATATATATATATATATATATATATATATATATATATATATATATATATATATATATATATATATATATATATAGGATATCCCGGATCCAAAAACAAAAAAACAAAATGGAGTATAGAATATATCTTTCCAACTTGTGCAACGTGTGCAATACAGTTGGGTTTGACCATGATGTTCTTAAACTGGGGCTTTTTTTTTTCCAAGTTGCGTTAAATAAAATTAATTTCAATAATACTGGGAACAAGTTGTGATAGCCCATACAGGATGTGATATGTACTTGGACGGTTTTGATTTAATATGTAATATACTTGTGTGCATAAATTTGCACATTAATTAAGTACTGATATGGATACCGACAATAAGTGTATTGACGGTGCAATATGTGAGACTCTTTCTAAGGTTTCATAAAAATAACTCGAATAGTTCATCGATTTTAAAATATTTATTTATTTATTTATATATATTGGCGTTGCAAAAACCCAGGTCAATTGAGTGACAATAAATGCTTCGTCCAATGTTTCAATTTTTTTCTTTTAAAATTTAAGATTTTCTATGCAAAATATTTAAACATTAGAGGGAGCACACAGTTTAAGATTGGAGCACCAGACTTGGTCCACTGAATAATATGAAGCGAAAGGGTGCAATTATTGTGGTTGGACGGTCAGTATCACATGGATCAACTTATTCGCATTTCGATTATTCTCTTTTTGGTTCGATCAAAGCCGACAATCCAATCCGGGATTAGGAGGTTCATAATAGATCTTTCTTGCAATACCCGACCGAAGATTTTGTCAAGTTTCAAACTCAATACATCTGATTTAGCTCATTCTTGTTGCTACTTAAGCCAATGCAGTTGAAAGGGTGCTACTATTAATTCACGTGGGATATAACCACTAGCTCTACAAAAGAAAACAAAAGCAAAACCCCACGTTAGTTATGAAACGTCTATGTCTTGCGGCCCACGTCATCCTTATCCTTCCACCACCCTTCCACCGTCCTTCTCACTTCCCCGGCCCACCATCACTTTCTCCTCTCTTTCCACGCAATTTTAAAAGGGGCAATGCTATGCACAACTTTAAAATATACTCCGATCACAAAATCGACACAATTGTATCCGGAATTGTTCTATGCACATGAATCAATATGCATCGTATATTTCAAGACACATTTGGTTTCAGAATTTTGTTCTAAACCAGCGTGCAATAAAATTTCTGTTTTATATAACCCTCCCCTTTCTCCCCTGTATAACAATGCTATTAGTAATCAAATACACTCTAGAAAGTCTAGGTACCCATGGGTACTCAGAAAGTACTTAGAATTTGAAATTCAACGGTCCAGATTAACTTTAAAGGTGAATTTGGACCGTTGAATTTAAAATTTTGGATACCCATTCTAGATATATGGCAGTGCGCTAGTTGCACTGATACACTCCCTCTACCGCTGCTACAAGCTCTGAGTACTGAACCCCCTGCCCCTAATACAAGACCCACAAATAGACCTAACACTAAAAAATGAAAGCAAAATGCGCCGTATGGATAAGCACTGCAACAACAAAAAAGCCTTCTCCATAAATACAATAATGATACATACACTCCCCACCAGCCACTTCCTGTGGGGATGCACGGACCGGCTCTGCAAGCACAAACTTTCGTAGGCCATCCAGATGTGGCGTTGGAAGATGCGGAAGCCATGTCAGCTGTACAAAAAAAAAAACAGAAATAAGACAAAATCACAGTGAATAATATAGCTTAAGATGTGAGTTATTGCACTTGAGTTAAGGAGTGTCTATGTCGTGTCGCGTATCCGTGTCCATATTCGGCAACAGGATATGGAGCATGGTAGTTGGTAGAAATTTTGATTGGGTGACTAATCCCTTTGAGATCCCATCATGTTCTGAAAAAGTATATCAATACCATTTTGTAATGTTCTGAGAACATTTAGCTAACATTGAATCATGTCCTCAAATCGCATCACTCTTTTGGACTTTAATATATTGGGATCAAGCAGCCTATCTTTTTTGCTTTTGCTATTCAATGTTTCAGTAATATTTCAGTCTGCAATTCTTTTCCAATATATATCAGATGTATTATAAATGTTAATCGCGCGGAAACACATAACAATAACATGCTGTGACATTGATATGGGAACAAAATTTAACAATGTTCAACTAATGAAACAGTCAAATAGAAATCAAGAAAGTGTAAATCCAAGTCTTCACTTGACAAAAAAGAACCCAGTAGGATGCCAAATCCACACTTCATATGTCTAAAATGGTAGCAAGAGACATATATGCACGAAGACACGCATGCGTACAGAGCATACAGATGTGTATCAGTGTATCCTCACAATGTTACAAAGACTTGCCCTGAAGGAGAGAAAGTTGATGGAATACTTCCATCTAGAATAAAATGCACATATGCCAGTATGCCACCATGATTAATCTAATATCTACAGAAACTTGCCAAATATAATTTTATCTCAATCCAAAAAGTGCAGACATGATATGACTAATTTAGCAGGCAACAAGTACTTGGCTACAATGTTTCCAAAACTAGAAGGGTGAGCTACCAGGAAAGAGAAACCTCGTAGAGAGGTCACCTGTTTGACCTTGAGTCAACCGCAATGTCATAATTACCACATAAAAAATTCATTCCAAAACAAAAAACTATGTGCTGTGGAATATAAAAAAATGCTTGACTATATTGAGCTGATCCATATATCAACAAATTTCATATATCAACAGATTTCTTAGACTTTGGGGTGTCGATATGTTGTTTGGGAAGAAAATGAACTAGTATACACAACATAGTGAAAGAGGTTTAAACTGCTCCTTGTTTTTGCCATGAATCATAAGCATTACATAGTCATTTTATGCATATGCGAAGTTATTAAGTTCTGCTCTGATACAAAGTCCCCATTTACTCACGGACGAATCCTCCACTTGTGAAGCCTTTATAACCTTGCAAATGGAACTTCTGCATAATCTCAGCCATTAGGATCATTCATGGGTAGCTCAATGCCGTGAAACAAACCTAACACAAGCACAATATCACGGAGAATAATCGAGATAACAAAGAACACATGACATAAAGATTACGGGATTAAGCAAGAATGCCAAGTGTGGACGGTCGATTTCGCGGGCATGTCCACCTGTTTTGGTTATGTTCTTGAAAAGGGGTGATCCGGGAAAAAGGAAAAATTTAGAGTCACCACCCGGGGTTTAATTTCTGGAAAATGTTAGGTACCCGAGAAACCATTTAGAAAAATAATGACTCTTATGCCGCTGAAAAAGGGTTTGATCTGCGAAAAGTATAAATTTGGGTTCAGGAGCCAGGTTACCCGCAGGGAATGTTTTGTTCGAAAAATGCACCCCGCATGCCCAGAACTTTTCGGTCTTTACTAAACATTTGTGGGATTATTCTTTGAAAGATTTTATCGAAAACTTTATAACATGTAAACAGTATATCATGAAATAATAAACTTAAAGGAAATCAATAATGACAATAAGTTAAACTACACATAATCAGGTATACAAATGCGAGGAAATTAACTAGAAAGGGGAGATAAATGTGAAAACAGAAAGTGGAGGGGGTAAATTGCAATTAGACCCACTGGTTTTCGTCAGAAACAGAGCATCGGATTTCAGAAAACAGAGCATCAAAAATGTTTTTCCAGTGACGACGCTATACGGCATATCAAATCACACCGCGCGGTGCATCTAGGATGTCGTACGGTGCCTCTGTGTGTTGTAAATTCCAAAAATTTTCATTTTTGTTCGATTGAAACCGACCTCTGCTTTTATGCAAAATCCATGTTATTTATTGATAAATGTAAGTTTGGAAAATGGTTTTGATGATAGAATGTACCTCATTTTAGGAATGGCGTCCCGCGACAATCGATAATGTCGTGCAATACTTACCCGAGAGGCTCGAATCTTATTGAAACTTTTTCGTTTGAGCTCGAGGAAGAGATACAGAGCTCCCCTCAAGCCCGATGGAGACCCCCTTCAGAAGATTACGGCTTGAAAATGAATTGTTATACCTCGAAACGGAACTGAGCGGACTGGGTTAGTTGATGACGGAAAATGGGCGCTAGGTTTTCGGATTCTCGCGAAACAGAGGTTCAAACAATTGGTGGATATGGATGAAACAACGGAATTTTCACTGGTTTTGTATGGAATGAATTTGGGTCTTCCTTTCGATATGATTTGACCGAGCTCTCGAAATCGTTGGACGGGGTTGGGTTTTATAGACGAAGGTGAGTCAGCATCATTACCAAATATCATCATTTAGACAAATATCATCATTGTTTCTGAGTTGCTGGAGCAAACTGGGAATCCCGTTGATGGGACAAGGGTGCCGTACGACATCAAAGATGTGCCGTACGGTGCACATGATAACACCGCACGGTGCAAATAGAATTTCAAGCAGTACGATTCTGGGTTTTGGGCCGTACGGTTCGGGTAGGTTTGGATTTTTGGCTCTTTTGATCCATCCGACTCAAGTATCAGTTCCAAAGTATGTTTCACGCGTTCTTCTCATCATTGGGGATGCACAAGTTTATCAAAATTGGGGTGTCTACACCAAGTCTACTGCTCAAAATGGTTCTCCACATAAGCTGAATCCTAAGAAAAGATGGTGCATTTTCCTTTCCATTGTTCAAAACGAAAAAGCCATCCAAGGGTTCTCTACATATTAATTGAAACGCAAGACCAGATGGCACCTTCTTCCAATTTCCACCACTGACAATGAGAAAATGATTTATATGTTCAAAAAATTTAACTGCAGATCTGACTTATTGCTTAAGCTCAAAACCAGGGTTTCCGAATTGACAAACACACAAACACAAATTGAGAGTGTGAGTGAGAGAGAGAGAGAGAGAGAGAGAGAGAGAGAGAGAGAGAGAGACCTGGCGTCGATTTGCGGTACGTCTTCTTTGATTTGTTGTTGTCGGGGTGGAGTCGCTGGTATTCTTGCTTTTCCGTCGTCGTGGTGGAGTCGCTGATCGTATGTCTTCTTCGATTGGCAGCCGCCGCCGCCCGTTGCTTTTCAGATCTGTCACGCCCTCAAATTTAATAAACCAAAAATAAATAATATCCACGTGGAACAAGTCAAAGTTTTACATTCACCCTTTGAATAATCAAAGTCAAAATAGATACATTCTCACCATAAATAATAAACGAGTTCTAACTACGAGTACCCGTAACCCAAATGCATAAGTATCAAGTTTTAAGAGTTATTACAATAACCAAATAGTCAAAAGATTAACAAATAGAAGTTACAAAACCATCTTTCAAAAATATAAAACAAAGATGGGAAAATAATTTCATGCTCGATGAAATCGAATGCTATGCATCCACACTTCATGCATCCATCTCATGGGCCTTGCCCAGTACCTAAAAAATGATAGGTTGAGCTCACTAGCCCAGTAGGAAAATTGTTCTACCAACGCTAGGTGTATAAACATGATACATGCATAATGAGTGGGTATGATGATGGACACGATCAATGTATAAAGTTAGGATGAACAAAAGGCTATAACTCGACTACCAAGTAACCCAAAATGTTTTCAAGTGTCCAAAATGTGTCCAAATGCCCCAAAACAATCTTAAGTATCCAACTAAAATCCAAGCAATTGCCAAATTCTCATACTCGCACACAAAAACTCAATTTTTGCCAAATATTCCAAATTCAACCCAAATATATCATTTCCAACATTTCATAGGAAAACATTCGTTAATTTAATAGGGAAGTATCCCTCTGCCGGATTTCGTAGGCTTTGTGCATCTCTGCCGGATTCCATGGGCTTCGTGCACCCCTGCCGGATTTCGTGGGCTCCGTGCACCGATGGCTAGGGACACCAAACTGGTGATCCCTAGAGTTCACATTTATTCACAAAACACTTTTAATTCAAAACCCATCTCAAAACTTTACATTTTGTCCCAAAATTATCATTTGCATTGAAAAGTCAAACTAACTCTTTACATTACCCAAATGTTGCCAAAATAAAGTTGGAGGGATGTACGATGTGTCCAATATTCAAGGGAAGAATAAGAGATGCAAATATAATATTTTAGTGTTTCCCAACCAGTTGGAGGTTTTTGCCCAACTGGTTGGACCAAAACAGAGACAAACACAATTTTTCAGAAAAGCACAACTGGTTGGTGGTTTTTGCCCAACTAGATGGGCAAAGACAGATTCGTGTGAAATTTTCAGAAGTGCCCAACCGGTTGGAGGTTTTTGCTCGACTGGTTAGGGAAACCCAGATTTTCTGCGAATTTTTTTCCAAAGCATGAAACTTCAACCCGAGTGCATATATGATGTTTTAGGCCAAAAAATAGAAATGTCAAGCAACTAATGGACATCAAGGGAGGGTAAAATAACCAACAATTGCATCAACAACAATCCCAATCATAGATCACAAAATCAATGGAACAAAACCCACTTATGAGAGCAAATAAAAAACTTGATGGAATTGAAGAACAAGAGCAAGATATATGTCATACATCACATAGATACAACTAGAGGGAGTAGAATTTGTCTTTCTACCTCAAGATTGAAGCTTGGAATGGGTAGGAAATGCAAAACCCTAGCCTGTGGAGCTCTCTCAACCGAAAATGCTTGCTCCAAAGTGGTTCCAAGGAAGTCCGGGCTCCAAATCACGTGTAGAATGAGTTTCTTGGGTTGAATCATGAAGAGATGAGGTATAGGAGGTGAATTTATGGTGGGGTTTTTGGAGAAACTTAAGAGGAGAAGGAGAGAGAGAGAGAGAGAAGGCTGATTTTTGAGCGAAAGAGAGGTGTATATTTGACAAAAAAATCAGTCAAATACAACATATATACTCCCCAAGTAATTACACTTTCACCCCTAAACTTCCAAATGTATATTAAACACACCCAAATGCATTCTACCACTATCACTATCACGCCCTCATTTTCACCCAAACAAAAATAAAAGAATTTCAACAACAAATAAGTAAAGTGGCAAAATTTTCATAAATTAAAGGACATCATTAACCTATTGGCGTCAAAAGTTTGGGCACCCTTGCCCCAAAGGTGAAGTCAAATAACATCCTGTGATTCAAATATTTGGGCACCCTTGCCCCAAAGGTGAAGTAAAAAAAAAAAAAATAATAATAATAATAATAATAAATAATGTTCGGGCACCCTTGCCCCCAAGGTGAAGTCAAAATAATATCCCATAAGTTATTATAAATCCAAAGTCAAAAGATGGTAAAACAAATTAGAGTTACATTAACATCTCCCCAAAAGAAAGTTTAATGCGTAGAAGATGAATAAAATAACTCCATGCCATGTATGCTCATCATCTAAGTCATGCATTCCAAACCATGCACGATCAAAGCTGGGTACCTGAAAATGATAGGGTGAGTACGCTTGCTCATAGGAGAACTATTCTACTAACGCTAGGTATATGAATATGATGCATGCACATGGGGGGTAAGATATGTCAAATGAATATTCATGTGTGAGTCCAAATATCCAAGTCATGGAGGAAGAATTTAGAAGATTTCAACGTACACAAGTAATTTCCGAGTATCCACCCACAACTCATGTTTTCAAAAGTCCTTTCTAAGTGTCCAAAACATAACCCAAATATCCATTTCATTTCACCCAACCACCCAAGTTCATCACACAAGTCAAAATCAAGTTTGCATAACGAGTTTCGACGAAACTTTAAGGATAGTCCAAAACTTCATTTCTCATTTCTTTCATTGAAGAAAAACCATCAAGTTTATTTAGTACTAGGGATTTATTCCCTCTGCTGGGTTCCATAGGCCCCGCATGCCTTTATCAAAAATTTTACCAATGATGGTATCAGCTTAAAAACACCTCGTTATCACAAACATTTCATTAAAACTTTCACAACAAGTCCGTTTTCCAAATTTTATTTCGTTATTCCACATCTTTCAGTAAAAACGGTTACGCACACACCCACCCACGCTTTCTAAAAACCATCAAACTTTCATGTGACGTAAAATGACATATTTGTTTATAAAACCAAAGTTCTCGAGTCAAAACATGGTTGCAAGTGATGCCAAAAATCTATTTTATGAAGGAATAAGCGATCGGGGACTAAATGGACATCAAAAGGTGACTGAAAGCCACCCCAAAAACAGGGGCAGTGGCTGAAAATTACAGAGGCAGCAACTATGAACAGTAAACTGTGCAGATTTTCACCCTTAGGGTGTGGAATTTCAACCCAATCGCAATAGAGATAGTTTAGGCTCAAATTGGAAATGCTAGGCAACAATTAAACATGGAGGGAGGTCAATTTCACTCCCAATTTCACCAATCAACAAGCAAATTCATAGATCAAAGAATCAAAGTGGAAAAACCCACACAAATTGGGAAAAATATGAAATTCAAGGAGATTGAGGCCAAAAATCAAGTATATGCAACAAATCATAAGCATATAACTAGAGAGAGTAGACATTGTTCTCCTACCTCAAGGATTTGCTTGAAAAATGAAGATGAATGAAACCCTAGGTGTAGAAAACCCCAAATCCCGAATTTTGTGCTCCCGGTGCGAATCCAAGGTGACCCAAGCTCCCCACGGTGCGTAAAACGTGAAAATGGCCTTGGTTTTTGAAGAGGTTGAGTGAGGAGGGAGAGTTTTGAGCTTGAAGTGTGCAAAAATGGAGGAGAGGAGAGAGGGAGAGGGAGCCGATCGGTGGAGGAGAGAGGGAGAGTGAGATATTTTATTTTTTTACAAATTTGCCCCACACACTACTTATTATAACCCCCTAATTACACCTCACACCCAAATGTCACTTGTGTATATAATATGTGACCACAATATTTATTTTTATAAACCAAACCAAACTTAAGTAAAGACTATAATTTTGAGTTCTCTTTACTTTAATGTATTTATGAAAATAAGGAAGTATCCCCCATTTGGAAACAATGGCATTTCTAAAATTTTAAAATTCTAATCACATCAAAATCTCATCCCCCCACTTTTAGTACAAAACTGAAAAAACGACAGATTTTTCTCCGAATAAAATGGGCGAAAAGATGATTTTGCTTTACTAAAAAATAACTTCCGATTATACCGTTGTGATTAGAAAAATCCAAGGAACAATTACCGGGACTTTTTATCGGCCAAATCGAAACTTCTCCAAAAAGTGATTTTTCATACGGGTTCTTGCAATCACATTGACCTCTCTTAATCAAAATTCAATTCCTCACATTTACCCAACATTATTCCGGAGAAATTATGCAAAAACACGGGTCCTTACAAGATCTCTCTATTTTCAGATCTCGGGTTGGGCTTGAGTTGGAGTTCAGCAGCCGGTGAAGGGCAGTGGTGAAGTGCATCGGAGGGTGGGGTCGTGGGTCGTCGGTGGGGATTGATCTTCTTCCTCTCTTCTCTCCCTCTCAAATGGCCCGCAAAAAATGAGGGTGAATGAGCCGATTTGAGGATTTTGAAATTTTCAGTTTTTTTTTTGGGTAAAGTGGGTGGGGCCCATGTGAACAATGCGCGTGAATAGTGACAGGGAGTGCCTGGTGGGGAGTGTATGTAACATTATTGAAAAAATAAATAACTTGGGAGTGGGATTAGGGGCGGATGTAAGATTTACTATCAGCGGGGTCAAGTATACAGTATTATCTGATATACTACTTAACCAAAAGATATTTAATATATATATAAGCAAAAAGTGGTATGCCAACCATCATTTACGACTCGCCCCGAGGATTTTTCATATTTTGAAACCGATTTTATGATAGCCTCATTTGTAATGGTATCGAAAATCTTTCGCTCAATGTACACAACCAAACTATCCTGCATAGGGTTATAGTTATTTCTTGTTACTTGGGGAAAGATTATAAAATAATGTATAGGATAATAAGGCAAAATTAACAAAATACCCAAAGTTATATATACACGGTAGTAGAAAATTTCAGTCCAGCAGGGTCATCTGACCCATTTTCCTCCTACATGTACTTGCCCCTGGTGGGGACACACCTATCCACAGAAAGATAAAGTGAGGTGATTTAGGCCATGTTTCACTAAAAAAAAAACCAGTTTTGTTTTAACTAAAAAACTATCCCATTCCACTAAAAAAACCCCACAAAAAACCAATAAAAAAACCACTTAATTCCACTAACCTAAAAAAAACCAAACCCCTTTAATAATGTAAAATTATGAATTTGTCCCCCTTTAAACCCCTTATCCTTTGGGTACAAGGGTAGCTTGGTAATTTGGTAACACAACTCAAAAAACCAAAAAGCTAAAAAACTAGTTAGTGGAACTAGTTGGTTTTTTTGTAAAACTAAAAATAGAAAAACCAAAAAACCAAAAAACAAGTTAGTGGAACATGACCTTAAGCATGTCATTTAGGAAGGGCAAAAGGCTTCAAGATGGAGTATCATTTATAAGCTCTCTTTGGCTTCTACCATTTACTACTTTCTTTGGGGAGAACGTAATTTGAAATTTTTTTGGGGCAATTCCAACTTTCCAAGGAGGTTCATATGGTTGTTTTAGTTATTTAGGAATCTGTTAGAGCTAAGCTTAGCTATGGGTCCTCTGTGAAAGTTTTCTGCCCAGATTAGGCAGCTTTGTGATGATTGGTTGCTTGATTCCAAAATTTTCAGATTTAATAGTTGTAGATAGTTTTGCTTTTGTCTGGTGTGTGTAGCTAGGGCGATTTATAAGCCTCCTATTGTTTTGTTTGTTTAGGGGATGCCTCGTAGAACTTGGTTATTTATTGTAGTGCAAAGTTCTATCGTCCACAACTTTTGGGAATGAATAAAAATGGTTCAGTTAAGATACTGTTTTCAAGAACTTGTTTGTAATGAACTTTCTTTGTGGGTTGCCTGGTTTTTTTTGGACTGAAGTGGATTGCCTGATTTTTTTTTTTTTGTAGTGCAAAGTTCTTTTTTTTTTTTTTTTCTTCGGCTGCACCGGTATCGTTCCGACGATCGAAGATGTTCACCGTGAAACCCCGTCGAGTTCTACAAGTGTACCAAAAATCAACTCGATCGGATATTTTTAAGTGTGTCATCGGAATACAATTACTTTGAAAAGAAATGGAACACAAATAGACATAAACACGGGATCAAAACAACTTTTCCAAGTTATTTGTGTTCCGATGAGGCACTTAAAGATATCCGATCAAGTTAATTTTTGGCACACTTGTAGTACTCAAAGGAATCTACGCGGTAAACGTTTCCGATCGTTGGAAAGAGGCTGGCGCAGCCGTGCCATGGGACTACACATCATCCCCCCCTCAGTCCGTTTTTTTTTTTTTTTTTTTTGGGTGGGGGGAGAGAGTCCTAAACTTAAAACATGGGATATCCTGATATTAATCCTCTACGAATCAAACAGGGGATAATGTAGGATTCATGACTAATTAGTACTAGGACAAATAGTCCAATACTACTAATTCCAGGGCCCTTAATCTTGTATGTTTTTAGCCTGCGATCAAAAGAGGCTTAAAAGGAGAGATTTTAACTCTCCTCTAACAATTTGGATGCATTGAAATCTTATCTAAAAAGGAACTCTCAAAGTGGTACCCTGAAATTATGGAAGATGGTTTGAAAGCAACAACAAATGGTGATTTTGGAGGTTTTTTTCCCTCAATGATGAGGGAAGATGGGTCTTAAGGTATTTATGGTAAGCTATCATGCAGCCCAAGTTTGGAGGCTAAATTATGGGCGATCTACAAAGGCCTGACCATTATCCAAAAAAATGGGAGATGAGCCATGTTAAGAATGAGACGAATTCACAACAAGTGGTTGATATAATCCATGAAGAGAACCCCGACGATGACCAAAATCAAGCTGTGATTGAGGATGCCACATTCTTTCTAACTTGCACAAACTATAGAATCAAAATGAAGACCATTTGGCTAAACTTGGAGCCAAACGATATAAGGATTAAGTTGTGTATGGAATCCCCATCCGCTTGTCACTTTGTTGAAGACGACATGGCGTGGGTGTGGTCAGGGACGGATCTAGAAATCCATTCCAGTGGGGGCACTTTATTAATTGTAATCGTGCAATTTTTTTCCTAGTCAACGATTTTGCTAGGGACAAGAAATCATGTAAGATTGATTCTAAATCTAATATCAAACAAGAAATTATTGAAGGCTAGGGACCGTTGCAAAAGATCTCTAAACCAAAAAAAATATGCAAGTTAAACAATTTTCTCATCATTTTGTATCATTTTCTTAAAAAGAAGGGAAAAATTAAAATTCAGGAAAAAAATACTAGGGGAATTATTATTACTATTATAAGTTCAAAATATATAATAAAACTACTAGTTTGTTGTACAATGAGTGTTGTTGGTCTACTGGCAAGAGGGAAGACGTTGGTTTGATAAATCTTTCAATTTTGTGGCTTAAAAAAGAGGTAGGTAGGAGTTGAACACATGACCTTCAACATAGAGGTAGCACACCTTACCACCAGGCAACACCCAGGATATGTTACCAGATCTTGACACAAATAATATATATACAAAACTTATTTTCCTAATATATATACACCCAGGATATTTTTAATTTTTTTTACACCGACAAGTGGGGGGTCAGCGGGGGCACGTGCCCCCGCTTGCCCTCCCTTGGATCCGTCCCTGGGTGTAGTATATGGATTAGTTCGCACGTGCCCCCGCTTGCCCCCCCTTGGATCCGTCCCTGGGTGTGGTATATGGATTAGTTCCCAGCATATGTCTAAATTCCTTCTAAACTCTTGCTTTTCCGAAGTACCAAAAAAAAGGAAAGGAGATATGCTTTTAAATCAAAAGGAATCTTTATGTGTTTAAGAAATATCCGAAGGTAACACTGTAATCCCCAAAAACTAAATCGACACAAATTAGAAACATTAATAAGTATGAAATCGGTCTAATTGGTAGTACAGGGACTAAAAACACAAGAAGCATAGTTGAGGGAGCATTTTGATATTTTACGCTAATTCTTTTACTCGTCTCAAATTCAATGGCAACCTTCAACTCTCAGTCATCGCATAAACGTGACCTCCACCATCGTCGTCTGCTCAACAACATGGCTCTCTCTCTCCTCTTTCCGTGAATCTCAACGCAAATTTCGTGACAAACCTCAAGAATCATCGCTACCCACTTTCGCCCGTTCTAATAGCTCGACGTTTCCCTCATGACTCATTCTCTACATATATGCACATAGATTGAAATTGCCGTTCATCCCTCTCGGATTGACGCTTCTTTGTTCAGGTAAATTTCCGTTCTTCAATCAGGAATTTCTAGATATTTAATTATGTATCTTTCGTGGGTTTCTCATGTATGTTTAGATCCGTCATTTGATTTTTTTTTTCCCAGCTGGTTTTTGCTATGCATTTTTTGTATTGCTCTAAATTGGTAGCTTATATTCAGTTGAACTCAATTGAACATAGATGAGCAATTACTAATTATGCATTCTTATGTTGGGATTTGATGTTTGAAGGTGGTCAGTTATTTGAGTTTCCATGTATTCATTTCTGTTCTGGGTTAGGGGCGACTTCAGGATTTTAGTTAAGGGGTGACAAAAACGCAAATAAAGTTTTTATAAACAAAACACTATGTAAGTAAAGATGTTTATTTTGTCTGATGATTTACCGGGCTTGGATTATTTTGTTCTGTTGAGCTATATTATCTACTTACTTACATATTCCAAGTTGATTTTCATTTAGTTTCGCTTCATGCAAATGATTCAGTGCAGACAATATTAAAGGAAAATCAAATTATATGTAACCTTTGAACCCAGAGAACACCCTCATTATACATCAGAGTCGACTTGTGGGACGGAATGTATTTCCAAATATCACCCGTCATTGATCACAAATATTAGTTATGATATACTTACGCTTTTTTTTTTTTTTTGGAGAGCATGATATACCTATATATAAACATATGTTTAACCATCTCCAGTCCTTTCCTCAAATATGGGCTTAAACAGAGTAAATACATGAGTAAAAGCTCCGTTGGATGTGGAGCACTTCAATAGGAAAACCCAAATCTTTGCAAAATTTTGAGGAGAAGCTTCACAAATGGAAGAGTGGCATTGAAAATTTTGAGTAGACAACAAGAGAGGAATTTTAGGGCCTGTGTATGCCGTCTTTCAGTTGTGGAAATATGCTAATAGCACTTCCCTTCCGTAGTGCGCGCGCACACACACACATCCTAGTAACACAGTAAAGAGCAGGTACAGCGTAATCATTGGTTAATGTGATGCCATTCTTGGTTGCTGATTGTGTGGGAAACAGTGGTTAGACAAACTTCTGATGCTCTTTCATCTCTGCATAGTCTTCCTATTATGCATGCTTTATGTGTGTGCATTTTGCATTTTACTTGATCGAAATTCTTCGAGGAAAGTTGGTTTTGACTTTTGAATGCACCTTTTGTAGCTAGAGTAACAACATTCATGGAAATATACTTGAAAGTAGTCCCTCAAGTATGATTCTTAGAAGCTAATATCTCTTTTGAAAAGTATTTTCTTGGGAATCAGCCTCATTCCATGGTCGGTAAAGGATCATTTACTTATTTTAG
This sequence comes from Vaccinium darrowii, assembly GCA_020921065.1. Lineage (NCBI taxonomy): Eukaryota > Viridiplantae > Streptophyta > Magnoliopsida > Ericales > Ericaceae > Vaccinium > Vaccinium darrowii. The sequence goes on along the minus strand of CM037152.1, from coordinate 48,317,415 downwards.
ACAAAATAAGTATTTTCTAACATTTGAAGTTTTTAGGATGCATAATAATATTTAACATACACTTAGATCAAGGAATCATTTATTTGTACTAATAACAAAAGGACTAGGGGTTTTTCTAATATTTGAAATGTTTAGCAGTAAGTGCTTTCTTGTGAGAAAAGTCCATCTCCCAGATGCATATCCTGTTTGGTGCTGAAAAATGTATCTTTTAGCAAGTTTAGTGAAACACAAATGAATCATAGTGGAATCGAGAACAATTTTCTTAATCAAAATAACTAATCATAGTTATCAGATGTAAGATATTAATTCCCTCTGAGTGTACTCTTGTTAGACTCCTCAAATGTGATGTTATAGCATGTTTCACCAAATATTACAGCATGAAAAAGCTTATTGTTAAACCTACATTGGTCATGTCATAAACATAAAAAAGTTAATCTTGTCAAATGCATTTATTTATGCTCCCAGTAAATTGATGAGGAGAACAACACATCAACATGTCGCATCACAAGGCCCAGACCTATGGCCAATTAGGAAGGCCCTTACATTGTCTGATGTGGATATTACTCATCCATTCCTCACTCTACCTCGCCAACCAGTTGAGGATCATATTGTCGTACATTTAGCCCCACAGGACCGGGACCATTTAAGAAACTTAGAGCATGTAATTGTCAATGCCCAAGATGATGATACTGGGGACACTTATATGATGAAGCTGAAGTGGCGAGGGAGTTATTATAACCTAATTGGGAAATGGGGCACAATTGTTCGAGGAAAGGGACTTGTTGTTGGGATGGAAATCAAAATAAGCTGGCGTAACGGGTGCTTACACTTCTCAGTTTCACGGCAGCAGGATGTTGCAGTACCCCAAATGCAGATTGTTGCAGCACCACCAGAGCAGCAACAATGGCCTATTAAAAAGGTCTTGACTTTGTCTGATGTGGATACCCATCACCCATTCCTCCCTTTGCCTCGCCGATCATTTGAAGATCATATTCTTGTGCATTTGACACATCAAGAACGAGAACAGCTGAGAAATGAAGAGCCAATAAGTGTGAATGCTGTAGATTACGATACTGGTGATGTGTATCTAATGAAACTGAAGTGGCGTGCGAATTATTACAACCTTATTGGGAACTGGGGAAAAATTGTTCGACGGAAGGGACTTGGCGCAGGGAAAGAGATCAAAATACGCTGGGCCAATAAATGCTTACACTTCTCAGTCCCACAAGAGCAGAATATTGGAGTGCCCTTAATACTGGATCAGTGGCCTATTAAGAAGGCCTTAACATTATCTGATGTGGATACAAATCATCCATTTCTCACTTTGCCAGGGAAAGCGGTTGAAGAACATATTCTCATTCATTGGTTGCCACAACTACGTGAGCAGCTGAGAAATGACCGGCAAGTCAATATTAATGCTCAAGATTTTGACACTGGTGAGCTTTATGCAATGAAGTTGAGGTGGCGTGGGAGTTATTACAATCTTATTGGCAAATGGGGCACAATTGTTCGAGGGAAGCAACTTAGTGTAGGAACACAGATTAGAGTATGCTGGGATAATGGATGCCTTCTCTTCTCAGTTCCGCAGTGATATGGGTTATGTATATCAAAATATTTCAACAAAAATTATATTGGTCAGTTGACGCCTTCATCTCTCATTTAAATTGTTTGTTTTGCTCTTTTTTTTGATGCTCTGTATCTGTGCACATCTGTGTTATATGGACTGGGTACGGGTTTCGGGTGTAGGTGAATATTTTGGGTCGGACCCATTAAACCTCTAAGTGAAGGGTACATGAACTCGTGGAAAAAGGATGGTATCCAATAGATATATATTTACATATATTGCTCCGTGCCCCTATCATTAGTCCTACATTCCGTTTTAGAATACCTTGAAACTTCACCCTCTTTGAAAAGTCATAAAAAAAGTGCTCAAATTTCCCAAACAAATCCTATTATCCTTAGAAAACTGATTAGTAGTAGTTTTATAAATAGGGACAAGGGAAAGTGTCTCCTTATAAAGTTGGAAGTCCCTTATGGATTAACAAAAAGGACGGAGTATAATGGTAGTATTAAATACCGAGTAGTAGAAGCATCCAAGGGGGAGTTTCAAACCTGTCCCACACCCTTGTTTAGCTGTGCAGATAGGGGTGCCTGGTTTATTTTGGGCAGTCCATGTAACAATTAACATAGCTGCACATGGAAGAATGATTCCACGCTAATAATTCAGATGGTTACAGCTTTCCTGCATCTCTCTAGACTGCTTATGACCAACAAATGAGAGTGCAATACTGTGAGGTCAGGGAATACGACCACTATTTGTTCTCGTAATTTGTGTGCTCTAGGTCGGCTATGCTGGCTTTTGCCTTTTAGTAATAATTTTGATGAATTTGGTCCCTGATATTGTAAATAAAGTGAATAGGGGTCACTATGCATTTGATGGAATCTACGAAGAAACTTGAAGCATTGTCAGATCCCTTCATCTTTATTGTTCTGCTAAGCCTGTTGCATATGATACTACCAACTTATCTAAAAGCTTAGGTTGATGCATTGATATTTATAGGGAATGGGAGCCCCGTTCCCTGTAATTCTCTCTCACACTTTTGAGACATACTAAAGAAAAACAAATAGTGCAAGGAACACAAATGCACACGGAATGCCGGAACATAATTCGATCTAACAAATTGTATGGGTGAACAAATACATCCTGATTTTTTAATGAAGGACCTCTTGGAAACAAGTCTCTTGTACCATGATAGACAACCAATTCATCTAAAAGCTTAAGCAATTCAAATATGAACCGACCAATGCATATCAAGCTGTAAGTCTGTAGCAAGGCATATTACAAGTTACCGATAATGAAAGGGGGCATGTTACAACCAACTTCTAAGCTTGTATTTTCAGCAATACTTGTTTCTTATTTTGTGGGCCGAATTGTTTTTGTTTATTTGGTATTGACGGTTTTATACCAGCAAAATGTTGTATATTTGATCTCAAAAGCAGTCAAGTTAGTTTTCCGAATTCTTCCACCGACCATGAAGTTTTGATTTCTTCCCTGTTGTAATTACCATTCCAAGTATGCTTGGGACAACCAGAATCACTTTTGGGGCTTCTATAAATATATCTTTTTGTGGAGTTGCATTTCTTTTTTATATAATTTTACTCAATGTTCTCATTCTCAAAAAGGGAAAAAAAAAGAAAAAGAAAAGAAAAAAAATCATCACTCTCTACTTTAATGTTGGAGTATTGAAAAGGGATTATATGCACATGTTGGGGAGTTGTATGTCCATTGGGCATGCTCAAACTAAGAATCTTGATAAATGTCTCTGCAATGTAACATTACATCTGGCTCCAACAGTGAAGAGTGGTGTCCTTTCCTGGAGAATGGTGTAGAGTGCAAGAACAATTGTCAAGACCTGTTTCATTCCTACAAACTGTGAAGAGGGGTGTGAAAGGAAGGTAGCCTACCTATATGAAATTCCACGCCGCTAAATGGACATCTGGCTCCAACTGTTCCCTGGAATCAGTTTTTCATTCTACTAATCTTCAGTTTTCACTGTAGATTGTTACAACCCATGTTCCCAATCATAGCAACCCCAAAGTAGGAGACTCGGGTTAGGGGGCGGATTATCATTGTGACTACCAATGTTATTGCTATCATTTGTGTCGGAGGTGATTTCGGTAAACCGATGCATGAACTGAGGCTCCCATGTCCCGCCGACCCTCCGAAAAAGTCAGGTTGTAAAATGGCTCATAGGGAGTCAAAAGCAAGCAGAGTCAAAGGAGGGTCAAACTCACATAAGCAGAGGGGGAGACACATTCATGAAAAGCGATAAGCGTGATGTTGCAGGGAAATTATGTCATTCAACATCAGCTGTTCGGCCATCAATGGTAACTCTACTATTTTTTCAATTTTAGGGTTTCAATCATCTTCACACGCCTTTTGATAGGATGTTCTTTCTTTGCAACTTGAACAAGACATTACGAAGTGGTGAATGATTTGTGGAAGGAATATCTATCTGCTTAATTTGGCACACAGGTACCACTCATGAACCAGTTGCTGAGCCAACCAACTGCAGCGGGTAAACCCAAGAACGAGTTTAGTTGTTGAGCTATTACCTCAGCCAGCTGGACCAGCAGCGTGGTTTTTGATTTGAAAGGTTATTCACTAATTACTCATTATTAGTCAATGCTATATGTTATCATATCGGAAAGAAAGTTCATTGTTTTAGTTTACTTAATCTTCTCTCTTTATAATGAGTTTTGGAAACAGTTTACTTAAATCCCTTTTCCTTATTTAGTGAGTTTTGGATTTGGAAGTCTTCTCCAGAAGATTGTCTATGTAATGCGAGAGCATGATATTCTAACTGCCAACTGAATTAGCAACATCATGGGGAGTGTTGTATTTCATTCTTCGAGGTTATTTAAGGAACAAAGTTAATGTCACTATTGCACTCTCGAAACTCTCTTTTGGCTTTTAATTCTCAATTGTCATCTAGTATGAGGGTAAAAGGGCGGATGATCCCCCATTACGTCCCAAGGATTCTATTTCAAAAACAGTGAATCCCCAGCTAGCTGAGGTGTTATCCAGTTGTCTGAGGATACTAATTCTGTTGCACGAAGCTGCGTTATTTGAGCAGTTCTGTGTTACTTTACTGACTTTGCTTCACTGTCAGCAAACAAGAGACTTTGCTCCACCTTAGAGACGTATGCTCGGGGTTCCATGTGCCAGGAGACGTCAACTAGCTTGTTTGACATACACACATTGACAATGTACCACGGATCATGTAGTACTATGTTGCTTCTGAGGTTCAATCTCTCGTGAGTCATAAAATCAGAAAACTTGTTAGCTTGGAAAGAAAAGAAAAGGAAGAAAAAGTAAAAGAGACGGCTTACTACCAAATGCCTTTATCTTTTCTCCTATTTCTTTGCAAGCAATGTGTAATTGACGTATTGGTTCATCAGTGTAACTTCACGCAAATTAGTGTCTATATTTTGAACTTAACTAACACAGGTTTCATGATCATCTTCTGAATTAGGCAACTCAAAGGTCATTTCAATCCCTACGGTGCTTCAGAGCTGCTTGTTCATACCGAATTGATTCATTATATTTAATTGAGAACTGTATAAAAGCTCGGGAATCATGGACATTTGCAAAAATCACACTTTCGTGATTGGAAGGACGTTAGCCTACTCGGCTCAATGCTCCTCTCAGATTGGAAGTACATATTTTCTCCCCATTCCATGCACAGGTTTTTTGTTAATTTTTTTTTTCAATTTTTTGATGTTCCATTCCTTGCTGCTTCTACTTTTTGTACTGGGAAGCTTATCAGTAAGTTGGCTAGCTGCAACAACTATTCTTTAGCCCCTTTTAAAACAACCCGCGATGTGATTGTTTTATGGTCTTAACCCCAAAAGCTAGCTATTGAACTAAGATTGCACTCATGCTTTTGTACTTCATATTGCTTTGATGCCCAGGCGATGTGGGACTTCGCTTCCTCATGTGCAACGCGCTAACTCGGCAGTGCCTGCCGTGTGCAGGACAGCGACACGTACCCAATCCATCTTTGGCACCTAGCTCTGATGCCATGTTACACGGTCTTGGGTAGAACGTCTTGGGTAGAATTCAATACCAAAAGCTAGCTATAGAAGTGAGGATGATGCTTATATACTTCCTTTTGCTTTGATACCTGGGTGATGGGATACTTCGCTTCACAGTGATGCATTTCAGCTCCAAGAAAGTGGCAGTTTATCATTTCACAGTGATGCATTTCAGCTCCAAGAAAGTGGCAGTTTATCATCTGAGGCTGGCTGAGATAATTCCCGAATGGAGGAAGCAGACTATTGATACCTAGTTTTCAGACACTCCGTGTGATTCATTACTAATGGGGTTTGATGAAGCACAATTCAGATGATCATGCGGACTTTGTTGGGTGAAAAGTGTTGCAAGTTCCACCACTGTATAGAAACAGTGAAACAAAAGGGTCGGGAAAATCTCACTGTTCAATGTAAGGGTCTGTTGTCCTGGACTCCCAATTTACTTTAGTTCATTCAAACACAGTCGGGAGATTTAATAGTAGCTAAATTGGACAGGAATGCGGATAAATCGAGCTGGTAATCAAGTGGTAACGGCCCCGTGGCACGTGTTTTTATACGTGGTAGAGATTTCTGGAGAAGAATGATGGTTCTTTGGCACTCTGAACCTGGTCCTCTCTGTGCATTAGCTCTCCCATTCTGTTTCCTTCTGCACATTTTTGCTGTCAATTGTTGTGTTATACAACTCTGGTGTTTAGCTGTATGGTCATAAAGAGATTTTTTGGCACTAAATGTGCTTTGTGTACATCCTTCTTGGCATTCAAAAAATCTATTCTTAAATGGAGCTCCCGCTAGTGGATGGTGGGCTTAGTCTCTAGGATTAGTAGAGGTGAACGCAAGTTGCCTCTGTTCTACCTTATGAGCAGGGGAGGGGAAGAGGTCGAGGGGTCAAGGAGGAATGGCAATGGGTCGGGGGACCTTACTCCATCCCTGATGCCTAATAAATTCTTCTAAATCCCCATCTCCATACCCAAAAAAGATAGTGGACAATTCACCATACCTACCTCCCATTAGAGATCGGATACATTCGGGTAAATTTTATCCAAACTAGTTTGACAAGAAAGAATGATAAGATCTAAATAGAAATAATTTTCATGTCCTATAAATATAATAACTATAACAACCATGTAAAACAAAATACAATAGAAAGTGAAACAAAAATTGTCCCAAAAAAAAAAAAAAATTGTATGAAATTTTAACTAATACCATTAAGAACTTTTTTAGCTCTGAGTTTATATATACACGTATTGTACATGTATGAGTTTATATATACACGTATTGTACATGTATGCTTCCTCACACACACCATATAGAATAGGTGGGTATGGGTATTCGGGGGTGGGTATCACAAAATCATATCTCTCTCATGTTCTATCGGGAATTTTTTAAGTTCAATCCTACTCACTTAATTGGTAAAAAATTGAGTAATATTTGCCTCTAAGTAGGCGGGGAAACTGCCATCCCTACAAGGACGAAGTCATGAATTGGATTTCGAGGAAGTGAAAACATATGTTAGTGCACAAGATATTGTTAAATTCTCGTGGTTATTACAACAGAAACAGAACAAATGAAGTGATTCAATACTTTTTGGAGGGATATCATAAAATAAAAAGAGGATAATAAAAGATTAGTAAAAGAATGTTAAAAACTAAAGGACCAATATACGTTCTCGTGTTCAGCGCTATGGGGAGCAGCTGGGATATACTTTGAGAAGAGCTTCCAATATGAAAGTTGCTGCTGTTATTGAATGTAATGGGTGGACTTGGGACAGGAGCAGATCAGCTGTTTTGAGGGACATTCTTGGGCAAACTCCGGGTAACTTTCTGCCCAATGTTGGGATTGAAGACTTTGTTAAGTGGCTTCTTTCATCTGATGGCGTTTACTCTGTGTCTTCAACTTGGAATGCTATTAGGTCTAGTGCCCCAGAAGTAGATTGGCATAAGGTCATTTGGTTCAAACACCATGTTCCTAGATGGGCTATCTTTCAGTGGCTATGCAGGTTGGGGAGGTTGGCTACTAAAGATAGGCTTTACAGTTGGGGAGTTGTTGGCTCTTCTACTTGTGTTTTGTGTGCTAACGATAGCGAGACACATGGGCATCTTTTCTTCTCTTGCCCTTTCACTTCCATTGTGTGGCACAAGTTATTGGTGCAGAATGGCATATCTAGGCTTGGTATGTCCTTGCCTGATGAGTTTACGTGGATTAGTGAGCATAGAGGTGGTTCTAGTCTCCGTCATTTGCTTTTCAAGTTATCATGTGCAGCAGCTATCTACCACTTGTGGAAGGAGAGGAATCGGCGCATCTTTCAAGGTAAGTCTTTGGATGCTGATCATATTTTTCGTGCTGTAATTGCCGATATTCGAGCTTATGCTAGCTCTTGGAGGCGCTTGAGGAAATCAGATGAGAATAGGTTCCTCTGTCTTGATTGGAGTATCTCTTGTAAGGTTTTTGAAGCTACTTGAGCCTTTTAGTTGTGTAGTTTCTGTAGTTGTAGTTGTGTAGTTTCTCCTTTTATATCTCTTTCTAGTCTCCTGTGTTGGCTAGTTGCCTGAGTTTGTAGTGTCTGGGGCTTCCCCTCTCGCCTATTTGGCTTTGTTTCTATAAAACTTCATTTACCCAAAAAAAATATACGTTCTCGTGATTTCTATATGTGTTGATCAAGCACCCCTCATGAACCAACCACAAGCCAATCATGCTATCCTTAGATTCCTTACATTCCCATTTGAGAATTTTATAATAGTAGTACTTTCATTCTAATGGTTATTAAAATGTAGCCACCCTGGCACAAATATTATTTCATCATGAGTTAAATTATGAGAGCTTAATCACGGACCAACTTTGAAATGTGAGAATTTTATTTTTTATGTTTTGAGACAAATGTAAACATATCATATATAACAAGTAAATAGTACAACCACATTAGTACAAAGCATAAAAACAACCCATAAAACCCGACGAGCCTAAGCTGGCCTGGACACCTGTTTTTCCTATGACAACATGATAATGTGTTTATTTTTTGTAGGTGATAATCTTAGGCTCAATTCTCCTTAAAACTTACTTTTTCTACTTCATATGGTGTGTTTTATGCACTTTTTCTGAATTTTTGCTAGTTTCGCATAATATTTATTGGATTAATCACTCGTTATGGCAAGATGAGTCTAAAAAGTACCAAACAACTGCTATTTTTTTTGGGTCTAAATTGTGTCTTTTATGAACTTTTTCTGATATTTAACCATATTTTTATACTTTCTAATTTGTCTTGTCGTGAAAAATAATTAATTAAAAAAATTATGACGAAAAGAAAGATAAAAAAATAAAAAATATACATAACAAAAAGTTAAGTACTTAAAAAAAAAAAAAAAACTAGTCGTGGAGAATGCACCCTTTAATTCGAAATAGTTGCATTATAAGTAGGACGCGTCCAAAGCACATCCCTTCGTGGCTCCCCACGCCTGAATGAATCTGAAACGAATTTGATTTGAGAAAAGGCGTATATGGCAGAAGAAACCGAAGACGACGAAACGAACAAGAAATCTAGTCAGAGAAACCCTTAGAGAGAGAGAGAGACAGGATGGGGAAGGGGCCTTTCTCCTTCCGCCGCTCGAGCAGCCGCCGCCGTGTAAAGAAATCGGCGGAGCCACCGCAGGTGGCGGCGATCGAGCTCTCTCCGTTCAACGCCCTTGCTGCTGCTGCTGCGGCGTCAGCGAATAACTCGATCGCGGCGGCGATGGTGTCGGCAGCGGCGGTTGGGAAGGCGAAGAAGAAGGCCGGAGGGGCGAGGCTATGGATGCGGTTCGATAAGTTCGGGCAGTCGGAGCTAATCGAGTGCGATAAGAGCACGATTATTAAGCGTGTGTCGATTCCGGCAAGGGATTTGAGGATTCTTGGCCCTGTCTTCTCTCACTCCTCCAATATTCTTGGTAATTCAATGGTTATCATATAGTAATTGATGATTATCAATTAAATATGTGTAATTGATGACTTTCAAATAATAAGTACAGGTCTCCAATTCACACCGGCACAAACATTAATTTATACTTGTCTTATTTTGATAAGATTAATTTATACATATCTACGTATGCATATGTAATTATATATCCACCTTACGAGGCCTTGAATTGTTTTTTACTTCGTTGATAGTCTCCATGAACTTGTAAAACTGAGAATAGGGAATGAAAATGATACCGAACAGAAGTGATTCGTTTATAAACTTCCATGTGATTTTGGTCCTGGACTTCTTCTCAACATCAATCTATCTATCTGTCAATACTATAGTCTAGATACAAGTGTTTTGAGCATCCAAAAGTCCGCTATCCGTCAGTTCTAAATTCTTGGAACTTTGTTTCTTTATTCTTTAAATTGAGAGAGATTTCTGGGGAGTGGGGAGTTGGGCTTTATTATATATAGAGAAGATAAATAAACATCATCCCTCTTAGTTTTTATGTATTCGCTTTGTCTGTACTCCATTTTGTTACTTTTTAAGCAGTTAGAGTTAATTTGATCCACACTTAAACTTTTGTAGATCATAGCATTCCATACATGCAATGCTAGTATTACCTATTCTTGTGTTCCAACGCCAAGAAACCCCTTAGTCGCTCTTTTGTATAATGAACCAAACCAAACCAAGCCAAACGGAGTCTTTTAAGTCCCAATCAATTGGGATCGGCTTGATGCACACTGATGCACACAACAAATATGTGCATGCAATTTTCTTCTGGTGATGAAAACAAGATGCGCTCACAATTGCTTCTGGTGATAACACCATAGATGCGCAATTGCGCACTCTCTGTACAAGGCTTTGTAATGAGAGAGAGAAGTTAAATTCTGTTCTCTTGCAGCCAGGGAGAAAGCCATGGTTGTCAATTTAGAGTTCATCAAGGCTATTGTTACTGCCGAAGAAGTGCTGTTGCTTGATCCTCTCCGGCAGGAGGTTCTTCCATTTGTGGATCAGCTGAGGCAACAAATTCCTCAGAAAACACCGTTAAAAACACAAGGAGGGGAACAAACAGCTGCGAATGATAGTGAAAAGCATTTGTCGACTGGGGGACAATGGTTACCTGTGCCTGAAGCTGTGGAAGGTTTGCAGTGTGAACTCCCTTTTGAGTTTCAAGTTCTCGAGATTGCATTGGAGGTTGTTTGTACATATTTGGACTCAAGTGTTGCAGACCTTGAGCGAGATGCTTACCCCGTGTTGGATGAACTGGCTAGAAATGTTAGCACCATAAATCTTGAGCACGTACGGAGTTTGAAAAGCAATCTGACCCGTCTTCTTGCACGGGTACAAAAGGTACTCCTTATTCATGGCTTTTCATTTTCTGCTTTTCATTTTCAACTTGACAATATATTGTACTTGTGGCTCTGTGCGACTATTATTATTTCTTATGCACTTTGATACTAGCAAATTTGATATGTTAAAATGGCTTGCTCAATCGGCAGGCCCCTTTAAAGTCCGGATGAATGAGCAAAGTAGATGTCATAAGCCAAATTGGCTGCAAATGGGTTTTACAATCAATTTCCCCCCTTTCGTAGACAACTTATGAATGTATTTGATTCATCCTTTTGAGTTACTCTATGATAAGATGAAGTGCGTGTTGGGGGAGAGTTACATCTGTTTAGATGCAGACTTCAATGAAGCATTTGGAAGGATGAGAATACCTAACATACCAGTTCTACATTCTTTTTTAGCTCAAAATTTGTGTGGCAGTTGATTGTTAGCTTGGTTCTATGCATCAGTTTCAAAGTTGGTAGGCATATTTTCAAGGTGAAGAGAACTTGGCTGAGAGATTAGAGGTCGTCTTGTATGTACATGTCCCCCGATATAGACCTCTTTAATTGATTGTAGGCAACTTTATCGTTAAATGGACCAAAGGCTCTCTTGAGAAAATCATTTATCGTTTAGGACTTTAGGGAGACATACTTGAGGCTGGACAGGAAACACCGATGTCGACACAATGAAGTGTAGCTGAAGTCTCCCTCTTCTATTTGAGGCATGCCCTTACCATTAATGATAGCTAAGCACATTTGGAGAAGTTGAAATTAAGTACTGCTATGATGTTTGGTAGCTCTTATACTGGATACCTCTTCATGTTCGTTAATGATTATCCTTGTTGTGCTTTAATCACTTTGCATTATGTTTAATCTGGAGAAGTGTTTGTTTGATGTTAGGTGCGTGATGAAATTGAACATCTTTTAGATGACAATGAAGATATGGCGCATTTGTACTTAACAAGGAGATGGCTACAAAGTCAGCAATCTGAAGCTTTGATAGGAGCTGCAGCTTCAAATAGCATTGTCAGTGCTGGACCGGATCTTCGACATCTTAATTCCAACAGGAGTGCAAGTTTAATGTCGAGCAACTATGTGGATGATCATGACGTGGAAGACCTGGAGATGTTACTTGAGGCTTATTTCATGCAACTGGATGGGACTCGCAACAAGATACTATCTGTAAGTATATTATTCTTGTCGACTCCAGTGTTGGCAGAATTAATGTTTTGTGTATTTGCACTTCTCTTGGTAATCTCATTCACATTGAGAAGACGAGCCAGATCACAATTCAACTTGGACACAACCAAAAAATGTATGGGAAACTTGGAATGAGATTCCTAATTCCCATTCCGCCACTTCATTCATGTGATAGGCCTTTGTATATTCAGTTGCTTATTCTAAGATGAGAGGACACTGTAAATTATTGTGAGTTTGCCTAGTTTGCGATATTAAGCACGCTAAGGTTTTGATTTTTAGCAGTTGTCTAGAGTGGGAGGCATCCGGGTTTGCCAGTTTGGTATCTTGTGATCTTTATGACTCTTCGTGCTGGCTGTTGTTAATTTTAGATGCGTAAAAATTGTTTTTTAAAATCAAAATCCAAAAGCATCAGAATTGATGCTTCAGTTCTCAGAATAAGCTTTTAAATCTGTTTCGGCCGAGAAACTTTTCAGTGCCGAGTGGGTATTGCCCACGTGGTACCCACTTGGCAGTTGGCAGTCTCAGCCGTCCAAAATGAGATCCAACGGTCCGGAAGAGGAGAGAGAAATGAGGAGAGAGAGTGGTTGGGTGAGAGGTGAGAGAGGGAATCAATCTCGGTTGTCCAAAACACTTTTGGACGGCCGAGATCGTGCTCGGCATGGCCACGTGGTTCCCATTTGGTACCCAAATTTTTTTCGTTTCGGCCTCAAAGGAGAACCAGAAGCTGTGGCAGACATCGTGGCACAGTTTCAGAGGTGCCATAATTTAAAATATTTGTCCCCCAAAGCTCCAAAATCTACAGGTGGTTTCTGGTACCATGCAGTGGTGTTCTTTTCTCTCAAAGATATAAAAGGCATGCACGAATACAATTCTATTACATTTATCTTTTCTAGAGTCTCGTGAGAAGATTTATTTTCCTGGTTGAATTTGCAGGTTCGTGAGTATATTGATGACACCGAGGATTATGTGAACATCCAACTTGACAACCAAAGAAATGAACTCATTCAACTCCAATTGACATTGACCATTGCATCGTTTGCTATTGCTGTCGAGACTATGATTGCTGGGGCGTTTGGTATGAATATCCCGTGTCAACTGTACGGCATTGATGGGGTATTCTCGACCTTCGTTGGAGTTCTTACTGCTGCATGTGTGTTACTTTTCCTGCTTGTTCTAGGATATGCCAGATGGAAGAAGCTTCTTGGATCATGAGTTCCCTCGTAATCAATTACTCCTGTGTTTTAGCATCCCAGATTTTAGATATTAATGAGCACATTGTTCCTTCTGCCTTGAAAAATCTTCTAGTTATAAACTGCAATTCTGTTTTTCTTTTTAACCTAACCTAAGTTATATACTGCAGTTCTGGTACATGTGGAAGTGCCTTTTGTCTGGGATTTTTATTTCGTAAGCTCTTTTTTCGGGTAATAGTTCAACTTTTTATTTGCCTCATTTAACTTATTAATCCAAACACCTTTTTATTATTTCTCTGTGGCATTTTGCCGAAATGTTGATACTCCGTTTTATGCCAAGTGCTTGCATTAGTATCTGTACATGAAAGTGATTACTAATTTACTTATAACTTACAGCTAAAGTATGTAAGTTAAATCCGGTGTTGGACCGTTTTTTCACCGTCTCTCCTAAAACCAATTGGTGTTTAGTCTTATATTGCATTCGACTCCCGCAAGTCTGTTTTTAGAGCGGTTGCTGGGAGTGGCTTTGTATAACCAAATCCATGGGGGCAGTCCGTGCCGCCCAACAATCCCTCACTTACGATGACGCTCCAAGCTTGCAAGTGCAGAAATCTTTTGTTCGGAGCTTGGCATTAGTATCTGTACATGAAATTGATTACTGGTTTACTTACAGCTAAGATAAGTTGGTTGGCTAAATGGTATGCATGCTGCATGTTCTGCTCCTGGAAATTAGGGTTGTGTTTAGGTCGAGGACCCGTGGAGGAATTTACAAAGGCAACAGGTAGTGATACGCGAACCAAAGGATCTAATTTTGCTTAGCTTACAAGGACGAAACCAGGGTTTCATGTATGGGGTGGCTACTATATAAACAACAGGATTTTGAAATTTTGAGGTTGAGTGTAACAACTATGGTTGTAATTTCCAATAACTTTTGACAATAATATTTTTATGTCGCAAAATGTAAGAGGGACCTGGACATAGTAAGTAGGAGAGCGTATAAAAAATCAAGTACTCTGTGTCTTTTTTTTTTTATACTTGAGTATTCCATTTTAGGTTGTCCCTTAATAAATGTCTGTTTCGAAAAGTTAGTGGGTAAAAGTTTGTACAATTATTATTTTGCCCTTTCGAAATATAAATGAGTAAAAAGTTAATGGGTAAAAATAAAGGTAAAAGTTGATGTGAAAAGTGTAATAATGATGCCTTTTTTATAAGTTGGAGTTATGAAACAACACACTTAAATAACGAAAGGGATGGAGAGAGTACTAGATAATTTTAGGTATTTCCAAATTAGGGGTGGCCGTGGCCCTTTTAGCTAGCCAATCTTTAGGGGGTGTTTCACTAACAAAAAAGTAGTTTTTTTTTTCAAAAATCGAGATAGATCATTTTCTCACAATACATCACATAAAAAATCGTAAAAAAATCAATTTATTCTAAAAACACTTTTAACGGAACATCCCCTTAGTTCCAACCTTGATTTATCCTTGCTTTGGCGATGTAAATTTGTGATCCAAACACAACCTGACTGAAATGCAAGTGTCTTCTCTCACATAAGTGTTTATGCTTGTTCTTGTTCTTTTTCCTCTTACTTGGGAGCAATGGTGTGACATACGAGGATTTTTATGTTGTTGTTTGACAATAGTATATATTAGAATTCTGTTCCCTGCTTTGGATTCGATGGAGATGTGAGTTGAAATGAGAAGGCACAACCGGGGAGACAACAAATGTGCATGTGGTAGTTTGCTTTTGACCAGATTAGGGAGAGATGTAATTGAGGTGCGCGGAAGTTGACTCGAACACCTTTAATCTTCTAAAAAAATCGGCACTGTTACATATCCAGAGAATACATTCAGAATCTACCCAGAACTCGAAATTCAACGGCCTAGAAAATTGAATCCCCAGAAGAGTGAACCTGGACCATTAAAATTTCAAGTTCTGAGTAGATTATGTGTGTTATTTTTGGGTCCTTAGGGGGTGTTCCATCAACCCAGTTTTTTGAATAAATTGGTTTTTCACGGTTTTTTATGTGATGTGTTGTGAGAGAATGACCTGTCTCGATATTTGAAAAAAATAGTTTTTTGTTAGTAAAACACCCCGTGGAGTTTCCGAGAAAAAAGGTAGTATAGAATTTCCTGTCTTCACAGCTCACCTACTGTGAGAATCCAGCACACTAGTACGAAGAAAACAAGAAACTCCAGCAAGGCAAATGCCAAATAAAGGCTGTGGTCCTTCTCTCTATCCCAGTTCTACAATTCACCCAAACCAACCCTATTCAAAAGAATCAAGATCTTCTAATGTGAAAGGACGTAAAGCGCCTCAAATTATAAATATCAAAAAATTAGTGTAAGCAAAGTCTTCCGCGAATGAATATCAAAAAATTAGTCTAAGCAAAGTCTTCCGTGAATGATATTCGAATGGAAGAATCATATTTCGAGAGTATTTAAAATTTACGTAAAAACGAGCCACTTCTCGCAATTTAAATTTGACGAGGTCTCGGCACCAAAGACATTGAATAACGTGTTATAAATTGGTACCATCGTCGCATAAATTTGGTATTTTTTATAAAAATCATTTCAGACTATATTTTCCTCGCTATGTTCTTTCTGTATTAATATCTTGATATGGAATGCGTCAGTAGTCTCTTGGTTTTTGAAATTTCTATATGAAATTAGTTTAAATTAGTTTTGTTAATAGTATGAAATGGAAAATGGTTTGACAAATTTTCTTCAATCCTTAACCAACATTGAACGCTGCTACGTGCACAGACAGAAATGCACCGACGGCGTCGTGGACGCCGTTGTGGGTCCCAAACGGTCGATCCGAGCCGTTCATCCTTCTCAGAATCGAATTCCGAGTGGGCACTCGCGGGAATCGAGGCAATCGAACCGCTGTATGAGCTCGATTCAAAATCACCCCATTTCGATCCAAATTGTTGGGACCCACAACGGCGTCCGCGACGCTGTCGGTACGCCGTCGGTGCATTTCCGTTGGTGCGGAAGGAATTACCGACCAAGATTAGTTCATGACAGATTGTGGCCAACTTGTTTCATAGACAAAGAAAAATCTTGCCTTAGCCAGAGGGTTTGTCCGGTTGGTTGGTGTGTTTGCTCCTCACACAATTAATTAGAGTTCGACTCTTGGGGTTAGGGCGCATGAAAATAATTTATTGTGAATCTACTAGTTTTAGCGTGAATGACTTATCTTTAACTGAATCAATAAAAAAATTAATCAAGATGCACGTAAACTAGCGAAAACATCTTGTGGCTCAAAGGATTAAATATTAGCAAAATTCAGTAAGAAAGACATCACGTTTGTTGGGTTCTGGATCCGAGCCTTATTTAGCACGAGGCGTCAACCGAGAAGAGAGAGAGAGAGAGAGAGAGAGGGGAGAGCCCAAAGTGAGAGAAAGTGATTCGTGGATCGCATTGCATTCCAAGATCTTCCGCCAAAGGTCAGCATTTTTTCCATGCGAATCTGATGTTGGGTTTCTCCTTAATTTGTTATTTTCCTGTGATTTTTATTCTCCTTGAAATAGTTTACGTTGTTTATGGGGGCAATGACGGAGAGGAAATTAACATAGAATCAGAGATTTGTGAATGATGGATTGTTGGTTCGAATTTTTTTGGGACTTTAGAGAAGATGAATCAGGAAAAAATTGGATTTTTTGAATCATTGATTGTTTTCTTGAAATATGGGACATTAAGAGAAGATAAACCAAAGGAAAAATTAGAAAAGACAAGAGGAGTAAGATATGCAATTGGTTTCACTGATTTTGTGTTCTGATAATAGCAAAATTTTGATGCTAATTAATGGTGTTTTGACTGAAATTACTCGCCAGACAGTGCATTTTGCATTTTCTGAAATCCAGAAGCAACTGTGGCTAGGGAAGATTGATTTTAGCTGTGTTATAGACTTTAGAACGGAAATATTTTGCATTGAACTCCTGTATATTATCCAGCTACTGCATGTATTATTTTTCTCTCTCTAGAATGGGAGCTTCTCTCTCTACAATGAGAGTTACTTCCTTTTAGGGTTTTTTTCCTGGCTTTCTTAGCCTTTCTGGAGCTGAATAGCAACTATTTTCCTCGATTTTTACACTTTTCCTCGTTTCTATCACAGTTTTACCGCCTCACCCCATCATCCTCTATCCATTTTTGTTATAACCCAGTTCTCCTTTTCTGTCTTCATTCTCTCTTTTCACACAATGCCTTTCATCTTCTACTAGTTTTCTATGGAAGATCCAATCTACATCTCTTTGGAACAATGTTTTGATGAGAAATCGAACAAAGAAAAATGTTCTCTAATTGGGAAAATCATAACCACAAAATAGCTCAATAAGGTAGGGGTTCAGAACGTGATTAGTAAAGCGTGGACAAGTGAGAAGAAATTCACCATCTTGGCATTGGGACAAAATGTATACGCTTCTCTCTTTCAAACAGAAGAAGATATGAGCAAAATATTTATCAAAGCCCTTGGTGTATGAGCAAAATATTTTATCGCCCTTGGTCAGTCTATTATGATTCTACGCAAGTGGCATTCTCAAAGATCAGTGGTGGAACTGGACTTCTCATTTAGCACTTTTTGGGTACAAATCCATGGTCTTCGTCCGGGATATACCAAAACGCAGGGAGTGGAAGGAAAATAGCAGCAACTCTGGGAGAGCTCGTTTCTGTTCTGTTCAAGATCCTTCGGATTCGAATATTTTTGTTAAATATCTTCGGCTGCGGGTTTGGATAGATACTAACGAAGCCACTAAACAAAGGTTTCTTCCTCAAGAGAAACAACCCTGATAATCTCTGAGTTTCATTCAAATATGAATGGTTATCCGAGTTTTGCTACAGCTGTGGGAGTGTTGGGCACACAGCTAATGAGTGTAAATGGAAGGAGATTTCTGATAGCAAGAATTGGCCCTTTGATGAAAGTCTTAGAGCTAACTTTTCACTGACAAGCAGTGTCGATAGGCACCTAGGCAGTAGTCGGGCTGCCGAGCACCACCTAGTGCCTAGGCCAGCCCATTAATTGGCGCCTACATATTAGTCGGATTTTCTATTTTTTAATAGTTACTAAAAATTTGCTCCTACCCCCTCCCCAAGTTTTGAGAGCAAGTACATCAACACAAGTAGAAGAAAACATTAAATAACATGGAAACTAAATTAATAAGGAGAAGTTCATTGTTCAAACCAAATGAAACTAGCCGATTAATCGTCCGCCTAATCCCACCTAGATGCATAATCCCGCCTAATCCGCCAAGCCGCGTAGACCGCCTAGCCGATTAACCCCGCCTAGCAGCCGATTAATCGGTCTAGCGCCTAGATCACCTCCTAGACCCCTAGGCAAGGTGGCGGGGTACTGCCTAGCACCTGGCGCCGATTAATTGGTCGCTTAGGCCTCCTTTAGAACACTGGGAATACCCTAGAAAGAACAAGGAAGAGTCTCCAATTTCAGGGTACTATGTTGAGAGCTTTTGGTCTACTTCCCGAAATTATCGAGTTATGGCCACTTGCCTCTCTTGTTTTGGGAAGTTTTGGGTTTTCAGCGATGGTGGCGAAGATGGCAAGTGATACCTACCTTTCAATCTAATACGTTGAGTATTCTCTTCAGATCCTAATGGATAACCCAAAACCTGTGGACCTCCTTTCCAGGTGTAGGGCTCCGGATCGTGAATGTTTCTGGAAGTTTATTTTTATTTCGGTTTTAGCTTTAGAGTTGCTTGTTTTGTAGCCTGTTGGGCTTAATTTTGATTATTAAAAAAAAAAAAAAAATCTTGTCTATGCCTCTTGATTATTTTAACTGCCTACAAAAGTTCATTGCTAGTATGCTATACAAGCTCTTAGGAAAAAGAAAACCAATAGTTGTTTTACTGGGTAACACGAGCGAGTAATGTCAATATCCTCACATGAATTGCAATTTGCAAACGTATAAGTTTGATGGACCATAAATTAACAAAGCCACTTTGCGGCTTTGTGCTATTATTCACCAGCCAGATATTAATCTAGCACTTGCTGTTGCATCAGGATCGTTCCAGTTTTTCCTTTCCATTCTTCTTTACACATTTCCTTTTGCTTGTAGTTGCCATTATGTTTACAATCTCAACTATTTTTGTTGACAGGGGCTGCTTTTGACCTGGGTTATGGAAAATATGAAGGAGTCATCAAACACCAGAACTGCAGTCTTAAACGGAAAGCACTCTTTACTTCCCCCTAAAAGTCCATTTCCAAGTACTTATTCATCATATGGTGACTATGTACCTCCTTCAATTGGACCGAAAGTTATTGCGAAGCCCAGAGAGGCAATTTCACACCACCATCGTACTACCTCTATGAGCCTTCTGATGGAGGAGCAACCTTCATGGCTGGATGAACTGCTTAATGAGCCAGAAACGCCTGTATGCAAAGGAGGTCATCGACGTTCATCAAGTGACTCTTTTGCGTATATAGATGCAGCCAATGCTTCTACAATAGATTATATAGCTCAGGATAAGTGCAACCATAAAACTTTGATTTCGGTGCCTTCATGGGAATCACAAGACTTTGAACACTACAAAGATGTGCAGGATTCTGTTGAATCAGATCCACGGGATTTTAAAGCTGCTTCTGAAAAGAAAGATCCTTCTAATGCCAAGCCTTCTGCATCAGAGACGGATACAAAACGTGCCAAGCAGTATGTCTGATCCTTTGTTGCAATACTTTTGGATTCTGTTTTGTATTCCTTGGTGTTACTTGTAAAACTGCTAGACACTGCTAGACTTAATGACGATTTAACCCTTGGTAGTTGTTTTCATTTTAGAATCCCGCGACTTGGGTATGGAATATGTTATGCGTCACAAGTTGCACCTCTCCACTGGCTTGCTGAAACGAGAAGCGCACGCTTCTGCTGATGAAAAGCCATCATATTAGCAAATAAACTTATTCCAATTCCTAAAAAGGACATTTACTTTCTCCAGAACTTGTATAGAGAAGGATTTCCTATCACTGCCTAACAGCGTAAGCTTTTTGTTTAGATACAAAATTTCTTCATGGTATTAGAGCTGGGCCCATTCCAACCCATGTTTAAGAAAATGGTATTATCTCACACCCCACTGTGACAAACCCCAAAACGGCTGCATGTTGAGAGACTCGAAAAGAGACTTCCCATGACACACCCAAAAAAATGTGAGGTGCACGAGGGGTGTGGAGGCGGGGTGGTTAGAGAATTCCACATTGCTTGGGTATGGATCCTACTATACATGTTGGACTTCTCCACCTAATATCGTAAGTTCTTTTATATCATTCAAGGTTTCTTCACTTTGATGGGGTGTTTGCTGTTATGACTGCGAACTTTTATGCTTGTTCTGAAAGCAGTTACATGCTCTTCCCCAGTGGGATAATAATCGACAAAAAATCTCACAGTTTGCTGTTTGTTATTTCTACACCGAAAATACAGTATTTACTGCATTTTTAATATGAAATTTTTGTAGTGATAATCTAGACTTGCACCTCCTTTGGAAAAGCAAACTTTCCACCTTGTATCGCTGTAATAGACAACATTTTTTAATCTGATCAAAGTAAGCTATTCTTAAAATGATAATTGGAGTTATATGGGATGTTAAGAGATGATTGGATTGATTAGTAAGTTGCTGCATAGTTAATTTCAAATGGTATTATACAGGCAATTTGCTCAACGCTCAAGGGTCCGAAAACTTCAATACATAGCTGAACTGGAAAGCAATGTGCAAGCTTTACAGGTATGTATTAAATAGGTACCATGTTTCCACACTATTTATTTTCATTTTAGGAATGTTATATGTATGGTGTTTTAACTTACGAGAAGTGTTGATCTTCTTATACAATTACAGGCAGAAGGGTCTGAGATTTCTGCCGATCTTGATTTTCGAAACCAGCAGAATCTTATTCTGACCATGGAGAACAAAGCCCTGAAGCAACGTTTAGAAAGTCTAGCCCAGGAACGGCTGATTAAGTACTGTAAGTTTCATACTTGGAAGTTTTTCCTGAGTCATTTCTGCTTCTGTTGCTTGGAATTCCAACTCAGTCATTAAGATTCTACATTCCTCGTGTGCTAGCCTGTCGATGTATGCTGTGTTAGCAAAATTAGGTTATATTTGTGTCATAATCTCAGTTTGTGAATTAGAATGTCAGCAGAAAATTAGGGGATATTGATAAGAGATGCATTTTGAGGGTACTTGGGAATTGGGAGGTAGTTGAAGGTAATCTGTATTTTGCAACTTCAAGAGTTTTTACCTAATTATTGTGGAAGCAAATGTTTGTTGAAACCTGTGATAAATAAAAAAAAGTTTGTTGACACCTTACAAAATCTTTTTCTATTTCTTTTTTTTTTTTTTCAAAAATGTTCTTTCAGACACTGATAATTCCTGTATAAAGATTACATGTTGCTCTAACAGCATTACCTTGTATTCTGTGTAGATTTTAAATTAGCACATGAACAATGTTTGACACTGATAATTTTCTTGATGAAGGCTAATGTCCTTAAATTTCTATTTGCAAGCTGCTAAACAGGCCCCAGGCCCCCATGAATTTTTTTCCCCTTTATTTTATTTTGGAAAATGAGCCAATAAAGGGTTTGTGCAGTGGAACATGAAGTGTTGGAGAGAGAGATTAAAAGGCTGCAAGCCATGTATCAGCAACAGCAGCAACATCAACAAAAGCAGCCATCTTTGAGCCATAGGCGTACCAAAAGCAGAGATCTTGATTCGCAATTTGCACACCTTTCTTTGAAACATAAGGATCCCAGATCTGGCCATGACCCCATTTCTGGACCGCTTCAAATTTGAGCATATGATGTAGCTGTGCCCTGCCTTGACTTTGACCCGACCATTGTTATCATGTTGGTGACAAAAGTTGTGGTGTCCCTTCTGCTGGATTAACACCCAAGCTCTTCCAGTCTTGCCTGGTTTTAACTTTTACATTGTTTTACTTTTCGTTTTCTACTTGTAGTTGGTCTTTCGTTCAATTCGTTATGTATGTGCGCCTGGTAGTCATGCCTAGCATTTTGGCGACTCACCGGAGGTGGTGACAAAAAAAAAAGAGACCAATATCAATCTTCTTTCACCCCTGTTCAATTTGTTAAAGTTCACAGAATTCTTTTTACATCACATTCTTCTCTCTCTCTGTCTCTGGTGCAAGACTCAAAACCTTGGCCTCCCAGTGAGGAATAAGGATTCCAACGAACTAAGTTAATCCTAGATTCATTTTGTGCAGAATTTTTTATGTGGCAATTGTCTTTTAATGCATGCTGACAACTGTTGTAAATTGTCTATTGATTATATAACTCAAATGACATCATTTTGTGACTTAAAGGTCTTTTCGAGATACGTGGCTTGGTTTTATACAACATACATAGCTTCACCAATACATAACTATTGCAGAGAATGAAGAGAGATGAATCTGAGTAAATTATCAGACTGTTTGCCGAACCATTGTGTATTTGTATATAGCTCATATCTGATAGAAAAACGGCGAACTACCTATCTTTTACGACTCTATGCCTACACTATGAATTGAAAACGGTATCGCATGAACTTCTTCAGAAAATTACTGCAAGTAATAGAGACAAAGTTATGCACCACCAGTTAAAGGGTGCACCAAAGTGACCACTATTTGGGAGCCTTGGGTAGTCATCTGGAGGGGGCATGACACATGTATCACCATTGAATGAAATTTTCCTTGGAAAAGCCCAACCTTCCCTAAAAGTGAAAATCCCTGCATCTTTGTGTAATAGCATCTCTGTTTGTACATTTCCATTGTCTCCTGATTGGAGAAGCATGTCATTGTAGTACTGAATACCATAGAACATCCCTGTATCATCTGGCAACAAAGGGAAATGGGAATGTAAGCAAAATGCTAGAGTTGAATGTTGTACCTTTTCTTTTTCCAGTTTTTCTGAACAACTTGTAGTACTTCACTAATGAATTTGATATAACTTTTCTACATCCCATTTTTTCGGTTTTGCGGGGAATATATTTAGACATTGGACTTGTAAGAGGTGAAATAGTCATTCCAAAATTTTTAATGAATGATAAATATGTATATTTTTGTGTGTGTATGTTCTATTATACCAAACCCTTAGTGACTTTCACTACGGTTGTAGATGAAATGAGTTGAGTTGAGTTGAGTATTGGGTCGTTCAAACTTAGCTGAAAACTTAATAAGTTTCAAAAAAAATTCAAGTTGAGATAATCATGAGGTAACTCGAATATCTTAGCTAGATTAAAAATAAAAAAAATAAAAAAAAAACCTTGAATATATTAGCTTTGTGCATAGTTCTACAACTGAGTTGTAAGCTTCTGACCAAGCTCATAAATTCAACAAGTAGTGAAGCAGAAGCAGGATTGAGAATATCTCCAAGTTTGATTTGTTTACTTTATAATTTACTCCGAGTCATTCAAAAATGAACTTGTAAGCTAAACAAAAACTATATACCATCATTGTGTGAACCTAATAAGAAGCATAGACACATCCATCAGCCTCACGTATGCATGAACGACACGTGTCGGATACGGACACAACACGATACTCTCAAAACATGTGTTGAAGACAATACGTGTCTGGTTTTTTTCTTATTTTTGTCTAGTCAAACACTGTAGGACACGTTGGGGACATTCTGAGGACATGTCAAGAGCTTAAAATGCACTTTTAAATTTGAAGACATTAACAACCGTCGATTTGAGCTTCATAATGTCAATAGTGTCGCTGTTTGTCTAACTTACCTTGAAACAAAGAATGTTTTCAACTTTTATTAAGCTTGTAATATACATCTATTAAATTTATATGTTTTATATACAATACGTCCCTGACATGTTTGGTTCTAGTTTTTTGAGAAGCGACGTGTCTGCATATTCGTGTTGTGTCTGAGTTATGTCCGTATATGTACTTCTTAGGTGTGCCCTTTTTGAAAACATGATTGATTGAATCATCCCCATGCCAAACACATATGTATGTATAGCTAAAATGAGCAAGGTAGGTTGTCAACCAACTTACTTATGTGACCATATGGATGGAGAGGCTTGTAGTTGAAGCTGAATACTTGAGTCACATTTTGCATATTAGGGTGCAACACCACCAAGTTCCACTGGCTATAGTTCTTTGCATAGTTGAAGTTTGTCACCGTGATCTTCACGCGCCAGTACTGCGTGTAGCTTTCTTTCACATGCCAATGAACTCTTATGGGGCACATAAAATTTGTGCACCGTACCACTGGCTGAGGAGCTACTTCATCGGGCAGCTGCAATACTGGTGGTGATTCACCTGGCCTGCATTTTTCGGATAACAAAATCAACAAAATGGACGTCAAAATACTGAACAAAAATGTTTGTACAAGAAAGCTTGTTTTGATGTCGAAAACTAAGAGACCGTGACACCCAATTCGTCATAGGTATCAATCGATACTACTGATACATTTAAGACCGGGACTATTATGTGTCCTGATACTGCCATTCGAAACATGAGTTGGAATTTGGTATAAAAATGCATTGAAGAAGAAGATTTTACTTGACACATTCGGATCCAGATTGGCAGCCACAACTGCAGCGAGGGCATGGAACGATGGACTCGTTGTAGAATGCTGATAAGGAAACACAGCATGTTGGAGCCGGTGATGCTTTAAATTGGGAGTACGAACATGTCACATTATATGTTGCTGCAGCAAATCCAAACACGCGAGCCATAAGGATTGAGCCTTAGTAATCTTACATTCTTCTGTTGAGACATAAAACTTCTTCCAAAAAATTGAAACCAGTCTGGTTAGAAATTTTACGAAGGAAATTACCAATCTGGATTAGATTCATTTTGAGTTTGACTCGCACCATATTCACATCAACCTTAAACCGGCATCTTGCAGTTCACTTTTGTTTCATTAGAATCGCAACATCAACCAGATACCGGAAAATAAAACTTCTTTTTGGCAAGATCATTTTACAGGACAAACATTTTGCACACAAGCATATCATTCCTGTCTTCAATCAATATCCTGAAGTTGTGGTTTAAACACAAGCTAAGCTTTGTGTCCTAACACAAGCGAGAACTTGATTGATAACAACTGATCAAGTAAATGTTCTTTGGAACTCCAATATCAACCAAACACGAGAAAATAAAAACGAGAAGTTTTTTGTTTTTGGTGAAACAGATCTTACGTTGAAACAGACGGAGTCTCAATTCAGTGAGAATAGCATGTGAGTACAAAAAAACTTACCAATCGCTTGAGTTTGTCTTCGCCCATTATCTTCAACAAACTTGCTCGGCGGGACCTCCTCAGGATCCCCACAAGTATAGCCTGGAAGCCCAAGCGTAAAATTTTCCGGCGTGATAATGTTATTTCCAGAGGTAGAAGAAGAAGCACCTATGCTGATCTGAAATGCAGCCCCGGACTGTCCGGGGTCCTGCGTAAAGGACGATAGTACCCCTCCCTTGCAACAATTCGCGACCCGACTATTGAAAGGAGCCGAGGGTAAAAGGTCAATAATCACTGGCTTCTTGTCACAGCAATGGGGAAGGTTCTGCCCCCTGAGTGCTGCAGGGCAATTGCCTTGCTCTGTGGACTCTGCTCCAAGTATGTTCCAGATTACCTCGTCCCCTGGCCAAGCCCAACTAAGCCTCCAACCAGGAGGTTCCACGTGTCGGAATAGCTGGTAGTTGAAAATGTGCACACTTACCTACAAACATTGAGAGAATAAGAAAATGTCGGACCTCTTTGCCACCATTTCTCCTGACACCAATTGGTGTGAGGAAGGTTTCATTTGAGTTATTTTCGTTGTTTTATGGCATTTGACATTGCATCGCAAGTCTGTTTGTAGAACGGTTGCAGGAATGACATTATATAACCAGATCCACAGTGTCACTCTGGGCCCAACAACCCCTCCCTCACGATGATGCTCCCGCGATTTGAACCCATGATCTCCTGGTTATGATACCAACGGTCTCAGGGAATAATAATCAAATCTATGAGTGCACTTTGGGCCCAACAGAAAACAAGTCCAGTACTTCATGCATGCTTTTAAGAATCAGCTTTTAAGTACTGTAACTTTTAGTGTTTTTGGTTCAAAAGCAGAAACAGAATCTGTGGAAAATTCAGTGGCGAAAAAATGAAAAGACTTCTGAGGCGTCAGAATCTGAAATCTTCACTGTGGAAAGTTTCGCAAACAAGTACATTGTCTGGGAATGTTCTCTTCAAAAATGGATGTTGGCATGTTCCAATGTATTGTTAAATGTACAATCCGAGGAACAGATACGTTTACAGACCTCACTCACGTATTTACGTCAGACGTGTATAAGATATGGTCACGTGACACACATGAGTCCAAAACAGGCCAACATATGAGTCTAATTTTAAAATTTCCCAAAGTTACAATTTTTCGATCCCAAGACACGATTGGATACCTTGGAGTACACTTTTAAAAGTAGGGACGATGCTAAAAAATTGAGATAATCCTGAGCATCTCCAATTAGAGCCTTCAAATCTCACGTGGTAAAGTAATTGTCACTTTTGAAGCTAACACCAGCTTCAACCCGTTTGCCATTGAAATGCTAAATCCCACGTAGATTTGGCATAACCTTCACTCATGTCATTTTTTAAGGCAATGTCATATCTTTTTTCTGTTAGAAAAACTGACTATTTGAGAACAAAACTTTCCAAAAACAAAAACTACAACTCCAAATTTGAACAATGTTTTAAAACTCGCTAGGCGCTAGTTGGGCGGAGAAGCGGCTCCTAGGGCCTAGGCGCCAACTAGTCGACTGCCTAGTGCCCTAGGCGGGGACTAAGCGCTAACTAGTCGGCATCCTAATCTAGGTGTTGGACCACCGCCTAGGCACTAGGCGGATATTAGTCGGCCTACGCGGCTGTCTTTTAGAAGACACTGAATTTGAAGCTATCGTTGGAGAGGGAGAATTTGCCCATGTCAAATTTGGAAATGCCAATTTGATACATAAGCCTATAAAAAATTGACACCTCCAATTTTGAAGCCAAGGTTGGAGACTAGGTTAGTATTTGTATCAGTTTGCTATGTTTAATGTTCTTTCACATCTTTATAATCTACCTTGTAACATATTTGCTTATATTTAATGTGTTCTTAGTGCAACTGATGTTAAAATTTATGAAACCATGTCATATCTTATCGTGTTCGTATCCTATATCCACATCTATGCTTCTTGCGCCTATTTAGACAAGAGAACAAGCGTGTATAGTGAAGTAACACACTCAGAGTTGCATATTGTAAGCATAGGGGGTATTGAATTAACTTGACCTGAGCAATGAGAATTCAAATTTATCTTCCATTCCTAGCTAGGAATTACATGCCACTGCTAAATTTTCTCTGAGTTCTTCGCAAAATCGAAAACTTAATGGATTTATAATTTGTAAATTTTGTACCATAAAAGAAACAAACAAGAATCCAAACATTAAAATGGATGGTCAATGTAATCAATTCATTCAGATATCAGAAATCAAATTCTTAACATGTAAGAGTAATGACCAGATTTGGATAATCCCCAATAGGTCCTCTGCACAAGTGTCCTACTTTTTCTACCAAAAATGCCCTTTGTCGTATCGATGAAAAAATGTAGCGTACGCTGTTTTGGGGCATGCTGCACTATCAATAATTCATCAACCAATAAAATTACGGCTATAGATACCATAATAATGTCCCATCTCACATGTAAGTGTGCCGGACAATGATGCGACACATAAACGCTTATATGCGGTGTCCAAATACGGTTAGAATTAGTACAAAGCAATCATATGATTCTATGTGCTTACGTGTATGTACGAACAAAAGTAATACCGTACGGATTTAAAAGTGACTCACATCTTGTGTCGCGTCGTTTATTTGCATGACATCCCATTTTATAGTGATGTTGCCATTAGGATCCAATGGATCATATCCATCTGCAATACCAAAAACTCAAAGATCAATTCTTTTTTTTGTAAAGAGTGGATTCTGATTTTTTCCAATGACAAATGAAATCAAGACTGGACAAATTTGATAAAAGAAAGTACTTACAAGATTGCGAGAAAAAACCCATGAGAGCAAATGAAAACAAAATCAAGAACAAACCCATTGGCCTTTGATCCCTTAAGAAAAATGGGTTTCAATCCAAATTTCTTGATTCTCAGTCCTCAGTCTCAAGTGAGTGATCAAACTTTAGGACAAGTTTGGATGCTTGTATCAAAGATGCTCTGTCTCACTCCTTATATAAATGTGCAATCCTCTGCTTCACATAAGCATTGCTACTTGTGTTGCTGTATAATCCAATCTCTCTCTCTCTCTCTCTCTCTCTCTCTCTCTCTCTCTCTCTCTCTCTAAATATGTATGTTTCTCTCTCTGTAACAAAATTAGGGGATGAATAAATCTCACGATTAATGCGAGGTGACAAGTAATGCTTAGTTCTTGCCACATTTAGTGCTCTTAAGAATGTGTCAAAATCATTAAGTGCTTGTAGGGTCATGTCAGAACGTTTCATTGCGAGTACAAATACAAAGGGTTTCGTGTCAGATGTATGGGGCCTACATAAATGTCCGGTCCAAATTAAGAGTTGGACCGTAACCCAGAAACAAATAGGAACACTGAATAATCTGTCCTTTGCCGGAATTTAGATTTCTTTTCGGCAAGTGTTGTACGCATTCAAACTTCACGTTTCTTGTTACGAGCCCAATTTGATGCCGTTTGGGTTAGTTCTTTACTTTTAGCTCTATTCGCATTTGCCCCTAAAGTAATGCTTTTTCACTATTTGATCCCTATGTTTAGTTTTGCCTTCCTAATGAACTGGGTGGTTCATGCAAGGCATGGAATAGGATAGCTAAAACCTTCACTCTTGTCTTTTGTGTGTTTCTGTTCAGTGCCCTTGGGGCACTGCCAGGAACATTGATTTTTTTTTCTTTTATGGGACTGTCCCAGATTTTTATTTTCGTAGATGGATTATCCTAGTCGGCACTTGCCATTAATCCATCCAATCCATACTGGGTAATTTCTTGGCCTAGTTGCTGGATTTGGCCCAAAAAACAGCTTCAACTAGAGTTGTCGATTCTTAGGTGGTACCAGCGACAGACAAATTTAAAGCGACAAATGCTCCAAGACTGCTGCTGAATGAGGAGCCAAATTCCACGTGAATTTGACACGGTTTGAACACAGGCGTTTTTGAAGCCAAGAAAAGGAGCTTTCAGGCACCTGCTTGTTATCACCTTGAGTCTCAATGCCCGATAAGTTCCTGGATTTAGCAAGAACACAAGCATTACGAATTGCCAATGCCTGAGCTTGAAAGGGCTGAGGCGGCGAAACAACTCTTGGCAAATCCATCAATATCTGTACCCTTCCAATCGCTAACAACAACTGCCACAGCTGCCTTTGGGTTCCCTTTTCCCATCAACGCGTCACAATTCACTCCTAGTGATTGTTTTTTACCATCTTGATTTTGATTTTTATTTTTTTGGCAAATTTGACGCTAGAGGAAGAATTTGTGCTGTCGAATTTGAAAATGACAAGTTGCCACAAACCTTCAAAAAAATTTCAAATCACTAAATATGGAGCCCTGATTGGATATGCTGTAAGAGTCATAAAAGGAGAGAAGATTTATCTAACATTTCTACTAGTAACTTTTCTTTTTTCCCCCCTCAAACCTTGTAGTGAACGAGTCCTGTCAAATTTGGACCATTAAAAACACTTTTTTAGATGGCTCGGATTGTGCACTACACCCCTATAGTGCACCTCCACTACAGAGTCCCCGGTTCCAAGTTGGATACCATGGTGAGAAAACAATGCACATTCTGTTTACCATATTTTCCTGTAATCAATCTTCAACAGCTTTCACCCCATCTAAAAGGGAAAATTGAATAGAGAAGCTGCTTATGAACCAGTTATTTCAACAAGCATATTCTGGAAAAGATAAATTGAGAGAGAGAGTGAGTGCGCAACCCATTATCCGCAATCTGCTTGGATTATAAATAAATACCACCACCTCGACAGCTCCTCTCACAACAAGCATTCGAAATCATCTGCAGCAATTCATGATCTAACAAATCTTGGAGGTTTCTTTTAGCACTACAAGTTTTGTTGAGGCACTGTACTTGCAAACACTTAAAGGTTACCGGTACGCAAACATGGCTATCGCATGTCCAACACCCGGGTACAGTTACGCGTGTCTGCGCCGCTTGAAATTGTCCTCGTTGTATGACTCCCATTCCTTATGATCAAGGGTACTGAGGTCATCAAGATCCGCAATCGCAAGCAAGTATTGAGTGAGTTTCATAAGCTCCTGATCACTGTCCCGGTTTGCATGAGCCTTCCTGAATGGCTTTATGGTTAACCCGTTCTGGGGATTCATTACGAAATTTCTTCTCAGATCATCAAACATTATAGTGTTCTTGGAGTTGTAGTACTGCAAATCAAGAGACAGATAAATCAGGACTCAAGACAAACTTTGCAGCCTTCAAAAAACTGCAATAAAAATATTCGCGGCAAAAATAAAATAGAAAGAATATAAAACTGCAATCATTATTTATCACGGCACAACAAGTTCAATCAAAACAAAATAAAGGACGAAGAGTTTGTATTTCAAAGCCACTTGTGAGAGTCAGGAGTCTTCAGACTAACATAACTTTCCTACTTTAGTATTTTTTCAGCTTCTGAAAAATAATTTAGAGACTAAATTCACATGGACCAAATTTGAAGTTTAGGAGACGAAGAATTCAAAACAAGGAGCTAAAATAAATTTCAAGGGACAAATAAGCAAAAAAAAGATGAGACTTGCGATTATTTTTGCAAAAGTGAATATTTGTTAGCTTTCGGTCAAAACTTCTTGCTTTTTAAACTCCTCTCGCCAAGACAAATCTTTAATCTAAAAAGTCCGACTCAATGGGGAAAAAAAATTTTAAAAAGAAAAAAAAAATCAGAAAATATGGCACAACAAAAGTTAAGCGTATATAGTTGTAGCTTCATTCCAAAGACCTAACTTCCTTTTTAGGTGCGACCTGTCCTAACTCGAGCTCAAAATGTCTGATTCTTAAAGAAGGAATTGCACATTAAATGCTACATGATGAAGACTTCAACTTTCAAATTCATGTGAAGCAATCTCCGACTAATAGACATAAGAAATAAGCAAATATATCAAAACATAGGGAATAGTTAAACCTCCGGACATTGAGCCCAAATTAGGCCTAGTGGCTTGCAATCGAATGTCCCACGAGCTTCTGAATGAACTGTGATCATTGCTGAATGATCCAGAAGAGCTGTAATTTTGTAGTTAGGATTGTCGAGGACCCCAAGCTGTCCCATTTTTAATTCAACCCACTTCATGCTGCAGTAACAAAACAATAAAAAAAAAACAAAAGTTTCAGCCTTTTAGGCATTAAGAAGTACGACATTTGTGGCAATTGATTGAATTGAAATGTAAAAGTGAGAAAAGAATAAAGCATACCCGGTAGCAGACCAGATAATGATATCATACTCCGCATAAACAGCTGTAAGGAACTCATGCAAATCTACACAAGATATATTTGATTTTGGGTGTAAGCAGAAACACGGAAAGATAAAAAAGGTTATGATCTACCATGGAGTAATTGCTTACAAGGCCGCATGAGTTCTAGCGGGTTCTCCGCTGTGGAACGATGATCAAAAAGGGTATAATCAATATCCAAAACCAGCAGCTTTTTCCCTTCACGGCATGGATTCCGGAGTTGCATCTACCATTAGAAGCCCAAAAATTCAAATACCAATACATACAGAAGAAATCTGACAATGAAAGTGACCAACAACACGAGAACAGTAATATGTTTTCATCACAGGTTTTGGTCGTAAGGAGTAAGTTCTAAGAAATTGATTAGGATGGTAACTCGATTATTTTAGGGCCAAGAATAGAATAGGAAAGAAAGAAGAGAGTATCAGAAAGAAACCAATCACCTCCCCTGCTAGGGTCAGGCATCTACACAGCACAACCAAAAGTTCTCCCAACTACCTCGTACAGCAGCAAAAGATTACATGGGTTCAAAAAAACTTGTGCCTAATCCTACTCAAACCATGATTAGGACTTCAAAATCTGGAGCCTTGACTCTGATGTCCAAAAGGTCTGAAGTACTAGAAAATTGAGTATTTACACAGATATTTGGGAGCATGAACCCACCACAAACAGATGGTAAACATTGTTCACATGGGAAATATTCTGAAACAACAGAATGATGGGCCAATAGTGAATATACAGGCCTCAAATTTGGATAATCAACAATTAAGAAAGTTCTTCATATCCCCAAACATAAGAACTCAATTGATTGGAATGTTTTCAAACTGAGGATCAAATTACAGACCTTGTATTGAGCACTTCGTCTTCTCAACTTCTTCCTATTGGCTTCATTATCCTTGATGTCAACAACTTCATCTTGTCCCAACTCAAAATCATCGACGACATCTGGAGAGTCTACTTCATCCACAAATATATCGTCTTCAACAGTGCTGCCAGTTTATTTTTCACTTAGGTTGGTATGATCTATGAAGTAAGACACACACACACACACACACACAACACACTATAATAGACAATTTGAATAACTGTATCACATGTCATCAACAACTGCTTTTCAAGGTGTGCAATCAAGATCTATCTGATGAAGGCTTATGACTGTAGATTGGAATTTTTTGTTGGATGTTATGAGTAGTGTGTTGTTCCCTGCTCAATATATTCAGTGGGTTAGGAGTTACATCACTACCTCTGTGTTCTCTATTGTGTTAAATGGACAGTTAGAGGGCTTCTTTTCTGGGGCAAAGGGGTTAGACAAGGTGATCCCTTATCCCCTTGCCTTTTCTTATAACAAGAAAAGGTAAGGGGACTCATGGAGGCTGTTACTGGCTTGCTTCAATATAAAGTGAGCCACCAGGATTTCACATACCATCCCAAGTGTCAGGACTTGCAGCTTACTCACCTTATTTTTGCAGATGAGTATGATCCTTTCTGTAATTGCTGAAGCTTTCCGTGACTTTCATTTGTTTTCTGGGCTTAAGCCAAACATGTTGAAGAGTTCTATCTTTTATGTTGGGGTTGATAATATTACTAAGTCCCTTTTGCATGATATTCTTCAGTCTTCCTATTCCTGAGGGCTTTCTTCCTGTTAAGTACTTGGGGGTCCCCCTCACCCAATGTTCTAAAAATCTCTAGGTGCTAGTTGGTACGGCCGACTAGTCAGTTGCCTAATCTAGGCATTGGACTACTGCCTAGTGCCTAAGCGGGACTAGTCGGGCTAGGCGGCGACTTTAGAACTCTGCCCTCATCTCTTCCAGATTGGCAACTATTGATTGTTCTCAGTTGAAGAATGTTACTCTCTCAAGGATCCAGTCAGGGTCTAAAAAATCTCTTACTTATGGTGGTAGGGTACAACTAGTTAAATCTGTGTTGTTTAGAATCCAAGTTTATTGGGCTTCCATTTTCCTTCTTCCCCAGAAAGTAATCCATGAGATAGAACAATTGCTTAGAGCTTTCCTTTGGTCAGGTTCTGAATTAAAAGGTGCAGGGGCTAAGCTGTCCTGGACGGAAGTTTGTGTTCCCAAAGAGAAGGGAGGTCTTGGTTTTAGGCTTATGGACTGAATAGAGCTTCAATGGCTAGGCACCTCTGGGCTATCTGTAAGAAGAGTGATATCATTTGGGTCAAATGGATACATACCTACATAACAAAGATAAATGCATTTTGAGTCTCAAAATTACTCCAAATGCCTCATGGACAGTTAGGAAAACCCTAAAACTTAGAGATAAAGTGCAGCCATGGATCACATACAAGGTTGAGTCCAGGGGTGACACTTTTTTGTGGCTTGATAACTGGCATCCATTAGGCCCACTATATCAGAAATTTGGGGAACATGTAGTGCATAAGCTTGGAAGATCTCTGTTTGCTAAGGTCAGTTCTATTATCCATGAGGGCAGTTGGGCTTGGCCAAGACAAAGGAATCCCATTCCTCAATCTAAAATACATGGGACTCCTGTGGACCTGTTTCCTTATTGTACTTCTCCTGATTCTGTGGTCTGGAACCTTACAAATGAAGGGTCTACTCTGAAAGGTCTGCTTGGGAGGCCTTAGGTCTCCAAATCCTCCCTCTCTATAGCACAAGCTTATTTGGTTTAAGCATCACACTCCAAGGTGGGCTTTCATACAATGATTGTGTTGGGTAGATTGTGTACCAAAGATAGACTTGTATCATGGGGATTGCAGGTTGATCCCATCTGCCCCCTTTGCTTCAGAGTGAATGAATTTCACTCCCATCTCTTTTTTCCTGGTCCTCTATTCTGGAGTGTAATGGATTGCTAATCGGCCTATTGATCTCTCTGGTACTTTGGTTTGGGCTAAGCAATGCAGGGGGAGAAACTCTTTATCTCATTCTGTGTTTAAACTGTCCGTAGCTGCCTCTATTTACTGGATGTGGAAGGCGAGGAATATGAGGATTTTTCAGAATCTATGTGTGGATACCTCTCTCCTGCAAGGTCTTATCATCAATGACATTCATGCATGCCTCTCATGGAGGGGAGTTAAAAGTACTTCCCAGAACTTAGCTCTTGCTACTGCTTGGAGAATTGGTAGACACATTTTTTCCCCCAAGTGTTTTGGGGGTCATGTTTTTTTTCCCCTTACTGCTATCTAGGGATTTGATGTTAAGGACTTAGGTCCCATTGTTCGTGGATTGTTTAATCAATAAAAGCTCATAATTTACACCAAAAAAGAAAAAAAAAATACTGCTTTTCGATGCAAATTGGACAATTGACCTGATGGAAGCACATCTAATAGCCGAGTCTAACAGGGGCATGACAAACATTCTTTAGCACAATCTCTGGATACACATATCCATATTTCCACCACCAATGGCAACAACCACCAAGTATAAGCTCACTATATATGTCCATTCATAAGTTCTTAAAAGCTTGGAACTTCCCTTTGGATTAGTGAGAGAAGAACTTCATGTATTGTACGCATCCATTACCTTTTTAACTATCAACCAAGCGAACCATAGTGTTTTGAACTGTGGTTGAATAAGCTCAGATATGCAAGATACTAGAGCTGTAACATAGATCAGATAAACATGGCTAACTGAATTTCAACTAAAGCATAAAAGGAATAAACCAAAGCTTGTGCACTTGTAGAGTAAATTAGACAAACACTCTAAACAAGCAGTCACAAATTTAACCAAACACTTCTTGGACAAACTGTCTTTTAAATTCTAAAAATCAGTTTATTCAGTGAGTCAGCCTAAAATTCATCAAACTGTCCTAGTTCACCCAACTTTCTGCAATCCAAAAATTTATAGCGAAGCCACATCCAAACATCATTTTCTTCCCATAACGACTTCAAATGAAACATGAACAAGCGTGAGAAGAGTTAACAAAAAGGACATTGCTACTTCTTTCCTCTGTTCTATTAATCCAGAAATCATATACGAAAGCGAACTATTTCTGACCACCAAACAATAATTGCCTACGGTGGATTTTGACAAGCGAATGACTCAAACAAACCCCCAATCCAAAAGGCCAAAAAAAAAAAAAACAGAGGGAATCTCTCAGTCTTCAGAATTTTCTATTTCCTCTTTGGCTGCAAATCCTACATGCCTGAGATCTTAACCATATATCATCCAACGAATAACCACCACAGGAGCCAACTGTCAGTAAGGTTCATTGCTCGTACTTAATTATCGAAGATCACCCAAGAAAACTAATGTGGAATGGGGTCATTACACGAAGTGCATTTTTTTTTTGGTAATTCGGAAGTGTATTTATCCTCTCTCTTTACATGCTCTATGCAAGAAACAATTATTGCAAGCAAAGATCCCATCATCATTTTCCTAGAGTGAATCAACTCAAAATCCATAGTAATAAGTTCCTGTTTGATAATATACTAGTTTAGGAGGTACGATACCTGTTTGAGACAAGTTCCAACACCTACTTTTCCATTCCAACAAATTACTTTTCTTTTTTTTTATAAGTAATAAGTAATTATATTAAAAAGAGCGTAAGGGATGCTACCCAATTACAAAAAGGAGGCCACGGACAAAAAGGCCTATACGCCAACACGTGGAAATAAAAGCTCAAACCAGCCAAAAAATTGGTCAAGAGAAGGATAACAATCTCTCTTGTCCCAACTATACAAGCTATTCACCAAAAAACTAATGATTCTGAACAAGGGGTTTTCTATTCCTTCAAAACATCTTTGATTCCTCTCTCGCCAAATTATCCACATCACACAGAGAGGAATCGTATTCCAAACACACTTTCTTCTCATACCCACTCTTCCGCCTCTCCAAGCAATAAGAAGTTCCACGACACTTCTAGACATTGCCCACTGAATACCAAACCAAGACAACACCGCCGACCATAACTCCCATGCCAGTGGCAATGAATGAGAAGGTGATCAATAGTCTCTGCATCCCTCTTACACATACAACACCAATTAACTATGATTACCCGCCTATGGATCAAATTATCAATAGTGAGAATCTTTCCTTGGGCCGCACACCAAACAAAAAAACCCACCTTTAGAGGGGCCTTTGTCTTCCAAATAGCTTTCCATGGAAAGACAGATCTACCACCCCCACATAAAGCTTGATAAAAAGACTTCACCTGAAACTCCCTTGTCTTGGAGAGCTTCCAACAGATCTCATCCTCCCCTTCTCTGATCCCACGAAATCCATACACCCTAGAAAACAAAGACATCAAAGTCTCCATCTCTCGATCAAGCACTTCCCTTCGTAAGCGGATATCCCAAACTACATTTCCTTCGACAAATAGAAGGTACTCAGAAACGGAAGCTTCCCTGTCGCAAGCCAAAAGATAGATGCTTGGAAAAGCATCCCGCAAACTCTCATCCCCACACCAAACATGCTCCCAAAACTTCACCCTTCTTCCATTGCCAACCCTCAATTGAATGAACTGTACAAAAATCTCTCATCCATTCATAATACCCCTCCAAAGCACCACTCCATGTGGCAATCGCACCAAAAGGGAGGACCAACCTCCCCACCCACTACCACACTTATCTTTTGGGCCAAGAAACATGAGTGAGCAAGTTCCAAAATGAACTTGGCGAACGAATATTTTACATTTCTTGATGCTAAAATTACAAGCTATTAAGTTTCCAAAGTGATTTGGAGTACGTCCAAGAGAAATTTATTATATTATGTTTTGTTAAAGGTAATTGGATGAATAGTTTGACGATGAAGCATATTTATAAAATTTCGAGAACATTGATATTCCATGACAAACTCAAGGACCAACGAATATCATATGCCTTTTCAGCCTTTCTTTTTCTTAGGGCCTAGGGGAAACCACAAAGTAAGTTGCTTACATTATTGATTAGACCAACTACTTGACATTTTCCAACTGACGCAAAGGGAAGTGTGAGCCATTTTGCAAAGAACATTGAGTTCCAAATTAGGCTTGACTTCACAATGCATGAAATGCCATCGTTTTGGCTTCTCTATCAAGAAAGAAAGGAGATCGATCACATATAATTTAGCTATACGTAGTTACGTACTAGATGATTTGGCATACGTGTTTCTATATGTATTGTACACAAGCAATTTGGCTATACGTGTTGAACAGCTTGATATAAAATGTAGGGCTCGTTTCGTACCAACTTAAGCTTTTAGGACAATTAGTCAGTTAAAACAATATCAGACCTCATATTCAGAGAGATCTTGTACTCTTGGGTTGAAGTCCTTTTTGTATTCTACTTCTCCCACTCGTGTTATTTTTTGCTCTACCTTTGGATACTCAGCATTGAACGTGAGAAGAGGGTATTGAATAGCTTAATATTCATTTTGCAATGATTTTCTCACAACTAAAGTTTTTGGGACAATTGATAATTTAACAAAAGGTCCCTATAATTATGTGTTATATTTTGGATTCTCTTCTCTAAAGGATGCAACTGAAAAATGAGTTATCCATAACTCATTCAGGTAACCCCTACCAAACAGCCAAAAGTAGAAAAGGTAAAAATCAAAATGCAAAAAAGAGGTATCCAAACACCACCTTAAAACAAAAACGTTCCAGTAATCTTAGTTGTAACGCCAATCCTTAATGACCACAATAGCTAGAGAATCTTGTTAAAGTAAATGAACGCAAAAAAGTTAATTATTCACAGGTCATTTCAACAACTACACGATTTTCATCTTAATTATGGCTTGACTAACTGCATTCACGTCAAAATTGGCATCCCACTCACCACTTTAGTAGATGCCGACTATTAAATGAAACTATGAAAGATTTCTTGAACTAACCGGGCATACGACCTAACACCTCCTTACCCCAGCTCTCAACAATATAAAAGACTGCATAAGTTCAATCTCTCTCAAAACACACACACACACACAACAGCCAACCACCATGCTACGAGGGTTCAAGTTGTTCTTAAACAAAAGAGTATCTGCAACACCGATGACCGATCATGGCTTAAGACATAAATGGGTGTGACAATTTTACACTAGGGGGAAACACAATGCCAAGCTTGTCATTGTCACTTTAACTTGCACTGAAGGGAAGGATTGGAGTTAATTCTCCTCCATAGCCAAGCCTCCACACGCGATGCTGCAACTAGCGCTTATCCTCGTCTACTCTCTTCCCCGAGGTCTTCCTTGAGGATGGAGTTTATGATAGCACTGGAGGTGGTGAGTAGCATCGCTTGGAGGAGATGCGGCCTCCATATTAGGGAAGATTTGGAACACCGAAGGGCCAATAAAGATGGCGACTTCTATCCTAGGATGGAAGCTGCTTGGCAACGGCAATCGAAAAGATCCTTCCAGATTTGATAACCCTTTCCAAGGTTTAGAAACTCACTTGGACCATCAACTTTGAAGTGACCTCTCTGCATAATGAGATTCCGACCGCACTCGCCATAGGTAACAATTGTGCGAGGTCAGACACTACTTAGTTTGGTCTTCCATTGTCATTGTTGTTTATCAATTGAGATTCCTTTAGAAGGCGATGGGTCACACAATTGTTACCTATGGTGAGTGTGATCGGAATCTCTCAATGTAGAGAGGTCACTTCAAGTTTGATGATCCAAGCGAGTTTCTAAACCTTGGAGAGGACATCCAATTACGGAAAGCTCTCATTCTCAATGATTGCCACTGCCACACAGCTTTTATCATAGGGAAGAAATCCATCCAGTTCCAAATCTTACACAATAGGAGGTCAGCAATTCCTCCAGACAAGCAGTGCTCCTCACCACCTCAAGTACTACCACAGAACTCCATCCCCGAAGAAGACTAGTAGAGGGAGACAGTGGGGGAGGACTAGGTTCAACCAGATGCCAAGAGAGGTGATCGGAGATTATATGAAGAGGTCGATTAGAGATTTTAGGGACGTTACAAAGAAGAGTTTCTTTATTGAATCATATTGTTTTCCAGTTTAGCGTGATTAAATGTCCTAGTTGTAAGTGTAAACAATGTACTCTTAGTTCAATAAAGAAACGTTCTTCTGAATTCAATTTGGAACTCCATTGTGATTATATGATTCAAGGTGCTGTCAAATGATTCAATATTTGATTCGCACGTTGGAAACGCTAACTGGATTACCTTTAAACCAAAACGTTGGAATAACTCCATTGTAATCTTCACTAATCAAATTTAGCTATCCAGTGACTGTTTTGTTGGGATTTCAATAATCTTTTAGTCGTAACATCAATACTTAATTACCACAATAGCCAGACAATCTTTTTAAAATAAATGAGAGCAAGATAGTTAATTATCAAGAGGTCATTTCAATAACTATGATGATTTTCATCATAATCATGGCCTAACTAACTACGTTCATGTCGGAATTGGTATCCCACTCACCACAATGCCAACTATTAAGTGAGTATACGAAGAGGTCGAGTGGAAATTTCAGGGACATTATAAAGAAGAGTTATTTCATTTGTCCTTGTTAGTCTAGATGGATCTACAAAACAATGTTTTCCAATTTAGCGTGATTAAATCTCCAAGTTGTAAGTGGAAACAATGTACTTAATTCAATAAAGAACTGGTCTTGTGAATTCAATTTGCCACTGCCACACAGCTTCTATCACAGGGAAGAAACTACCATTGAGTTGGACACTACAACTTTCCAAATGTTCCACAATATGAGGCACACACCTCCTCGAGGCGGTGCCCCTCGCCACCTTAAGTACTACCATAAAAACTCCATCCCTCATGAAAATCATTACTGAAGTTATGTTTGCATCTATGTTGCTGCCCTACCTCTACGAATTACACCAAAATAAGCAGCGGTTCCCTTGTTCTGCATCGCAAGGTCAGCTCCATAGACCTAAATTCCCACACCTACCCGTTGTGTTAAAAAAAAAAAAAAAAGCACACTCAAAGTTGTTCGTCTAGTTTGATTTTTTCACAGAGAGAGAGAGAGAGTGTTGAACACACAACTTGTTATGATTTTTGTTTCAACTAAGTTCATGCATTTTTCAAGCAATCCTCTCTAGGAATAGGCACGGGCGAACAGCACGGCGCGGGCACAATAAATGATGGATTGTGTTGAGCCGTGAGCTAGGCCAGGCTGAGGATATTCTGAAATAGCACGGCACGGCACGACACAATTATTAAATGGATTGGCATGGCATGGAGCATGGTAAGCATGAAAATAAATGGGCCGGCCCGGCTGGCCCATGTGACACCTCTAAACACACAACATCATTACCATCTAATCAAAAGAAAACGCAAAAGTTATCACAGAAATAACTCCCCCTAGATGAGCCATGAAATTCAACAATATGAAAGCCTTTGACTCTGTTTCATGGCAGTTGATTAGGTTATCCTAGAAGGTTTCCAGCTTTCTCCAACCTCTATAGAATGGATTGCTTTATTACTTGCTTTTGTAGCCCCCAATACTCAATTTCCCTTAATGGTTATCCTGAAGGTTTTTCCTTGGTGCAGGATTGAGGCAAGAAGATCCCCTTTCTACATACCTTTTTATTACAGGGGTTTTTCTAGAATATTCCAACACTTTATTAACTATGGCCAATTTTCCTACTATCCAAAATGTAGAAATCTAGGGATCAGTCACATTTGTGTTGCAGAATAATGTGTGAGATCGAACCCGGGCAGAAACCCGCCTTTTTTTTCCCTCCAAACTATAAGCTAAAACAGAACCTGCAGTTAAAAATCGGACAACAACCATCCTGGTCAGTGTGGAATTTAGGGCAGATAATCGAACGAAATTTTTTGAGTTCAAGTTCGAGCTCATGTTTGCTCGTTGAAAGCTCAGTTGAGATCGGTTCATTACACAAACCATCCAAGCTTGAAATTTTTTTTGATGCTCATTGAGCTTTCAAACCATTGCTCGGCTCGAACTTATGATCTCTAAAAAATGCAAGCTACTCAAGATCGGCTAGTGTTCGCCTTGTAAATAAGCTCGTACATGTTTTTAAAGCTAGTCAAGTTTTTAAACCAACCTCGGCTCGAACTTATGATCTCTAAAAAATGCAAGCTACTCAAGATCGGATAGTGTTCGCCTTGTAAAGAAGCTCCTACATGATTTTAAAGCTCGTTAAGTTTGTAAACCAACCTTGAAAAATGAACTGTTCGGCTCGTCCGGTTCATCAATCAGCCCTAGTGCGGATCAGTTTGGGTAAGATTCCTACTCGCTCATAAGTACAACAAAAGCAAACCCAGTAATCAAACACTCCCTATGCATAACCACATGTAGCCAATTCTACACACAAACATATTTGTGCAAAAAATACAGAACAATAAAGAATGAGAAGGGACGAACCCAATCATGGTCATTTTGAGGGATGATTTGAGGGGAAGTTGAGAAAGGAGGAGGGATTCATCTGCAAGTTTCGATCCGATTTTAGGGTACAGAAGCTTCTGGCGTTTGGGCAGCACGTTTGTGACTTCGCATATCCGTCGCTTCAGCTCTCCAACGGTGTCGTCGCCGCAAACCCTAACGGTGTACTCCTTTCCACTCCATTTCACCGTCAACGACATTTCCTCCTCCGTCAACGCCGATGACGCCACCGCCGACGACGACGAGGACGACGGTTCAGCAGCCATTTCTAGTTATCGGTCCCAGTAGATTATTACTCACTCAGCTCGTAGAAAACTCTTTATTACGGGAAGGTAAACTACACTAGCAGCCCTTAAATAGTTGGGAAATACAATTAACACCCTGTTTATTCTTGAAAGTTCCATTGACCTCCCTTGGTGTGGATTAGTTGTGTGATGCAGGGTCCAATTGTTAAACAACTATTAATTAATACTCCCTCCGTCCCAAATTAATTGTCCCTTTTGGTGAAGCTACATATTAAAGGAACAAGCAATGATTACATAAAATTCAAATTTTGAGGCATAGCTTTCCTACATGCCCTGCCATTCTATCTTTTTTAGCACAAAGATGACTACTTTTAGGGACAATTTTGGACTAAAAGCTTTTTAGTTTGACTTTTTAAAGGGACTAGCATTTTAGGAGATCTAATAAAGGAAAGAAAGATCAACAATTTGGGACAGAAGGAGTATGAAAAAAGGACAGTTGATGTGAATAAAAGAAAATTTCCAAATGTTGTTTGGGTGATGGATATGCCAGAGTAGCATATTCAATAATTGAACTTGAACTCAAAAGAATCTCTATTGCGCATATTAAGTAGTAGCTAGGATGTGTTGTTGGGGTTTCAATAGTTAGAATTTTCTATAAGTGAAAGATTGCTTGTAGATAGAGAAAAAAAAATCAAAGAAAGAAAGTAGAGAATGATTGTGAGAGCTTATGGATGTCGAAAAAAACATTACATTTGGCGACGAGGATTTTGGTTAATGGTGGTCGTTTGTTGCAACAATGAGAATCGAATCTAAAATCTTAGATGAGAGCAAACCTCTAAGTCCCAGGTTAAGACCACTTTGTAACTCCTCGGGGTTATTTGTAGTCACCTTGTGTCCAAGTTAAACCTGTTAGTTACCGCTTGTTAGGTGGTGGAAAGACGAAGATGTCATTTAAGATTATGTAAGGGGTGTATGTGTAACCCTATTAATTCTCTTTTCTAAAACGAATTTGTTGGTAAGATCCCATAAGTCAGTGATTTTCACACCATTTTTTGATAAGTGTACAATTTTTTATTTTTTATTTTTTGTCTTTAGATGAAAATTTTACACATTAAATTTCACGACAAGAGAAAAAAAAGACACTCAAAGACAAAAACAATTGTGCACTTATCATATATAAAAAGGGGTGTGAAAACTACTTCCCTTTCTCATATGTTGTTCTTCAAGTAACATTTGTATCGAGCCCTAAAGTTTGTAGCAATTTTCGCTGATACTCAGGCCGTCTGTAGATACTAGGGGATTGTACAGAACTACAGATGGTGGGTTCTACACAAATGGTTTGAACCATTCATTAATTTTAAAATATTTTTTGAGTGGCTTTATGAAAAAAATCAGCTTAATTGGATAACTATAAATACTTGATCCAATGTACCAATTTTTCATTCAATATGTAAATTCCTGAATTCTGAATGTAAATTGAAATATTAGACCAAACACTTACAGTTATTCGATTGAGTTGATGTTTCACATTTTGAATGAAAAATCGGTACATTGGATCAAGTATTTATAGTTATCCAGTTAAGCTGATTTCTTCACAAACCACTCAAAAAATATTTTAAAATTAATGAATAGTTTAAATTGTTTGTGTGGAATTCGGAAGGCCTCCCCGCACCAATTTGCTCACCATCGATGCATGGTTAGTTGCTACCCATAGAACCTATCCTAAAGGAACGGGGAGGAGTCGGTGAGATTTGAACTTCTAACTTTACAAATAAAAGTTAAGAACGAGCTCAACCGCTTAGCTATCCCTCAACATCCATTCTTAGTTTTATCGATTATCATGATTTCCCTGTTCTAAATTCATGAATAACAAAATACGCCCCCGAGCTTGATTATACGTTTCAAAAGCCTGGATAATCTTCGGATTTGTTTGCACTCGATAATTTTTGCTAATCCTCATCATTTTTTTTCCAACCCGGCTATGCGTACGTACACACATATGTACGTACGCGCACAAACACATCTAGATCGTCCATTTCAGAAATTGACGGTTCGAAGTTAAAAAAAAACTCTTCCATGTAAGAGTTGACTCTTACCTGCAAGAGTTTTTTTTTTTTTTAAATCCAGACTGTCGAAAACACGCACGGACGGTCAAGATGCACCATCCGTGCATATTGCGTACGCCTGGAGTGCGTACACATCGAATTTTTTTTTTTTTTTCTTCTTCTCATGTGGTTCTAAAAAGGGCCTACCCCAAGGTATTTGGGTGCTATAGGCCTAATTTA
The DNA here is from genome assembly GCA_020921065.1 of Vaccinium darrowii. Classification (NCBI taxonomy): domain Eukaryota; kingdom Viridiplantae; phylum Streptophyta; class Magnoliopsida; order Ericales; family Ericaceae; genus Vaccinium; species Vaccinium darrowii. The sequence goes on along the minus strand of CM037152.1, from coordinate 48,272,896 downwards.
AAAATTGTATACAAACTTAAAGAAATTTTTTGTATACAAAGCTTCTTAAATGAAAATATTTATTTTGGTTGAAAATATATTGGGCCTTGTTTATTTCAAGTGAATTCTTGTTTCCTTTAGCTATGCAGGAGTAATTAGGGCCAGAAATATTAAAGAAAAGTTATATGTACTAAATTATAAAATTTAGTGCACTTTTTTAGCCCACAGGATTCACTTAAACCCCCTAAAGTGCAACGACCCCTAGATTTATCCCTTTTTGGTGTTTTAGTGTTACTCCATTTGACTTTAGCGGAGTGCTCGGTAACCCTACTTAGCATTTCTTATTTTGGTTGAAAATATATTGGGCCTTGTTTATTTTGAGTGAATTTTCGTTTACTTTAGCTATGCAGGAGTAATTTAGGGCGGAAAATATTAAAGAAAAGTTAAGTTATATGTGCTAAATTATGATGTTTAGTGCACATTTTGAGCCCACATGATTCCCTTAAACCCCCCAAAGTGCAACCGCCTCTGGATTTATCGCTTTTTGGTGTTCTAGTATTACTCCACTTGACTTTAACAGAGTGTTTGGTAACCCTACTTAGCATTTCTTATTTTGTTGAAAATATATTAGGTCTTGTTTATTTTGAGTGAATTCTCGTTTACTTTAGCTATGCAGGAGTAATTTAGGGCCGGAAATATTAAAGAAAAGTTAAGTTATATGCACTAAATTATAAAATTTAGTGCGCTTTTTTAGCGCACAGGATTCGCTTAACGCCCCTAAAGTGCAACCGCCCCTGGATTTATCCCTTTTTGGTGTTCTAGTATTACTCCATTCGACTTTAGCGGAGTGTTCGGTAACCCTACTTAGCATTTCTTATTTTGGGTGAAAATATTTTGGGCCTTGTTTATTTTGAGTGAATTCTTGTTTACTTTAGCTATGCACGAGTAATTTAGGGCCGGAAATATTAAAGAAAACTTAAGTTATATGTACTAAATTATGAAATTTAGTGCACTTTTTTAGCCCACAAGATTCACTTAAACCCCCTAAAGTGCAACCGCCCCTGGCTTTATCCCTTTTTGGTGTTCTAGTATTACTCCATTTGACTTTAATGGAGTGTTCGGTAACCCTACTTAACATTTCTCGCTAACAACTTTTGTTGATAGTCACTTAAAACAAGGTCATCCTCCGATCATGATAGATTTCTCGTATTAACTTTGGATTGAGTAAATCTCAGCAAAATCGTCAAGATGCACCATCCGTGCATATTGCGTACTCCTGGCGTGCGTACACATCATCGATTTTTTTTTCCCTTCTTCTTCTTAGGTGGTTCTTAGCAGGGTTTGCCGAAGGTATTTAGATGCTCTAGGCCTAATCTAAAAATTGTGCCCTAAAAATTTTCGTGTTCGATCAAGCTTTCTAAATTTTTGGTTACTCGAAAAAAAATTATGTGTAATGGTGTAGTATAAGAGTCTCTTTGAGGAAACTCAAGCGTACAACCAAAAATACTTGGGGAGTGCCCCAAAATTTGGGAGTTTTTTTTAAGGTCCTAGGCCCAAGCCTTGGTTCTAAATTAACTTGGAGGCCATAACTTCTGTGACATTAAAAAATAGCCACATGTGAGCGAAAAAATATGAAAGAATAGAAATCGACGGTTGCAGATATTGATTTCTCCGGAGGTAGCAGCTCTAAGATTTTAGTTCAGTGATAGAACTTAAATGAATTTTTTTGTATACAAAGCTCTATATTAAATGAAAATATTTATTTTGGTGGAAAATTTATTGGGCCTCTCGATTACTTTAGCTATGTAGGAGTAATTTAGGGCTGACAATATTAAAGAAAAGTTAAGTTATATGTACTAAATTAATTATAAAATTTTAGTGCACTTTTTTAGCCCACAGGATTCGCTTAAAGCCCCTAAACTGCAACCGCCCCTGAATTTATCACTTTTTGATGTTCTTATTACTTCATTTGACTTTAGCGGAGCCCCACTTAGCATTTCTCGCCAACAACTTTTGTTGATAGTCACTTAAAAAAAGGTCATCCTCCGATCATGATAGATTTCTCGTATTAAGTTTGGATTGAGTAAATCTCGGCAAAATCGTCAAGGATTACATGAGTCCAAAGTAATTAAATATTTTTAGTTGACGTTCAGTCTACCATTCATAAGGATGAAGGTATAAAACGGCTTCACTATTCCAATTGCGTTCATACACAAGTTTCTCGAAAATCTATTGAGTATGTTTGTGTATTCATCAGATAAGGTGGAATATGCTGAGTGTAGGCGCAACTATGCTGCATCCATAGGTGGTTTCGTTCTAGATGGCTGTGGGGAATTCATGCCCAAAAATGGCAATCAACAAGTTGCAATTTGCGACGCTTGTGGTTGTCATAGGAATTTTCATCGTCACGTTTTGACTGAAGACGATGTAGCTATTCCTTCTCACTCAAACTCTCCTCCACCTCCACCACCACCTCCTCCTCCACCACCGCCACCGCCGCCACCACCACCACCGCCTCCATCATCATCATTGCCGCCGCCTCCAGTTCACCCATCAAAACCAAAGGGCGTTTTGAAGATTTACTCAATTGCTAAACGACCAAAGAACTAAGTGATCCACATCGTTTTTTGAGACAATGAAAAGGGATTAAGATTAACAATATGATGCCAAAGATGGAGGGTTTGGAAATTGGAAGCATAACTAGAAACAAATCAAGAACTTGTTATCATTAACTATCTATGCCTATGTTTATCTTGGTCATGTTAATGTTTCTCTTTCTTTTTGTGACTGAATAATGTATGAGTTTTGTTTAATTATGAGAGTTTTATTTGCTTTTGTTTGGGAGGCTAAATTGTGGTGGTAGGGAATGCATATCCAAAATTGAATTAAAGCCAGCTATTTAATTAGGTGGGCTTGGATTTGTGATATGTGATGCAAGCCCAACCCAAATCTAGCCCAGCTTGTTGAATATGCACCACCCAAGGGTTAATTGGGATTCAATAATTAGTCATTAGTAGAGCATATATGGAAAAAAAAACTGCAATATTTTATAATATAGTTGGGCCTACAAATAAAATTACCAGGGATGACATTAATTTTTCTGTCTTGGACTCAACAAGTAAGGGTGTGAAGGAAATCTGGAAATATAGTTGAGAATTATTAATTACCAATTGGGTATATAAGGAATAAAATGCAAGAACAAGTGGAGAATTTTGGAAATGAATAAATTTTTGTTAACTAAGCAAATGGAAATTAATTACTATGCATTTGGATTGAATTTTAAGAATTTATTTCAACCTTAATTTTGAAGGGGTTTTTTTTTTTTCCAAGATTGTAGGAGTTAGAAGGAAATTAGTGAATAAACAAGTAAAAGGGAGTTCGACGTCTCCCGTAGACTCGAACTCCGTACCTTTCCTCAGAAACCAAAGGGCACAACGAAATGGGCTAGGAATCACATCTAATTTGAAAGATTCAAGGTGGCATTACTTGGCGTTGATGAGGTTAGATATTTAACACAGCTAAACTTGATGGTTTAGTTTACAGATAAGCAAATTAATAAATTCAATGGGTTGTCGTAGTAGTTAATCGACTTGCCTCGACAGGACCTATTATCCCAAGGTCGTATGGTCAATTCCCTTCGACACAGATTGGCAAATTGGAGCCAACTCACTTCACATAAACACATGAAAAGAACTGAAAAAATTAGTCTCATTCATCAGGATACTCTTTAAAAAAACGGTTTTAATACATTCCCTCTTTGTATTTGTATAATCCAGGTCATGTTCCCGTAATATTACATTAAAGAATTGTTGTGTAGATTTATTGTCAACATAGATTTTGTTACCAACGAAGATGCAAGTAAAGTCCACCAAACACAGGATGGGACCTACATGCATGTGAGAGGGGTGTGGTTGGAGATGTGGTTGGTCGACTTATTACCTACTATAATTTCTATCTCTTATGCTATATCTTTGGTTTGTCAAGGGCAATTGAAACGAGATACATACCAAATTACTTATTTATGTTCATTTACGATTGACAAATGAAAAAAATAACTTTTATTTAATCATTTGGTTCTCATTTTTTTATTCCACCAGACAAAAGAAATCCTTTTTAATTACTTTCTGTGGGAAAAAAAATCCAAACATAGCATATAGGTATTTGATTCTTATAAATTATATATTGTCACTCCTACTACTAAGGGTCTAGTTGATTCGAATGATCATGATATAAATTGTAAGAATGTTTCTTTTTAGCTCAATTATACAGATCTATTTTATCTTTCGTGTCAGGCATGCCCACCCAGCCACCCCTAATGTGAACTATGTGGTTGAGCTATGTAAAGTATGTGGTGAGGCTATGTGAACTGTGTATTTTAGTGTGTTGGTGGGATATGTGAACTGTGTGGTTGACCTATGTAAAGTGTGTGGTGATCATATATAAATTGTATAACCTTATTTTAGTGTGTGGTAGGGCTATGTGAAATGTGCATACTTCGCAACGATTCACATAGTTTACATAGTGCATTTTTCAAATATCTTTTTTTTAATCTTTACATAATTTTATATTCAACACGAATCTTGTTTGGTAGATCTCGCTGAGTAGTTTTCAATTTTTTTTTAAATTGAATATTTACAACCAATTCGAAATTAGCGAAAGAAAGTAATGAATACAAGAATTATTCAGTGGTGTTGAAATATCTTGAAATATAATTCCAACCATTCACTATATGCCATGTATTAATTTGTTGTTTAAATCACAGATAAAGATAAAAGTACCAACCACACAATAATGGTTCACCATATGACAATGGTCCATAAGCATTGGATAAATTTCTAATATCTAGATGCGCTTACAAATCTTGCAGGACAATTTAAAATACAAGGAAATAAATTTGTTGGGACTAATTTACGCCCGAACATAAATTACGGGGCTGACCTCTAAAAACCTCTAAAAATTAATTTTGTCAAGAGGGCTCAGGGCCATCGTTATTCGTTATGGAAGCAGAGTGGACCATTGGACAACGGAGTCCCATGATAAGAATTTTTTTCGCCCATGACGTGAAGATAGATGGTTGGCACTGGACCTTCTAGTAGCCAAGGCTTGAGAAGCCTCACTGCTTTAATGTGCGTGGGTCTCATATATGTGCACCGGTTGAGGCCCATGTACATTGGATGACTTCAAACACTTCTGTATCCGGATCTGTGTACGGATTATCTGTTGTGCTCGTTGCTCCCTTATAACCAAAGGATAATAAAAGTTAAACTCTTATCCCGTGTCCGGAATGGTGTGTAGACCGTCTATTGGACGGATCAAACAACAATTTCAAAATAACAGAACTATCGGTCTCCTATTAATTAGCGGATGCTCAAAATGGAACTTGACGATATCACTTCATAATTAACACTTTAACAGTTTAAAGTGCTAATCGGAAATAGAAGATGCAAAGATGTAGAAAGAATTTATTGACATTGGTAATTTTAGCTAAAGTTGTTGCTAGCTATAACTATGTTCTATATCGTAGCTTGCTAACTGCGTTCTGTATTTTGCCATGAAAAGACTCTTAAGTAAGCATTTTTTTTTTGCATGGCACGTGTATCTCTAGTTTGATGCCTCATTTGCATTACCTTCTCGATGTATCCGTTATCGTGTTTTAATAAGATTTTCTTTCGGCGGTAAAGAAAAGATACTAGTGTACAGGTGGATCGATCAATTAATTAATCATGATTGGTTTTGTCTCATTGCTAGTAATCGTTGAATTTTTAAGATCTGAAATTAAGAATTTTTGAAAACATGGATCTCCCAACAACATTGTAGATAAGTTATATTATAAATAAAAATAAGCCGGCACAACTATTATTCGCATGAAAATTTTGATATTTGGAATGTAGTGACAGATTCATGTGGTGAAGTAGTTTGGTGCCTTGCCAACTACAATTCGTGTTTTCTTTGGGTCGTTTTTTTCTATTTCCTTCCTCTAGTAATATTTTGTTATTATTAATAAAATATCAGTAATTTCTTTGTTGTTATTTTATTTTTGGCAAAAAAAGAAAACTAAGGATAGTTTCCTATTTAATGAAATTATGCTGAAATCCCAACCAGTGTGTATATGGAAAATATTAATGCCCAAATACTTAATATTCACATAGCTTCTTCACAAGGCTAAATGTAAAACAAGAGCGGACATTTTCTGCGACAAGTTTCTTTTTAACTCATGTAATTACCTAATTTATGGAAGTATACAGTTCACACTTACAAGTTAGTACATGCATTGGGCTACATTGCAATTATGCAATTTACGAAATTAAGGAATCCCAATCCAAAACTTGAATGTTGTATGAAGACTCTAAATCTAGCCATGATTGCATGCACAACAACTATATTACGTTCCAAACAAAATAGTTCGATAACTATGATTCAAAAAAATGCGTCATTGAAATTCTTCAGGAGAAGGTCCGCGCCAAAAAATAAAATTGAATCTACATTGTACATTTGCATTTTGGATAGTTTTCGGGATGAAATTTAGAGTACATACCAATTTTAGTTCTATGTAATATGTAATCCTTCTAGACTTATAGTGGTGGTGGTGTGGAGTTGTTGCCTATATAAAGTGAGGTGATTTCACAAAACTAAAGCCTCAAGCAAAACTCAAAAACTCTCTCTCTCTCTCTCTCTCTCTCTCTCATGGCAAAAAACAATGGAGGTGGTTCTTGCGGACGCAAGAATTCTAAGTCCATGGAATGCGGTCTCAACCAGTTCCCAAATTCCTCTAACATTTCCTCCGACAGCAGCCGTGCATTTCTGAAGAGTAAAGCAACGGGAGCCGTTGAAAGTAGTGGCACCTGTGCATGCCATCGGAGCATCCTCAAGAGGCAGAAGGTGTTCCAACCGGACACCCGGGTTAAGCCCCTCTCCCGCCCAACTGGTGTTGCCTCTACCCCCACTGCCAGTCGATTTCCGATTCTGCCATCCATGCCACCACCACCGCCGCGGCCAGCCACAGCTCCACAGACGGCGCCGCCGCCATCACCGCCTTCGCCGGTGATTTTGGAATCTTCAATTAGTTGGGAAGAGATGGAGAAAAGCAAGCCGTTGAAGAAGCGAAAGGTGAAGTTGATTAGGGAAACCTCATCAACTTCACCAAGCGAATAAGGTTGGGCTTGAGACTCGAGGGGTTTTGTCTTTTTCCGAAAGAATCAATAACAAATAAGGGTTTTGATTTTTTTTTTCCTCTTTCGATCTTTTTTCTTTTTTTCTTTTAACCCATTTAATAGTATTTCTATTCACCCAGAACATTTTCCCCTCCATTATTGGTTATTTCAAATAGTAAGCTTCCAATGAAATAACAAATTAGAAATTATTGGGATCTTTTTTCTTTAGATCTCTCTGTGTGCATGTGTATAAATTATTCGTCTACTTAATTTGCAAAAAACCAATGGCTTTGGAATTGGTGCATGTTGAGGTTAAAATGCGGTGCGATCAACCATTCGTTTCATGTGTGATTTTCTGTTGGAATTTAGTAACCGATCCAATAGACCGGTTAATTTGAAGAACAAGATTTCACCGTCCATTAACAAGATGCTAATATATATTTCTTATTACAAATGTTAATGGATCGGCATGGATGTGAATGACTAGCTCGTACTAGGAACATGTTTGATTAATTTGATAGAACAACTAGAGTTATTTACCCTGAAAGTACATTTTTGTTCTTTAATTAAAACACCGAAAAAAACAAACCGAAGTACATGCTAATGATATTTTATACGCCTTATTATGAGTCCAACAAATTAAAAAAGCCCATATTCTTTTGATATAAAACTTCTTATTTTTTCGATAGGTGTGCGGACCAGGTTATGAATCTTTTTATAATTTACCCTTACGATATAAATTATCCATATTCTAGTATTTTTTTTAAGTCTTGTTAAAAACAATTTTGTGATTCCTATTCTTTCTAGTACTACTGACTAAAAGTTTGCGTACCAAAAAAAACAAAGCTACTGACTAAAAGCTCTAAAAAATCTTTACCTGTTTTTTGAATCCCAAAAAGAAGGGTTACATTATTATGTAATCCATCCATTTGACCTGAGAAATTTTGTTTCCTATAAAAAAAAACACAAATTCAAACGGCCACTTAATCCTCGTTTTCTCAGATTTGCACATTAATTTTGGTCCGTCTTTTGCTTACATTGATTCCCACCTGGCTGACGCACACACAAAGATTCCCAATTGGCTGACACACACACTCATACAAAACCCTCTCTCTCCCCTTCTCTCTCTCCTACGCGCGCAACACACAAAACAAAAATGATTGTGACACAAAAACCCTGATCGTCTTTCTCCCTATAAATTTAACCAATCACAACACTCAAGTTAGACTCCAAGTTGCAAAACTCCATTATAGCGCGCTCTCTCTCTCTCTCTCTCTCTCTCCTCTATATAGCTATATGGCAAACAAAAATGACGATGGAAGGCGACGGGCAACCATCACTATTTACCGCGAATGCGAGAGAAATCACTCCACGCTGACGGTTTGCCATGTAGTGGACAGTTGCCTGGAGTTCTTAGGCTACAGGGATGATCATCGGTCTGAGGTGGCCTTTTACTGTTCAACTTGCTGCTGCAACCGCAATTTCCACGGGAAGGAAGAAACCACTATACTAGTGGACCCCACAACAGTCCGGAACATACATGAGTTGGCAGCTATTCCTCCTCCTCATCGTGGCGGTGCAGCTGGTCCTATGCTTCCTCCACAACCACCACAAGTCCCATACCAGGAGGTGTCCCTCGGGGATGAGGATTTAGAGCAGGAGGAGAGAGCGCCGAAGAAAGAGAGGATTAAGTATACGGAAGCACAGAAAGAGGCAATGAGAGAGTATGCGGAAAGGTTGGGGTGGCGCCGAAGAAAGAGAGGATTAATTTTGGTCCGTCTTTCGCTTTTGTTTGGAAATTGGGGTTACCTTGCGTAATTTCAAGTTGTGGATGAGAAACAATAAGAATAAGTACTACGTGGAAGCTGCAGAAAGCTCGACAGCCAGCAGTGCATTGTGATTTCTACATACTCAGAAAACACACCCAGATTAATGGCCCAGATTCATTTACAGAGATTATGATTCATTGTAATTTCAAAAAAAAAAAATTCAAAAATTAAAGTTTTTTTTGAACCAAGAAACATAAGATATCCATTAATAAAATCGAACGACTACAAAGGTGACGACAAATAAAGTATGAGGAGACCTCACATTTTGTCAAGTGGCCCCGATGACATGTACAATCAGTACAAACCAACAAGATCAAATACACTCATCCCCAAAAATAGGCAAACAAACACAACCCGACAAAAAAACACAAACCATCAGAAAAAATCATAAGTCAGATTTGGAATCGGATTCTCAAAAATATGGTATATTGTGTGTTGGTAATTTCTTAGCCTCATTTTGTATTTTTAAGGGTGCATAAGAAAATTGATATAACTGTTAAATCGATCTGATCCAAACCAAACTGTTCTATTTGGTTAGGTTGTGCAGTTCATTGGTCTGGTTATAAGTCTGAAAAAATAAGAATCTGTAATATTTATGGTTAGGTTACTGATTCTCAATTTAAGAGCCACGGTTAAAACCAAACTAAACCGTATTTTATATATATATATATATATATACTCTTTTTATCCTAAAAAGTTGGTCCAATATTCTATTTTGGGTTGTCCCAAAATGTTAGTCCATTTATAAAAATCAATGTACCTTATTTTAGAAATTTGCAATTTTTATGACAAGAACCATTTAAATGCAAAGTTGTAATGATTATGGACAAAATGGGAAAGAAAAAAATGAAAATGTCTAATGATTATGTCTTGAAAAAAAGTTGCAATCCCAAAGTGGCCCTAACTTTTGGGGCGGCGGGAGCTGTATATATTTATTTATTTATACTTGTACATAATTAAGTATCTTGATTTAGTAAATTAATATTTTTTTTCCTAGAAAGGTATTCCTTTTTGTCTATTTAAAGTAGAAATCTAACCAAGTGCTTATAGCCTAGCGGTTATCTCCTGGTTCTCCCACAATGGAGGCCAGGGTTCGAGCCTCGGCAGAGGCATTTAGGGTTTAAGGCTATGGATAGCTTCTAGATCTCCCTCTAGACTAACTCACCAACTCCCCCACTGATGCATATCGAATGGCAAAAAAAAAAAAAATGTAGAAATCTATTTTGCTAGGAAGTCATTAATATATTACTATAACTATTTGACCCTACTAATACTCAATTTTCAACTTTAATTCCCTAGTAAGACATGCTGCTAAATTTATTTTTTCATTTTTAGACTATTTCATTTTTTGTTTAAGTTACTTTATTATTCGTTGTTATCATCATTTTTAGGTATTGTTTTATTGATGGTAGATTGTTAAGTAATTTGTGTATCATGTGGACCATATTTGGTTTCAAATCTTATAAAAGCCTATAATTATATGCGAGTTGTTTGGTGCTCTAATTCTAAATGGTCTTTTGAGTTCATATGCTAATCGTGTAGAACTGAAACCGAACCAAAACTAGTTCGGTCTTGCGGTCTGGATCTGGATAGATTTTACACGTGTATTGGTTAGGCTTTGGTTCTTAAATTTCCTAGAATCAGTTGGATGATCCGGTTACTTGATTTCTAGAGAACCGGTCCAATCACGGTTCCAAGCAGTTTTGTACTTGGATCTTAATTTTTTCCATGAAGATTTGGGCAATCTGAGTAATTAGATGCCAAATTGACCATAAATCAGGCAATAAATATTTTCAAATTAATTTTACAAGATGGCAAATTATTTCCAGTGAACCTGGACAATTGTAACTCGTAAGAATGCAATTAATGGCGGTTTTTTTTTGGATAGCTATCTTGATTTTCTTAAGATAATTATGGTCAATTTGCCATTTAATTACTCAGGTTGCCCAAATCTTCATGGAAAAAATTAAGATCCACGTACCCAACTGCTTAGAAATTAACTCACCAAAAAATTTATCTACCCAACAAAAATAATTAACTTGAAAAATACAGAATGAGACTAAGAAATTACAGACACACGATACCATAATTTTGAGAATCCGATTCCAAATCCGACCTATGAATTTTTCAACTATTCTTCGAATTATTTTTTTTTTCAAAATTACAATGAATCATAATCTCTATAAATTGGTGAAATGAATTAATGGCCAACTCCATTTGACATGCCTTTATTTTAGCATAAAAGTTGGGGCCTTCATGAATAAGGCCTGTTTGGCAATTTGAATAGGCCAAAACTTGGGTACTATCGCTAGGTAAGTTATAATTGATTCACTTGTAATCTCACTAATGTGAGATTTGTCATATAATCAGGACCGGCCCTGAGGTGAAGTCGGAGGTGCGGCGGCTTTAGACCCATAATTTAAGCAAAAATATGGGGGCCCATTTTCGATAGAAGTTTTTGTTACTACATATATAAAATTAATACTTTTGAAAAAAAGGAAGAAAGACTGTCACAGTGGTATGTGCACTTTTTGTCACGCCCTCATTTTTATAAAAACAAAAAAATAAAGGAATTCCTTACAATTAATAAGTCAAATGATAAAAATATTTCCATAAATCCTCCCATCGAGGTTTCCATTCAAAATGTACATCATTAATCCATTGGCAAATCAAGTATTTGGGCACCCTTGCCCCAAAAGTGAAATCAAATATTATCCCATAAGTTATTACATAAGTCCAAATTGTCAAAAGATTGAATAACCAAAAATTACATTGTCATTTATCAAAATACAAAACTTAAGATGGAAAAATATCTTCATGCATGCATAAGCTTCACATAATGCATCACTCCATAAGCATCCGATCTCATGCTCCATGTCGTATACCTGGGAAAGATAGGGTGAGCTCACTAGCTCGTAGGGAAACCATACTACAACCACTAGGCATACAAATATGATGAGTTCACATGATATGAATTAACATGAGAAGAGATGATCAAGGAACATAACGGAGGCTGAGACAAGTAAGACGTGTCCAAGAAGTAACCACGTGTTCAAGTGACATCAAAAGTTTCCAAAAAGGTTTCAAGGTGTCCCAAAATACCCATTAGTTCATTAAGTTTGCCAAAATCACCCACAAGTATCACACATGCTCAAAACCGTGTCCAAGTATCCAAGGTTGCCAAAATATCTTATGTACCTCAAAACATTTCATTTTCAAGTACTCAACACCACCCAAGTTCCCATTTTTGTTTCACCAAGATCACCAAAGTTACTCAAACAAGTTTAAAACCAACTCCACAAGTCGAGTTTCGACAAAACACAATAAATAGTCCAAAATCTCATTTCTCATTTCTTTCATTGAAGAAAAACATCATTTTCATTGGAGGTCAAACGGACGTCAAAGGGTGGCCGAAAACCACCCAGAAAACAGGGGCAGCAACATAGAAACAGGGACAGCAGCTGCCTTGTCCAGAAAATGGCAGATTTTCACCTCTAAGGTGTGGAATTTCAACCCAAAACACAAATGAGATAGTTTAGGCTCAAAATAGAGATGCTAGGCAACAATTAAACATGGAGGGAGGTCAATTCCACTCCCAATTTCATTAATCAATGACCAATTTCATAGATCACAAAATCAAAGTGAGGAAAACCCACACAAAGAAGGGAAACATGATTTTTCATGAAATTGAAGCCAAGAACAGGATATGTACAACAAATCACAAGTATATAACTAGAGGAGGTAGTAATTGTTTCCCTACCTCATGGGTTAAGCTCCAAATGTGTAGAAAATGCAAAACCCTAGGTTATGAAGCCCCCAAACCGAAATGCTTGATCTCCACGAAGAACCACGGTAAACCCGACTCCAATTGACGCGTAGAACGTGAAAATGGCCTTGGTTCTTGAAGTGGTTGAGTGAAGAGGGAGAGTTTTGAGCTTGGAGGAGTTGTTAATGTAGGAGAAGAGAGAGAGAGCCGATCGGGTGGAGAGGGAGGTGAGAGTGAAATGTTTGTAATTTTGCAAATCTTCCCCCACACACTACTCTTATAATTTCCTTATTACACTACACACCCAAATGTGACTTGTGTATATAATATGTGACCACAATACTTATTTTCATAAACCAAACTTAAGTAAAGACTATAATTTGGAATAGTCTTTACTTTAATTTATTTATGAAAATAAGGAAGTACCCGCCATTTGGAAACAATGACATTTACAGAATTTTGAAATTCTAATCACATCAAAATCTCATCCCCCCACTTTTAGTACAAACCCGAAAATGGGCACATTTTTCTCCGAAGAAAATGGGCGAAAGATGATTTTGCCTTACTCAAAAATAACTTCCGATTATACCATTTTGATTAGAAAAATTCAAGGAACAATTACCGGGACTTTTTATCGACCAAATCGAAACTTCTCGAAAAAGTAATTTTTCAAAAAGTAATTAAATTTTCTGGGTCTTTACACTTTTGCTAGAACCCTGGTGACCCAGGTTCAACTCTTGGCAAGGCCCTTTTTTGATAGGTTAATTTTTTCTCCCCCACCCCCCAGTTTTCTTCCTCATGTAACTCTTGCATCACTTATATTAGTATAAATTAATACGGAGTAAAGTTTTTTTAGTGGTAGATGTTACTCAAGTCCAATGTTAAAATAATTTGCACACCATATTTGATAAGTCTTTTTTTAATATTTTGTTTCATTTATTTTAATTTTATGTTTAACTTTTACTATCAAATTCACAAAATAAATCACTTTTGACAATGACAAATGAACTAAAATAATTTTTTTAATCAACAAACTTCAATAGCAAATGCTTAAATGTTATAATTTTCTATCGTTAAAAATCGTATTTTTACCACTATAGATATTAACATTAGAAAAATGCATTTTAAAAGACAATCGTCACAATCCTGTGAAAGTTCTACACGAGGACTAACGGATATTTGTCCAGAAGCATTTAAGAGTTAATTTAGCCAAGTAGAAGATTTTATTAATTTAGTAAATTAAATTTATCAAAGATTTTAAGAAATCAATTTTGTCGTAAAATATAATCAAAATCAATTATTTCTAACACGATTATATGTGGTTGAAAAGTTACGTTTTTTTACTATAAAAGCTACGAGACGAATGAAAAGTTATGAAACATATTTGTGAAAAGTTACAAATTTTTGTCTAAAAGTTATGAGATGCAATAAAAAAATGTTATGAATCATATTTGAGAAAATTATGATTTTCTGTCTCAAAGTTACGAGTCCCACAAGAAGTTACAAAACAAACAAAAAGTTACGAAGCACAAGAAAATTTTACGGATCATGTTATTGAAAAGCTACAAATTCTTAGTATAAAAGTTATGAAACTCATAAAAATGCTATGAATAACTAGTTCTTCAGGTCATTTATCATAAGGTGACGCAATATAGACTACACAATGGGTATATGTCATACACAACTTTAAGGGGTCTGTATTGTAGTTTTTTATTTTCGAAAACCTCATAATGGCTGGGTTTGGGGCTTGTAACAAAGGACTAGCATAATTCTTTTGAGAATTTGTTTTCTCTGTTTAGGTATTTTTTTTTTTTTAATAAGCTTTTAAAGTAAGAGTGTTATGTAGAGGGCCGGCCCAACATTAGCAGCTCAATCCATGAATCCATGGTTGATGGTAAACGGCCGACTGACAAGTTCTAGCAACTGAACGCAAAGTACAACCAATTGATCAATCATTTTTTTCTTAAGATACTCAACAAAATACTCAAAAAAAGGTGATTTATTTTGTGAAAAGTTCGGAGACACTAAATATCAGTGACAACTAAGTAATAACCATGGGCTTGTTGGATTGGGGACTCTCTGCATCAGTACTTTGTGACATTTAGTTCTACGGGTCTAGTTTTCTTTTGTTTTGACTTTGTTATGCTGCAACTAGGGTATGTCCTAGTGTAGTGAGTTTTGTTCTCCTCAGGGTCTCCCCTTGAGTCTTGGGCTTTGTCCCATTTGTTATATAAAATCTGGTTCCAAAAAAAAAAAAAACCATGGGCCAAGCACCATTTTTGAGTGTTCATGTATTTGTTGGTAACTTGGTATAATATTGGTACCATAATACATCTATTTTACCTCAAAATCTACCTTGAAATCTACTATCAGCTACCTTTCTATGAAATTACCACGCAATTTCCACTGCTTGCCAACCACCTCTGCAACCACTGCTAATATTTAAAGTTTTTCTCGACAAATGGTGAAGGGTATTTCAATTAATTTGAAATTAAAAATTAAATTTCTCATCACAAACACTATTTTGTAGTAGAATCTAATTTTAAAACTCTTCCAAGTACATTTTATTTTAATTAAAATTTTATCAAAATCCATAATCCAAACTCAAAATCCTGTAACAAATTAAAAGACAAAAATTAAATTGCCACATAGCAAGACAAAAAATAGATTGTCCCAACAGCTACTCATTTACAATTAACTTCATAATAGGCCGATGCAATAATCGAGAGTGATGAAATCCCTTCATTGTATACCAAATCTATCATTAAAAGCAATTACCAGTGAATTAATTATAGCTTACCTGGTGATAGAACCCAATTTTTGGCCAATTCAAATGACAACCGGGCCTTATTCATAGGCTGTGATTAATTAATTAGTTTATTACTAATAAATTAGAGATGCTAGGAAAACAACAATCCAGGTAATAAATGTGTGTGAGACCTATTATGTTTGTTTGTTATGTTCCCAACATTTTTGTAAATGAGGCTAGGTAAAATTGAGTTAGCCATTAATACATTTCACCAATTTACCTAGTATAATTTTGAAAAGATAATTCAACCACCCTTTAAAACTTCCTTCAACACTCAAAAAATTATTGAACCAATTTTTTTTTTTTTTTTTTTATGACTTACAGTTCTAAAATCATAGGTCAGATTCTCAAAATTTCGGCATCATGCATTTGTATTATGTATTTTTTGCATAACTAATTTTTGCTTGGTATGTAACATTTTTTGATAAGTTGATTTTACGAACAGTTGTGTACATGGATCTCGATTCTTTTTCCCATAGTAATGTGGGCAATCTGAGTAATTAAATGGCAAATTGACCATAATATCAGGCATAAGTAATTTGATTTATGTTTCGTTTAGATTTCCCTTGACCAAGCGAGGATTAGGTAAATTGTCTTTAATATTTCTTACATCTTCGTTGGTAATTAATAAAATCTTAGTGGATAATAAATCTACTCTACAACGCTTGACTGTACTCTTATGGCAACATGACCTGGATTAGTGGATTCTAATAACCACTTAATGTGTAACATATGCATTTAATGTGGTCCAAATTACGCTTTGTTTTGATTCCCTTCACCAAGTGAGGATTTAGTAAATTGTCTTTAATAGTTCTTACATCTTAGTTGGTAATAAAATTTTAGTGGATAATAAATCTTTATTGTAATCTTAGGGCAACATGACCTGGATTAGTGGATTATAATAACCTCTTAAAAGTGTGTGCCAAATTCACTTAATGTGTGGTCCAAATTACGCTTCATTTTGATTTCCTTTGACCAAGCGAGGATTTGGTAAATTGTCTTCCATTTTTCTTATACATTAATTGGTAATAAATCTTAGTGGATAATAAATCTATACAATGTTTTATTGTAATCTTAGGGCATCATGACCTGGATTAGTGGATTCTAGTAACCTCTTTAACGCGTGTACCATATTCACTTATTGTGTGGTCTAAATTACGATTTCCCTTGACCAAGCGAGAATTTGGTAAATTGTCTTTAATATTTAATATTTCTTACATCTTAGTTGGTAATAAAATCTTAGTGGACAATAAATCTATACAATGCTCTATTTAGAGTAACATGACTTGGATTAGTAGATTCTAGTGTACCGTATGCAGTTAATTTGTGGTTCAAATTATGCAACCTCATTAAGATTCATAAAATTATTATTTGTGTCGTAACTTTTATACTAAAAATTCGTAACTTTTTCGCAGTATAATTCATAATATTTTCCATAAGAATCATGACATTTGCTTCTCGTAACTTTTCAGCAATAGAATTCGTAATGCTTATATTAAAAATCATAAAATATTAGTACGTGTCGTAAGTTTTGTACTAAAAACTCGTAACATTTTAAAGGTGCATATGGTGCACACCTAAACAGGAGCGTGTATTGTAGCCTTTCCATTTTAATAATACAATGACGAAATTGGTTAATTCCAAATTGTTTCTCAGTAAACTAAACCATGCAAGTGGTGGCTAGCTCATGTGGTAGAGCTCTTGGATGCTCCACACTACATTCCGGGATCAAGTCTCATTCCCTCCTCCCCTGTAATAGAATAAGAACAACGAATGACAAAAAAAAAAACCCTAAACCATCAAGTTTAGCTGCTAAAAATAATATCCATCCTCATCAATGCCAAATAATATATGCCACCTTGAATCTTCCATATTTATCAAGGTCGAAGTAATTGTCCAAATTCAATTCAAATGTGCATTAATTTATTTCCATCTAATTATTTATCAACAGATTTTATTGATTTCCAAAATTATGCAGTTGTTCTTGTATTTTTTTTCCCCTTGTATTTTCCAATTAATTTTAAAGAATTCCTTCGTACGCTTTCTTCGTAAGTCCAAGACAGATTAATGTCATCCCTGGCTAATTGTATCCCTAGCCCCACTAAAATTTTTAGGGAAAGGCTACAATACACGCCCAATGTGTATCATACGCACTCCTATAAAAGCAACAATTTTTTTTTTTTACAAAGTTATGATTTTTTTTATTTATAAAAGTTACGAGACGTACCAAAATATTATGAATTATAAAAAAAAATGTTACGAATGATATTGCTGAAAATTTACTAAACACCAAAAACTGTTACGAGTGCCAATGAATGATATTGCTGAAAATTTACTAAACACTAAAAACTGTTACGAGTACCAATGAGGTAACACAATATGGACCAAACATAGGTGCATATAGTACAACCTTTTAACCTTTAATGAGTGTATATTGTAGCCTTTCCCAAAATTTTAACATATTGGCCTTTCCCTTATATGCTCATTGGCCAGGTGCACATTTATAATTTAACAAGCTGGGCTAGATCAGGATTGGGCTTCAATCACATACCCCAAATCGATGTGCATCCAAGCCCACCAGATTTTAAAAAATGAGTTTTTTATTTTGGTCAAACGAATTTTTTTTTCTTTAAAAAAAGGGAACTGAACAAAAGCTAAGATGCATTTCCGTTTCTTATATTTTAACCACTGTAGGTGCAAAATTGTGGCTAACTCATGCGGTAGAGCCCTCAGATGCCACATTGCATTCCGGGATCGAGTCTCATTCCCCCTCCTCCCATGTAATAGATTAGAAATGACGAGAAACAAAAATAAAATAAAAAGTAAAAAATATAAAAACCATTGTAGGTTGATTGCAAAGTATGCAGCATATGTGGTCTTATGGTACCAGGCCGGGCTAAGTTTCAACTTTGTTCTAGTCCATTCCATTTATTAAAGGGGCTTAAAAATTCTATTCCATTCAATAAACGAGTTTAAAAATTCTATCCATCTGAGCCCCATGAAGTTAAGTACAAATCAAATAAATTGCATACAAATGAAGGTTTCAATAAAAGGTAGGTGAAAAGCCTAGGTAAACACCCCTAAAAATTGATGTATGGTATGCCCTTGTATTTTAAGTCACATAAATTTGTAAATAACAACACTACTTTTTAATTGAACACGAAAAGTACTTTATTTTTATTTGGAAATTGCACGTTTTTTTGTAGGGGTTATCAAAATGGGAAAGCAGAAGTACATTTGGCAATGGATTATTGTTTATTCGCAAAATGAAACCTTCTGGCAAGGAAATCTGTTTTTCTCGCTACAAAAGGCACCGAAATTGAATTTCGTCCGATAAGATACATTTACCTACGAAATCCATTTTCCTCACCTCATTTCATGCTCTTTTTTGTTGTTGTGTATATGTACCCACAATCAAGTTTTAATAATTTTCTTTTCCTAGTCAAAACAAGTAGGCATAATCTTGATTTGTTTTTTTAAGATCTCTCTTTTAGGGTACAGTATGGTGGGAGGCGGCGCCTCCCCCGCCTAGGATTGCGGCAGTGGGATGGCATGGTCTCTATCATTGATGGTGGCAAATTGTGGCGGTGGAAAAGTGTTGTTCACTACCGATCCAATATTGTTGGCGTTTCGGTCGAGGCTGTCAGATGGGTGATGTCTAATTGTTTTTTCTTTTGCATTCTTTTTTCATTCAACCTTTGGTTTGATTCCCTTTCCTTTCTCCCAACGTGTACCCATTGTAGAGTTTCTCTCTACATACTAAATAATTTTTGCGTTTGCAGAAAATCCAAATAATAATAATAATAATTCTATTGATTAGTTTTGACTTACTAGTGCTATTTTTTCAATTTTTAGGACCTGAAGTTAAGTGATAGCTAAAATATGGGTATACCTTAACATTACGGAGAAGTTATATATACTATAAATGAAAATTAAAAATAAAAATAAAAACGCGCAACTATTGTGAAGCCATGATAAAATTTGAAAAAAAAAATAAAAATTAAGGATGGTCGACTAAATGAAATTATGCTGAAATCCCAATCAGTGTGATTATGGAAAATAACTTAAAATTCACATAGCTTCGTCACCGGGTTAACTTTTTTTTTTTTTTTTTAACAACAAATTTTTTTGTTAACCTTTGAAAACAAATTACAAAGATTAAAAGAATCTAAGAACAATGCCTTAAGATGAAAGAAGGGAAGATCCCCCAAGAATACACCCCTCACACCAAAAAGACACAAGCTGCAAGCAGGGACGGAGTCAGGATTTTACCTTTGTGGTGGCGAAAATATGTAGTTAAAAAAAAAAAAGACAAATTGCATTATGAGATGAAAGATTAAAAAAATCTAGTGGTGGCGAGTCTATATAGTTCAGGGATAAAAATTTATTTTCTATATAATAATTGCGTTTTTGGAAAACCTTGTGGTGGCGGCCGCCACCACTTGTCCCCCTCTGGCTCCATCCTTGGCTGCAAGGAACCAAAAAGGGAAAACACAACCTAAAGCTAGTAAGAGCCAACCAAAACCCCCAACAAGAAATTACTCCCGAAAAAAATAAAACTAACTGAAACACCACCAACAGCAATCTCAGCTTGCACCAAAAAAACCACTTATGATCTCATCATCATCCCTCAAATAATCTTCACCCAAGATCTTGCTCATTGATCGAGAAACCGGAGTTGAATTAAGATGAATCCTGTTAGTGCTATCAGAAGAAACCGGGTTACTTCAACTACCTAATTAATGAAAGTATACAGTTGGCTACACTGGGCTCCAATGCCATTATGCAAACTTAAATGTAATTTGAAGACTGATATTGTGAAGATTGTAAACTTTTTATATCTAGCCATTGCATGCACCACGCCTATATTATGTTCCAAAATACACCTTTTACATTTTTCAAATACACTTTCACATGTCTCTATACACTTTTCACACATTTTAATACACTTTTTCAACCTTAACGTGTGCCAGCATTTTTCAATAAAGAATTATGCTAGAGAGACGTTTAAAAACAAAAATGCATACTTGCACACAAACTCGCATTCAGTATAGTGGTGAAAGAACCCTTACCAAATTTGAATGCTAAATGCTTACGGTTCTTTTTCTCTCTCTTTTTTTTTTTTTTTCCTTTTTGTAACTATAGCTCTTTTCATCTCTGAATCTCCCGATTCAATTTGAATGGTTCAAGTCTTTGTACTTAAATTTCTTGAGGACTGCAGTTTTTTTTTTTTTATCATCAGAAATTCATTCAAGAAGCTAGGACAGAAGATCAGTATCCCTGCACTTCTTTTCCTGCTAAATATAATAGAGCATAGCTGCCCAGGTCAATTTCCCTTAAAAGTCCTACAATAATTTCATCTATTTTAGGATTGAGGCAAGTGAACACCTTCATTCTTACCAAACACTCACCAACAGTAGGAAAAAGCACACTATTTGGGCCAAGAATCTTCTATACCCTATTTGTCCGGTATCATGTTCTAAGTCGCTCTATGTAGCCACAGGATATTTCGGGAGATTCCTACGTGATCCTGTGGCATGCATGGAGTGAATTGGAACATGACATAAAAAAAAAAATGGATACATGGACATTGCCCCTATGATTGGCACCTGAATATATGAAACTATACCATCCATTACACATCACTTGTTTGACACACACACACACACAGAGATGGTATGGAAAACTATATCCATTGTCTTCAAAAGAAAACCAGAAGTTCAGGTCCCCAAGGGTGATGTGCAAACTGAAATCGCGAAGGTAAAGACCTTAATCCTCATACTCGGTCTCTTCATCGTCATCCTCATTATTACCTGCATACCTCCACCCATCCTCGATATTGTCCCGGTCCTCTTCCGTTTCTTCACTATCTTCTTCATCTTCGTCTTCATCTCTCTCTTCCTTAACCGGCCAGGGTTTTTTCACTACGTTCAAATTAGCAGGAGATGAGGTTGAGCCCTTGCGTGCAACTTTCGAAGGAGGCAGCTTCAAATTTGGCTTGGGTTTGCTTTGTTTCTGAATTTTGATATTTCCCCTTTTTCCGGCATAAGCATCTTGATCGCTGCCTTCATCCATATCATTGTCAATAGCAGATGGAGTGTTCTTAGGATTTTCATCGCTAAAATGGCCTGGATGTTCTCTCCTTAAATGAAGGTTCAGCTTGTATTCATGGATATAGGCCTTTCCGCACCCTTCATAGGGGCAGCAGTACGGGCGGTCAGAAGATGCGGACCCATAAGTAGTAGCAGCAGCAGAGGGCTTCGGTGTTTTGGGTTGCTTCTCTGGAGGCTGGGTCTGGACAAACTTCGGCATCTCCACGTTGACATTGTTCTGCAAAAATTAGAGGATAAAATTGAAAATCTAAACCTGATTTGTTTAGTCTCCAATGAAAGAACACACAAACATCGACAACCACATATTAAAGTATCAATGAAGTCTCCAAATCACCACAAACAAGAAAACTACAAATTAAGTGGAACAGTGCATGGTAGGTGCAGCATGTTTTACACGTGATATAGAAACAAGCAACTACGGCACAAGTGAAATATGTGCTTGACCATCATTTTTTGAACATCCAGTAGTTACAGGAAAGTAATTACACGACGTTCATTGTAAAGTTAGAACTCCATTCCAGATTGTAGGTGTGTTGGGCCTTGAATTAGTCATCACCATTGAAATTGCTTTCTTCTGGCAAATACTGATAATCATAATGGACCGCCAGCTTATTATCTTATAGTTGCACAACATCCGTTTTTTGTCATATCGTTTACTACATTGTTCTACTAATGGCCAAAAACTACTAGGAAAACTCCACTTCATACACGACAATATTTATAACAAAATATAAACACGTAGGATCTGTTAAGTAACACCAACAAAATAAATATCTTATTCGGTTCACAAGAAATAATAAACAAAGCATTTTTTTTTTCCAATGCTATAATCACAAGAAGTAAATAACACAAACATAAAGTAGATTAGCAGAAAACATAATTTCACAGAAGGAATAGTTTGGAAGGGATAATACAAACCTTTTCATGATGGGACGCAACGTGGTTCTTCAACTTATACTCATGAGCGTATCTCTTGCCACAATCTGGGTAAGGGCATACGTGATAGTTTTCTTGGGAATGTGTTTTCATGTGCGACCTTAGGTTGAAATCCAAGGAGAATGCCTGCAATTGTATACTTTGCTCTTTAGATATAGACATTTTAAAGAAACAACTAAAAGTTGAGAATTATGATGAATAGGATGAAACCAAGGCAATTATTGAGGCAAACCAAGGAAATTATTATGGCACGCGAGGGGAAGACTGGTCTAATTTGGTTAACAATATGAGAATGAATATTCTTGAATATGTCATTTTTCCAAGATGAAAAGTTTCCTAAAGAAACCCTCATTAAGATTACAGCAGCAGCAGAGTAATTATACAAGAAACACTGTTAAAAGTAAATAATAATCTGAAATTTGAGAGATTTTCTCAGATTATTGCACTGAGGTCTTGCATGCCGATATCTCATTTTGAGCTTAATTGCAAATGTAAAGTAAAGAAACTTTAATAAAAATCATTGCTATGTGAGTTTTTTTCCCCTTCAGCCATTAAACAGAGCCAAAATTGGTTTTAATGATTAAATAACCCATGTAAATAAAAGGTACAGGGAGAAAAGTTACGTATATTAACATCATGGAGCACTAGCAACAAAATGTTGTGCCCGCAAAAGAGAAAAATCATAGTAATCACTTTTTCGGGTGGAAAAAAAAGAAAAAGAAACCACACTCAAGATCAAATAAAAAAAGACGGGAGGGGAGGGGGAAATTTCCTTGCCAAACATAATAGGTTTTGAGAGGACAGCTTGATCACCTTACCACAACCTTCATGGGGGCATACAAAATCTCTCTCCCCTGTATGAATGAGAAAGTGTCTTTTCAGCTTTGAACTATCCAAAAATTTCTGCAACACAACCCCATGATTCAGTCAAAGTAATTTTTAAGCCCAAACAGAAAACAAGGAAATGGAGCGGCAAAGAGGAAGATCAAATCAATCAGTCTAAGGATGTGACATTTGGTCAAGTTTGAGCCTATCCACACCCTTATATCCTTGAAGTTCGGACTTTATCTTTAGTTATGGACAAGAAATATATACCTACTGAACATACATTCTGTGACCACTATGCGAACCGTGTTTTTTCCCTGGAATTGGTATTATGATGTTTTGGAAACATCATAGCTCCCAAGTTTCCCTACTTTTGGAAAACTTCTGTAGCCCATAATATACCACTTCAAATTGCATAGAACTCTCAGTACTTCGCAATCAATCACGAACTGGTTTTGAACACGCAAACAACAAAATGTACCAAATGGAAGCAACAGAAGTTGAAAAAAGGAGAAGCAATAAAAGATAGCTAACCAACACATAATATTTCAAGACTGTAACAGCCAACTGCTAATTCTATTTGGGTCTTCCAAGAGGTTCTTTTCTTGTTATGCTTTAAAGTTTTGCTCACAAGCCATGTGGGTCCAAGAATTATTGGTCTTACGGTACTATAGGAGTATATGAAAAGGTTCAACAGTCACTTTACCCCTTGAAACTAACTCAATTTTCCCCGTCACAATTGCTTAGGAAAGATGGATATGTTATGAATAGTAGAATCAGTGCGGTAGTAAAAATGATATTTATCTGACGCTCGTACGGCAAACCATAAGGTGAACCTATATCTGTCAATTCTGAAAGACCAGTACTTGCATAACCCTGTCAACAATAACACAAAACAAAACAAGTTAGATAGAAACATTACCTTTCCACACCCTTCATAGTGACAAACATATTGTCTCTCTCCATGGATGTGTGAATGCTTCCTCAAAGCTCCAGCATCAATGAATGTCTTGCCACAGCCTTCATAGCTACAAAGGAAAAGAACCTCAGTAGTTGGCTCTGGTTCCGGCTCTGCTTCTGGCTCTTTTGACTTCTCTGTCATGGCCTTCAACTTGGCATCTACGATAACAGGATGAGGAAATGTACTAAGGTGAAGTCACGTGACAATGCAACAGGAGATACAAGACCACCAAGGCACCAACAGTTAATGGCACTACATCGGTCCATGATGCGTCTCCAAGTTATATTGTAATCCGGGCACAAATAGGATACGACAAAAAAAGTAGTTGCAGCAAGATGTAAAGATTTTTTTTTTTTTTGAAGGGAGCATGGATTTGAAGATAAACAACAAAAATAATGAAGAAACGACGGACAGAACATAGATTCAATGCCTTTTACTTGTCCGTGGTAACTTTGCACTCAGGTAGTCACAGATGGTAATCAACATAAATTTGAATACAGAACGTGAACACATACCTAAAAAAATCTTCTAACACTTATCCAGTACAGTTAGATGTAAACCTAAATAGAAGGCTTAGCAACTTCAGTTCACATGCTCAAAGATTTCTAAACAGAAGAAAAATGGAAAGATCAGACACTAAAACAGGTATAGCAGTTTGAATGTGTCTATCGCCCTTCCAACACAATCCAGATATCAAAATTAGTTCACCAAATCTTTGTTTCTACCCCTATAGAGGTACAGATATTGGATCAATGCATGACAGGGACGAATAAACTGACCTGTAACCCATTTGAAAACAAAGCACTTTCCCCCAGTCGCCACAACATCTTGGGGCACCCTAAAAGAAAAGGATCAGGTTATTACCAAAGTCCACACAATAAATTAAGAATCATGACAAGGGCATTAAAATGGTAAAGACAGGTGTTTTTTGTCATTCAAATATGAAGGTCATGAAGGGCGCACAGCATGAACAGGAAGCACCAGCTCAACTATCCGACATTATCACTAAGGTGGATGGTTGTCCAACAAAGAAAGCATGTAAGTAATGCTACAATATCAGGTTAAAATGAGTGGTGGTGATGATTACAGGCTGTGAAAGCACACTACCCATTATCTCTAAAAGAAAACTAGTAACAATCACTAGATCTGACAACACACTACCCCACTCTCTCTTTGTTCTTCACGCCTGTAGCCATGGTGAGAAGACCAAAGCTCTCTTCCAAACCACAGCCATTAATCTACCTCTGATGTCCTGTCTCACTCTAAAGATCCCCTCATTAATCATTCTACAACGATGGTTCTATCTCTCTCGCATGGATGACGAAGACGAATGGGAAGAATGAGATTCAGATGATGGACAAGAAGAAGATGTGGAGGGTTATCAATCAAATGACGATTATTTCCGAAGTACCAAAAAAAATTAAATACAAATAAAATACTTCAAATGACAACGAAGAAGATGAAGTGATTGGTGTTGAGGATTAGGCGTGCATAATTACATAGATGAGGAAGACGGATGGGAAGAATGGGACGAATGAGATTCAGATGATGGACAAGAAGAAGATGTGGAGGGTTATAAATCAAATGACGAAGAAGAATATGAAGTGATTGGTGTTGAGGATTAAGCGTGCATAATTATATATTTCATTACCTTTATCAATTTTACTAAGCTTTCAAACTAAACGTTATGCTTTAAATTTTTATGGATGTGCATTTGTTTGTACTTGGGGATTTGTATGCTATAATTTATGGTATTTGCAATAGTAGAAGCATTTATTTATGCTGCAAATTTGCCTATATTAGAATAAAACTTCTTTTACTAAATTGCACGTCACTGTGATTTGGCGCGTAGGCTCCACGGGACCATGGCGCCTCGGTGCGCCTTGAACCTTTTAAAACACTGCTAGGTGCCATTACAGAATCTAGCAGTATCTCTTCCTTATTTTATGAAGGCAGATAGTTTCTCATCGTGACCTCTTCTAAGGCATGTGGCTTTGAAAAGTGGAATAAATTCTTCCTCGACCAATATGAAACTGGATACAGATGGTAGCTCCCATGGGAGACAAGGCTGATGCACTAACTAAGAAATACCTATCAAAATCATCAATCATTGCTCTTTTACGACCACTAAGGTCTCCGAATAAAATAAAGAGCTGGAGTGTACTTATATCAAGTCTCACATAAAAATTGAGACGCATGGCCTCTTACCAGATACCATCATGAGTTATTTGTTCTCTAGTAGTCTAGTTCCGCCACTTACGTGGTTTAATGAGTCCTCCTGAGATAGGTAATACTGAGAATCGATGATTGGTAACTCACTCAAAAGATGCATTGTCACAATCTGGACCAATCAATACGTCATTCCTGTACTAGGTGTGCCACAATTGATTACTCGTCCAGCCAACGGGACCTCAACCGAAAATTTCATTCAATTGTTCAAGCTTCAATTGGGGCTTTTACTCTGCTCTGCCATCCTTCCGTTATAAATAGTTTTCTCCCGTCTCTTTTTATACTGCTTACATTCTAGTACAGGACTTATTCTAATTTGCATCATTCTATGACAATAATATCATCAGAACCTAATACTAAAAACAGCCCATTGAAGGAGGAAAAAACAAAATGAATCAACAATTAGTCACTTAAATACTACCAAAGAAAACGCACCCGATTCCTGATTTATTGAAAACCCAATGGAAGGATTTGTGCAGTTTACTTTGCTAGCTGTTATTGGAAGCAACAGAAGTATAGCCACTTCTCTTATACTAACCTAAGCATTTGGTCAATTTATATTAGTTGCCAATACTACTTACTACAGATCAAATATTGACATTTTTACAGACCCCAACAACGACTAAACCTAGGCCCACTCTCAACTGAAAGGATATCTCCATATGTACCAGTTCTCCATTATCTCTTTTCGCTTCCCACAAACCAAACAGGGCTTACATTCAAAACCTTGATTACGCATTACAAACATGAAAATTTAACGAAACGTATGAGAAAAGGAGGGATCTTTTACCATTCCTTGAACCATTTAACAGCAGGAGTCTTGGACTTGGTGATGGGTCGTCTCTCGAACAAATTGAGATTCGTCTGAATCTCCATCTCTCTTTAACTCAACCCAGAACTGCTCGTCTTTTGAACGGAGGAAGTTGGGGTAACTAGGGTTAGGGTTTCGACATGAGATGGATATATGAAAACCGAGATTGGGATTCGATTGGAAAGACTGTTGAGCTGATTTTGGTGGGTAATCTGTTCATGGTGGGATTTAGCAGTTATGACAGCCAGAACGGCAGAGGAAATTACGAATCAGGGTGTTTTGGGAGCCTTGTCCTTTGACCTTTTCCATTAGGTAATTTGTAATAATATTTTCTTATTTTTTAAATTATGATCAGAATTAATTATTGAATATACCATATGTTCATGGTAGATAAATTATGATCAGAATTAATTATTTTTTAAATTATGTTCATTTAATTCATGTTTCTATATAACTGCACATGGAATTCACGGTAGATAATTTTACCATGTATCTAGGTTGCCGGGATTTGTGTAGATTTTTTCATATAATGATCATGGTTTATTGATTCAACATATTCAGAGATTCGATATAGTAAAAATGAATTTTTTTTTAGTCAATCCCAAAGTTGGCATGTGGTTTTATGGTGCATTAATCAACTATGTTTTTCATGGTTGGATTGTGGTTTTATGGTGCATTGTTCTACCATATGTTCCATGGTTTTTTATAGGTTTTTTTGTGGTGCATTAACCTACCATGTTTTTATGGTGTTTTATAGTCATGAAATCGATCTCTCATGACTCATGTTTTTAGGACAAAATATCATGATTATTTATTTTCAAAATTTTTTGAGATTTTAGGCGTGAAAAGATTAGGGGAGAGAATTATAAAATTATGAAAGAGAGATTTTTGAAGATAGGAGAGAGAGAGAGAGAGAGAGAGAGAGAGAGAGAGAGAGAGAGAGAGAGAAATTAGGAAGGATTAGGGGAGAGAAATGTTAGGAAATTAGGAGAAAGAATTATTAGGAAAATCAGGAGATATATATTAGGAAGATTAGGAGAGAGAAAGGGTATTTTAGGGTTTATTTGAATTTCAGGATGGAATCAAAAGTATTCAAATCTCATAGGATGGAATCATAATAATCTTTTTTGTACAGGATGCCTAATTAACTCTCCTTATATAAAATGTTTGGTAGATATATACAAAATGCTTTTTAATAAGTTTAGCATTTGAGATATATGTACAGAATATATTCGTAGGTTTTTTGTTAAATAAAATAAAATAATTTAAAATCAAGAAACTCAACAAAATAAAATAATTAAAAATCAAGAAACTCATATCTCCCTATTGTTATTTTTTGTTCTCTATTAAACTATTACTTAAATTGACGAACACTTTTTGCGCTGCTGTATTTCTCTATTTGAATCTCTAACGAAAAGAGTTCGGAAAATATGTCATTATTGCCGGATTTGTAAGAGGAGGTTAAATGGAATAAACATGCAAAATATAAAGGGGAAAGAGTAAAAAAAATATATTTTTTTCATTGTATTCCCTGTTTTCTTTTTTAATTCTTCTCAAAGTAAGAACAAAAACTCTGTAGATTAAAAAAAGTAGTACTTAGGACCCATTTAGTTATTATTGTTTCTTTAATTATTATTTGAAGTCTGTCTATATTTAGATACAAAAATATACAAATAATCAAATAAAATATATTGGTAACTAAACTCACCCTTAGAGCATCACTAGTGGAATACTCAAATATGGATACTCAAATATTGCCACGTCACATTTTGAGTATTCATTTAATGGGTTTATAAGTTTGAGTATCTACCCTTCTACAATGGTTCATTTGTGTCCATAATAAAAAAAAGTATTATTCACTCTATTTTTATTCATAAAATGGGTACAACTTTAAATTTGTTCATATTTTTTTTTTATAATATTAGTACCATTTAAAAGATATTCACAATACGTTTAAAATGAGATCAATCTTGAACATATTTTGGTAAAGATTAAAAATCGATAATTTCAATTTTTGGGAGAAAGTGCAAAAAATTTGAGTTTTGAATTAAGTATTTGAAAAATGGAGAGAGAATGTTGTTACTTTTGATAGGGTGTGGTCCCCAAAATTTCGTTATTGAGGTTTGGTTATTGAGAAAGATTGGTAGTTTTGAGTATCCAACTCTAGCATCACTAGTGGTATACTAAAACACAAAAATACTCAAAGATGAGTATTTTGATACACAAAAGAGGCTCACAATGGTATTTGGATAAATACTCAAAGTTAACAACATTTGTTACAAATAATCAACTTTTGGCATTTGGATACTCAAAACTACCAATCTTTCTCAATAACCAAACCTCAATAACGAAATTTTGGGGGCCACACCCTATCAAAAGTAACAACATTCTCTCTCCATTTTTCAAATACTTAATTCAAAACTCAATTTTTTTGCACTTTCTCCCAAAAATTGAAATTATCGATTTTTAATCTTTATCAAAATATGTTCAAGATTGATCTCATTTTAAACGTATTGTGAATATCTTTTAAATGGTACTAATATTATAAAAAAATATATGTACAAATTTAAAGTTGTGCCCATTTTATGAATAAAAATAGAGTGAATAGTACTTTTTTCAATTATGGACACAAATGAACCATTGTAGAAGGGTAGATACTCAAACTTATAAACCCATTAAATAAATACTCAAAATTTGACGTGGCAATATTTGCGTATCCATATTTGAGTATACCACTAGTGATGCTCTTAGGTGAGGTGATGTAATATTTACACATCAACTCTTGTATGTATAAAATGAAAGACAAGTATAGTACTTGTTCGGCCTAATGACACAAATTTTTATTTTTATCTCTCTTTATTTTTTTGGGCGAGGACTAACCCATGCTTCTTGGGTCGATAGTATTTGCCGACCCAAGCCCATCCCCATGTTGGCATGAACTTTTCTCAACAAAGCTTGGACCGACGTAGACGGATCTCTCACATCCGGCCCACTAACAAAATTAATAATGGGCCGGATGTGAATCTGGGCAGCACCGGCCGGTCCACTTTTTTGATGGTATGCACGCCCAGATTCACTTGGGATGGGAAAAGTTACTGCCCAGGTAAATTCCTCTCTCTCTCTCTCTCCACTAGGGGTGAGCAGAAAACCCGTCAAACCGTGAATCCAGTCCAAACCAATCCAAACCGATTGGTTTGGTTCGGATTTTTAGTAGCGTGGTTTGGTCCTGGTTTAAAAAAGATAGAATCCGTAGTCAATGGTTTAGTTTGTGGATTTATGTTCATGGTTCCAATTCCAATCCGATCCGAACCATATTATTATTATTATTATTATTATTATTATTATTATTATTATTATTATAAGCTATAAGCTATAGTCCACTAACTTCTTAATTTAATTTATTCATTATTCCTTCTCTAACAAGATTTTATTTTGCCTAAAATTCACAACTTATTCCCCTAATTCCAATACACCAATAGTCATTTAGTCATAGCAAATAAATTCGGTGATGAAATTCTCCATTCTAATTTTGATTCCACGGTACATTTCAATTTTTTCAAATTTCTATACATGATTCGGTCATAGCCTATTCCTATTCCATGATTTTCTTCATTACCATGATTAATTACCCTAAATTTCTATATATGAGGACCTATTCGTATTCTATATATAAACCTAACGTAGTAAACCAAAATTGTAAGTACTCTAAATATTTTACGGAAATAATATCTCAATTTTAAGTAAACCGTGGTTCGAAACCGAATCCGATCCGTATTGTAATGGTTTAGATTGGTTTGGTTCGATGCCTTTTGTGGGTTGGTTTGGTTCGCCAAATTCATAATCCGTAGGTAGTGGTTTGGTTCTTGGTTTACTACAAATCCGAACTAATCCGGTCTATGCTCACCCCTACTCTCCACACTCCACATGGGCACTTCTAAATCTCAAAATCCTAGGGTACACTATGAAAATACCTAAATTTAAATCTTAGGGTATCCTATAAAAGTGTCTAAAACACTAAAACCCTATAATAGGAAAGTGAACTCTAAACCTAAACCCTAGAGTACCCTATGAAAGTGTCTAAAATCCTAGGTATTCTATAAATCCTGGGGTACCCTATTAAAGTGCCTAAGCCACTAAAACCTTATAGGAAAGTGCATTATAAATCTAAACCCTAAAATAAACCCACAAAAAAAGTGACTTACCTTAATGGTAATTAAAAAAATAACTTACGTTAATGGTAATTAGATGCCACCTTTCTACAGTACTTATGGGTAAAAATCTGCAATAAGAATGTGTATTATCATTTCAACTCTAGCCCAATTCTAAAATGTACCATTAAGGATTGTGCCTAGACTTGTTTACCTACTTCAAGCATCTCCAGTAACGTTACCAGTGTAAGAATTAGTATAAGAATTAAAATTGTGCCTGAGCAACAACGGGTGGCGAAATGGAGTGGGGCTGCGACTGGGGATCAATTTTTTTTGCCCCAAAACACGTTGGGGAATCCTGTACATGTGGTCGATTTTTGCAATCCACCTTGAAAAACTGCGAGGTGGAGCTATCAGAGGTGGTGGAGATACTGAAAGAATTGTTTGAGAATTCGAATAATAATATGATAAATAAGTTCTTACTAAAGAATAAATAAAATGGATTGTATTGTTGAATTGTTAAAGTATATGTGAATAATTAAAATGCAAAAGGTGCATTGTCACTAGCACATACACAAACACAAATGTTCTAATAAAGTATCCTTCAAACTGCTTAAAGTGCAGACCTTTCAAACATCGCTTAGGGTCCTGAAAATCTTGAGGCCGGCCATGCGTTATGATCAAGGTTTCATCCTGTGCATTGGATCAAGATTGTCAACTCCACACAGGCTCCTATCATTGAGGTCATCAAAGGGCATTAATGTAATTTAATCTTCACGCGATATTTAAAGATAAATAACAATTGAATTGATCCTTTGTGGGAAATAAGATCATTAGAAAGAAACTAGGCGGCAATTTCCCCAACATATTATGATCTAGCCGACCTCGACCTCGAGTTTTGGCTCATTTAGTAAACAAGTCAAGCTTAGCACTCCAAAACTCAGCTCGATTAAAAAAAACCTGATTTGTTTGTATAGTTTCGGCTCGTTTGCATAGGTTTCATTCGTTTATAGAGACTCATTTAGAACATTAACAGGCCTTAGCTCATTTACATCCGAGCCGAGTTTGAACAAAACAAAGTTCGATTTGGCTGGACTCGTTTGCACCCTATGATACTATTATTCTTTCCGGAAGTGGACTTCTTCTTGCTTTGTTCAGAGATCCAATAATTGGAGATTGCGATAGTGATTTATCATTCCACAGGATTAAGTAATCAACTGCGGGATAAAATAAACTAATTTTTGTCATTGGCATTATTCATTTATCTTGCCCATATAAATTTTAGTATATATTATCTTTAGGTTAATTAAAAATTCAAAGTACAGATTAGTATATTCAAAGCAAATCGGCAACTGAGAGTTTAGTTCCTTGCCCCTTTGGTAACTTTATTGATCCTCTTTCTTTGGCAGTCAGATAACAATATTATAATTTTTAAATTAAACAAAAAATAATATTAGTTTGAAATAAAGATAATGTGAAACAAATGAAGTTTTCGGTGCCATTACAGTTATTTTTTCAAATACTAAAATCTTTTGACTTCTATTGGTGCTTTTGCTTCCCTAATTCCAAGTCTTTAGGGGGGGAAAGAGACGGAAAAAAACAGCTAATTGAAAGAAGACCAACCATGCATCTTTGACTGATATGGCTGTTTGGAAATTAAGCCAAACCAACAAACACAAAACGCGTAAAGATAATCAAGAACAGAAAACAAGGATGCAAATACATGCAAATTTTACCTGGATCCTCACTGGGATGTTACGTAGATCACGACTCATACCAGTTTCCACTACGTATTGAATGAAGGAAGAGTTACAACTTACATCGGCTGTTTAGTATATATAGCAGATCGAATGTTGAACCCTCAACGAAGCGTTACGAATGTCGAATCTTGCTTCATAAGCCCAACAATGGAATCCCATTAAACAGCCCTTCCCAAGTCTTTCTCCCCATTTATCAATCTATTACGGGTACTATTACGAGGCCAAAATAATTGTGTAGATAAAGGCCTAAAACACCATAGGGATTACCCGGGCCTGGAGCTAAAACTTTAATTCTAGGGTTTACCCCTTGCTAGGTGCTATATAGTGTTTTTTTTTTTTTTTTTCATCCGATAGATGCTTATATTTTGGCCACTCAATTCTTCTATCACCAAGTTTTTGACTCGTATAGCGTTGGGGATTACTCGTGTTCGTGACAATATGGATCGGACATTAGATACGATTTAGACTGATTGATCGGACGGCTTTTTGTTGCTACAAACACTATTGTCGTGCTAATGAATATTTATGTGAATAGAACATGAGCCGTAAAACGATTCAACATCATCATTTATATTGTTATGAAGAACATTAAAATAAAAATTACAACTCTTATATATTAAAACTCAAACATTGACATTCATCCACACACAAGCAAGTGGAGTGTCTTTATACTCTCATGCATTATGGCGTGGTTTGAGTCTCGCCCTCAACATTTCCCTTCCCCTACTAATCCTAGCCCACTAAACTTTTTCCGCTAAAATGAAAAAGACATTGACCCTTAGGCCTAGGGAGTTTGATTGGTGGTTAAGACTAAGGGTACTCCCTCCAATTTTAGGTTTGAAACCTCTAAGGTTCTATTAACCTCGTTAGTTAGTGGACAGTGTAATTGGTTTTTTATAATTAATTATGTTACGCGTAAACTGACCCGGATACCTATTTATCAAGCAGCAAAAAAAAAAAGAGTACATCCGCAATAAAACGCCCAATTAACCACGTCAATGCCTTAATCTCATTATATCATAGGTCACAGCTCACAAGTGTACATGTATAAAGTGAGTCTAGCTGGGGGCACCCCACAAATTAACCCCCCCCCCCCCAAAAAAAAAAAAAAAAAGTTTAATAAATAAATAAATAAAGTAGCCAACAAAAGTGGTGCCTGACTGTAAAAATCAGAAAGGGAATGACAGTGGGAATCAAACAAAGCTTTCTCATATTCCCACTTTGACGCCACCCAACTTTTGGGGGAATCTTACGTCTG
Organism: Vaccinium darrowii; assembly: GCA_020921065.1. Lineage (NCBI taxonomy): Eukaryota > Viridiplantae > Streptophyta > Magnoliopsida > Ericales > Ericaceae > Vaccinium > Vaccinium darrowii. Next base: position 48,238,321 of record CM037152.1, on the reverse strand, counting down.
CGACGGCCGGCATGGGCAATTTCTTTATGTGAGGGACAATATGTCCAACCAATGGTCAATCCAGGGTGATCTCAGCCAGCACCTCCCTCAGCAACATCTTTCCTTTAGAAAACTCACTATGACCGGTTGTTACGGCGGAGGTGGTGGTGGTGACGACGGTGTTGCTTTGTGGTGTCTCGACTATTCTCCGCCTCCTTTGAAAACACGTATCCAAGATGTTGATCCAGATAGGAAAACGAACGCGTTCGACGAAAAAATTTTCCATCTCTTTGACTATTTCGCCCATGGACGGCCGGTGATCTTCTTCGGATGAAACACAACGCGCTGCGATATGTAACATGTGTCGTATCCTGCTTTCCAAATACGCAGGCAAAATGATCCTCTCATCACAAATTTCCATCATCCTATCCTCTTCAATCAGTTGTAATGCCCAGTCCACAATAGAAGAAGGAGTCCTGGAAACATCGATCGCCTTCGTAGAACTAATGATCTCAAGCAACACTACACCAAAGCTGAACACATCATTTTTGGTGCTCAGCCTACATGGTGTAGTGTAACAAGGGTCCAAGTACCCGATCGTGCCAGCAGGTGGACTCAGCAAGTCTGAGTCGACCTGCTGACCCTGTAGCCTGATAGCGAGGCCAAAATCTGCCAACCTAGCATTCCAATTTGAATCGAACAAAATGTTGGCAGACTTGATGTCTCTGTGAATAACCAAGGGGTTGGCCTCGTGGATAAACTGCACTGCTTTAGCTACCTGGATTGCCACTCGGATGCGTTTCGGCCACGGTGGTGGGGTTGGAGCCACATGAAGCAAGTCATGGAGAGTCCCATTGGGCATGTGTTCCATGACAAGGACTTTGTTGTTTGCACAATCATGGCTTGTTCCAAGAAGGCTAATGAGATATGGGTTTTGGGGAAGAGATAACAATATTCGAATTTCGTTATCGAGCTTCGAGTTGTCTCCAAGCTTTTGAAGTCCTAGTGATTGCTTCTTTATCGCGACAACCTTCCCATCTTTGAGCAGCACCCCTTTGTAGATACACCCATGGCTTCCTTTGCCGATTATCCGAGTCGAAGAGAAGTTCTCAGTGGCTGCTTCAAGTTCTTGATAATCAAATTCCTCCATTTTTTTGCTTCTTTGATGGTTTTGTGATGAAGTTGGTGATGACAAGCTTGCTAATGGATTAGGTGAGATTGGCTATGTACTTGAGGAGAGGAAATGCATTGTTTTTAGGGCCAAGCTACAATATCAAGGGAATATTAGTAATAGATTAGTATTGCTTGTTTGTTTTTATAGAATACATCATGTGGAATAAAGAAGCATTTGGGAAATATTAAAATACAAAAAATATAGAAAACAAAATGTGGTAAAGAGGAAAAAGGTTGTAGGCACAAAGTGATGTGAATGAAAAACTTTGGTGAAAAGCAAGGGCTGTCCAAGCTGAAAGCAAAAGATTTCTGCATGAGATGCTCCATTAGCTGTATATGTTTGGACCCCCTGTTCCACCTTTTGTTTTCTTTTCTTTCTTGGTACTCATAATTTTATTGAGAAATTGTTGGGTGCTAGCTCTTGGTACTCCACGCCCTCTCATGTTCAGATAACTTTTGGAGGGGATAAAAGTAAGAAAATTTATTCAAAAGGTTTACATAGAAAATTTATTACTTACAAGGACCAAATTAACGGTACTATATATTATAAATACACAAAATATATATATATATATATATATATGGTTTTATGAAAATAAATACTATATCTTACTGTATATTTTTGCGTACGTACTATGCCTCTTGAACACTGAATAATTTTCAATTAGAATGTTGAATTTTTCGAGTTGAATTGAAAAAATGTTTAATTAGTGGAAACTTTCTCAAATTTGTGCATGAACTTTTCTTTAGACAATTAATTTCACTTCATTTCGTGGAAAAGGTTTAATTAGTCCAAGATGGGGGGCAGAGTCTTCTTTGGGAGACAAAAGTTTGATAGCTAATCTAAACAGTAGAAGTCTAATTAGTGGAAACTTTCTCAAAGTTGTGCTTGAACTTTTCTTTAGACAATTAATTTCACTTCATTTCGTTCCGGCATGTAAATCTTAATGGGTTGTCGCAGTAGTTAATCGATTTGTCTCTATGTACGAGGCTTACCATCCCAGGCCAAGGTCGTAAGATCGATTCCTCTCAGCACCGATTTATCCTTGAGATCACCTCTCTTCACGTAAACGCATGAAAAAAACTATCGAAGGCATGCAGAGATTAGTTCAGTTTACCAAACATGGTGTATGAAAAGGTGGGAAGAGAAAAATAATACATCATGTCATATTAAAGCATATAATCCGGCATAGATCTTCCAAACTACTCTTCAACATGCCCTAAGAGTCAAGTGGAGCCTCATATACCCAAGAACGCATATGATTGTCGGATTAATTTCTAAAAATGATTCGATAAAATGGATAGGAGGGGATAGAGGTGATTCCCAAGGGATAATGGATATAATTATATGAAGAGAGAACATTTCTTGCACCAGCAGTGGAAAACCACAATGAAACCCCCCCTTGCTATTAATTGTTGATCTGGACTGTTCATCTTGTAGGGCCGCAGAGAAGTACATCCATGCAAAAAAATTAACTTAATCGAATATCAACAAACATATCAAAATTTGAATTTTGTTTCGTTAAATAGATGGTCACAGATTTTAAAGTTAAACTATTCACGACCGTCCACGTCACAAAAAAATAATAATAATAATTGTATATACCTATCGATGTTCGTTCAAGTTGATTTTTTTCATGGATGTACGAATCTGCGAACCCTACAAAATGAATAGTTCAGATTAAAATAACAAACTCATGGTGGGACCCTCATATGGTAATGGTGGAAAAGGTCGGTTTTACACCACTAGTGTGAAGGATATTTTCTCTTATATGAATACTGAGATTGCAAGTGATGACTAACTCATGTGGTAGAGCTCTTGGATGCCTTACACTGCATCCCAGGATCGAGTGCCATTCCCCCCTCCCCTTCAAAAAGAAGGGAAATAATCCGGAAAATGAGTAGTAGCTAACAACACCTCTCCCCCTATTATTAGTTAATCCCCCACATGATGTGTTACTAGCTTAACAAAATAGTCCACCCTTATCCAATTAATCCAGCAGCCAACAAACACCAGACTACGAAAAGTTCACCCCCCTAGTCCAACCCCTCTTGTCGTGCAATCAAACATGCCCAAAGGGTTAGCTCAAATGCTATTAAGGGCGTAGATAAGTTATCTTGAAAACTCAAAGTCCCTAGTTCGAGTCTCATTAAAAGGCTTGATCCTTCGAAGCATGCCCCAAGAGTTTTTCTCCTTAAGTTTTTTAATTCCAGGATGAATGAGATTTTTTTAGTCTGACCATGAAGGAAATTGATTAAGATACGCGTAAACTAATTTAAATACTCCTCACATCAATAAAAATAAAAAATAATAATAAAAAAATTACGCAGTGGGTGAATGTGGGTGGCATGGAAATGTGGGGGTCTGACCCTAAGAGTTGAACACTGTCAATTATGTCGGGGCATGATTTCAAATTGGAAATTTGTTCTCTTCAGCTTACCAGTTTCTTTTAATTTCCACAAGGCCTCATGAAAGCTGTATGGCTAGCCCAGTAGTTGGGCCTAAAGCCACCTCATGGCTTTGGGTCAAACCCAAACATTCCCCTCCATTATGTACCCCAAGAAAAAAAACACACATTCCCCTCCACCCTTAACTATTTGAGTATGTTCAATATTTTTCAATGATATGTATACAAAACCATATATTCGAAATTGGGCGTGAAGTCTTTTCTTCGTCCTCCTTTCTTTTCTTTTCTTTTTGTTAAAAAGTCAGCAATAATCTGGAAAATAGAATTTGAAAATCTAGAAGCTGCTTGTAAAATCCTACTGTATCAATGTTGTTGGGAAAGAACGAAGCCCAAGACCCTAAAAATTGACTTGAGTCAGATGCAATCCAAATGCTATTTGAAAATCTAGAAGCCTGACCCTGTGCATATTTAATCTGCCCGGATGACCCCTTTCCTAATTTGGGCCAATCCACCACAAACCCTCTAATTTATCATTATATAAGTGGCCAGTGTCAAGGCTTTGCAAAATGGGTTACCAAGCCCACAATTTTATAACTTTTCTCTAAAGTTCTATCAAACTGGTAGGGTCCTGAATTCTTAATAAAAATCACACAAATTAGATCAATAATGTAAACATATCCGGTGGGTCCGATTTTCCCTGAGACCACTTAAATAATTATTTTAAAATTATTTAGCTGTTCGGATCGTTTGTGTGAGACCTAAAAATGAGCCCCACAAAATTGAATTTTGCAAAGCCTTGGAATTGGCCACAAACAGTGATTTTTGGAATCTTTTTGGGTGCACAGCAGCCCCCCTCCTCCTCCTCCTCAATATTAACTACTCCCTCCGTCCCCATTTATTTGTCCCTTTTGGGAATTCGTGCCACTTTTCAATTGATTATATCTCGTAATATACATTGTTTTACATGATTTCGAAACCATTGTTTTATAGAATTAATTGAGATCTATCAAACAAGATCCATATTGAATATAAAATTCATTATCGATTAAAAGTTATAGCTTGTTTTTTATCCGGTTAGAATTGGACGAGGGACCAAAATTTGGGGACGGAGGGAGTACAAAACAAACCAAGTATATTACTGTATCCCCTCTTACTACCAAAATTTCCCAAATCAAGTTTTTTTTTTTTATTTACCCTTTATTAATGTTACAGCAATATGAGTACACCCTCTATAAATAATACTACCTACTATCTTATCTTCCCTTATTATTATATCCAAGTACTCAAAATCATTCCGCATCTAATCAAGCCGTTAGCAAATGCCTCATTAATAGCTTTTGCAACAATCATTTTCCCGCATAGAGAGATCATAGGAGGAACTATGTGCTCAATCTCAATGGGTAAAAAATAAAGGTTTTTCTCTATTGTCAGCCCAACACGTAAAGTCAAAATAAACACAATCCTTCTACACTTTCACACACTTCTTTATACACTTTCACACATTTTTATACACTTTTTACACATTTTAATACATTTTTTAAACCGTAATATCAGCCCAATAAGCTAACTTTAGAATTTGCCAAAAATAATAATGCAGAATCATCTTTACTGAGCAATGCCATAAACATGAGTAACAAATTACAAATCGGAATAACCCGGTCAAACTGAAAACTATAAAGGCCTTGTTCGTTTCATATTTTTAGTTTAGTTTTAGTTTTGTTTTGTAATCATTACACTCATTTCTCTCCCTCTCTCTCTATCTCTCTCCACTCATTACACCTTTTTCCAAATCTAAATTAAACTAAAATTACTAAACGAACAAGGCCAAAAGTATTTGGGTATGGGTTGAATTATAAAATATTTAATTAAAATGTCTAGATCAAAGTGGATCTGAGCCATTGATTTCAAATTTTTTGATAAATTATAAGTACATTTTTTGAGTATATAGCGCTATTTATTTGAAAAAATGCCTAAATTTGATAAGGGTCCCTGTAGTGAAGGGTTTACTACAGGATTGTAGTGAGTCTATCTGATTGTCCATCTCGATAATGAAAACTTAGATTTTAATCTAAACTATGAACAGTTCAAATTGAGTTTGAATCAAATTCGAACCGCCAATGTCAAAATGAACAACCAAATTAGCCTCACTGTATAACCCTGCATCAATTTACCTCACTATAGAGTCCCCGATTCCACACTGTAGGTAGGGTTGAGAGCAACGATTCGTGGTCACGTAGTGGGACGAGAGCGAAAGCAAAAAGAAGCACTCCATGACAGCAATAATGACAGTTATTCCCGCCGTAATTCAAATTGGAAACTTTTACTGTGCCAAATTTGTGTACAAAAAAAGTGACTGATGAGATGCACGTGACACGCAAGTGCGGCCAATTTTGATGAGTAAAAATCACTCTGAATCATCATTACATTTTTCACCAAATACCTTACCATCCCTCCTTCCTTTGACTCTCTCTCTCTCTCTCTCTCTCTCTCTCTCTCTAGACTGAAAGAGACTGTTCTTTCCAGGACTGTACCCGCATCCTTTTCACACCGTGAAGGTACAAGTTCAGTTGAAATGTAAACAGTCAAACAAAAGCGGACCTCGAGATTAGAGTCAGGGTGTTCCACTAACTTAGTCTTTTTGGTTTTTTTTTATATTTTAGTTTTGCAAAAAAATAACTTGTTCCACTAACCAGTTTTTTGGTTTTTAGTTTCGCAAAAAAACTAAGGCCTGGTTTCGATAAATTGAAAAAATTGGTTTTTTTTGTTTTGTCCTTATTCAAAATATTTTTGCATTTGTTAGTTTTCGGTTGATTTTTTGTGGTTTCTTGGCTTGTCTCGACGAGAGGAATCTAAAAAATATAAAATTATTAGCCAAACTTAAAGTTTTGTGAATAAAGACAAAGGTGACATCCAAAAAACCGGTTTTTTGGATAATTTTTGGATAATCCACTAACTAGGTTTTTGATTTTTTGGTTGTTAGTTTTGCAAAAAAACTAACTCGTTCCATTAAACTAGTTTTTGTGTTTAGTTTTGCAAAAAAACTAACTTGTTCCACTAACTAGTTTTTTGGCTTTTTTGGTTTTTAGTTTTGCAAAAAAACTAAGTGGTTTTTTGTCAATGAGATAGTTTTGAGTTAAAACAAAACTGTTTTTTTTTTAGCGGAACGGGGCCTTAAGCGCACCCTCGTAAACTCACAGCCTTGTTCGTTTTGGGTCTCAAGACCCGATTTTTTTTCAATTGTCATCCAATCATTACTTCTATTTTGAAATAATATTCTCATTTTTCTCTCTATCTCTCTCTAATCATTAACCCCTATTTTTAATTATTATCCTTATTTCTCCCTCCAAGCATTATAAAAAGTCAAAACCCAAAACTCAAACCAAACAAAACCCACGTGTTTGAGCTAGTTTACTGCGAATATAGTCCTACGTTCCACTCGCACGGGACCCAACTGGAATTAAAGCAAAGTATTGTATAAATTGACTGCAAGGCCTCGTTTGATTCGGGGATTGGGAGGGAGGGTGGGATGGGACTATTTTCGTCTAATCTCGCGTTGTCCCTTGTTTGGCTCCCGGAGAATGGTTTGGGATTACTAATCCGGTACAAAAATAATACCTATATGTATGGTATTATATAATACCTGGGGGGGGTGTGGGATTGTTTTGTCCGGGATAATAAACACGGAAGGGGAAGTCCCCAAATTGCAAAAAATGCCACTCCCCTCCTCATCTTCTCCCACCACCTTGCCATCTATCATTACCACCACCACGCCTCTCTCTCTCTCTCTCCTTCCCGGTGACTATGACCATGTTCGGTTTGAGGTTTTAGTTTTGTTGACATCATACCACCTTGCCATCTATCATTACCACCACCACGCCTCTCTCTCTCTCTCTCTCTCCTTCCCGGTGACTATGACCCTGTTCAGTTTGAGGTTTTAGTTTTGTTGACATCATACCACCTTGCCATCTATCATTACCACCACCACGCCTCTCTCTCTCTATCTCTCTCTCCTTCCTTCTCGGTGACTATGACCCTGTTCGGTTTGAGGTTTTAGTTTTGTTGACATCATTATTTCTCTCATTTCTGTCTCTATCTCTCTCCACTCATTACACATGCGTACATCATCAAAACTAAACTAAACTACAAACCAAACACAGCCTATATCATTACACCACCACGACGTCGACGCCTACCGCCTCGCCATCTACACCGGTCCGGCTTCATCACCCAGTGATCTTTACTCTATTGATCTTGGGTTCTCTCGATTTATACACTGTTTCGTTTATATATGTATAATATCGATCTTTACTCTATTGGTTGGTTTCAAATCTGTTTCGTGTATATATGTATAATATTGATTGATTTTGATGAGGTTTGGATTTTGGGTGTCATGGCTGGGTTTTCAAGATTCGGTATCACTGGATTTTGATTTTGATGGAAAATCGAAATTGGGTTTTGATTGTGGGTATCATGGCTGGGTTTTCATGGTTCGGTATCACTGAATTTAGAAACTGGGTTTTGATTTTGATGAAAAATCGAAACTGGGTTTGATTTTCGGTATCATGGCTGAGTTTTCATGGTTGGGTATCACTGAGTTTAGAAATTGGGTTTTGATACTTGCTCAAGATCAACCACAATACCTTGTTAAGTGGAGAGAGCGAGAGAGAGAGAGAGAGAGAGAGAGAGAGTCTTGAACTTGTGGGTTTGATCTATATTGTGTGGAATCATGGATCTTCACAGTGGAGAGAGAGTCTTGAAATTAATTCCGAAATGTAATTTAGGGAATCAAACATGGGATTGACCAAAACATGGGATATCCCAATGTTAATCCTGCATGAATCAAATAGGGGATTGTGTGAGATTCAGTACTGAGTTAGTCCCAGGACAAATAGTTCAGGACTATCAATTCCACCACTATCAATCCCACCTATTTTAGTCCGTGAATCAAACAAGGCCCAAATGAATTAATAACAATTGCTTCACAATCTAAGGAAATCTATTTTGACACGTGTCAGCCATACGCTTTGTGTTGTCTCTATATTTGTCTCAAATTATTAATGGAAAGAAAAAGTGGAATAGATCTAAATTTTTCCTTTACTTTTGCCACCAAATGAAAGAAAGGAACTTTGCCTTCTTTTCCTTCTTGCTTTAATATTTTTTTCATTTCACTCTTTAAATGAAATATCTTGTTTAGATGGGAGTTTGTAAACAAAAATAAAAAATAAAAAAATCAACAACGGTGTGTCAAAGCACTATTTAGGGTAAGAAATGCGAGTCACAATTTAAAAATGTGTATAGCATAGATTTTGTTCGAGAAAAAATCCATCATAATTTAAAAATGTGTATAGCATATAGTATTTTGTTCCAGAAATAATCCATCATAATTTAAAAATGCAAGTCTGTGTTAATCAATGAGCTGGTGGGCTTTGAAGAGGCCCACATTAATATCAATAATAACATTTCGAAACTTTATACTCCCTCCGTCCCAATTTTATAGTCCCTTTTGGGAGTTCGTGCCATTTTTCAAAGTGTTATATCTTATAATCTACAATGTTTTAGGTGATTTTGAACACTTTGTTTATTAGATTAAATCAAGATCTATCAAACAAGATCCGTATTGCATATAAAATGTATTACCGATTGAAAGATATAATCGTTTTTGTATCCGGTTAGGATAGAACGAGGGACTATAAAATTGGGAGGGAGTAGTCAAAGTCGATTGCACCAAACTATAGGGGGGGCTAGAATAAAGCTCACTTTTTTCAACTTTTTAATTGTGGTCTTGTTAACGTACGTGTGTGCTCTGTGCACACACACAAAAAAAAAAAAAGCACGCACTTTAGTGCATTTTTTTATATTTTTTAATACATTTACACATATTTTTAAACACTTTTTCATATTTTAATACGTTTTTTAAACCTTAACATGAGTCTACTAGGCCTATTTTGACGTTTTCCCTTTAATTTTACTGTCCACCATTGTAAGGAGACTGAAACAAAGATTACTGGAAAGTACAAGGATGATTTAAAAATTCTGCAGCTTTTTGGTTTATTTAAGGGGGATAAAATTACAGGAGAATGATTTTGGTACTCTATTTTTTTAATAATTGCATTTCCAATTGTATCTTTTAATATTTGTATTTTATGTATTTTTTTCACTAAATGACAAATTTTAAAATGCAATTATAAGAAAGTAGAATACTAAAAATATTATCAAAAGTTAAGACACAGTACTACCACAAATTTAAGTGGCAGCTTTTGTAATTTGACACTAGAGCAATGCGACATGTACAACAATCTATGAACAACCATGTACATCCTCCCTCACATAAACGTGGAGTCCACACATAATTATGTATGTACGCCGCACGTGTATGTGAGGGATTATAAATGATTGTACATAGATAATTATACATGTAGACTTGGGGGCATTCCGTTAAAAGTGTTTTTAGAATAAACTAATTTTTCATAATTTTTTACATAATGTATTATGAGATGTTAACATGTCTTAAATTTTTTTTAAACAAATATTTTTTGTTAATTGAACACCCCTTATTGTTTGGTACTACTACCCTTTCATTTTTTTAAATACTCCCTCCGTCCCCATTTATTTGTCTTTTTTGGCAGTTCGTGCCACTTATCAATAGATTATATCTCGTAATTTACGTTGTTTTACATGATTTCGAAAATATTGTTTTATAGAATTAATTGTGATCTATCAAACAAGATCTATATTGAATATAAAATTCATTACCGATTTAAAGTTATAACTAATTTTTTATCCAGTTACAATAAGACGAGGGATCAAAATTTGAGGACGGAGGAAGAATTTACTATGAGCAAAAGGAGTGTACTTGTTTGGGAGGTGGGAAGGACGGAAGAGGAAAGCAAAAGGCTACAGAAAGAAATGAGGATCAACATTGAATTAAGTACTTGCTTAGCATTTAAGTGCCCAACTGAAAATTTTCACAACAGTGGGATGATTTCAGGAGTGTACTGCACCAATAATGAAAACTGGGCTTTCTTGAAAAAGTAGTCCAACTGTGGGTGGGGGCTTGAATATTTCTGACACCACTACGTACTTTGTCAGTGTACTAGTACTCTATTTTGAAACTGTGAGAAATGATTTTTACACCCCTATTTTACAATTCACACTTTTTTTTTTTTTTTTGTCTTTATCTAATCGAGTTTACAATATTATCTTTGTATGTGTGAAAAAAAATGTATTGAAGAAGGGCAATATTATAATTTCACGTGGATAAAGACAAAAAAGAGAGTGTGAATTGTAAAATAAGGGTGTGAAAATTATTTCCCAAAAAATATTACCGTAAAAATCTTTTGTTAGTTGGAATAAGATGTGGAGAGAGATAGAGAGAGATTGAAACTGTGATGTGTGGTAAAAAAATATTACCGTAAAATCTGTGGTTAGTTGGAATGGGATGTTGAGAGAGAGAGGCAAATGGAAGGGTCTCTATCAAGATTCAAGATACCCTTTTAATCTGAAGGATAAGTAATCAAACAAAATTCGAAAGTACATATACTTACGTATGAACAGTAACAATTCACTGTCACCAAGGCTGTAAACAAATCGAGTTCCTTGTGAGCAGTTCGTGACTCGGCAATATTAAGGCAATGTTCGGCTCGGCTTGGCTCTTTTAGTAAACGAGCTCACTGAGGGGGTGTTTCACTAATAAAAACTGTTTTTTCCAAACACCGAGACAGGTCATTCTCTCACAACACATCACATAACAAACTGTGAAAAACCAGTTTATTCAAAAAATTGGGTTAGTGGAACATCCCCTGAAGCTCAATCGGCGTATTTCTATAAGCTCAACTCATTTACGGAGGCTGGTTAATTATAAAATACTCTGATTGACTCATTAAGTGCTCGAATACTACAAAGCTCAACTATGCATGTTTGCATCCCTAACTATGACCACTATCCTTTACTAGCTAGCAGCATGGAGTATTATTATTTTTTTGAATAAATTCTTTGAACTGCCAGTTCACCACCATTGTGGGGCCCAGTGTGCGTTGATTGTTGATCTTAACTTTTTATCTTGCAAGGCCAGCAGAGTAGTAGATCGGTGCAAGAAATTAGCTTGATTGGATACTAATATGTATGTTATATCTTGAATCTTTTTTTGTAAAATGGACAATCATTGACAGTTTTAACTTTTCAAAATTATTATCAGAATCATACCGTCCATTTTATGAAAAATTGCAAATTTTGATATTATCTATTGATATTCGATCAAGTTGATTTTTTGTGTGGATATACTACCTTGTGGGCCCTACAATATGAATAGTTTAAAATAGAACAAGAAATGCGTTGTGGGGCCCACAATTGTTGTGGTGGAAAAGTAAACTTCTTTCGCGGTGGTGTAAAGAATTTATTGTCTTTTTTTTTTTTTTCTTTTCAAAACAACCATATTCTTCTCCTCCTATGGGATGACCTCCTCTTCATATCTCATTCTTCCATACCTCTTTGTACTTTCAATTTTTATCAACATCTCAAACTCACAATTATGATTCAAAACGTTCAACTTATAGAGCACACAACCAACTACATGTCTACAAAAATTATTTACGATCGAATATTGATAGACATCAAACACATTCTAAAGTTGAACCATATTTAAGTTACAAGACAAAGTCTTAACTTATTCATATATTTATCTACGCCCGATCCTACTGATTTTTTTTTGGAGGCTTATGGTTCTTTAAATGTTCTATGCAATGAACATTTCGGATCATAGTTTTAGGCTCGAGATGTGTGCATAAATTGAACGTGTGTGTGGCGCTATCCGAGGCCTTGTTGTGGCCTTTGTTGATTATATTTTTGGAGCCATTTTAATGATCGAAATTGGTTATTATTCAGAATTTTTTGAAGACATCAAGTTTACAAAAAATATGTTAATCAGATATCGTAAACACGATCATACACATTTTATATCAATAAAAATTAAATCCTTTGTAGTGTCCTTGTTTATTTATTTTTTATCAGGATAAATGAGTTTTATATGGATTGATTCACGATTGATATGAATATAGATAATGTTGATGCTCTCGACGAGTTCTAAAATAAAAAAAAAATGGTCCTGATCATTAAAATAGACAAAAAATATTTTTTCTTTCTGAACGGCAAGATTTTGAAATATATAGAAACTTGACATGATCCATTCCCTTTTGGGGATCACTAATATCATTATCCTCTTCCTTCATCAAATTAGGTCTCTTTATTTTATTTGGAATTTACATATGTATCCATTCGGCAAAGAATTTGTGTTTTTTTGTTTTTTGTTTTTTTATCCTTGTTCTTTACTGGGAATTTAAATATACACCTAGTTCTTGCTGCCATGAGAAACCTGCGGGTATCATTGCCAGGGGAGAAGGAGGGGAACTTTATTTTGTTTATAGTATATTAGTATATATATATAAGAGATTATGGATTAAGTTATTGAATATAATATTGGTAGAATGATTGAGGATGAGGATGTAGGTTTGTATCGTGTGGCTACTTCTATTTAATTATATTTCATGATTATCTATTCAAATTGATATCTAATTTTTTTATAAAAAAAAGTGGGTCCAGGTGGAACTACCTGGTTGATTAGTGTTAATGAATATCATATTATTATACAAATGTGCAAGTTTGAAAATTTCACAAAGAAAAGTGATTATGATTTGTGAGCACCTCTCCTATTTTATATTTGGAATCGAATAGACAAAGTTGTCCTTTTTTAGACCACTATCGGAAAAAGCATCTGGAAAAGCATTTAGGTTATAATGATAGGCATGTTTGAGCATATATGGATTAGGGTTTCAATAATGTGAATATTCTTATTTGCTTGTATCTTGAGTACCTTCCAAGTTGCATGGATTTAAACTCGTGGTTCTGTACTCCAAAGTTTATGTTTACGTTCTATTTCACTTTCTGTATTTGTCACCCTGTCATTTTACATAATTTCATGTGAGCAACTTACATAACTAAATAAAAAGTAATACAAGTAATTATAACGTGAAAGGACATGCAATACATTGTGTAGGCTAAGATGATCGAATCAATTTATTCTTACTCTTGTATGCGGAGGATTGTTTTTACACCCTAATGACCTAATCGATCATGAACAAGTTCAATAATCAAACTGAGACCGCCCCAGAGAATACATGATCTCCACTCTTAAATTTTGGATTAGCTTAGGCCTTATTTGGTATGACTTCTTATTTGGTCAAGATATCAATCAAACAACATATTACAAGTCATTAGTCTAAAACACTCCATCTTCAAAATTGCAGAGAATTATCTCCTTGGCTTGGCTGGTTTACCTCTTGCCAACCATGCTCGGGGTTTTTCCTCTCGTTGTGATGCCTTTTCTTATTGTATCTGTTTTTAATGGAGCAATAAAATTTCCTTTTGCCGTGCAAAAAAAAAAACAGAGAATTATCTCCATACATTTATCATGTGACATATGTAGCTTTCAGTTTGATGTTTCAAAAAAAAAAAAGTACCTTTCAGTGCAGGTGCAAAATGGTCTTTTCACATGCTTAAATCTCTGCGAATCGATCAAACTACTCGAAAGCATTGGTGTCCAAATTGCCAACAACTCAAGTGGAAAGCAAATAAATTTTTTTTTATTTTTTTAAATCCACAAGGTGGGGTTTGGGTTGGGATGAGCTGTCCTAGTGCATTAGATGCTTTATCTGATGCTTACCTGCTTTGTCCATCTGCCACCCTGGACTCACTCACTTACCCCCCTTTTATTTACCACAATGCCACTGGCCACCTAAAACCACCTCCATTCTAGGTCCTATAAATTTATTTGTTCCTACCCAAAATCAAATCATTTGCTTTAATTCTAGTATGAAAATGAATACCCTTAAAAGTTGGAAGAACAATCACATTATAAGCATTCAAACTTGTCAATTGTACCACATGGAAAAAGAGAGCCCAAAGGGTCAGTCGGTTGGTGGGTTTACTCTCCAAATAATTGATAATGACGCGATTCTTAGAGATAGGCCGCAAGGAAGTAACTTTTCGTGAATTCCTTTGTCCCGTCATAGATAAGTTACCTTTGACCGAACCAGGAAAGAAATTAATCAAAATACACGCAAACTGGTTCAAACGCCGTTGACCACTAGGAAGGTGCCCATGACCAAGGTAAGTGGTTGATATTGGTTGCTAGGAAAAAGGGCTGCTGGTTTCTGCAGTTTCTGGCTCCTGCCACTGTAGCTCTCCCCACTTGCAAAATGCAGTTTAGAGAGAGAGAGAGAGAGAGAGAGAGTGATGCATAGTGGAGGAATGGAAGAGGTAAAGTAATAAGCTTTTCCTGGGCTATGGTTTGGGGGGCAGCTCTATTAGGTCAAACACAGTTTTATCACCATTCAAAACGATTCTGGACCACTGGAATAATTTGCGCTTTGAACAACAGTGGCACCAAACAACTTTACCCCGTGTGCCACTGTTTCTAAACAGCGGCCGTGGCTCGTGCAATGTCAGCGGGAGTATCGAGTGATAGTAAATGTAACGGTCCTGAATTTCGTAAATTAACTCTTGCTGTCGTAGCATTTAAAGCGATCGGAGGATTCACATTCGATAAGGAGCTACATGATCGGGAATCTACAAGAAGATTTTCGACTTGACCAATATTAATATAACAGAGTGTAATAATACCGGAAGACCGAAAGCCTAAACTTATTAAGATCTTGACAGTTCAAAATTTTACCGGTCGTTTTTTTTTCATGCACGGTGCAGTAGTGTTGCCCTATCACAAAGGCCATTTTCAACATAAGAAAATCTTCTTAATTCTGGGCTGTACGTTTCAAACTTTTAACGGTTCGAATTGATTCCTTTTTCCTCCTCATTAAATACCGTCCAGAATTATAAATAAAAAAGGGTGTACCAAGCATTTGAATCCGAGCCATTCAATTTTAAAATGAACGACCCAAAATTGTTAAGGTAAAATCGGGGTGTTTGTGTTCCCTTCGTAAATAAGTTTCTCTCTTTCAACATTCCTTTAATAGCGCGATAGAGAGAGGAGGAGAGATCAGAGACCCCACGAGCGGGGCTTTGTAACATACTGTTTCCAGGTCCCCCCCCCACCTCTTTACTCTCTCTCTCTCTCTCTCCTCTTTCTCTCTCTTGGACTAATATTACAAAACTTGGAGGCAAAGAAAGAAGACGACAAAGGTCAATAGAACCCCACAAACTCTTAGTCCTAGCCTAGTTAGGTCCTGGCCCTCCAAT
Organism: Vaccinium darrowii; assembly: GCA_020921065.1. NCBI lineage: Eukaryota > Viridiplantae > Streptophyta > Magnoliopsida > Ericales > Ericaceae > Vaccinium > Vaccinium darrowii. The sequence goes on along the minus strand of CM037152.1, from coordinate 48,222,515 downwards.
CCCTTAATTAAAAAAAAAATAGCCTTTTTTTTCTCTCTCTCTCCTCTCTCTCTCTCTCTGTCACAGCAACCCAAGAAGAAAGAGGAGTTGGGCAGAGAGTGTGAGAAGGTGTGGGGATGATGGTGTTGAATTAGAGAGTGAGAGAGGATCAACTTTGAACCCACAAAAGAAAAAATTCCCCAAAAAGCCCCACAAAACCCCACACACCCCACCCCTCCCCTCCTCTCCTCTACTTACACACATGGAACAATCAAATTTGCCACAAAAACATCACCACCAACACCCAAATAAACAAACCACCACAACTTCCTCCTCCACCACCACCACCACCACCGCCGCCGCTCCTTCCTCTCTACACCCACCACCCCACCTCTCTTCTTCTTCGCACCGCCACGGCCCTTTCGATCCCCGGTCCCACCAGTCCCCATTCCTCCTCCCAATTTCCATCCAAGCTGGCCTCACCACCACCACCACCACCGCAACTTCTCCCTCCCCCACCGCCGGCGGTACAGGCAGTGCGAATAGAGCGTCATCTGCTGTTTCGCCCTCCGCGTCGTCGTCAACGACAGCACAACCGCCGCCGCCGCAGCTCGTCGATGCGTCGCTGGCCATCGCCACCAGATCCGCCGACAACAACAACAGCAACCAGCAGCTGGCGGTCGCTACTGTTAATCCTCCGGCGAAGAGGTCGACGAAGGACCGGCACACGAAGGTGGATGGGAGAGGGCGGAGGATCAGAATGCCGGCGACGTGCGCTGCTAGGGTTTTCCAATTGACGAGAGAATTAGGGCACAAGTCGGACGGGGAGACCATAGAGTGGTTGCTGCAGCAGGCGGAGCCGGCGATCATAGCCGCTACCGGAACCGGTACGATTCCGGCGAACTTCTCCACGCTCAACGTTTCGCTACGGAGCAGCGGATCTACGATTTCCGCTCCGCCGTCGAAATCCGCTCCTCACTCTTTCCATGGGGCTTTGGCCCTGGCCCACCATCCTCACTATGAAGAAGGGTTCTCTCACATGTTAGGGTTTCAACAACTACACCACCAGCATCAGCAGCACCCCCATCTTTTGCCGGCAGATCAAATTGCTGAAGCCATGCCCGGCGGTGGAGGAGGAAATTCCACTGAGAATTATATGAGGAAGAGATTCAGAGAAGATTTGTTTAAAGAGGAATCAGGAGGAGGAGGTGGAGAAGCATCTTCCGGGCCCACTTCGCCTTCGAATAAACAGCAATTCAAGCAGCAAGATGCTGGAGGAGCATCATCTAGCATTTTAAGAAATGCTAATATGATGCAGGTGCCGGCCACGGCCATGTGGATGGCTGCTCCGGCGCCCAGCAGCGGTGCAGGTAACACGTTCTGGATGTTGCCTGTCACGGCAGGTGGCAACGGCCAGTCTTTGGTTGCAGCCACCGCCACATCCGGGGACCAGCCCCAGATGTGGCCTTTTGCTGCCGCTCCTACAGCGGCGAGTGCGAACACGCCGCTTCATTTCATGCCGAGGTTTAACTTTCCGGGAAACCTCGAGTTTCAAGGTGGTAGAGCGAATCCGTTACAACTGGGGTCAATGTTAATGCAGCAGCAGCAGCAACAACAACAACCTTCTCAGCATCTTGGGTTGGGAATGTCCGAGACTAATTTGGGGATGTTGGCTGCTCTCAATGCTTACTCTCGCGGCGGGTTGAACATGAATTCCGAGCAGCAAAATCACCCATTGGATCAGCACCACCATCACCATCAGCAGCAACAACAAAACCAGCCTCAAGCTACTGATAGTGGAGAAGATGACCCAAACGATTCTCAATGACATTTTGGAATTGAAGTCAATATTGGTCAGTAGATTTCAATTATCCGTTCATGTTACTTGAATTATGGCTGCACATTTTCCAAGTAGATGTTGGGAGTTTGAAGAATGCATTTTGTGGGTTTTTGTTTTTGCAGATTTAGAAGTTGAATATGTGAAGATTTGAGTGGTTGGGAAGTTTGATTTCATGGATGATGATGATGAACATTGAACAAGAGAGAGCTAGGTATCTTATTCTCATTTGGGTTCTGTTTGTTTTATTTGTTTTGTTTTTCTTTTGGTTTTTTTTTTTTCAAAATTGTTGTGGAGGATTTGAGATGTAATATGTTAGGGTATGGTCCAAAGGGACTTAGAAGTGAATAGAGAGAGAGAGAGAGAGAGAGAGAGAGAGATTGTATAGGAGGATATATATATTGGTTTGTGGTTAGTACTATATATATAATGATTATAATCTGCTTTGTTTGTATGAGAAAAAATTTAAAAGGAGAATGCATTTTTTTTGCTTTTCAGAACTCTACACATTTTTTTAGCTTCTCTTTTGCTCCACAAGAGAATGAAAATGGTGGGATTTATTTAAATTCCTTGGGCCATTGTTTCTCAATTCTTCAAAACATTTTCTAAAAAGTTCGATGGGATGTTTATCAATCTTCGCTGGTGTACCCTTTCCTTTTGATACTGTTGCATGTGTTGTCGGTGTTCTTATGTTTGAGTGCAGTTGGTCTTATTTTCGTGTTGTAAATTGTAATGTTGCACGCGGGGACTTGTAATCGTCTTATTTTTTTAATACATTTCTTGCTACTTCTCAAAAAAAAAAAAAAAACCAAAAAACAAACATAACCCTTCTCCTTAATTTCAGGTTAATTTCGAGGGATTTTATGTAAGTTCTGCATGAGATCTCTTACATGCTATCACTGCATTCCACTTTTGTTCAAAAAATAAGTTAACTGAGAATAAGGAAGAATTCAATTTTGTATTCCTTTCTGGTGGGAAAATAAGATTATCTGGTACCAGACTGTTGCTGTTATGCTGTCTCAGGTTTGGTTGTTTTTAGAATTAGGAAAACACATGTCTGTGCTGTGAGTTTGATTTTGTTGGTCCATCATGTAATTGATTAATTAAGAGACCAGATAATCTTGGGCATTTTGTGAACCTTTCGAGGGTTATTTTGAGTAATCTAAATCGTTCATCTTTAAGAACTCGTCAAAACATGAGTTAGGTTAGAGTTTATATATATTGTTCCCTATCTGTCAATATATTTTCATAATATATTTATCTTAATAATTATTAGCACTCTAAAAATGTATTGTGATGTCACTAATGATAAATCTTATTTTTGACATAATTGATGTTCTCAATGAGCTTGAAACGATGATCAATTTTATAAATATCACCCAACTATAAGCCTGGTAATGCAGTTCAAAAAAAAAAAAAAGTAAGCCTAGCCGATTGTAAACGAGTCGAACTGAGCCAAGCCGAGTTATGTACAAATTCCTATATTTATATTGGAATCAAGTACTGTATATGTGTAAACGAGTCGAGCTGGGCTGAGCCGAGGTTTGTAGTCTTCAAGCTTGGCTCGTTTATAAACGAGCCAAATCCTTAACTAGCAAAGCCTAGCTAGTTTGCTTAATGAGCCTATGTAAACGAGTCCAAACTTATAAAAACGAGCCAAGCATTATCAAGCTAGAGCCCTGCCTTTGACTGGACCGGAGAGTGATTGGAGCCCTACTCAAATGTATTGTGATGTCCCTAATAATAATAAATCTGATTTTTAACATCGTTGATGTTCTCCACAAGCTCGAAACAATGAACAATTTTTTTTAGTATCATCTAAGGCATGTTTTGGCAAAAGAATTAATTCAGACCTTTTAATTTATTGAAGTTCAATAATCCAACTAGTTTGGGCTTGTAGGCTTATTGGCTAAAAATGATTGAAAAAGTAAGCCTAGTCTTAATAGCTCCCAAAATGCCCGAGAGAACTGTCCAGTCGTTTATGATCCCTCTCGGATCACCATTTTAAATGGAATACATGTCAAACAGATAGGAACCAAGTTTATACAAGAATCCGGTTTTGTTCGGTTTGGGTTTTGAAGAAGATTTTTGGGGTAATGAGTAGAGAAAGATAGAAAGAAAATTTTATTAGGGACCGTGCAGGGTGAGTTTTGAGACCCAAACCGAGCAAGATGCCTATGTTGCTATTGGACTTCAATATGTATTTAAAAGAGTCGAGCTGATCGCGGAGCCAAATTTTGTAATCTTCAAGTTCAACTAGTTTATTAAACGAGCCTAAAACTCGACTCGTTTCTAGACGAACTGAGTCCTAATCTAGTCAAGCATAGCTAATTTGCTTAATGAGTCTACGAAAACGAGCCCGAATCTATACAAACAAGCCGAGCTGGAATAGAATTTGAGAGTGCCGAGCTTGGTTAATTTGCAACCACCAAGTATGGAACAGAACTTTTGAAAAGAGAAGAAGGAATAGATCGATTGTGGACTTATGGGTTGGGTGTTCCCACTTGTGCATATTCACACAAACTGAGAGAGTGACTTTTGCTATTGACTTGCACAGTCAATTTCAGAAGACTTTTCTCTGTTTTCATGGCTTAATCATTTCTCCACATTATTTTATCGAGTGGGGTTTTGCACTGGGCCCCCCAAGACATTTTTCTATTTATAATTGGCCCCACAAGTTTTTCTTGTTTTATAAGTAGTACTGTATGCTTGTTGAAATTGCCAACGGTGCCTCCAACAGTGACAACATCCTCGTGACATCACTTAACCCATACGAAATCTTAGGGGTAAAAAAGGGTCAACATTTTTCAACACGGTTTCAATGACTTACTCTACCACTTAAGAACATTTATCTAGGATTTTGCTTGAATTAGCCATTTTGTGAGTTTTATTTATTTTTTCTTATTATTGCTCACTAAATTTTGGTTTTCTTTGAAAAGCAAACTCGTACTAGGAGTTCATAAGATGAAAAAAGAAAGAAAGAAGGTTAATAGAGTTAAGGAGAATATCCACATATTATGCAAGGATGAGTGAGTTTTAGAGAGCTCTCTTTTACTGAGGGAGAGATCTCCCACTCTCTTACCTGAAGAAAGATCTCTCACTCTCGCCATTTTTAAACTGTGGAGGCCTAGATATGAGGAGCCAGATTTGGAAATTTGGCTCTTGAATCTAATTAGTTTTTTGACAAAGTTTGAGCTTTCAGTGACGACGATGAAAGTGTCTGCAATAGATTTGGTTCCGATCATGCGGCAAGAACAATCTTACCACCCCAAATATCCACAGACTTTCCACCCTTCTCCAGGAAAAGATCGCTTGCTTCCAACTGTAGCTGTCTTCTTGTTGTATTTTCTTTCGTTGTTTCAATCGTACTCTCTGATTATGTTGAATGATCTACTAGCAATCAAATGTGATCCTTGGAAGGATGATTAAAAAACTTGTTTGACTATTTTGCCCCTTATAAGAAGACTGTAGTTGGTGAAAAAGTTGAACCCACAAGAATATCTCCATTCAAAACTTGGGAACGAGGGAGGTCCTGAACGGCCGCGCTGGTATCTTTTTGACGATTGGAAACGTTCATTGCGTAGAGCTCGTTGAGTACTCAAGTATACCAAAAGTCAACAAGATCGGATATTGTTTTCAAGTTATATGTGTTTCGATTACGCACCTAATGATATCCGATCGAGTTGATTTTTGATATGCTTGTGGTACTCCGTGAGCTCTACGCAGTGAACGTCTCTGATCGTCGGAACGATGATAGCGCGGCTGCGCACGAAACTGCGCAGCATGGGCTGCACAACACCTCCCCTCCGTTTCCCAAAAGTTGCATCCCATTTTGGTCATTTAATAATTTGTATTTAATGAATTCAACCAAGATACTCACAACCGTTTTCAACCTGAAATTACATTCAGAAAGGAACAACATAAATCCCTAGTCCTTCCCATCCCAATATGTTATTCTCTACGATAAAAAATTGTACAATTTTCCATGCAAAAAATAATGTACTTTCATGCATAGTTTTTTAGATGCGTTCACACCTATTTAAAGAACTGGTTGAGATAATCAATTTGGGATTTCCAGATATGGGCTCCGATAACGACCGCGGCTCCAGCGTGACTGTGGCGACGACAGGCTCCGGCAGTTCTTTTTCCTTTTTGTTTTTATTTTTTTCTTATTTCTGTTTTTTCTTTTATTAGTGGTTGTATTTGTTTGTATACTGCCATATTTATATTAATGCACTTCTCTATTTCCTCAAAAAAATCAATTTGGTGTAAGAAAAATCCAAAACATTATGCTCAGAAATAGGGGTGAGCAGAAAATCCGTCAAACCGTGAATCCAGTCCAAACCAATCCAAACCGATTAGTTTGGTTTGGATTTTTAGTAGCGTGGTTTGGTCCTGGTTTAAAAAAATTAGAATCCGTAGTCAATGGTTTAGTTTGTGGATTTACGTTCATGGTTCCGATTCCGATCCGATCCGAACCATTTATTATTATTATTATTATTATTATTATTATTATTATTATTATTATTATTATATATAAGCCATAGTCAACTAACTTCCTAATTTAATTTATTCATTATTCCTTCTTTAACAAGATTTTATTTTGCCTAAGATTCCAACTTATTCCCCTAATTCTAATACACCAATAGTGGTTTAGTCATAGCAAATAAATTCGGCGATGAAATTCTCCATTCTAATTTTGATTCCACAGCACATTTCTATTTTTTCAAAATTCTATACATGATTCAGTCGTAACCTATTCCTATTCCATGATTTCCTTCATTACCATGATTAATTACCCTAAATTTCTATATATGAGAACCTATTTGTATTATATATATAAACCTAACGTAGCAAACCTAAATTTTAAGTGCTCTAAATATATTATGGAAATAATATCTCAATTTTAAGCAAACCGTGGTTCGATGCCTTTTGTGGGTTGGTTTGGTTCGCCAAATTCATAATCCGTAGGTAGTGGTTTGGTTCTTGGTTTACTACAAATCCGAACCAATCCAGTCCATGCTCACCCCTACTCAGAAATACTATACTCTCTCTCTCTCTGTGTCTATTTTTAAGTATCCAACTTTCTGAATCTAAATTTTTATGGAGACTTCATCATTACATTTCAAATATTATATTTTTCCGTAATTACCCTTTCCTGAAGACATAATTCTTTTTTATGGGATTCTTTGGAATCTACTAAGGAAAAAATAGAAAACGTACAAACTTTTACAATGTAAATTTTCCAAAATGGAATATTTGACGGTAAAAAAGAACCGATGTAATATTTTTTAATCTTTTTTTTTTATCTTAAAGAAAATATCAAGTTGATGGTTTTGATTAATGATCGTGTTTTCGGCACTTACTGTAATAATTAATATCAGTCAACCTCAGCCGCCTCCATTTCCAGCCCCATTTTCACATTATAAAATAAATTTATAAGACTTCGAAATATATGCTTTATGCAACTTTCCGCCATTGAATCTTTCAAAGGAATCCATTATTCCGCAATCTCTGCAACAAAATACAAAATGCAATTGACTTTTAAATTGGCCAAATTTTTTTTACTAAAAACAATACGTAGAGATCTTATTGGAGTACTAAAAATTGGGTGAGACTTTAAAGATAACTCAAGTGTCCGGGTCAGATTACGTGCACCTCGATTAATCATGAGGATTCAATCTCACCGCTCATTTGTGGGAATCCCTATAAAAACCGCAATTTCGTTTGCAGTGACGCCCAAAGAAATTAATAGCACCTGACAAACTCCGAATTTAAAAATTTACGAAGAAACAAACGGTTAAATTTTAGATCTTAACCACCAAGCCAACCCAGATTAAATTGGGTGAGACTTGAGATCATATTGTTTTGGAAAAGGACAGAATATGTGCTCATTGCCTGTTTTGGGCCTGGTGGTCACGGGAGGTAAAAGTAGGACTATTTTATAGCTCACATGTATACAGAGGAACGGATTCAGATATTTACACCAGTGTAAATTAGTGAATTTTTGGTTTTCCGGTTTTTCACGCTTTACTAGATAAGCCATGCTCATCAATGAAAACAGCCCAAAAATCTAAATGAGTGGAACACATGGATGACTATATGTATAAATTCACCTTGTGATTAATGGAAAGGAGTGTGTTTGCTCAAAATCAGGACGTGAAAATTTAGAACTTTGAGAAATAGCCTCACAAATATAGAAAACATGAGAATTTAGAGTAATATAATTGAATGTCATTCTAAATTTATTGGGTGTCATTTAAAATACATAAGGATATTAACGAAGTTGTTCAAAATTGAGTGGGGCCGTGCCCGCGGCCCACTTAGGAGTGCCAAGCAGATCAACTAATCCGCCAAAACCGAACTATTCGCAAACTCACCCGAGGTATGTTACAGATGGATGCGAATCCTAATATTCTAGTTTTGGTAGGTTCAGGTTCAGGATCAATCTGCCCAATAGCTTTTCTCTAGTACTGCGCTTATCTGCAACTTGAATAGAACCAACCGTACCTGACTCACAAACGGGTGCGAATGGAGAATACGACAATCTACGATGAGCGGTTTGGTTTGGGAACCGACCCGATCCATCCAAACCCATCCGTGAATAGGCCTAGCCCCACCTCGGTCCGTTTAGTCGGTATATGCATACATAGTCTATGCATACAAGGATGCATATGATCTGCAAGCTTAAAAATACTTTGCATTAATTAAAAATATAACTAAGAGTCACATCATTTAGAGAAATATATGAGTTTACAACTATGAAATACACTAGCTCCCGACTCATAGATGATTTGAAATGTAATACGAGCATTAGCATGTTACTCTAATTTAAGAATTTTGATAACATATTAACAACTAACACTTTTTGCATGTTTTTTTAATTAAAAAAAAAAAAGAATTGTGCTAACCGCAGATGTAGAAATTTGTGTGCTAACAATTGATATAGAAAATGATCTGTATACCACGTGCTATGGTCGGTCCATATAGGTTTTGTCTCGAATTTAATTATGTTCCCTGTAAATGGTCAGTGAGATTGATTTCTCAAATGACTAATTAAAATGCGAGTAAACTGATCTAGACGCTCTGATTGAATAAAAGAGCGATTATTAATAGACGTAATTAAATAATCATTCTTTTTTTGGACACCACATAAGTTTTCATCCCTATGATTTTAAACGGTTATGTTTTCAACCCTTTCTCTTGTGACATACCATATCTACCCTTCTTTAATATATTATTTTGTTGCCAAATTAAGTGGGACTCTAATTAATTGTTAGTTACCTTAAATTAAGGGATTTGACCCCTTCTATCTCTTCCAAATTTCAAAATATTAACAGAAAAGAAAATGGAAATTTTGAATTCTCATTTTTCAAATCTTTATAGGTTTATTTTTTTCGAATCTTTCACTTCTTATTTCTCAATTAAATTTTTACAGATTTATAATGGTTTTTGTAATGCGATTGTTTTTACCATAATTTCTGTAATGCACTTATTTTTACCATGATCTTTGAATGCATACAAATAGATCACGAGTCATGGTAAATTTATTGTATCAAACATATTTAGCGTTTTTTTACCATGATCCTTAAAAACAGAAAACCATTTGAATTGATTTTCACTATAAACTTGAATACCATATTAACAAAATTCATGGTAGACTACAATACCATCTAAACAAATTTCATGGTAAACTTGAATACCATGAACACCATTCAATCATTCAAAATCCAAAACGAATTTCATAGCAAATTAGCGAACAAAAATTTGAATTGTATACATGGTAAAAATAAAATAAAAAAATCATACCCTGTATTTAGTTAAAAAACTTTCATTCTAATATGGTAAAAATTAAGTACGTATCAATATTCAAGGTAAATTTTTCGATTTCCCATTATTCATGGTAAAAACTAAGTATGCATTGTTAAACATGGTAAATTCTTCAATTCACTCAGCATTCATAGTAAATTCATTAAGAGCTATGTAAAAAGATAAACAACTTAAATTGGTTTTCTTTTACTCTGCGCCACCTTCCCCCTCAGAATCTGTAGAACTCTGCTTCCACTTCAACTGCCATGGGGGAATACAAAAATCGATTTACATGGTGGAAGACCAAGGGGGGTGATGGGTTGCACGGTGTGGACGAGACCTAAACAATGATACAAATCATCCATTCACAGATACATTCATTCAGGAAAAAAGCAATGGATTGAGGAGAAAAATCATATTACAACCCATCCCAAATACTTACGAAATCAAGCCTGAAAGAACGGTGTTTGTCCCCGACCACGTGCTTGCCGATGTACGATAACTCAGTGACGGCGACGAACAATGGTAGCTAACGATGGCAATGGGGACACTGGTGGGCGACGGTGGCAGAGATCGAGTTGTAGGGGATGGACAGGACGTGTGTGAGAGAGGTTAGAGGATTGGATTTTATTATACTGGTTTTAGAAGAAAAAGATGAAGAGAGATTTGAGGGATTTCAAAAACCAGCATAGATTTGGGGATTTTCTAATGGTATAATCCCTTAATTACTTTTGAGGACCTTGATGTTTACAAATTAGTCCCAAATTTCACTGCTATATAGGGTTAGTTTTTAGTCCTAAATTTCACACCTATATGTGCCGTGAAAAACAAATTATAAAAGGGCAATATTGAGTATATTTGAATTTGAGGACGAAAACATAACTCCTAATAGTGACCGGGATGGAAACACAAGTTTAGATGCTGTCAAAGACCATTATTTAAGTGCCCCTTATTAATATCCTACGCGTTTAGTAGTTGTTCGCACATCAATTTTTGAGTACAGAGACCATACAATTTGTATATGGAATAAATTCCTACTACCCACGCCCTTCACTTGCACCAATCAATGGAGACAGATAACGTGTTCAAGGAGAATAAATTCTTCCACCACGCGCCTCACGTGCCCCAATCAATGGGGTTTTAAGGAGAAATGATTATGTGCAACACTAACATTTGGTGCTCCAGAGTCTTGTGATTTTAAGTACCATACCACCGAACTCATGACTTTTGTGTTGGTAAATTACGACACAAAGATGCAATTAAAGTTTTGATTGGTGTGAAGCTTCTTTAAGAACACCCCAACAACACCGCGGTTTTAAGGTTGAGAGAGTTTCCCCGCGTCATCGAGTCTATAGCTTTTGTTGTGAACTTTCACTTTAGCCTCACTTAAAATAGATCCCCCAACACGTTAGATAATGTCGTTATCATGATTCGAGTTGCTCAATTCACAAAACATAATGTCAATCATCACATATATAAAAATAGCGTAATTGAATATCGATAAGCATGTGATCATATAATATTTATATTGAGCAGATAAGCCTTCAATGCCCAGAAATGATGATTTCCATGTCCTATACACAATAAATGCTTAGTTTTCTTCACAAACAAAAGATAAAAAATAAAATAAAAAACCAACAAGGTTTAGCCACTGGTGTTTCCTACATACACACTGCAAGTACATTATTACAGATGCTACTTTACTTTTGCCTTGAGCGGCTACATTCGATACGTATAACATGAAGCAGAACTTCCCAAATCACCAATTCTGGTAAAACACCACAGGTTACCTGCTCCATAAATCACCAACCTACCTGAATAATATGTACAAGAAGTATCTATCGTCCATCAACGGCAGAGTGATTCTGAAATAAGAAATAAAAAACTAAGCACGTTTCTACGGAATGCAGAGAAGACATTTCAACTCTCGACTTACGCATTGACCTTTCGTGTGTCGTGTGCCACATCGAGTTGTTTACTCTCAGAGTGCCTTCTGAACTTCAATTGGGTGGCGAGGGTTCATGGGGAAGAAAGACAAGATGCGCATCCTGCATGAGAAGAAGACGACGATGAATCAAGAGAAGCAGCATTAGTGGTCAATCAAACAAAAAAGACACCATCAGCACCAACAACCAATTACACTGCTTCGAACTCTTGAGAAATCAAGTCAATTCATGTGTTTTGAATTGAGTTCCGAGTGAGCTCAAAGATCTCAAAAGCATTAAATAGGGTAATGATTTTTCTCAAGTATTGTAGCTAAAAACCATATTTGACTGCAATAAATTGTCTCAACCTTCGTCGAGCAAATAAAAATTGGTCTCAACTTTGTGTTATTGTAAATGATGATTGGGGATGCCTCCGTATCATTGCACATACTAGCGTGTCTATTGACTTTATCACCGTGTTTGACATGATTTCATAGGGTGCCGAACACTTCCAAGTAAATCTATCGTTAACTGTCCACACTGGAGACACTAGGTTAATTGCAAAATTAGTCTCATCAAAAGTCCTCCTCCATGAGGTGGAATACGGTCGACGTCAGAGGCATGCAACCTGCAGCCCACGTCTTTAGAAGTTCTTGTCAACCCTCTCTGATTACCTCCATGTAAGCAGACAAACATGCACACAGTTGACAGTACCTTTAACCACTTAGATACTTAAAGCCCTTGTAAACATTACCAAATATATGAGTGCGGCTACCTCTTTGCCATGAAGACTATAAGGAGGATTCCAATGTTCTCAACAGCAACAATTGTGAGAATAAAGAACCATAAACTGTTTCTGCTGCTATGTCTTGACAGCGTAAACGGAAAAATACTCAAAATGAAGCAAATTTTGATGCACCACAATGAGCTTGGTTAAATTTTACCAGATTAAATTTAAAATGATTGAAAAGCGTTCTAACTCTATAAACGATAATACCAAAAAGCTCCAAAAGTTAAATCTTTAAGCCAAGAGATGCAGAGTTGGAGCTTACGACATATAATCTGCAGCACAAAATATTGGAAGCCGTCCCAAACCTGCACCCTTCCATTTTCTTCTTTGAGAAGTAATGAGCTTGTCAGCATCTGAGCCTGCTGCTGTCAGAACAAACTACAATATACAAGTGTCAATACAATTTTCACAAGCATGTAGAAGCACATGGCAACTTTCTCAAAGCTTAAAAAGCTGTTGCAAGATGAGAAAAGAAAGAAGAATATGATAAAAGTTGAAGGATTAGGAAAGATAAGAATCAAAAGGTACCAACTATGGGAGGAAAGCACATTAATGGAATTTTGAAAAAAAGTGCGAAAGAATGACTGAAAAGTCATCCGTCTAGAATATCAAGTTAGAGAATGCTTGTGATCAAATGGTTGACTGCCAGATCGTAAGGCTGTGACATGTGACTAGCAATAAAATACTCCTCAACAATTGGCAGAATCATACTCTTTGGCCTACACCATCAACAAATTTTCAGCATGTGCCAAGAGGATATAGCTTAATGAGAAAGTTCAATAAAAAGTATTGAGGGGATTTTTTGTGTACAGAAATTGGAGAAAACTTCAACTATTTAAGTACATTTGATGGAATTAAAATTCAGTTCGCACTCCAATTAGGGAAGTGGTTTGGGCATTAAAAGGTTTGCAAATTATAAGAAAGCGTTTTTTAATGAAGTGGCTAGGGAGAAGTGTTTATGAGCACCATAAATGGTAGTATCAAGAAGCTTCAAACAATGGTCATGTTCAAATATAAATAACAAAGTTGCCCCTCTCTATAATAGCTTAAGTTTTTAGATGAGTTAGTGGTTAACAATCTAATCAGAGCAAGCAATAGATCCTGTATTCGAACCTCACCGTCTACCTAATGATTAAAATTTACAATTGTTTAGCCACTCATAGCAAGTACCAGAGGGGAATTGCTTGCTTAGTCAAAATAGCTAGGAAAAACTCAAAACATATGCTCCAGGAGACTCAAGGAGGCCATAGGCATTTTACCTATTTCCCAACTTTGCCGCAGTACCTCGCTGGATTGAGCGAGGTATTATTCACTAGCTGTCAAGCCACCTTACTTATTTCTTCAACCATCTTTTTTACAAAATCATTTTTTAACATGCACCGAGATCATAAGGGGATGATCTGAACCGATCGTTTTTGTAGGGCTTGTCAAGAAGTTCATGCATGAAAAAAATTATCTTCATCAAACATCTACATAGGTACTTAAAACAAAAATATTATTTTACAAATATGATGTTTGATACCTATCGATATCCGATCAACGCAATTTTTCTCATGAATGATTTTCTCTACGACACTATCGATTTAAGTAGTTAGGATTTATCATGTTGCGTGTCCGGTTTACATTGGCTCCATATACGTAAAATAGTATAATGATCGAAATTAATTTCTTATTAGTAACATAATAATAGAGAGGCTGATGCAGTGTCCAAAAAGTAAGGAACTAAAATGAAAAAGTGACTACTGGATCGATAAATTGGTCCAAATTTTACCTAGTAACGTAAATGAGGGGCGTGTTGAGACTTGAGAATATAAATAATAAAAGGGTCCGTTTTTTGGGAGGACATAGTAAAGGGGTCTTTACTTCAATAAGGACATCAACTTTTTTTTTAATGCCAAAAGGACAAATCAACTACACATTCCAAAAATGTCATCACTAGCCAATGAAAGTGCCTAAACTCTCAAACCTAATGAAAGTGCCTAAACCTAAACCCAAACCCCAGGGTACCCTATGAAAGTGCCTAAAACCCTAGGGTACCCTATGAAGGTGCCTAAAACCCTAGGATACCCTATGAAAGTGCCTAAACTACTAAAACCTTATAATTGAAAAGTGCACCCTAAACCTAAACCCTAGGGTACCCTATGAAAGTGCTTAAAATACTAGGGTACCCTATGTAAGTGCCTAAAATACTAGGGTACCCTATCAAAGTGCCTAAACAGCTAAAACTCTATAATTGGAAAGTGCACCTTAAATTCCTAAACCCAAAATGCCTAAACCCACTATACCCTATCCCAAAGAGCCTAAACTTCCTAAAATTCAACCCTCAAATTGAACCCACCCCTAAAATTGAAGAGAGAGAAATCAATTTTGTCCCATGCCATCAAATTTGTCCCACCCAGAGAGAGAGAGAGAGACGGGCTGAGGTCTGCCATTGTCGGGCACCTGACAATTGGCAAGTCCACTTTCAACTTTCAAGGAAAACACTTTATTCTCATAAGAATATTGAAGCCATTGTCGGGCATCTGACGGGCTGAGGTCAGAGCATAGTCACTTTATTACTCCACATCCCACATGGCCTGGCATGCGCGGGTTATTACTCTTAATTCATTAAGGGTATTTTTGTCTAATATTGTCCTTGAGTCTTCAAAAATTTCAGATCAATGTATTAGAAGCATTAAAATAAATTAAACTGGACTAAACACCATTTAAAGTCCCAAACTTGGCCTTTAGACCAATTTTCTGATAATAAAATTGACCCTCTCTCTAATAGTTTAAGCTTTTAGATGAGTTGGTGGTCAAAAATCTAATAGGCTGCAATTGTGAGGATTGGGCCTCTTTAAAGTTGACTATATCACATGGCACTGGCCTTCTATAAAAGATTCAATCATGTGGGATATTTTTGTACAGCTGAAAGGGGTAAATTAGTGGGTTATTTTATGTTGAAAGTAGCAAGAACAAGAGATGATTCAGTTGATGGGACTTTTTGAGAAATCATATTGGAAAGCAATTATTGGGGCAGGGAAAGATTCACAAAATGGAGGTAATCTAGATCCAAATGTACTCAGGAAGAATCATTTGATCATTTTCGTCTAGTGTGCAGCACATGGTAAAATCCTTGTTATTCATAATTTGATTCCGCGAAAACACGTTATTGTGAAATGGTGCTGTGTAGCAGGATAGTGAACGGCGAAAAATGTGTTTATCCATGCCTGCTGATGAGAGAGTACTGGGCTATCTTAGTTTGGAGGTGAAATGCGTGTTCTCTTACAGACGTTGAGCTTTCATAGTTTCCAGGGGCCAAGAGTGGGGAAGAGAATGAAGAGGTTGTGGCTTTTAATTTCCTTGTACCCTAGCAACATAATCACAGAGTGGACGTAATCTCTATGTCCTAATCATAAAGAGGTCCCTTTGGAATTTTAACATATACAAGTCCAATTATATTAAGTACCGCAGAAATCTCGTCTAAATCATAAATTGAAATGGCCCTAACGGTAACAACCTAAGTTTGATCAAACAGGATTTGACAAAAACACTGTTCCATGTCACTACCAAGTTAGTAAATAAGTATTCAAAACTAGTCAGAGTGATCCTAAGTCTAATAATGCAACTGAGATATTCCCACCAATCGAGTAGCTACTCTACATTTCTCACAAATCTTAACACCAGAAGCCTACCAAATCCTCAGATTGGATTACTGTAAGAAGATGCATGATCAATAAACTGACATGTTGTATGGCTTATTTACCTATACAACAGTTCATAGTTCATCTTCCTTCAAGTATGTTAGAGTTTGTTGTCCCACATTGATTAATTATAACCTCCAAAGCTAGTATATGAGCTCAGCGGCCTCTCCACTCATAGCCAATTCGTTTTGAGTTGATGCTTTGACATGATACGAGAGCTAGGCTTTCAGAGGCTTTTGAGCAAGACTCTATGTTGTTGATGGTTGGTTCCCCTTTGTTTGTCGTTGATGGTTGATAGTTGCCTTATGTGTTGAATCATTGTTTATCTCTCCATGTGTGACACGTGCGGGTCAGGGTTCGCACGTGCAGGGGAGTGTTAGAGCATGTCCCACATTGATTAATTATAACCTCCAAAGCTAGTATATGAGCCCGGGCGTCCTCTCCACTCATAGCTAATTAGTTTTGAGTTTGATGCTTTGACAAAGTACAAGTCTAGTATGAGATCATGTCCTTCCAGCAACAATATACAAGAATCAAACTGTGAATTGAATCTATCAGGGATGTGTATATGAGGAAGTTAGAGTAAAAACAGGAAGCACCAAAGAAAATCAATGATATCAAGATAATATGCGAATAATCAACAATGGTAAAACAGACATGAGAGAGAGAAATACCAATGGAAAGAGTATAGCCATGACCCCGTAGCTTACAAGAGGAGAGCAAAAGAATAAAGGAAGAACACAGGGGTTCCCTGAGAAGTCATAAAACACATAATTGTATAATTGTATTAGCTTAGTATCACAACCCCCTAATCAAAGTCAGCAGACAAATGCACGTGTGCATGTATCTTGCTCGAGTTTCAAGCAGCTTCAGCAAACAATGGTGAGGTCAACTGTAACTAACTGGGTATCCATCAACTCTGGTGAGAAAGAAAAGTAGAAAACTTACCAAAACCAGCAAAGAAAGCCCAGTTGGATTCAAAGAAATCAAGCCTTTTGTCCAAACTCAGTCCAGAGAAATTCCATTTGTACCTAGAAATTATACGATGTCAATAAACTACAATCTACCTAATACCAGGTCCAGGTAACACATAACCAAACAAATAATAGCGAATTCACCACGTACTCAAAGCAGTAGTAAGCATACATCCAGGAAATAAGTAAGGAATTCAGGGGCTTCCCCACGTAAGGTATCAACCCTATAACATAAACCTGCAAAAGCCCATAAAAGAAGTATGTGAGATTGCAACCAAAAAGAATGACTTAAAAAACGAATGTTCCAACTCATGAAAACAACAAAAAATAAACAAAAAAAAAAAAAAAATCTATTGCCGATCAAAAAGAAAACATGAAGAGATCTATTTCACCTCTAGGAAGAAGATAGTCAAGAGGATGACTGAATAAACCTGTTCAGCTATTCCAATCACGACCCTGGGGGAAAATAGCTTTACAGTAAGGAAATGTCACACATGTAATATACGTTTACAACACATAGGCCTTGTATTGAGATACAATGCCTATTTGGCAGTAATCTATCCTTTCATAAACCATCAAATAGTCCAATTGGGAAATTTACCCCCCAACGTCAGTACGTTTATCTGTCTGAGTTGCATTAGATGAGCTTGGTACCTCCTGTTGACCCGGCATTTCTGTAGGGGTTGGCCCTTGTTTCCCAATCGCAAGAAATCCAAACTTAGCAATATCATTGTACCTGGAATAAGAGGTTCTTTCAAATTCAAAGAACTGGAATTAAAGAAGTATTCAACTTGATAAGGTAATCCAGCATTCCCCACCTAAATAAGGATGTCGTCAGCAAACTAAAAAACAATGGCCTTGTTCGTTACATGGTTTTAGTTTAGTTTTAGTTTTGTTTTGTAATCATTACGCTCATTTCTCTCTCTATCTCTCTCCAGTCTCCACTCATTACCCTTATCTCCAAAACTAAACTAATCTAAAACTACTAAACGAACAAGGCCAATGTACCTCTTCCAAATCCTAGGCATGATTCCCATTTCCCAGGATTCCAATTTACAATTTAGTAACGATATGAATGTGGTGCGGCTGTTCCCAGATTTTTCTACTACTTTATGTTTTGTTTTTCAACTTTATACACAGTCAGTTCCTTTTACACCAAAATTACACCTTGCTAGCCATTATCCTACTCCTTATCATACTATTTGATAGAGTAAAACTTGCTACACTCATTGTATTGTGTTCACATCACCCAACAGCCAAACAAATGCCTTGGTTTTTCACACTTGATTAGTGAACACGATTTTAGGACAGTTTAGCTAACAGAACAAACAAGGTCAACCACTATCCAAGGGTGAATGGTCAAATAGATATGACACTGGAACCCCCATGGAAAAAAGTCAAAAACAAATATAAAGAGGCAGAAACCATCCCTTCTAGTCCTTTTTTTTTTTTTGGTAAGATCCCTTCTAGTCTTTGCTTTAGCATAGATCTGGCAAGTTTATGACCTACACAAAGTAACTACGACAAAAGTAAAGCAAAAAGAAAGTGCAATACCACATGGTGCTCAGAATAAAGCTGAAGACATACAATGGATAGAACCACAATACCTGTACAGATTTATCAAATGATCTAATCAGAACCAATCAAAGTGAAACTGGTATCTAGAAGATGAAAAAGTACTTAAGTGAACACTAAAACAGGACTCAACACAGAAATAAAATGGTACCCATTGAAAGCAACTCATAAAGTAATTCTCTAACCATTTCAGCCAATAGTGATCAACCACTACAAGATAGATGCAAGTACATAAAGGAAAACATCAACCAAATACAGGTACATCGGACATTGCCGAATTTAGAAAAGAATCACATCATTTGTAACCAATTTCAGTATTATAAAGCAACTGCCTTTCAACCTTTTATGCAGAAACTCATCCTCTTGTAACTAGTATAGTTGTTCAAGATTCCTTTCACAATATACAAGAAAGTTCAGCTTCAGAGTTCCTAGCATGATCTATCAAGGTAGTAGCAACCAATGAGAGATGAAAACGTCGGTACAAACATCTTATTGTTTGTTCCACAGTAGAAACCAGTATAGGTGCTTAAGACTCCAAGTTTCACAACCTCATTGCTGTATCTTCGCTGACATGTCACTCATAATTGACAAATGAATAACAGTTACACCAGAATTCTCCATAAGATGGATCGAGAACTACATTCACCTGTTTGCATTAGATTTGAACATAATAAGTCTCTTAAAAGTATCCATGCCTCTCGTTGCTATGTTGCTTACTGCACCTAAGCTATTAAATCGAAATATAACTACAGGCCTAAAAAGGATAATATCCAAAACCTTGCATTCAAATCCCACTTGCAAACAAAGGAAAACTTTCACATTTCTCAGAATTGCACATATTAGACTAGATATCAACAGACAACAATCCTCCAACATGAGAAGCCAGGACGCACATTCTACCACATGCATATGGCTTGCATAACTTCTCGTGCATGCTCATGCTTTAACAACCCTACAAGATTTCCATAGCACAATGACAAATTTAAACTATCCACAAGTATCCCAGCAAAAGATAGTTAAATAGTCAGTCACTAAAACCAGTACAAATCAATTTCCCATGCTTAACAATATAAAAAACATTTTAGAGGGTAGATTAAAATTGAAAAAAATAAAATAAAATTGAGTACTCACATAAAAGAGTTGTAGGAGTCCAAGACGTAAGAAGGAATAAAGTTTTGAAATACCATCAATTGGGCAAGGTTCTCCATTCTGTGGCCATTGATCGGGTAATATCCATTGTAGTGTTGGAATTATAACTGAATTTAGAAGAAATATACTGCAAATGACAGAAATCAAGTAATTTTAAGATGTTGGGTTGCACTAGAAATTCACAGCTCAAAAACCCAGCTGGAGAAGCACTACTCAACTGACAATGAACAAGAGAGATTAATCTGGAACAGATTAATCTCAAGATTTTAATATAATTACAATTGCTCATTACTTCATTTATTCCAATGATTAATGAATAGCACAGTTACTAGACAAGTTGTAAATATAAAAAGTTACTGCAATGACATACTAAAAAATAGCAATCTTATAAAACCTGCATGAAAATAATTCTTTCACAATTCAAAATTTTTTTTTGAACGGCGAAATTTTTTATTAATCCTTGAAAAATTACAAAGATTAAAAGGGAAGAAAGGGAGACAACACAACTAGGAGGAACAAAGCCTCACTAGAACTCCCAAAACAACCCGGAAGTTGGCAAGATGCCAACAGAGCAAAACAAAACAACGAAAATGATCACAATAAATGAAAGTAGAGCATAAGGATAGAAATAGCTGCTTAAAGAGAATCCAAGATGCTCCTAAGCCTGAACAAGAAGTCATTAACAGAGAAGTCTCTAAATCCAGCATCGCCTTTTGCCCACAAAGCAACTCTGATCATCACGAGGTCAGTGGATTTGTCCCAATCTGTGATAGCCTTATCGAAGACACAATCATTTCTTAGTTTCCATATAGTCCAAATAACAGCCATTGGAATGAGATCCCAAATCTTCCTCTTGACTTTCTTAAGTTTCCAGGCCTTCCACCAAGTGATGAGGTTTTTGGCAAAGGATGGAGTTGCCCAACTAACTCCCCACCAAGATAAGACCTTGGTCCACAGAATCCAAACAGGGACACAGTGCAAAAATAGGTGGTCTAAGGTTTCAATGTGCATTGAACAGAATTTGCACAAGGATTCCTCCACACTATGAATGATGCCAGGATTAAATAGATAGCCTGCGGTTTTGACTCTACGATTGAAGAACAAGCCAAATCACTCCATGATTTAGCTTATTCATCTTCCATAATCCCAACCTCTGATTTTGCTTACATATGGAAGAACCTGGCTCCCTATAGGGTCCAATGCTTCATTTATGAATCTAAGGTTTCACAATTCAAAATTGCATCAAATATATAAGCTACATGCTTAATCTTCATTTTACAAGCTTCCGTAACACTATTTTATTTACGTCTATCTCATATAATTGGTTCCCAGAGACTTTGGTCCATCCCCAATTGGACTTTTTGGTCAGTCTTGAATCTCGATGTTCCATTATCCCTTGCAGACTTGTTGCAGAAGTGAAGCATTTTGACTAGGTCATCTCTCTTTGGTGTTGACCTTTTTGGCGAGAGAAATTCGCAGACTATGGTCAAAGAGCTGATTCAGCAACTCAATCTCATTTTTTTGTTCGTCTTAAAAGAATTCACACCACCTTAACCAATTCACCATCATTTCTCAGGCCTCCTATCGTTTTAAACATCACAGAAGGTGTTTCATCTCTTCAATCATACCCCCTCCATACCATAGTTTATGTCCTTCCAAAACATTTTAAATTGGCACCAAAAAATTGAAACACGGAAGTGCTTTATTTTTTGGCCTGAAAATGGCACACAACCGGTTTGTACAATATGAACAATATGAAAAGGCACAGTACTCCTCCTCTCTACTTTTAAAGCTTTCATAGTCCTGAAATTGCAGCATACCCATTTAAGCAATCGCAATACAGGATTCACATTACCAGCCATCCCCAAAGTTTTGAAATAAAAAACTCCAATGTTCAAAAAAAAAAAAGGGAGAGAGAATTTAAAAAGGTAGAAACTTTAGCAGAACCAAACCAACAAATAGCCGTGTGTTCCTACATTACACCATACACTGAAATACACAGTATTAATCTAATTAGATTAGAATGAAACCCTAATTGGAGATATACCTTCCTAAGAAAATCAGGCCGTTAAAGAGAAAACACTGCCCTGTTCGGATCGCAAGTTGTCTCGACCTTCAGATGCACAAAAATAAAAGCTAATTAAAATGTCAGAACTCAGAAGTCAAATCGAGGAATCAAAGCGCGCAATTTAAGCAAGGACAGATAAACATATCTCCCTACATATATAGAGAGAAGGGGAGGGATGAACCTGAGACAGTAGATGACGACCCTGTGGAGACAACAAGCGTCCATGAAGCCTTCGAGCCAGAGCAGTGATGCCTGCTTTAGTTTTGGTCTCAAACCCTCCATGAGAGAGAGAGAGAGAGAGAGAGAGAGAGAGAGAATCAAGGAAGGAGGTAATTGAAGCAGCAGTGGGGCTTGGAAGGAAGGAAGGAAAAGGATGAAATTGCGTGGGGGAGAACAAGAAAAGGGCTAAACTATTTATAGTTTTGATTTTTTTAAGGCTAAATTACTCAAACTTCCCCTCCAGGTTTTAAATACAGATTCCTCTGCAAGCAAATTACGAACAAGCATATTCACGTTGACCGACAAGCGCTGAACGTTTTGGCAAAAAAGAAATAAATTGGTTTTTTAATTTATTCGTTTTGTTTTTATTTAAAAAAATTATATTTGTTAGTTTTGCATGAATTTTTCATGAATTATTATTTATTTCGACGAGAGGAATCCACAAAACGAATAAATTAAAAAACTAACAAATATAACAAATATGTAAATTGGTTTAGTTTTGGTTTTATTCAAAAAAAATTAATTTTGACTATTATTTTATACTTTCTAAATTCTTCACGTTGAGACAAATTAATAAACCGTAAAAATTTGACACGGAACTAACAAATGTAAATTTTTTTGAATAAACCAAAAATTGATTTCACTTTTTTTGCCAAAGTTGTGAATCGGAAGCATGTGCTCAGTCATCTCTAACCGACAAATCGAAAGAAATTATGAAGGTTCAATCCGGAGGGGGGTTAGTTTTTTATTATATTCCGGTTTGTGTTTTTAAATTAGGACAAAAACATCATCTTAATTTTTTTATCGAGTTTTCAAGCGTTGAAAGGTCTATGGGTTCATTTTTTAAAGTTTTCATTTATCCTTTTTGAAAGTGAATTCGTGCACGATTAGGCAAAAAGGTGATTTAAAGTCTAATGTAGTTTATAATTATATGAAGGAAAATTCTAAAATCAACTCAACTCAACAGAACTGTCGTTAAGGTTTTAAAAATATGTCGAAATGTATAAAAGGAATATAGGATTGTGTGAAAATATATAGAAAAGTGAAAAATGTTCACTGGAGTATGTGTTTTTTTGGTATTTTTCTTGCCGTAGTATGTGTTTTTTTGGTATTTTTCTTGCCTTATTGTCAGCCCAGACTGTTTTCTAAAATAGTTATAAGAAAAATAGATGTTACCAACCATGGATTTGTCCCAAAGGAAGGAGTCAACCTTTGCTTACAAGTGGGCAAAGTTCGACTCCTCTCCGGGACAGGTACCACGATTTACCTGGTGGGTCAGGGCGGAAGTTCCCCACCTCTGGATACCCATATCCGCCCGTGCCCTTCCCGTACCTAATTGTAAATCTTGAGAACAGTTATATGTGTAAACAATTACCTCTTTAATTAACAAATGTTATCGATTACTATCCATCGTAAGAGACTACTTAATATTCAAAGAATATCAATTGATACTATATTTTTAAATACAAATATCAATTTATTTTCACTCTGGAATTCTTTAATTTTTTTATTTTTTATTTTGAATATGAGTGTATTTGGGAAAACCCAATCCTCATTGGGAGGTGGATTTGGTTCTTTATCTAATATCCCCAATGGGGATGGGGGCGGGGATGGTGAAAGACCTTCCAATCAGGGGTTGGATATGAAATAGGGTCCCCCGATCCATATCTTACCCGTTGCCATCCCTATTTCCAAGTTGATTTTATCATTTGAGAAACTTCCCTTTACTGTATATAGCATTCCTCTATGAAATCATATTGTTCAGACAATAAAAGATATTTATTTGAGAAAAACGATTTTTGAGTCAGTGTGCTTATATTTTTATTTCAAGATAAAAATTTAGGTTTTCAAAAAAAAAATAATAATAATAATAATTTGAGGTTTATGTTTATGGATATTCAGTCTATTTGACTTTTGGCCTTGTTGATGTTGAAACACCAAAATCTAATATCTTCAATAACCAAACTCAGGGGCGGTTCTACTGCTCCTCTAGAACCTCAGCTTGAGATAGATTATTGGTTAGAATGCAATCTAAGCGGCCTCACTGGGTTCAAAAAGTATACTGAAAAAATAAAAACTCATATACAAATTAAATTTTATTCAATATTGCTAGCGCTAGGTGTAAAGACCCGGAATTTCATAAAAAAAAAACATTTCGAATTTAAATTGAGGATTTTATTTAATTGCTCTTGATTTTGGAATGTGGGTTACTTTGAGAGAGAGTTTGATTTTAGGTTAAATTGTAACACATTAGAACTTGGAGGGGGGTGTGTGTGTTTGTTCTTTAAATACCAAATAGGAGAGAGAAAATCACTTCGCTCCCTCCCCACCATATGTGTGGACTCATAATAATGTGTAGTAGAGATGGGCATTGGGCCAGTGCCCCAATACCATTGAACTATTACTCCTACCATCTCCTAGGTGTAAATAGTGACAAGCGACTTTAGTATGAGTAAAAGCAACTGCACTGCTGCCAAAATAGAATGGCAAATTTTGCGTCACACCCTTAAGGGCCATAACCTCATTTTCCTCTCAAATTTGCCAAAATACCATTTGGTGGATTAATCTGGTGAAGAGGCATCACATGGCAACGACAATGGCAGAACACGGGTGCAATACCAAAATTACATGATTCATTAAAAAAAAAAAAAAAAAGGAAAGAGGAAATGACAATGGCAAATTTGTTGTTGTTGTTGTTGTTTTTTTTTTTTTGGCAATGGAAACTTAGCAAATTTGGCTTCATGCGTATGGATGCTGGAAGCGATGTTTTAATGTGAATATGATACGGCGCAAATTTAAAATTGACATATGCGATTATCTAGAATCTCAGGGGTCCTAGCGTATTAACCACAGGTGCCAGCCGTAATTAACCCTTTGTTTCTGTTTTTTTATACGTGGCAATTTGCTAGGAAGCGTGGAATTCCCGCATTTTCCGAAACAATTAACAAACCCGTTACGCCGCCATTCCTCCCTCCACGGTGATCAGAACTCAATTTAGAGAGAGAGAGAGAGAGAGAGAGAGATGGCACAGCCGAGCAAAGAGCCGTGCAAGAAGAATGCTTGTGACATTCAAGCTTGTCTCTCCAAGAACAACTTCGATTCTCGAAAGTACGTTGTTCTTTCTATTCTTTTTATTTTTTATTTTTATCCCAATAAATAAAATTGTTGACCAGAAAATTGGAGGAAAATCAGGGTTTGATCGTTAGTGCTTTTTCTCACGTTTTCCTTTTCTTTTTCTTTCGCACAGGCCAATCGATAAAGTTTGGTGATTTGGTGTTTGTAGTTTACATTTGAATCGAAGTTTTGATTTCGTGGAGTTGCTAGAATATTCCATTTCTTCGATTCTCTTAGTTCAACTTTTTACACTGCCCTTCTGTATTAGTATGTTTGTTTTAATTGAACTATGATTCGTTGATGCTAATTTGTGCAGAACTTCGCCAAATACATGTTTAGATAGGAAATCCTCTTCCCTAAACAATTATGTGAAGTTTTTTTGGGATATGCTCGTGGCCCATGGCAGCTTTTTCTCTAATGTTATTTCCATTTGTAACTGTGTTTCGTTCCGAAGTTAAGATTTAGAGCCCACTTTAGGGTACCATGAATAGGAACACTCAAGTTTGTGTTTGGGAGGTTATTTTTATCCTTGTTAGTCCTTTATGGTTACTACTTACTAGAGGTTGGGGCACACACATTAGTCAAACTTTGACAACAAAAATGGTACGCACAAAAGTACCTGACTTCTCGTTTGATTGTGTAAGCTATCTTTTAGATATTCAAGCAATGTACTGTAACAGATTGCACATAATCAAATAAGACATTACCATGCTGCCGTTGCCTCCTCTTTTTCCACGACCTAACACGGAAGTACTCTTCTATCAAATTTTGTAAATCAATCGCGTTGGCTATAACAGAGAAAGGCCTACCTTTATTACCGGCATAAATTTTGAAGTCGATAATGTAAGTTTGACACAGAATACAGTGTTGGAGAAATGTGTAATCATAAAACTATAAAAATAGTTATTTCTAATGCGATAATAAGGTGCACTATGAACAATAAATAATTACATGACTTTCTATTTATGTTTCGTCCATCATAGAATGACTGAAGGGGATTGGAATACCAAAGAAAGAATTTTTGCAAATAGATCTTTTGCCAATTCCTTTGGCCTTGTTCGTTTAGTAGTTGTAGTTTAGTTTAGTTTTGGAGATAGGGCCATAGGGGTAATGAGTGGAGAGAGATAGAGAGAGAAATGAGTGTAATGATTACAAAACAAAACTAAAACTAAGCTAAAACTATGAAACGAACAAGGCCTTTATGTTTTATCTCCTTTGATTTGTCTGCTATCAAAATCTATGGAAGCATAGTTGCCTCTTTCGATGGAGAGAGACTGAAGCAGTTAAGACTAATTTCAAAATGGGTAGATAACTCTGGAGGAAGTTACACGTGGGTGATTGCAATTACAACTTTGTCCCATAGTTATAAACTCTTTAAAACGTAATTGTACAACTTCTGCTGGGTAATTTTGGAACAAAAAGTGTGAGACAGCTTCAAAATTTGTCCACACTAAAAGGGTGCTTCTCCTTTATATATTAGAATAGATTTTCATTCGCTATTTGTTCAACAATTCTACTTCCACAAATTTATTTACGTGAGGCATCATTTGGCGGATAGCCACATTTTTATTGCCGTTCTTTCAACAATGGATAGTTGGCCAAATGTGATTTGTTGACCCCGAGAATTGTGGTGAAGTGGTTGTTGCTAACCCATTACAAGGAGACAAGTCCAATTCACGCCAAATGGTTAATGGATAATGCAGTGCCATATTACTTTCTGTATACATGGTACTCCACGGTTCGGTCTCATGAGATGACACTTATATTAGGTACAACACTAAGTGTTCTTCTCGGTTCAGAATATAATTTTGCTTGCTGAGGCTAATGTGATGGTGCATTAGCTTCAAGGCAATGAACATAGTGAAATTCTCCCGGAACCCCCAAATTAAAAATCATTCCCAACTCGGTCAAAGCTAAGCCTCCTCCCGATTGTTTCCATCTCCTTTAGAATTTTCCTTGGTTCTGTTGGGTAATTTGTTATCTCGGCCTTCCCTTGGTTGTACTGAATTTAGTTTCAAAAGGCGCTCTGAAGCTCTCAGCGTAGTCTAGAGCAAGGGCTAGGAAGTCCTTGAGGATTTTTGCCATCATGGGGTGACCTAGTTATTCCATGAACCCGGTGCTGGATCACCGAGAATAGCGACTGGGTGGCTAGAGATAATGGTCCGCCAACTTGCCTAATTCTGTTTCCCATGAGGACTTGTATCGTAAGCTACCTTAAGACTGGGGTTTCTGTGACCAACCATTATAAAGACATGGGACATTCTCCACACTCCTGATTCTTGAAGACTTAGGAGCACACTCTCAATAGTTGCAGGGTTACAGTCCTGTCTCGTTTGAGGTTTTGGTTCCTCTACGGCAATACCAGAGGTGTTACTTACCTCTAGGTTTCTCGGTCAAACAAAGGGAGCCTTATATCCCCTTTGTACTCAGTCGGACACATCATCAGACGAGATACCCTCCATGTCAGGACCCTCCTACAAATAGGAAATCTCAGCTCTTCATACTTTAAAAGATGCCAGGCATCTCTCCCTGGGACTATGGGGCCTAATACCCCTTCCATTTCTGGGGCTCAATACCCCTTTGAAAGGTAAGAGGAACGAGGTCCTGGTCAATACAAGAAGTTGTTGGTGAGAACATTTTTCTCTAGTTAGGAGTACGTTGGGCCATCCAACGTTCCTAAAAATAGAAGTACAATTAATGAAAGATGATTGGTGTTCAGACATCTTCTAAAAGTTTTTTTCCAAAGAGTTTACTACCCAAAAAATGGGTGGACAATGTCCATCAACATATAGTGGCACATTGAACTGCTTCCATGGAGGCAGTGAAAATCCAGGAGGAGAACTCGATGTCTCGATCTTGTACATCAAGTCTGCATAACATGCTAGAACCATGATGTTGGTTAGTTGTTCAACATTTGACTAAAGCATTACAATGTGACTATATTACTTTCTGATCTTGTAGTCCTTACTCCTTACAACCTGTTTTTTCTTTTGTTAATTTGGGAATTTAGTGCGTCAGGTTTTCACCTTCTTTGGAGTCTGTCAGATGCTCATGGTGTGTTATAACATGCAAGCTCACTGAACTTCCTTTATGATGCTTGTAGTTCTCTAAGATTATGATGGTTTCACTTTGCAGTAAGTATCGACGTGATAAGTGCTTAGTTAGGTTGTGGTTTGAGCTTTAAGTGAGTGCTTATTCTCTCTTTTGTAATCTTAATGAGTTTTGGTTTTAAGTTCGCTTTCCAATTTTGCAGATGCCTGAAAGTCATTGAATTACTACAATCGTGTTGCGAGAAATGCAATTACAACTCAACACATTGTGCTTCTGTATCTGGCCTTTTGAAGCAGAGCCAAAGTAAAATTTGAACTCCCGACAAGGTTCCTGAAGATGGGCTGCTGAAGATGGGCTGCTACGGTTTTGCCCACCTGTTTTTTGGTCTTCTTCGGACTAGGGAGGCTCTAACCCTGAGAGAGGCAGGGGTGGTGATCAGAAGTGAATTCATTCACTACCATGGTAACTAAAGAAGACAGCAGCCCCCACTGCACATAGTAAGTAATAAGACATTTGAATAAGGGATAGAATGGTGAGAATCAGTTGTATTTTTCAAAGGATTTTGTGATGGACAGAGAAAATGAAATACTCAATGGCATGTAAATATATCTCAGATTCCTATTGACACGCATCGACTGCTGGAAAGCTTTGTTCTTAGTACAATACTTTTACTTGTTTTGCCTTTACTATTGTTTTCGAAGTATTCATTTTTTTTGTTTAAGAGGCAATCAAGCGAAGAAACAAGGTAAAAGATTAGGGATGCCCAATGGTAAGATTTGCTATTAGCGTCTTCGATGGTATGATTCAAATCCTGAGAATAATCTCTCCAGGAATCTGAGTGGATTGTCCCATTTTTACCTCTCTGACTCATTTTGCAACAAAAGAATCACGCGCATACGAGAGAGAGAGAGAGAGAGAGAGAGAGGGTCCACGGTTTGAAGTTTGAACCATAGCCATCCAAGTTCTTGAATGCATTCGTTGGGAAGGGATGATAAGGGAAGATTGGAGGAATGAAACCTTGTTACAATCTTTCTATTCAGCCCATTGGGCGGGCAGTAAAAGTACATTTTGACCGGTAATAGTACATTTTGATCGGTGAGAGTACACTGAGTAAAATTTTCACCTAAAGAAATGAACATGCGTCTCTCTTCGACTAGTGGTACCAACAAATATATGCTGTTTTGTAGCTGAAGAATAAAACCTCGGGAGTGCATGCGTGCAATCCGCCCAATAAACCATCTTCAAATTTGAAAAATAAACAAAACAAAATTATAGGTAGTGAAAATTGATAATGATACAGTTTGTTATGTTGATTAAAGTGCCAATGCCTGAAAACAGAAGATCACAGGGGAGCAGCATGTCACAAAAGAATGAAGAAAAATTCATTTTATATAACCATCCTGATTACACTTCCGCTTGCCCCTTGCGTTCGAGGGGAAGGGACCTGGCTTCCGAAAGCCAAACCTCGTATGATTCACCAAGGGGAAAAAAATGAATTGCAACGTCCCCTTTTCTTCTCCAACTGTACCCGAAACGAACAACAAGGGGTGGATCCAATGCCTTAAAAATACAAGTCTGACACATTGAGGTCCCTTCGTCCGATGAAGAAGAGGAATTTGTGCTACGTTGGTCACAATGAATCCTGCCGCTTAAGAGGAATGCCTTCTTGTCCAAAACCATTCTCCTCATCCATGAGCTTGGAGTTTCGCATGGATGGAGACGTGCACATGCCACCTGCATATGAGTTGACAATGGTATCATCTGTCGCTCGGAAATACTTAAAAGATTAGAGTTGCGAAAACTGAGCATTATTGTCCCAAAGAGGAACGAGTTCCTGTCATGGGAAGTTAAATTCTACCAGTACACAATAATAGAACTGGCGATTGCAATGCGATTAGTGACACTATCCTGAATTTGTAGAGAAAAACAGAAGAAAGGTAAACAAGCCTACCATCGGCCATGTCCTTTGTTTTGTGAAGAAGAAAGGTCCCTGACAGAATTGTTACGAAACCACACATTTCCGTCACAATCTGCGTTGCATTCTGCCTATCCCAGTCCTGTATGCCATAAAAACAAACTTGAAATGTTGAGCAACACCAAACAAGTTGTAAGAAGGCACCCAATATCAATATCAATATCAACAATCAATGAAAAGCAAAATAAATTAAGTTCGTTGGCAGAATTAATTCTACTGAAAAAAATAAAATAATGAACCTCTCCAATTAACAGTTTTTAAAGTCACTCATTTACGAAAGAATTACCTTAAACATGATTACACTGGCCAAAATGGTTAGAGATGTAAACATAACATAGTAAATGGGAGATACCACAGCTGTGTTGAATGTGTCAAGGGCCTGCAGCCAAAATAATAAACAACGAAGGGAACAGAATTAGTACAACAGGTGTAACCAAAAAGCCAAACATGATACGATAAAAAAGAACGACGTAAAAAGCAAATCATAAATGGAAATGGAAAGATGAGAAAAATTCATTACCTTATTTAAATAATTCATTTGGGTAATTATACAAGTAAAGACTATGATAGCGAATGTCCACGTCTGGGGATATATTAGTTGATTTGTTCCTGATAATGTGAGCTTCAAGGCAATTCCAAGTGCTTTGACACTCATGACCTGTTACAGAATATTGTTGGATTAAATAATCTAGATGGAACTAAAACAGGAAAAGGAATCTCCAACTGCAAACAGTCAGTACATACCGACAATGAACCAACTAACGAACATACTCCAATATAGACCATTATATGTGTCTGGCCATATTGTGGGATATAGCGGAATACAATTACAAAGGCAGCTGTTAGCACGAGAGCTGCATACAAGAGAAAACCTACCAAGAAGAAAAGTGGAAAACCCCCGTTAATTACAGTCTACAAAATAATCCAGAATAAGTGGAGAATTTAAACAGCATAAATAGATAGCAAAAACACAGTAATAGAAGCAAAAAGAAAGTACCCGGCTCGGTAGCAAGATTCCACACTTCTATCACAGACTCAATCTGGCGCTCTTGAGGGGCATGTAGAACGATTGTGGTAGAACCAACAACACACAGAGCACAACCAAGAATCCCAAAAACATGCAACTTCTCCTTTAAAATGATATCTGCTAGTACAGCACTGCAAGACGACCTGGTCAGTAGCAGCCAAACCAGGGAATCAAAGTAAAATAATTTCACAACTTTCAATCATGCCTGATAATAATGCTGAGCGCACCAAGAGGAGTAACCAGAATAGCTGGTGCAAATGCATAAGCCGCAAAATTAGCAATTTCTCCAACAATCACTGTTACAAAATGACTAGCCGTTAGAACTCACTTTTTCAGCATTCTAATCTTCTAGAATACAAGCAATTTGTGCAGCAGGTAACGAGGAAATGCAATGCTTGATATGGTAATACCAAGAAAGAAAAAGAAAGGAGATTAGAAATAATGGAGTAATATGGAAGGGTAAACCAATGGCAATTGGATTCATCCAATAATGGATTTCACTCTACAGAATTCCCCTTGTATGCCATTTTCTCTTCATGATGGCTTTTCAACAAGGATGCATGGTTAACGGAATATCTCAATTCTGATAAGAGGCAGAACCAGGATTTCCTAATAGGGGGTGCCAAAGTTTTAAATACCTAAGCGTTGGGGAAAAAAAATAAAATGTAAGAGCAAAAATTCAAAGGAAAAATATAAATAACTTGCTTCGAACTTCACAAAAGTATATATAAAACACATGACAAAGTAAAAAACTCTAGTATACAAGCCAACCACCTATTGAAGCAAAAATGGACGTTCTTTCAAGTCACGAAAGTCATCTATGACTAAGTTTGTGCTGAAATTAAGGACAAATTTTATTTCCATGCAGAAATTTAATAGACTAGAAAGTCCAAATTTATTGTTTAGAATTAAAATAAAAGCCCAACTCATTTGTTAGATACCCACAAATCAAAGCCCAATATAAGTGCACTCCCATGGTACAATAAAAAACTAAATTGAGTTTAGGCTTTGTATGGGGTGAGCCAGTAGAACCAAAACTTGTCATATTATACCGGATAAACTATACATATATGGGGACACTATACATATATGGTGACATTCACAACACAGGCACCCCCACCCCAAAGGGTGAGCCTGCAACTGATTTTAATCATGTTTATTTGTTAGTAGTAGCACTTCTTCATGACCCTATCAGATAAAAAATCAATGCCGAATAAGGACCATTATAGATAAAATTCGAGGAAACGGAACTCCATATAATCCACATTGATCCAATGAATATACCATTGAAAAAAGGCGATAGTAATATAAAGTATAAACTCACTTGTCGTCATGCCCACCCACCACAGTGGCTCATATAGGTATGAGAATCCTCCAACACCTGTCAAAAGAGCCATTGCATATGTTTCAATAAAAAAAATACTGGCCTAGTTACCTGGTAATTAGTTATAATAAACAATAAAAATAAGCACAATAAATTTTCAGGGAGATGCGACCCATCAAGTGCATGAAAAACAAATATTTAAGGAAAATGGGTGATGGGGGACTTACAAGGGCACAAGGAATATGTAAGTGAATGTTTTCCATTACGCCAGTCAAAAGAATGTTTTCCATTACATTCATAAGATAAGGTTGATAACTCTAAATGGGCAGCCCGTGATCGCGCTTAATTCTCTTTCAAATGGCTAATAAGGAATCACCCTTTATGCACTGGTAACTCATAAAAACAGTTAAATTGGACAGCAAGTGTAATGTATAAGATGCCACAAAATAGGCCATGGAAGGAGCAGATGACATCTAATAAGCAAGGTTCTAAAACTCGCTAGGCACTCCCAGGGCTGCCGGGCACCTTCTAGCTTCCAGGGCCAAGTACTCGGCGCCTAGTCAGACAATTAGTCGGGATAGTCAGTCTAGTCAGGCGACGAGGGTCCTTCTAGCGCCTAGGCGGCGAGTGCTCGGCCTTCTAGACCTTCTTTTAGAACACTACTAATTAGACGCTATGTATAACAATACGACAGATACGAAAACCATTTCTAAATAACAAATACATAAAATCTTCAGAAAGGTCGCAAACGAAAAATTCAAGGACATAATTTATCAAGTTAACACTTTAAGAATTCGAACTTCTTGAAATTGTTCCGTCCACTGTAACAGTGCCATAGTGGTGCCACACCAACGCCAACAAACTGCCATACCACCAGCAAGGGCAGAGGGGAGCTCATTCTGAATCAAAATACGATTATGAATATGCAATACTTGTTCCGTCCACCGGAACAGTGCCACAGCGTGCCGCCAACTGCCATAACACCAGCAAAAGCAGATAGAGGACCTCATTCTGCATTAAAATACAATTATGAATATGCCATACCGGGAATTGCCATACCGGGAATTTTCTTTTCCATTATTTTTTTCGTGGATAATTCAGGCTGTCCGACTAATCTCTTGTATACAATCCCACCGTCCACTATTGGGGAGTCCGAATAAAGCCAGCATAACGTCCCGTATGGACTAGCCCCATAAGAGTTGAATCTGAAACAAAAGATGGAGCTTTGGTTGGTGCTTGAATCTAATTTAGATGCAATTATAGTTGCATCCAAGCACCCCCAGTAAGCCGATAAATTGGCTCGGCCATTGACTATTGGTTGCGTAATGTTCCTAGAAACTAGAAAGTGAATCAGTTAAGATCAGGTCAATGATCCAATTTAGTCAATCAACCCATAATATTTCAAATTCCAAATACAGTACCTTTTCTGCACAGTTCAGTTATTGACTTGAAATGAAACGCAACACTAACACTTTACCATACACTTTGCATCAAATTCACCACATCACCATCAAATTCACCCACCTTTTACCAAATTTACATCAGATTCACAACAAAGTACACAATCGAAACTGCAAAATCACTCCATTAAATAGACTGTAATGCAAATAGAATGAAGTCAAAATGAGTCTCTGTTTACCTGCCCTAATTCCAGATGCACCGGCTCTCTTTAGCCCCTTCTTCTTGACAATGAAGCTAGCCCCGATAAACACGCTAGACGACAAGGCCAACACCAGACCCTTGATGTTGTCCGATGACATCCCCTTGTAGTAGAGGCTCCAGCTGTGAGAACCCTCCGTCGCCATTATAACTAGGGTTTTTTAATTTATTCTCAGGTCATTTCAGTTGACACACTGTCGTCAGTTTGAAGCTAAAACCCAGAAATCGAGGTTAACTGTCGGATCTTCTGTTTGAACAGCAATTCGTGTGATTGTGGATCTTCTGTGTGATCGAGAGGGGTTTGAAGATCTGCGATGGGGGAGAAATGGTGGAGTGCTTTGCTTAGCTGGGTTCTGCGCTTTTCTTAGCTGGAGAATCGGAAGAGAGAGAGAGAGAGAGAGAGGCGTAGGAAGAGTGCCTTTGTTTAGTACGTGTTTTACCAAATAATGACT
Organism: Vaccinium darrowii; assembly: GCA_020921065.1. Lineage (NCBI taxonomy): Eukaryota > Viridiplantae > Streptophyta > Magnoliopsida > Ericales > Ericaceae > Vaccinium > Vaccinium darrowii. Next base: position 48,187,905 of record CM037152.1, on the reverse strand, counting down.
CTTCTCCGACTGACCGACTCTTTTCTTTGATGAATGAATGATACTTCGTATCTTCTTCCCTGGGTCTCCCCATGCCCCCACTTTTTTCTTATATTTCGGACTAGAAACATCTTGAACCCCTAAAGAAAGGATCCGGGAGTGCTATAGGGCGCCTATAGTGCGACATCTGAATTGTTGATCTTGACAATCAACGGTTCAAATTTAATTTTGGTAATAAAGGATTTAGATTTACAATGTGTTAAGATTAAATCAACACCGTTAAAAATACATATGACTATTCGCATATGGCACTATAGGGGCGCCCTAAGCACCCCTTTTCCTAATTTGGCGGGCAGATACGCTCTTGGGGGCGAGCAAATAAGATTATGGAATAAGAACAAAGATTGGAGGTGCCTGTAGTGAGCAAGTTCACAACATCTGTGTAATGAGCAATCAATGGCCGTGGGTTTGGCAATCAAAAGTCCAGATTAAATGAAATTATCCCTTATGTAAATTGGTCTAGATTAAATGTAATCACTCCGGACCGTTGATTACTGAACCGACGGCTGTGATTGCTCACTACACCTGTGTAGTGAGCAAACTCACTACAGACCCGAGTTCCTAAGACGAAAGGGTGAAAAATAGATGGATATGCAGTAAAGGGTGGTGCCTGTTGTAAATATTACTCCAATATTCATTTTTTTGCAGAATAACAAGTAGAATTTAACCAATTGCGAAGTAAGCACTACTATTTACAAATTGTATTACTATTGACATTGACTCCATATCTCAAATGGTTGAATTCTACTTGCTATTCTCTACTATTTACAAATTGTATTACTATTGACTTTGACTCCATATCTCAAATGGTTAAATTCTACTTGCTATTCTTCAAAAAATGAATATTACTACTTACTTCGCCATTAGAGCCTGTGAATAACTACGTCACCGAACGCATCCATATGATGCTATTGTATTCTTCAATATGTGCAACTTGTCATTGAATAAGATTGGTAAGCAAAGTCACAACAATTATAAGTAAAGTAATGAAAAATTGAAAGTCATATTGCACCATACAAAGATAATTATATTGAGCGGTTTGAATTTTTCGTTTAATCACATTGTTGGTAATTAAGTTATGTTAATCAATTTGATAGCCAAATCAACTCCTATGTCATGTGAATCAAACAATTTTAATACTTGGTATTTAAAAAGCTTAATTAGTTTGAATGGTTCTATCTACGTTAATTAATCAAATGAAATAATCAATTCTAACCGTTAGCTAAATTAGGACAATCAATTCTAACCGTTAGCTAAATTAATCAAATGAAATAATCCTACATACTCAAAACACTTAATTAGTCATCACTCATATACATACCACAAACATTGCCACATGCTAAGGAGTGTTCTAACCGTTAGTTTGAATAGGACAATCAATTCTAACCGTTAGCTAAATTAATCAAATGAAATAATCCTACATACTCAAAACACTTAATTAGTCATCACTCATATACATACCACAAACATTGCCACATGCTAAGGAGTGTTCTAGTAATAAAAAACAGTTTTTTCTAAAAATCGAGACATGTCATTCTCTAACCATACATCATATAAAAAAATCGTGAAAAGTCAGTTTATTCTAAAAACATCCTTAGCAGAACACCCCCTGAGTCAGGAAAATAGTGCAATGAGCTTACTGGACATATGAAGTTATCGAAAACTTTTCACCTGTCGATCCTTGCTAATCATTGTCAACAACCATTACTATTAATCACAACTTCTGCAAATTATGTGTTACTATTAATCATTTGAAATGGCTTGACCGATTGATTAATCTCCTAATAAGATCAATCAGTTTAATATATGTTGGTAATTATATCGACCAATCACTTCCTAGTAGTGTTCCAAAATTTGCCAAGGCGGCCGGACACCTCCTAGCACCTTAGCAGATTAGTTGCTGATTAATTAGCGGCTTGACAATAAGGTAATGATTTTTTTTTTTTTAAAGAATATTCTCCTACACCCTCCCCAGTTCTGAGAGCAAATAAATCAATATAAGTAATATAAGTAGAACAATACATTAAATAACATGGAAGTTAAGTAATCATGCAAAGTTCAGTGAAAGTGAGTTGACGATCGAGGATTGGAGGAGTCGACTCAATGAGGAGAAAAACTAGGGCATGGAATCCCTTAAATTCTTTTACAATGCCACTAAAGCCCTTAAATTTCTGAAATCAAATAATTTACCCCAAGGTTTTGCCTAGCCGATTATTCGTGCATAGCCAGCCTAGCGCCTAGCCGATTAATGATTAATCAGAGATTAATCGTGCCTTTTGTCCGATTAATCGGGTAGCCGCCTTTTCAAACACCTCAACCCCTAGGCGATGACCCACCTCCACGCCTAAAGGATAAAGTCTTAGGCGTGGATATGTGGGTCACCGCCTAGAGCCTAGGCGCCAATTAATGGGCCTCCTCGGCCGCCTTTTAGAACACTGCTTCCTGGTGGCCTACATATCCATGAAAATCCAGGAATGATCGATCCCGGCGTTAGCATGATGTGGCAATTAAACATGGTGGCCGGAGAAATCTTGAAGGATTTGCTGTTCAAGTGTAATATCGCAACTGATCACTTACCAGTGTTTTCTTCAACATACATACCGCAAATCTTTTCAAGCTAGCAAGAGGGAAAACCGAGTCCATCCCCGAATCCATTATGCACCTTCCGTATCCATTTTGCTTGTACAGAATATGAACAAAATGTTACCCGATAGGTTCTGGCTAACTGTTTAATCTTTTGTAACGTCGTATTAACCTTTTGCAATTGATCAATATGAACAAAATATATAACAGTAACTAAATATCATACCGAACAAATTATTTGACCATGTCAATTCAACTATGTTAATATAAGATATTGTTGGCACGCTGGCATACTAACGTCGTCGCTCTTAAACCTCAATATTTTGGGACTAGTTCTTGTAAATGAGCTCCATCATCTCTCATGAGAACATCCATTTAGAACAAGAAATTCCTATCTTTTCAACCTGCATATAGAGTGTTCAGTCGGTATTAGTTGATAAAGAATGTAGCTGCATATATAATGAGTTATGAAGTTGACCAATGCCATAAATAAATAAAGCACGACACGAATCAACAATTTTTTTTTTTAGTAAATACCTGATTTCCTGTTAATGTTTCATCGATCGTAGTATTCTCAGCTTGACATTATCCTCAAGCGGAAGTCCTATTTTCCTATCTCGCATTCTTGTATGACACATATGATTTGGATTCTCAGATGCCTCACAATTCATATCAGAATATATGTAGGAGCAAAATAAACTTGCATTGTTTTTTATATAAATTGCACAAAGTCCATTCTTTGTTGCTTTTTTAGAATCAAATTATCATTGAAGTATTCGAACCATGATCATGCTCAAGTTGTCTAGTATTTGATTATTCTGGTATGTTGTGTGTTTGTCTTTAATGGTTTGAAATTCTTCCGGCTTCCATTGTGTTGTCGCTTGGAGCATCTCTAACACTACTCTCTACTTTGCCTAGTAAAAAGTACAGTACATAAAAAAGGACAATATCTGCGATCCATCTTGTAGGCACGTAAAATTTCTAGCCTATCACGGATCGCCACGTGTTGCTAGGGCACGCAGATTGGCCAATTAAGTGTTGCCAAGTGTCACAAGTCAAAGTCAAATTTTCACGGACGAGCCAATTAAATGCTGCCAAGTGTCCGTAGGTTAAAAGACCAAGCACGATAACTGGCCAATCAAATAATGCCACGTGTTTACAAGTCAAAAGTCAAAGACATGTGAAAGGACCAATCAGAAGGCGCCACATGTCAAAATGACACAGTAATTTATTTATCAAGTTTGGCCAATTAAATTATGCCACTTGGTGAAATAAATTTTATATATAATTATCTTTCTCAAAATAAATAAAAGAAAGATATTTATTATGTTTTAATTATTTTCTTTTAAATCAAACAAGGAAATAATTAAAGAGAAAGATATGGAAAGAATTGCAATCTTGCCATAACTCTTCATCTCCCCATCCCTATAAATAGAGGTGCCCTCTCTCATATTTGACAGATATTGAGACATCCAAGCTTCCATTAGCAAGCAGAGCTCTGAAGATTCAAGCATCCAAAGCCCTTCAGAACGCTTCAAGTCTTCATCAAGCAAGACGGTTCTTCAAATCAAAGCTCAAAAGCTCTGAAGAACATTCAAGCCGCATCATCTATCTTTTCCACAAATTTCGGAGAAGATTTCGCCTTTTGATTCGAGATCAAGCTCTCAAGCCCTCGTTTCAACATTCGAAGAGAAGAATCAGAGGATTATTTCTTTCATCAGAAATTACTACAGAGATTGTAACTCTAATTTCTCAAATCAATAAAATCATCGATTTTGGTCAACATATTTCCGTCTTTTTCGCAGACTCGAAATTTGTGTGATACAAATTTTGGCACGCCCGGTGGGACAATCTCTGCCTCTCATCTCTTCACTTCAACAAACAAACAACAACTCCTCAATGGCTCCTAAGAACGACAGTTCAAAGGCTTCAAAGGTTGCAGGCTCCAAACCCTCAACCACTGCAAAAACCAGCTTTGGATCTCACAGTGTTGGTCCGACAACTCGAAGCATGTCAAAGGCTGCATCACAAAGATCTGCTCAAGCCTTGCTTTTCCCCAAATCAAATCCAGCTTTTGGTGTTGATCTACCGAAAGCTTCGTCAACTCTTCCACCCGCATTGGAAGAAAAGGATGGCGCTCTTACATTCGAGGCAAAGAAAGACGACGATACCAAGAAGCCTTCGTCACATCTTTCCGTGCAACAAGAATTTGCTTCAGAAGTCCACCAAGATGAGGACTATTCAAGCGGTTCTGATTCTACCTCTACTCAAGGCACTCCACGTTCAAGGCTCAATTCTTTAACTAGGCCTGGCAGCCCTTCAGCCATGGATGTTATGGCGACAGGCGCTACCACTTTGGAGGAACAAGTTGCTGCCTTGACCAAATTGGTTGAAGGATTAGCGAAGTCTGTGGAAGAAAAGGATTCTGAAATTCAATCTCTCAAGAACCAACTGGAAAACAAGGAAGAAGCTGATTCTTCCAACAAGAAGCCAGAGGAACCTAAAGAATTTGCACTTTCTTCTGGTGGTCTGATCCCCATGGACCAGCTGAGAGACTTCATTCTGGGCACTATCAAAGACAAGTATGAGGAGGCACCAAAATCTTCATCTACTTATATTAAGCCTTACACTCGAAGGATTGATCTTATGAAGATGCCTGTTGGTTATCAACCACCAAAGTTTCAGCAATTTGATGGAAAGAGCAATCCGAAACAGCACATTGCCCATTTTGTTGAGACATGCAATAACGCTGGAACTGATGGAGATCTTCTGGTTAAGCAGTTCGTTCGAACACTCAAAGGCAACGCCTTCAATTGGTATTGTGACCTTGAGCCTGGCACACTCGACACTTGGGAACAACTAAAACAAGAATTTCTCAATAGATTCTATAGCACTCGTCGTACTGTCAGCATGGTTGAACTTACAAATGCTTGCCAATGGAAGGATGAACCTGTCGTCGACTACATCAACAGATGGCGGCACCTGAGTCTAAACTGCAAGGATAGGTTGTCTGAATCCTCCGGAATCGAGATGTGCATCAAAGGCATGCAATGGGATCTACACTACATTCTGCAAGGAATCCAGCCAAAAACCTTTGAAGAATTGGCCACCCGAGCTCATGACATGGAGCTCAGCATTGCAACCAACGGAAGGCGAGGTCTACCTACGCAAGAGTATCGCAAGGTGCAAGATTCCCGCAACATAGGGAACAAGCCAAATTTTTCCAAAGGGGGCAAGTTTTCAGGAGAAAAGAAAGAGTCCATGGCTGTGAATGTTGAACCATTCAAAATCTCGACTCAACCCAAGGGAAGGCAAGTAGAGAAGTTTGCTCCTCCCCAAATGAAGGAAAGGAAGAGGCTTACATTGAAGGAGATGCAAGAAAAGGTGTATCCCTTTCCCGACTCAGAAGTCCCTTCAATGTTTGATCAATTGTTGGACTTAAAGCTCATTGAGCTTCCAGAAATGAAGCGACCCGAGGAAGCTAATAAAGTCAACGATCCAAACTACTGCAAGTTCCACCGCTTGGTTAGTCACCCAACCTCGCGCTGCTTTGTTCTGAAGGAAAAGATAGTGGAGCTAGCAAGCCAAGGAAAGATTGTCTTGGAAGAGGAAATTGTGGCTGCAAATCAAACCGTGGCTACTCTACAAGACGAAATTCAACAGCTTGAAAAACTACAAACTGTGAGGATTCAATTTGGGTCGTTCGATCCAATTGAAGTGGTGTTACGTCATTCTACTCAGCATCATGGGGGCAACAGCTGCAACAGGGAAGAGGTGATTGAAAATAATGATGAAGGATGGACTTTGGTCACTCGCAAAAAGAAGAGGGCAACAAGCACAAAGCATCCTAGAGATAAGGAACTCAAGCCAAGTCCCAAGAAAATCAAAGCGAGAAGGCAACAAAGGAAGAGGAAGGTGAAGAAAACAACTTTCAATCTATCGGAAGAAGTGCTTGTCCAAAAACCTCGCACTCCTTTCACTTTATGGGACTTCCTTCCAGAATCAATCCGCAACTCCAGTCTTCTTACAATTTCTTGCAACACTGTGAGCACAGAAGAGACTGAAGATCTGGAACCTGAATCGCCTCTTGCATCAAAACACACTCCAATCAAGCTTGGTTCACCAACTTGCGCCAACAACTGTCTTGCTTGCACGGGAACCATTACACTGTCTGATGAGGATTTGTTACTTGGTGCGATTCCACATAACTGCCCACTTTTTGTCACTGGATACATTTGTGAACAGAGGGTTAATAGGATACTTCTAGACGGAGGATCCGCAGTCAACATTCTACCTTTGCGAACCATGAAGGATCTTGGCATCACTACCGATGAACTAGCACCTAGCCGTCTAATGATCCAAGGATTCAATCAAGGGGCAAAGAGCCATTGGCATGATCTGTCTAGACTTGCTCATCGATAACATGGTTTCAAGTGCATTGCTCCATGTAATTGATGCCAAGACTTCTTACAACATGTTGTTAGGACGGCCGTGGCTGCATGAGAATGGCGTTGTCCCATCAACCCTCCATCAATGCTTCAAGTACTGCAAAGATGGCGTGATAAAGAAAGTGGTAGCTGATGACAAACCATTCAGTGAAGCCGAATCCCATTTTGCCAATGCCAAATTCTACTTGGCAAATATTACACTGACAGAATTGGAGCCAACTGCCTCTTCATCAAGCTACAAGCACTCCAAGGGCAGTGACCTTCAAATTAGTAAGAGCGACTTTCCTATTAAGGAGAAGGAGAAAAATAGCCAAAGTGTCAAGAAAGGAGCACCAACGCTTCGTTATGTGCCAAAGTTGCAAAATTGCGAAGAGTCAGCTTTGAAGGGATTAACGTTTCCGGTCACAGACCTTAGCAAGACAAAAGTTGCTCCGCCCTTGAAAGGATTCGTTCGAGCTACAAATAGCCCTATGGTGGGCGATGACAACTTGCCTTCACAACGGACAAATGGCTTTGATCCAAATGCTTACAAGCTTCTTGCAAAGGCTGATCATAATTCTAAAGACTCAACCACTCTAGGGAAGCTTTTGCCCGAGGTGACTGGTGACAAGGTACATGGTCTGAACTCCACTCAGAAGATGCTCAAGCAACATGGGTATGCCGTCAAGGATTCTAAAGTAGGCCTTGGATATACTGCCCCTACCCCTGCACGCATCTTCATAAGAAGGTCAAGCAACAATCACATTACGGCGGAAGAAGTGGATTCGTCAACGCCACCGAAAGTATCTGTCCTTGATCGCTTGAGTGCTCCAAAATCACGAGCATCGGTCTTTGATAGGTTGGCACCCCCAAGTGAAGTCGCCTCACCTTTTAATGCGAGGAAGTCTATTCAAAGTAGACTAGGGCAACCAAGTGAAAGCTCTACACCAAAGGAAAACTCGTGTAGATCAATTCAAAGTAGATTGAGGTCGCCAAATGAACTCTTTCCGCCAAATGTTCTCCAGAAGCCTGTACATAGCCGACTAGGCGTTTCAAGCACTACTATTGTCAAAGCTTCAAAGCAAAAAACAATCCTCTTATCTGAAGATGATAAGAAGTTGAAGAGCAAAATTCCTTCTCGCATGAAGCGCCATACTACTCTAGTCGTGACAGCTGATGATGACATGCTAAAGGTAAAGCGTCAAACTGTGGTTTCAACCAAATTGCCTTCCAAGGAATTGGACGATCACTTTAAAGAAGAGAGCCTTGCTTCGTCATTCCATATCACAGCATCCTGTAATGATGTTCAAGTCGAGGAAGATGCCGAAGATGCTCCTCCAGAATTAGAAGAAGGAGTGAAGTCCACTGTCGATGATCTAAAAGAGGTCAACCTAGGGACAGAAGATGACCCGCGGCCAACCTACATCTCCGCTTCACTCACTCCTGAGGAGGAAGTTGCTTATATTGAGCTTCTGCGCGAGTACAGAGACATTTTTGCTTGGAGTTACAAAGAGATGCCAGGCTTAGACCCAAGAGTCGCTGTTCATCATCTAGCGGTGAAACACGGAGTTCGACCTATCAAACAATCTCAGCGTCGCTACCGACCAGAGTTGGTTCCCAAAATCGAAGCAAAGGTTAACGAGCTCATTGAAGCTGGATTCATCCGAGAAGTCAAGTACCCTACTTGGATTTCAAGTATTGTCCCAGTTAAAAAGAAAAATGGGGAGATCCGGATCTGCGTCGACTTTCGCGACTTGAACAATGCTTGTCCAAAAGATGATTTTCCACTTCCTATACCCGAGCTCATGGTCGATGCCACCACTGGACATGAGGTCCTATCTTTCATGGATGGATCATCTGGCTATAATCAAATCCGCATGGCTCCACAAGATGAAGAGCTCACAGCTTTTCGCACACCAAAAGGTATTTACTGCTACAAGGTTATGCCTTTTGGCTTGAAGAATGCAGGTGCCACGTACCAAAGGGCAATGCAAAAGATTTTTGACGATGTGCTCCACAAAAATGTTGAGTGCTATGTTGATGACCTAGTTGTGAAGACAAAACAACGAGCCGATCATCTTCAAGATTTGAGGCAAGTGTTCGAACGTCTGCGAAGGTACCAACTTAGGATGAATCCCTTGAAGTGTGCTTTTGGCGTCACATCGGGAAAATTTCTTGGGTTCATCGCGCGTCACCGTGGCATAGAGATTGATCAATCTAAAATTGACGCTATCTTGAAGATGCCTGAACCTCAAAATATACATGAGCTAAAAAGTCTACAAGGACGATTGGCTTACCTCTGCCGGTTCATATCAAATTTGGCTGGTCGTTGTCAACCATTCAGCCGCCTCATGAAAAAAGGAACTCCATTTGAATGGGATGAAGCTTGCAACAATGCTTTCAAAAGCATCAAGTCATATCTGATGAGCCCTCCAGTTCTCACTGCGCCCATACACGGACGATCGCTAATCTTGTACATTGCAGCACAAGAGCGTTCAATTGGAGCCCTTCTTGCTCAAGAAAATGATCAAGGGAAAGAATGCGCCTTATATTACTTGAGCAGAATGATGTTGCCTCATGAGTTAAACTACTCTGCAATCGAGAAGATGTGTTTAGCACTTGCCTTTGTCATTCAGAAGATGCGACACTATTTTCAAGCCCACACTATTCATCTCATCTCCAGGGCTAATGTAGTCAAGTACGTCATGTCAAAGGCAGTCCTCTCCGATCGATTGGCAAGATGGTCACTTCTTTTCCAAGAGTTTGAAATCATCTATGTTCCCCAAAAAGCCGTTAAAGGGCAAGCTCTAGCCGATTTCCTAGCTGACCATCCTATACCAGCCGAATGGGAGTTGTCCGAAGACTTGCCCGATGAGGATGTCATGGTAGTAGAAGTTCGTCCACCATGGACAATGTACTTCGATGGAGCATCTCATCGCAATGGCGCAGGTGCTGGCGTAGTGTTTATTTCGCCAGAGGGAGACGTCTTGCCTTATGCTTTCACTCTTACACAAAGCTGTTCAAATAACGAGGCTGAGTACCAAGCGCTCATTCTTGGTTTGGAGATGGCCGTCGAAGCGAAACACTTGCAACTCAAGGTGTACGGAGACTCAAAATTGATAATCAACCAACTCCTTGACATCTACGAAGTAAGGAAGCCTGAACTCATGCCTTTCAATAGCTACGCACGTCGCTTGATAGCGCGGCTTGGTGGTGTCACTCTAGAGCACGTGCCGAGAGGTGAAAATAGACAAGCAGATGCGCTTGCCAAACTTGCTTCTGCCCTTACTTTACCCGACAAAGAGGCGCAAGTCCCAGTATGCCGAAGTTGGGTCATACCCCCAGCCTTTGACGATGAAGACAATGGTGAAGATGACGTAGACGCCATCTCAGTATTGGAAATTGATGTGGAGGATTGGCGTCAACCACTTAGTGACTATCTACAACATGGGTTATTACCAGATGATCCGTATAGGAAAACAGATGTGAAGCGTCGAGCCCCTCGATTCATTTACTATAAGGACACGATTTACCGTCAATCTTTTGAAGAATTGCTCCTTCGTTGCCTTGGAGAGAGTGAGGCAAAGCAGGCACTTGAAGAGGCTCATTCTGGAATATGTGGTGCCCATCAGTCTGGCCCCAAGCTTCATTTTCGAATCAAAAGAATGGGCTACTATTGGTTGACCATGGTCAAAGATTGCATGGAGTATGCTAAAAGATGCCATGCTTGCCAAATCCACGCCAACTATATACATCAACCGCCAGAACTGCTCCATCCGACTGTCGCTTCATGGCCTTTTGATGCATGGGGGCTGGATGTCGTGGGGCCTCTGCCAAAGTCTTCTAGTGGCCATTTGTACATCTTGGCTGCAACCGATTACTTCTCCAAATGGGCTGAAGCCATCCCACTGAAAGAGGTAAAGAAGGAAAATGTTGTCAACTTCATCCGTACCCACCTCATCTTCAGATATGGTGTACCACGCTACATCATCACCGATAATGGAAAGTCTTTCTACAACAGCGCCATGACAAGACTTTGTCAGAAATTTGGCTTCAAGCAGCATACCTCTACTATGTACAATCCACCTGCCAATGGCCTGGCGGAAGCATTCAACAAAACTCTTGGGAACCTGTTGAAGAAGGTGGTTTCCAAAGCAAAGAGGGATTGGCCGGAAAGAATGGAGGAAGCTCTTTGGACGTATCGAACCACATATCGAACACCTACGCAAGCCACTCCTTATTCGCTAGTATATGGAGTGGAAGCTGTTTTGCCCCTTGAACGTCAAATTCCATCTTTAAGAATGGCCATTCAAGAAGGGCTCACTCATGAAGATAACGTTCGCCTGCGCCTTGAAGAATTAGAAGCACTTGATGAAAAGAGGCTTGAGGCACAACAACGTCTTGAATGTTATCAAGCCCGCATGTCAAAATCCTTCAACAAGAAGGTTCGTCTTCGTTCTTTTCAGAAAGGGGACTTGGTTCTTGCTGTGAGAAGACCCATCAATATGAACCAAAAAGTAAAAGGCAAGTTCACTTCCAAGTGGGATGGACCATACGTAGTACAAGAAGTATACTCCAGTGGTGCTTACAAATTGGTCGCCGAAGATGGCTTGAAAGTTGGCCCCATCAACGGCAAATTCTTGAAGAGGTTCTACCCTTAAAGAGCAAGCACACTCCATGACGCAAGAGACTAAACTGCATGTTACTCCTGGCCCGCATGAGTTTAAACTGTGGACGGCAAACCAAAAAAAAAAAACAATGAACTACGTTTGACTTGATCCCATCTTGGGTACGTAGGCAGCTTGGATTTCAAGCCCAGTCATCCCAAAAACAAAAACAATCTCTCATTTGAACTACGTTTGACTTGATCCCATCTTGGGTACGTAGGCAGCTTTGGAATTTCATTTCAAGCACAGTCATAACAAAAAAAAAAAACACACAAGTTGCATTTACTTTATTCTTTAAGGGATAAGTAAACAGAAAGGCAATTTTATTCATTAAGCTAAAAGGCAGTCATTCCTACACATCAAGGAATTGTCTAAAAAGAAGATGCAAAAAAAAAAAAAAAAAGGAACAGTCTTTCCCACATGGGAAAGAGTTGTCTACAAAAAATAAAAAGGCAATCTTTCCTAGTGCTGAATAAAAGAACAGGAATTTGCTAGAAAAGTTTGAAGTCTGCTAGCTCCTTCTGACTCGCTTCTATAGATGTCTTCATCTTTTCTAACTTCTAGGTGTCTTCATCACTTTGTGTTGCGGCATTTTCAATGGTAGAGATTTCATCTTTAAGGCTAGAGACATCAACTCGCAACTTGGATAACTTTTCTTCGTCAATGAGAAGCAATTTTTCCATTTCTTTCCTCTTGATGGATATGCTTTCTAACTCTTTTTTCAATTGAGCCTCCTTTGCTTCAAGGGTTTCAAATTCGCATTGATGAAGTTGAGTTATCTTGACTTGCTCACTTTCGTTGAGTTCAGCGTGAGAAAGGTGTTGGGAAGCATCGGCCAGTTGACTTGCACACGTATCTTTGTGCACCTCTGTAGATGCAGAACGGGCAGAATTGTATGCTCGAATATTCTTGAAGAAGCTTTCAATAATGCGTTCCAAAGGAGAAATATCCATCGCATCTACCTTCCTCATTTCTTCAAAAAGCTTTTTAGCCTCATCTTCAATTGGGTTGAGACGATCAAAGCTTTGTTTCCCAATCTTGTATGCAAGCTTAGTCCACAATGTGGAGACATAAGCACGCTGACATTCAGAAATCACGTCCTCTCCTCGAAAAACTGTAACCATGGAAGGTGCAGGACCTGAAGATTTCGCCAAAGACTGTCTCAGTTCCTTCATTGGCATAGCAAACTTGCTAGGAGCCTCTTCAATAGCTACTTGACAAGATGTTTCATCAGCAATTGCTTTTTGCTTAGAAAGCAAGTCAAAAAAGTTGGGGCCATCTACAGAACCAAGACTATCATCAGATGCAAACTGGTTTCCTAACTGCAGAAGGAAATCAATTGTAATTAGGAAGAGAATATACTAGCAAAATCTCAAAAATTAAAAAAAAAAAAAAACAAAACAAAAAATGAAATCAAAGATAATAGAAACAAGGACAATGGGTGAGCTTACTCGTTCACCCAATACCTCTAAATGGTTTGAAGTGTCTGGCAAATCATCAAGGACACCCTCAAGATCAAAGTTCAAGTTTTGTAGATCAGAAACTGTCACCTCAGCCTTTTTCAATCGCTTCCAATGGCGCTCGCCTTTGTCTGAGCTACTTTCTTCTGAGATGGCTATATCAATCCTCTTCTTACTTTCACCCTTAGGTCTTGAAGGCTTGATGGTGATAGGCTTTGGTTTGGAAGCTGGAATGACCAAATGAGCTTTTTCCTTGACTGTTGTATCCTTTTTACCTTCCTGTGTCGCTGCTTTCCTTGGTTCCTTCTCTCTGGGTTTAGAGTGAGGTGGGGTAATGTCTTTGGCCACCTTGGATTTCACAGAGCGTATTGTGATGATATGATTCCCTTTTGGAGCCCCACGAGGAGAGCTCATCTTTGCACTTGGGAGCTTATCTTTGCAAAATTGACTCGAGGATTGGTTCCACCACTCAACATATTGTTTGGTGGCAAGACCCTTGGATGTTTGTAATGGAATGGTAAATTCAGCATTTGTTCCTAGCCTCGTGCAAGATTTCTAGAGTTGAAATATTTTCTCCAAACTGCCTGTGGAGAGTTCTTCTTTTAGCTTTCCTGGAATGTCTTGACAATATTGAAATTGTCTAGCAAACCTATGAGGGCTGTATGGCTCGATAATACGTTCACCACCACGACGAAGAGTTAAGAAGCTTGATCGGAGACTGATGAGGTAATTACTCCAAGAGTCTGACTGAACCCCATTATCACTGATAGTCAATTGTTTCGGTTTGTTCAAGGCCAAGACCGACAGATTCGATGGTGAAATGCTCTTCAAAAGATCGCAAGCCTCTTGAGCAGTGAAATGCTTAGCTTTCTTTTCCCCCGCAAGCCTCACCATCAGAGCGCTACATTTGAACTTTAATGAAGAAGGCAAGAAATAGCTATCGTAGTACTGACCAAGCCATCCATAAAGATAATGAATAGGAAATGTTGCGTCACATTTACTTGGACTGGGCGACGATGTGATCTCCCTCAAGCCATGATATATACTGGCAAGGACTGGTACTGCTAAAGAGAACCTCTCTCCTCGAGCCATCATACTTGCTACTTTGAAGACGCTTGGACGAATTTGACCCACTTCTTTGTTAGGTAGCACAAACACACATAGCCAGCAAGAGAGGAAAGCAGCCAAATTGGTTTCTTCTCTCATGTTTTTCTCGATACCCAAATCGTCGAAGACCTTTTCACCATCTCTGGAACGGGGATTCGGTGCACTAATAAATCCAGTTGGGTTGTTGGATGTCCGTGGCTCACCCGATCGTTTCTTCTGCACCCTATGAGGGGGCTCTTTGTAACGTGATGGAGCTTTAAACCAAAACTTTACCCATTCACGGGTCGTAACATTAGAAGTCCCACTTGCACAATAAATTTGGTGGTAAGCCAAAAAGAGGTACTTGCAGCTTGAGGGAAGGAGTGGCGCACCCCTTTTGTCAGAACCATTCAGTTCTCTTGCAGAAGGCACAACCTCATCATAGAAAATTCCGTCTGCGGATAACCCACCAATTAGACGCATGTCCCATAAGGAGATGGACACTTCCCCAATTGGAACGTGAAGGCTATTTGTTGAAGGACACCAGTGCTCACAAAATGAGCGAATGAGGTTTGTGTTTCGGTCATATGTGAATAAGGACGCAAAGACAGCATCATATATTTTTGCATCGGTTAATGTGTCTTTATTCCTCGCGAGCACATCCTCCAACCACTCCCAATATCCTCCAATGAAGGAAATTTCCCCAAATTGAGGAGTTGAGCTTCCCCACTTTGCATCTTCATTGACTATTCGGTCACCAAGCAAAAGAAAGTGCTCAGAACTATTGTCTTTTCTGTGTAGAGACGATCGCAATAATAGTGCAGTAGCAGAGATAGTTACAGACTTCTCTTGATCAAATAATTCTTTGGTTGATTCACTATACCACTCTTCAGGATGGGATGAGTCATCAGAAAGACGCCACCTTGGCGAAAGAGCCCCAATAGCTGGATCATAAACCAAAACATCAACTTGTGTCACCGATTCATCACCTTCATAGCCGATGGACAGAATTTGTCGACCCTCTATCAAGTGATCGCTGAACAAGGCCATTTTATTTATGAAGCACCTGAACCTGCACGTAAAAGAAACAAAGAAAAGAAAAGAAAAGCAGCCGTCAATTTATTGGTTCACAGGTTCACAAAATATCATGAAGCAATTCAGAGCACTATTAAGAGAAGAAGAGCTTGCATATTTTCTAAACGTGATGTCAGAGGAAACGGTACTGCACCAAGTTTTTTTCAAAAGATCATAAAATTATGCGGGCTCGTATATAGTGTGTGCGGCAAAAGCAAGCACGGAGGCGTTCACAGTACAAGTTTCCTAGATGGGTCAAACAATAAGCTAAGGTTGATTTATTAGGAGACTTCATCACAATTGGTTAAGCCAATGTCAGTGCTAATCAATGCTCTCAAATTAACTTGAATCGATTGAATCGAGCCATGGTTTCAACGTGGCTTGGGCTCGGGTGCTAAGAACATCAAACTTGAGTAGCAAAAGGAAACTTATCTAGACGATTTTAAACACGGTTTTAAAGAAAAAGCGCCGCATCGATTTGAAAGACGATTGTCTCTGGTTCAGAGAAAGTAAAAAACTTCCCGGTATTACAAAAGGAAAATTATCCAGTATTCAGAGTGCAAGTTTCTGCAAATTTCTTTAGTGGATCAGACAACAACCTAAGGAATGTAAATTGGATGCCTCAAGTTCATGCATGTGTTGTGGTGCTTCAAGGTAGAAAACAAAATAGCCTTGCTTTGCCTAGGCATGGGGTACTGCTTGAAACAAATGTTGAATGCAATCAACAAAAGCAACGGGTAAAACATGAAACTCACCAAAGAAGAAAAGCAGATCCGGCGGAGCCTTAAAGCTCGAAGAAACGGCGGAGCCTTTAAGCTCGAAGAAATAGCGGGGCCTGTAAGCTTGAAGATCCGGCGGAGCCTTAAAAGCTCGAAGACCCGGCGGAGCTTTTAAACTCGAAGATCCAGCGGAGCCTTAAAAGCTCGAAGAAACGGCGGAGCTTTTAAGCTCGAAGATCCGGCGGAGCCTTAAAGCTCGAAGAAACGGCGGAGCCTTTAAGCTCGAAGAAACGGCGGAGCCTTTAAGCTCGAAGATCCGGCGGAGCCTTAAAAGCTCGAAGACCCGGCGGAGCCTTTAAGCTCGAAGATACGGCAGAGCCTTAAGCTCGAAAATCCGGCGGAGCCTTAGAGCTCGAAGAAACGGTGGAGCCCAAAAGCTCAAAGGACAAACCGGAAGCCGCAAAAGAAAAGAATTCAACCCAAAGACGCGACCAATTGCAAATCACCGAAATCTGTACATCAAAAAAAAAAGGGGGGGCGATCAGTTCAATGTTTCGTCAAAGAGGCATCTAAAGTTTCTTTAATATTACGTGGTTCATGTACGCATGTTCAAGATTGAAACAATAATAAAAGAAGGAAAAAGAGAGGTTTCGGTCCAGTAATTTCTTGACGACAAACAAACATGGAGTACGAGGAGCGACCATGCAAATATATATTAAAAAAAAGAACCAAACAAGAGCACATTGCTTTGTTTGCTATAGGCAATACTTGGAAAATTATTAAGTACATGACGTGTACTTGATACAAGGAAAAAGACAGCCAAAATAAGGAGCTAAAGGACAAAAAAAAAAAAGAAGAGGAATTACCCCACTTTGTGAGATTTCGGAATACACCCAGTTGCTTTGCTGAGGCTCATGTATTGCTCTTAATTTATAATGCATTATAAGGCAAGGGCAATTAGAATTCAAGTAGGAAAAGGAAGTCTGACGCATTTCCTAATTCAAATACACCTCACAGCTTCAAGCGGTGATTCTCAAGCGGTGAAAATTTAGTGTCCTAATTCAATCTACTTCCTCTTCAAGCAAAAAGCAAGCGGTGGACTCCTTAGCCGAAAATTGTAGAACTGGGCTACGGGTCGGCAAGAATAAATTTCTTTGGGCCAAGGTCGAATTTAGTGACGGAAAAAAAAAAAAATTACTTTGGTTATGTGTTCACTTGACATTGGTTTCAAAGATTGGGCCATCTTATTCCTTTGCATAATTTTTAGCTTGGTCTATTGGCTAAAATCCAAAGTCAAGTTGACATCCAGAAATCTCAAGGCAAAAATCGCCAAATGCACAAGATTTCGGCATCCAATCAAGTCCAGTGTTTCTGATAAGCAGATCAAGTCAAGTTTATTCAACGAAGAAAAGTTGAGGCTTTCAGTCATTTGGGCCATCAAATTCCACTACACCGGAAGCTTGAAGTGAAAAATTTTTAACTCGGTCCACGAGTTAGAATTTTGCAAATTAAATTGACACCAAATGTCGAGCAAAAATATTAAATGCCGAATACACAAATTTTCGGTATCAAATCAAGTCAGCAAGTTGAGAATCACTCATCCTCAAGCATGAGCAACTCTCGAGGGGGCATCTGTAGGCACGTAAAATTTCTAGCCTATCACGGATCGCCACGTGTTGCTAGGGCACGCAGATTGGCCAATTAAGTGTTGCCAAGTGTCACAAGTCAAAGTCAAATTTTCACGGACGAGCCAATTAAATGCTGCCAAGTGTCCGTAGGTTAAAAGACCAAGCACGATAACTGGCCAATCAAATAATGCCACGTGTTTACAAGTCAAAAGTCAAAGACATGTGAAAGGACCAATCAGAAGGCGCCACATGTCAAAATGACACAGCAATTTATTTATCAAGTTTGGCCAATTAAATTATGCCACTTGGTGAAATAAATTTTATATATAATTATCTTTCTCAAAATAAATAAAAGAAAGATATTTATTATGTTTTAATTATTTTCTTTTAAATCAAACAAGGAAATAATTAAAGAGAAAGATATGGAAAGAATTGCAATCTTGCCATAACTCTTCATCTCCCCATCCCTATAAATAGAGGTGCCCTCTCTCATATTTGACAGATATTGAGACATCCAAGCTTCCATTAGCAAGCAGAGCTCTGAAGATTCAAGCATCCAAAGCCCTTCAGAACGCTTCAAGTCTTCATCAAGCAAGACGGTTCTTCAAATCAAAGCTCAAAAGCTCTGAAGAACATTCAAGCCGCATCATCTATCTTTTCCACAAATTTCGGAGAAGATTTCGCCTTTTGATTCGAGATCAAGCTCTCAAGCCCTCGTTTCAACATTCGAAGAGAAGAATCAGAGGATTATTTCTTTCATCAGAAATTACTACAGAGATTGTAACTCTAATTTCTCAAATCAATAAAATCATCGATTTTGGTCAACATATTTCCGTCTTTTTCGCAAACTCAAAATTTGTGTGATACACATCTATTTACTTTTTCGTCAATGAATTTCAACATTACTCTTTGTTTTTTCTCTCTATCTACATAATTTTTTGTAACAATGAAATTTTGGTTTGGGTAGGTAGAATAGCCAAGAGAGACCAAGTAATGAAAATGCATGTTTTGGGCCCCTGCTAGTACTAGACACAAATCCAGCGTCCACCACTTTCGATAGCCTCTTTGAGGATGCGGTGTTTGTGTATTTTCTCAAGTTTTTTTTCGATCCTGTATTCTCTCAAGTATTGAGCAGGTTTCATTGATGCATTCTTCTTCATAGTGTAACTTGTGGTGATTACTTCGTCAACGCAAGAGACTGTTTGGAAAGAGGGGTTGTTGTTGCCGTAAGGTCCTGTTTTCCAACTTGTTACAATCTTCATTGCCCGACTCCAACGTCCACCCCATAGGGTAGAATTGTGTCAGAAATCAATCTCTCATAATTTTTCTTGTTTTTTATGTAGAATTGTGTCACTTCTCTGATTTCTTAATATACTTCGCCTATTGGATCGGCAGAAAACATAAAAAACAAGAAAAATTCTAACTTTGATCATGTAATTGGTAACTTGGAAGTTTGTAAGAGAGGGCCGGAAAAGTTAGGGTACATAAATCAACAAATTAGTGACTAGGTGAATGGAATAGCACTGCTCGAATTAGATAAGGAGACAGTTGTCAAGACTGTGGAACTTCCCCAAGAAAACCACGCCTGCAACAATTAGCAAGTAGGAAGACTAGTGGAGAAGTTTAGGAACTCATGAAGAAAAAAAAAAAAGGCAAAACAGTAGGGAAGAACCCTTAGTAGGAATTTGTCACCCCGATTAGATCAAGAATGAAGTGCGACTTCTCTCTAGAAAAAGTGTCTCTCTCTAGAGTCGGCCTTTGAATCCGTCTAATCGTCCTCCCAAAATGACGGGAGAATGTCCTATTTATAAGCCACTCGACCTCTCTTCTGGGCCGAGTGGACTAATAAAATTTGGACACGTATCGCACAAAATAGTGCATGAATATTCCTTCCGTATTGTCAGGCCGCGGCCCTGCGACACCCGCGGTGGTCCCACGGGTGCTACTCCGCGACGAACCCTTATTCCTAACCATCAAACCACAAAATCTCCTCAAATCCTGAGAATCGATGCAGCCACGACATCCTCGATTGTGCTAGAACTACGACCAAGCCTCTAAATAGCTTCTCCTCGAACCATACCAAGTTGGCCGGGGCCCGCGGTTGGGCCACGCGGGATGGTCCCCATGCGGTCAAATGATTTTCCAGTAGCCATTTGGTGAGGGGTTTCCCTTGAACAATTTAATTCTTTTCTTTGGTTTCCATTGGTCCAAATTCTTTGCCGGCCACAAAGTGATCATGCGGTTTTTTTTTTTTTCCAGCTTGAAGTCATGCAGTGTTGGGTTCTTCAAGCGCTCCTAGTCCTGATTTCACCTTTTGGGGTGTTCCGGTTATGGGCTTGCAATACTTTCTTGGTCAATTCAATTTTCAACACATCTGGCCTGGATAATAATTTTCATCCTTTTTTGTTTAAATTCGAATTTTGACCACTTTTTTCACTTGTCTCATCAAAGTATGTGTAGACCAAAAAGAACGTATGAATCAAACACTTTATTCATATTCAGTTGAGCCGATTTTTTGTGTAGAGACCCTTCAAAAATATTCTAAATAAATTGAACGACTCATATTATTTGTGTGGGATCTCGAAATAGTCTCACACAAATAGTGAACAATTGTTGTACCCATAGCAAAACTGGGGTAGATATCTATGGTCAGCTCGAGTTCGGCTTGCAACTTTTATTCTTGAGTCAAACTTGGCTCGAACGCGCTCTGCTTTAGCTAATAAACTACAAGTGGTTTATTTTTTTTTGTCGTTATTCAATTTTTTTTTGCATTTGTTAGTTTTGCGTCAATTTTTTGTGGTTTATTGGATCGTTTCGACGAGAAGAATCGACAAAGTATAAAATTATTAACTAAACTTCAATTTTTGTGAAAAAGGACAAAACTAACAAATGTGGAAAAAAAATTGAATAACGACAAAAAAAAAAAACCACTCCCGTCTATTAGCCAAAGCAGCCAAAGACACGTGCATGGGTACGTAAGAAGGTGGGTCTACTTATTAGGCTCCCTCCTGTACAAGCAATTTTTCAGTGTCGGGACGGTACCACGTGGTTCCTCCTCGATGGATCTAAGCCGTCCATTTTAGTTTTGGGTGGTCTGAATTTGGAGAGAGAAAAATGAGAGAGAGAGAGGCCGAACAGAGGGTGTTTTAATTTCCACAGTCCAATACACTTTTAGACGGCCTGAATACAATGTTCGAATACCACATAGGCTTGGCCACGTGGTACCTATTTGCCTCGGTGCCCAAAATTGTTTCCTTCCATACAATTTTTCCCGTTTTCCCGACGTGGGACTGATTTTGTATAAGCTTTCCTTTGCTATTACTGCTCTTCACATCGACAAAAAGGAATTCCACTTACCTACTAAGTATTTACTAAGGATAAATGCAATCCAACTGGACACTTGGCTGCGATCAATCTGTGTCATATTATCATATACTATCTGAGTAGACCAACACTACTGATTCAAATTTTGACCACCAGTCTAAGCATTAATATGGCCAGGCTCGTGAGCTAACTCGAGCTGATCTGCAAGGAGCTCGTGTTCGGCTTGTTTTTTAAACGAGCTGCTAGATAGTGTGGTGGTTCGAGCTTGTTTGTTTATGGTTCAAGTCGAGTTCAAATGAGTCATTCTCAAGCCGAGCTTGGCTCATTTACAATCCTATTCGAGAGCATCAATTCCTACTTCCAGCATCAACACCTCTGATTGGGATGTACTAGGTCTAGGACTAAGTCCTTGTTCCATAACAATTGTCTTTTTTTATTTTTTATTTTGTCTTTACTTATTTATTTTTTCATTTGTTGGTTTTGAGTTAAAGTTTTGTGAATTATTGATTTGTCTTGACGTGACATGAGGAGTCGGGAAAAATAAAAAAATTATGCGAATTATCCAAGACAAAGTACAAAAAGAGAGTTTGGTACTGTCTTTTTGGGATTTTTCTTGTATATTTTTCCAAAAAATTTGGGTAATTCTCATACTTTTTTTACTTTTTTGATTCATTTCGTCGAGACGAAGCAATAATTCTTAAAAATTTAACACAAAATTAACAAGTGCAATTTTTATTTTATTTTTTTATAAAAAAAAAGACAAAACTACTAATTATAAAAAGCAGTTGTTGTGGGACGTCGTCTACTGTCCTTAGGGTGGTTCTATTCGCAGCCCATTTTCCCTAAATACAACCCATCCAAAATAAATACCAAAACCTTCCTTGTGAAAAGACCATTTAGCCCGTCAAATTACTTCATACCAACCCACCCCACTTTCTCCCAATTGCTACATACCAGCCCACTTCTTCTTCTTCCTTTCTCCTCCATCGTGTTCCCTCCTCCCCCAATCGAAAAAAATCTCTCCTCCTCCTCCAATCGAAAACAACCTAGCCATTAACCCCCAATATCCTCCTATGCCCCTCATCTTTCATCTCTATCAATGGAAAACCTTGTTGAATCAATGGGGGTTGAAGAGCTCCAAAGAGTAATGGAGCAACTTACAACTCCAAGTCCACCAATGGATGCACAAATACAGACCGAGAGTAACCCGGACATGAAGATTTTCGAGCAAAAAACGACCCAAGAGTAACCCATTGCTTTTTCGATTTTTCAGCCGTTGTTCGTTCGAAACGGTACACACAGTCCCGAAAATCGCAATACATTTCGGTAGTTAATACCCGAAATTTACCTATAAAACCGGGAGTTTATATCCGAAATTGGTGATGGTAGTTATATCCGCAATTTTGGACATAATTCAGCAGTTTGTATCCGAATTATGGGTATAATTTCGGGAGTTAATATCTGAACCTCAAACTCCAGAGAGCAGAAATTGGTGATGGTAGTTAATATCCGTAGTTTTGGACATAATTCAGCAGTTTGTATCCGAATTATGGGTATAATTTCGGGAGTTAATATCCGAATGTGCGAAAACCAGAATTTATCAAGTCTTCCGTTCAAACCAACAAATCAAGAATTTATCGAAACCCAATCTGATTGAAACCCAAAATACGAAAGGCAGAGGGGAGATAGAGGGGGGAAGAGAGGAGATAGAATCATAGTTTGGCGAACCCAGAATCGAGTAGTTCCGTCGCCGACAATTCCGGACCACCGCCGCCTTCTACCGTCCACGGTTTCTCTCGCCAGGAATGGCGAAATGGAAGAGATGGAGAGTCTGATGGAGGTGGTCTGCGAGAGAGAGAGAGAGAGAGAGAGAGAGAGAGAGAGAGAGAGATGGAGGTCTGTATCGATTTGGGAGGTCGATCGGTTTAGGGAGGTCGGAGGACGATCGGTTTGAGGGAGGAAGGAGAAGAAAAATACCCAAGGGCAATTTGGGAAATTTTATGGGTTATGTGAAGCAAAAATTAAAATTTGCCACATCAGCAGGGTTTTTTTTAGCAAATGGGCTGGATGAAGTCTAAAATGGGCTGCGAATAGAAGCACCCCTGTCCTTATCCTGACCATGTGGGAGCCGCAGCATCAACCCCCACACAAGTAAAACCAAAACCCCCAAGGCCACAACAAAAATCCCATCCAATCCAACAACCTCCACCCCTAAACCCCACAACATGCACCCTTCATCGCTAGGAAATTCGGAGATTCTGTAGTGTCCAGGGCACTATACCGTGTGGTGCTTTCATCCGACAATCTATTTTGATGATGTACGGTTCGAATTTAATTGAAGCTGGATTGATGGAGCATCTCTCTCCATCAATGCAGTCTGTGTGTGTGTGTGTGTGTGAGTGGGGACAAAAGGAGCAATTGGTTAATGAAGTAAAAACAAGGCCAAATAAGATTATTTACCCAAAAAAAGAAAAAAGGCTGGATAAGATTTGAATAAGGGAGGGTGTTTCAAAATTTTATCCCTCCCCAAATAGATTTAGATATCCCGGGATATTTATATTTGGGCCATAAAAACCAAAAAAATAAAGGATATAGTCCAACCGGATATTTATATTCGGGACAACCCATAGCCCCCTTCTATATACAATTGCCAAACGGGTGGAATTCCCTTGGTTTCTACTAGTCATTGTGAGTCTCACCTTGAGTTGATTTCAGTTATTTGAATTGTTCATCTTGTACGACATACAAAGTAGCATAGGGCATTGTTCTTGAATGGATTTTATCTTGTAAAATCTAGTTTTGATAAAATCTAACATTCTCAACGGATTTTAGCAAAACTAGAATAATTTTATCAACACTTGATTTTATCTCATCACAAAACACCTTTATCAATCATAGATTCAATCCATTGGGAAAACAATGTCATTTTATCACACATTTAAACAAAACTACATTTTATCAAAATTAGATTTTATCTCATAAAATTCATCCAATAACAAGGCCTAATACTACAATAAACAGTTTAGACGATTACTACAATAAATGGTCGGTGGGACCCACATATGATAGCTTTGGAAAGAAAGGGTCTTCTATCTAGGTGCATAGAATTTACTCACAACTCTTAAACCAACACACCTACCCACTCATGCAAGATTAATTGGCGGTCTTGGGACACCACTGCGTAGTACTTTAACATCCTTATCCACCATAGATTTCTGTGGAGTCCATATACTTAACATATGGCTATCAATAAGGGTTATAGAATATCAATATCCCAAGGCCACTAAATAAGTACTCCCCAGTGACGCAAAATCTCTCAAAACTAGCAGATGTCAGAACCATCCTCAAAAACCCAAGTCATACATTTACTAAAGAGGAAAAAATTGTTTGGATCCCAAATCTTAACATGTACGTAATAAACTCTCAAATTCCTGTCCCCTCCAGAAACTCCAAGCAATTCATGTGATTAAATTCCGTCGTACGTACGTATCAGCTGGACCATGCATATCAACTTTTGAGTTTTTTGTTTTGCCAAAATTTATTCATGTTTATTTTGAGGAATATCACATGAATCATGAGCATCAAAAAGTTTTGAGATTAACGGTTCTCTGCAATTATATATTACAGAACATTCATGTACTAGTAAAACAAGCTGAGCGTACATCGATAACATCAAACTAAGTCCTTTTTTTAGTACTTTCTTATTTTGGAATTTATTCTCCTAATGCGATTTGTCTCACATGGGAATCAACAAGAAGTGAACAAACAACAATTATGATAGCCCACAAAAGATACGGTCCTAATACGCCAAAAAACAAAAAGCTTTTGTCTCAAGGCTGCACAACAACAACAGTAGTATGAGGCTCTGAGCTCTGTTGCTCCAGCAATCTTGGGTTTCCTCGTATATCATCATCATCATCATCATCACCTAGTACTACAACTTGAGGAGGAGGAGGAGTATCAGTCTCTCTTTCATGTTGTTCATGGTTATGGACAATGCAAGTGATCATGAGAACAGGAATCGCACGTAAGATATTCCAAAACCGGAAGAGAAACGCTGAAAGAAAACCGTGCCAAGGAGAGACACAAATGGTGATTACATACCCAAACCAGAAAATGGGTTGGGGCAGAAAGATAGAGCCCAGCAGTGAAATAACCAAGAGGGAAGAGAAGTCTCCGGCCCGAACTCGGATAGGATGAGTGATCACAGAAAGAGGAAGCTTGACTGATGTGAAGAGGAAGACGATCAGTGTTAAAATAATTACAATGGAAAAGAACCAGTTGTCCAAGTTTATATCCAAAATGGGTTGGTGGTGTTGGAGAAAGGAGAGGGTGAGGTTGACAAGTGCTGGGACAACAAACCTCAGATCCAGGTTACACATTCTGATTATTAACTAGATGAAGAAGAAGAACTGAATCTAACAAAAATGCTGTGTATCAACCAGCCTCATGTCCAGGTCTATATATAGTAGGTGTCACAGTGGCGTAGCCAGGAATCAAGGCGAGTTTGGGCACCTTTTACACATATTTCAACCAATAAAAGAACTTTTGTACTCCCTCCGTCCCTTTTTTAGTGTAGACATTTTCATTTTTGGTTGTTCCTTAATAAGTGTGTGGTTTGAAAAGTTAATGGGTAAAAATTTGTACAATTATTATTTTGCCCTTTTGAAAAGTTAATGGATAAAGAGTTAATAAGTAAAAGTGGAGAATAATTTTGGAAAGTAGAGATAAAAGCTGATGTGAAAAGTGTAAAATGGAGGAAAAAGTTGATGCGAAAGGTGTAATGATGATTTTTTTAATAAGTTGGATTTACGAAGTAACACACTTAAAAAGGGATGGAGGGAGTACTAAAAAAGTAAAAATAATACAAAAAGCTAACATAATTATAAAGAAAGTTATTTACATAATTATCAATACAAAATAATGCTTGATTTGTCTTTTCAGATCAAGTGTATGAGTGATTGATAAACAAGAACTAAATTTTTATATCTATCAATATGCCCCAATTTCCTAAATCTCCAAATTCAAATTACATTATTAGTTTTATTGAGAGAGAGAAATAAACAAGATTACCTTGAAAATTGTAAATAATTGCTAAAAGTATAATACTTAAGGCCATGGCTTGACCACTTTTTGAATTTTGACATTATGCGTGCAAACCGTAAAGGCTATTTTTTGCATTAGACATGTCATTTCACCATTTTTCACCTTTGTATTAGAATTTTCATAATGTTGAAATAAATAGATGAGATTTAAATGATATCTCTTGGTGTAATATATGAGAGTGATTAAATGATATATTAGTATAATATATGAGAGTGATTAAATCCAAAATTTAAAAAGAGAGAAAAAAAATTGAGTGTGAGCCCGGGCCCACACTGGACGTATGCTCCCTCCGGCACTTGTATGTCACCTTGTCTGGTTTCCAGGAAGTTTCAACAGCTTCCCATATGGGGCCCAAAAGTTACTCCACAATTCCAAAAAAAATATATATTCATTTCGACATCACCCCATATGATGCCAAAACTTCGTCCACAATTCGGAAAAAAATATTCATATTGACCATTGCACTTATGGATATTTTCGGAAGTAGTCAAGTAGAGTTAAGTTTTTTGGGTTTTTTTTTCAAAATATTTCGTATTTCTTTTGAAAGCTAGTTTGGTTTTAACTTGGGAATTTTTATTCTCACTTTGGAGATATGACGTGGGTATTTTGGCGGTTCAATCCGGTGGTTAGGAAATTACACCGAAAGTGTGTGTCTAAACTGAAGTGGTGTTTTGATTGCTTGCAACCGCAAGATCAAGCGGTTGGCACTTCAACCGAACCGGTGTGTGGATTCAACCGAAGTGGTGTTTTGATTGCAAACACCTCATCAAACCTATTTGAAAAGTCATAACATTTAAGGGTTATACCCTATGAAAGAGATGTCAGCACACCCCTTCAAAAGGGTGTGTTACCATGCCTTTAAATAGGCAGCCCGTGACTTTTGTCCAAACACCGAAAAAATTCATTTTGTACCTGAAGTTCTGCCCATTAGTTTTCTCTCAAATAAAGCTTTCGGTTCACAATTTTTCTAGTGATCAAATTCTGTAGATTTGTTTGCTAGTGTCTTGGTTCTTTTGTTCATACTACCAAGTATTCTGTTCTACTTTCGAGAGTGCAAATGCAAGTAGAAGATCTGTAGATCAAGCTTCATTGTATCCTGGAGGCAGATTTGCTGAACCCGTTGCACGCATTTGGTGGGGGCAAATATTGTCTTTAGGAAAGCGACTCAGTAACGCGACTTGAAGTGGTTTAATTTTTAGATTCGAAGCAAAGTTCCAGATTCATTTTGAAGATGCCGGCAATTTTTCCAACAATCACTTGGGAGATGCAAATGTATCCGGTATCACCTTTCTCTCAACAGTCCATCTTGACCATTGAAGATGGAAGAAAAGAAGCAAAAACCTTTAACGGCTCGTTTGGATGACGTATTTATTTGAGAGAAATTAACTAGTAAGGGGGTAGGGGTGCACAAGAAAATCGATATAACCGCTAAATCAGTCTGATCCGGACCAAACCATTCTATTTGGTCAGGTTATATGGTTCATTGGTTTGGTTATGGTTCTAAAGAAATAAGAACCGGTAACTATGGTTCGGTTACTAGTTCTCAATTTAAGAACATAATTAGAACCAAACCGGACAGTATATTATTAATATATATATGCCCGTGCACATAATTAAATATCTTGATTTGGTAAGTTAATATTTTTTTTCCTTAATACTGTATTCTTTTATGTCAAGGGAAATTCAGAGTCCAGTAGTTAAATCAGTTTAATTTAGTTAATTAATTAAATCATTCGAGCAAGGGGTGGCTACCTGAGAGCCAATTACAAACGTAGAGCCGACATTGTTTGAGTTAAGCACCGTAGACCGTCTCTGTGGTTCGACTCCGGTAGTGATTTAATTAATTAACTAAATTAAACTGATTTAACTACTGGACTCTGAATTTAAAAAAGAGAGCACAGCCGTCGGCACTACGGTGTTCGCAGCTAGTCTAATTCACATTCACTCGGGCCACAATTATTCAATTAATAGATTTAAAAATATGAAAAATTGTTTCCAACAAATGCGCACCACTTGTCACCAATTTCTGCGCGCATTTGGAATTGGCAATGCTCGGGTTTGTTTGCTAGAAAAACTTCCATATTCACAAATTGCGCATTGATTAAAATGATTCGGCATCGAGGTGGAACATAAATTAGCCTAGCCACGGGACACCTTCGTCCCGCGGCCGCACTCAATACGACTACTCACTCATTATTAAAAACGCAGCAAGAATAACACGAACCCTAGATCTAAACATGATTTAAACAATGGAAATAATAACAGAAAGTAGTACCGAAGATTGCGCAACGAAAATAATCTTGATTAATGAAAGAAGAACGTCAATCCACGTTGAGAATCTTGAAAACGAAACGCTGAACAAGGAATACGAGATCTGTAGCCGAAAACTTGAAAAGCTAAAACCTAAGTAAAAGTCGTGGAAAAATATGAAAGATTCGAACCCTAATTAATGATAAGAAAAACGCTTATATAGTAGCCACCCTTGAAATACATCAAAACGCCATCGTTTGGTCTTGCGTAACTACTCGGTATCGATACGGCTAATAGAGGTATCGATACCGAACCCTTTTGCTTTGACTTGTTGACTGCGTAAGACGTTAGTATCGATACAGCTGATGAGGGTATCGATACTAAACCTTCTGGATTGCAACTCGCCCCTTCATAACCAATTGGTATCGATACAGCTGAGAGGGGTATCGATACCGATCCCCTTCGGCCTAACATTTCAAAATCCATCTCCCAAGCCTCAATTTCCCGCGCTTCCACTTCAAGCCATGCACACACACACCTGCCAAAAGCCAAAATACCTGGAAAACTCACAGAAATAACAAGAACACCACTGTGCACGCATTAAACAGAAAATAATCATTAACAAGCACGTCTAACACGCTAAACCACCCTACTTAGGCGCTCAAAAGCAAGCTTTCCACGCGCCTATCACATTACTATAACTATTTGACCCTACTAATACCTAATTTTCAATTTTAATTCCTTGGTAAGACATGCTGCCGAATTTCTTTTCTCATTTTTAGACTATTCCAATCCTTATTTAATCTACTTTATTACTCCCTCCGTACCAAAATGTTCTGCCTATTTCCTATTTTGGACGGCTCAAAGATTTGTCTATATCTTTTATATTATAATATTTTATATATTCAATATGGATCTTGTTTGATAGATCTCAATTAATTTTTTTAAACAAAAATTACGAAATCATAAAAGCCATTATAGATTGTGAGATATACACAACTTTTTGTGATGTTCCAAAAAGGAAACATGCGAAACAATTTGGGACGGTGGGAGTAGTTGTTTTCATCAATCTTAGGAGTTGTTTTATTGATGGTAGATTGTCAAGTACTTTGTGTATTATGTGAATCATATTTGGTTTTGAATCTTATAAAATCCTATAATTATTTTATGAGTTGTTGCGGCGCTCCAAATTCTAAATAATTTTTTGAGTTCATGTGCTGTGAAAAGTGTTACAGTGCTAATCAGGTAGAACCAGAACCAAACTAAAACCGATCCAATGTTACAGTTTGGATCTGGACAGGTTCTACACGTTTATTGGTTAGGTTTTGGTTCTTAATTTTCTAGAACCGGTCGGAATGGTCCGATTACTAGATTTCCAAAGAACCCGTCCAATCCAGACCATGTGCACCCCTAGTAAAGAGGGATAAAATAGTAGGGAGATTAAATAAGAAGGGTGGTCCTACACTGATGTGACAGATAAGAAAGGAGATTCAATAATCGATAGTTTGGATGAAGGATTAAAAGTGGGATAAGGAGGGTAGATAATGTAAAAATCTGTCAAATGACTGTTTTGCCCTTGTGAATGCCAATATTAGATTATACATTTAAATAATTATATAAATACAAAAATTAATAAGTTTGTTATATTTGTAAACAATGACTCCCTCCGTTCCAAAAAGTTTGACGTACTTATAATTTTCAAAATTTTATGTACAATATACAAGGTTACCCAAAACTTATAAATTTTCAAGTTTGCCCTTCATTAGTTGCCCTTCATTAGTTGACTCTAATAAAATAGGAGTTAACCAAGTTTTGAATTTAAATTGTTTTCTGGAAAGTGAAAAATCTTGTTGCCAATGTAATCTGAGAACTTTTTCAAAATTTTAAAACGCAATTTAAATTTTAAAATTTTCAATTATTCTTCTTTTGGACTCATTGTTTTGAATGTTAAAAGCATCTCAAGGGCAGAAATGGAATTTACCGACTTTCCTTTGTTGAAAATTTTAAATTGGTCCTATATTTTGGGACAGCCAAAAAAGGAATATAGGTCAAACTTTTTGGGACGGAGGGAGTAAGTTATAATACTTCATTTCAATTAATTTTTTTTATATAAATTAAGAATGTAAAATACTATAAGAGTGTGTGTGTGTGTGTGTGTGTGTGTGTGTGTGTATACAGTCCACTTCCTATCAAGGATCCCGCACGCTTTTAAAATCCGGACCTCCACATTCCGGATTGAATTTTGACGATCCGAACCATCAAATGTGTTTAAAAGGTGTTTTTAAGGGTCCCCACGAGAATTCAACCAAAACAAAAACCAGGAAGGGCTTAATTCGAGCAGTTTTTCATAAAAACGAACATATACAGTTTTTATGAAAA
The DNA here is from genome assembly GCA_020921065.1 of Vaccinium darrowii. NCBI lineage: Eukaryota > Viridiplantae > Streptophyta > Magnoliopsida > Ericales > Ericaceae > Vaccinium > Vaccinium darrowii. Next base: position 48,157,163 of record CM037152.1, on the reverse strand, counting down.
ATTGCTCAGATCAAGCCCTTCTCGGTATTTTTTTTGTTGATTTCTCGGGGGGACCCTTAAAAACACCTTTCAAACACAGTGGACGGTTCGGATTGTCGAAATTCGACCGGGATCTTGAGGTGTGGACGAAGTCCAGATTTTAAGAGTTTGGATAGGAAGTTTTGTGTGTGTGTGTGTGTGTGTGTGTGTGTGTGTGTATTGTTTATAATAAACGGGAAATTAGTTTTATTATAGCTACTAGTTTTTTGTTTTGTTTTTCTATCATATTGGGGCATTGTTTAGGGCTTGAGGGAATTAAGGGATAAAATAGAGGGGGGTAAGTGTAATTCTTACACTAAAATAAAGTCCAATTGGCAGGGGAGAGAGAGAGAGAGAGCCGATCTCTCTCAAATTTTATTCTTTCTTTCTTTCTTCTTCTTCCTAAACCTAGATACAGACGACTAGTCTGACGGCGGAGCTCCGACGAAAACAACGGTGATGGTCCGATGACAACAGCAACGACGATGGTCCAGCAAATCCCTCACCCAGATATGTTTTTTTTTTTTTTGTTTTCTGATCGTTTGTATTTGTTATGAAATTTCTAGATCAGAAAATTTTGATCTTTATTTGTTGGTTGATCTGGGGTACCCAAGTAATTCGACCACTCTCATCCCCCATAACTAAATATAAGCACCCCCTGCTTTTATTTAGTCCGGCTTCCTCCTGATTATTTAGCCGGCGAGTATTTTTTTGTTCCCGAACCATGGGCTAAATGTCAAATCAGCTCCTCATCCGGCCAGATTGATTCATTCGACTCTCTTGTACATCATCCAAATGAGCCCTAACTGGTTGAGGCAGTCAACCAGTTACCCTGGAAATAAATAAATAAGATTTGTCTAGTTCATGAGTCGTCATAGAATCAGTGGCAAGTAGAAAATTGTACCATCGAGAGCACAATACAAAAACCCCGGTTCTTTTGTTGTTTTAAAAAAAATCTCATCTTTAAGAATTTAACATGCCTTGAATTTTATTTGAATTTTTTTTCAAGATATATTCCTACTTGAACAGTGCTTAACTATATCACATTATCTTCAACACAAAGGAGGAAGAAGTTATAGATAAATTTTAAAGAGAGAGAGAGAGAGAGAGAGAGAGAGAGAGAGAGAGAGTGAGTAAAAGAAGTCTCCCTTGACCTACATTTTATGGTACTATAATGAAAAAAAAAAAAACTAAAAATAGAGGCTTCCAAACAGCCAATGTCGATTTTGTTTGGAGGGGAGTTAAAGTTTAGGGATTGGCTACAGTACACACCCATTAAAGGTGTACCATCTGCGTGCACCTATTGTATGGTCCATGTTGTGCCACCTCATTGGCAATAGTAACATCTTTTAGTGTTTTATAACTTTTCAGCAATATGATTTGTAATATTTTTTTATGATTCATAACATTTTGATTCGTCTCATAACTTTTATTACTTAAAGATAATCGATTCGTAACTTTTAATATAGGTGTGTATTGCAGCCTTTTCCCGTAAGAGTTAAGAAAATAGTTAAGAAAATGGCTAGGACATAGATTGCTTCAACCCACACATGTGGACACAGATGTGTTCAAAATTGTTTAATTGTGTGTCAATCTCAAGTGTAGCTTTATTTTGCGTCAGTCACAAGTGTAACTTTTTTTTTTCATTGGTCATTCTTAATCTATTACATGGGGGAGGGGGTAATGAGACTCGATTTCGAGATGCAGTGTTGGACATCGGCCTCCTTTGGGTAAAAAACCAGTTTTTGGTTTTTTTAAAAACCAGTTTTGTCCTTATTCAATTTTATTTGCATTCGTTAGTGTTGCGTCAATAATCCAAGTATTTTGGTTTTATTCAAAAAAATATTTGGTTTGACCATAAATTTATACTCGTTAGATTCGTCTCGTCGAGAGGAATCCAGAAACCACAAAATCTTGACGCAAAATTAACGAATGCAAAAAAAATTTGACCAAGGACAAAATGGTTTTGTAAAAAACCGGTTTTTGGTTTTTTACCCAAAGGAGGAACTCTATTGCATGAGTTAGCCAACACTTTTCTCAAGTGTAATTTTTTAGAGTGTTCAAAATTGTTTAATTGTGTGTCAGATTCAAGTGTTATCCCCTTTTTTTATTTTTTGAACCATAACTTTTATGCTTTGTTTGGGATAGGGTTTAGGACCCACATTGACCAAAATCAGAGAGTTGATGACACGTCCGGAGACAGAATTTACAGCAAAAAAAGCCAAAAGCCGATTCAAGCTGTGGTTAAGCAATTGGTTGCCGGTAGTTTTATTACATTTGCTCGTCAGCCATTCAAATATCCTTTATAAAGGGTGGAATTTTTAAATGCAACTATAAAAGTGTTCCATCTTTTTGAGAATTTCTAAAACATTGCACAATTTCTCCCGTCCACTCTTCCGATTTTTCATTGGCACAATTTCTCCACTCTCTGTTCCGATTTTTCATTCCCAGAAGTTCCTTGTCGCCTTGATTTTGTCATCTATAGTTGCCTCCCTTTTAATCTATGTTTTGGAGGAGGAATGGAGATGTAATAAAAGGGTATATAGAGATGTATATAGTTGAAGAGTGGATTATTTTAGATGAATCCAGAGGGATGCTGTGCACGGTGCCCCTCGGCCATCCGATCATGTGTTGGACGGTCTAGATATGCTTTGATTTTTTATCGGTAAAAATAAATAAAAATTGCCAAACGCATCCGGACCATTCAAAACACGATCGGACGTCCGAGTGGTGCATAGCATAACCCCACCCCAATTTTAGATGGGGAGATAAAAAAGTTAATTACTTGGTTTCTTTGGCCTTTTTAGGAGGGGCATATAAAAGGTGGATAATGTATAATTGTGTAAAATTTCTATTTTACCCTTTGTTGTTGTTGTTGTTGTTGTTCTTCTTCTTCTTCTTCTTTTATTTATCGAGACTAGGTTATTTCTCTAGTACTGCATGTTAAGACCGCAATGCTCATTACAAGATGTTTGCTTCGGGCCCTTAAAATGTAAAGAGCGCACTACTCATCACAGTTACGTTGTTAGACTGAAGTTTTCTAAGTTGAAATTGATAAACGAGAATGGCTACAATACACGCCCATTAAGGATGTGTACCATAGGTACTTATTGTATGGTCTATATTATGCCACATCATTGACAATCGTAACATTTTCTAGTATTCCGTAACTTTTTTCAGCAATATAATTTGTAACATTTTTTATGATTCATAATATTTTGGTGCGTCTCATAACTTTTATAAAAAAAAAAACTTAACTTTTATTAAAATATTTTCGTACTACCTTGTAACAAGAGAAATTGAGTGATCGAGTATAAATATCAAAAAATAAGTTCTTTGATAAGTTAAAGTACGATTACACAATTGAATTAATATTGTGGCGTTTTTTATGTAATTCAAATTAAAAGAACAATATAACCTTAATTTTTGATATTTTTTTTACTTATATGTCTTTTTATTTTTTATGACTTATTATTGAGTAAGCAACCAAGCTAGGAGTCGGTTTGAGCAACCCAAATATCAAAACCGGCCTTGGATTTAGCCAAACCCATTTCTCTCATTCATATATATATTTCTTTCAGATTGAAATAGTAGTGGCAATAAAGGCGATCAGGAATCACAACTCCGGAATGAGAAAACATTATTTACACCGCCGGTGTAAAACCCCCCCTTTTTCACCACTGCCATATGTGGGTCCCACCGTGAGTTTATTGTCTTAATCTAAACCGTTCATCTTGAAGGGCCCATAGAGTATTGCATCCATGCAAAAAATCATTTTGATCGGACATCAATAGATATATGAAATGGATGGTCAAGGACAACTTAACTTTAAAATCTATGACCACCCATTTTACAAAACAAAATTCAAATTTTGATATGCATGTCGATGTCCAATTAAGATGATTTTTTACAACGATGAAGTACTTTGCGGGCCATACAAGATGAACGGTTTAGATCAACATTTAATTAACAATGAGGCCCACAAAAGTGGTGGTGGAAAATGGGGGTGTTACACCGGCGGTGTAAAGAATGTTCTCTCTTGGGGAATCAATGAGGCAAAGATCTGGAAAAATGAAAATGAACAGTACTTGGGGATGTATGGAGAAGTACTATAGTGAAATATATTTTACCTAATGGTGTATTGAGGCTGCTGGAGCATGGTTTTCTTCATTTAGGTTAGCTAAAATGGCTAAAGTGCACATTTAACTAACCTGTTGCACTTGTTTTATAAAGAGCAAGTGAAGCAGCACTTCTCCAAAAATGCTAGTGAACAGTGTACACATTTTATTTTACCTACTCACGTGCATCTCTATTAATACTCCAACAATACTACCCATTTTACCCTTTTCTTATTAAGAAATTATTAAGTAGAGCAGTTAAAGATTTAAAAAGGGAGTAGCTTGTGCATAATTCTTCTCTTTCAATGGCGAAGTTTTGTAGCAAAGGGAGTAATGAATTAGAGAATACCTATATATGCTGCTACTGCTGCATGAATTTTGGGGTTTGGTTCTCGATTTTACCTAAATTTAGGCAAACAGAGAGACTCTTACATGATCCAAGGTCTATAAAAATAACACGGATGCATTATAATCCATCCAAAGCAGCAATATTTTGTTGTTGATGAAATAGTCGATCATTTTTGTTGACAACCAACATGAATCATATTCCACTAAATTAAGAAACCCACAAGGAAAGAAGTCCAATTTTAGCATACTCATATTCCAAAGTCAACATTAGCAGCATCAACAATAGGAAATTGAAATAATAATTGAATAATCGAGGCATCGAGGTAAAAAAGAAAGAACAAAAATTCAAGGTAACCTTACATGGCTTCCCTTCAAAACTTCATACACGCAATTTGCGATGATGGATTGCTTGTAAGGACGCAGGAAGACAAAGAGCCATCATTTCAAATGCGGTGACATGGAGTACTTAACGATGGGTTTTATTGCTTTTGGAGGATTTGATAACTCACCCTCTCTACATGTAGTTACCAAGAATCAAGGACTAATCAAGGACTAAAACTGAGATTTGATGGTCATGTTGCTTATTTGTGGAAATCCAGACCCTTTGAAACAGGCAGAAGTTTGAAAAATGTACTACTACTAATTGGGTTGACCCATTTTGGAGGCAGTTATTGGGTGGTGGATTAACGGAAATGAATAGATAAAAGTGTATTTTTCCAATTCTATCCTTATAGTTATTTTCAGTTACTCAAAACAGCAATGCTACATACCCAGGAATTTCTATCCAAAAATTACCCAAAATTTTGGAATGAATGGCTCACATATGCTACCCATCTGAGCCACTCATTCTAGAATCCTGGACAATTTCTCGGTAGAGTTTTTGAGCACTTAGCATTTCCCTACTTAAAACCAAGGCACAATAAATTGAAAAATACTCTTTTTAAATAGGGTAGTTTGGGAAGTACTATAAAAGTTGACAAATGACAAAAATTTGAGATATCAAAATGGTGCTGTCTTTATATATTAGAGTAGATTAGAATTCAATGAACACATCTCAAAAGAAATTAGAAGCAAGACGACAAAAGAAATACTCCGAAGATTAAGAACACATATTATATGCTACCGGTACCTTGACAAGAAATCATCTCTGACGTCCATCGTCGGCAGCACCATGAATAAACTAGAGTAAGTACTCTTTCATCACTTGGAACCTAAACAAAATGATGAGCAACAACCAGTGCCCTCTCCTTCCATTTATTTTCCCTCTTTTTCGTATCCTGTTGCTAACTAGCTTAGTAGCTTTATACATATATGCATGCATGCAAGGCAGCTTACCCAAATAGGCAACGAAGGGATAACCTTACACACTTCCACCTATCACAAGCACCTCATACCCACCCAAAAAGAAGTTTGTTTTATCCAAAATATGACTACATGGCAAAAGACAATTAGTCCAAAAATTCCATAATACGGTCATACGGAATCCGTACTTTTCAAATACGGGGTATAATACATTTACCATTTAATGCAACTCCAAACCAAAACTCTATTATCATCTCTTTTGCAACAAAACACACATTATTTTACTTTCTCTCAATTATGACTTTTCAACTTTGTATGATATATATGAAATATGGATCTCATTTTGAAGGTCCCATAAATATCTTTTTAATATATATATCGTAATAATTTGATTGCAAAAAACAATTGCTATTATGGTTATACCCACAAAACAATTGTAGAGTACTCATCTCTATTCTGGAGTGAAGTCTACATATATAGAGAGATTCAAAATCAAGTCTCTATTTTACAGACCTATTTTAGAGCTTGATTAGAGTGCCAATTTTGGAGAAATAGAGATTGATTGGAGATGCTCTAATAGGAAAACGGAATTTGCCCAATTTTGATAACTGGTCCGGTAGTTTTTTGTCCTCAATTTTTCTAATTTGTGTTCAAACAATGACATAGGCTTTCTTAGAAATTAAAAACGTGACAGGACTTTAGAAAAGGGAGACACCAAAAAATACTATTCACAACCCTCATAAAATTATCTGTATGTTTTGATTTATAATGACCTGTATATGTATCTTGTTTGATAGACCTCACTTACTTTTATTAAACAAAGTTTTTAAAATCATAAAAATATTACAAGTTACCAAGTATATAAAAAAAAATTTAGAGGCGTAAATAGTATTTTTGGACATTCTTTTTGGGATGGAGGGAGTATTTGGCTAATGCAGATCCGTTGAAGAAGATGATAGGGAGAGGTTCAGCTGTGGTGGAGTGAAAGAAGATTATCTCTTCTTGCTTTGCCCAAATCAAACTGAAGCAAACTGCTTCTGGTTTGCTGCTGGACCAGTTGGTCCCAAACAGGCCCAAAAAAGTTTATTACAAGTCCAAAATAATTTGGTCCAAGCCCAGTAGCAAAAATCCAATTCACACATTGAAAATGTCCCATCTTTGAATGAAAATTTCTCATTCATTCCTCAATGGATTTTGATCATTCTTTTTGTCGACTACTCTCCTTACATAGGAGTGTACAAATCCACTTGGACCCACCTCTTGAGGTGTCCGGGTCCCACTTAAATTTTGGCTCAAAGTTGCCCAAAAATTTAGTGCCATAATCCATTTTTTCCAACACTCTACTCCTCTCCGTTTTCTCCACACGAATGTTTGAAATTCAGCATTTCCTGTTGCGCTCTGCCGTCTCCTTAGTCACAATAGAGTTCCAGAAAGGAGTGAAATTCGTCTCAGATTGCCTAGTAAAGGCCGAATGGCATCGCATACTCTCGATCTGCTCAAGGTAATCGCCTCTCTCCTCTCCCTACATGTATTTGGTTTCCGTTCAGCCACAGGAATTCTATGTAGCATCAACAAGGCATCACGGGGAGTAAAATTTGTCTTGGTTTCTGGTATTCGGTTTGTTTAACGGAAAATGATAACTGCTAACTGCTTTGTTTGATGCTATTTACGACAGGATTGTCAATTATCCGTCAGGCAAGTGAATCCTCGACAGTACGTGGCTGAAATTCCTCAGGTGTTGTGCTCTGAGCTGATTTTTTTATGTAATTTTGTTAATTATCTTGACTGTATGATGAGATGAAGATGAGAAATGGGGAAAAGGACGTGATGATAACACTCTAAGGCCCCGTTTGATGATCGGGATAGCTTAACGAGGTGGGATTAAGATTGGTATTCGTAGTGGGCTAGAGTTCGGGATTAATGGTGAAGTTGTTAGTTCATCCTCCATGTTTATTTTGCACGCAATTGAATGATGGAACTGTTAGTGTCATCTTAATGACAATCCAATTGAATTGGTTTTAGAATTTTCCTTATAAAAATGTACTACAAAATAGGAATTGGGGAGTTGGCTCCAATATTAACGGTGATACCCAAGTCCCACATCGGTGGGCAAGGGAATTTTAGTGAAATATATAAAGAAACTCGTCAAGCTACTGTATAACTTGATATTATCTTTTTGAGTTATGCGGTTAGGCTGACGGTTAGCATGTTAGCTAAAGTGGGTCGTTACAGGTGGTATCAGAGCACAACCCTGATTCACATGTAATCTTTTGAGTCACGTAGTTTGGCTAAGGATTAGCAGGTCAGCTAACAAGATGGTTACATAAATTGTACAAAAACTAAGGACAAAACTGTTCATGTATGATTTTTTTCAATTTTGTATTTATTCATGTTGAAATTACCAAATTACCCTTACTTCTAAGTTACTTTTTCCACATGAAGGACTTTGATAATTTCAAGTGAATAAAAGAAACAACAAAAAAGTGTCAATAGATTAAAGAAGAATGTCAAAATCATTTCCCTTTTAAACCTCCATCCCAATTTAAATGTCTCCTACGGAAAACCGGGCTACTTTGCCTTTAAAAAATAAAATACTTTCGAAATTACTTTTAAAATTTTTTTTTGCACCGTTCAAAAGATCTCAACGAGTACTTTTGAATGATGTAAAAAATTTTGAAAAAAAATATTTAGAAATACATTTTCTTTTAAAGTCAAAATGGAACGACTTTACGCAGGAGACATTTAAAATGGGACGGAGGGAGTAATTGATTTTCAAACTTCCAAATTGACATTTCCTTTTTTTTCTTTTAGTGAAACTTTTACACATAAATTTTTTACTAAAAGAAAAAAATGGGGGTGTGGATATATCAATTTGAGGGGTGTGGAAACCACACTCCTTTAAAAAAGAAAAGAGGAAAGGACTACGGAAAACCCAAGTTCGAAAGGATGAAGCCTATAATCCGTTTCTTATAGTTTAGCAGGTTGTACAGCTTATTGCAAAATCCCTAAATTATTTTGCCTTAAAAAGAACATCTCCATTTTTAAAATTAGATTTGTAATTTATCTCCTCTTTTGTTCAACTTGTTGTACTTTATGAGAGAATCATGGAGGGACTCATCGCCTTTTAAAGATTTTTAGTGACCAAAATAGAGGTGTGGGTCTCTATATTCTTTAAAAAAGACTATGAGTTTCTGCAAACTATACAAAAAGTTAAAAAAAAGAAGTAAATTACAAAAACTTCCTCAATATTTCATATCTGATGTCCAAAATGGAGATATAGATGTTGATATAGGAGATTTTTGTACAACTATCAATGTGATGTGATGGAATAGAGATCAAAAGACTCCCTCCGTCCCAAATTTGTTGTCCACTTCTAGTCATGCATGTCATTTTTCAAATGCTTATATCTTTTAATATATAATGATTTTTAGGATTTTGAAAGTTTTGTTTAATAGAAATTATTATGATTTATCAAATAAGATCCATATTAGATGTATATAATACTTTTAAAGATAAATTTTTGAATGTGTCATAAATAGTGAAAATTGATAAGAAAATTTGGGACGGAAAGAGTAATATTTAAGGTATGAATAGTAAAAATTAATAAGAAATTTGGGACGTAGAGAATAATATTTAAGGTATCATCGAATTTTCCTTTTCCTATTGGCTGATGGTGCGTTGATGTTCAACCAAGAGGTACAAAACCCATGTTGACTGATCTTGCGTTGGATGTGAAACCCAACGGTCCAAAACCCACAACAAACATCCCATCGACACCCTACACCCCAAATCGGGCCAACCCCTCCCACGGCCCACAGTGCCCTTCTATCACCCATTGTGAGCTCCACCGACCGTGAGTTGATTTTAGTAATTTGAACCATTCATTTTGTAAGGCTTGTATAGTAGTGTATTATTGCAATAAACGGTATGTTAACCCACAAATGATGGAGATTTTCCACCTAGGTAGATAGAATTTACTCTCAATTCTCAAACTAACACACCCACTCATGAAAAATTAATTGTCAGTATATTTCTGTGGGGTCTCTATGCTTAGGCCTTGTTCTCCAATAGATTTTAGACACATAAAATCTCATCTTTTATGACATTCTAATCTCAACACATAAAATGTAAAAGTCATTTTATGAGATTTTCATAAAATCCTCCTAAAATCTATAGGAAAACTACTACCTTTTATCAGTTGGGAAAAGAACTTCATTTTATCACCTCTCTATAAAATGCTCATTTTATGAGGTTTTCATAAAATCTATTTAAAATCTATTGGAGAACAAGGCATTAATGTATGATAAATAAGAGTGTTAGAGCACTAGGTACGTGGGGTATTTCAAATCCACTGGATAAGTACTCCCCAGTGACACAAAAAATCTGTCAAGACTAGCAGATCAAAGTAAAGTCAGAACCATCCTCAAAAACGCGCGAGTCATACATTCATCCCAAAGAGGAAAAAAAACCCTCAAGTTGCTGTCCCCTCCAGAAACTCCAAGCAATTCACATGATTAAATTCCATCATATCAGCTGAACCATATGGTCCACATCCAATATTGAGTTTTTATTTTACCAAATTTTATTCATTTTTATTTTGAGGAATATCACATGATGAATAAGCATCAAAAAATTTTGAGATTAATCTGCAACTATAACAGAACATTCATGTACTAGTAAAACAATCTGAACGTAGAATACATCGATAACATCAAACTATAAGTTTGGAATAACTTGTCATACGGCCGCCTTTTTTTTTTTTTTTTTTTTTCTCTCAAGTAAAGAAGTCAACAACAAACGACAATAACCAAAGGAAAAAGATAAGGTCATAATATGCCAAAAAACAAAAAGCTTTTGTCTCAAGGCTGCACAACAACCACCGTATCAGGCTCTGAGCTATGTTGCTCCAGTAATATTGGGTTTCCTCCTACATCATCATCGGCCACTACTACAACTTGGACTTGAGGAGAATTATCAATCTCTCCTTCGTCTTGCCGTTGATGGTTCTGGAGAAGGCAAGTGATGATGAGAACCGGAATCGCACGTAAGATATCCCGAATCCGGAAGAGAAACTCTGAAAGAAAACCGTGGCAAGGAGAGAGACAAATGATGATCACAAACCCAAACCAGAAAACAGGCTGAGGCAGGAAAACAGAGCACAAGAGTGAAATGAAAAGGAGAAAGGAGAAATCCCCGGCTCGAACTTGGATAGGCTGAGCAGTCACAGAAAGAGGAAGCTTGACAGATGTGATGAGGAAGATGATGAGTGTTACAATAATGACAATGGAAAAGAACCAGTTGTTGGAATTCATATCTAAATTGGGTTGGTTTTGTTGGAGAAGGAAGAGGGTGAGTTTGATAAGTGCTGGGATCAACAACCTCAGATCCAGGTTGCACATTCTGATTATCAACTAGTATATGAAGAAGAAGAAGAAGAAGTGAAGAACTGGCTCATGTCCATAGTCTATATATAACATGTCACCTTGTGAGTTGTGTCGCGTTGGACGAGTGGCTTCCAGGAATCTTCGCCAGGATGGATGTTTACCGGGCTGACTCCTTCAACCGGTTACCTTGGAATGGAAGAATTCCAGGAAAGAAGAAAAACGGCTTGTTAAACTCCCTCAACCTGTAACACCGGTTATAACCGGTTACCCAATGGAAGAAATTCCAGGAAGGAAGAAAAACTCGAACTTGTTAACTCCCTCAACCTGTAACACCGGTTATAACCGGTTACCCAATGGAAGAAAGTTACCCTGGAAAGCCATATACAAGACCGATAAAGCAGAAGCAAAGAGGGTCGATAAAGTAGAAGAAAAAAGGGTAAAAGATGAACCACTGGGACGACGACAACTGAGTTGAGTTGACAATTGACCGGTGATTCACAATGTTTTTGGTGTAGGGCCGGTTCATTTGTAGCTAGTTAGATGAATGTTTACATTTTAAACAAAAATGATAGGTACACTCCCTGGGGCCACTCCCAGCCACACCCTCTCTCACATGGGGTGTGGTCCCCAGGTCTGGGCCCCACACCCTATGTGAGAGAGGGTGTGGCTAGAAGTGGCTCCCAGGGAGTGTATGTATCGCCGTTCCATGTTAAAAGTGTCCATAAGGCGAAATTTAGAGATCATTTCATTAAGTCAGCATCAATATTGGGCTTAACAAACACACTTTCAAGTTAAAGTGGAGAGACAACACTTGAAAAACATGAAAAAATTCAGACTTTCCAAGAAGTCTTAACAAAATATTTAAGCTACAAGAACTTAACAAAGAAAGGGAGTGATTCTTCGGTCACTTATTATATTTTATTGCTATTTCCCAGTGTCTTTTCTCTTCCAGCGTGGGTTTGATATATCGGTGATAGGACGGTGGGTTAATCGCAAGTGTGACGATGGGACAGTGGAGATGGACGGTGGGACGACGGGAAACCAGTTGATCGGCCATGGCCTGTGTTTGAAAGAGAGATCAGCTAGAGAGGGTTCTTAGTCAAAGAGTGAAGGTTGAGAGAGAACACGAGTAATAGCAAAATAGGGTGTGTGTTTGGCAAAAAGAATAGGAAAAATAATCCTGTGCGGTTGCACTAGTGGAATTATTGAATAAAAAAATAGAGGTAAAGTTAGACTAGAGAGTCTGATTTTGTGAGTTTTAAAAAAAAATAACTTGCTAAATTATAAAAGGTATTTTTTGAGGTTAAATTTGATTTTTTTTTTTTTTTTGTGTCTAATAATGATGCTCTTAAAGTATAAGTTAGGTTGATATCATGTGAAGTATTATGGGATAGCTAAAAGTATTAGTTTGTAGTCTTTTTTTATTTTATTTTTCCGTTTCTATCCTGTGTGGTTGCACTAGTTGTTCTATCCTTTTATTTTGGCTTTTCTTCCCTTTTTTTTATATTGTACTTTTTTAAACGAATTATAGAGTCAACTAAAATTTGAAAGACTTAAAATAAAATTGGTTTTCACCAAATTACTCTTTGCTTTCTAAATAATTGTAATTCTTGACTCATTATTTGGGACATAACTTCTGTTTTTGCAAGTGATACTTAATGCAAATGTAAATAAGTTTTTGAAAAACTCAACCAAATAAATAATGGTCTACATATGCATGAATTTTGTACAACAAGTAGCTATCCTTGCGCATCTTGGTGTTTTTCATTTCCCCAGAAGTAGTTCGGTGGAAATGTTATATAAAGAGTAGTGTTATGCCAAAATTGTTTTCTATTAAAAAGTTAAAATAATGTTTTCATTAGTTGGGAGGCCCACTTTTGGATGGTTAAAAGATTGGCCAAATTTGGCCAACACTTTATCATTGCTAGTTCGCATATATACTAATCTATCCAATGCATGCAAAAAAAAAGTCCTACTAGCTAAAAATTTTTAACTTCTCCCACTAACTTACTTCTAACCAACTACTTAACGCATCCGTGGTGGATGCTCTTAGATGCTGAAGTGATTATTCCATGTTATTAGGGGTTGTTCCACAATTTGGTTTTTGAAATTTTTGATTTTGTTTTCATTCAATTTTTTTTTTCAAGTTTGTTAATTTTGCATCAAACTTTTGTGGATTATAGATTCGTCACAATGTGATGAATCAGAAAAGTAAAAAATTATGCGCATTACCAAAAAAAAAATTGGAAAATATCCAAGTCAAAGTGTGATTTTGGGTTTTTTCTTGGTTTTAAGAGCACCTGCAGCCCTGACTCAAAACCAAAACCAAAACCAAATTTGAAATTTGAGTAAAAACTCCCAAAGCTCCAGTCTTTGAACCAAACTCATATCAAACTAAGTTTTACTCAAAATTTTACCCAAATCAATGGAGAACCAAACCTTTTCTAACGGCTACTTTGTGGTGGTTGGAAAGCATTCGCTGCCGTCGTCGTCGCCGAAAAGCGGTGGTTTCAGAGCTGGTGACGGTGGACGTTGGTGGTGTGGTGGTTGGCGATCGTGGTTTCAAATATGGTGGTTGGTGGTCGTGGTTTCAGATCTAGTGACGGTGGACGTTGGTGGTGGTTTTGACTTCGATGGTGGTTTCAAACGTTGGTGGTGATAGGCGGTGGTTTCAGAGCTCGATGGCGGCAATCTTGGTGATGGAGGCGATTGGGATTCTGGTGGAGGAAGGCGGCGAGTGGCGGCAAGCGACAGCTAGGGCTTGAAATCTGAGTAAAGGGCTGGACAGGGTGATATCAAATTAAACTTTTACTCAAATTTTTGAACAAATTTGAGGGAAAAAAAGGTTCAGGGCTGGAGTTGCTCTAAGTAGGGGCAGAAATGATTTAGGGTAGTCCTCCTAATTAAGGACACGAGTTTGCAGGGAAAAAAAAAAAAACATTGATTTAGGGTAGTTCGAGCTTCTATGTTTCCCCTCTTTTTTTGATAAGTAGGGGTTCGAAAATTTGCATGTAAATCGGAATTTTGTGTTTTTAAATCTTGTGAATTGGTGAATGATTATCACTGTGAATCTATTCTGGGTTTTAAAATCGGAATTCTGCTTCTTTTTCTTTTGCTACTGGCCTACTGCTGTGTGGTTGTTCCGTGATGTTGTGAATGTTCTGCGGGTGTAGGTGTTGTTCATGGGTCTGTGATCAATGAAAGTTTGGATGATTCAATGTTTCATTCTGTTTGAGGCTTTGAGCTCTAGCTACCGTGATTAATTGTTATGTGTTTTATGTTTCAATACTTTAGTAACTTGTAAGTTTGTGTAGGTGATTCCAACTTCCAAGTGTCGGTTTGTGTTGTTGGCATGACTGAAAAAAAAAAAACAAATCAAGTATAGGATATTACTGGGAACAAGTTCGCCTTTTTTTTTTTTAACTGCTGGGAATTTTTTGCTTGAATCGGGTACCAATTTGGTTCGGGTACATGGATTATTTTCTCATTTCGTTCAGTTATCGGGGCGGATTCAGTTGGGTAATAGTTTCCTGGTTTGGTTCAGGACATATCCATGTCCGCTCTGATCCACGCCATTGCAATCGCTGGACTCCATATCCAATATTGGGTTTTTATTTTACCAAGTTTTATTCGTGTTTATTTTGAGGAATATCACATGAATGAGCATATAAAAAAAATTGAAATTAAGGGTTCTCAGCAACTATTACATAACATTCATGTACTAGTAAAACAAGATGAAGGTAGAATACATCGATAACATCAAACTTAATTAAGTTTGGAATAACTTGTAGGACTGAGTTTGGATTAACTTGTCCTACGACCTTTTTTTGGGCTTATTTTCTTATTTTGGAATTTATAGAATTTTTTAACAAAACATTGTCGTAGTGCGACTTGTCTCACGTGGGGAAATCTTAATCAACAACAAACAACAAGAACATTACCCAAAAAAAATATATGGTCCTAATATGCCAAAAAACAAGTACTACTCGTACAGATGTGATGCACAAAATTTGTACAAATCTGTTGTGTTGGGGGCCATTCTGGGTCTAACATAGATGATCGGAAGCGACGAAGCGTTCATATATTTTAAAATAATGTTTAGTTGTACCGCCCTCAAAATCAGCTCAATCAGTTATCGGTAATGCTCCATTGGTTTTACCGATATCCGATTGAGCTGATTTTTGTCGGGGTACTAGTAAATTTTATTTGAAAAACATAAACGGCTCCGATCATCCATGTAGAACCCGGAATAGGCCCAAAACAACTGATTTGTACGAAATCTGTACATGTAATTTTGTACCCATAAATTTATCCAAAAAACATAAAGCTTTTTGTCTGAAGGCTGCACAACAACAACAATATCAGGCTCTGAGCTGTGCTCCAGTAATATTCACTTTGTTCACTTCACATTTCCAAAAAAAATTCCAAAAAGATTCTTTCCCCATCTCTCATCTCTCCAATCATTAATCACATTTCTCTCTCTACTCATATCGTCAGTCTCTCTTATTTCATCTTGTTGATGGTTCTGGAGAATGCAAGTAATGATGAGAACAGGAATTGCACGCAAGATATCCTGAATTCAGGAGAGAAACTCTGAAAGAAAACCATGCCAAGGAGAGAGACAAATGATATGATCACATACCCAAACCAGAAAAGGGGCTGAGGAAGGAAAACAGAGCCCAACAGTGAAATGAAAAAGAGAAAGGAGAAGTACTCTCCGGCTCGAACTTGGATAGGCTGAGCGGTCACAAAAAGAGGAAGCTTGACTGATATGATGAGGAAGATGATGAGTGTTAAAATAATGACAATGGGAAAGAACCAGTTGTTGGAATTCATATCCAAATTGGGCTGGTAATTGTGTTGGAGAAGGAAGAGGGTAAGTTTGATAAGTGCTGGGACAACAAACCTCAGATCCAGGTTACACTTCCTATTTTTGGTACCAAATAGCAATTTTTATTATCCCAAAAAGATTGTTCCAATTGAAAAGTGATGGTAAAAAAGAGACGAGTTTACTATTTTGCCCTACTTTTTGAAAGCAAAGGGTAAAATGAGAAAAGTATAAAATATGACAAATGTATTGATTACTTGCAATGATAATGTTTTGAAAGGTAAATTGAGGGGAAAAAAATATAAAAAGTATAATGATATACTATGTTTCGGTAATACGGGTAACTAGATGAGGAAGTACAACTGAATTTATCAACAAGCCTCAAAGTCCAGGTCTATATATGGTACCGCGTATGGCTTGTCAACGTTGGTCATGACATGCTCTCCAGGAAGTTTCGTTTGAATTTTTTTACGCTTTTTTTTGAAAAGTTCGTTTGTTCGCAATTAGGGTTGGAATCGTTTGAATTTTTTTACGCTTTTTTTGAAAAGTTCGTTTGTTCTCAATTAGGGTTGGAATCAAGGGCGTGGCACTCACCTACTTTAGAGAATTGAGTTGGGTTTGATTATTGGCGGGGTAAAGGTCGTTATTGGGCTGAAACACAATAAAGATATCGCGAAAGTAAAGTATTGTTATTTATTAATGGATTTGGAGTTGCTGTTGTGCAGTCCATGCACAGAAGGTGTTGTGCATCATTCGTGCCGTCTGTTACTCGGATGGACAACTCAAATTTTATTTTTTACACACGACAACGAACATTTCGGATGTAAAGATGTTGAGGTGAAATCTTGACCATCCATCTGAGCAACAGAAGGTCCAGATGGTGCACAACAGCAACCCCAAGTCCATTATGAAAGTGAGGTTTGAAGCTCGATCAGTCAGATGCATGAGAACACATGATGCCTACTATTGGACTATCAATACTCCACTTGCGAAGATATTCTTCTTAGAAAGTAATATCTTCTCAATCCTTTAGTCTTGGCGCGAACGTCCTACCTTTGACCCGACCTGAGAGGAGAACAGTTGAAGTGAGCATAAGTTGATCCGACCACTCCTAACCATCGAACCAAAAAATAAAAAGTTCCTTAGAAAATTACTGGGTGGTCCTCTTGTAATTTAGGAAGGTTATGTGTCGGTAACTCTTGAACATCCAACAGTACTTTTGATTATGGGTCTGAAATGACCAAGCTAGAGATATCGGTTTGGGCCGTATGGGTGTCTAGTTATTCTGATTGTCTGAGATTAACCGGAGCAATGCTACGCAGACAGTTCCAGACACAATTTTTTCAGGCATCAGTTGATGCAAAATGGTCCACATGCAACGAATGATTAACGGCTTTCGGTTAATCATGCAGTTAGTCTAACGGTCATCATGTTAGCTAAAGCGGGTCATTACAGGTGGTATCAGAGCACAACCCTAATTCACATGAACTTTAGGTTAATCTTTTGAGGCACATAGTTTGGCTAAAGATTAGCAGGTCAGCTGACACGGTGGTTACATAAACTGTACAAAAACTAAGGACAAAATTGTTCATGTATGATTTTTTTCATTTTTGTATTTATTCATGTTGAAATTACTAAATTACCCTTACTTCTAAGTTACTTTTCCCACATGAATGACAATTTGATAATTTCAAGTGAATAAAAGCAACCCAAAAAAAAAAAGGTGTCAGTAGATTAAAGAAGAATGTCAAAACAATTTCCCTTTTAAGCCTCCGTCCCAATTGATTTTCAAACTTCCAAATTGACATCCATACTTTCTTTTTTGTCTTTTAGTGAAAGTTTTACACATAAATTTTTTACTAAAAGAAAAAAAGGGGGGTGTGGATATATCAATTTGAGGGGTGTGAAAACCACACTCCTTTAAAAAAGAAAAGAGGAAAGGACTACGGAAAACCCAAGTTCGAAAGGATGAAGCCTATAATCCGTTTCTTATATGTAGTTTAGCGGGTTGTACTGCTTATTGCAAAATCCCTAAATTATGTTGCCTTAAAAAGAACATCTCCATGTTTAAAATTAGATTGTAATTTATCTCCTCTTTTGTTCAACTTGTTGTACTTTATGAGAGAATCATGGATCATGGAAGGACTCATCGCCTTTTAAAGATTTTTAGAGATCAAAATAGAGGTGTGTGTCTCTATATTCTTTAAAAAAGACTATGAGTTTCTGCAAACTATACAAAAAGTTAAAAAAAAGAAGTAAATTACAAAATCTTCCCTCAATATTTCATATCTGATGTCCAAAAAGGAGATATAGATGTTGATGTAGGAGATGTTTTGTACAACTATCAATGTGATGTGATGGAATAGAGATCAAAAGACTCCCTCCGTCCCAAATTTGTTGTCCACTTCTAGTTATGCATGTCATTTTTCAAATACTTATATCTTTTAATATATAATGATTTTTAGGATTTTGAAAGTTTTGTTTAATAGAAATTATTATGATTTATCAAATAAGATCTATATTAGATGTATATAATACTTTTAAAGATAAAACACAATTTTTGAAGGTGTCATGAATAGTGAAAATTGCTAACAAAATTTGGGACAGAAAGAGTAATATTTAAGGTATGAATAGTGAAAATTAATACTCCCTCTGTCCCATTTTAAATGTCCCTTACGTAAAGTCGTGTCATTTTGATTTTAAAAGAAAACATATTTCTAGATATTTTTTTTCAAAATTTTTTACGCCATTTAAAAGTACTTGTTGAGATCTTTTGAATGGTACCAAAAAAAAAATTTTAAAAGTAGTTCCGAAAGTATTTTATTTTTTAGGGTCAAACTTGCACGGTCTCCTGTAGGGGACATTTAAATTGAGACGGAGGCAGTAAGGAATTTGGGACGGAGAGAGTAATATTTAAGGTATCATCGAATTTTCCTTTTCCTATTGGCTGATGGTGCGTTGATGTTCAACCAAGAGATACAAAACCCATGCTGACTGATGGTGCGTTGGATTTGGCAACCAAACGGTCCAAAACCCACAACAAACATCCCATCGACACCCTACACCCCAAACCAGGCCAACCCCTCCCACAGCCCGCACTATCCTTCTATCACCCATTGTGAGCTCCACCAACCATGAGTTGATTTTAGTAATTTGAATCATTCATTTTGCAAGGCTTGTATAATAGTGTATTATTGCAATAAACGGTATGTTAACCCACGAATGATGGTGATGGAAACCAGAGATTTTCCAGTCGGGTAGATAGAATTTACTAATATTTTTGAAGTACCAAAAAGAAAAGAGATAGAATTTACTCTCAATTCTCAAACCAACACACCCACTCACGAAAAATTAATTGTCGGTCTTGGGATCCCATCGCGTAGTACCCCAATATCCTTATCTATGTATATTTCTGTGGGATCCCTGTGCTTAATGTACGATAAATAAGAGTGTTAGGACACTAGGTACATGGCGGTATTTCAAACCCACAGTGACACACAAAATCTGTCAAAACTAGCATATCAAAGTCAGAACCGTCCTAAAAAACGCAAGTCATACATTTACCAAAGAGGAAAAAAGTTTGGATCCCAAATCGTAACATGTACGTAATAAACTCTCAAATTGCTGTCCCCTCCAGAAACTCCAAGCAATTCACATGATTAAATTCCTGTCATATCAGCTGGACTATATCCAATATTGAGTTTTCATGTACTACTAGTAAAACAAGGTGAACGTAGAATACATCGATAAAATCAAACTAATAAGTTTGGAATAACTTGTCCTACGACCGTTTTTCTTTTTCTCACGTAGGGAAATGAAATCAACAACAAACGACAATAACCAAAGGAAAAAGATATGGTCATAAATTGATGCAGCGCAGCCTGTGGAAACGAAATCGATCGTGCAAGAGGAACACGAACAATAAGATCGACCCGGAGGTACTCCCTCCTTAAACAACCAAGATATGAGTATAAACTCGTTTTCTTTAATTCATCAACAACCGAATTCTGCCATTAGGCTTACAATGATACTTATAGGGCTAAAGGAACCCTAATCAACTAGCAATCAGATAACAAACTCTAATCCAACTAGGAATCAAATAACAAACCCTAATCCAACTAGGAATCAAAATACTCTAGAACACTTATTTCTAAAATTGGAGACTTCCTAACAAAATTAATAAAATAAAAATAAGGAAAACTTAAAACACTATATTTGTAAGTAATATAAATTTCCAATCTGCATCATTCTCCTCTGCTTGAAGAAACTCGTCCTCGAGTTTATACAGTTGAATTCGCCGAACCTTGTCCGCTTCCATCTTGAACTTCAAATTGATTTTTCCGAAGCCAAATTCCAAAAAGAAATCTTCAAAAATTAGAGGAACAATTTTCATTGTTAGGTATGAAACACATGATTTGCTGCTTGCAAAGTCTTCAATAAATTCCAAAAAAGGATCGATAAATTATGATACTTCGAATCCTAACGATGGGCATACGTTGATCGTCTTTTTTCCCACGTTCAATACGCCATCGATTGAATCCAAACCATCAACTTTGTCAAGGATAGTGACAAACTTCTTCTCAATTTGCACAAATTCATCCTTCAGATTCTCTTCCACTTTATGAATGACAGTTTCCTCCTCATCTGAGTACTCGTCAAATTTTGGAGGTGAATCCCAATCAATTTCAGACTGCAACAACGATGGATTTGTGTCTGAAAATATTTTATCGGATTCTTCCTCTAATATATCATCGATAAAATCTCCCACATCTCCCTCAACCAAAATTTCTTCTATGACATCTTTTCTTCTCTCTCCATGGAATCGTGGAAACCCAATTTTTTTTGGAACCTCAATTTTCTTACTAAACTCACAATAATGAGAGCCATGAGTTCTAGCCGCAACGTCTCTATACCGCCCTCCTTGGTAGTTTCCGCCACCAAAAGGTTTGATATCTTCATCGTCTGAAAAACCATCCTCGATCGGAGGGTTAGGTCTAACAAGGCAATGGCGAGTTGGGTCAGTGATCTCTAAAGCATCCATGCGCTGGACAATATTTCCAAGCATGGCTTTGAGTTCAGCAAAGCCCTCCTCTATCCGAGCTTCTCGAGCAATGTCATCCCGCTCATAGACTTCGTCAAGAACAGCCGTACGGTTGTCTCGTCCACCCCGACCCCCAACACGTCCTCTGCAGCCATCTCAGGATTGGAACTTGCAGCTTTGATACCAACTGATGCAGCGCAGCTTGTGGAAACGAAATCAATCGTGCAAGAGGAACACGAACAATAAGATCGACCCGGAGGTACTCCCTCCTTAAACGACCAAGATATGAGTATAAACTCATTTTCTTTAATTCATCAACAACCGAATTCTGCCATTAGGCTTACAATGATACTTATAGGGCTAAAGGAACCCTAATCCAACTAGCAATCAGATAACAAACCCTAATCCAACTAGGAATCAAAATACTCTAGAACACTTATTTCTAAAATTGGAGACTTCCTAACAAAATTAATAAAATAAAAATAAGGAAAACTTAAAACACTATATCTGTAAGTAATATAAATTTCCAATCTACATCATAAATACTATGCCAAAAAACGAAAAGCTTTTGTCTCAAGGCTGCACAACAACCACCGTATCGGGCTCTGAGCTATGTTGCTCTAGTAATATTGGGTTTCCTCCTATATCCTCATCAGCCACTACTACAACTTGGACTTGAGGAGAATTATCAATCTCTCTTTCATCTTGCCGTTGATGGTTCTGGAGAAGGCAAGTGATGATGAGAACAGGAATCGAACGTAAGATATCCTGAATCCGGAAGAGAAACTCTGAAAGAAAATCGTGCCAAGGAGAGAGACAAATGATGATCACAAACCCAAACCAGAAAAGGGGTTGAGGCAGGAAAACAGAGCCCAAGAGTGAAATGAAAAGGAGAATGGAGAAGTCCCCAGCTCGAACTTGGATAGGCTGAGCGGTCACAGAAAGAGGAAGCTTGACAGATGTGATGAGGAAGATGATGAGTGTTAAAATAATGACAATGGAAAAGAACCAGTTGTTGGAATTCATATCTAAATTGGGTTGGTTTTGTTGGAGAAGGAAGAGGGTGAGTTTGATAAGTGCTGGGATGACAAGCCTCAGATCCAGGTTACACATTCTGATCAGTAACTAGATGATGAAGAAGAAGAAGAAGAAGAACTGACTCTAACAAAGACGCTGTGAATCTACAAGCCTCATGTCCGGGTCTCTCTATATATACATGTCACCTTGTGAGTTGTGTCGCGTTGGCTGTACTGAGGGCCTGTGGCTTCCAGGAATCTTCGCCAGGAGTTGTTTACCGGGTTAACTCCTTGAAGCGATTACCCTAGAATGGAAGAAATTCCAGGAAAGAAGAAAAAGTCCAACTTGTTAACTCCCTCAACCGGTTACCCTGTAAATCAAGGTCACTAGTCAAGTTAACTATGGTTGGTGCTACTTAGTTAGGTGGTTACAGTTAAGGGTGTTTAGTTAGGCGGTTATTGTTTCTAATAATGCAGTTTAGTTTGGGCTGTATAAAAGAGGGCTCTAAGCTCTTCTTTGCACAATTGTGAAAACAGAAATGAAATACATCAGTTTACATTTTCTCTCTCTAGATTTTTGAACTTTATTTCTGTTCCTGTTTTGCCTTTTCTTTATACCGTAAAGCAGAAGAAAAAGGGGAAAGATGCACCACCGGGTTAACTTCTTGAAGCGGCTACCCTGGAATGCAAGAAATTCCAGAAAAGAAGAAAAACCCCGACTTGTTAACGGATAAACCTGGAGGTACAGAAAAAAAACGTACAGAAAATGTACAAAGCTCTCTTGGGGATTCACTTTTGGGTCCTACACGAGTGATCCGAACCGTTCATTGTTCTTAAAACATTTTTCCGAGGGTCCTCACAAAAAATCAGCTCAATCGGACGGTTATAAAGGCTTGAACCAAAGCCCCACCGTTCCAAATCAAACTTCTTGTTAACTCCATCAACCGGTTACCCTGGAAAGCCCACCATAAAGTAGAAGAAAAGGGGGGACAAGATGCACAACTTGGATCAAGATTAGGTTGTACGACGACAACATTAAACTGGAATAGTAGATTTTTTTGAATTTTTTTCCTCCCGGTGCTTGGGGATTATATTTAACGGCCTCTAACAGAAGTGAAACACTAATAGTTGACTTAAAGATGACGCTAAGACTGTTTTTGTTAAAAGAAGCAGAGAGGCAATAATATTGAACGTGTTGAAAAGGGGTGAAAAGTAGTTTACCCTGCAAGGTCTGTTCTGTTTGACGGGGAGAAATGGAATTTATCCTTTTACTCCCTCCCTCCCAAATTTATTGTCAACTTGCACTATTTGCAGCATCTCAAAAAATTGTTTATATTTTTTAATGTATAATGTTATATATATTCAATATGGATCTTGTTTGATAGCTCTCGATGAGTTCTATTAAACAAAATTTCAAAATTGTAAAAACACTACAAGAAAAAATACCTTTTGAGACGGGAAAATACAGTCGCAAAAAGTGTATTACCGTCGCTAAAAGCTATTTGCGACGGGGTTGCGACGGGGAAAGGGGGGTGGCAACAAGTGGGGTGGCAAAAGCTTTTTGCGACGGGTTTGGCCCGTCGCAAATAGTCAAACCGTATTTGCAACGGGGAAATGAAGCATTTGCCACGGGCACTTACCGTCGCAAAAAATATCACAAAAATACCAAATTTTATTGGCCACGGCATATTCCCGTCGCAAATAATAGAACAATTCCCAAAAAAAAAAAAAAAAAATCTGCTTCTGAAAACTTTTGAACCATATTATCCAAACAAAACCAAACTTTTTAATTTAGATACCAACAAAATTGTCGTTACAATGAATACAAAATAATAAGTCTTCCCTTTACAATTTGTTCATAGGCAATTACACTGAAAATAAGATTAAGTCAAGGGGGAAAAAAAGATGAACAAGTCATAGAAACTAAACACAAGTGAGCCCAAAAATGAAGAGGGTGCCTTCACCGAACACTTTCTCGAGCATCTGCACATACAAAAGTAACAATAGTTGAAAACTAGAGAATAATATGAAAGCATCAAAGAATGAAACTATGAGATAGGTATTACTTAATCGTTAAAAATGTATAAACAATAGGTAGCACCTCTTACCAATTAAACAGTTCCTCACCAAGCATTGGAGAAGATTTCCCTTTAACTCCTGTGGAATGAAGAAAGTAAATAAAAAAAGTTACCTCACGCAGCCCCCCTAGCAGCCTCCCTAGTATCTAACAATAATCTAAATCCACAAAAAAAAGTTGGAAACTAACTTTTTTGCCAGGGAACGGACAATCTCAAACATGAATAAAAAAATTCCAATGCCTACTGAAGGAATGACCAAAGCAAAGTATGAACTTCCTTATGTTACCATCAAAGCTTTTGCGTTCCTTGGACGAGATCATGAATGTATGGCTTAACTGGATGTCTCAAAAACAAAGAAATGTAGAGAACCACTGTGCACCGAATCAACTTCTTGTTAATTAGCGTAGCACTCGATACGAGAAATACATTCACATGTTTTAATTATCGTAGCATTTTGTAACAAGTATTTCTAGTAATTCAGTCAAGCCATGGATAATGTGAGAACTTTGAGAATAGCTAAACACACTTACCAGTTTAAGTATTTCATTGCACCAAGCAAATTTAAACGGAGTAGTGCTGAGAGAAAATGAGATGAATAATACCTCGCTAATGCATTATTATTTAGTTCCACCAGTTGGGAACCGAACACTAAGAATACCCTGAAACGAATTCGGTTTATAGGATCTTATACGCCAAACAACAATTCAACTTTTCCAAAGATCCTTCTTCTCTCCAAAGATCCCTCTTCTACCAACACAGAAATTTATCAAAACCCATAAATAACAAATAATATGTACCCCTACAATAAACTGGAAAAAGAAATCAGAGTTCAAACAGCAAAATTAGAGATCAAAATCATAGAGACTGGAGATTTACAGATCAGGGAGTCACAAAGTTATGCACCTATGTACCCCCTCCAAGGATATGCACTTATGCCAATTGGATCAGGGAGTCACAAAGTTACACGATACTTACCCGTACTTGCTCGGAAAATGCACTCAATCCAAAATCTGAAACTTTAAGAAAACCAAACGATTCCAAAATCTGATACTTACCCGTACTTGCCGGATGCTCTTTTTTGTGTCCCATCCCTTTTGGTTTTCTACAGTTCCGAGCCTTTTGAAGCAAAAAATCTATTCGATCAACCTAACACAACATTGGAAAAGCCTAATGAATCTCTTTCTCAATTATTTGAGTCTGCCCCATAGAATACATGCTGAAATCAGAGCATGTGAAAGCCAATACAAAAACCAAAATATGGAAAAGCTACCATTGGCTAAAAACTATTCACTAGAACTATTTCATTAAGCTGCATATTTGTGGCAGTACTTTGAATTGTTTGAAGCTATGTGCTTCAAGCTATATCTCAATCCATGTGATATCCACTGCTAAATGTTTCTTTTGGGCTTGAATTGGTTCTTTTCGTTTTGTTTTATGTAACCTTTTTCCACCTTTCAGCATTTCGCTGAATGTTTTTCCCTTAGCCTATACTTTGCTCTGTGCTTGGTATTTGGTTTTCTCTCTCGATGTATCCTTTATCAAGTTTTTGTTGCTGATCAAAAGAAAAAAAAAAGAAATACACCCTTGTTTCCCTTCTAATCATGTAGAAGATTTGAGAGACCATGTTGTCCTAGAGTGTCTATTAACGAGATTCATATTGGGCAAATTACTCTAAGTTAAATTAACAATTGAAACTCTAACTTAAATATACAAGAAAAACCGTACCTCTCTCTCTAACAATCAGTGAAACAAAATTGATCAACTTTCAATCCCAAATAGCAATTCCATGATATTGGTGCAGCAACTGATAAAGTCGTACCTGACCTCGAAATCAAGTCCAGGGATTGTGGGGAAAGAAAATATTAGCCCACCTATAACTGAATATCCTTTGGTGAGCATGATATATGCCTTCGTATTTACTCCATTCACAACAAATTACCCCATTTATTTAATCTCTGTGTCCTTTTAGAGTTTTTAAAAAGATGATTTCTGACCAAGGGGTACAGATTGAGAATGAGAAAGAGAGCAAAAACCAGAAATTTCACGGAGAGAGAGAACGAGAAAAAAAAATCAAGTCGTACCTGACCCAGGGATTTCTCCAAACGTAGGGTAGTGGCCAGCGAAGATTGTAACCGTAACTTGAACTAGATTGCAGCGCCAACTTCGATTTGCAGAGCGAGAAATAGAGCAAAAACCAGAGACGATCGGCGACATCGAAGGATTGTGGGCAGAGGCAACAAGATCTCGCATTTGCTTTTATCGTCTATGGCAGTTTACAAAGAGAGAGGGAGACGGCAGTTTACAAATAGAGAGGGAGACGGCAGTTCAGAGAGAGAGAGTCGTTCATGGAGAGAGATCGATCTCCTGGGGAAAGAGAGAAGGCCACCGATCGTGTTCTAAAGAGATAGGGTTTATTCGCGAAGTCTTGCGAGGGAAAAATAAGCCGCGAAATTGAAACTTTTTCGGTCCTGTATTTGCCACGGGCTTCACAATCCCGTCGCGGGGAAGTATTTTTTCCTTAGCTTTTGCCACAGGGAATATACCCGTCGCAAGTATTGCCTATCAGAAACTTAAAATTTTAACGCCCAAATTCCTGAACACTTAAAATAGCCTTTTGCAACGGCAAAATCCCCCGACGCAAATACTCTGGTCGTTTATAATATACTTTCTTGTAGTGAAAACATTATAAATTGAAAGATATAAGTAACTGAAAAATGGCAAACATGTCTTTAAATGGACAACAAAACTAAAAAAATGCGATCCTATTAAACCTTTCTTCCCCGCGTCCCAAAGCACGTGATGGAAGATGAAGGGGGTGTTTGGGAGCCTACTTTTTAGCTTTTGATTTTTGACTTTTTGGTTTTTTGGCTTTTGGTCAGAATGAGTTTTGGATGTGAGAGGAGTGTTTGGGAGAAATGTGCAGAATGTGTTTTGGAAAGGGAAAATGAGAAGTAGAAATCAAAAAAGAGCTCCAAAGCTCTTTTTGATTTCTGGCCCAGATTGTTCAAAATGGAAAAACTGTTTTTGGAAAAACTATTTCTCCCCTTGGTTGCCAAACATCCATAAACCAAAAAAGAGAAACCAAAAAATCAAAAAAGAGGGGGCCAAACACCCTCGAAGTTGCTTACCTTGGATTTCTATTTGTTGGTTTTTTCTATGTTGTTGCTGCAGTACAAAATCTCAGCACTACACTAGGATAGTCTCGAATACTAGTTACTGAAGTAATATTTCTGTGCACATTCGAATACTGTCTGAATGAAATTTAAACTGCTAGAGCTAGATATCTTTCAAAGCCTTGTTCTCCAATAGATTTTAGATACATTTTATGAAAATCTCATAAAATGAACATTTTATGGAGGGGTTATAAAATGAAATTGTTTTCCCAACTGATAAAATGTAGTGGTTTTCTTATAGATTTTAGGAGGATTTTATGAAAATCTCATAAAATCACTTTTACATTTTATGTGTTGAGATTGGAGTGTCACAAAATGTGAGATTTTATGAAACAAAAATCTGTTGAAGAACGAAACCCAAGTAACTTACGGATCCTCGGCCGTCCAATCCGAGATCCACGGTCCGGATAAATTGGAGTTAAAGTAAATGTAAAAGTGCTTTAAAGTGTAAGACGATCCGGACCGTTGATCTCGGATCGGACGGCCAAAAGAACTCACTACATGCATGTAGTGAGCTCACTCACTATAGGGTCCCCAATTCCGTAACTTACAATTAGTAGGATCTCATTCTTTAGTTTACTTGCGCCTGGTTCTATAACAAGAAGACAATTTTATGTTGAATCTGCAGTTGGGTTTTAAGGGGTTCAAACAGAGCCCTTCCTAGCAGATTTAGGTGATCCATTAAAGCATCAAAACTGCATCGTTTTGATGCACAGAAGCTTGCGCGCAACACTTCCCCTACGTCCCTCTAGCACATGCTGGCTCACAACTATCATCTAGCAATTGGAGCGGTCGTGTAGGATTTTTTTTTATTTTTTTATTTTTAAGATTCCGTTGCACCAAAAAAGGGCATGACTTTTTTTTTGAACTGAGTCGTGTGTCCTTGGGAGAATTACAGTTGCGGAAAAATTAGGGCTGGTGATTTCGTCTGACCCGTCTATATCCGAAGCGATTCGAACGGATCGGTGATTTGGAGATTTGACTAATAATTAGAGAGGATATGGAGATTTTTTTAAGAAAAAATTCAAGGATCGGCTATGAGACTGGGACATACATATCCTCTCCCAAAATCCGTTTCCCATTCAATCCGTGCACCGTCCTCGAATCCCCGATACACACACCCCCCTATGACCTATTGGAATTATTAAATTTTTTTTTTTTTTACTTTTGGAGCTATGAAACTAAGAGTTTATGATTTTTTTGCTTTTGTTTGAAACATTGAAATTATGAAATGCCATCTACCTATGAGCTCTTAATAATAAACTCATTAAATCACGTTCTTTTATAAACAAAATTCACTTAAAATTAAGTTATAAAGAGTGACTCCAGTTGCCCTATACCACCAGTCTCTCTCCACTGGTAACCTAAAATCCAACGGTTATCAATCAGACATTTATCTTACACGCAAACAAATTCCAAACCAATAAGGATATATACTGACATATATACAGAGCGCTAGAAAAATAAGAAGAGAAAAGATACTATTATGAGAGAGGCTAAATTTCGGTTTGTCAAGAGAAGAGGCCGGTGATTAGTGTTTTTTTAAAAAAAAAAAACACCCAAATAGCAATTCAATTTTTTAGTAAATAAATCAAAGAAATAGCATTTGCACTATTTTGAATAACATCAACTCATCAAGTAAAATTTGATTTAACTCCTAATTACCTACAACACAAAATAAGACAAGTTAAACTCCAAATAATAATGTAAAAGGACGTAATAATTATAAGTTAGGAGGCACTAATGTGAATATTTACACGCCTATCACGTACACCGGTGTACCTATAATTGGATGCTTTTGCATTGTAGGAGAGCTGCTAGTACTACTCCCTTTCCCATCAGCAAAAACCTTACTCCTAAAAATTGAAAAACACAAATGCCTTCCACATAAAACAAAACAATTTTTACGATGTGTATTATTTAAAATGATTTACGGGTCATATGTACATATAATTACATAAATACCTTTATCTATATACACACACATAAAAACCGGATTTGGGCAAGAACAAACCAAGCAAATCTCCGGCTGTGTGATTACAGTCTAAAAGGTTCTAGAAAGCACATCAGTTTAACTAAACAGCCACGTTAGGCAATTTAGGGGGGGTTTTCCCGAGTCCCTTCAATAATACTCGAAATGATTTTTTTTAGTATTTTTTTTTGGTAAATCATCATGAAATTAAAAGGAATTAAGCGAATATATAACCTACCAAGGATATACCCGAAGAAAAACAAAGTAAAACAAAAGACAAGAAATAAAAATGTGTATTTCCCGGCACAACCCACCAGTGTGTGATAATAAAATGTCCTTGCACAACCTAACAAAAATTCCTACTTTTAATTATTATCCATATTTCTCTCTCTAATCATAACAAAAAATCAAAACTCAAACCAAACACAACTCTTGTTGAATACTCCCTCCGTCCCATAAAGTTTGGTCCCTACGAAATTATGTGTAATTTTCAAACTAAAAAATAATGTATTTACCAAAATAATTTTTGAATTTTTTTTTGCACTGTATAAAAGTTCTTGATGAGATCTATTAAACAAGATCCATATTGACTAAAAAACTATTTTCGTAAGCACGTTATTTTTTAACTTGAAAATTACACGTAATTTCGTAGGAACCAAACTTTATGGGACGGAGGGAGTACATTACATGTGCGTTGTGCGTTGTGGGGTGAGGTGGTGGGCCGTGCACATTAAATATACTATCATTAGAAGAATTGTGCAATGATTTTATTTCAGAGCGTTGTCCACCACAAACATCATGTCTTTAGATACTTGACTTTCAGTCCCGCCGACTTTATTTCGCTTTTTGGCTCTTTCGAGGTTGTTACTCGCCGTGTAAAGGAAAATGATATGGGTACATCACATGTACACCCTAAATGTGTACATCCTGAATGCACACTATCCTGAGGTGACAAATGAAGAGAAGTCCAATGTGGGGCTCACCCAAAAAATGGGTCTCTCCTCATTTGCCACCTCAAAATAGTGTGTATTTAAGATGCACATGTGGCATATACCCATAGCATTGTTGAATTAAAGTGCATGCAGCATGTTGAGTCATTGTAGGATAAAATTACATTTGAGTTTTTTTTTAAAACAAGACTCAACCTCAAATTATTCAAAATTAATTAAATATATTGAGTTTTGCATTTATATACTTAATTTAATACATAATCAAGTTTAACAATGCACAAGGGCAAAATAGTCATTTAACAAAAAAAATTTCCCCCTTAGGGCATCTCTAGTAAATGAAAATAAGGTGGCGATATAGAAGAAATAGCACAATTAACTATTTTTTGTGTTTTTTGCTTCAATAGTGAAGTTAGTGTGGAGCTAGTGTCATAAAAAAAAATGGTGTAAGAAATAGTCGAGAGCCCTAGACCATAACTGTGTTTTGTCATATAACTTCACATAGGAAGAGAGAGAAAGAGAGGGGGGACAGAAGAAAGAGAAGAAAAGTGGGGTGGTCTCTGCCACCACTAGGGGTATGAGAGAGATAAAGGGAGAAGAAAGGAGAGAAGAAAAAAGTGGGGCTAATTTTGTGTACTATTTTTTTACACTTTAACACCATCATTGCAACACTTCTTAGCTTAACAACGCATTTTGTCATGTCATAACAACACAAAATTGAGACCCACTTTTTACACTTTTGCCTCATATAACACCACAATTTTGTCACAGCCGCTTAGATGCTATTATCCACCCACCGTTATCCTTCCATTTCATAAAACATTCAAACCAAGTCAAATTTTATCTCCCCCTCCATAAACGCCACATCAGTGTAGGCCAACCCTTCAAAAATAATATCCGCTCTTATGTTATCCTCATCTATAACTTATCTCCCTGAAAATAATCTTCCATTCAATTAGGGCCTATATGTATTACAGATCCATTTACCATCCTTCACACTATATTTTTAGTGCCATGATAAAGGAAATAGAAAACAAAAAAGGTAAGAAATGGTTCATCAATTGGCTTTATGCTAGCAGAATTTTGTGCCAGGTACTAGTACTTCTCTTTCCGTGGCTATGACGATCATTTAAATCAGTGTCATCAGTGCTCAATTGTTTCTTGGGCTTGTCCTTACACTTGAAAGTTACACAAAATAGAAAGGGTAAATTACACTGACCTCCCCTGAGGTTTTTGACTTGTACACTGACCACCCCTACTTTATCTGAAATAGCACTGACCTCCCCTGAGTTTTATATTTTAGTATCAAAAGCACCCTTCAACAGTACCGACGGCGCCGGGGACCCCTTTGTGGGTCCTCAACGGTCGATCCGAGCCGTCCATTCATTCCAGAATTGAATTCCGAGCAGGTCGACGCAAGAATCACCTCAATTGGACAGTCCTAAGTGCTCGATCCAAAAATTTTGACCGAAATGGGGTGATTTTCGATCGAGCACTTAGGACCGTCTGATTGAGGTGATTCCCGCATAGACCCACTCGGAATTCGATTCTGGAATGAATGGACGGCTCGGATCGACCGTTGGGGACCCACAAGGGGGTCCCCAGCGCCGTCGGTACTGTTGAAGGGTGCTTTTGATACTAAAATATAAAACTCAGGGGAGGTCAGTGCTATTTCAGATAAAGTAGGGGTGGTCAGTGTATAAGTCAGAAACCTCAGGGGAGGTCAGTGTAATTTACCCAAATAGAAAGAATTCTTTTGGGTAATGCATTATGTCTCAGGTTAGGTTGCGCACCTCAAATTAATTCATATTGCTCGTTTCTATAGCACCTTCGCACACTTCTGCATGGAATTGACTTAATAAATAATTTAAAATAAACCTTACGTTTCACAAAGCAGAAGATGCTTTCACATTCTCTCCAAGTTTCCAAATAGCAAGAGCTTCTTAAACAGTATGCTATATGTGTTGTTATAGCTTTATTGACCACTCAATGGGTTGTTTCTAGCCTTTTTCATGTTAAAGAAACAAATAAAAGAAAATCTTGTAGGCCAACCAAATCAAGGAAAATTAATTTTTGTTTTGGAGCCCCAACACTAGTTGGTGCTCCAGAAACTTTTTCCAAGATACATTTGTGTGGGCTCCACTACTAAGTGTGTGAATTCTCCACAAATGCGTATTGGAGAAAGTTACAGGAGCACCACTTGGTGGGGCCGTGGGGCTCCAGGAGCGATACGTGTATCAATTGAATAACGACTCACAAATCAAAGGACCCTCAACAGTTCATCTTGACCATTTAATTTCAGAATCAGAAATATTCAACAATCTCTCAACCTGTTACATACCCAGGAAATAAAGGAAAATCTTAACTGGTTAACTCCCTCAACCGCCAGTGGTGGCTAACTCATGTGGTAGAGCTCTTGGATGCCTCATACTGTATTTCGGGATCGAGTCTCATTTTCCCCTCTCCCATATAATAGATTAGGAATGATGAAAAAAAAAAAAAAAAACTCCCTCGACCGGTTACCCTAGAAATCAAAGAAAAGAAGAAAAAACCTTAACTGGTTAAACGGTTATTTTCGCTGGTGCTTGTGGAGTATTTTTAACTTTTTTTTTTTTCCGGTACTTGTGGAGTATTTTTAACGGGTTTTTTTTTCTTCCCAGTGCTTGGGAGTTATTTTTAACGGATTTTTTCGGTACTTGGGCAGTATTTTTAACGGTCCAAACACTGATAGTTGACTTAAAATGTGACGCGAATAGCATAACACTGTATTTATTAAAAGAAGTAAAGTGCAAGATGATATTGAACGTGTTATATAAGGGGTGAAATGTAATTTATCCCTTCAAAGTCGGTTTTGTTTGAAGGGAGAACTGTAATTTATCCTTTTTAATGTCGCCATGTCGGTCGGCTTTTGAGGTATACAGACTACTGAAGGGTGAAGTGTAATTTATCCCTTTTTGGACCCGGAAATGTAAATTTTTCGGTTTGTTTGACGGAAAATTATTTATTGAAGTGATTATTCTATGTTATTAGGGGCTGTTTCACAATTACTATTAGTTTTCCAAGTTTTTGATTTTGTCCTTATTTCATTTTTTTTCCCAAGTTTGTTAGTTGTACGTCAAGCTTCTATGGAGTATTGATTCGTCACAACGTGAGGAATCAGAAAAGTAAAAAATTATGCAAAGGGTGAGTCTATTTACAACCATTTTTGGCTCAATACAGCCCGTTTGATAAATACAACCCTGGTGAGGTGGCAAATTTATATATTTGCTTCATATAACCTGACACATTTTCAAAATTGCCCTTTCTTAATTTTTGCCAAATTTCAACACTCAAAATTCACTCCCACTCAAAACCCTTAACTATTTCTCTTCCCTCCTCACATAAATCGATACAACCTCCATCACCACAACCGACTCTTCTCTTCACCGATCGACCCACCTACCGATGACAGCCACGGCAACGGCAACCACTCCTCCGACCGATCTACTCTCTCTCTCTCTCTCTCTCTCTCCAACCTCTCTGACCTCAGCCATCGCCCTCTCCGTCGAACCAGTCGAAGAAATCACCGTTGTTTTACTCGTCTGGTTTTGGCACATTTCGGATATTTACTCCCGAAACTAAACACATAACGTGGATACAAACTGCGAAATTATGGCCAACATATTGGATATTAACTACCGTTAACAATGCCTGCTCTTTGGTTTTGGCACATTTTAGACATTAACTCCCAAAACTAAACACATAATTCGGATACAAACTACTGAATTATGGCCAATATTGCGGATATTAACTACCATCACCAATTTCTGGTCTCTGGATCTGGATTGGAAATGTTCAGATATTAACTCCCGGTTTTATAAGTAAATTATGGGTGTTAACTACCGAAATGTATTGCGATTTTTGGGACTGTGGTACCGTTTCGAACGAACAGCGACTGAGAAATCGAAAAAGCAATGGGTTACTCTTGGGTCGTTTTTTGCTCGAAAATCTTCATGTCCGGGTTACTCTTGGTCTATATTTGTGTATCCATTAGTGGACTTGGAGTTGTAATTTGCTTCATTACTCTTTGGAACTCTTCTTCCAAGTCTAGTGAGGGAGAAGATCCTTCCATTGATTCACCAGGATTTTTTATTGAGAGAGATGAGAGATGAGGGGCAGAAGAGGACAATGGGCGTTAATGGCTGGGTTGTTTTCGATTGGAGGAGGAGGAGGGATTTTTTTTCGACTGTGGAAGGAGGAATACGATAGAGGAGAAAGGAAGAAGAAGATAGGTTGGGAAAAAGTATAGTAGGTTGGTATGTAGCAAAAAGGTTTGTGTCTAGCAGAGTGGTATGATGTAATTTGAGGGGCTAAATGGTCTTTTCGCAAGAAAAGTTTTGGTATTTATTTTGCAAGGGTTGCAAATAGACTCACCTTATGCAAATTACCCAAATTTTTTGGAAAATATCCAAGACAAAGTGTGAAAAAGACAGCTGGACCTATCTTTTGGGGTTTTTCTTGGTCTTTGGACCGCCGCACAGTGTCTTAATATCTTTTACACTCAAATTTGACACAAAATTACAGGTCAGTAAGACCGAAAATATTTTTTCCGCCCAGATTGGGCTTAATGCACTTGTCAAATTAATGAGCTACATTAATTTCATCTGTTTTTACAAAGCCCAATTGATTTTTATAAGGCATAAAGTTCAGCCCATTTATCCGGCCATTTGAGGAAGGCCCAAATGGATGGCCCATGTTTTTAGGAGAATTGGTTATTGAGCCATTTGATTGGAATTTCAATGATCCCTTCCATCCCATTTTACACGTGTAATATGGAGGAGTTAAGAAGTTGGAGGCCATTATCTCCACATACAACGGTTTTTTTTTTTTTGTTTTTTCTTGCCTTTATTAAAAAAAAAAATTACATCATGTATTTCTGTGGGGTCCTTTTCTTTCTAAAAACCGAGACAGGTCATTCTCTCACAATACATTACATAAAAAACAGTAAAAAGCCTAGTTTATTAAAAAAAAAACTAGCTCAGTGGAACACTCCCTTAATGTATGATAAATAATAGTGCTAGGTAATACTTCCTTCGTCCCAAATTGCTGGTATTTCTTTCCTTTTTTGGATGTTCCAAAAAGAACGTCCACTTTGAAAAGTAAACATAAAAAGTTGTGCAAGTTTACTCTTTTACAGTTTTACACTTTTTAGACTCAAGCGTCTTGTCAACCAAGCATTAAATAGGAGTAAATTGAGAAAGTCAAATCCAATTAAATGCCTCATCATTCTCATCATTCTCTCCACAAAAACTCACTTCCCCAAAAGGGACAAGCAAATTGGGACGATCGTGTTTTGTATTTTCCGGTCTTCTTCCTTGCAAGGAAAATCAAGACATAGGCTATATTCTGGGCTGTACTCTAGAGACGCCGTGGCTGACATTGCTTGCACAGTGAGTGCGGAGCCGTGAAACATCTCAAAGAGAGCGACCTAGTCCGTGACTCAAACCCAAACAACAGTCAATTTTGTTTTGGTATTTTGTTCTTCAGTAACAGATTGCAAGGTAAAATGCTTCATATTTTTCTATCGTATTTCCAACATTCACCACTACGCATTTACAAAGAGTCCATAACAAAATGTGTGATTGTACATGAATGTGTAATTGTAAAGGCCCATGCTCCAAGAATACTGAATAATCTCTAAATAAGTACTGAAAAGGACAGAGAAGAAGTGGCACGAGCTTCACTCTATGATAATAAAGAAAAATACATTAGCTGGTAATGTATCCATTATCACCCTTCTCTCAACAATTCATCTTGATCCATTTAATTTCAAAATCAGAAATATCCAACAACCCCTCAACTTGTTACCCCGGAAATAAAGAAAAATCTTAACTGGTCAACTAATGAAAAGAGCAGTTCCAACCGGTTACCCTGGAAATTAAAGAAAAGAAGAAAAACCTTAACTGGTTAAATGGTTTTTTTTTTCCTGGTGCGTGTGGAGTACTTTAACCCGGATAATTAAATTATACAAATAAGAAAGGCGGACAAAGAAGACGAGTGTATGACTATGAGGGGGACAATTATTAATGGCTGATGTGATATGTGTATCATATGATGAGGTTTGGCTGACTTTGATTTTATTGAAATATTAATCTTTCATTGTTAAGAAAATGCTAATGTGTGCCTAATAAATATACATTAAGGTTAAAAAATATATTAAAATATGTAAATAATTTATAAAAATATGTGAAAGTGTATTAAAAAATATAAAAATATATTAGAGTATGTGTTTATTTTGTTTGTTTGTTGTTAAGATGAATAAATAAGTTTATTGTCCCGCCGAATGCCGCACCTGGGAACTACTGCTGATAACGGGTGAGAGGTGCTTTTCCCCCCCTATTTTAACCTATCTAATTTCTTAATTTTTTATTTTGTTTATTTAATTCATCTCTTTATTTATTTAATTACCTAGTTAGTATTAATTTGGCTAACTCAGATTATATTTTCAACTAAATTATGTTTTTTACATTTACATTTAAATTTGACTTTATATTTAAAAATTTTATATTATTTTAATTAGTTAATTAATTTATCTTAACAATGAATAATAATCCATTAGGTTTACTTGTTTTGTGCCTTTTTTTTTCAATTCAAATGCTGGTGGTGAGTTCTAAATCTTGTTAGTCTCGGTATTTTTTTTGGAACGAATGGAT
This sequence comes from Vaccinium darrowii, assembly GCA_020921065.1. Classification (NCBI taxonomy): domain Eukaryota; kingdom Viridiplantae; phylum Streptophyta; class Magnoliopsida; order Ericales; family Ericaceae; genus Vaccinium; species Vaccinium darrowii. Next base: position 48,120,246 of record CM037152.1, on the reverse strand, counting down.
TTATGTTTTTAATGTTTTTGTGAGATTTGTTTGGGATCTGTGGGTTTTGCATGTCTTTAAGAGTGAACATGGCTTCTCTGTTTACCATTTTAGCAGAATCGTACATTGAATATAGTGTATTAGTGTATAGAGTTGATTCCAGGTTTCATGGTGTATTCGTTACCTATAATTTTTTACACAGTATTAATCATGGTCAATTTCATCACCATGTTTTTCATGGTTTTGACTTGGGTTGTGGTTTTATGGTGCATTAATCTACCATATGTTTCATAATTTTTTTGTGCTGCATTAATCTACTATGTTTTTATGGTTTTTTTTTTATATCAATCTGATTTTTATACTTTGACTAAATATATCTATTTTTTATGGTGCATTAATGCTTCATGTTCCTTAGTTCATTTATTTACACTTGTATTACTACCATTCAGAAATGCATCATATTATGATTATTTTTTAGGTCAAAATGTCATTATTATTTTTTTCATTTTTGTTCTGAGATTTTAGGTGTGAGAAAATTAGGAGAGAGAATTATAAGATTAGAAAAGAGAGATTTTCAAGATAGGAGAGAAAGAGAGGGAGAGAGAGGGAGAGAGAGAGAGAGAGAGATTGAGATAAATTAGGAAAGATTAGGAGAGAGAAATGTTAAGAAATTAGGAGAGAGAATTATTAGGAAAATCAGGACTAAAATATTAGAAAAAATTAGGAGAGAGAAAGTGTGTTTTGGGGTTTATTTGAATTTTAGGATGGAATCATAAATATCCAAATCTCATAGGATAGAATCATAATGATCTTTTTTGTACAGGATGTCTAATTAACTCTCCCTAAATAAAACTTCTGAAAGTGAATAAATATTACAATCACGTTTACAATGTGCAGCCCTAATCAATATTACCTCCAAATTGTGCTCTCGACGCACCTTATGCTGGACTCATTACTTCAAACCATAAAAGAATACGTACGTTATAATTAGTAGCCCATCCTTTAGTTCGTCTGATGCATTCTCCCACCACCATATTGGGTAAGAAAACTTGCACGAAATGATCGCCAACATAGGCAATAGCTATTTCCCGGCGCTCTCGAACTGGAATTGGAGGGGATCTCAATGGCTAGTGAGTAAAGTAACCTAAAACATTCTCGTCAAATGTATGTAGTACAAGGTTGTACTTTGATGCGATGACAACCCCCAAAGTCATACAATCCATCCAATGTGTCACTGGTGCCGTAGGCAGAACCAATTTAAGGACCGTAGTAGCTCATCTGCTCAATTCCGTAATGGATAAACCACATCGTATAGATCTCTATTTTGTTGAATCTCTTCAATAAGCTCCGCTCGTACTTGATCCCAATCATCCTCACTATACTCGATCTCTATTCTGTTGAATTTCTTCAATAAGCTCCGCTCGTACTAAGAATTTCACGAGGCGCGGTGCTGTTGGCCATGTCAACCACAAATTGTTTCTCCTTTGATTTTAGCCTTGATGGGTACTCGTGGCCCTCAATATACTCTGCTGGTTTATGGTTATGAAAACCACAAGAAATCCTTGAACCCCACTTGCCACCCTTGCCACCGTTTGGAGGTATTGGTTTACCTCGTAGCTCAAATGAACAATCACATTTTTTAGTCTCAATATTCCCATGAAAGAATATATAAAGAATATTTAAAAAATACTAAAGAGGAAAAATATATAAAGAAAAAGAGATAAATAAATAATTAAATAAATAAGATAAAAGAATGAAGAAATTAAAAACAAAAGGAATTTAGTTAAATAAATAATACTGAATAAATAAAATAGAAAAAAGATATAGAGAATATTTAAAAAGTATAAGAAAAAGAGATAAATAAATAACTAAATAAAAGAAATGAATTAAATAAGTACGATAAAAAGTTAACAAATTAAATAAGGTAAAATAAAAAATTACATAATGGGGGAACCACACCCAGGTAGTCAGATAAACTAATGATAACAATATCTTGAAAGGTTGCATTACGATAATAGGAAAAACTGATTTTAATCACCTGAACTACCACAAATTAGTACTTTATTAAGTTACCAATTCCCATGTGAATAAGCTCATAACAAAGATGAATTGAGCAGTAAAGGAAAATATCAAAAGTCAAACCTTTCTGTTGCTAAATTTGGAGGATCGTGGGAGGGGGAAAGGGCAATTCATCTTTGTTAGGGTTTACAAGAGAATATTATTTTATATTGTATGATCAAGAAAGGGCATTTGTAAAAAAAAAAAATACGAGGCATTCGTCTCTTATAGTTTTCTTCTAGCGCATGTCCTTAGTTCCTTCTTGGAGAAAAGGTATACATATTCCTTGTAGAAGTTCCTGATCACCAGGTCTGAAGGTCTAAACAATTCATATTTCTAATGTTTTGATACTTATCAATATCCGATGAAGATAATTTCTTTTGCAGAAAGTTCTTCTTAGAGAGCCCAATGAGACCTAAGGTTCAGATCAATAATTTACCAAGTGCATAATTGTGTAACATTTCTAGAAGATTCTTTTGAATTATTGGGTCCTGAATTTTGAATAAAAATCAAACGTATTAGATCAATGACTTACAAATAGAGCCTGATTTTCTCCCAGACCACTTGAATAGTTAATTTAAAATTATTTAACGGTTCAAATTATTTGTGTGGGATCCGGAAGTGAGGGTCACACGATTACATTTGGCAAACACTTAGGGGGTGTTCCACTAACTAGTTTTTTCCAAAAATTAGTTTTTCTCAAAAACCAAGACAAGTCATCCTCTCACAATACATCACATAACACAAAAACCAAGACAGTTTTAAAACAAAACTACCTTAGTGGAACACCCCCTTAACTTGGACAGCAAAACGGTGCTATTTTGTTGTTTGTTCAGCCTGCAGGCTGCAATGCGGACTACGTATTATTAAGCTATCATCGAATTTCCTATTGGCTGATGGTGCGTTAATGTACAGCCAAGAGGTCCAAACCCCATGTTGACTGATGGTGCGTTGGATGGACAACCAAACGGTCCAAAACCCACAATAAACATCCCATCAAGTCATCAACATCCTACAACCCAAACCGGGCCAACCCCCGCCCACACCCCGCACTGCCCTTCTATCACCCATTGTGAGCTCCACCGTGAGTTGATTTCAGTAATTTGAAATTTTGAAGTATTCATTTTGTAAGGCTTGTATTGTAGTGTATTACTACAATAAATCGTATGTAGAACCCACAAATGATGGTGCTAGAAACCGGAGATTTTCCATGGATACAATTTACTCTCAATTCTCAAACCAACACACCCACTCACAAAAAATTAGTTGCCGGCTTTGGAAGACCATCGTGTAGTGCCCCAATATCATTATTACGAGGCGGTTTTTTAAAACCACTGGATGATAAGTACTCCCTAGTGACAAAATCTGTCCAAACTAGCAGATCAAAGTCGGAACCCATCCTCAAAAACGCAAGTCATACATTTACCAAAGTGGAAAAAAGTTTGGATCCCAAATCGTAACATGTAGTACGTAATAAACTCTCAAATTGCTGTCCCCTCCAGAAACTCCAAGCAATTCACATGATTAAATTCCGTCATATCAACGGGACCATATGGCCCATACCCAATATTGAGTTTTTGTTTTACCAAATTTTATTCATTTTTGTTTTGAGGAATATCACGTGATCAATGAGCATCAAAAATTTTTGAGATTATGGTTCTCTGCAACTACAACAGAACATTCAAATACTAGTAAAACAAGCTGAACGTAGAATACATCTATAACATCGAACTATAAGTTTGGAACGTAGGAAGTCAACAACAAACGACAATAACCAAAGGAAAAAGATATGGTCATAAATAATATGCCAAAAAACAAAAAGCTTTTGTCTCAAGGCTGCACAACAACCACCGTATCGGGCAATGAGCTATATATGTTGCTCCAGTAATATTGGGTTTCCTCCTGTATCATCATCAGCCACTACTACAACTTGGACTTGAGGAGGATTATCAATCTCTCCTTCATCTTGCCGTTGATGGTTCTGGAGAAGGCAAGTGATGATGAGAACCGGAATTGAACGTAAGATATCCTGAATCCGGAAGAGAAACTCTGAAAGAAAACCGTGGCAAGGAGAGAGACAAATGATGATCACAAACCCAAACCAGAAAAGAGGCTGAGGCAGGAAAACAGAGCCCAAGAGTGAAATGAAAAGGAGAAGGGAGAAGTCCCCAGCTCGAACTTGTAAAGGCTGAGCCGTCACAGAAAGAGGAAGCTTGACAGATGTGATGAGGAAGATGATGAGTGTTAAAAGAATTTCAATGGAAAAGAACCAGTTGTTGGAATTCATATCTAAATTGGGTTGGTTGTGTTGGAGAAGGAAGAGGGTGAGTTTGATAAGTGCTGGGATGAACAACCTCAGATCCAGGTTACACATTCTGTTGATTAGTTACGAGGAGTTTTGTTTTGGTGGTGAAGTGGATTGTTGAGTTATGGTGAAGAGAAGAAGTGAGGAAAGGAAAGGTCTTTATTGGTGGGAAGGAGAAAGGGTCAGGGCTTTGGTGAAGAGAAGAAGGGAGGAAAGGAAAGGTATTTATAGTGCAATAGTGATGTGCGCGCCAAAACAAAAATGATACAAAAAAATGACCTCAGGCCGACGTGAAACAATATGATTATTTGACTTTTCAAATAGTCCCGACCTCTAATTGGGCATCACAAAAAATGAAATGAAAGTTCCTGGAAGATCTCAAAAATATGACCTCAGGCCTTAAGTAATTTGTGTTATTAATGTGCAGTTATTTATTAAGAAAGTGGAGTAGTGGCCACCTCAGCATTTTGGTAACCGATTTCCCCATCTTTCTCTCAAGTGTATTGTATATAGTCGAAAACTGAGAGAATTGGGCATCATCGAAGAACAGCAATAACATTTCTTCTTGTTTCATTTCTCTCTCTAGAAATGTTAGGGTTTCAGTTTACACTTTTCTATATGGTATCAGAGCGTGAAGACACGAGTCGCAAGATTTGAATCCTGGAGATCAAAGCTCGAATTCGGTACTCGATCTGTGCTTCAGAATCCTGATCGTTTCTGCAATTGTTGGAATTGTTTTTAATTTTGGAAATCAAAGAAATTCAGAATTCTTCAAACGAAGAACAAATAGTCATGGCGACAGTAGCGGTAACTCTTTCTCCATCTTTGGCCTTTCTCGTGTCCAACTTTCAGTCATTAGTGAATGTAAAATTGACTGGTTCAAATTACCTCTTGTGGCGTATTCAAGTGGAGAATGTTATGACTGTTAATGGTTTCTATGGATTTCTAGATGGATCAATTGAGTGTCCATCGTCTAAGATTCGTAATACAGAAGGAAACTTAGTTGACAATCCTGAATTTGCTGTGTGGAGAATAACTGATACTCAACTGTTGTCTTGTCTGACATCATCTCTATCTCAATCAACACTACCATATGTTCTAGGGTTTTACCATGTCAAAGAGGTCTGGGATTCTTTATCAAATCGTTATAATTCTCTTACCATAAATCATGTTCATGAGTTGAAATGTCGTCTGTTTTGCCACACTAAGACAGAAACAATGGAGAAATATATAGACACTATAAAAGAGTTTGCACAGAAATTGGCTGCAGCTGGCAGTCCAATAGATGATGATGATTTGGTTTTTCACACTCTTAAGGGTTTACCTCCAGATTTTAATGGATTAAGAACAGCTATTAGAACAAGAAAGGATCATGTTAGCTTTGATGAACTAGTCTCAATGCTGAATGGTGAGGATCAACAATTATCAAAGGGATTACCTTCTGATCACACAACTGTTCTTGTGGCAACAACTGAGAAAAACACAAGTCAAGGGGGAATGAATTCTACTGGAGGAGTGTCAACTGCGTCTATTCAGACTGGAATGTCTCATCTAGGGTTAGTTTCACCGTCCAATTCAGGAGGTGGAGTCTCAGGACAACAAAATCAACTTGTGCATATGCCTGTACAAAGTCAGTTTGTTCCCCAGCAACAATTTGCTTCACAGCAGTTTGCTCCACAACAGCAATTTTATCAAAATTAAAATAGGAATAATACAAGAGGAAGAGGCAGCAGAAGATTTTTCAAAGATCCTTGTGAAATCTGTGGTAGAAACAACCACACTACGAATTTCTGTTATTATAAGTCTCAAACTGGTGGATTTGATTCACAATATGGTGCTCAATTTGGTGGTTTTAGTGCATCACAAACCTATCCACAGGTTTCTTCTTGGGGAAATCCTGCTATTAACTACACAACCACACATATGATGCCACAGCCAATGCAACCAATGATGCAACCAATGCTGCAACCTCCTTTGCCACCAATGTAAGCAATCATGCAGCCATCTCCTATATTTCATCAGTTTAGGCCTCAAATGTCCACATCTCAAGTGTCTCAGTCATCAGCACCTCAGTTTCACAAGCCAGAGAATAATTTTGGGAGAACTACATCATATTCTCAGAATTCAGGTGTAACACCTTTTGCTGGATTTACTGCAGCTTATCAGATGCCTGCAATGATACCTAGCTCTTCTGGGACCAATTTTGGTGGATCTGATCAACCTATGGGGATGTATGGTGGTTACAGTTCAATGGAATCTAATCCTACACAGCATTGGTATGTGGATAATGGTGCTACTCATCATATCACCAACAACCTAAATAATATTACCCAACCACATCCTACAGCTCAGACAGAAGGGGTTCTTGTGGGTAATGGCTCTAGTCTTCCAGTTGCTCACTCTGGTAAGGGTATCTTACCCACTCCTACTTCTGTTTTTCATTTGTCATCTGTTTTGCATACCCCATCCATCACACATAATCTTATTTCTGTTCATCAACTGGCCAAAGACAATAATTGTTGGCTTATTTTTTACTGTAATGGACTTGTCATTCAGGACAAGTCTACTCTCAGAGTGCTATACAGGGGCCCTTGCCACAAGGGACTGTATCCATTGCTGAACTCCTTTAAAGCTTCCTCTTCAGCATCTCAAGCTTCATGTGACAGTCTTTCTTCAGCTGGTTCTCAAGCTCTTGTTAGCTATAATTCAGGTTTCTCAAGCCTTTCTCATTCATCATCGTCTTCTGCATTGTTATGGCATCAGAAATTAGGCCATCTCAGTTCAACTCTTTTTCATTCTGTAATAAAGCAATTTAGTTTGCCAGTTTCCAAATCCTTGATGGTGAATTGTACTTACTGTAATATGGCAAAGAGCCATAAGCTTGCTTTTGGTGTTTCTGAAACATTGTCCACTGTTCCTTTCCAATTAGTGCATATGGATGTTTGGGGGCCCTCCCATGTTCCTTCTCACAAAGGGTTTAAATACTATCTCCTTGTTGTTGATGACTTCACTAGATACACATGGTTATTTCCTTTGCACTATAAGTCTGAGGTCAAGACCAAAATTGCAGAATTTAAGGTTTATGTTTCTACTCAATTTCATACTCAAATTCAAAAAGTCAGAAGTGACAATGGAGGGGAATTCATTAATCATTTCCTTCTTCATTTATTTCTCACTACTGGAATGGTGCATCAAACTACTTGCCCTTACACACCTGAGCAGAATGGTGTGGTTGAGAGGAAGCACAGGCATTTGATAGAAACAACTATTACTCTATTATTACAATCAGGACTACCTACTTCTTTCTGGCTTGAGACTTTGTTTACTGCTGTATATCTTACCAACAGACTACCTCATTCATCCTTACATTTTCAAATTCCCTATACTCTTTTATATCACACATCTCCTGATTACATGGCACTAAAACCATTTGGCTGCAGTTGCTTCCCATGGCTCAAACCTTATGTTGCTAATAAACTAACACCTAAATCTCTTCACTGTGTTTTCCTGGGTTATTGTGACAACACTAAGGGATACAAATGCTATGATCCACAAAGTAACAAAGTCTTCTTGTCTAGGCATGTTAAATTTGTTGAGACAGATTTCCCTTATTCATTACTTATATCAAATTCATCTTATTCTGATTCTTCTCATCCCATAAAATTTCATGTGCCTTTGACAACATTTGATGATATTGTGATTAACATTCCACTTTCTGATTCCATTGCTTCCTCTGCACCCTCTCTATCTTCTTCTTCTCATACTTCTCAACCTCATCACTCTTCCGATTCACTTCCTCCTCATACTTTAATTCCCACTGATCTTCCTATATCTTCTTCTCTTGGTGATTCAGTTCCTGTTCATACAGTTTCCAATCTCTCTTCTTTAGCTACTACACCCTCTGTTTCTATTCAAACAAACACTCATCCCATGTCTACACGATCTAAGCATGTGATTTTTAAACCCAAACATCCCCTTAGTCTCACAGCTGTTGCACTAGAGTGTGAATTACCCTTACAAGAACCACGACACTTTTCTGAGGCAGTTAAATATTTTGTGTGGCAAAAGGCCATGGATGAAGAGTATAAAGCTCTTCTTGATCAAGGCATGTGGACATTGGTTCCTCTTCCTCCTTCGGCCAATGTGATAGGGTCTCAGTGGATTTATAAGATCAAAAGACATTCTGATGGGACTGTGGCCCGATATAAAGCTCGTTTGGTAGCCAATGGCAACCAACAATATGAAGGTCTTGACTTCTCTGAAACGTTTAGTCTAGTCGTAAAACAACCTACTATTCGAGTGGTATTAGGCTTGGCCGTGTCTCATCAATGGCCAATCAAACAATTGGATGTGTCAAATGCGTTTTTACATGGAGTTATTGATGAAAATGTTTATATGAAGCAACCACAGGGTTACAAAAGCTCTGCCCATCCCGATTATGTTTGCAAGTTGAATAAAGCCCTATATGGGCTAAGGCAGGCCCCAAGGGCGTGGTTTTCAGTATTCTCCACTTTCTTGCTTCACCAGGGGTTTGTTCAAAGTAAAGCTGATGCCTCTTTGTTTCTGTTACGAAATCAACATGGTATTGTTCTTGTTCTCATATATGTTGATGAGATCATAGTGACTGGAAGTAATTCTGATTTTATTCTTGAGTTGATCAAGCTTATGAGTACTAAATTTGCTATGAAAGATCTAGGATCATTGCATTATTTTCTGGGTATTGAGGTTCATCACCATGGTTCCAATCTGCTCTTGACACAAACCAAGTATGCCTCTAATCTATTACATAAGGCAGGCATGACAAATTGCAAACCCAGTTCAACCCCCTCATCAGTTAAACCTGCTGTTTTGGATCCTGATCCACCCTTCTCTGACCCTCATTGGTTTCGCACTATTGTGGGCTCTCTTCAGCATTTGACTCTCACTCGCCCGGAGATCTCTTTTGCTGTTAATGTAGCATGTCAACACATGCACAACCCCAAAGAAAGTCACTTTATCGCTGTTAAACGGGTTCTCAGGTATATTAAAGGGTCTCTTCACAGTGGCTTAATGTTCACTCCTGGGAATTTCTCTCTCACCGCATACTCTGATGCTGATTGGGCAGGGGATAGATTGGACAGACGCTCTACTACGGGTTTTTGTCTTTTCTTGGGCTCTAATTTGATCTCCTGGTCTGCTAAAAAGCAACATACTGTTGCTCAGTCCTCTACAGAGGCAGAATATCGTGCCCTGGCTCAAACCGCAGCTGATGTTACTTGGGTGCAACAGTTATTACAAGATCTTTGTCTTCCCATTTCTTGTCCTCCTACAATTTGGTGTGACAATCTTTCCGCTATGGCATTGGCGTCCAATCCTATCTTCCATGCTAGGACTAAACACTTTGAGGTCGATTATCACTTCATACGTGAGAAAGTCCAGCATAAGCAAGTTGTGGTGAAACACATTGGTACTTTGTCTCAAGTTGCAGATCGATTTCACCTTCTTAAAACCAAACTAATGGTTGTCCCGACTCCCATTAGTTTGCTGGCGAGTGTTAGTGAAACTCATTAATGTGCAGTTATTTTGTTAAGAAAGTGGTTTAGGTAGTTAAGCTCTTTTAGTTAAGTGAGGGGCCAAGTAGTGGCCACCCCAGCATTTTGGTAACCGACTTCCCCATCTTTCTCTCAAGTGTATTGTATATAGTCGAAAACTGAGAGAATTGGGCATCATCGAAGAACAGCAATAACATTTCTTCTTGTTTCATTTCTCTCTCTAGAAATGTTAGGGTTTCAGTTTACACTTTTCTATAATTTGCGCCCCCTCCCGGGAATCTGCGGTTTTTGTCTGCGAGAGTAAAATAGAATATCCTAATATCCTACACGCCTTTGTGCTGTGCATAGCTCAACGTTAGCACCAAAGCATTAGCACCAAAGCAGGAAAGAATCAGCCTAGGTGGATGTGCACGAAAAATAATTCAACAGTTTGGGACACCGCCACGTGGTTATCCAACATCTTTCTTCACCACATATTTTTATTAGATTCAATATTAAAGCTGAGTTTCCATCAAGATATTTTTAGTATTTTCAGTATTTTAAAGATATTTTTGGTATTCTTGGACTACAACTTATTAAATTAACAAGTCATTCTCCTTACATACGTCAATTGATTTAATAATTTGTAGTCCAAAAATACTGAAAAATACCATAGTGAAAACTCACCATAAGTGTATAAAACCCCACAAAAATGTGTACTTGAAAGGGGTGTAGGGACACCGACCACTGAATAATTGCTTGTATTTAAACTGGCTTTGGATGAACCCTCTTATCCAAAAATTTATCAGTGCTGAGTGGGTACCACGTAGCGATACCCAGTGCACATCTCGGCCATCAAAAAATGTGTTGGACGGTCCGGATTTTAAATGGCTCTTCTAGACTCTTTCTTGGAAGAATGTATTCAAAATCTGGACCATTAATTGCTAAAATGGACGATTATGATTGGATGCTACGTGTGCCACGTCCAACACCATACGGTACCCGCTAGGGGCTCGGCATTGAAAGATTTCTTCCCCTCATACCTACAATTTCCAACTGTCCATATCCCATCTGCCTCTGAACCGAGATCCAAAGAATTCACTCGAGAGTATCCACTTTTGGAACATCCAGCTTTAAGCTCCTAGGTTTCGCGAAAGAAAACGTTCCTGCAGGGCTGCAAAATACAAACTAATCAGCTTAATCAAACATTGATGAGACGGTTAAGACCCTGAACAACTAATTCTTTTCGTGAGATACTCTCGACCATGATTGAAAGAAGCATGGTAATAAGTACATAAATTGATTTGGGTCTCTAAACTTACCCTTCCTGATATCTTTCGGCTTTGATTTGGGAGCTTAATTATGCATCAAAACGTCTAATCATTAGGGTGACCAAGAAATGGGTTTCATAAAATTTAGTGGATGTGTTTGTTTCCCATTTTTAGTTTAGTTTTAGTTTTGATGACATCATCATTACCCTCATTTCTTTCTCTATCTCTCTCCACTCAGTACACCTTTTTACATGATCTAAACTAAACTAAATTACAAAACGAACACAGCCACTCGTATATTTTTGGCGTAAACCAGTGTACCTTTAATTAGAAGCTTTTGCATTGTAGGAGAGCTGCTAGTACACTCCATTTCCCATCAGCAAAAACCTTACTCCTAGAAAATGAGAAACACAAATGCCTTCATAAAACAAAACAATTGTTACAATGTGTATTATTTAAAATGATTTACGGGCCATATATGCATATAATTACATAAATACGTTTATCTATATACACACATAAAAACTGGATTTGGGCAATAACAAACAGAGCAAATCGCCCGCGGGCAGTTTAATTTGCTGACCAAAAAAGAAGAAAACCGAGCAAATCTCCGGCGGTGTGATTACAGTCTAAGGTTCTAGAAAACACATCACTTTAGACCTCATTAAAAAAAAAAAAAAAAAGACTGAACAGCCGCGTCAGGCATTTTATGGGGTTTTTCCCGAGTCGCTTCAATAATAATCGAAATGATGTTTTTTTCATAGCTTTGTCCTCCCTCACTCCGTCCTTAGAGCAAGAACACCAACATGGGTAAAATTTTGGCCAAAAACCTTGATGTACAGTGCATGCTGACTAAAAACAAAACTCAAATGTAAGACTTTACACCAGGTTTTTCGAGGAAATGTAAAACATGGCCGTGCATGTGGTATTCAGTAAGTCTGGGTGCCCCGAAAGGGGGCCCATAATTGATCCCGAAAGTGTAAATTAACGGCCACATTTACTCCAAGTGAATCTGAGCCATTGATTTTCAAATTATGAGTAAGCCCTAGGTGTATTTTTTATGTATGTAGCAGTGTTGTATAGTATTTGACTTTTTGCACACCAGGTTAAAGTGCATGGCAGCACGTTGAGTCCTACTGCACTGTACATCAGCTTGGACACCGGCTTTATTTGACTGTTTTCGTCTTTCGAGGAAATGTTTTCACAAAAGGAAAATGATTAGGCATGCGTTAAAATTGAAAAAATATATTGAAATAGGGTCTTGCTAGAGACCACCCTAAGGGTGATGTCCTTTTTCTTTCTTTATCCGACTGGAAAACCATAAAATAGTCTTGATTTGACATAGTGACATTAGGTAGCGTAAATCTATGAGCTCTCCGTACTGTGTTCAACCTTTTTCAATTCTTCTGCTGTGTTGCCCTTTGTTCCGAAGGGTCACTCCTCTTTTTACCCAAGAAAATGCTAGTGTGTGTCCAATAGGCACATATTAAGGTTTTAAAAATATATTAAAATGTGTGAATAAAGAAAAAAATAATCTAAATTGGTTTTTTAGTTTTTTCGTTTTGTCCTTATTCAATTTTTTTTTGCATTTGTTAGTTTTTGGTCTATTTTTTGTAGTTTCTTGGCTTGTCTCGACGAGAGGAATCTACAAAGTACTCTATAAAATTATTAGCAAAACTTAAAGTTTTGTGAATAAAGACGAAAAATAATCCAAAAAACCGATTTTTTCGTAAAATTTTTCGTCTTTATTCACAAAACTTTAAGTTTGGCTAATAATTTTATACTTTTTAGATTTCTTTTGTCGAGACAAGCCAATAAACTACAAAAAATCTACCGAAAACTAACAAATGCAATTTTTTTTTTGAATAAAGACAAAACGAAAAACTAACAAATGCAATTTTTTTGCAAGGAAAATTGGGAAGGGGTTACTATTGTTGTTTTGTCCAAGGCTTACATCAACGCAAAAGCTGCTGCCGATGCAGTGATTCATATTAAATACACGTACGCGCGCTTTGTCTCTGCGTGTGTCTCACGCCTGACCACCCTTAGGGTGGTTTGCAGAATTTGCCGAAAAAATTATTAAAACAAAACTCTTAATTTTGTGAATAAGATTGAAAAAAGTTTTATTATTTTTTATTTTATTCAAAAAAATTAAGCTTCAATCCTAATTTTTTTATTTTTTTATTTCTCTCACCGAGACAAACCAATAATACACAAAGTTGATGTAAAATTAAACAACACAAAAAAAAATCAAATAAAGATGTAAAAATAAGCCAACTTACTTTTTTGAGCAAAACACACCTGAGTATATCAAAAAAAAAAATTTCAGGGATCTACAACCACGGGACTTTTTTTTTCTTATATATTGTAGAAAGCAAAATTTGGTGAAAATGTGTTGTCCAAAAAAAAAAAAAAATTGGTGAAAATGCAAATATAAAAAAGTAAATGCAGTTCAGAAACTAAAGTAAAAGATATAAAGGTAAAGGGTCACTTTTTTTGATAAAAAAAAAAAAAAAGAAGGGTCACTTTTTGAATGAAGAGGCATGAATGGCTACTTGAGAGATGAAGTACAGAGGACTGGCGTCAGTCATGCATCGGTTGGGGAGAAAATTTAATTCTTACCCGCTACGCCTCATGTGATGCGCGTGCATCACAATGCTGACCACCCTAAGGGTGATTACTAGATTTTGCCATTAAAATATGTAAAAGTGTATAGAAATATGTGAAAGTGTATTAAAATGTGTAAAAAGTTTATTGGAGTTTGTGTTATTTTTATTTGTTTATGTACTTAAGGTGTGCCCTTTACACACATGTTAGCAAGACCATTCACAAAAACTCAAATGTATAGTGCACAGGAGCGGAGTCAGCTATGGGCTGGGATGTGCCCTGGCCCCCCTGCAGTTTGAAAAATGCACTGAAAAAAATTAAAATTTTGATATAAATTATTATTTTTTTCTATTTTCAGCGCAGAGTTACTCATTTGAAATTAAAATAAATGTTTCCAACAAAATTTGAACCAAATTGTTATAGCCCTAACAAAACAAAACAAGTATGGCCACTTATGAAAGCCCATATATAATAAACATATAAGGATAATAATAGGTTCAATGTGGAAACACTGAAAAATTGAAGAGAATTAGACGACTTCTTGGCATATAGCTTTCATCATAAATATGCTGTGCATTTTTGTCAGCGTTAGATGAAAATCTTAGAGCCGCCCTTGAACTCGGCCTCCCCGGATTCTCAATCCTAGCTCCGCCACTGATAGTGCATATAGTAGGACCCAACATGCTGACTCAACATGCTCTTCAACAAAAAGTCCATCGGTACGCCTATTACATGCTGACTCAACATGCTGTTAGGGTTGTTTGATTAAATATAGTACTATCATCAGAACATAAATAGGGTTGTTTGATTGGTTTGAATGTCCTTACGACCAAACATCAGACGGTACTTGTTTGCCATTCTGGATTTTTCGAGGAAATAGTTACTCGCCGTGTAATTAAAGTGCATGACATTCAAACTGTGTACATCGATTCTTTTTCATACCCCGTATATATGGGAGTTTCGTGCACTAAGTGTGCCCTTTAGATGTCTCATAATTCATGTCTATTTTCAACAGTCAACTAGAAAAAAATTAACTAAACTTTTTTTTTGTTGTTTAGTAGTATATCCAAATTATTAAAACAAAAAAAGGGGAAAAAAAAATGCATCAAAGACTAAAAAGTACCTCTTAATCCCCATTTCCTTTTGAGGTTGAGTCTTGTTTTCAAAAAAAAAAACTCAAAACGTAATTTTATCCTACGATTCAACATACTGTGTTTCCCAAAAAAAAAAAACGCTGCATGCACTTTAAATTACACGGCGAGTGACAATCTCGAAAGATCCAAAAAGGGAAGAAACAAATGCTATGGGTACATCACATGTGCACTCCAAATGCACACCACCCTGAAGTGACAAATAAGGAAAGACACATTTTTTGGGTAAGCTCCACATTGAGTTTCTCCTCATTTGTCATATCAGGATAGTGTGCATTTAAGGTGCATACATGGTGTAGTTATGTCATTTTCCAAAAGCGAAATAAAGTCGGCGGGCCTGAAAGTCAAGTCGGCGGGCCGGGCACATGATGTTTGTGGCGAACAAAACTCTCAGAAAAACCATCATTGCACAATTCTTCTAATGATGTATATTTAATGTGCACGGCCCATCACCCTCACGAATTTTGCTACCAGACCGAGTGGTAGCCCGACTTTCATACCGACGTCTACGTGGAAAGTCCCTTACTGCATTTTAAAGGACTCCTCTCTCTCTCTCCTGACAGTATAATCCTCTCTCTCTCTCTCTCCCTCCGCCCTTCTCCCCTCACTCTCTTTCTCATTCCCTTACTTTTCTCTCTCTCCAACACTTTCTCACTTTTTATTTTTTATAAATTAAAATCTTCATAACTTTTATTTTTCATATCCAATACTGGAAAAACATATATATTTAGAATCTATTCGACGACACCTATCAAACAAGACCAATATTGAGTATGTAATTATGTATAGAAAAAAATAATTTTTTAGGTATAGGCTCTTTTTCCCCCTAACTCTGAACTCGTGAATTTACGCAAAAAAAAATAAATTTTTGGTACACAGTTAGTAGTTTTATTTGGTGCAAAATAAACCAAAAAATTATGCGTGGAACTACTTGCAAAGTAAACCAACCACCAATTATTCCATTAACAAAAAACTATTTTTTTCAAACACCGAGACAGATCATTCTCTCACAACCCACATAAAAAACCGTAAAAAACTAGTTTTTTCAAAAAACTGAGTTAGTGGAACACTCCCCAAGTGGAAAATCAGGAAGAGTTGTGAGATTAACTTGTTTGGGTAAATTGAAAAAACTGGTTTTTTGGGTTTTGTCCTTATTCAAATTTTTTTTTGCATTTGTTAGTTTTCGATCGATTTTTTGTGGTTTCTTGGCTTGTCTCGACGAGAGGAATCTAAAAAGTATAAAATTATTAACACTTAAAGTTTTGTGAATAAAAAGTATAAAATTATTAGTATAAGTTTTGGATGTCACCTTCGTCTTTATTCACAAAAACTTTAAGTTTGACTAATAATTTTATACTTTTTAGATTCTTTTCGTCGAGACAAGCCAAGAAACCACAAAAAATCGACCGAAAACTAACAAATGCAAAACAATTTTGAATAAGGACAAAACAAAAAAAACCAATTTTTTCAATTTAACCCAATTTTTGGGTTAAGTGATTTGTGATTAAACGCCACAAGTGCACTGCTTGGGGTGGAGTGATTTTTTGACATATTTACGAGCTCGTCAAACCAAATACTAATATTTATGAGCTCAAATCAATTTAAATTCACGAGTTCAGAGTTAGGGGGAAAAAGAGCCTATACTTAAAAAATTATTTTTTTCTATACATAATTACATACTCAATATTGGTCTTATTTGATAGGTGTCGTCGAATAGATTCTAAATATATATATTTTTTCAATATTGGATATGAAAAATAAAAGTATGAAGATTTTAATTTATAAAAAATAAAAAGTGAGAAAGTGTTGGAGAGAGGGAAAAGTAAGGGAATGAGAAAGAGAGTGAGGGGAGAAGAGCGGAGGGAGAGGGAGGGAGGGAGAGAGAGAGAGGATTATACTGTCAGGAGAGAGAGAGAGAGGAGTACTTTAAAA
Organism: Vaccinium darrowii; assembly: GCA_020921065.1. Classification (NCBI taxonomy): domain Eukaryota; kingdom Viridiplantae; phylum Streptophyta; class Magnoliopsida; order Ericales; family Ericaceae; genus Vaccinium; species Vaccinium darrowii. The sequence continues at coordinate 48,103,433 of CM037152.1, read as the reverse complement.
TGCAGTAAGGGACTTTCCACGTAGATGTCGGTATGAAAATTCCAAAATTCTCACCTCACCCCACAAGGGCCACAGCCGGAAAACGTACTGACCCATAGGTACAGAGAATGCATAGATCGTGCTTAGGGACTCATTTTTGGATTCTACACGAGTGATCCAAATCGTTCATTTTTCTTAGAATTTTTTTTTCGAGTGGGCTCACAAAAATTCAGCTCAATCAGACGGTTAGAAGTGATCGAACCAAAGTCCCACCGTTTCATTAGAAGAATTGTGCAATGATGGTTTTTCTGAGAAAAATGATACAGACACACCCTCTCTACCATGCTCTACCACACCCCTTCTCACATGTGGGGTGGGTCACCCATCTTCCCTCTCTGTGCTTTATATATTTTATCAATTTCTTCTCCCGCCTTTCTCTTCTTCCGCTCCATCTTCCCTCTCTGTGCTTTATATATTTTATGCCAAAGAATGAAAAACTAATATTTTAAGAGGTATATAGGTAAAATAGACAAGCTGGTGTAGTTTTGAAAGAAAACCTGTCTAGCTAAAATAAATTAGGTCCTGTTGATAGGAAAAATAGCTATGTGCTGGTGTTTTTGCTCTTAGAATGCGAGTCTCAGAATTCGTCCCTCTCTCCCGCACATGCGGGCTCACAACTGTCTTCTGTACTGCAATTAGCAATTGGAGTTGTCGTGTAGGGTTTTTTTTTTTTTTTTAGAAGATTCTGTTGCACCAAAAATTAGAGACAATGAGCCGTTGGTATCCAATTTGATTCCCGCTTCGAACAGATCGGTAAGTTGGAGATTTGATTGAGAATTGAATATGACATGGAGATTTTTTTCAAAAAAAATTCAAAGAATCGAGTAGGAGACAGGGACATACATATCGTTGCCCCGTATACGTTTTCCGTTCAATCCCTGTCCCGTCCACGATTCCCGGCCGGATACACACCCCTGTAACCTATTGGAATTATCATTTTTTTAATAATCTTTTTTGCTTTTGTTTCGGAGCATTGGAATTATATTTTCTTTTTGCTTCTCTGCCCAATGGATTGAAGGATTAATAAACTCATTAAATCAAGTTCTTATAAACAAAATTCACTTAAAATTAAGCTCAAGTGGTGAGGTGTTTCTTTGCTAGAAAAAAGTTCTGGGTTCAAGTTTCACCGTAGGGTCTCATTTCCTTCCTCCTTAGGATAGAGTCTTGCTCGTTAAAAAAACAAAACAACCCCAAAGATATGACCCCCAGATGCCAAATAAACAAAAAAACGAATGTCTTGTCTCAAGACTCAAGAGTCAAGGCTGCACGACAACGTCGACAAGAACAGTAAAAGTAAAATGAGATCATGCAATATGAGCAAATATTCTTTACATCGGAAGTGTAAATTAAAGTTTTCTCCAAATCTATTAATTACATTGCGTCATATGTCCATATTCTACCTTTTGGGACCACTTTTTTGACACATAGCGCAATGTAATAGATTTAGAGAAAATTTTAGTTTACACCGTCGGAGTAGAGAATTTTCTCCCGTGCAATATATCCTTATCCCTCACGGAGTGAGTAGAGAAAAATGGAGATGGGTTAATAACTCAACCAACTCCACTCCTCTATAAATTACTCCGATAAACTCGTCAAATATATTTTTTTATTGATGTGGAACAAGCCAAATTCTATGATTAATTGGACCAGCTTTTAATTGAAAATTACCAAATTCAGCAATTTAACGACAAGCCCATATTGTCCCAAATTTGACGGTCTGAAGCAGAATCGCAATGTGGTCCCAAATATTTTTTTGAATAAAGCTGAAAATACTTGGATTATTGGATTAATTTTGGCTTTATTAAAAAAAATTTGAGTTTTGACCATAATTTTATACTTGTTAGATTTGTCTCGTCGAGAGGAATCTAAAAACCACAAAATTTTGACGCAAAACTAACAAATGCAAATTTTTTTTTTTGAATAAAGACAAAATAAATAATCCAATAATCCGGATTATGGATTATTTGCCAAAGGAGCCCTTAATAATTAAAGCTGTATAGACTTTTTTTTTATTTATATATCGAAATTGCCTATTTAAAAAGAGACCGCTGATGGAAAACCCTCCACTTCCACCACTAGTTTTGTGGGCTTTCATTGTGTATTAAATGTGGATATAAACCGTTCATTTTGTAGGGCTCGCATTGTACTTCATCTTTGCAAAAAAATCAGCTTGATATCAGACATCGGCAATTATATCAAAATTTGAATTTTGTTTTGCAAAATGGACGGTCATGCATTCTACAGAGAAAAAAGAAAGCTAAGTCGCGTTCATAATCGAATTGAAACAAGGCTCCGATCGAGTACGTTCTTATTAGATGCTTATTACTTGCTTTCCACACAAGCATCCTGTTTCTTTTTTTTCTTTTTCTTTTTTTTTTGTTCTCTACTTTTTTTACTTATTACATTACCAAAATTTTTGTCCAGTCTTTGTAATATGCTCCATCATTCTCTACCTACAGAAGGAAGGATTCGCGATTCGGCAACGGAAACTTTTCCCGGTGACTTTGGATGTGCAATCAAAGGTGAGTGTCATTCGAATATTTGCAGTAATAATAATCCTTGACCTTGGATGTGAAATCAAAGGCGAGTGTCATTCGAATCTTTGTAGTAGTAATGATCCTTGACCGCCATTTTGCAAAACAAAGTTCAAAAATTTATACATCTATCGATATTCGATCAAAATGATTTTTTACATTGTTGTAATATTCTGCGGGCCCTACAGGGTGCACGGTTCAGATCAAAACAATAAACTCACAATAAGACCCACATCTGGCGGTGGTGAAAAAGAGAGAGTTTTTACACCGGCAGTGTAAAGAATGTTTTCTCATTTGAAAACTGATTTTTACAATGCTTGCTCACAGCTTCTTTGGGTAAAAACTGTAGGGGCAAAAAACAACAATCACCACAATAACTGCCACACCCACAGCTGGTTACTCCCCCTTCTCCCTTCAACTAGTCCCGTTTCTTTACCTTTCCCAGTTCAGTTCCTCAAAAAAAGAAAACTTTTTTTTTTGCACGGCAAAAAAGATTTATTAATCTTTGAAAACGGATTACAAAGATTAAAGGGAACCATGGGAGACAAAAGTCACCACGGACCCGAGAGGGAAATAACAAAGGCTAACAAGGGGTCAACCTAGATAGAGGAAGACGATACCAATACCAACAAGAGATACAACAACACAAATGGAAACAAAAAAAGATAACAGCTGCAAAACATGACCAAACTAGGATCAACAGCAACAACCAAACTTCAAGACGATTCCCCAAAACAGACTCCAATAAAGGCAACATAATGAGGATTGGATGGAGCAAAACCAAACAGACGTAGCAACTCCGGCGCAATAGCATCATCGATTGGATCCAGAAAACATACCACCAAAAGAGCATCAAGATTAAAGAGAGGAGACTGAGCCCAGCAATGACGATAGCTCATCCAAATGAATCTTCAGATAAACTCAACCCCATGATGATAACACCCCAAAATCAATACCAGAGTTTAACCAGATGAAACAAACAGCAGCAGCAACAAGAAGCAAACAGCAACTCCAAGATCAAATAGCAGCAGCAGAAGAAAAGAAACCATCCCAGTATTCATCAGAATCAGCAATGAATCAACAACATCAGATGAAGACTTGATAGACCATCCAAAAACAGACCAGCACTTGAAATCTTCGAAAAGGAAGCAAAATGCATAAAGCGTAGCCCAATAGCCACACAAAGGAAAACTCCAGCAGAACCAAAAGACAATCAATCATACGAAGCAGCAGCAGAATATGAATCACCATAAACCAATAGAAGAGACTCACCAAAACAAATGGTACCAATAAGACTGAACAACACCAAAAGCCCCATACAAAACATGACAGGATAAAACTCAAAGATTAAAGTTGTCCATCAGTCCTCACCTTGTTTTGGGCTTCCAATTCAGCAATCTTGCTAATTACTTCTTCTTCATCTCCATCATAACCAATGCCATGCATTTTGTTGATTTCCCATATGGTTCGAGCTTCGTCCAATAGGATTTTGTTTCTATTGTTGATGCCATCAGAAGAGATTGATGCAGATAGGGCAACAGCAGCGACTGCAGATCTCAATACAACACACTTGCTCTTGGATCTTCTTCCTTTCAGATTGCCTGTATTAACTTTAGAGAAACCAAGAATTTCGTTGATAGTTTTCCTCTTCTTTTTCCCTTGTAATCCTTTCACTGCAGTTTGAATAGGCACGTGATTGTCCTCACAAGGATCTAAATTAAGCCCTTCCTCCAAAGTGTTTCCATCTTTCTCGTTAATCTCATTATCCGCTGAGTCATCAACAATTGAATCTAAGCCGCATGACGAGTATGAATTTGCCTCATTGAATGAATTAACCACTTCCATATCCAAAGAAGTACCCGGCTTAGGTAAAATCAAGTGTTGGTCCTTTACCGAAGTTGCATTTATTGCCACATTGCTGCTAGCATCCACATGATGATTACTAGCCGCGGCATTAGATTCATCAGACCCATGAGATTCCACATTTTTGTCACCTGCTAAACCATCATCTTCTTTAGAATTATTGAGCTTCAATTTAGGTTTATACACTTGCACTGAACACTTTTGAGAGGCAATTTTCAGAATCTCTAAATCATTAAATGGATCCTTACATTCCTCTTCCCACACTTTGACCTTATAGTTTGTTCCTCTAACACAAATATTAATCCATTCATCAATTCTTTCTTGCTTTTCTGTAACAATCAACAACCTCCCAACATCATAAGATAAACCATGCATAGTTTCTACGTCCAGGGCAATGAATTCTCCCCACATCTCCCCAATTCTCTTAAAAGAATTATGACACCATATGTTAAAGGGCATACCCCTACAATTAATCCACACTAATCTAGAAAGACTAGCAGCATCACCATTCCATGGTTCAAAATATGAAAACCATGATCTTATTACTGAGTTAGCCATAGCTTGGTCTCTATCATCCTTATTATGAAAAGTGATAATCATATACATACCTCCCAAGGATCTAATTTGAATGTCCTTCATCTTGAATTCATGGAATGCTTTAAGAACCAAATCTGGTGTGGATAGAGTCATCAATTTGACAACAGCACTCGTCTGAAGCCAGCTTGTGGCAATAGGCTGGAGATTAAGAGTTCTTCTTGCTTCAATATCTTTTTGTTTCTCAGCTTGAGAAATACCCATCATCTGTGAATTGGAACCAACACTAGCCATCCCCCTGTCGTAGCTAGCTCTCTTAACAATCAAATTCCTTCTCCCAACCCATAGCCCATTAGCATTTGCAATAGCGAAACCTACATCCTTCTGAAAAGCAAACCTAACATAACCATACTGATTACCAGTTCTGTTGCTTCTAATGGCAGGGATGAACACCTCTGTAATCTTCCCAAATTTTGAAAAGAACTTTTTGAACCAAGGGACACCCACTTCAAAGGGTAAGTTATCAACTAGAATGGTGAAAGAACTCCCAACTACACCTTGCTTCCTGAAGTGCATTCCACTCTCCATAGGCATGTAAGACTTGATAAAAATCTATCAAATGAAACCTAAAGACTGAACTTTGAATGAACAGAGCAAAATGAATCAATAACTTGTTCAAAGAAACCCAGAATCGAAAACACCCATCAAATCTCTGATCGAGTGAAACCCTGGGAAGAGAAATTTTTCAACGATCAGAGAAGAGCACTGCTAGATACCCAGAATTCAAAATTGCACGGTCTAGATTCACTTCAATTCAATCTGGACCATGCAATTTTGAATTATGAGTAAATTCTGGATACCTAGACTTTCTGATTAGAGAAAGGGGAAGGGATGATTTCTCTTTTTGCTTTGATTTCACATTTTTTAAAGCCTTCAAAAGTGTGATGAAGACCAAAAATGATGTAATAGGTTTTTATTAGGGGGAGTGATTTTGTGGTTTAGTAAAATTTGTATTTGTCAAAGTTTCACTAAAAAATAAAAAGAACAGTGTGGATATTAATTTGAAGATGTGAAAATAATTAGCTTGTATTATTCATTATTTTCCACTGTTTCGATTACCTTGGTAGAATCTGTGATAAGCACTGAAAAGGTTGAATTTGTGCACCAATCACATGGTCTACATATGTTCCCCTTTCGTTCCAAACTTTTATTCATTATTACACCAGATTTTACTCGCCTTTTTCATAAAAGCTTTTCCCACGAAAAATTAGCCTAGCTTTTCTAAAATTGACAAATTGGCCTTTTCTAATTTTTGTTTTATGAGGATACGTACACTTAATATGTGGTAGGCGCGTGTTGAGATAGTACGTGTCAGTGTTCCAAAATCACCGAAAATACGGGCACCCAAAATCTGTTAAAACTAGTAGCCATCAAAATCCTCAGAAACCCAAATCATCATCAAATGAGATCTAGGCATCTGCTCTACATACTCTCTCGATACCAAATTTCCTGTCTGTTTATTCTTATGCGTGCCATTTTTTTGATTTCTTATATATTTCAATCTATAATGTTTTTTTACAATTTTGAAAACTTTATTTAATAAAACCCATCGAGAACTATAAAAGAAATTGATATTGAATTTATATAACATTATACATTTGAAAATACAAAAAAAAATTATGGGGTCGTGAATAGTGAAAGTAAACAATAAATTTGGGATGGAGGAAGTAATAACCTCAAATAAATGGCTGTCCCTTCCAGAAACTTCAAACAATTCACATGATCACAACATACGTCATATCAGCTGGATCAACCAGAGTTTTTATATTACTTTAGTCTATTTATGTCTATTTTGACGAATATTACATGGATGAGCATCAAATTTTTTTGAATAATTAAGGTTGTCTGCAACTATATAATACAGAACATTTATGTACTAGCTAGTAAAACAAGCAGAACGTAGCATCCAACAACAACAAAACAAAGATACTGTCCTCATGTGTATGCCGAAAAACAAAAAGGCGTCTCAAGGCTGCACAGCAGGACCGGCATCAAGCTCTGAGCTATGGTGCTCCAGTAATATTGGGTTTCCTCCTATATCCTCATCAGCTACTACTACAACTTGGACTTGAGGAGGATTATCAGTCTCTCTTTCCTCTTGTTGATGGTTGTGGACAACGCAAGCAATGATAAGAACAGGAATTGCACGTAAGATATTCCAAATCCGGAAAAGAAATCCCACCAAGAAATCCGAAATATAACCGTGCCAAGGAGAGAGACAAAGGAGGATTACATACCCAAACCAGAAAAGGGGTTGGGGCAGGAAAACAGAGGCCAACAGTGAAATAACCAAGAGGGAAGAGAAGTCTCCGGCCCGAACTTGGATAGGCTGAGCGGTCACAGAAAGAGGAAGCTTGACAGATGTGATGAGGAAGATGATGAGTGTTAAAATAATGACAATGGAAAAGAACCAGTTGTTGGAATTCATATCCAAAATGGGTGGGTTGTGTTGGAGAAGGAAGAGGGTGAGGTTGATAAGTGCGGGGACAACAAACCTCAGATCCAGGTTACACATTCTGATTAGTTACTAGTATATGATGAAGAAGAAGAACTGAACCGAACAAAAACGCTGCGTATCAACAAGCCTCGTGTCCAGGTATATATCGAAGTATGAAAGTCTATCCTTGACGTCATCGTAGTTGAGGGGGGTTGTTGGTACTTCTGGTTGTAAAATAGAAACTTCCTGGAAACCAGACAAACTTATGGAAAACCCGAATAGAATAGCAGGGCTGAAATGTAATTTACCCCTTCAACTGGAGGACATGGAACTTCCTGGAAACCAGACAAACCCAAAAACCCGAATAGCAGGGCTGAAATGTAATTTACCCCTTCAACTTGATGACATGGAAAACCCGAATAGCAGGGCTGAAATGTAATTTACCCCTTCAACTTCAAGGTCGTGTTTATCAGGGCTGAAATGTAATTTATCCCTTCAAGGTCGGTTTTGTTTGAAGGGGAGAATGTAATTTATCCTTTTTAATGTCGCCACGTCATGTCGGTCGGCTTTTGAGATGCAGTGACTACTTAAAGGGCGAATTATTTATCATATATAAATTAGCTTTTGAGAAATGTAATTTATCCTTTTTACTCTCAACTCTCAAAATGAGGGAAAATTAACTGGCTGACTTGGGACACCATCATATAGTGTCCCAACATCTTTATTCATCAGGTATTTCGTAGTGATCTAACTTTATGGGACGGAGGGAGTAAATAATAATGTTAGGGTACTCCAAACCAAGTGTTGGAACCGGGTTACAAAAAATTTGGAAATAAACACGGAAAACAAATGAATAAATAAAAACCATACCGAACCAATTTCAGTACACCAGAAGTTGGCAATAGACGATTCGAATCGAGGCGAGTATTTAATACTCTATCCTTAAAGCAAATTCGCCCTCCACTAAGGTGCTGATGGAATACTTGGGCGTCTACTTCCCAGGATTACCCGACTTTCAACGAACGAAAGTAGCACTACAATCTGATCTATAGGCGAACCATGAAACTAAGTAGAATTCTCAGAACTTTCAATGCAGTAAGTGCAGAATGAATGAGGAAGAGGAGGGTCCTATTTATAGATAAGCAGACACCCGAATGGAGAGGTACAAACCCATTCAGAACCGTACAGACATGACTGTTCGAAAAGAAGCCGGAACAAGCATGCAACTGTTTGGAGTGGTACCTGGCTAGCTGAATGACTACTATTATAGCCCGAAGAGGTGTCTCCTTATACCACATTGAAATACAAACAAAAGTTATGCAACTCTTGATTTATAAGAGATGCAACTCTTGGTTTATTAGCCTCCAATTCAAGGTTAATTCAAATGGATTAATTACTAATTAAAAGAATTTCACCCACTCAAAATGTTAATCATATATCCAATGATATAATTTGGAGACAATTATATGATTACAATTAACTCATAAATATGATTACAAAATCATATTTTTCCAACAATAAGTACTTCCCAGTGACACACAAAATCTATCAAAACTAGCAGAAGTCAGAACCATCCTAAAAAACTAGAGTTGGCAATGTTCAACCCAACCCAACTTGCCCACTTAAAACCCATCCCAACTTGCCCATACTAAGATATAGGTTATAAATGGGTGAACCTATATTAGCCCATATACACATGGGTTTATATGGGTTTAAAATGGGTTCAAAATAAGTTGGACCCAAAATTAAGAAGTCTTATAGGTTTTCACAGTTTCCCTTTACTTTTTCGGCAAAACCCATCTAGCAAACAGAGGGCTCGCCTCTGACAATTCGTAGGAGAGAGAGGGAGAACGGAGATTCATCTCTTAATCGACCTTCAAGCCTCGATTCAGCGTTATCTTCACCTCGATTAAACTCAATCGCTTCACCTCGATTCGGCATCATCGTCATTTTTCACCAATCTTCCATCTGGATCTGATCCAGGTAAGCTCAATCACCTCCACCACGCCTTTTCACATATGCATTTTTACCTGATTTTACTGATTAAGTGTGGCATTGGGTTGAACGATGTTGATTTTCCAATACACTCCTTATTTAAGCAAAAAGGCCGTCGATTGTTTTGGGTTGAACGATGTTGCATTGACATTGGTTGCTTTGATGTTTGCTTTTGCCTTTTGAAGTTGGATTATGGGACTCATTTGTTGTTGTGATTGGATTCCTTAATGAAACAACTCTCTTAAGACTAGTTTAAACTGTTCCTATATTGAAGACCAATTGCATGAAAGTACCTTAAATTATTTTCTCTAAAGCCATTCAGAGAGGCTTGTGTCTGGAAAAATTCAAAACTGTGTTTCTGCATGTGCTTAAATTTCTGCCTTTTCAAGATTGAATAAGAATGAACCAATCTTGTTTTTTATGTTTCTTTAGGTATTCTGGTCTTTGCTTCCAGTGGAAGAAAATATCGATGAGAATTTTGAGCAATGCTCTTCGAGTACTATTAAACGTTCAAAGAGGTCCACTTCTATTGTATGGGGAGACTTTGAAAAGTTACCTCCTAGAGCTGATGGAAAAAAAATGGGCCAAGTGCAATTACTGTGGTCAAAAGTATGTTATTTCATCAGGAACGTCAAGTTTAATATGTCATAATTGTCCTAATAGAGATTCTCGTGACTTTCATCCTTCTATTGATATAGATCAGAAGAGGTATTGTGAGAAAATGGCTATAGCAATTATCAAGCACAATTACCCTTTTAGATTTGTGGAACATGAAGGAATTAGGGGTATACATTCTTATCTAAATCACACAGCGAAATCTATTTCAAGAAATTATACGGCAAAGGCTGATGTGTTAAAGCTATTTGAAAAGGAGATGGTAAAATTGAAAGGTGAATTGGAATCCATTGCAAGTAAGATATGCCTAACATCAAACTTATGGTCTTCGTTAACTAGTGATGGCTATTTAGCTCTTACAGCACACTACATCAATGAGAATTGGGTTCTACAGAAAAAAAAATACTTAATTTTTGCCATGTTCCTCCTCCTCATAGTGGTTCAATTTTGGCTGAAAGAGTTATCCATCAACTGAAAGATTGGGGAATCGATAGGAAGATATTCTCCCTCACATTGGATAATGTGAAATATAATGATGGTCTTGTTGATGTTTCGAAGCGTCATCTTTCATTGAGTAACTCCTTGGTGTGTGACGGTCAATTCTTCCATATACGTTGTGGTGCGCATGTGTTGAATCTTATCGTTCAAGAGGGATTGAAAGTAATTGATGAAGCTATATATAATATTCGAGAAAATGTTAAGTATGTTAGAGGTTCAGAAGGAAGGAAGATTAAATTTGCTGAGTGCATTGCTCAATTACCTTCAAGTTGTAGTAAGAAGGTTCGACAAGACATTGTGACAAGATGAAACTCAACATATTTGATGCTTGAATGAGCCCTAGTTCATCGTCTTGCCTACTCTCAATTGCAATTGGTAGATACGAATTACAGGACATGCCCATTAGAAGACGAGTGGCTAAAGGTTGAAAGAATAAGTAGGTTTTTTAGGCCATTTTATGAGATAACTACTCTATTCTCCGGATCTCGGTATCCAACTGCGAATTTATATTTTCATGGGGTGTGGAAGATACAATTTCTCATTAAAGAAGAGATGGAGAATTTTGATGATTTTATAAGTTCCATGGCAAGAAGAATGAAAGGGAAATTTGACAAGTATTGGGAATGCTATAACACAGTGTTATCATTTGTCATCATATTAGATCCTCGGTACAAGCTACAATTTGTAGAATATTGCTTTTTAAAGCTTGATTTGGTGAACTGTTCTGAGCGAATCAAAACTATCAGCGAGAAGCTATATTTGTTATTTGAAGACTATGCGAGCCGTTCTACCGCTTCTACTTCCAATGATATGTCATCATTAGCATGCAATGCAAATGGAGGCAATCAAAATGGTTTGATGTAATGGATGTGAGTATGTCTAATTTTGTCTAATGGTTATATGCGTACTTTCTAATTCATATGTTTGATAACTCTTAACTGCGTAACTTTGTAGGAGTTTGATGTTTTTGAAAGTCAAGAATGTGGATTGGGTAGAGTTAAGTCAGAGCTAGACTTGTATTTAGAAGAGCCTAGACTTGAGAGGAAGAAAAATGTGGATTTGGATATTCTTTGTTATTGGAAGGCAAATAGCTCTAGATATCCAAACCTCTCATTCATGGCACGTGATATTTTGAGTATTCCGATCACCACAGTGGCTTCAGAGTTGGCTTTTAGTATTGGAGGCCGTATTGTAGACAAGTATCGCTCTTCACTCATACCCAAGAATGTAGAGGCATTATTATGTACTCGTGATTGGCAATACAATTCAAAAGGTGAACAAAATGAGCTCATTTTTTTTAGATTAGCGACTGACTACTTTATATGTGATACCTAACGTTGTGTACTTTTTTGAAAAATATAGTTGTTGAAGATTCGGAGGAAGAACTTGTCGAGGATTTTGAAGAGAGAGTTGATGCACTCTGCATTGATGATTAGAACCAGAGGTTGATACTTGCTATTGAGTTTGTCTTCCAATTGGAGTTGATTGCAGAAGCTTTGAAAGAATCAAATGCTGACATGGATATTTGGCAAGGATTCATTTTTCTAATTGCATTAGGCCTGACTTTTTTCTTGTTGGAAATTGGCTCATTGTTCTGAATAGTTTTTGATTGCAAATCTCTAATAACATGCATTTTTCTTTGCTTGATCTGTAACGATTTGTTTAAGCATTAACTTTGGAGGAGGTAGAGGAAGTGAAAACTACCTGGGAATTTCATTTTGTTTTGTAGCAGATCCAAGCAATGCTTCATTTGGTATATTGTTGCTGCTGAAAATGTGTTTTCGGTTTTTTTTTTTTTTTTGTACCACGTTCTTTATTTTGAGCAATGGAAGATCTTACATTAAACAGCGCATACTCTTTTTTATATATAAAAAAAAGGGTCGGGTTGGGTTTGGCTTGACCCATATTCAACTCACCCATATTCAACCTATTCACTTTCAACCTATATTCAACTCACCCACATTCAACCTATAACACATACCAACCCATACAAACCCAACCCAACTCACCTATTTGCCACCTCTATCGAAAACCCCAGTCATACATTTACCAAAAAGGAAAATAGAGATTTGCGGGCCGGTCCTGTGAGCGGGGCTTACACCCCAGCAAGTCCTGGTAAAATTACACACGGAAACCCGATTTCTCGTTAGGTCCTCCCAATCTAGAAAATACCCACCGGCCAACCACAACCCTTGATTTCTTAAGGGCTACTGATTCCAAAGAGAACAGTTAAATACTCCATACTTATTAGTTGTTGTCTCTTAGAAGCTAACCAACTATGACTGCAAATTATGTACTCCATACTTATTTCTCGTTGGCATTTAGGATATCCTATGAAAGTGCGTAAAATCCTAGGGTACCCTATGAAAGTACCTAAACCACTAAAAAACCTATAATAGGAAAGTGCACTCTAAACCTAAACCCTAGGTACCCTATGAAAATGCCTAAATTCTAAATGTACGGTCTAAATTCTAAATATACGGTTTAAATTCTAAAATGTATAGTCTAAATTCAAAATATACGGTCTAAATTCTAAAATGTACGGAAATGTATAGTCTAAATTCAAAATATACGGTCTAAATTCTAAAATGTACGGTCTAAATTCTAAAATGTACATTCTAAATTTAGCTAGGGTACCCTAAATTGTACGGTACCCTATGAAAGTGCCTAAAATCCTAGGGTACTCTATGAAAGTACCTCAATGGTTAGTAAAAACAAAGAGTAACGACGACGAGGATGGGCAAAAAAGTAAAATCCCCAACCATATTTGTGCCCCAAGACCTCTTCAGCAGTAAATTTTAGCCCAGGATCCGGTGGGCCAAAATTCCAAATAATAGGACCGGCCAATAGATTTCCAAAAGGAATATAGTTTGGATCCCAAATCTTACCATGTACGTAATAAATTCTCAAATTGTTGTCCCCTCCAGAAACTCCAAGGAATTGAGCACATGATTAAAATGAGAGCGGGGCCCTGTAATGACTACAGGGTATAGTGAGTGAATCTCGGCTGTTAAAACTTAAAAGTGTTCTGAACGGTTTGGATTTTAAATAAACTATTTGTGCAAAAATGAACGGCCGAGATTCTCACTACACGTTTGTAGTGAGTTGCTCACCACAGGCCCCCGGTCCGATTAAATTCCGTCATATTAGCTGGACCATATCCAATATTGGGTTTTAATTTTGCCAAATTTTAAGTTATTTTGAGGAATATCACATGAATGAGCATTAAAAAAAATTGAGATTACGGGTTCTCTGCAACTATACAGAACATTTTTTTACTATTAAAACAGGTCGAACGTAGATTACATCAATAACATCAAACTATGGGGGTGTTCTACTAAGACAGTTTTTAGAATAAACTGGTTTTTTCACGGTTTTTTATGTGATGTATTGTGAGAGAATGACATATCTTGGTTTTTGGAAAAAACTGTTGTTTGTTAGTGGAAGACCCCCTAAGTTGGGAATAACTTGTCCCCTAAGTTGGGAATAACTGTTTTTTCACGGTTTTTTATTTTTTGTATTTTGGATTTTATAGAATTCCTGAAGAAAAATTGTCATATTGCGATTTGTCTCACGTGGGGAACTAAAAAACAAACAACTATAACAATAACCAGGAAAAAAAAAAAAAAGATATGGTCCTGATATGCCAAAAAAAAAAATTGACTCAAGGCTGCAAAACAAGAACAGTATCAGGCTCTGAGCTATGTTGCTCCAGGCTCCAGCAATATCGGGTTTCTTCCTCCTATGTCATCAACAGGTAGTACTAACTACTAAAACTTGAGGAGGATTATCAGTTTCTCTTTTGTGAGTTTGTCTTGTACTTGATGGTTTTGGACAATGCAAGCGATGATGAGAACAGGAATCGCGCCTAAGATATTCCAAACCCGGAACAGAAATCCCACCAAGAACTCCGAAATATCACTGTGCCAAGGAGAGAGACAAACGAGGATTACATACCCAAACCCGAAAAGGGGTTGGGGCAGGAACACAGAGGCCAACAGTGAAATAACCAAGAGGGAAGAGAAGTCTCCGGCTCGAACTTGGACAAGCTGAGCGGTCACCGAAAGAGGAAGCTTGACTGATGTGAAGAGGAAGATGATCATCGCTGTTAAAACTACAATGGAAAAGAACCAGTTGTCCAAATTCACTTCCAAAATGGGCTGGTTGTGTTGGAGAAGGAAGAGGGTGGGTGAGGTTAACAAGCGCTGGGACAACAAACCTCAGATCCAGGTTACACATTCTGATTAGTAATTACTCGTACTTTATATATGAAGAACAAGAAGAAGAACTGAATCTAACAGAAACGCTGTGTAAGGTGTACCTATCAACAAGCCTCATGTCCAGGTCTATATTTGTACTACTCCCTTGTCTGGTTTCCAGGAAGTTTCAGCAGCTTCCCATATGATTCCAAAAGTTCCTCCACCATTTTGACCATTCGGGAAAAATACAATTCATTTGACATCACCCCATATTATGCATTCTTCTACAATGTGGAAAAAAAAAATCACATGCATTGAGATCATTTTGGAGAGCTGCTAATGTATCTGGTATCACCCTTCTCTCAACAATCCATCTTGACCATTGAATTTTGGAGAGAAGAGTTATCAACAAATTTAAAAGAGAGAGACAACTAAGGGAGAATGTAAAAGAAGTCTAACTTACAATTTGTGGTAATATTGTAGTTATAATTCCATAAACAAGTTTTGAGGCAAAAATTCAGTGATTGAGGCTTGCTTGTGAGTAATTAATTATTCAGTGGTCCTAGGCATTGCCACATGGTCCATGGATCTTTTTTTTTATATTTATTGGCCTTTTTTTTTTTGGTACAACGGAAATTCAAAAGATTGATCAGATTCCGTAGTGAGTTAAGTCACTACATTCCTGAATGTAGTAGTGACCTCAATTGTGGGCCCTCTAATATCTTTATTTTGGGTAATTATCAGTAACCTCCCCTGAAATTTCTGACACAAACAGATACTTCCCCTGAAATTTCTGACACAAACAGATACCTCCCCTGAGGTTTCTGAAATGACACTGACCTCCCCTACTTTTGCTGACAATATCAAGATTCCCCCTTGCCGTTACTTTTCCGTTGATGGTGTTAAGTTTTGCAGGAAAATTACCAAAATACCCTTATAACAAAATAAATACATTCTACCAACTTAATTTTTCAAAAAAAAAAAAAAAAAACTCATCTCTTTTGATTTTGTAAATTTTTTTGCTTAAGTGAACTTAACTTTACTAGACCATGGAGGTTAGTGGAAAACGAATTAGCTTAATTTTTTTTTCGGTCAAATGTATTTTATGTTTTGGTTTGTCTCAAACAAAATGATCAATGAAATTAAAATACATAGGCTCGTGTCAATAAAATTTATGTTAAGACAAAACTATGAAAAAAAAAAAGAAAAAAACTCCATTACTTTGCCTGTTTGGGTTTATAACTTTTTGAACAATTATAATAAAAAAAAATATTATTTTTCAGTTTTTATTATAATGTTTTTTAATTTTTCGGTTTGTTTCAACCAAAATGATCAATGAAATTAAAATAAATAGACTTGTGTCAATAAAATTCATATTAAGTCAAAACTATGCAAAAAAAAAAAAAAAAAACTCCATTACTTGGCTTGTTGGGCTTTAAAAAAAACTCCGTAAACGGTGGCAACTGGGAAGGATCGGCATGGATGTAGATGTTGAAGAGGGCTTCGTTGCCTTTGAAAAATCGATCCCACAATGGAGTGAAGCAGATATCAGTGTTAGTCAGAAACAAAAATATGATCTTTGGTTTTGGATTCGTTATGCCTAGTCGTGAAATGACATCGTTATGGCAGGTGGCGGTGGTGGTGGAGGGAGGCAAGGCTGGCGCGGCTGGAGAGGGCGACGTCGTTGGAGAGGGAGATCGGGAGGTGAACGGTTCTCTCTCTCTAAGTAGCTAGGGTTTCTTGGTTGATAGTTAGGTTGTTGATATAAGAGGGGCATAAATGTCTTTCAATAGACTTTTTTTAACGGAGTTAGGGCTTTTAAACCTTTTTGATAGTTGAGGGGATGTTGTCGTAGGTTAAATTAGTTTTGGGAGTGTCTGGATAAAAGAGGTATAGACCAGCGGGTGTCTAGATGATTTACCCTATTATGCACAATATATTAATGGATATCAACGCATATTTGAATAGTGAATATGATATTTGTTTTTGCCACACCAAGCTAACAATCAAGTCTAATTGGGGACAGACAGTTTCAATAACTTTTCATTATCATCATTAAACAAATCTGTACTGAGAGTATGAGAGGAACGTCGTTGCTATATTTGCTTATATTAACACTTAAGTCTTGCTGATATCACTTGGAGTGAAGCAGATATCATTTTGGATCTTGTTTTATTTGTGCCCAACTGATGCTTCATCTTCCCCAATTCATTCTTCTTCTTTTAATTTGTTGGTGATTTTGGAGTTTGATGGCTGTAGAGTTGGAGCATTAATTAGCTTAGTGATTATTTTCTCAAAGTAGACACACAATTTACTTTACGGGAACTCAATTACGTTTGTAAGTGCATTAGGCAGGAGCATTCGTCAGATAATTGATTGATAAATGAAGTAAACATTGAGATGTCAAAAATAGATCCCAACCTTTCGTTCAATCAAATTACGTCGCGTCGCGTATTTAGGCACGAGCATTCCCTAGTATACCTGTAAGTAAATATAGCATGTGTTTTACCTCACCATTGAAGAAGACAATTTAAAACTTCATGATTTAATATAGTTATGGCAACACAAGTAACATACAACAGGTAGCGGCGGTGACGGCGTGACAACTTTCCGACGGCTCCGACGATCTTTTTTTTCCTGTATTTCCTGTATTTTTCTTTTCTTTTCTGTTTTTTTTTTCTTTTTCTTTTACTTAGTTTTAGGTTGTAATGCTTGATTTGGTTCAATAGAGTTTCTTTCTTATGGCTAAAAAAAAAAAAGCAGCTCTTACTCTTTGGAAACTCGGAGAGAATCTGCCTTATTTTTTTTGGGAATAGAAAAACATCTTTTGGTTTATGAAACATAAGGTCTATTTTAGAATATTTCTTAAGTCAAAGTAAATGTTTGAAGAAACTAAAATTTGTGTCTCCCTCAAACTTATGAAGGGTTCAGCTCGTGGTTTTTGCATTTATCTTAGAGGACTTGTTTCCTCCTAAGGTCTAAATTCAAATTTTCTTGTTAGTAAGTTTTTAGGCTACCTCATCTCCATGCAGAAGTGTGTGAAACTACTGTAGGAATAAGCAATAGGAATTAAATTGAAGTGTGCATAGCCTACCCCGTGACATGATGCATTACTAAAAAAATTCTTTTTATTTTGTGCAACTTTCAACCCTTGTTCTCCAATGGATTTTATCGATTTTATCTCATAAAATCTAATATCCTTAATGGATTTTAGCAAAATTAGATTTTATCAAAACTAGATTTTATCTCACAAAATCATTTGGAAAACACCTTTATCAAACATTGATTTTATCCATTGGAAAAATAATGTGATTTTATCTCACCTCCAAAAAACCTAGATTTTATCAAAACTAAATTTTATCTCATAAAAATCCATTCGAGAACAAGCAACAAGCACTCATGATGACATTGATTGAAATGATTATCATAGCCACGGAAAGAGAAGTACTAGTAGCTTGCACAAAATTAGGGATGGCCATCTCGGCCGACCCTCCCCGATCCAACCCGTCCCCTCCCCGAATGGTGAGGTCCGCACCAAATTTTAATAAGGGATCCCTTAGGTGATCGTTATCCTAGGTATAATATATTATAATTTTATAAGTTTATTTTTTACCTGGATAAGTTTATAACTTATAACTTGTTGGTTGGTTGTATAAGGAATGTTTTCTCCTTTACTTTTATTTTATGTGGCACTTTTGAGTAAAATTTTAATCTACCTAGAAACCAACAAAAAAAAAAAAAAGAACAACAGTAGCATTTTTGAGTGACTTGATACGTTTTAATTATCTTTGGAAACCACTTTTGTCATTATCTTTTGGATTTTAATACAATTTCTTTGGGATTCACTTGAATAGTTTGAGTGAAATTTTGGATCCCCAATTCCCCGTGGGAATCCCCGTTCCCCCCGTTGGGGCGGGGATGGAGATTAAAAAAAAATCCCCGGTGAAGATTGGGGAGGGGATAAGAATTGATATGGGTTTGGAGATTAGGGATGGAGGTAGTATTATCCACCCCCTACCCTCTCCACGTTAAGGGTGCACATCGGTCTGGTAGTCCGCCCAACCTAGCCCGATTTTTTTAGGGTTTAGGAACAATATTTAGGCCCATAGGGCCGGGCTGGGTTGAGATTTTAAGGCCGTTTACTAATTGGACCGGATTTGAGAAATTCCTCGAAGGCCCAACCCGGCCTGGCCCGATTTACATTATATTTTTATTTTAAAACTATATGTATACATGTGTATGTTATCGCTGGGACCTAACTCCTTAGGGTTTATTTATTTTGATGAAAGTGACATTGATAAAAATGAATTCAAGTACTACATATGTAGAGAATACCTTTGATGAAGTAATAACAATTTGTTAAGAAAACTTTGAATTTTTTTTCTCATTAAACTACTGTCTTATAGTAATAACTCATAGTTTTTTTTCCTTTTATTTTTATTGTGCTCTACAAGATCAATTGTAAAAGAAGTGTGATTTTAAAGGAGAGATACTCGAGAGAAGTTTTTACATGTTAGAGTTCCACCTTTTAAAGCACTTTCATTTATGGGTCTATTACTAATATTTTTGGGAGAACATAGAATTTTAAGTATATTATTACGTTTGTGAATTGTAATTCTAATCGTTATAGTTGCTTGATTTATGTTTATGATATACCATACTTTAGAAAAATAAATGAGCTTGTTGGACAAGCTTGAGAAATTAAAATTATAACTAGGCCGGGCTTGGGCAAATTAAATAAAGCCCGATTATTAATGGGCCAGGCTTGGAAATGGAAGAATATCGTTTTATGTAGCATAAGCCCGACCTGAACCCAGCCCGACCCGGTGTTTGCGCACCCCCACTCCACGCCCATCCCTACACAAAATTCTGCTAGCATACTTTGATGAACCACTTGGGTTTTTTGTTTTCTTTTTCTTTTTAGATGGCACTAATAAAAATGCAGTGAGAAGGACAGTAAATGAATCTGTAATACATATAAGAAAAAATTAATACGCAGGGATTTTTGAACGGTCAAGATTATGTCTAAACATAATATTTAAAAACCGCTGTATATAAATGTTGTGTCAAGTATAACAATAGATATAGCTATTGTCATAAGTATACTCATTTGCAAACATCTCTCATCACGGAAACCTCAAATAGCAATTTAAATTGACATTTTGTAAAGAAATTGAAGAAGTAGCATTTGCACAAGGGTCTTGTTAACGGGTCACCATTGCACCAGTCAAAAGTACAAAAAAAAAAAGTACATTTGTTGGGTTTCACTTATACTTTAAAGTACAAGTACAAGCGGAACTCACAAGTATACTTTTTGTATCCCTAACAGGTTCCCTTTGCACAATTGGAGTAACATTGCTATAGAAATAACAATTTTGACGCCATTCAGGCTATATATTATATCAATAACTTTCAAATAGCAACTTCACCGTTGAGATGTTCTTATAAGACTAACTAATATATTTAATTGTTTTTTTTTAACGGGGAAAATGCAACTTATATTGATAAAAATCAAGTACAAGTTACACGGCCCATAGGCCTAAAGGGAGAAGAGATTACAACAAAAAATAAAGAAAAAACAAAAAAAACAAAACAAACCAAAAAGCCGCAATAAACCGGGCCGATGACGGACCCATCAGACACACTCGTGAAGGAGGGTGGATGGACCAGATCTACATCTTGCTGAAGCACGTTCCCGCCACAGGCTGAAGGATCACCACCGGATCTACATTCTCTAACTTCTCCATTTTTTTTTTTAAACTGAATAAAAGCGAGACTTGTCATATCAGTTTAATACTGTAGAAAAGAGCAAAGTTGAAATCAGTTCTTATTTTTTATTTGATTGTAAATATAGACAAAAATTATGAGATATTTGAGTGTTAAAAAGTAGAAAATGAGTATTGAAGAATATTCGATCAATATAACACTTCACTTGAACAATTTTAATTATTAAATTAATACAGAAAAAAAATTATAATCTGTCGAAAAGATCCGTTGAAAATTCGATCAAGTAGAAAATGAGTATTGAAGAATATTCGATCGATATAAAACTTCACTTGAACAATTTTAATTATTAATACAGAAAAAAATTATAATCTGTCGATAAGATCCGTTGAAAATTCGATCAATATAAAACTTCACTTGAACAATTTTAATTATTAAATTAATACAGAAAAAAAATTATAATCTGTCGATTAGATTCGTTGAAAAGGAGTAACAATTTCAATTATTAAATTAATACAGGAAAAAACTTATAATCTGTCTATAAGATCCGTTGAAGGTGTTCGATCCTTTACATTACACGCGCACTATCGAACGTAGCCAATCAAGAATGTCCCAATCGCACAGAATCTTTTCCGCGAAGAAACGAACCCGAACAGTAATCTTCTGCGGCGCCGATTAACCTCTTCTCAAACACCTGCTTTCTCTCTCTAAAGTCAAAAGCCCTGCCGCGATTAACCTCGAAACACCTGCTTTCTGATTAACCTCGAAACACCTGCTTTCTCTCTCTAAACCCCTGCCGCCGCCGTACAGAGAGAAAGTTTCTCCGAGCCCCACCCAATGGCCACCATGCCCGTCGTCAACCCCTTATTCCAACAATGCACTCTCGCCGCCTCCACTACTCTCTCCACTCCCTCTCCGTTTTCTTCTCGCGTCTGTTTGAAATTCAGCATTTCCTGTTGCGCTCTGGCGTCTCCGGCCGCTGTGTCGAGTAGGGACCTAGAAAATAGAGTCGCAGAAAGGAGTGAAACTCGACTCGGATTGCCAAGCAAAGGCCGAATGGCAGCGGATACTCTCGATCTGCTCAAGGTAATCGTCTCTCTTCTCTCTCTAGATGTATTTGGATCCTGTCCAGACACTGTAATTCTATCTAGGAGCAACTAGGGCATTATGGGAAGTAAACTTTGTCTTGGTTTCTGGTATTTTGTTTGTTTATCTGCTAACTGCTGTTTTGATGCTATTTACGATAGGATTGTCAATTATCCGTCAGGCATGTGAATCCTCGACAGTATGTGGCCGAAATTCCTCAGGTGTTGTGCTCTGAGCTGATTTATGATGTAATTTAATTGGTTATCTTGATTGTATGATGAGATGAAGGTGGGAAATGGGGAAAATGCTGTGATGCTAACACTCTAAATTATTTAGTTTAAAAACTCCAATTGGTTGCAGAATCATCAGATTACACAGATGGAAATGCAAATGAGTTTCGGAAATAAGAACTGAACAGGGTTTTGGTTTGGTGGCGCACAAGGGAAAATTTCTGTACTGCATTTGTGATGAATCGGTTTTTGTGCTTTTGAGTAAGCAGCCACATCCAATCGTGTACCGTAATCCTTTGTGTAACAATGACCGTTTTGTTATATTAGCTAGAAATTACTGCACAATTGCATTTCCTCCACCACGATATACATGTGGACTTGTATCCAACTATCCATGTACAGCCTCCAACATAAGTTGTTTAGATAGCTAGATATCAAGCTGTTAACCAGCCTATCTGATAGCGTGCTGTCATTTTCGTCCTAAGTTTTACACTCGGAAATTCCTAGATTTTTGAGGTTTTAAATGCTTTCGAGACAAGGGCGGATCCATGAGGAGACTGAGGTGGGCTATAGCCCAGGTGGGATGGGAAAAAAATGGAAAAAAAAAAAAATTATAGGTAAAATTATACCCTAATAAATTTTAGCCCACCTCTCTTTTTGTGTTTAGCCCAGCCCATTCTAAATGAACAGCCATTCAAAAGTAAATGAACACCAATCTGGCTACTTCCGGTTGTTCCAGTGAGTACCACAAGATGTACCGGATTGATAAAATTGCAAAAATCAGGCGAAAAGGTGAGAAGAAGACGATCAAAACCAGGGATTCCCTCATGGATCTGATATTCTTGCAATTTTCCGACGGATGTCTGGCGGTGTTTCAGCTCCTCGTACGATTATCAAGATGGCACTGAAGCCTTTTGTCTTCCTCAAGATAACAAATGAGGTTTTTGGGGAAGGAACATGAGTGGGTGAGGAAGACAGACAACACAATGCATTAACTTTTCAGACTACTGTACTAGAGTACAACACTCCACACCCTACTTGGTTATCTTTTTAACTTTTATACTATATTTGGGTTTCATTTTATTTGTTTGTTCTACGTTTCTTTTTATTTTTTCTCTCAATACTGTTATACAAGTACATTTTCCACTTATACTAAATGAAGGCTAAGTTTTCAAGTATATATGTCCATTATATTTTAATAAAAAATATAACTAGTAATCTAAAAATGTTATCCGGTAACATATCGATATCGGTACCGACCGTACCGTCTCAATAACCAAAAAGGTACCGAATTCGGTACAACATTCATCATGTTACCTTGACAACTATGGACAAAGCATTTTCAGCTATAAAGCGTATGAAAACTTTATCTTTGCAACGAAATAGGGGACGATTTTTTTTTTTACTTTTTCTTTGTACTTTTCTTTTGCATCTGAATATTTACGTATTTATGTATACGTTTGGGTTAGCCCAGGGTAAATTATAGTCCTGGCTTTGCCCTTGTTTCGAGAACTTCATTGTTTGTAGTACCAGAAATACTGCAGGCTATACCGGTTTGTTACTAATTATATGGGACTGTTCTAATAAGTACAGTACTTGGACACTGCACACCTTGACGAGAATTTGGGATATATGTCTGAAAAGTTCCCGTTGGATACTTGTTAGGGCTGCAAACTATCTGAGTCAAGCCGAGCCGAGCTTTAGAATGTTTAGGTTTGTTCGTTATGGTTTTAACGAACTTGAGCTTGAGCTCACTAAAAAATTGTCTACCCGAGCTCGAGCTGAATCCTGGTAGGTTTAAGTTTGGAATACAATCTATATATATTCAAAACTATATATGAAATTCTCATGCTATATACATATACTCCAGGTTTGTGGGCTAACCGAGCTTAAAATTGAGATTCAAGTTCAATTCGTTTAGTAGATGAATCAAACTTGAACGAGCCTTTAGCGAGTCGAGTTTCGAACAGTTCATGACTCGCTTGTTCATTTACAGCCCTACTTGTTCTTACATTCTTATTTTATTTTTACTTTGTCACTATTGCTAGAAAAACGAGTGGAATGCTTTTTTTTGTTACACTTTGCACTGCACAAAATACTAGATTTAAACCACAAGCTACTGAAGTATGAACAGTGATGGCCTATTGTTTCCAAGTTTATTTGCCGTTCGATTTGAGATTTGACAATCCCTACTCTAGATGTGCAGCTGCACTCCTTCCTTAGGTTACATATTTCAGTCCAACCAACTCATAGCCCTTTCCCGTGTTCTCAACACCTGACACACGAGACCGAGTTCTTGTAACATAGTGTAATGATTTATTTTATTTAGGAGGATCAATGTGGTGCTGTTGAATTTAAGTGCAAAGAAGGGTCTTCTATATGGTTGTTGCCAGCTGACGGGTGCAAGTGTGCAACTCTAGTTTAAATTTAGCTAGCAGTATTGATTAGCAGAAGTGGCATAACCAGTGGCGGACCCAAAAATTTGCAGTAGCAGGGGCACACATTGAAATCTTTTCCATATGAAGAACAGTGGCGACTTTCACTCTCTTCATTTTACAGTTGTTTAATTATACATCTTTTTTGTCTGTAAAATTAAAATAATTCATATTGGTGACTATATATGTAAATTCACCTTATAATTAACAAAAAGGGGTGTGTATGTACAAAAAAAAGTGTTAAAATTTAGCATTCTGAGAAATAATCTGAACAATATCCACACAAAGGAAATTTAGGGTAATTTTATGAACACTATTATAGCTTTATTGGGTAGGATTGAAATATATTGGAACATAAATGTAATTCTACAAAATTCAGTGGAGGCCTGTGCCCCCATGGCCTCCCTACTTTGGTCTGCCCCTAGCCATGACTACAATATATACGACAGCGCAATAAGCATCCATAAGTGTCTGACATGTGTCATGATGTCATGCGGTGTAAGCTTTATTTTATATGATGCTTTGTCCATTTCAACGTTTTATGATCATCCAACTCATATCGAAGCAAATTATCTCGGTGTGTATGACTGTATGTGAACAAGTTTTTAAACCCTATAGTCATCTATTTGTGCAATTTAATTTGTTCAGTTACAACTTGTGTTAATACAAATATTTTTTCCCTTCAGATAGGAAGCTTTCTGCCAATTTGTTATGCATTCTGTTTGACCCTAGTTGTCTCTCTGATTTTTGTTTTCAGTTAATAATGTTTCTGTTAGTGTTTTAAGATATGCTTATGATCATTTCTTATGTAGCTGCACATGACATTTCTATTCTATTATAATGTTTCTCTGCAGCTCTCAAACTTTGAAGTTTGGTTTCAGCGGCCAAAAGACATTGTACGAAAATTGGTATCAGGGGATCTAGACCTTGGTATTGTGGGTCTTGATATAGTTAGTGAGTACGGACAGGTAAGAACTGTACAGTTTTGAGAGTTATTTCATTGACTTAAGGGACAGGTCATAACTGTGAGAAGCAAATAGGAGAAGGTTTTGGAGAGTGGCCCTTTATGTGTGATGTACAAAATGTGGTGTGAACAGAATTGCTGATTTTTGATGGGTTTGACCAAATTTTTATGAGTCTTTTGTGTAGGTGCGTGTGGTCAATTTACTCAACAGTGATGTTTGTAGAGAATTTCGAGGGTTGAGTGGATTCGTAGCCTTTTGCATTTGGCTTTGTAGTTTGTACACGTAATGCATAGAGATGAGAAGATTTGGAGGCTTGAGAGGATTCCTAGCCTTTTTGCTTCTGGCTTTCTATATCTATATCTATATATATAGGAAGAACTTCCAATAAGGGACCCTTGTATAAAAATACCATGCGAACCTAGCCTTTTTTCGTGTTTCCGGACCAAATTTCGACGATCCGAACCGTTCAATGTTTTTAAAATGCATTTTTAAGGGCTTCCGCGAGGATTCGTCCAAAAAAATACCCGGAAGGGCTTCATCCGATTAGTTTTGGTTAAAAACGCTATATATTTTAAAAACATTGAACGGTTCGGATCATCCTAATTTGGCTCGGAAAGGTGAGGTCCGCATTTTAACTTAGATAAGGGTCCCTTATTGGAAGTTCTTCCTATATATATATATATGTAGAGTGGCATTTCCCCTTGATGCCTTTCATTTCTTCAACAAATCTCTATCAAAGAGAATGAGACCTTCCTATGGTGATGATGATGTATGTTGCATTCCTTTGGCACTACTAAGTTTCTAAGTTTCTTGTGCATCTGTTTTCATTCTTTAGTTTGATACTTTGATATTTCCGTCCATCCCCATTTGTTAGTCACACTTTGCTGTCCCCAAAAGTTCTCCCTCTTTAGGCAATGGACAAAGGTTGACGAGTTTACATTTTACATTCCCTTTTAAAATTATTAACAGCAATAAACAAGAGGCAGTGATGTTCCTTTAATACTCAGGGTAATACAGTAACGTAAAATATAGGAAGTGCAATGATGATGCTCCCTTAATAAGTTGGAATCTCAAAAGGGACCAACAATTGGGGATGGAGGGAGTCGTATTCTGTCTTTTATCCTTGGAATTCATGCAAATTGGTCGTGACCATATTTTTCTGTATTCAAAGATGTCTGCTTAAAGCATCCAGACCCAAATGTACTCTCTCCCCTAAACCAGGAGTATTCAGCCTCCAAATGTACAGGAGTGGGAGTTCCATGGTTCCACCGCCCAATTAGATTAATCGCTATCCAGAGGGAACAATTAGAGAAAGCCAAAGAATACATTTGGGGCAAGTTGAGGGGCAATTGAAACAGTCTACGTGCAAATATTAGCAATGGAAGTTTATGGTGTCAATTATCTTTTGTAGGGGAATGAAGATCTAATTCTTGTTCATGACGCACTTGACTTCGGAGACTGTCGTTTATCCTTGGCAGTAAGTTATCCTCCTCCTTTAACACCACTTAGTGTTATGTAGGTTGTCCATGATTGTCACTGTTGTACTGTTAACACATTCTTTGCTTTTTATAGATCCCCAAATATGGTATTTTTGAGAACATAAATTCAGTTCGGGAGCTAGCACAGATGCCTCAATGGACACCCGAGAAACCTCTGAGAGTTGTCACTGGTTTCACCTATGTACGTTGTATTTAAATTTTGTCATGTCTTAATTCTGCTTCTGTTCAACTATTCCTTCTCTATGTCAATTTCCTTTCTGGAGTTGTTGATAAGAAGTTTCAGCTAGGATTTACCTTTTATTCCATTTTTGTCACAGCTGGCCCCTAAGTTTATGAAGGAAAATGGACTGAAGCATGTCACTTTTTCGACCGCTGACGGAGCACTAGAGGCAGCTCCTGCGGTGAGAGTTACTTCTTTTATGCTTCATAATATATTTGTTAATTTTGTACAGTTATGTGATCCATTCTTGATTTGGATCATCAGTGTCTTGTTATTTTAGCTGTCATGTTTATTTGACAAATATGTCTTCTGTTTTCGAAGTTTTTTCGGGTTTCATATTCATATACTCAATCCGTTCCTAAATAAGAGTCCACTTTCACTATTACGGAATTCTCAAAAAAAAAAAAGTCTATATTTTTCTATATATAATGCTTTATATATGCAATATGGATCTTTTTTTTGGGATCCCAATTAGTTCTATAAGGCAAAATTTTTAAAATCATTTAAACCATCATAAATTGTGAGATATAGACGATTTTGTATGTGGCACGTATGTCGAAAATGGACTCTTATTTAAGAATGGAGGTAGTAGGTTTTATCGCAACCTTTGATTTTATGCAGACTTGCAGCTAAACTATGTTTTGACACTTTTTTAGGCGTGGAGTACTATTTGACACTAGGCTAAGGGTATCAGATATGTGGGCATGTATAGTTGGACATTTTCCGGGAATCGTCTTGCAATTGAAGTTTACATGTAACTTGCAATGGGGTACCCAGGCAACAATAAACGTAGATAGTATAATATACGTTTAAGTCTAAAAGATCCTGCTGGTATTTATGTTTTCTGGTTTCCTCTGAATCCAGATGGGCATTGCTGATGCTATCGTGGACCTTGTGAGTAGCGGAACCACATTGCGAGAGAATAATTTAAAAGAAATTGAAGGAGGAGTAATATTGGAAAGTCAGGTGAACTCTCTTTTGACTTAACCAAGCATGTAAAACTATCTTTGAGAATTTATCAAAAAAGAGGGTCTTTGTTCTATCAAGTTGAAGTTGTCTGTACATTTTCTTACCACGTCTTCAGGCTGTCCTTGTTGCTAGCAGGAAGTCCTTGACCCAACGGAAAGGTGTATTGGACACCACACATGAAATCCTTGAAAGATTGGAGGCACACTTGAGGGCAGCTGGCCAGCTCACGGTTTGCAGAATTTGTTTCTTATGTTATGGTTGCAGTTTCGTTTGCTTCCATTGTCTCACTCCATTCATTTTAGGTTACTGCAAACATGAGGGGAACCACTGCAGAGGAGGTGGCGGAGCGAATACTGAGCCAAACATCATTATCAGGCTTGCAGGTGAATCTCTCTCTCTCTCTCTCTCTCTCTCTCTCTCTCTCTCTCTCTCTCTCTCTCGCTCTCGCTCTCTCTCTCTCTCTCTCTCTCTCTCAGGGGTTTGGAGAGGAGCCAGTGGATGAACATTGCTTGTTGGCTAATTAAGTGAAAAATTAGGTAGGGTGTCTGGATGTCCCCTTGAATTGAATGGATCCGTGCACTTTTGATGAATCTGAATTGGATGAAATGGGGTCCTGACCAAAATTAGTGGGTTTTCTCATGTCTATATAGTACATGAGATCATTTTAAACTCCTTGCGTTAGACACGCTGTCATAAGAGACATGCTAAAGTTTGTCAAATGTAGGTTGTTGAACACGTCACGATCTGGTCAATCACATAAAAAAAAAAAGTGTTAAGCCCAATAATGTCATGTCGGGAACAATTGTACTTGGGTGGAATTATTTTTAAGTTTCACTTTTATGATTTTTGAGTGAGGTGCGGGAAGGTACAATGGAAGTGATGTATTTCTTTGAGACTAGTTAGTTAGGATTGAAACTTAAGAAAATAAATTCAAGCAGCTACTGTTAGGGACTTTCTGCCTATTGGTCTTGTCGACCAAGCTATATATGTTAAGTGTTGATGTAGATCTTTTCCATTTTAAGTATGCCTTAACCCTTTCCTGTTTATACATGCAGGGACCCACTGTAAGTCCGGTTTTTTGCAAACGTGATGGGAGAGTAGTGGTAGACTACTATGCCATAGTCATATGTGTACCCAAAAAGCTGCTTTATAAGTCCGTTCAACAACTGAGAGCGGTAAGATAATTTTCTCTCTATACTATGCCATAGTCGTATGTCTGGACCAGACTTCTGGGACCAACTCTGGTTATGACTTTCCGTGTCAAGTGATGTATTATATGAAGTTCCCTAGGGCACATCCCAGCAGCTCCGATAATATTCCACAAAATTGCAAGTTTGAGTCTCCTCAACCCCTTGTAAATGGTAGGGCATAAGAATTTTCTGGATCGATGAAGACTCAAAAGTGTGATTTTAGAACCACTATAGAATTTATTCCTCATGGGCGTACAGTTACACTGATTCCCAGCAAAAAACATAATTAGGCAAACAATGCCTGGAAAATTGATTGAACCGATTGTTATTAGTTCTATGTTGTTTTTTCAATGAATACTCCTGACTCTTGACTCTAATAAATCACCGTTCCATCCTTTTAGGTCTAGGTGTACATTTCAGGACGGCAGCTTCATCTCTTAACTTTTTCCTTTTTTCTTTGTGAAAATCTGGTAGTATCATAATGGCTTTCTGGAACTCATTGCTTAACTATTTTGTAATGCAGATTGGAGGCAGTGGAGTTCTTGTTTCTCCTCTGACCTACATTTTCGATGAAGAACCTCCTCGATGGCGTGAACTCCTTTCAAAACTTGACATGTAGTAGTCTTTTGGAAATGCCTAGGGTTGTTTTGCCATTCTACGGCATTAGCGTGTCGAAGAACTCCTGGAGCTTGCCATAGAAGAGAATTCAGCTCCGGAAGTCATGTACTTGTACGTTTTCCGGCGTAGTGTATCTTTATGTATTGAATTGACCTCCGTATTACTTGCTTTCATTTTTCCTAGTTTAATTCTCTGAGCATTGTTCCCTCTCACTCACGGGTCTTCTCCCTTTCCTGTTGTAATCATAACAGTTGGAATCTTATCAAATTATTCTGAAATAAGTTGTCATATATTGGACGCACGCTCGCTCTGTGTGTGTGTGTGTGTGTTAACTTGGACAGGAGCCGCATCAATACCCATCTTCATAATCGTCACTGAACTTGGACAGGAGCCGCATGCTCCTTGTAGCTTCAAGCCTTCAACGTCACAACATTGGCCCGAATTTCGTGGAGGGCCGCATTACCGGCGTCTGCCATGAGATAAGGTCGAACTTCATCCAGCACAGCCTCCACATTTTCTGCAGTTAAGGGCGACTCCACAGCAGAATCTGGAGTTAACAACTGCTTTTACAACTGAATAACAAACAGTTAATCAGTGCAAAATTTGAACAAAAATACCACCAACCGCCACATAAGAAGGAACAAAAATCACCCACTTTGTTCACTTCACATTTCCAAAAAACATTTCAAAAAGATTATTTCCCCATCTCTCATCTTTCCAATTATTAATTATATTTCTCTCTCTACTCATACCCTTTTATCCAATCATTATTTTCATTTCTCCCTCTATCTCTCTCCAATTATTACACCTCTCTTTAATTATTACTTTTTTCAAAAACACATTCAAACACTATCTCAAAAATATTTCTCAAATTATTATTCTCAAAACTCTCAACCAAACACAACGCACATTTCCCATCTTTTCACTAAGATGCTTCTATTTTTCTAAACGACGAAACCTGATATCTGTCGGAGATTTGTTAAAAGTCATAAAAGGAATGCAACCCCTGAGTCATAAAAGGAGATTTGTTAAAAAGATTCATTAATTTTCAACAATGCCCTTACATTGAATGAAGGCTTGTTCTCCTATAGATTTTAGGTGCATTTTATGAAAAAAATCATAAAATGAACATTTTATGGAGGGGTGATAAAATGAAGTTGTTTTCCCAAATAATAAAACGTAATGGTTTTCCTATAGATTTTAGGAGGATTTTATGAAAATCTCATAAAATCACTTTTACATTTTATGTGTTGAGATTGGAGTGTCATAAAATGTGAGATTTTATTAGAAAAAATGTGTAGGAGAACAAGCCCTGAAATCGTTGTTGTTGACAAAGGGGTTAGTTTGAAAGATTGAGTAAATGTTTCATTTTTCAAAGGAGACTACCATTTAGAACATTTGAGAATAGTATAAATGACGAGTAATTTGAAACCGATGGAGTACTATTAGTTTGACCAATATATCATGCACTACATGTCTAAATAAGATAACTTGTACGAACTACACACTACCTCAATGAATAACCATCATTATCCCGATTGAAAATAAGGGATGGGCATCATGTCGTGTTCGGGTCAGAATTCTCTCAATCTTAACTCGATCTGTTTAACCTCTCATATTATCGTATTGTGTTATATTCGTGTTTTGCATCAGAAATAGCCTACCATAACTCTCTAATTTCGTGTCATGTTATCGTGTCCTTTCATAAATTTCCATTTCACATCGTGTCGTGTCATCTCGTGTGAAAATAGTCAGTCCTAACCCGTTAATTTCATGTTGTGTCGGAAATTCCTAACTCTAATTGAAATGCCCAATTCAATTACTCATGTCGTATCAAAAGTAGAAGCCAAACAAACAGCTACATAAATCATGGCAGCAGTGCAATAACACCGCACCCACCCAGGAGTTTGCACCCAGAGGAAAGCGCTTGGCTTTGCCCTGTTGTGCACTCTGATGATCTGATCGCTGTGTCTCTCTCTAAAATGGCTCCGAAAAAGAAACAGCAGCAGCAGAAGCAGAGGCAATCTTCGCAAACCTCCTCGTCCAAAGCCAAATCCCAGTCTTCCTCTTCCACCGGTCCGAAGCTGCAGATAACGGCCGAGAACGAGAACCGTCTCCGCCGACTCTTGCTCAACTCGGGCCGGCCCGCGGCGTCTCCGCCGGTCCCTCCTCCGGCCGACCAGTCCATTTCCA
Organism: Vaccinium darrowii; assembly: GCA_020921065.1. Taxonomy (NCBI): domain Eukaryota; kingdom Viridiplantae; phylum Streptophyta; class Magnoliopsida; order Ericales; family Ericaceae; genus Vaccinium; species Vaccinium darrowii. Next base: position 48,071,530 of record CM037152.1, on the reverse strand, counting down.
AAGCGCAGAAGGCAAAGAAGCTTCGGTCGATTTACGAGAAGCTCTCATGCGAAGGATTCTCTGATGATCAAATTGAACGCGCTCTCTCCGCGCTCAAGGTTACGTTTTGTCTGAAATATTTAATCTCCTTTTAGTTTCCGTGGGAAATGTAGAAAAGTACACGAGGGGATAAATGAAAAGCTGAACTCTTTTGTAGTCCAGTCCAGTTCAGCCGCCTGCTTCGGTTGCTATGCTATGCTATTGTTGTTTTTCAATTTGCTTTTCTACTTTCTGTTTGACAATCAATCAGCATCATAATGGAAAAGTGGCCACTGCCGACCATTCTTCCAGGGCCATTCTCTACACTCCACCACCAAGTAATTGTGGCGGGAAAAGGCCCTAGAGCACCACCTGGCAGTGCTCTTGGAGCACTGAATTATCACTCTTCCGTAAGGTTCAAAACTTAGCAGTGTATTATGAAAATGTGGATTATGGTATGTGAATGTGTATTAGGAAGTGTGATTTCTGTTGGAATTTATCCCACATCGGTTAATTATCACCTCGAAAGCTAGTATAATTAACCTCGAAAGCTAGTATATGAGCCTGAGCGGCCTCTCCACTCATTGCCAATTGGTTTTGAGTTGGATGCTTTAACAATTTAACTTACTTGAAAGGTCCGCCCATTGTCACTTAGTTTGCTGATGCTATCCATATATCATAGTACAATCTTAGTTTGCTGATGCTATTTCTAAAATAATGGTTTATCCTGTCTCTTCTGATTCCTTACTCATTGTCGCTTTGTTGAATAGTTTTGTTGGTGATTTTAAATGTTAATGAAAGTACTGTCGCAGTCTTGGTTTGCTGGAGTACTATTTGCGCAATTGACTGGTTTTTTCTTCTCAGGATGGTGCTAGTCTCGAGGCTGCGCTTGATTGGTTATGCTTGAATTTGCCTGGGAATGAGCTCCCGCTGAAGTTTTCTACTGGGACTTCTCTCTATACAAATGAAGGTATTGTTAAGTAATAGCATATTATGTTTCTTAGAAATTTAGTGCACTGGATAACAGTAGGTTAATAGATATCAGCGTGGGTCGTGGAGAATTGTGCTTTAACATATACCGTTCGTGTAGGAGATGCTGTTGGCATCATATCGACTTCACGAATGGATTGGAGTCCTTCGATGGATTCATCTGCTAAGATTGAGGAGGAAACTCCTAAACTTAATGTTAGAATCAAGGGCCGTTCAGATGATGATATTCTAGATTCTTGCCAGCCGTCTCAAGCAGATTGGATCAGGAAATATCTGGAACATCAAGAAGAGGTACCCAAATTCCTTGGGCAACATTTATCTCAAGTCTCAACCACTTTTAGTTGTCGAAGTTAAGATAAATATTAGTCCCTTCTTCTGGATCTCCAAAAATTATCCAAATAAAGTTCAACACTGAAGCATGTAAGATTCTTTAGTGTATAAATCATAATCTAAGTCAACCTATCAAATAGGTAATCATTCAAAACACTACAGGCTTGCCAGAAATTCTGTTGAGACCTGTTGCAATCACCAGCATTCTCTATGGAAAAACTACTGCCTGTTTACTTGCCACCATATATCTAGGTTCTTGTACCTCTGGTCCTCTACCCTAGTTCTATTTTATTAAACTCGTTTCTATTGTCTTGATAGTACTAAGTTTTGCAATCTTGACTGTACTCATCAATTTTTTGTTATAGAGGTGAAACTATTATCTTTACTTGCTCTCATCTACTTTCTTGACACATCGTAGCTCCCACTCTTGTACTTGGAGTATATATGGTGTATGTGTGATGTACTTTTTAACCTTGTATGTATGTGCATTGTAGCCTAAGGGAAACGAACAGAAATAAAACTAAAAAACAATCAGAGGCAAGCTTATGAAGCTCCTTATGAATAAAATTAGGGCACCCTTTCTCGGTGCTTCATGGTAGTTGATAAGAGCACATAAAATTTAAATAGCCAACGTTGCTGTTTTATTCCTTGAGCACTTTATTACTCTTTTCTATGCGTCAACGTGGGAAATGCCAAAACTATTGTTTTCTTTGCTTGAAGTTTTTCCTACTTTTTCGTTGCACAGAGAGCTTGTACCAAGCATTATTAATGCTTTGAATGAATGAGTTATAGTCATTTGTTGATTCCAGGATGAATCTGCAACTTGGGAAGCTGACCCAATTGGCAAGCATTTGGCTAAGGAGGTAATTTCTGTTTCTGGTACGAAGAAGTATTATGCGTTTTCAGTTTGGTTGACTGGTTGAGGAGGTAACTCCTCTGTCTTTTTATCAGTTTAATTTTGTCCCTTTTATTCAGTAAGAAAAATAGTTGGGTTATTTACAACTCGAGGCTAGATTACCGAGAGACATGTATGCTCAAAACAAATGGCTTCTACGGAGGCTTTCGAGAGGAAAAATAAAACGTTCAAAACTGTTTAGAAAAAAAAAAAGAGTGAGTGAAACCAAACCACATCTTGAAGTCTCAAACGCATCTTCTTAAATCATGAATAGTCTCAGAACTTGCAGTTCGAGCTTGTTCAATTGCTCTGCGTAATTTGCTTGTGAAAACTTGAATTTATTCCTTTCAATTAGAGAGGGGTCAAATCCTTTCATGTAGGCTAAAAAACACCCTTAAAAATTCTAAAAAAGTAATCCGTACATTGTAGTTGGCATGTTCTGGTTAGGAGTTTGTACGGATTCGTTCTTGGCAGTAATCATTAACCAAGTGGCGGATTGGTGATTTTCCAATCCGCTAGCACACCACTTATTTTCGAGTGGTTGATTGTTTTGGTGCGTTGAAATTAGTGGTTTGGAAATGCAAAATGGGAAAGAACACAGGTGAGAGAGTACAACCATTGGATTTTCACAATTTATACTATGCGCTGTGTGATCGATTGAAATCCCAACAAAACTATAAATCAAACAAAAGTAATAGTTCTGTTTCTACTATTTTTTTCTCGCTTTACCACTGATAGTATTAGACTTATGTTTATTATTCATCCATGTTGGATTAATATTGATGACAAGATGAGGTATCCTTGTCTTTCAATTCTTATGCCTCTTCTTCCTGCTTCATGTTGTCCACTGGAGATTGTATTTTGCATAGGATTCCTCTTATAATGGTTGTAGGATGTAGTCACAGACCACATTATTTTTTTCCGAATAGGTTTATGCTGTTTTCTGAATAAAAGCAGTTGAATAATGTGATGTACATTGTTCAATTTAATGCGTGATTGTCAATATTCTTTTGGTTTCCCCTATGGATAGGTTACAGAACCAAGGGATTCTTATGATTCTCTTGTCAGAGAATACCACAGTGCAAGGGTAGAAGCTATAAATGCCAAAGAGAGAGGTGACAAGAAAGGCCAACAAGAAGCAGGCCAAATTATTCGCAAACTCAAGCAAGAGATGTCTGCCATAGGTTGATCTAAATTTGAGTAATTCTTTCCTGCTTTGGCTTCATATCATTCTTCTTATGCTGTCTGACTCTGAATTTTATGAACAGGACTATCAGATGACATCTTGGCTTCTGGGCATGAGAGTCCTTCCTTTTGTGCAACTGAGGACTCATCTTCTAGTTCCATGCCTTCGCAATGGCCTGAGGCTCCTTCTTCATGGAATGAAGAAGGTGATAAAGTGTCGGTCGACTCGGTCCTACAAGCAGTTGAATCAAAAGTAAATGGAGAAGTTAGTGAGGGGTTCGCTTCAATGGACCTTTCACCTGAAGTAAATCCATCGAGTTTTCCCGTCCTTGCTTCAGTAGAGGAACCTGGGGATGTAGAACTTGGAAATTTCTTTTCAGAAGATGCCTCATCTGGTGATGTTTTACCTCCCCAGGATGTGAATCTACAAAAGAAACAGAAGATGTCCAGTGGGAAGAATTTAGACAAACTTGAAGGCATATGGAAGAAGGTAAAATGATACAATGAGCTTGTTGTCATGATGTGGGAATTCTGCTATTTAACCCTTCTTGTTTTAAAGGATCAAGTGTTACTCACGAATATCATTTTCCTCAAATAGAACAGTTACCCCATTATGTATATGTATTTGTATATATTGTATAGAAATGGTAGAAGATAGTAATTAAAGTAAGATTTGTTATATATCAAGAATAGATATCGAACTTTATTAAGCATCAAGTGTTGCATTTTCACACATATACAGGTATTAGTGTATATGTATTTATAGTGTGGATTAATAAAAGTTAAACCTTCAAAAAGAAAATATAAAAAAATTCTTATGTTATGCTAGAATACATGCTTCAGAGATCATTGGTGTATAATTATGGATAATTCATTTTCTTGACTATAGTATTTCTGGTTTAAATGATTACAGGGGGAACCGCGAAGGATACCTAAAGCTGTTCTTCAACAGCTTTGTCAAAAATCAGGTTGGGTAGCACCAAAGTATGATAAAGTTCTTGGGAAAGAAAGGAGTTCTAGCTATGCTGTCAGCATACTGCGAAAAGCTAGTGGGAGGGGTAAGAGCAGACAAGCTGGAGGGCTAGTTACTCTTCAACTTCCTAGTCATGTTGAAACTTCGGAATCTGCCGAGGTACAGGCTTTCTTCGCATCTTCACATTCTCTGCTAGATGTTTTGTCTGTTACTATGGTGCTCACAGGGCATAAATGAGGCGACAAGGTAATTTAGTAAGATATATATGCTTGTAGTCCAAGATCTAATGCAATGTTTACCTCTTGGATGTCTGCACATTTGCTAGCTGTCATTTCTACGTGAGTTTCACTCTGGAGTTTTAGGCCCAGTTTATTCAGCTTTCTTCTAGAAAACCCACTGCCTAGTAAGGTTCTTGTCAATTCTGTTAAGTTACCAGTAGTCCCAAAAGCTTAAGCTATTTGGAAATGGACCCAACAATGTATATCAAGCTATCTAACAAATTCAAGGTGAAGGATGCGTGTTCCTTTTGTGTGGACCTAGCCTTTAGATTTATTTTTCAAAGCAGTTTGTCTTTGACCCATTTGCTCAACGCGCGCGCGCACACACACACAGATACATAAACGTATTATCTATACATATACATATGCTCACAGACATGTATACAATATGCATATTCCCCAAACAATCACCACATATAGCAACAAATAGAACTGAAGGAATGTAAATCGTCATTCCAACATCTAGGTAGGCTTATAGCCATAAGCAACCGTGAAAGCTTGATTTATCCAACTTTTGTTTGCCATAAACCACTTTTTGGTTTGCTTCATAATGTGCTCTTCAAAAGCATTTGAAGATGAATATGGAAAATAGGAATTTAGTAGAGAACACATTCAGATTGTTGTACAGTTGGATTGGGTTGTGGCTAATGTCTAATTCATGGACTCAACAGTTTTTTTTGATAAGCCACTTGTTAGATAGAAGCTCTCATATGAAACGTGTGGGCACTGAATTGTCATTGAAGTCCCATCCACTTGCTGTTTGGTTATCTTGATCAACACAGGAGGAATATGTTTTCTTATTTTTGGCTTGATAAAAAGGTGAATTTTTCAAAATACCAATGCGGGACTTCGATAAAATAAATGTCAATGCACAATGTTTGTACCATTTGTAGTTTGATCCTTCCTCTTTAATTTTTATACATGCATAGATATATTATTAACAAACATACATTTTTCGTTCCGTCCTACTCCGTCTCTGTTCCTATGTTCTTCTAGAATCCTTTTAGTTGTTTTTGCTCGATTTTCTTGTTTCTGTTTTGAGTTTATTGAAGTTTCTCATCTTAATGTAGTCAATTAATTGACAGCATTGTGTCGGCATGAGTTGGGTTTTTCTTTTAAAATCTCACCTTTTTAACATATTTGCTCTCAGGATGCACAGAACAGAGTTGCGGCATTTGCTCTTTATCGCTTGTTTCAGGATCTTCCAGTTCACCTGCTTATTACAGAGCCTTACGCTTCGCTTGTTCTGCAGTGGGAGGAAGGTGATCTTTCTTGTTGACCTCAATTAGCAAAATTATCTTTTCCAAAGTCTTTGGCTTTGTTTATTTACTTTAGGTTGGATATTCACTCTACGCAGAAATGTGTTGTAATTCCCATAGTGCTGTAAGTTGGATATGATGTTTTAGGACCATTCAAAATGCATCCCTTTTGCTTGAAATGTTACAGGGGAATCATCAATCAAAGCAGGAGATAGTGAGGAAGATAGAAGGGCTGGTTTTGTGGATTCGCTACTAATTGCTGATGGCTCTGAGTCGATTACTTCTACTGATGCCTTGAGTGGCTCTCTTGAAGAAAAGTTTCAAAAGCCTCCTGTGCCGGAAAAGATTGACTCAACACCTATGTTGTCTGATCTGAAAGCTGAAAGTATGTTCACAGACTTCTTTACAAGCTTTTTCTTGTCGAAAGTAATTTTCTCATTGATTTGCAACCAAGATTTTTTGAAGTAGAAAGGAGAAATGGAGAACAAGAATGTAATACGCGGTATTGCAGAAAATGCTATTACCTTTATGAAATTTATTTAGATTTTATTACTCATAAAAATGGGATATGTGCTTTGTCTTGTAGTATTAATTTTGTACAGCAAATTTGATGGGCCGAGTTGGAAGCGTGTGCATGCATGCTTGCCTTGGTGTCTATTTGGAAAACCTAGTGTGTACATGTGGATAGCATTGTGGCATGGCTTATCCCTATATAAATAGAAATGGTCTTGTTAACGGGAAAAAAAAGAAAGAAGAAAAGGGAAGAGGAAAAGGAATTGGAACCAGGAGTTTCAGAGGGGGTTGAGATAATGATGGAAATTTTATACGGAAAATATTTATGTATGACCGGAAGAAGTGGGTATGGCTATTCAATATTTTGTTGTTGTTTATAATGAATTGGGCGTAAATCACTCAACTATATAACTTCTGATTGTGGTGCTTGAGGGTCCGGGTCGTTACAAAGAAATTCTCCAAAAGTAAAAGGAAAGAAAAGAAAGAGAAATTACAGTTTTGTGGGCTAACAAGTTGCATGTTGACATTGATGGTCATCAACAAAGAGAAACTGAAGGAATATGACTCTGAAGTACACTATGAATTTTCTTTCTAGCCAGAAAATGTGTGATTCTCAAAGTTTTCCGAATTGTGATTTGTGTTTTTACTCTACAGGTGTTGACTATCATAAAGAAGCAGAAAGTTCTTGTCTGAGACAGGAACTAGAAAACAAAAAGAAAATGCAAAGATACAAGGTTAGTATCTTCTGACACTAGTCTATTGGAAAGAGATCATGTGGTGTGGATAGACTCGAACTAGTTACTCTGTGTAATCAAGGTTTATGCCCCATCACATCATGTTATTTCTTGTCCCACTTGCCTTCATGTTCTACCAACTCTTGCTGTAATGTAGGTTGACTGTTTTAAATGATGAGTATTATTGCCACCATATTTTCAGCGAAATAATTCTGGGTAGTAGTTGGCTTTGGAAGTCCTTAGCACTGTGAGAGTTTATCTGCACAAAAACTTCTTATTGACTATGACGAATAGGAGCTCGACTCCACGTATGTTCTCATTCTGTATGTCCTGAAACAAGCATGAGTCTGGATTTAAGAGTTTCAAAGTTCCTTATTTGCTCTTTTTTGGTCAGCTGGATAGTGCCACATCCATTTTCTGTCCCCTTCTTTTTCAGGGAATGGCTTACAATGACAATCAGCTTTTAATGAAGATTACGTGTTTGATGATAAGATCAGTATATTTAGCAAGTTATATTCGGTGTTTAATGATAAGATCAGTTTGTCCTTGTCACTTATCATCTAGTAACAAGCAATATTCATTTATCTTGAGTTGTACGTAGGTTAATTCTTTCCTTGATTGGCAGTTGATTTAGCTTGCCTGTGTTGTATGTTGTCCAAACCCTGTTTTATCAAGTTTGATACTCATAAACCTGCATGTAGCGCTCATCTTTTAATTTGATTGTCTTTGTTTTTATCCTTTCTAGCAAATGTTTGAATCTAGAGCTGCGCTTCCAATTGCTGAGCTGAAGACTGATATACTGCGATTGTTGAAGGAGAATAATGTTCTCGTTGTCTGTGGGGAAACAGGTTCTGGAAAGACAACACAGGTTCAAATTTATTTTCCTTACATGCCACTGTAGGCAAGTTGTCGCCTTAAGATGCATTTGTATACCCCGATATGCTTTCGCTAGCTTGTTAAGACTCTTAGCGCAACCTTCTTTTGCATTCTCCTCCTTTGACTTTCATTGAACAGCATTGCACTTGTATCCTGACTAGATTTTTGTGTAGGTCCCACAATATATATTGGATGACATGATTGAAGCAGGACATGGTGGATACTGTAACATTATATGCACACAACCAAGGAGAATAGCGGTGAGTGTATGAATTTGAGCTAATCTACTTTGACGTTAAGGGTATGTATTTTTTGTATTCTGCCCTTGTACCATGCATGACTGGTTACTTCCATAGAATTTGTGGGCTCTGTTTCATGTATTGTATTTTGTAACAAGTCTTGCCTTTTTCATGTACTCCCTTCATCCTATAAAGTTGGTCCTCTATTCCATTCTGGAATGTCCCAAACATTAGTCCCATTCGACAAGTTAATGTAAAAAAGTGTGGATTTCCAAAATTAACCTCTATAAATAATATAAAAAAACCTGTGAAGTGGGATTCAAGGGGTAGAAAAGGAAATTCATGTTCATTTTGAAAGGAGACGTGCATTAAATGCATCTCCTTAAAAAGTTGGAATCCCCAAAAGGGGACCCAAAAAGGGACCAACTTTGTGGGTGGAGGGAGTATTAAGCTTTTAAGGTACTTGGTGATTAAAGATAGAAACTTGTTATGTTGTTTTGTAGGCTATCTCTGTGGCAGAACGAGTTGCTGATGAGCGATGTGAATCTTCTCCCGGTTCAAATGGTTCTTTGGTTGGTTATCAAGTTCGTCTTGATAGTGCAAGGTGCTCAAGTTAGTCCTTCTTGTTTCTGTTTTTACTTGAATTTAAAGAGTCCACTCTACTTTTTCAATGATGTACTTGCACATTGATTCCAAGTCCACCCAGTAATATTTGAATCATCACCAAAGCCATCCATCAAGAGGTTTCTCTATTCTTTCTCCTGGTGAGTGTGCTCTACCCAGAGAGGGACTTATGTTTCTGGAGGGGAGGTGGTTAAATTGGAAGAGAAAGACTCCAATAACCGATTCCTCAAGCGAAGATTATATTCTTGTTCTGGAGGGGATGTGGTTAAATTGGAAGAGAGACTCTCCAATAACCGATTCCTCAAGCGAAGATTATATTCTTGATTGTTTATACAGCTGTGGCATGGGAAGGGTGTGCCTTCTCTTGATTCATGTTTAGGCATAGATATAGTTTAGCTTTAAGCCTTATAAGGGTTTTGGCTTTGCATAAAAACCTTTACACCTGTGATATCCTAGTTGGCTCTTTCATATAAATTGCTTCAATCATGAAGTGTATTTTCCAGCCTCACCGTCTATGTTTTCTTTCTCTAGTGAATTTAAGTTTACCTGTATCTTCTATTAGAAACTCTGAGTATTGCCAACTAATAATTGTGTCTTTGTTTCTTTGATATTTGTGGTTGTGAAGGAATGCAAGAACAAAGCTTTTGTTCTGCACAACTGGCATTCTTCTGAGGAAATTTGTGGTAGGCATAGTGTTCTTGTTAATTTGTTTTCCTTATCTGATTCAATCCATCAATTCGTGTTCGCACTGAATTTTCAGCCAGTTCGTAATTTACTTTGCACTTCGTTTTGCCTGCATATATGTCGTGATTTAGTTAATTTCCTGCTTTATTGTCTATTGACTATACTTCGTTCTGCTCTAGTGCTGCCTGAACCAGCTTTACTCAGCAATGCCTCTTAGGAACAAGTTTGTACTACTATTTATTTAATTGTTGAAGGTTGTTCTTTATGTACTTCCAAAAGTCAATAGGTCTTAACCTAACCACTACAAGTCTCTAGATTTTTTAGTACACGCTAACATTGGTGTACTTTCTGATGTTTGTTGTCAGATGCCATATCGTACAGAGTTTTTTTTTTTTTTTTTTTTTTTCCTTCTGTTTTTTACCTTATCTATCCAGTAGCTGGTAACCCTTCATTCAGCCTTGAAAAAGGTCTTTTTTGTAAAGAAGTTGATTCAGTGGCGGCTCCAGGAATTTTTCTAAGGGTGTTCATAAATTCTTATGGTCTACTACTATAAACCACAACTTAATATAGACAAAAAAAATTCCATTAATATCGACAATGCCGCTCAAAAACAAAGGATAAAGACATAAAGTATATTACAATTGCCCTCGACGAGTTTTCATATTTTGAAACCGTTGCATAATAGCCTCGTTATCAACGGTATCAAATACATCACTCTCAATATAAGTAACTAAGCAATCATTCATCCACTGATCTCCCATTCGATTGCACAAATTGCTCTTTATATACTTCATCGCTGAAAAACTTCTTTCAACCAATGCAGTGGCGACAGGAAGAGTCAACACCAATGTCACAAGCAAATAGACCAATCTATATATGACATGTTTATCTGTCTCCACCAACTTTTCAACAAGTTCTCCAATCCCTTTAAGCCCAACAAATCTTGTATCAGATCTCATATCTACAATGAAATTTTGAAGTTGAATGTCCAATGCCATTAAGTCCACCTTAGAAAAGTCAGACGGGTAGAGTTCTGCGAGACGGACCAACTTTTTCCTATCAAATGCCGAAAATGCATTTTTAGGATCCAAGCAAGCCATGCAGAGTAGCAACTCCGTATTCGCCTCCGTATTCTGCCGAAAATGCATTTAGCTTTTAAGGCAGTCCATCACAATCCTTTTTGTTTTTGTTTTTTTTTTATTTGGGCTTTAATTTTTTGGGTTTCAATTTGAATTGAACTTGGGCTTTTTTTTATTGGCCCAAGTGTTCATTATTTGGGCTATTTTTTGGATAGGGTTTTCAATTTACTTGGGCTTGGGTGTTCAATTTAATTTTTGTAGGGTGTTCAACAATGAGGTATCCAAAAAATTTTACATGTATTCTAATGAATTTTTTTTTCCTTGGGTGGTCATGTGACCATTGATACCAAAGGGTGCCGCCGCCCCTGAGTTGATTAGAAAGGCACCAAGAGATACACTACAGGGATTACAAAACAAATCACCTGGAACCCCTATGTATAACAAATTCCTAAAGTCTCTACAAAGTCCACAAACTAGTTCATAGACAGGTCTGCAGCACCCTAGAACCAAGTATTGCAAAAGGTAAATAAATATTGCTTCTCCATTTAAAAAGTGGTTTATCGTACTTGGGATCCAATCTGAAAAGAAGAGGAAGAATGAAACAATAATCATTCTCAAGGTGAAAGAACTATAAGTGATGGAAAAAGCTTAAAATAACTTTACTATCTGAGAAAATACATGAAAGCCGTTTATTGTTATTGTTGTTTCTGGATAACCGAGAGCAGGTCCTAGGAAGGGCCCTTTGGAGCCACCCTGGTAGCGCAAACTCAGGGTTCAAGCAACAACCCTAACAAATTGAGCCGGGAAAACCTCCTAACAGTTAATTTATTGTTGGTGTTGTGGCAATTCTTTATTTGGTTATTTGTTCTTTTGTTGCATGAAGTTGGCTTTGGCATGTCCTGCAATAGAGTAAACAAGTCAAACTTATAGCAGTTTGAGTTAACATGCTTGCTTTTCACTATGAATAAAGAGATGACGAAGCAATGTGCTTTCTCATCCTCTATTGGCTTGTTCAGAAGTTTCTCGTTATCATCTCGATGCTTGTTATTTGTTATTATTTTATTCTTGTCTGTGTATTAGTAATTAGTTTAAAGTGTCGAGTTATTTGTGGTTGATTTTTAGTAATTCTCGATTTCTTGCAGAAGTAAGCATGTATTTGTGTATATCCTATTTTTTCCGTGTTGAAGAATATGAAGTTTTATGCACACGCTTTGAGAGACTTGTATCATACTCCAAAATCCAAATTCTGGCCTCTTTCTGACAACATGTCAATTGGCAGGGGGATAAAAATTTATCTGGTGTTACTCATATCATAGTTGATGAAGTCCATGAACGTTCCCTTCTGGTGAGTTGGATAGAGTGTTGCTGATGAATTGTAATATCTCAAATCCTATGTAGCAGTTTTTTTGTGGTAAAATTCTTAAGATTGTATCGCTATGGTGTCACTTATGAAATATTTTGGTAGCACTATCAGTAGTGAGATTCTCTGCATCTTCTAATTGCTTGCATCATTCATGAATATCGCTTTTTTTACTTTCTCATTCCTCATTGTGGTTTATACAAGATATAAGACTGCTGATGAAGTGAATCTTCAGGGTCTAGTGGGATAACTTGTCATTTTAACTGCATGAAAGGAGTTCCTGATGCTGGAGCACTACCTTCATCTGCTGCAACCTTAGAGGATGAATAAGTAAGCCAATGGTTTTAGCTATGTTTGCTGGGAAAATGACCATGGCCCCGGACTATATAGATCCAGTTCTAAGGACAAATTATCATCCTCCAATAACACAATAGTGAAGAGGGAAAAAGGAGAAGAGGGAGCCAAATATCTATTAAGCTCCACTCAAAACCAGCAATAGGATACACGACTTACTAACTTCATAGATTAAGCTAAACAAATCATCATCCTCCAATAACACAATAGTAAAGAGGGGAAAAAGGAGAAGAGGGAGCCAAATATCTATTGAGCTCCACTCAAAGCCAGCAATAGGATACATGACTTACTAACTTCACAGATTAAGCTACCTTGTATTACTTTCCTCACAGAAGTAAAGGATGCCTTGTAGGGATGTCCGCTGTTGAAATGCCTTGGTGGTCAAGTTATGCTCTGTAATTTAGTCATGTGGATGCTGCTATTTTTATTTGCTTATCTGCTCTTGTTAAGGATGCTATTTTCATTTAAGAAATACTGAAATCAGCTGCGTTAGCATGGTGTTTTATGATGGATTTCACATTGGTGCATGATTCAACTCGACAGCAGCCTTAGTCAATGTATCAAGACTGTCAGATGGTCCTTCTATCAGGGTTGATTTGTTTACTTGGTTTGAGTTTTGTATTACCAACCCTGAGCTGAATCCAACTAGCTTTTGCCCTCCCTCTCCTCTTCCTAAATAAATAGTTTAATGGGCGGATGGTTCCATCAAACTTCTTATGAAACGTTCCTTATTTTTCACTGAATCTCCTTATCAAAGCGAATATCTTCGTAGTTCGCAAATACTCTTCACAAGAAGATAGTGAAGATATACCAGATATGTGTCGACGTCATTTCGGAAAAAGGTTTGACATTTTTTTTCTTGGTGTCAGGGTGATTTTCTACTTATTGTTCTGAAGAACCTGTTGGAGAAGCAATCTGCTCATAGCACCCCTAAGTTGAAAGTTATTCTTATGTATGGTTGCTGTTCATAAATAATGCTTATTTGTGTATGGTTCCTGTTCATATATGTTTGTCGATAGTTAAAGTTTGTTTGCTTTTGTGCTCATCTATGTACTCAATGTTTAGGTCTGCAACTGTTGATTCAGATCTGTTTTCGAGATACTTCGGTCACTGCCCAGTAATTACTGCGCAAGGCCGAACACATCCTGTTTCAACTTACTTTCTTGAGGATATATACGAAACTGTTAACTATCGCCTTGCTTCAGATTCTCCAGCTTACCTAAGAGATTATACATCCACAAAGGAAAAGGTATCTTTATTTCTGGATCTTCAGTACTGCTTAAGTTTTTCTTTTCTTAACCCCAGTTCTGTGGTTTGTGAAAGTGTATGAGTATCTGTGTAAAATGTACTGTAATCCTTTATTTTCCGTTGTATATCGTGATACTTTAATTTAGGTACTATATGGCGACTTTAGGTAGTGTATCGTGGTCCTCTATATTAGGCAGTATATCGTGATCATATCCCTTGTAATCTTTTCCTTTTTAGGTGTATCTTCTTTTCTATTTAAGCATTGCAATAGCTTAGTTTTCTATCATTCAGAAATATATTCAGCCTTTCTATTACGTTCTTCTCTGAACTGTTACATGGTATCAGAGCCACAACCTTAGGCTCCTCCGTAAGTCAGATCTGTAATCAGCCTTTAGTTGACATATCTCTCTCAGTCATCTCCTTCCTTCTCTATCTCCCTCTATTCACATATACACAGCTGACATATCTGCAAACCCTAGAGATACCTGTTGAAGCTATTTCAGACCAGCGAGTCCTCATTTTGACTCGTCTCTCTCACCTACCCAACCTCCAACGACCACCGATGACTCTCCTGCTACGCCGCCGACCACCGCCAGCCACTAACGACCACCGACGACTCTCCTACTACGCCGTGAGAGACATCTCACTCCTCTAAAAAATTCTTGTAATTTTTTACCTACCCAAAATGCATGAGAAACCTAAGTCAAACATGAAGGGCTGGTTTTGAGGGGTGAGGGAGAGGGTGGTTGTGCTGTGGTGGGGCTTGTCGAGGCAGTGGAATGTTTTTCAGGGAAGCTTGTGTAGGGGAATGGTACAGATGGCTTGGATGGTGCCTTATGCACTCCTGTGAAGTGTGGTCCAGATGAGCTGTGACCTCGGATAGGTAAGTTGGAGTAAGGGGCATTGCTGGAACTTGGATTGACTAGCTATTTTGTGTATGTATATATCCCTTTGTTGTCACTTTTTTTCTCTTGGAAGGGACAGTTGCTAAATATTCTCCAATGCTACCAGGTCTTTGGGTATGTATCCCAGCAAATGTTTCCAAATTAATGTTGTTTTTTGGACATAGCTATATTGTTCTTGATAATTTTGACAGCTGTTGTTTCTATTGCATCTGTGTCTCTAAGTTAACTTTTGTAGTTGCTGTAGTTTGGTACTCACATAGAGTCCACATAAGCCTGAACATTTTTCTTTATATGTGTGCTCTTCAGGTATGTAGGTAACAAAAGTATTATTTTGAAATCAGTCCACTGACAACGGTTCCTTGAAATTCAATGGCTACAGAATGATCCTGTTAGCAACCACAGGGGGAAGAAAAATCTTGTTTTATCTGGATGGGGTGATGAATCTTTGCTGTCTGAAGATTGCATAAATCCATACTATACTCCAAGCACTTATCAAACATATAGTGATCAAACTCGACAGAATTTGGTAATTTATTCGAGCTAAACTTTGCCAGTCTTAATGGTATAGCTGTCACTTTATTTATGATGCTGAGTTCATAAGTTTTTCTGGGCCCTTTTGCAGAGACGGTTAAATGAAGATGTTATTGATTACGACCTTCTTGAAGATCTGGTTCATTTTATTGATGAAACATACCCAGAGGGCGCCATACTAATTTTCTTGCCAGTAAGTTATATTTTCTTACGTGCCAGTTATATTTTGCGCGTCAGTTGTATGTTTTGGATTTTATTGGGATGCATCATACTTGGGTTGTTTAGTCACTGAAACTGATCGTGGGCTGCATAAATTACACCAGGGCGTTGCAGAAATTCACCTGTTACTCGATAAACTAGCTGTTTCTCGCCAATTTGGTGGGCAATCTTCTGAGTGGCTTCTTCCTTTACATTCCTCGATCTCTTCAGCTGATCAAAAAAAGGTGTTTCTACGACCTCCTGATAACATGCGCAAGGTAAAACAGCTTGTTTTTAGCAGTAAAAGTGTTCTGTGTTTATCTTATGTGCCTTGCTAATTTTTGTGTGATGAACTTTGTCGCTGCAATGTGGTTTGTTCGAAAACACTTGAGAGTTATGACATTGATAATATCAAAATACTGAAAAGGATGTTGGGCCCGGAGTGCCCCCATGGATTTGGTTACACAATGCCACTCCCTGCGATCGCTTGGTTTTAGGAGAGTTGGTGGATGCACATGCTTGGGGAAAGTGGTCCTGGGAGCTTCTTATAGGATGCACAATGGAATAACAGTATGTAGTGGTTTTGAATTGCATCTAATGCCGTCTTTGCATGTAAACCAAGTACTTACTCAAAACATTACAGTCAAACTAAAAATCTCATCTCACTTAAAGATTACAGAAATAGCTTTAGGAAGAAAGCAAGTGAAGCGTCTAGCAACGGAAAGCATGAATTTGACAGTCTGGTACAAAAATTGCTTCAAGCCCAAAAATGGTTAGCAAATAGCACCTAACATTGTGGACAGCCGAGGGGCTCATGTGAAGTCTATTCCCATTTGTTCAAAACTCCCTCATATCTTCCATTTGTATACTTCCAATGCATTTCGTGGTACGGTGTAGTTAGTCATGTGCTTCACTTCCAAAGGATGAGTCTATGGATAGGGTAGATGAACACTAGATAGTTTAGCCTATGTACTGAGGTTGAAGAAGAGTATCATCACATCTGGAACATAATGAACAGTTAATCCAAAATGAAAACAAGAAATCGGAAATATTCTGAACTTCTCCTACATCTCAGAACTTGATTGAACTATATTGGTTCCCCCACTGCTATGGGAGACTTCATTCCGTGTATAGGTGGCAGTGGCACCCCCATCGACTATTAAGAGGCAATATTTGTATCTGCTAATCTGACGTCATCAACTTTTGTACTTTGATCACTGCATTTCTTATATCAGTTGCACCAAAAACTAGAGTGGAACCTCCATACGGTTGAGAACTGGTAGACAACATATGCAGCCGTTGAGTTTAAGTCAAGAAGGTTGAAAGTCATGTTTGCTGTGCTACATATATCTGCTCCCGTGACATTGCTACACGTACCAATAGGGACTTTTGGGGGTAGAATTTTTAGCTCTTAATGGGTTAAATCTCAAATCAATGAGAGCTTATTACTGATGTAATATTTATCCACGGAAACCATCGTCTCACATGACTAGTAACTCTTTTTCACCTCCCACTTTTAGAAATTCGAAGAAGTTAGATTCCTTTGATTAAATACAAAATTGATGTATTAGAGCTTCAGGATACTTGGTTTATTTAGTATTACTTACTGCGTGTAGGCAGAGGTGGATGTGTGGTGTATTTAGGACAAGGATAACTTTCAGGGGTTGCAATGTTCAATTAGGCACAACAAGCAAAGATCCTTTGATTTGAAAGTGGTAGATGACTGTGTCTATTGAACATTAGCCCAAAAGGTGAAAACTGTAGAAAGTGTTTCGTAAATGAAAATGCTTCACCTACTCAAAATCTGTTTTGTTTTGGGCCGAAAGATATACTGAATGAATTGTCACACAAGATGAATATAGTTCAAGCCATATATCATGCCATGGTAAAACCTACCCATAAAACAACCAATGTTGAAATTTCCAATATCTCCCTGAATATACTAACACAGTTCTATACAAATGTCCAATCCTTGTTCCACAGACTTCTTTCCATTCTATGCGTCACAGTTAATTAGTTTCCCAGTGATTGTCTTCTTTATGATTGTTTTTAGAACTTTTCAACGCCATTCCTTTATGGGAGCCAAATATTTTTCACTATGACAATGAAACATGCCTTGAGACTCTTCCATCCAAAATCTAAAACCTACTAGTTCTCTCAAATCCTGATGTCAGCCTAGCCTATTTGTGTAGACTTTTCTCCTGATGTTTTGCTTTATACTCAGGATATTTTCCTACACCTTTTCTGATGCTTTTTTTTTTTTTTTACTGTCTTTTAATGTCTTTTTAAGTAATCAATCCGCTATAGAAACTTTCATTCCTACCTCAATGTACCATTGTTGACAGTTGTCACTTCACATGATTTTCGTCCTGTTTGCTATTAAACCCTTGGTAGAAAACCATAGGTTAATTTCGATCACCATTGCCATCTAAAAATGCATTCACAAATTAAGTGGTTAGGCGGAGCCTGGATTTATTGGTTGCAGGATCAAGTACCGAGAGCCATTTATGGTCTGTAATGGAAGGATAAGAATTGAAAATGTGAGGACTTCTTTTGGGGTAATTCTGCAATACTTGTGGAGTCATATGTGTAGTACAAAAATCATAACTACTTGAGGGATGATTTCCAACTCAGTGGGGTAAACTGACTCCAATTACCAATATATAGATTAGCTCTCGCCATGGGTAAGGCTGCCTGCTGCTACCCTTCTCCGAGACCTTGGTGTGAGCCTTCTGCAGTAGGTATAACCTTTTTTTTTTTTTTGTGGGTATAACCTTTTATCAGGTATAACCTTTTAATTTATCTATCCGATATAATTTTATCTGTAATATTCAGATCCATTGTCCTCCTCGGTTTATTTTCTTCGATGGCCTTGTTCCCCTTTGTTGTTGCATCTTGAAGTTGGATGCCTGTTTCCTCTGTCTGTCACTGCAAAGTTGTCATACATTTCGTAGACATTTCTTCTTAACTGAATTTATTCTGCAACTATCAATGGACAGTTACCATGATTACTACCGACAAGGGACCATTCATAGATGCCTAAGGCACTGATATTGGGTTCCTACAGAAAAGTTGACTGTTTCAGTATTGATACGAATTACGTAATTATCCACTATTGCAAATTACTAAAGTGAGTTAAATAAATATCACTTAATTTGGGAAATGAACTGTGTGAACTTGTAAAGCTAGAAATAAAAAATGTCTGATACAGATATGCATGACTTTCTCTTTGCTAGACTGGTGAAATAAGTATCTTATGTTTTCGTAATGTCTGCATTCCCCAGGTTATAATAGCCACAAATATTGCAGAGACTAGTATAACAATAGATGACGTGGTATATGTGATTGACTGTGGAAAGCATAAGGAGAATCGGTATAATCCACAGAAGGTTTGTTTCTTCACCTTTACTAAATATTTTGGAGTGTGAATTTGTTTCTGCTAAGTAAGCATTTTGAAACCTGACTTTAAGGGGCCAGGATCTAGTATGTTGATACGGTCGAATTCCATGCCCTCTCTGAACTAGATAAACATCCACCAATGTGGCTTATATCATTCATTCGTAAAGGTTAGCTAAATCAAAGTTGTGTAGCTCTGTTATTTGATTCGGCCCAATCACAGGGGCTGGATTCCTTGTTTATCAACTTTTTAATGTGCTGCCCTAGGAGGTGTCGATGCAAAAGTAAATACCAAAATTCAAAAGTATTCATTTATTGTTGTTTGCAGTAATCTTTTGTGTTAATATGTTTCAGTTGACATTTCATCCTTGCATGGGATATTTTACTGTCGAACTTTCATTTAGTTCAAGTATTATAGATTTATAGTCCTTGTTGAAGTATCCAACTCAAAACCACTAGGCAAAGACCAAGGAGGTCGTCTGGACTCATACTCTAGTTTTGGAGTTTTAATTAATTGAAGTGTGATAAGCACTAATACTCCCTGGCATGTGTGACCCTTGATTCCCACTGTTAAAGCATCCAACTCAAAACCAATTGGCAATGAGTGGAGAGGCTGCCCAGGCTCATATACTAGACTCGGAGGTTATAATTAACCAATGTGGGACAAGCTCTAACACTCCCCCGCACGTGCGACCCCTGATCCGCACGTGGAGAGTTAAACAATGGATCCACAACATTGGGATCACAACGAAACAAGGTGCACTTATGGCACAAACAACGGGGCAATAACCAAGAGAGTCTTGTCCAAAATCCTCCAAGGCCTAGCTCTGATACCATGTTAAAGCATCCAACTCAAAACCAATTGGCAATGAGTGGAGAGGCTGCCCAGGCTCATATACTAGACTCGGAGGTTATAATTAACCAATGTGGGACAAGCTCTAACACCCACATGGAGAGGTAAACAAAGGATCCATAACTAAGGCATTAGGGTAATCAGTCGAGAGTCTTGTCCAATGGTCTCCAAAAGCCTAACTTTGATATGCTGCCGAAGTATCCAAATCAAAACCAATTAAGTAGTAAGTGGTGAGGCTACCTATGTTCATATGGTAATATTGGAAGCTATAATTAACCAATGTGGAACAAGCTCTAACAATCCTTCTAAAACTATTATTGAACATAGTATTATACTAACTAAAAAATCTACTGCTCCAGTTCCACTGTATGGTGAACAAGCTCTAATTCTATCTTGCCAAGTCTCTGTTCTTGCTTCTAAATGACTTAATTTCTTTGCCATTAGAAATTGTCCAGCATGGTTGAAGATTGGATATCTCAAGCAAATGCGAGGCAGCGTCGTGGAAGAGCTGGACGTGTGAAACCTGGAATCTGTTTTTGCTTGTATACACATCACAGATTTGGGAATCTCATGCGTCCATTCCAAGTATGTATTTCTTCAGTAGAATTCAGAGAGTATTATCCCGATTGTTGCCGTGTTGAATTAAAAACTGTTTTTTTGGTCCTTGATGCGTATGGTGTGAAGATACCAGAGATGCTGCGAATGCCATTGGTGGAATTATGTTTACAAATTAAATTGCTCTCTCTTGGTAACATAAAGGCATTTTTGTTGAAGGTATGCTGAATTGTTCCTAGAAAAGATTTATCTAAACCTTAGATAATGATGTGTTATTTTTAGTCGTGAATTCACCATGATGTATCTGATCCCTGCTTTTTTGGTTAATTGCTGTTTTCAGGCTCTAGAACCTCCAAGAGAGGAGGCTATAAACTCAGCAATTTCATTACTGTATGAGGTATCTTTGTAACATTTTCTTTTGTTGATCAACTGTGGTCCTGAAACTCTATATTCATTATGTTAAAGTGTTAAGTCTCGTATAGAGGAATATGGAAAAGAAAAATAAAAGTCCTAGAAGAACAAAATGGGATTAACATGGTTTGCACAATCTGTGCCTACGTCCACACAATGCCCCAATCGGTACGTCTTGTCATTCACTCGACGAGTGGTACATGTGAAGAAGGTTGGTCTATGTCTACCACAGCCTCTTTGATACATCCTCTGAATGACTCGATCTTGACTTTATAAAACTCCCATGTAGATCGGGCAGGAGATTCAGTCATTTCCTTCGGTTGTAGGGATCGACATAAATCAGTTATACAAATTTGAAGGCAGAAATCATATAGTGAGCATAAATCATGGGGTCTCCCACATCTTCAAGATTAAGTGCAAATCATTGAAGCTGTAAAAGCTGTAGCTATATCTTTTGCATCGATAGAAATTATTGCCTTTATGGCGAGTGAACATATGGATGTTGCACATTACCGTGTCCACGATCCATTCCCTGCTTACTGAATGGGAGTGGACACAATGAAAGAGAATTCTTCTCAATATTGCGCTCCTTGTTTTTTTTCTTTTTCTTTTTTCTTTTCCTTGTATTGCTCATGTAAAATTTCAACTTATCTGTTAGCACTTGTAATTAGTGGCATGCATATAATGTAATCACTCTCTCAAGCAATCAAAATCTCTAGCAGTGGAGTTTGACTGTTTGAGAAACCGGGAATGATGAGAAAATAAGTTTCGTTCATCCATTTAGCAGAATCCTGTCGAGAGAGTGAAGTTAATTCTACTAATTCTGTCTAAATCATGATTCTGGCTTGATTTATTTATTACAGCCCTTGGTTTATCATGAATTTTTTTTTTGTCTTTGTAATGTCAGTCGACCCATTTCAATGCTTTTCTTGACCACTGTGTTGAACCCCTAGAGCTAGGTTTCGAGGACCCAACTTTCTATGTTGAAGGTCACAGGTTTGAAGTGTGTCAGGTTCAAGGGACTCATGCACTGGTCCCCAAAAATTATATTTTCTAAGCTCTGCCCCATTCATTTTCACAGTTGAACTTGATCAACCTATAATACCTTGTAACATTGGTCAGCTATATGCTTTTGCTAACTGCTTGGTCTTATTTTGTTACACAGTCTTGGGTAGAACTCAACCCCAAAAGCTAGCTCATGAAGTGAGGGTGCCCTCACGCTTATATATTTCATATTACTTTGGTACCCAGGTGATGTGGAACTTCGCTTCACACCCTCCCTCACTCGGCAGCACCTGCCGCGTGCAAGCGAGAGACACGCACCCTACCCATCTCTGATACCCAACTCTGATACCATGTTACACGGTCTTGGGTTGAACTCAACCCCAAAGGCTAGTTCATGAAGTGAGGGTGCCCTCACGCTTATATATTTCATGTTACTTTGGTACCCATGCGATGTGGGATTTCACTTCACATATTTATGGCGTGGTTTTAGCGTAATATCATTGCTCATTGTTCTTTTGCCCCCCTTCCATAATGACCTGTACATGTTTTGATATTTGTCCCCGCTCTGTAAAGCCTTTATCAGTATGAATTATATGCAAAATCATGCCATTGTTTTCAATGAATCATGGATTCTCTATATTACCACAATAAACAATGGGTCTGCTGTTAATGTTCTCAAAGTGATCGATACTTCAAATATACAGTTTTTGACTGCTCTGCAGTGTACCAGTTAATGCTTTTACCCCTTTTTTGTATATTAGTTAAAAGGTAATTACTTTCAGTTGGTATGATTGACTTAGATTTGTTGGCTCTTGAAATAATAAGTCATGCAGCTTCTGTTTTCTCTATGCTTTAGGTTTCTGCCATTGAAAGGGATGAAGAGTTGACCCCTCTTGGGTATCATTTGGCAAAGCTTCCAGTTGATGTATTGGTTGGCAAGGTGTGTTGCAAATATATGGTCTATTTTGTACGACATTTATCTCAAATGGTTGGTAGTGCTTGGGCATCCTGTGTGAAATAACTTTATATGGGCATCCTGTGTTGCGGAAATGAGAATGTTGAGGTGGATGTGTGGTAAGACTAGACGAGACATGATTATAAATGAAACAGTCCGCGAGATGGTAGGTGTAGCACCCATAGAGGAAAAGTTGAGAGAGAATAGGCTAAGGTGGTTTGGGCATGTCTACCGTAGACCAGCAGATGCTGTAGTTAAGAGAGCGGATATGATAGCTTTGGATAGAAACGCTCCGGGGAGGGGAAGACCCAAACTGACTTTAGATGCGGTAGTGCGTAAAGATTTGAGTCTATTATGTTTAAGTGAGCAAACAGCTCTTGACAGAGCTCAATGGAGGAGAAAGATTCATGTAGCCGACCCCAATTGATTGGGACATAAGGCTCGGTTTGGTTTATGTGTAACTAGTACTGTTTGAGGCAATCCAAAAGCTTCTTGTCCTTTCTCTCTATATGACGTAGCTATTAGTTCAATTGTTTATTTTGCTCTTTGTTAAATAATCATTTAGTTGTCTCTGTTTATTTTGTCTGTAACATGAATTGTTTATAATTAAAATTTTTGGCAGGCACTTCTTCACATTAGTTATATTATTTCCTATCATTTGCATTAGGCTTTTTTTTTTTTTTTGCTGCTTGACTTGTGTGGTCCTATGTGGTTTAGACACTTTGGTTGGCAACAGGTGTATACTCTGTGTTTTAGTTGACCCTGTAAGCATTGCTCTCTTCGTTTCTCTGATGGAGTGCATGCTTACTCACCAATTTATATCAATTTTTTCCTACAGTATTTGTTGGCCATGTCCTTGATGCTATCTTTCTTTGGAATTGCAGATGATGATTTATGGGGCAATATTTGGTTGCTTGTCACCCATTCTTTCCATTTCAGCATTTTTAAGCTACAAGTCACCATTTGTATATCCAAAAGACGAGGTCCATTTTAATTTCTGAATTAATTTTGTCCCCTTTCAGAGCAAAAAAGATATGTCGCGGAATTATTTCGTTGTGTGAATTTGCAGAGGCAAAATGTTGATAGAGCCAAATTGGCACTGGTGACTGATAAAATAGATGGTGCTAGTGAATCAGATGAAGGCAGCAAGCAATCTGACCACTTACTGATGATGGTTGCATACAAGAAATGGGAAAAGATTTTACGCAAGGTTAGTTTATGGACCCCTTTACGTACACCAGATTGTAAAATGAAAATGATAGTTTTAAGTTGATGGGAAAAAGTAAGGCAGATTAAGTTCTGGTTGGCGTTGTGTTATTGGGATCTATGCGCGACAATTTGGCAGGGGTATGGAAGATTGAAATATGATCTCGATTATAAACCTCTTTCACGGTTTCTTTTACCTATACCTATGTAAGCTATATGGAGGATTGAGGAGCTTATGAGGGACACCTTGTAGATTGGAAAATAGAAAGAATTGTGCAGGGTAGTTGAAGGAGATGGATGGAAGCTAGATGCTTTTTAAGCAATTTTAGGAAGATGGTTACAAAGATTCACATTTCAGTGGCATAGTCTTGGGAGGAGTATGATTGAGGGAAAGGATGGTATCATGCCTGGTTAGAGCATCCTCAATGGCCTAACCAAAATTGGATAGCCAAAAGTTGCCACGTTAGCTTTTGGTTATCTATTTTGAGGTTGCTAAAGTTACCAATATCAAGTCCTACATTGGTGTTTTTTGCCCATAATCAAAATAAATCAAAATAATGGACCCCCAATCACTTTTTCAAACTTGGATAACCAAAACTTGCTACGTCACTTTTTCAAACTACCAAAAATAGTTTTTGAAATTAATTCTTAGAAAACTTTTAAAGACAAAACAGTTTGTGTAAAAACTGCTTTCGAAAAAACTGTTTTTAGAAAAAACAGTTTTGGAAAAAAAAAATTGTTTAAAAAAAAAAACAGTTTTGAAAAAAATTGTTTAAAAAAAAAAACAGTTTTGAAAAAAATTGTTTTAAAAAAAAGAACAGTTTTGAAATAAATAAACAGTTTTTAAAAATAATTGTTCGAAAACATTGTTGAGAGAGAGAGAGAGAGAGAAGGGAAGAGAGAAGGTTTTTGTCTGTGTATTGATGGGTGTGCTTGATTGAGTAGATGTGTAGTCTACTAAATTTGGTTATTGGCAAAAGGTTGCTAGTGTTGGTTACCCAAGGGCCAAAATTTGGTTAGTTGATATGAGGTTGCTAAGCTTGGTTATTCCAATGTGAGCACTTTTTTGAACAAACATTGCTAGCCTTAGCGACCTTTTAGTTTTGGTTAGGCCATTGAGGATGCTCTTAGTGGTGGACCTAATAGGGTTCCATATGCGGTAGGCCTTTGGAAGAGTATTAATTACGTCTTTCCTTCTTCAGGGTGTGGAAAAGGTTGCATAATTTATTTTTGGCATGACTTGGATTTCAGTCAATAAGGAAGCTCTTGTGGCAGAGGTCTTGGGCTACTCAGCTGAGGAGGCCTTTCCATGATTGGGAGTTGGAATTTTTGGGGACTGGGGACTTCCCTGAAATGCTTCAAGGTTGCCACATTCAAGGGGAGAGAGCACATCTTGGCTTCGAGAATTGTGAGGAATGATCTATACTCGGCTCGGTCGTTGTATTCTGAGTTACTCTAATCTATTCTTTGGAGTCCATTCTTACCTGGATAGCTTCCACCAAGAGGGTACTTTTTAGTAGTTTGGTGTTGCATATAGGGAAGTAGGGGAGGACACTAACCACCTTTTACTGCATTGTTCAGTGACGAATGAGGTGGGGAATGTATTTGGGGTGATGCCTTGTACAGAGTGAAGCAACATTTCACTACTGGGCTAGAGGGTTTCTGTTGGGCAGATTTAGCGCCTCTGTATTTTTGGTTTTTCTGGGAACAAGGGAATAAGAGATCTTTTGAGAATGAGGACAGCTCTTATTGTGCTTGGACTTGGAATACAGATCGTATTTTTTCAAGGACTTGTTTCCATGTGACTCTTGATTCATGTGTTTTGCTTTTGGAGGAAATACTTGTGATATAATAATGGTGTAGCATGTCACATATAAATCGTGTGTACATGGTTTGTGCCGTCTGTTTTGGTACCTATCTAATACAATCTACCTACAAAAGAAAAAAATTCCAAGAATTGAAGGAACTCGTGTGTGTAACATGATATGATTTACTTGACTTGACGATCAGATGTTTGCAAGAGATCGTTCTTGCATTTGTTGGCTTCAAGATTCTGCATGTGTGTGTGTGTATACACGTTAATGGGAGATGCTCTGTCAATATAGAGGATATTGCTGCTTCAGAGGTACATTTTGCTAAAAGGCTAAATTTCATACCTGCAGGATGGAGTTAAAGCCGCACATCGTTTTTGCAGTTCGTATTTTCTAAGCAGTTCTGTTATGTACATGATAAGGTGGTGTTTCTTTCTCTACACTTTATGTTGCTTAATTGTGTCTTTCTTCTTTCTTTCTTTTTTTAAACTTTTCAGCAAAATGGCATGATAAATATGGAGGAAGATTTGTTTGCCCTGAAACATTGGGTCCTAATCCTATACTCGATCAGCATCGAGAAAGTTCACTTTACTTTCATTTTAAGGCATGGATGCGCGGACAACAAGTTGGGAGAACTTGAAACTAATTCATTTTTTAATAGTTTCAATTTTCTTCTGGTGCAACCGGAATATTTCATTAGATAAAGTAGAGAGAAAAACTCCCAAAATGGGATACAAAGAGATAAATTCTTGATATTTATATTCTTAAAATGATAAAAGCTAGCAAATGAAAGACTCACACTGCTATTTATAGACCCCTTAACACTAAGGACACAGAATGACATAAAGACCCCTAATTTACTACATCAGGACTGCCCTCTAAAGAAAACAACTTGTTCTCAAGTTGGACAACAAGACAAAAACAACTAAATTTAGAAAGCAATAATGCTATGGGTACACCAAAAATGCACACCAAATGCACACCAGGTGATGTGGTGGATGGGGAGCCTCGTGGAGCCTACCCAAAAAGATAAGTGGCTCCCCATCCGCCACATTACCTGGTGTGCATTTGGTGTGCATTTTTGGTGTACCCATATTATTATTGTTTAGAAAGAATGCAGATTCGGATTGGGCTTGTAGCTGCAATTATTGATCATGTCACCCTCTTGCAATAACCCATCTTCAATACAAGCTTCCGTTTGTGTACATTCACTGCATCCATGCTTATGTGCCAAGTGATCACCCATTTGCCATGCCTCTTACGGATCAACACTTCGTCAACATATGAGGCTACATTTGATTCCACTACCTCATAAGAATCTTCAATCCTAGCATAGAGGAATTTCAACTTCACGTCATGCCCAAGACTTTCTCGAGTGAACACCATCCCCAAAGGATCTTCAAGTTGCTCAAAGTAGTTGTTGCCCTCTTTTGGTACCTCCATATGCGAAGGTCTGGGAACAAAAGTTGTTTCTGGCACGAATGCCACATAAGCTTGAACATCTTGCAATTGGAGCAACTCGGGAGGCAACATCTTATAGCAATTCGCACCCTTTGGTTCAACCAACACTTCATCGAATAGTGGGGCTCCAAAATCATTCCCACACTCATAGAGTTGTGTGTCATCTTCAACCTCGAAGTCGCAATCATCAATCCTTGTGTCATAACTTTCGTCTAAGATTTGCTCGCTATCTTCCCAAAGCGTACAAGGCTCATGGATTGAAAGACTAGGCATTTTTGGTTCTTCATGAATACCACTAATGTCCTCAAATCCTTCTTCTTCATTGTTACCATCAATGGCCTCATTTGGATACTCATCATAAATGGAAACATCTTCAAAGTTACCTCCGAAGTCTTCTTTTGGAGACTCATCAAAAGCGGGCACATCTTCATACTCATCTTCAATCTCAAATACACAGTCGCCTTCAAGAACACCTTCAAGTTCTTCACTTGGATATTCATCAAACATGGGAAAATTATTATACTCGTAAGCATCATCACAACATGATTCTCTCACCTCCTTAACAAATAGGGCATTACAAGCATGCTCACAAGCCTTTTCACCAACTTCCAACTCGAGAAATGGTTCTCATACTTGAAACATTCGAATATACCACTTGGTGACGTGATTCTAGCCTCCAAGGTATTGATTAAAGGTTGATTTTCAGTTGGGACAACACCCAAGGACTTTCTCTTACCAAAACTAGTCGAAGAATCGGCATTGGGATTATGATGTAAAGGGAAAAATTCCTCCTTAAGCTTCTTCTTTATCTTATTGCAATCTCTAATCCTTTCTTTGCCTCTCCTTTGTCGACCAACTTTGACTTGTGTCCACCAATCTGAAACTCTCCCTTTAAGGCAACTAGATACCAATTTCGCATTCTTTTCTTCGGTAACATGATAATACTCGCAAATACTCTCTCGAAAATACTCTCGATGAAGTTCAACCAATCAACAAAGTCTTTTGAGCTTCTCCAAAACTTGGGAAGTTCAACCGTAACATTCCTCTCCCATTCATAATCAAACTTGATTGGATTCGCTCTACACCCATGCGGAGCCACTAAAGAATCCTCAAATTGAATTCGAGTATTCTTAACATAATCACTACCTTTGGTTGGAGGTTGCAAGTAACGCACTTCCTCAATCAAAGTAGTATATTGTTAACTCAACTCATCGATCTCATAGTTTTGGTTGCTAAACTCAACATTTTCACCATTATTCACCACGAATCCTTTACCTCTACCTCCTCTCCTACCTCTACGAGCCATTACAACACTTAAAATCAACTCCAACAACCAATTCAACCTCAATCAAGCAAAACCTAGTCAATTAGGACCCCAAACTTCAACAAATCACAACCAATCAACACTAACAACCCGAAATAGTGACAAACCCACAACAAATCCCAGTCAACGGAGGCAATCGCAACAAACGAAACAAACCCTCTAGAAATCTAACCTGAAACACTGATTCTATGGTTGAAACACTTATTTGAGCCCTGAATAGTAGAATTCGAATTCAACCGAAGGCTAGTCAAGCCTTAATCGAGTGTTTCGAACACCATAGAAGTATTTCACAGGCATGGGTACCAGTTTCAGACCTTGAAATGGGTCTTGTTGAAATCACCAAATCGAGGTCCAGAAATGGCAGATTTGGGTTCATAACCAAGATTCTAGTGCTGAAATGGGTACTCAAGCTCAGGAACAACAATTTCGAGTTCCAAACAGGGGTGAAGGTTGTCGAAATCACCTGTTTAAGGTCCGAAACAGGTGAATCTGGCCTCGTCCTGTTGAATGAAAGTCCGAAAAGCAAGAATCAGCTCCGAAAATGGTCAATCTGTGGGTTTTGAGGGCCGAAATTGAGATTTAGGGTCTTGGGTTGAGTAGATCTTCAGAAAACAAGTGATTTGGGGGCTCTAGCGAGGTTTCTCGGTACCATTTTAGGTTTCCAGTGAGATTTTCTGGCAAGGTTAGGTTTCCGGCGAGGTAAGGGTCAGGATCTGAACTAGGAGCTTTGATACCAAATGGTGCGACCCACCTGGTATAGTTGGATGGAATTCAATCTCCGGCAGCAGCAGCAATAGGTCATCTCACATAGGTGTAACCTCACTAAGAAATGAATGGGAATATTCCATTAGATAAAGTAGAGAGAGACTCCCAAAATGTATTTGTTCACTTCACATTTCCAAAAAATTCTCCAAAAAGATTCTTTCTCCATCTCTCATCTCTCTAATCATTAATCATATTTCTCTCTCTACTCATACCCCTCTATCCAATCATTATTCTCATCTCTCTCTCTCTCCCTCTCTCTCTCCAATTGTTACACCTCTCTCTAATTATTACTACTTTTTCCAAAAACCCATCCAAACACTATCTCCAAAATATTTCTCAAAATATTCTTCTCAAAACTCTCAACCAAACACTTTGTATTCTCAAAATGATAGAAGTTACCAAATGAAAGACTCACACTTCTATTTATAGACCCTTTAACACTAAGTACATAGAATGACATAAAGACCCCTAAATTTACTACATCATCTTCTAATGAGAGGAGCACATGCAACATAGCATGTCATCATTTCCCATTGGTCTATTCATCACGATCCAGCTTATTTAGTTGTTAAGGCTAACAAGTATGAGTATGATACACTTGTGTTATATAGTATGCTGAACTCTAAGATTTAGTTCCTACAGACCTGTTTCTGCCCTTATTTTTTTTATTTTTACGCGTACTTACAATAATGTCAAAGAAAGATACTAACCGATCCAAAGACTAACTAACTGCATTTATTCGTGTTCTTTGAGCACTGCTATCGGTTTTCTGATTTATTTTGCGTCGTGTTAGAGACATGCGAGTTCAGTTTGGAACTTTGCTGGCGGACATTGGACTCATCAATCTTCCGAAGAATTATCAGGTTTTTTATTTGTTCTGGCTTAACATTACTGCCTTAGTATCAGTAATGAGTTTGGAATTTCGTGAACATGTCCCTCTGTCACTTTACCTTTTCATTGCATCACCACTGAATGCTTATATATGTGATAACCACATAGTGAGAAAAACAAATACTGAGATTGTTTTCCTACTCTTTTTTGTTGTTGTTGTTGTGTATCTCTGTAAATAGGATATGAAAGTGTCAAACTCAGTAGTTCATATAGACCTTAACTGAGTGTTGAAAAAATGATTCACGCCGCCAACCCCAATTAATATAGACACGAGGCTTAGTTTGTCCTATTTGCCCCGAACCACCCCCCTGCGCCCCCCCCCCCCCCCCCCCCCAAATAGACATAAATATGGAATTGTTTTCTGTTTGTGAGCATATTGCAAACAAGTAGTCAAGTAGCTATTTGCTTAATAAGAATCTCCGTATTTTTATACTTTAATTCTGTCAAAATATTGGATGCACATACATGTACACAGACATCCTTCCCTGGTAGTTAATAGACGGAGAAAGTACAAGATGCGTTTGAATAGATTAGATGTAATGAACGTCATTTGAACAACTAATTAGATGGTAGTCGTTGGACAAAAAACGAAAGGTGACTGCCATCAATCTTGGATGTGAAGTACAACCGCGTCCATAATGAGGAAATATGACAATGGTGGCATGCAATAACATCCATGGCAGAGAGAGCAAGCGAGCAGCTAGAGAGAGATACTTTTTAAGGTGAAACAGCCATGGTTGTGCGATTGGTGGAATTGTGTAGAGATGTGTAGAGATGAAGATGCATATGAGAATGTCACTGAAAGACGCCCAAACACTGGAATTCAAGGGATATTTGCAAAATATATATTTTTGATAGGTATATAAATATATTAGAAACAAAGCATTAGTAGGGGCAACTATGCAAATCAAGCATGCAATTTGGGTGGCCGGTTACTGACGCAAACCGGGCTTTGGTTTGCTTCTTTCACCCATTACCCGCCTGTGTCCGAATCCATCCCTTTCAGAAACAGGCTAGGTACCAACTTGCAGGTAGGGGCAACTATGCAAATCAAGATTAGTGGGGGCAACTATTGGAATCTCATCTCTGACACCCTTGAAACAACGCCATGGAGATGATAATGTATAATGCTCAAAAATATTAGACTGATGAGCATAATGATATTACTGTATATTCCAAAAGCAATGCTACTGCTTTTTTGACCAAAGGATACTGATGTTTTCTTTTTCTTCACACCATATCAACCCCAATGCCATGATTTTCATGGTCTATAGTTCAAGATTTTATTTGTATCCATGAGAGTTTTTAGAGGAATATGATTTTCTGTATCAGGTTGGGGGCAAAAAGAGTGACAAACTCGAGAGCTGGCTTTCAGATATGTCACAGTCGTTCAACATCTATTCACATCATTCTTCAATTGTGAAGGTACAGAACTACAGAAGCGTATTTTTCTGTTTAGATAACGAGTTGTGTATGTTTGGATGCTCTTGTATAAGTTTATTTATCAAATCATATGCATATCCGTTCTGGTAAGTTGGCATCATACTGGATGTTACTTAATCCAATTCAAAAAGCTTATCCTGGATCCTACTGATGCAATGTTTCTAAATTATAGCTTTTACTTGCATAAGTTTTGAATAAATTTTGGCTGCCTGCTTTTCAGTAATATGATTTCTCTTTTCTTCTTTGAAACTCCTAAATGTGATGCATTCTGTTGGCCTTGATATATTGTCACACATAAAGCATTTTCTTCCAGGGTAAATCCACGAAAGAAAGATACTTCTTATCTAGTTCTGCCACACGTGCTTTGTCCAAACCTGGATGCATTGTCTGTTTTTTCAACAAAATCTTAGACATTTCTCACAATGTATTGGCATCTCATGACACGGCGTTTGAAAACGAGCTCTTCCAGAGTTGTATCTCTCATGGTTCAA
Organism: Vaccinium darrowii; assembly: GCA_020921065.1. Taxonomy (NCBI): domain Eukaryota; kingdom Viridiplantae; phylum Streptophyta; class Magnoliopsida; order Ericales; family Ericaceae; genus Vaccinium; species Vaccinium darrowii. The sequence goes on along the minus strand of CM037152.1, from coordinate 48,039,690 downwards.
AAGATGCAATGTCTGATGTTTAGCTGAAGCGCCAGAAATTTTTAGAAATCTTCATTGTTAATACTAGCTTATCGCCTTTGTCTTTTATGGGTTGGCTATTTATCAGTAGAGTGATGGCATAAAAATCTACAGTGTGTGAACTTGATTCTTGTAATAACTACAAAATGGAAGTAACAATCTCCATCTGCAATTTATAAATTATGTTAGCACTTGCTGTCAAAATTATTTTACCTACTCCTTTTTCTACTTCAATGTTAATCTTACTATCGAAAAATAACTTTTAAGATTTAGAAACATTTTAGGGATTTGAGGAAACCAAGTCGATAGTCTTTATAGTTTACAAGCACATCATGACATCTAATTATGTCTTATCTTTGAGCATTAACAATTTAATGGAGTTCAATAGCAAATGGAAAAGACTCCAAAATGCCTTGGTATGCCTTTTGTTCATTTTCACTAGTAACTAGTTGTAGGGACTTAGGGATGAGTATTGAGTGGCAGTGTGTCCTGGTGTCGAACCTTGCTAAATGCATTGTCTTATGCAAGGAAATGTGTCCAAAAGTTTGATACATGTACATGGATATGTAATCTTGATTAAAGTTTATAAATTTCATTGTTTTACTCCCTCCGTCCCACACGGACGTCCGTTTCCACTATTCCCACCTCTTGAAAAATTAGTTATATTTTATAATTTATCATAATTTTTATGATTCTAAAAACTTTGTAAGTAAACTTAAGTGAGATCTATCAAATAAGATCCATTTGCATGTAAACAATGTTATAAGCTAAAAAATACAGATAGTTTTATGAGAAGTGTGAATAGTGAAAATGGACATCCATTGTGGGACGGAGGGAGTTCATAATTGTTTAACCAACTTTTTTTTTTTATTGTTTTTTGATATACTTGGTATTAATTGGATTTCGGGGGAAGATGAATTTCTATCTTTCTTTCTTTTAGGCTAGGAATTTTGTTCTATCGAGTGCGGGCTTCTTTTTATTCAAACATATTTGAGAACTAAAGGAAACAAGCATTCAATTTGGCTACAGTGGTCCACATCCCATACCCTTGCTCTTAATACTAATGTTGTGAAACTCATCAAAAGATTTTGTTTTCTTTTTAAATCTCACAACTTAACTTGCTAGCTGTTTGACCTTCAAGATACACTGCAGGCAATAATTTGTGCAGGTTTATATCCCAATGTGGCTGCTACTGAAGATGGCATTGTCAGAACAGCTCTTGGTATTCCTAACCAGTCTGCAGGTCCCACTACGAAGGGACGTCCTGCCTTGTATGATGGAAAAAGAGAAGTTCATATACATCCCTCCTCTGTCAACAGCAACTTAAAAGTACTTCAATACCCTTTTATCGTCTATCTTGAAAAGGTGGGAACACCTATGAATAAACTGAAGTTTATTTTTTTGTGCTCACTTTTTGTGTTTTCATCTTGAATTGTGAATTGTGCTGCTGTATTTGAACATTGGTTTCCATATAAGCATGGTTATAACTTTATGTTGTAATTAGTTCGTTTTGTAGTTTTGGGCAATTATGTCATTTTGTTGTAGGTTATCCACATGAGATTTAATTTCTTCCTGCCTGCCGCCCTGGTTGACATTATGTTGATATCTATCCAATTAAGCTGAGCCTGTTTTATTCACAGTTTGCTGTTAAGAATATAACCAGAATTACAATTACAATTATCATATTGTAATTGAAATACCCTGGTCTAATCTGTTGTCAGTGTCTATAATGACTTACGTAATTCAGAGTTCAGAAGGGTTAAGGTAGAAGTGCACAAGTAGAATATACTTTGATAGGACAACATAGTTTTCAGGTATGTCACTCTGAAAGATGAGAGAAAACAGTTGTGTCATCCGTTCTATATTTGCTAAAATGGAGATCAGGTTTCAAAATTTCCTCCTGAGGTTTTATTTATCTCTAAAAAAAAGTTCCTTGTGAGCTTTCTTTATGGTGAACTGAACCAGAAATTCCTGTCTAAACCGGTTCTTGCGTCTGAAAGATTAAACTTGTATGTTGTATCTTGTATAGAATGGTAGCATAAGATGAGGAAGAATCTAACAAGGAATTATTTAGTATGCTTACTTCAGCTAATCCCTGCTCTAGCATTGTAACATCCAAATCTAGTATGTGAGCCTGGGAGGCCTCTCCACTTGTTGCCAATTGGTTTTTAAGTTGGATGCTTTAACACATGCATTTGTGGATGAACTACAAAATTTGAAATTCGGTGGACTGTGCAACATAATGCTGTTTTTAATTTTTTAACCTGATCACAAAGAGTAGGTTATATCTGATACAGATATTCGGTTTGCTATCTTTCTAGTCCAGGCTATAGGAATTATTTCGCAATTTGCTCGGACAAGTTTGACTACATAACCTGTATGTTTCGCCTTTTGTTGATTCATTTGGTTTATAATGTCCAAGCACTGCTGTTTTTTCAGGTTGAAACAAATAAGGTGTTTCTTCGGGATACTACCATAATCTCACCTTACTCTATTCTGCTGTTTGGTGGCTCCATGAGTATTCAACATCAGGTATCTCTCTTGTTGAATTCTGTTGGCCTATTAGATTGCTTTTTCATATTTGATGAAATCCTGGTTTGTTACCAGGATATATATAGGATTGAATTATCTTGTGATATAAATTGTTTCAGCTTTTTTAATCTAGTACATTTTGGCTACTTACAATCTTGGCCAAGGGACAAATTAGTATGATTTTTGGCTACGTTGTGAAGAATACAGGCAATCATAAGACTGAAAAGTTGCTAATACAGTAGGTATCTATTGACCAGAATAATCAAGTGCATTCAGTGGTGTCGAATAGTACGGTTTTTTTTTTTTTCCTTTCAGTGTAATTGGTCTCAACTATAAGTTTTAAAATATCATTGTAGTTTAAACTTTTGGTATCTCTGTTGAAGTTCTAAAATATCCTCGTAGTTTAAACTTTTCGTATGTGGATCAAAAAGGAAAAACTTTTGGTATCTCTGTTGAAATGAAAAGTGCATGTCATTCATGTAAACGCCTATGGATGTACAAATATATGTTTTACACGTGTGGATACATATAAGTGAAAATGCAAGGATAAAACCAAACTTTTCTTGGATAAATTGTTATTTCACTATATCTTTGCTTACATAAGCCTTTTCTTCTCCTATAGTTGCTTTCACTCTATCATATAAGCATTTGTACATAGTTGCTTAACGTTAACCAAATTAGTTTTGTCACACTTTGGGCACCATCATTGTTAGATTGTTAACCATCTACTTACTAAAAGCTTAAGCTATTACAAAGAGGAGGCAACTTAGTTATTTATGTTCTCAACATACCCCTAACGTGTGGCCTGACTTTCCTCTGTAAGTGGACCAAGTACGTGCAAGTATTTTACGTAATAATTATGCAACGAGATTGGGACACAGGATATATTGCCCGCTGTGATACAGTATTACCAGATTCTTTCGATGCTAATACCTTATTACATTATTAACTACTAACTCGCCTAAAACTTTAAACTACTAGATAGAGTGGGCAATTTTCTATTATATTCTCAGTAATTATGCAAATATTAATAAGTGTACTCTTTCTCTTTAGAAATTCACATAAACCAATTTGGATGGTGTGTTCTTGGTGAATTGTATCCACCGAGCACATTAAAGAAAACAAAAAAGAAATGAAGCAGCGAAGGTATGGAATGTACACCATAAATGTAAAGTATATGTGCAAAGAATTGTTGTAAAGAGTTTCTGCCATAGCACTTAGCTGTTGTTGATGGTCCATGAGTTCATTTTTTCTCCTTCTAGCCAAGTAGTGGTATACTAATTGTTTGTTTACCTATGGCAGTCTGGATTGGTCACCATAGATCGTTGGATAAAATTGGCAGCACCTGCCCAAATTGCTGTCCTCTTCAAGGAACTCCGGTTAACTCTTCATTCTATTCTCAAGGATCTGATTAGAAAACCACAGGTGGGTTTCCTTTTGTGGTTAGAAACACTCCTGTAGTCACTAACCATAATTAGTGAACTATTTATTGCAACCAGATTCACGAGCTCCCATAGGCTATATCGATTTTTTCTCTTCTAATCCATGCATGAAAGTTGTCTTTTGTAATCCATGCGTGGACCCTTTATTTTAGTTGTTGTGGAAGTGTCAGTCTTACACACAATCTCACCTCAGATATAGGCATATTGTTGGACATGCTACATGGTTGATATTACTGCTTATTATAATATTCTTTATTGGATGTGTAAGGGACATGGCTTGCGCACGCATGTCAAGTTCCAAACACATAGGGACTCTATTCGATATGTGCACTTTCATAAGTGAGGTATATAGTAACTGACAGTAGTTTGTTAGAGAAGAACTCTACTGTTGTTAAATGATGTTTATTTTTATCTATCAAAAGGGGGTTTTTTTTTTTTCATTGGTGAATTAGTTTTATTTTGTTATTTTTAATGTCCCATGCATGTTACTTTCATCATTTTAGTCCTGCATCCTTGTCCTGTCAATGTCCTAGTTTTTTGAAAATCATCGTGGCCCAAACGTGTTATGTTGACGCCCTAAGTCTGTTTCCAAGCTTTTTAGCTTCTAATGATTGATTGTAGTTACATTCAAAATCTAATCGTCTTTCTAACATAATACGGTATTGGATGTATCTCGGTGCTAACCGTTCATGTAAAGGCCATTTGAAATACATTGGCTTCCACTTCCACTTTCCATAAGCGACCCTCACTTCAAAGATTTGTCTCAGCTGATTTTGTGCGGAAGTATGCAGTGGAAAGTTGTTCAATGGTTTTCTCCAGCAAGTATAAATATGTTCTTTTATGTAGAAAATCAGTTCGAGCTCGATGTAAAGCTACTATATCCACACATGGTGGCATGCATGTTTTCATAGGGTACATAGCATTTGAAGTAGTAGATATTTGAGCGTGACCCTGGTAGTCAGTGCAATATGTATCCCTCTGTGCTATGTAAGCGCCGACACAACAGGACATGACTTGGACTCACGCCTAATTGCAAATTTTCAGAAAATGGATGTCTAGATACATTGGGGATTCGTTGGAAGATACACTTATTTGTTTCTAGTTCTACTATATTTTAGACGTTCAAATAAAAATTAGTGGATAATTCATAAATATTTATAACAAAATTGCCATAAATGTCTTTATTCATGTATGTACTAGACTTGTTGCCTTATCCACTAAGTAATTCGAACAAATTGTTTGTCATTTTTATCAGCTGTCATTGATCATTATTATCTATAAGCCGTCATCCATAACACAAATAAAAATTACCATAATCTTTAACTAGATTCTACCATTTTGTTTCCACCAATGTGTCCAAACTCCAAAGAGTGTTAGCATGTCCCCAACTCCCAAGTGTCTTAATGAATTTTTTTTTTTCCTGATAATTTGAAAACGCGGAGACACTTGACAGAAAACCAAAAAAACAGAAGCAGTAGATTTGTGGCAAATGTATAATTCTGAACTAGTTAGTGTCACTTTTGATATGAGTGTAAGCACGTGTTCCGAGACTGTTCCAAAATGTATGTCTGGTATGTGACCTCCAGAGTGATGTTTGTGCTTCATACCCCATGTGCATGTATATTGTCCTTAAATGGTATTTGGTCTCCAGACTCCAAAGATTATTTAGGTTTTTTATTAGGAAACAGTCATGGAATTCACTTTATACATGACAATGGCATTCTCTCTTGTGTAATAGTTAAATTCTCCATCATTAGCCAGATGATACTGGCCGACTTTAATTTTTTTTTTTTTTTCCCTTTCTTTTCAGACGGCTACTGTTGCTGATAATGAAGTTGTGAGATCTATAATACATTTGCTGCTTGAAGAAGACAAATCTCCAACCTGATATTTCTATATCACCGGCGTACATAACCATGTATTTACCTTCTGATTATGGGTGGAATAAAATGATAACAAGCAATTCCATCTGGGTTCATGAATACTTTGTAACATTCGCTGACAAGCAAGCTGTGGGGTTCAAGCAGATCTATTTCATTGACGGTGAGGTTCCTCTCATTTCCCCTTTTGTGGCTTGTCATGTGTATCGACTAGTCACAACTCGAGAACATAATTTGGAGACATATGATTGATCCAAAAACTTAAGTTGCTAAAGAGGGATTTAACATTGATCATTATATGCTCACTCCCCACTCACTTGTGATCTGGCTTTTTTGATAGTCGGTTGAAGTACATGAAAATATTTTGATTATTTTGTTGGTGGCAAGATTCAAACATACGATCTTTTGCATGCTTTTGTGATATCATTTCAAGATTATGTTCTACTAGTTAAATTACAACTTCCTTATTTATGTTATCAGTAAAGCTACTGGGTGAAAAACATGTTCTCGCTTTTTCTTTTTCCTTTTTTTCTCGTCTCAAGCTTTCCTGCCCCTCCTTTTGACAGGTATTCTTTGTATATGAGGTGTCTTACTTACAGACAAGAAAACATGTACTCTACTCTGAGGAGTCAGCTCAAAGTAGGCAATTCCTTTTGAGTCCACCAGATTCAAGGTCAGGTTATTACCTCCACCAATCTTGCGCTCGCGCAGCGAAACTGTTGTATGTATCTAGCAGGAGGATGTCATCTATGATCTCGTTTTGTTTTTAAATTAACAATATAGCTACATGATTATCTTTGGCTCGAGAACATGGAAATTTTGGTTGTATACCATACCAAAACTCCGCAAAACTTACTCCTTTTTGGTCTTTTGTCCCGAGTGGAGACTTCTTTTATGCAAAAATACTAGAAAGGAATTTATGCAAATAATGCAAAGACTAGCCATTGCTGGTAAAAGAGCAAGGGATTTCTCCTTTTTTTTTAAAAAGCAGCAGCTTGTGAAAGATATGGTAGTAAGCACCCAAACTTTCTTTCGATAGGAAAGAAAGAAAACTAGCTAAGCTGGCCTCCTTTGTTAATTTTGCACTCCATCAGGTTACCTAAAAGATTACACCTCCATTCACTGTGCCAATGACGAATTTTATTTATCTAATGGTTAAAATATTGGGTCTTGCTAACCTCTAACCCAATGGGTTGATACTATTATATATATAATTACAAACTAGTTTGTATAGACCCGGAATTTCACAGAAATCTTTTTTGAATTAAATTGGGGATTTTATGAAATTACATATAAAGAGTTGGAGTGTGGGTTAATGTGAAATTTAGTTTGGCTTTGGTCTTGATTGAAACACTTTGAAACTCTTGGAGGGGTGTGAGTGTAGTGGCACTACAAAAGGAGGAGGAAGAAATCTTCGCACCAAATCTTCGCTCCCTCCCTCCCTCTCTCTCTCTAAATATTTCCCAAATCTTCGCCCAATTCTCAAACCCATTTTATTGACAAAAAGAAGATTTATGAGTACGTGGACACTGGAACTCCAAATTGGTCTTGAGTTGGCATTGCTTGTTCATTTCTTGTCTTATATCTTGTTGCGTTCATATGCTCATTTCATTCTATTTGCATTTAGAGATAGTAGAAGGTTTTTCCTACTGGGCTAGTGTAACTCACCCTATCATTTTCAAGTACACTTCGATGAGCATAAAGTGGAGTGCATGAAATGTGTAGCGTCTTTTGAAAGCTTGCATAAAAAGAATCATTTGATTATCTCGTGAAACATATTTTGGATCTGTGAACTTGTACTACATTTATCTCTTTGACCTTGACAAATGTAATAACTTAATATTTTCATTCATGTCTAATTCTAGGACAAGTGTATCCGGTTTAAACTTTTTTGATAATTCGTTATGGATTTGGAACTTATGGTGAGACTTTGGATGTAAACTTATGGAAGTTTGTAATTACAATGTGAAAAGGATTTATTAATTGTCTTTGAAATTGGAGCATGACAAGATCAAGTGTCATTGTACATTTTACGGAAATCAAAACACTTTTCTCATATATCGATTCACTTTACACTTTTACCCATTAACTCTTCAAAGGGGCGAAACAATAATTGTAGAAACTTTTACCCATTTTTTGTCATTTAAAAAAAATTCAAAGCACACTTGTTTAGAGACAATCCAAAATGAAAAAATCAACAATTAAAAAGGAGCGGAGAGAGTATGTTATAAAATAGAATCAAGAGTTATATATAGCATGATTCTAATAAGCTATCGCAAACACCTCACAACGTAGCACCGGCGGATCTTGCCATTTTTTGAGTTGACAAAACAAACTGTTCGAATCTCACCTACGCATACCTCTACTATTTTCTTCCCTGAATTGGTTAAAAGTAAGTCATCCGCCCCAAGAGATTAAGGGATTCACAAAAGATTTTTTTCTCTTGCGGCCTGCCCCAAAGGAATTGCCTAGTTTTAAACTAAAAAAAATCCCAAGTTTCGAACTCAAATGTCTAAGTTTAAAGCTCATTCATATTGCCAGGTGAGCTACCACGGGTTAAATATGCCTGGTGAGTGTTGAGTCTTGTTGACTATACACTTGTGCAGATCTAACACAGTCCGATGTGTTTGCAATCATTTTTGGACGTATGGTTCGCCCGCACTGAATAACTTCTCAACAATCAGATCTCCTCCTCCTCTCTCTCTCTCTCTCTCCCGCCGGAACTCCGACAGTCTGTTTTCTAAACCAGTCATGGTGAGGAGAAACTCCTCTCTCTTCCTCCTCCTCCTCTCTCTCCTCCTCATCCACCGCCTCTCTCTCTTCACCTCCACCCCGATCCCCTCCCACTTCGAAGGCTTCGACGACGCCGCCTCCTCCTCCCTAGACCCAGAAGAAGAAGAAGACCAAAACACCCCTCTTTCGACCACACCTCCCCCCTCTCTCACCCTCTCCACCACACCCGATCCCACCCCTACCTCAAACCAACCCTCTCCCCTCGATTCATCTCACCCGTCCGATCAGTCTCACGAGCCCTCAATCACTGACTACTGGGATGAAGACGAGTTCGAAGGCCTCCCTGTGCCACAACCGCCCCCAGAAAACCCAACAATTACCGAAAATGGCACTCAATCCAATCCCGATGAAACGAAGAGAAGATCATCGACGTATGATAATGTCAGTACGCGGTCGTATACTGTTGAGATCGTGTGCGGCGTGTTTTTTATTGCGTTTGTGGTCAATTACTTTATAGGGAAGAGAGAGAACGAAAATATTGCGTTGGCCTGGGTGACCAAGTTCGCGGTGAGGGGTTCGATTTTCGATAAGAATTTCAGTCTGGTGGGAGTGGGAAAGGACGAGGACTCGCCGTTGTTGTTGAAAGAAGGGCAGAATGTGTTCAAGTTCTACGCGAGCGGGAGGCGGTTTTGCCAGGGGTTGGTGGCCACTTTGGAGCTTAAGAGGCGGCACGATTTGATATCGAGGGTGTTTGATGCGGTTGTGGGGCGTAAGGATGAGGTGAGGATTGAGGTTTTTATGAATGATGAGGCGATGGATCAGGTTGTTTTTGCGTTGGCGAAGAGGAGGGAAGTGAAAAGGGTGCAGAAGGAGGAGAGGGATGTTCAGAGGTTTGGGAGTTTGATGAGTTCGCAGCCGGGTAGTAGGAAGTGGGTCTCGGAGGATTTGGTGGTTGTTTTGGAGGTGAAGGAGGTGGCGGGTGATTTGATCACGGAGACTGTGGTTGAGCAGGTATTGATGATACTGTTTCTTTGGTTTAGATGATCTGTTTCTTGTTTCTCCTTCTGTATAACTTTGATCTTTGCTTTTGTTGTTTGTTATTTGGGTTTTTAGTTGGTTGCATTATTGTGCTTTGAGTTGATTTTACGAGCTGAAAACTAGCTGACTGGGAGCTGCCAGTCTTTTTTGGTAGCTAGACTACGAGATGACCTTCAAATTGAGTTGGATGTGTAGGAGTTCAATTATGTGGTGTAGATTTTTACAGATAGTGGAATGTGGGTAACGGGACAGTTGCCACATTTCTAGATATAATTTTATATGGTAAGGAACAATTTTTTGTTGTGGAAGAGAGAAACAGAGCAAGGATTTAGTGTCTTACAAGAGTAGGAAATAAGAAACAATAGACATTGTGCTTCGGGGCACTTGCAACTAGGTTTAAGTTCTTTTCTTTTCACAATGGAGAGATTCAGAACCCCAAGGGTTGGCAAAGTGGTCTTGCCTTGGTACTTAGGGGTCTGCCACCTAAGGTCTTGGGTTCGATTCTCCTTGCCAGCAAACTCTTGGGGCCACCGGGGGTACGGCCGGTCATTACCTCCAGGGCCCCCGAATTAGTCAACGTGCTCGCAAGCTGGCCCGGACATCTTGTTATAAAAAAAAAATAAAAATGGAGAGATTCAGAATCGTAGTTCCTATTTCATTTGGAACAGCCTTTGATTGTTTTATGGAAGTGTGCCTTTCAATTGTCGTACTCATTCTAATGGTTATAAGAGGTTATTCTTACTTTTGGGATTTGCAAAGTGTTATCGAGTCTGGTCTCTTTGTAATAAGTAGCGGTGTGGACTGATGGAAGCACAAAAGTAAAACGTGTGAAAGAGGAGAAGGAAGATTCTCTTCTGAAATTCAGGCAATTGTCCCCCAAGTTAGGTTGCAAAATGCATCACATTAAAGTCATTTATGTAGTAATTGCCTTGAATGTTTAGACTTTTGAGCTCTGAGGAATGTCGGGGATCATTCTGTGATGAATGCCTTGTATGTGTGTCGAGCTAAATATTGGCGACATGAAGACCTTTGCATATACTTGAAGATCAGGGATATGATGATTAGGGATATGATGATTCTGGAGCAAAAAGACAGAATAACAACTCCGAAGTTGCTTGTATTTGGGACTAGCCTACTGACTAATGCAACAAGTGTCAATGACTCAATTGCAACGGTTGGGACGACGATAGTGATCTATGTAGCACGGATACGGACACGGATACGGATATGGCAATTTTGAAAAAAGGGACACGGACACGGCGGGGGACACGGCAATATATATATTAATATATAAATTTAAAGATTGATAATTACAGTTTGACCCCAAATTTTTAAAAAAATTACAATTTGACCCCTGAAAATAAAAAAAATACAGATTGACCCCAAAAAAATTTTAAAAAATTACAATTTGCCCCCTGCCATGTCCCCCACGTGTCCCCGCCAAAAAATTCAAAAAATTTGGGGGACACGCCACATACGTATTTAGGCGTGTCCCCGCCGTGTCCCCGTGTCCCATACGGCAATACGGCGCCGCCTAGGAGTGTTGGTGCTTCATAGATAGTGATAGCCTAGGTTTGCTTCAGCGGCTCAGCCTCTGGCAAACTCGTTCTTGGCTCAGTATTTTTCCCATCTAGGTCCTTATCATGCGTTGCCTGCCCCAGATGTATTTGAGGTGGTGTATCAGATTCTATAGATCTCTTATGGAAATTGTTTCTTTGAATAGGTTACTCAATACTGTTCTCCTTTTTTCGCATGTTTCACTTGTTTTTCTGCAGGTCTTTGGCGACAAAGCTTTTGAGAATTATGGGAAGGATTTCCTCTCAATGCATTTTTCTGATCAACACGTGGGCATGCACAAGAAGATGCTGGTGTTCAAGTTTTCCCTCCCTGATGCGAATCACATGGCTGAGATGAGCCGTTTGGTTGCTCTTGTACCGTACTATATTGATCTAATAGGCCGATACAAGCTCAGCCCACAGGTGAGTGTGGCTCCGATAATATTAAAATTTCTTTCGGTACATCTGGGTATGTTCAGTATGTCCTTTGAATTTGAAATTGCTGTGTGTACAACAGGCTCGCTCCAAGACTGAAGTAGCGCGACAGAAGGCTGCCCAAGAGGCACACAAGGAATTCCAAAATGCTAGGCAAGAAGTATTGCAAAGAAAGAAGGTTGAACGGAGAAAGGTAATTGAGGAAGCTGAAGCAAAGCTCAGTGTAGAGGCGATTCGTAGGAAAGAGGCTAAAGAACATGCTCGCCAGATGAAGAGGGCAATGCCGAAAGTGAAGATGACACGCACTGGTTAGATTTGGAGTTGTGGTAGTCTCTGTCCTTCAATATATCAGACCTCAAGCGCATCATCAATTTTGTCTTAGATTTGCAGATGGGTTCTCATTTCCTTGCCACATATAGGTAGATTCTGTAGGTTCATGGCTGTGTACCCCATTGTAGTTGGTTTGCAACATTACCACACCATTGTGATCTTTGTAGAAACTTTATATCTACCCCCAAAGCTTACAGTAAGCTATTAGGTGGAGAGGTCCCAATATTATATCACGTGATCACTCATTTTTTCCCAAGTAACGTGGGATTGTATTCTTTTAATAGTTTTTGACCGATAATGCAAGCAGTTTTAGGTTATATCTAGAGAGATTCTTCTCGCGCGTAGTGCTCAAGAATCAACACCATGTTGATTGTCTAAAAAGTTTGTAACTCAAGCAGTAGCTCGTCTGTCAACTGATGAGCTGAAACTCTTATGGTGTGATCCCAATAGTCAGAAGTTTTGTTTTCTGAAAAAAGTAACTATAACGAAGGTATTACGAAAAGAAACCCGAGAGGGAGCTTGGGAGCTTCTCTCTATAGATCTCTAGCGCTCTTCCAGCCACTCTCCGGCATCTTTTCTGATGAGTTTTAAAAACACTAATATTGGGGTTATTTTGGTGCCAAAGGACAGATGTTTAAGAGCTTCTCTCCCAACTTGAAATAAAGATTCCGCGCCCCCCTTATCGTTCATAAATTTTCGTTGGTGCTCTCGATTTTTATAATTTGTTTGGAGATTAGATTTTAGAATAGATCATTTTGCTTTGGCTTTTGTTTATCTGTTTAAATGCCAAGTTCTTGTTTTGTAACAAAAAAATGCGAACACAAAGTAGGAAAGAACCAAGAGAAGGGAAGAGATAAACAAGAACACAGGTAGTTTATTAATTCAAGTTTGAGTTTTTACAATGCCAAGGCCTCCTCTTTTATAGGCATAAGGAGAGGTAGTCTTAAAGCCTAAGACAAGTAGTCTTTAAGCTTAAGTCTAAGACCTATAGCATACAAGGACATCCCTTTTATAGCCATAAGAAGAGATTAGATTTTAGAATAGATCATTTTGCTTTGGCTTTTGTTTTTAGAGAAATTCTAAAATCAGTCCACTGGTGTACTAAAATATGTAAAAAGCCTAGGAATATGTGAAAATGTAGAAAAAAGTACACGAGTGTTTTTTTTTTTTTCCTTCTTGCATTATTGTCATCTCAGTGGGCTGTCAATAGAAGCACCTTTTATGTTTAAATGCCAAGTTCTTGTTTTGTTATTGCTTTGGGCCGTGTAATTCATATCAATTTAACAATTTTCTATCAATATAAATTACATTTGTTCGTTCTAAAAAGTAATACTCTCTGCTTTGTCTCTGGTTGATTGGGCTGAGGATCTTCAAACATGGTATTTGCATTGCTGGACTGCACCACCAAGCATTTCTTTCCAACCTTCTGCTTTTAGCACTCTTTTGCCACCACATTTTATACAGCCAGCATGTTCGAAAGAAATTGCAGCAAAAGCATTTGAGGTTGAAATTTTGTTGATATCATATTGTGACCATGAGCTGATATCAACTGCACAATTGGCATGCCCTGGAAAACTAAACATCCCTGCCATTTATGTGATATACTTCGAAACCGTAACAAACCAGTGTTAAATACCTACGAAAATAGAATCACAGAATTATTGTTGGTGAAAATTTTGATGCAGCCTACACAGGATAAGCAAAAGAAAGTATCCTCAACAACAACAAAACTTAAATGTGCCATGCACGTCTATTGTTCACAAGTTCACAAGTAAACAGCTTACAACGATATATCTTTCATTCAATATTGTATCCCTATATCACTTTTTTGACATCCAATAGCACCACAAACGAAATAATACACGTGTAATTTGATTTATTGTTCCAATTTACTCAAAAAGAATATGGTGTCCGTCTAATTTGGTGTCACTTATTGATTCTACTTCTATGCAAGGCCCTTCAAGCTCAGCCTCCCATTCCATTCAAAAGAAAAGCAGTGGCTTTCATGACCATAATGCAATATTCATTGTGATCATTCCTTACAGGGACAAATTAGCGAGGAATAAGGCTACAAGTTACCAGCCCGGAACTTGTAGGATTCATCTTGGAGCTGTTCGCGAGATTCCTGGTAGGATGCTACGAAACCTTTTCTTTAAGAACAGCGCAAGAGCTGGTCCCACAAGGGGCCAAGTTGTTACGATGGCAATGTAGGCTAGAAGCCATAACGATTTCCTGCTATGTCGCGAAAGCTGATCCACATATCTTCTTACAGGTATAATTGTGTCATTGATATTTTGTCCTGGGGGCCGGGGAGATTCTTCTGTCAAATGGTTTCTTTCTCCCATCATGCAGTCACTCCCCTGTGTTTCTGACATTACATCTTTGTTCTTGTCACTCTGAATCACGGGCTCAGTGTTTACGTTGTCTATATTTGTTTGCTCATCGGCCATTGCAGCCACCATCCCATCTTCCGTGATGTTAATGTATGGACCTTGGTCAATTGAAGATTCTGGAGGACTGATCAAGGGGAAACTTTGCATCTGTAAGACAAAAAACAAGTCATATATTACCAGGAAAGCGGTCAACAGCGAAGGTCCTTTTTATCTTTCAACATGATGATAAGAACCACAAGTCAGAGGTCCCTATGTTACCAAGGAAATCTAAGATAACTAGCCAGATCTCAACAACGATCCCCTTGTTTCCTCTTCACTGAAACTGATAAGTGCCTATGAGACCTAACAAGTGATAATCTGCGGTCATTATGCAACATTAAGTTTCGTGACATGTGTGGTATTCTGACAAATATTCCAGATGGGGCTCATTTGAGCATTGGATACCTGGTATATACAGCCAAGTAGGTCAGAAGATATGAAACTCTCCTAACTCCTAAGATATTTTTTCCCCTCTCCGATTGCGTGCCAACTTTTTATTCGCTCTTCTTTTTATTCATTTTGTTTATTTCAGAAGTTATCTAATAGTGAATATTCGTGTACCTGGGCCTCCTTTTTTCTGCGAATTAATGAACTTGAGTGTAGAACACTGAAGAATTCGTGAACAGCCCCTACCCACCTGCAAGAGAGAGAGAGAAAACAAGGCATTACAGTGCCAACTGGACATCACACTAACAAGCAATGCAAAGATGATGTTTGATAGAACTCTGAACTGACCATCTTTTGTAATTATGCGCACATTAAGCATACTATTACAGCTCTCAGATAAATTTAAGAATAGATCTAAAGGCCAGTTTAGGGTCTTCTTTCCTGTTGCGTACTACTTGGGAGTAAATTTTACTTTTAAAAGTTCATAAAGTGGCTCAATGATGTTAAAAGATACTTAATATCTCAATAACTGAGCTTAAGCAAAATGATGAAGCTAGAACATGCACCTATCAAAACATAACTTCCCAAGTACATGAATCATCCATAAGAATAAAAGCAACAAAGGCAACCTAAAAGTGAAACACAATTACCATAAACTCCTTGCAGTTATCCCTTGATAGTATGCCAGGTGTCCTCCATGCTGTGTGGTAGCTAGAACAATGTTTTTATTGGCCCTATAGATGGGATAAATACCAGTCAGCTTGCTCATAAAACACCGAAGGTTGAACATAACCTAACAGTGTTACAACGCTATCTTGGTCATATGTCAATGGCCATTCTGACCGGTTTCAAGTGTTTAAGCTGATCCATTTTGCTTGATCATACCTAACTGGCAGCCTTCTACCAGCCAGAGTCAATCATCATCAGCTGCGACAAGAAACATTCATTTGTCTTGCATTTCTTTTTTGTTTTTCATCAGCTATTTTGACTAATATAATCAATAGTTGCTAGTAAACCACTCAAAATTGACAATGAGAAAAAATTCCCTCCCTTTTACAACTGAAAAATGGAGTCGTACTTTTATTAAGTTTGTCTGGTAACTGGCATAAATGTAAAACTTCCAGTTCAAATTACATTTCGAAAGCTTACAGCCAAAAAACAATTGAAGCAGATCACAAGGAATGCTCAACATCCATATGAATATGTGTTGGCGAACAGGACAGCCGAAAGAAGAATGCTAATTAAAGGAATATTTTGTTCAGCTTCACTAAGATCATATTCTATGAAACAATGCATAATACCTTTTACGCGTATTTCCATCTCTCCTCTCTGTGCGTAATAATTATCAGTATTTTGCAGAGAGAAAAATGTTTACAAATAAAACTCTAGAGTTTCCATACCTGCATTCATCCCAAGGAATGGCTTCCCCCGTACAGACTGGATCATCCAAGGCACTTATGCAAAGAAGCGGCACACTTACATTTCCTACAAAAGGAGCACTACTGGAATGCCTGTAAAATGTATCCACCGTCTGCAAAACAAGAGAAATAATGTCAGTAAATTATTGAAGCATCTGACAATGAGTCAAAAAGACTAGTACCTCAAATTTTCCAAGGACCCGAGTTGCACAATTGTCAAAGTCCCTAACAGAGCGTGACTGTTTAACACAACAAACATCAATCGGAAGTTTACGTTAGAATTAAATAAAAAAAAAAAGACACAGCATCAACCAACAGTTTGACTATTTATCAGCCAACAGTTTATCTTAAACTTTCAAACTTGCAGGACTTTATTTTACACTTACTGCCTTTTCAAAAAAAAAAAAACATTAAGTTATCTGGTATAACCGAAATTTTTGTTCATGACATGCCTACATTATCCTCGGAAAAGACCCAAGAACAACTTTGTAACCTTTTACTTTTAGTTTCTTTTGGTGGTACACTAAAAGTAAACTTTCAACTGCCCAAACAGTTGGGACAAGGTTTGGTCTGCTAAAGCAGTTCAAGCCAATATATTATATTCCTCCATTACAGTTGCCTGAAATTTGTTTGTCATTGACCTGTGATTGATTTTGTCAACAAAGATGAGAGTACAAAAAGAGGTAGAGAAGAGAACAAAGGTGACCTTCAAAATGCTTTCCCAATCTGCAAGACGGGATAAGACAAGCTGGTGCCTACAAAGAGTTTCAAATTTAATCATGTACGAACACTCTGTGTGTGTGTGTGTGTGAGAGAGAGAGAGAGAGAGAGAGAGAGAACTGTTGAAGCAATTCACCAATTTGACGAATTAAAGAACTGTAGGAAAACACAAATATGAAAGTAAGCGTAACTAGATAACAAGGTAAAGCAGACGTACAACTGAGCATAGCCTTTTAGGCCAAATGCAAGAACTTTGTTATAGAGTCTCTGCAAAGCTCTGCGGTTAATAAACCTGTCACATATCTGCAAGAACAAAAAGAGGAAGATAGGCAATAAAATGTAAAGCAAAAAGAAGAAAACTAGATGCCAGAGAAGAGAATAACAGAGGCATCAAAGAGATACATCGTTTCATAATGTCAGATAGCAGAAAAAGAAAGATGCCAACATATTACCCTCCTCTTATGATAGTAACCAGGGAAAATACATTATAAGGCTAAAGACAAGAATAGAAGGTTAGACAAAAATACAAAACGTTGAAAACAATGAATAAGTCGAGTTTTAACTTATGCTACTTCAACACCAAGTCACCAACCCAGCAAATGGTTAGCTGAAACTATCTTAACACTAATGGTTGCGAATAAATAGAAAAGAGGAAGTTGGCAAAAGAAAAAATGGCATTGATACTGCCGTGTAAGAAACATATTTTCTTGTGTAAAGTCAGTCACACGATGTACCGACCAGAAGGTCCCAAGGAGAACAGATAGCTGCAGCACCAGCAATCGGGCTATTGATCCCCTCCTCACCTAGATATTTTACCTGAAAGGATTATTTCCAATCATACAATTAAATTATAGTACAATAAGAGAAAAAACACGAACACATCGAATTGACTTGCCAAGACATTCACTTATAGAAACGACAAAAACCATTGCAAGAATATTTCAACAAATATTTGCACAACACATATAGAAGTCTAATACCAGAACATTCGCACCAACGCTAGTTCCAACAACAAAAAGTGGAGCTTCTGGGAATCGATGATGGAGATGGTCGATGACTTTGCGTATATCTTCGGTCCAGCCAGCATTGTAAAAGCAATCAGACTGCAAATATTATAAAATCCAAAAGACCTTGTAATATATGAGAAGCTTCTCGTTAATTTGTATTATCTAAGCTCAGCATCATGTTCCAGTTTTCATAAGTAAAGAAAGGGTGATTCTATTGGCAACCCATCATTTACTCCATGTAACCCATTTTCTTCATGTAACCCATACTTAAAATTTCCTCAGACCAATTTACTCCATACAACCCACAAAATACACCTAAACTACCCAAACTACCCTCGCGACTAGTTTTCATACTTTAAATGTCGAAATACAAACCCATTTTCGACAACCACATGTCGATTTATATTGAAGGACGAATTTTCAAAAATTGGACCTTGTCTATGTACATCCTCATGTCGAAATTTATGTCTATATTCAACTTTCAAATGTCGAACTAGATACATGTGGATAAATGTTTTCGACAATAACATGTCGAAATATAACCATATTTTCAGCTTCTTAATGTCGAAATTTGTGAAATTAAACATGTGAATTTCTCAGGTTAAGTGAAAAGTTTCAACACCGATATGTTGAAAAAGTTTACATATTTCGGGGTATGAATGTCGGAAAAAAACCGCAGTTGGGGGCATTTTGGTCTTCACACAATAATGAAAATTGAGGAGTTTTTTGTGGGTTACATGGAGTAAATAAACGGCTGTTAATAGAATCACCCTAAAGGAATCATCATCCTGCTCGTGCTGATATAAGATGGAGGTGCAGGGTTGAACTCTCAATTGGATGCATGTGAGGGAACATGTCTATGTCTCATAGTTATCCAACAATTATTAATCAGCAGTTGGCTTAAAAGAGTCCACATGAAACATAGTCTGCTGCAACCCCCCACCGTATGAAAAGGTAGATAGAAGCACCTGTAAAAAACGTGTTTCTCCTCCCCCGTGTTTTCCATTTATACCTCAATAACCGATGTCTTGCATCTTTAAGTTATTTGACATAATATAATTTATTTTACAAGTCTACATTGTGCTAAACCTCACATACATCGCAAAGACCTTGTTCTGTATTGGTGCATTTAGCGTTGTTGCTGCACAGGAGATCATTGGGTTTAAAACCTGTATTAAACTAGAAGACGTGCACCCAAATGACATTACTAGCTCACTCACTTGGGGATTTCTTGTGATTATTATTTCATTGGCAAACTTTTTTGGTGAGTTCTTGTATTGGTACTTTATAAGTAAGAGATGAACCATGTAATCATTGACGGTGTTATTCTAATGAAAAGGGGGTAGATTGTAAGGTCATCTAAGGCGTAAAAAAGTGACAGCTTCTTATTCGATAATATTCAGAGTTAGATGCATGTTACATGTCAATCTCTGTACCTTAATGGCACATTGGTTCTTGATAGGTTAACATGTAACATAAATCCAACTTTTCTCTTCCCTCTCCTTTCCTTCTATTTCCCTTCTTCACTCTTTCGCATATCTAAACCCAATAGCCCTTTAAAAAAAAAAAAATTATCAAAAAAATGTGATAATAAGCGGGCTTAAAATATAACATGCAAGAAGATAAATATGCTTTAATTTTTTATCGGCCAAAGAAGACAACTATGTAAGCGTAACCAAAAGAGAAAGTAATGCCTTTTTTTTTTTTTTTTGTAAGCAAGAAAGGCTGTTCAGTCCCCATTAATTGCAGGCATTGGCAGCAATAAGCAGGCAAAGAGATAGTAAGGCTGTCAATCTTACATAGTAGCAATATGGCAATACCTTAAAAGTGTAACTAACAATATGGTTCTCCAGCAAAATCTCTTTATCCGTTTTACGCAATTAAATCACTCAAAAGAATAATATGCATAATTTCACCAAGAGGATACTTACAGTAATTGATATTCCCCCCAGCCCCCGATGGTTGCTGACAACAACATTCCAACCACATTTTGCCATCTTCAAAGCACAATGCTTTATATACTGTCAAGTGTCAACACATTTTGCACACTTTGACCAGACGTAAAGATTGCAGAACAATGATTGAAAAACCAGAAAGTACATAAAAAGCTTACAGCATCGGCAGAATCACTTGTCAAGCCAGGAATCACTACTACAATGGGGGTTTTATCATCTTCCGTAGTAGTATCTTTGCTTGGAATGAAGCCTCTGGAATTGGAAAAACTAAACCAATAATAATTAGAGGGAATGCAATCTCCAATAAATGGTATCATAATGCCAGAAGATATGCTTTTCAAAATTTATGCTAATCTACTACATAATTTATGACAAATGATACATTGCTCATAGCTCATACTACCTTCCGATCAGCGACTGCTCTAAATGACCTACCAACAAAATAAGATTCTTCTCCTAACACTTCGATACGTATCTCATTCTGACAACTTTGGTTCTACCAGAGTGAACTTAGATCATTGCACAACATAAAAGCAGAAAAGCTATTTTACCATTGGAATTCAGTAGCCAATCCAAAGCAATTGTTCCGCCATCAGACAGATGAAATAGTTGTCTGCACAAAGCAACACACCACATAAGAAGCCTCGTTTGACCAGGCATGTCCCTCACGTTAGACTATATATCCACGAGCTATGGATATGGGGTATTTATCTAAAGTTTAGTCAATATATTTACAGTTTGGATTAAACATGATAAATAATGTGGAAAATATATCATAGGGCAGCGGTATTACTAATCTTATCACAACTAGCTTATGGGATTACACAATATAGGATTAAAATTTAAATATCCTTCACTATTAGTCCTGTCAAAGAAACGTGCCCTATATGCAGGTCGCACAAGTAAAACAAATTATTACCTTCTGTATCGGAAGGCAGGACGCCGACCAAGTAAGCTCAAAAAAGCTGTCTGAAGATGAGGACTAGAAAGCCATGGAGTTGCCAAATACCTGCAACAAAGATCCTAGAAAACCCAGTAAAACACATACACTTCTATCTCCCAACTTCCACTGAATTTAATTACTATATTCATATTTTCCTAAAGCTGACTCCTTTTCATTGATTATGAAGCCTTCATTGTCGTCTGGGTCATGATGGGTATTTTCCTATTTTGTCTAATTCTGTTATAATCAAACAAAAAAGCACTTTTGGAACATAAAGAAAAAAAAAAGTTGGGAAAAGGGAAATGAAACATCAAATTGAGATCAAAATTGTCATATTTTTACCTTCCATGGAGAATTGGACACTTGGAGACGACTTCTTGGTAGACATCGGAGCAAGAATTGAAGGTCAAACACACGGGTTGGCCTCTAAAACAGGTGAAAAGATCCTGAATGAAATGAATCTCAAGGAAATTGTAGAGAAAAGCCAAGGAAATGAAAAGGAACCCATAAAAGTAGTGAGAAATGGGTATGAGAGACGCTGCTGTGAGCAGAATTTTGTACGGCGAATCGTTACTCTCGATGAAGTTGGAGCAGTCCATGGAGGATGAAGAGGATCTTGGTTAAGTGTTTGTTGTTATGGGGACCTATAAAACGTTGTTGGCAATCACGTTTTTTAAAAAGCGTGCTTGCGAAACATGCCTTTAGAAGTCGTGATTGTGAACCACGCTTTTGAAGTAAGAAAATTTTGCAACTGTTCCTTTCACAGTTTGGGATTTTTATCAGTGCAAGTCGCCGTCTCTCTCTATCTCTCTATCACAGCTCAAATCCCCACCATCCCTCTCCCTCTCGCACACAATATACAAACTAAGTGTGGAATTTTACTCGAAATCATCAAAAAAAGCCTCAGACTGCTTAAAAGTACAGGTCATCTTCTTCTCTTCCATGAATCTCTTGAAGACCCACCATTATTCGAAATCATCTGAGAGCTGCCACCAAGTACAGAATGGAAACCCAAACCACCAATTTCTCCTTATACTGAGTACCCTCACCATCTCTCTCACTCGCTCTGTGAAATCTAAATTGAGTCAACCCATCTCATCCGATTTTAAGAACCATTTTAATCGATTGGAGTGGTTGCTCGTACGTTGGTCTCTGGGTTTGGACTGGAGAGAGAGAGGAGCGTAGTGGGTTTTGGAACCTGGGTCCTGTTCTCTGCTCCTTGACAAGAAAAATCGAAGATTGTTTTTTCAGCATTCGTCCGTATGGAAGCGTGTTTGGAAGTTCGTTTTCCGAAAGCGGGATCTCTACACACGCTTTTGTGGCCTTTTATAATTAGCTTAAGTTTTTTCGTTAATAGTTAGGCTATGTTTGGAAGTTGAGGAAAGAAGTGGAAAAGAAGAGGAAATTTTTTGGAAAAGAAGAGAAAATTTAAAAAATTTCCTCTCATTTGTTTGGTTTCCAAATAGAAAGAGAAAGGAAAAGGAAGAGAAAGGAAAAGGAAGAGAAAATTAACTACTTTTTTTCTCTCCTTCTCTCTTCCATGAGTGCAAATTTTCCTCTAATCTTTCACAAACCAAACAAGAGAAAATAACAAGTTTCTTCCCCATTTCTCTCCCATTTCTCCTTTTTTATTTTCTCTTCTCTTTCTCTTCTCTTCCACAACTTCCAAACACAGCCTTAATACGGGTTACCAACCATGAAAACGTGTATAACAAACACGCTTTTTAGAAAACGGGTCTGCCAATAACGTTTTAACGTAGTTTGGGAATTAAGTTAATAAAGCCTTGTTTTATTTAATAAAATAATAAACAAATCGTAAAACGGTTAACGAGCCGTCAAAACCACCCCAACTCGGACATCTGAATTTGAAACTTGTACCTTTTTTCTTTATAACCAATGTTTGAA
Source organism: Vaccinium darrowii (assembly GCA_020921065.1). Classification (NCBI taxonomy): domain Eukaryota; kingdom Viridiplantae; phylum Streptophyta; class Magnoliopsida; order Ericales; family Ericaceae; genus Vaccinium; species Vaccinium darrowii. The sequence continues at coordinate 48,016,959 of CM037152.1, read as the reverse complement.
CTTGTGCGTACCTCGATCAATTTTGGGACCCTAAAAGTAATTTTGGGACCCTAAAAGTAATAACCGGGAATAATCTCATTAGCCCCAAGAGCTCAAGAGCTTGTTGTCAAGGAAAAACTTGTACTAAATCTTTTACTCTCGATCTGGATGGCTTACCGGATAAAAAAAAATCGAGATACACATAAATTGTCCCAACACCCAACCCCGATCCAAAAAAAGAAAGGAGGAAAAAAAAAAAATACGTGGTTTGAACGGAAAATCCATTCCCGATCTGCCAAGTTTATTTGGAGTTACACCCAATCAACCCACTCTCTCATGCACTTCTTTTTTTTTTAATCGACAAACAAAATTTTATTAAAGAATTTCGATGATGGATACATCTAGAAGGAGAAAATCCAACCAAAAATTAGAACACCCAATGAACAAAGCCCAAACACCCTTAGGGGCGCCTATAATGCCCTGATAAAACTTCATGCACTCTGGTTTTCTCACACTTTCTGTTACACAGTGAGTTCATACAAAACAAATGGAGCTGGTTCCTGTCCAGTTCCATCTAGTGCTATCCAGTTTTTTATATTTATGGGCCTATCCTGGACTCACAACACTGATCGGAACTGTTCATTCTGTAGAGCTCGTCTATTTGTTGAAGTAGCCAGAAAATTAAGTTCAGTGGACATCGATCAATGACTCATCAGAACAAAAGTACTAGGCACTCTGAATTGGACAAATTTGTTTTAAGGTAAATGTGTTTTGTTAAGTTATTGATCACTATCCCCTGACCTTGATTTTTTCCATGCGTTAAAAGCTCGACGAGCTCTATGATTCCAATCATTATTGCAAGTCCAGGATAGGTCCACAAAAATAAAATAACCGGATAACACCGGATAGAAGAATACTGGACTGGAACCAGCTCCAACACAAAAAGGGGTGTGTACCGTGTGTTTCATGAGTCTGGAAGTCCTCGTGGATTCCAAGGCACAAGCCTTGAGGCTGCCTTGAAGAGCCTCACAGGGTCAGGCACACATCAATCTGCAAATGAGTGGGCCAACGTATAAGTTTCTAAAATTAGTAAACGATGACCACTTTTGGAAGGGTTGCGAACCAGCCGAGTCGAGTCGAGTCGGGCCAAACTTGTAGTGTTCGAGTTCAGCTCATTTACCAAATGAGTTTAGAAATCAAGCTTAAACTCGGCTAGTTTGTAAACAACATGAGCCCTTAATGAGCCAAGGGCAGTTCATTTAGTAAAATGAGTCTTTTTGGTGAACAAATGAGAGTTTTCGGTGAACATCTCGCTACTAACACTTGAAAAAGCATACAAAAGAATCGAGCTTTTTCAAGTGTTGCGCTGGGCTCGTTTACTACACGAACCTAAAACTCAAGCCCGGCTTAATTACTAAAAGAGTCTAACCCTTAACAAGCCAATTCTTGAACTACCTGCGAGCAACTTGGTTTGTTTGCATGCATGAATTGTCATTGAGTTTTTTCTTCTTTTAAATAATTCTTCTAAGAAGAAAACCTCAGCCTAGCTCAGTGTATTTCCTCTCATTTAAACAGTAGCATCTTTGTGAAGAAAAAAAAGGAAGAAAAACTTCTTTTATACCCACTGTGGTTTCGGTCATGTGTCATACACTCAAGTTCAATTTGTGCACATAACCCCTTGTGCTTTGTGGATTAATGCAGATGCAACAAACCAAAACGATGAAAAGTTCAATATGCCCTCACCTTCTTCCTTGAATCTAACCGATCCATCCCTTACTACAAAAATTAGATACGAACCTTTTATATTGTAGAGCTTGAATAGTATTACATCCATACCAAAATTTAAGTCGATCGAAAAATGAAAACCTCGTGGTCAAACAAAATTTATTATGAAGTGAACTTTCAAAATTTATCTTTCATTTTAACCAGAATTATATTCCCCCCAACATTGAATTATTGATATCTGGTTGACATCACTTTGTTTTACAGAGATGCTCTATTCTTTGTTTAATACTGTTATGGAAGTTTTAAAAAGATTAGTATTTCGTAATGCTGGGGGTGGATAATGTATGGGAACCAATTGCTCCCACAATGCAATGTTCTTCGTGATTGTTCCTTACAGGTACAAAATAGCGAGGAATAAGGCTACAAGTTACCAGCCCGGAACTTGTAGGATTCATCTTGGAGCTGTTCGCGAGATTCCTGGTAGGATGCTACGAAACCTTTTCTTGAAGAACAGTGCAAGAGCTGGTCCGACAAGGGGCCAAGTTGTTACGATGGCAATGTAGGCTAGAAGCCATATCGATTTCCTGCTATGTCGCGAAAGCTGATCCACATATCTTCTTATAGGTATAATTTTGTCATTGATATTTTGTCCTGGGGGCTGGGGAGATTCTTCTCTCAAATGGGTTCTTTCTCCCATCACGCGATCACTACCCTGTGTTTCTGAAATTTCATCTTTGTTCTTGTCGCTCTGAATCATGGGCTCCGTGTTTAGGTTGTCTACGTTTGTCTGCTCATCGGCCATTGCAGCCACCATCCCATCTTCCGTGATATTAATGTATGGACCTTGGTCAATTGAAGATTCTGGAGGATTGATCAAAGGGAAACTTTGCACCTGTAAGACAAAAAAAAAAGGTCAATTTACTAACAGGAAAGTGGCCAACAACGAAGGTCCTTTTGATATTTCACCGAAGGTCCATATGTTCCCAAGGAAATCTAAGATAACTAGTCAAATCTTAACAACGATCCCCTTATTTCTTCTTCACTTAAACTATAAGCGCCTACGAGACCTAAAAAGTGATAATCTTCGGTGATTATGCAACATTAAGTCTCGTGACATGTATGGTATTCTCATAAATATTCCAGACGGAGGCTCATTTGAGCATTCGATACCTGGTATATACAGGCAAGTACGTCAGAAGATATGAAGCTCTCCTAACTCCTAAGATAAATTAAATCTTTGTTTTTTTCCTTTCCAGTTGCATGCCAACTTTTTATTCGCTCTACTTTTTATTCATTTTGTTTATTTCACAAGTTGTCTAAGCAAATGTTTGTGTACCTGGGCCTCCTTTTTTCTGCGAATTAATGAACTGGAGTTTAGAACACTGAAGAATTCTTGAACAGCCCCTACCCACCTGAAAGAAAAAGAGAGAGAAAGCAAGGCATTACACTGCCAACTGGACATCAAACTAACAAGCAATGCAAAGATTTTGTTTGATAAAACTCTGAACTGACCATAATTTGTATCTATGTGCACATTGAGTATACTATGCAGCTCTCAGATACATCTAAGAATAGACAGTGTCTCAAAAAAATCGCCGCCCTGTTTAGGGTTTTCTTTCCTGTCAAGCACTACTTGGATTAAATTTTACTTTTAAAAGTTCATTACGTGGCTCGATGATGTCAAAAGTTATTCAATATACCAATAATTGAGCTTAAGCAAAATGATGAAGCTGGAACATGCACCTATCAAAACATAACTTCCCTAGTACATGAATCATCCATAAGAATAAAAGCAACATAGGCAACTTAAAATTGAAACACAATTACCATAAACTCTTCGCAGTTATCCCTTGATAGTATGCCAGGTGTCCTCCATGCTGCGTGGTAGCTAGAACAATGTTTTTATTTGCCCTATAGATGGGATAAATACCAGTCAGCTGGCTCATAAAATACGAAAGGTTGAACATAACCTAACAGTGATACAACGCTATGTTTGTCATATGTCAATGGCCATTCTGATCCAGTGTCAAGTGTTTAAGCTGATCCATTTTGCTGGATCATACCTAACTGGCAGCCTTCTACCAGCCAGATCCAATTATCATCTGCTGCAACAAGAACCATTCATTTGTTTTGCATTTCTTTTTTGTTTTCCTTCAGCTATTTGACTAATATAAACAATATTTGCTTGTAAACCACTCAAAACTGACAATGGAGTTGTATTTTTATTAAGTTTGTCTGGTAACTGGCATAAGTGAAAAAACCTCCCGTTGAAAACACATTTTGAAAGCAATATAGCCAAAACACAATTGAAGTGGATGATAAGGAATGCTCAACATCCATGTGGATGTGATGGTGCACAGGACAGTCAAAGGAAGAATGCTAATTAAAGGAAAATTTTGTGCAGCTTCACTAAGATCATATTCTATGAAGCAATGCGTATAATAAAAAAAAATGGATCTCCTCCAATTATTAGTATTTTGCAGAGAGAAAAATGTTAATAAATATTAAATACTCTAGAGTTTCCATGCCTGCATTCATCCCAAGGAATGGCTTCCCTTGTACAGAGTGGATCATCCAAGGCACTTATGCAAAGAAGTGGCACGGTTACATTTCCTACAAAAGCAGCACTACTGGAATTCCTGTAATATGTATCCACCGTCTGAAAAACAAGAGAATAATGTCAGTAAATTATTGAAGCATCTGACAATAAGTCAAAAAGACTTGTACCTCAAATTTTCCAAGGACCCGAGTTGCACAATTGTCAAAGTCCCGGACAGAGCGTGACTGTATTAACACAACAAACGCAAACCAGAAGCTTATGTTAGAATAAGAAACGACACAGTATCAACCAACAGTTTGAAAATTTATCAACAGTTTATCTTAAACTTCCAAATTTATTCAAATAAACGGCCTTAATGCATGACTTTGTTTCACACTTATTGCCTCTTCAAAAAACAAAAAAAAACCATTATCTACTATAACCCAAACTTGTTCATGACATGCCTACATTATCCTCGGAAAAGACCCAAGAAGAACTTTGTAACCTTTTACTTTACTTTTAGTTTCTTCTGGTGGTACACTTAAACTTCCAACTTCCCAAACAGTTGGGACAAGGTTTGGTCTGCTAAAGCAGTTCAACGCCAATATATTCCTCCATTACCGTTGCCTGAAATTTGTTCCTCATTTGCTTGTGATTGACTTTGTCAACGAAGATGAGGCTACAAAAAGAGGTTGAGAAGAGGACAAAGGTGACCTTTAAAATGCTTTGCCAATCTGCAAGACGGGATAAGACAAGCTCGTGCCTACAAAAAGTTCCAAATTTGGTCATGGACGAACACTATGAGAGAGAGAGAGAGAGAGAGACAGAGAGAGAGAGCCAGAACTGTTGAAGCAATCCACCAATTTGAACTGTAGGAAAACACAACTATGAAAGAAAGTGTAAAAGCAGGCGTACAACTGAGCATAGCTTTTTAGGCCAAATGCAAGAGCTTTGTTATAGAGCCTCTGCAAAGCCCTGCGGTGAATAAACCTGTCACATATCTGCAAGAACAAAAGATGAAGATAGGCAATAAAACATAGAATGCAAGAGTGTGCAACTCCTAATAAGGTCATAAACAGTGGGACTAACAGCCGTTCGACTTTTACCATTTTAATTTTTGACAGAGATTAATATTACCATCATCATCAACAATGAATAGTTATCGAAACTCCAGGCAAGCTAAAGTTTTTCTTCCTTTTTTCTCTTGTTTTTTCTGTGTTTATGAAGGAAGGAACAGAAAGATGAAAACTAGATGCCAGACAAGAGAATCACAAAGGCATCCAAGAGAGATATTGTTTCATAAGTCAGAGTGCAGAAAAAGAAAGATGCCAACATATTACCCTCCTCATATGGTAGTAACCAGGGAAGATATATATGATAGCAACCAGGGAAAATAAATTATAGAGCTAAGGACACAAACGGACAGCCAAAACAACAAAACATTAAGACAATGAATCGAGTTGTAAATGATGCTACTTTGACACCAACCGAGCAAATGGTTGGCATGAAACTGTCTTAACACTAATGGTTGCTAATAAATAGAAAAGACGAGGTTGGCAAAAGAAAAAAATGCATTGATATGGCCATGTAAGAAACATATTTTCTTGTGTAAAATCCCAGTCACATGATGTACCGACCAGAAGGTCCCAAGGAGAACAGACAGCTGCAGCACCAGCGATCGGGCTATTAATCCCATCCTCGCCGAGATATTTTACCTGAAAGGATTATTTCCAATCGTAAAATTAAATTATAGTACAATAAGAGAAAAAACACTACTTGCACATTGACAAAAACCATTACGAGAATTTTCCGTCAAATATTTGCACGACATATAGAAGTCTAATACCAGAACATTCGCACCAATGCTAGTTCCAACAACAAAAAGAGGAGCTTCTGGGAATCGATGATGGAGATGGTCGATGACTTTGCGTATATCTTCCGTCCAGCCAGCATTGTAAAAGCAATCAGACTGCGAATATTATAACAGCCAAAAGACCATGTAATATATGAGAAGCTTCTCGTTAATTTGTAATATCTAAGCTTGGCATCATGTTCCAGTTTTCGTAAGTACATGAATTATCCTCCTGCTCCTGCCAGGTGCAGGGTTCAACTCTCAATTGGATGCATGTGAGGGAACATGTCTATGTTGCATAGTTATCCAACAATTATTAATCAGCAGTTGGCTTGAAAGAGTCCACATGAAACATAGTCTAACCAACTTAGGAACAAACGCATCTTGGAACATGTATGAACAAATACATATACTAGCAAGACAAGAATTGCTCAAAACAAAAATATAACTAGTAACAAAGTGGTGACATGAGCTATGCACCCAATGTACGAAAAGGTGGAAAGAAGCACCTGTAAAAAACGTGTTTCTCCTCCACCGTGTTTTCCATTTATACTTCAATACTGGATGTCTTGCATCTTTAAGTTATATGACGTAATATAATTTTGCAAGTCTACATTGTGGTTAACCTCACATAGATCGCAAAAACCTCGTTCTGCATTGGGGCGTTTCGCGTTGTTGTTGTACAGGGGATCATTGGGAATAAAAGTAGAAGAGGTGCACCCAAATGACATATTATTAGCTCACTCGCTTGGGGATTCCTTGTGATTATTATTTCCTCGGCTAACTCTTTCGGTGAGTTCTTATAATGGTACTTTATAAGTAAGAGATGAACCGTGTAACCATTGATGGTGTTATTCTAATGAAAAGGTGGTAGATTGTAAGGTCATCTAAGAGGTAAAACTGTAACATCTTTTTATTCAATAATATTCAGAGTTAGATGCATGTTACATGTCAATCTCTGTTCCTTCATCACATATTGGTTTTGATAGGTTAACATGTAACGCAATCCAACTTTTCTCTTCCCTCTCCTTTTCTTCTATTACACTTCTTCACTCTTTTGCACATTTAAACCCCAAAGCTCTTTAAATTTTTTTTGTCATAAGTGAGCACTAGCAGGCTTAAAATGATAATACACAAGAAGATAAATTTACTTTAATTTTTTATCAGCCAAAGAAAACAAATATGTAAGTGAAACCAAAAGAGAAAGTAATTATTTATTTATTTTTTATTCAGCAAGGAAGGCTGTTCAATCCCCATTAATTGCAAGCATTGGCAGCAATAAGAAGTTTGTGCTGAAGGAAAAGAGATGGTAAGGCTGCCAATCTTAAAAGGTAGCAATATGGCAATACCTCAAAATTGTAAGCTAACAATATGGTTCTCCAATTTCCAGTACAATCTCTTTAGCTGTTATACGCAATTAAATCACTCAAAAGAATAACATGCAAAATTTCATAAGGGCATACTTACAGTAATTGATATTCCCCCCAGCCCCCGATGATTGCTGACAACAACATTCCAACCACATTTTGCCATCTTCAAAGCACAATGCTTTATATACTGTTGACACATTTTGCGCACTTTGACCAGACATAAAGATAGCAGAACAATGATTGAAAGAAAAAAAAAGTACATAAAAGCTTACAGTATCGGCAGAATCACTTGACAAGCCAGGAATTACTACTACAATTGGGGTTTTATCATCTTCCGTAATAGCATCTTTCGCTTGGAATGAAGCCTCTGGAACTGGAAAGACTAAACCAACAATTAGAGAATGAACGCAATCTCCAATAAATATATGCTTGTTAAAATTTATGCTAATGTACTACAAAATTTATGACAAATGATGCATTGCTCATAGCTTATAGCATTATCTACCGATCGGCGACTGCTCTAAATTACCTACCTACGAAATAAGATTCTTCTCATAGCACTTCGATACGCATCTCACTCTAACAACCTTGGTTCTACCAGAGTGAACTTAGATCATTGCACAACATAAAAGCAGGAAAGCTATTTTACCATTGGAATTCAGTAGCCAATCCAAAGCAATTGTTCCACCATCAGACAGATGAAATAGCTGTCTGCACACAGCAACAAACCACATAAGTGGCCTTGTTTGACCAGGCATTGTCCTCACATTGGACCACATATCCATGAGCTATGGATACGGGGTATATATCCAAAGTTTAGTCAATATATTTTCCGTTTGGTTTAAACATGATATACCATGTGTGGAAAATATAATATCTTATGGGATGACACAATATAGGATTATATATCCTTCACTACTAGTCCCGTAAAAGAAACGCGCCTTATATGCAGGTTTGATTGTAGCACAAGGAAGTAAAACAAACTATCAAGTATCACCTTCTGTAGCGGAAGGCAGGACGCCGACCAAGTAAGCTCAAAAAAGCAGTCTGAAGATGAGGGCTAGAAAGCCATGGAGTCGCCAAATACCTGCAACAAAGATCCTAGAAAACCCAGTAAAACACACACACTTTTTATTGATTAAGAAGCCTTCACATTCATATTTTCACATACACAACTTTCAACTGAATTTAATTATATTCATATTTCCCAAAAGTTGACTTCTTTTCACTGATTAAGAAGCCTTCATTGTTGTCTGGATATGATGGGCATTTTCCTATTTTGTCTAATTCTGTTCTAATCAAACAAAAAAACACTTTTGGAACATAAAGAAAAAAAATTTGGGAAAAATGAAATGAAACATCAAATTGAGAGCAAAATTATCAGATTTTTACCTTCCATGGAGAATTCGACACTTGGAGACAACTTCTTGGTAGACATCGGAGCAAGAATTGAAGGTCAAACACACGGGTTGGCCTCTAAAACAGGTGAAAAGATCTTGAATGAAATGAATCTCAAGGAAATTGTAGAGAAAAGCCAAGGAAATGAAAAGGAACCCAAAAAAGTAGTGGGAAATGGGTATGAGAGACGCTGCTGTGAGCAGAATTTGGTAGGGAGATTCGTAAATCTCGATAATGTTGGAGCAGTCCATGGAGGATGAAGAGTATCTTGGGGAAGTGTCTCTGTCTTTTATGAGGACCTTTTTATAGCAAACATGCGTAGTAGTAGTAGTTTTATGATGTTGGGATTGGCGAGTCCGTCAAAAACAACACAACTCGCACGTCTGAAACTTACACCTCTTGATCGGAAGAAGAGAGAAATCACTTGTAAATCTCTTGCTTTCGTTTTGGATGTCCTGTCTTTGAATACTTTGATAGAACCGAAATCTCTTACTTTTGATTTGGATGGCCTACTCTGATAGAATCGGAATAAAAAATAGTTGAATTATTTCAATTATTTTCTATTCCGAAACCTTGACCGTGAACCAAAAAAGAAAGATGGAAAAATTTTTAAAATGTGGTTTGACCCGAATATTCGCTCCCGTACCCATATCTGCCACGTTTACTGTAGGAGTTACACCCAATCAACTTCTCTCATGCACTCTGATTTTCTCGCACTTTCTGTTACAGAGTGACGTTCATACAAAATAAGAGCTTGTTCCTATTCAGTCTCTTTCATCCAATGCCGTTCAGTATTTTATTTTTATGGGCCTATCGCGGACTCGCAACACTGATCGGAACCGTTCATTTTATAGAGCTTGTCTATTTCTTCAAGTAGCTACAACATCAAGTTCAGTGGACATCGATCAATAACTTATTAGAATAAGGGGGTGTTCCACTAAGTTGGTTTTTCGAAAAAACTGGCTTTTCACGGTTTTTTATGTGATGTATTGTGAGAGAATGACATGTCTCTGTGTTTGGAAAAAACAGTTTTTTGTTAGTGGAACACCCTCTAAGTTTATCTAGAAACAAAAGTACTAGGCACTCTAAATCGGAGCCATTTGTTTCAAGATAAATGTGTTTTGTTAATTTAGTGATTGCAATCCGCTGACCTTCATTTTATTTTTTCCATCCTGGAAGAACTCAATAAACTCTACAAAATAAACGATTTCAATGATTATTACAAGTCAGGATAGGTCCACAAGAATAAAATAAGTGGATAACACTGGATGGAAGAAGATTGGACCAGCTCCAAAACAAAAGGGGTGAGTTTCATGGGTCTGGAAGTCATCGTGGGTTGCAAGGGCACAAGCCTTGAGGCTGCCTTGAAGTTCTTCACAGGGTCAGTCACACACAGTCTGTAAATGGGTGGGCCAACGTATAAGTTTCTAAAATTAGTAAATGATGACCATTTTTGGAAGAGTTGCAAACCAGCCAAGTCGAGCCAAGCTTGTAGTGTTCAAATTTGGCTCATCTACCAAACAAGTTAAAAATTCGAGCTTAATCTCGACTAGTTTGTAAACAACATGAGCCCTTAGGGCATCCTTATTTGACACACCAAAAAAAACACCAAATTTAACCTCAAAAACACCTTTTATAATTTACCAAGTCACTTTTCAAAAAATTCACAAAATCAGACTCTCTATTCAAACTTCAGCAAGTCACTTTTTCAAAAACTCACAGAATCAGACTCTCTATTCAAACTTTTACTCTTCCCTCCCTCCCTCCTCTTTTGGTGAGTGAACAGTATGTTACCAAATTTGTTAAGTTACTGTAGCAAAGTTAAAAAATCTTCAAATTGATGAGTTCGTTTGGTGAGTCTGATTTTTGAGGTTTTGGAGGAATTTGCTCTCTACTTTAACTTAAAAGTTAATTTGTTCATCCACATATTGATGCTCTTAACGAGCCAAGTGCAGTTCATTTAGTAAAATGAGTCTTTGTAAATGAGTGGTGTTATACAAAAAAGTCAAGTTTTTTCGAGTATTGCACCTGGTTAGTTTATTACACAAGCCTAAAACTCGTGCCCGGCTTCGAACCTTAAACAAGCCAAAAGCTGTGCCCGGCTTCGAACCTTTGTTAAAATCAAGTCACCTGCGAGCAACTTGGTTCGTTTGCATGCATGCATTGTCTTGAGTTTTTTCTTCCTCCAAATAATTATTCAAAGAAGAAAACCTCAGCCTAGATCAGTGTATTTCCCCTCATTTAAACAGTATCTTTGTGAAGGGAAAAAAAAAAAAGGCAAACTTCTTTTATACCCACTGTGTTTTGGGTCATGTGTTATACACTCAGGTTCAATTTGTGCACATCACCCCTTATGCTTTGTGTATTTATGCAGATGCAAGCAATTAATGGAAATAATGCAAAATCTACAAACAAAACGACGAAAAGTTCAGTATGCCCTCACCTTCTTCCTTGAATCTAACTAATCCAACCCTTACTACAAAAAATAGATCCGAACCTTTGATATTGTAGAGCTTGAAGAGTATTACATCCATACCAAATTTCAAGTCGATCAGACGATGAAAATCTCATGGTCGAATAAAATTTATTATGAAGTAAAATTTCAAATTTTACCTTTCATTTTAATAAGAATAATGTTCCCCAAACATTGAATTATTGATGTCTGTTCGACATGATTTTTTTTACATGGATGCTCTATTCTTTAATTAATATTGTACATTATGAACAACTGGGACTAAATTTTCAATATATTGGTTAGATTCAAAAGGCGTGTCAGTAGAACTCCAATAACATAGACAAACTTGGTATCAATGAAATGTTTCACAAAGTAAAGCGGGTACGAATGCAACAAAGTTAATATTAGGGGGCGTATCTGCAGTTACCCCCAAACCATAGGGGTATAAGACAAGAAGTTAAAGTTTACCCCAATAAAACCCGCAGTATCCCCCCACCTACGATCTAATCAAACCCGCTGTTGCCGCCACCAATCTCACTCCCTCTCCTCCACCTCAAACTGCCATGCCCACGGCGGCACTCACCCAATTTCGTAATGCTGGTGGTGGTTATGTATGGGAACCAATTGCTTCAAAACTGTGGCATTCGGCTTTGGAGTTGTGGAACCAATTTCTTTATGACATGGGATATGCTAATAGACGCCGATCTAGAGGGGCCGGGGAATTACACTGCGCCCAAAATACGGCATGATAAAACAGAAGACATTACTAAATAAATGCAGACATCTTTTTCCATTTTTTCTGAAAAGGAAAACTACTACTGTAGAGGAACAACTTTAAAGAATCACAGTATTCCTGTGATTTTCCACTCTATTGGAACAGAAAGTAGTTTTTCTTTTGCCAGTTTCTGTTCAGCAAGCTTCGGACAGCTTGATCCAGTATGGTTGAGCTTGACCATCCATTTATCAACCGGGCATTTTGGCGACATGTCATGGGGTCTTCCGCAGAAACAAGGCCAACAGGTAGCAGAGGGCAGAGTCAACTGAGGCGAGTGCAACTATAAGAAGTGCCATGAGAATGAGAGTGAGAGAAGCCGTCTTCAGCTGCACACAGAGGCACAGAACAGGAGGGAAATCAGTTTGCTGCCGCGTTTGAAGTGATCAAAACCAAATGAAGTTTGACCATACACGAAACTTTTCGTAGTAATAGGACGTGGAAACTAGTTTACATTATGGAGTACGTGAATTCAGGATACACTAGAATATGTGGTTACTAAGAAGGCTGGCAACACTGTGTCCTAAGTTTCATACTTTCTGAGGAAACAAGTTCATGAAATCGGGCTTTTGCAAACTATGCCAGCCAAGACTCAAAATTTTTTCGAAGAAGTTTCAACCTTTGTTGCTCCACAAATCTGGCTCACTGTGAAAATCGCAGCACATACATATCTTAGTTTATTTTTATAGGATGCACATCAAACTGCTTGCAAGTGATCCAAAGCTAGCCATCCTAGAGCAATTGTTATATATTCACTAGACATACTTCGACAGCCCTCTCTATGAAATTATATATGAATTAACAACCAACAAAAACAACCAAATTCAACATCACAGTCAAAACCACCGCAAGATTTACATATCTTAAAACCAAAATGCTATGAATAGATGGTTCTTCCACATTAAGGAAAACCCAAAATGGCTTCTCATGTGGACATGCCCCTGAACATTAGTAATTTTTTGTTTCTTGATTGTGGACTCTGACCTATCCCATTAACAAGAGTAAGGAGGTGAGATGTAGTTTTACTTAAGGAAGTTGATAGAACTTCAAGAATCTAGATCAAGCTTCAAGATTGGCAGGTGAGATTATAAGGTTCAGGATTAAAATGAAGATAGAAACAGGAAATCAAATTCAGTAAGCTTTAAGCACATAGCCATGTGCTCCATCAGAAAAAATGCATGAAGAAATTGAAGCATATGCATGTCAAGAGCATCCAAGACATAGAAGAAAATATATCTACTATTGTGCATCTGATGGTAGCTTGGATCCAAACCTTTTGGGACCCTGAAGGACCCCTTGAGAATCCCAAAGAGAAAAATGGACTCCTTTTGGCTCTGATATAGAAGATAATATATGCATTTACTATCTTTAACTGTGATACTAACCGAGCTCTGTAAACTCGGCCACTCTATGTACTTCAGCTGGCTAGGCTGCTGAAGAAGGAAGACGAATAAAGACTTCAAAGCCCTGAAAAAGAAAAAACTACTTCATCAATCCCTTCACACAAAGTCCCTTTCACTTCTTATATTGATGGCAAGGAGTGAAATCTCTCCTCATTGGCTTCACCAAATAGGTGTAACTAAAAACGACAGCTATACTATTTCAAGGAACGAAATCAACATGCAAGTAAGGAGTGTTGAAACGAGAATTTTGAGATGGATGTGTGGTAAGACCGTGTGAGAGAATTAAAAAAGAAAACTTTCACGGGATTGTAAACATAGCACCGATAGAAGATAAGAATAGATGAATAAATTAAGGTCATTTGGACATGTCTATAATAGATCAATAGATGCGGTAGTTAAGAGAAGTGATATAGTTACGGTAGAGGGTAGCATTAAGAGGAGTGGTAGATCAAACATGACTTTAGAAGCGGTAGTTCAAAAGGATCTAGGTATGTAGATTATCAGTTATCACAAAACACAATGCCATTGACGGAGCTCAATGGAGAAACAGATTCACGTAGCCAACCCTAATAGATTCCAATTCTAAGGCTCGGTTTGGTTTGGTTTAACTTTTGAAGGAACATGATTGCAGGAACAATACCCGAAAGCTTCCTTTCTCAGAGTCAACCAAAATGGCTCCTCAAGGAAGTCATCGTCGTAGCTTAAATCATGATGACTTCTTAGTGCAGATGTAGCATATCTGATGCGGGAACTCGTCACAAGACAGTAATGACTCTTTGCTATTGGAATCTGCCAAGTGTTTAGGGGAAAAAATCATCAAATGGTCAGCAGATATGAATTAAAAGAAGAAACAATGAAACAACAGAATTAAAAAGTTACCATTTTAGAAGCTAGTTGAACGGCACCATAATTACTAGGTGTGCTTCTGCTATATTTCTGAATCTGGTACGGTAGTTTAGGATGAGCTAAGCCTGTTAAGAAAATCATATACTAAATAAGTCCCAATACATTTTGCGATATGGATAACAAATTTGGGACCAGGAGAACCTGCACAGATTTCCATCAACCCCGAAATGGTTGCCATCTTACACCAACGTCAATATGAAATCTATTGATGGCAACAGAAGAGACAGGTTATATTCACATGAAAAGATAAAGAAAAAGTGCAAAAATAAACGATAGAACACTAGTGACCATATTTCTGCGACTTATGAGGCAAATCACAACAAACAGTGGAACACCCCTGACCACATTTGTAACTTGATGATTTATGAGGTGCCATACTGCGAAATTACAAGACTAAAAAGGAGGTATAATTCCTGCCCAGGGAAGACCTAGAACAGATCTACAAATCTAATGTAGTCGCTTAGTATCTAGGGTCAACACTTGTTTTGCCAGTAGAAGTTTCAAATTTCCATCTTATTTTCGCTTATTTCAAAGGTTGTCCTGGATTTACAGTTGTTTTCGGGTACAAATTTCTGTCCGTACGTATAGCATTCTGAATTTGTTTGCAAGTCAATTGCCTTGTCTTCTCCACACTAGGACTTTTTCATTACATAAGCATCTTAACTTGATCAAATGATTGACTACATGCCCATTACGTTGTTGTTTTTCGACGATTGTTGTCTATGCTGCCCGGTGTTTTGGGCTTGAAAGTAGTCTATGGTTAGGTATGCTACTCTCAGCGTTTCAAGTAGGTCATAGGTGGAAATAATCATCTGAACAAAAGCGGATGTGCAAGATAAGACTACTCCTTTGATTCTATTTGTGTGATCAAGTGCCTTCACTAGTTCACTAAAAAGCAGTGTTTCTTGGTGATTGAACACTAATTTACTTCCATTCAAATTGATGTTCTAGATACTTTTCTGGATTCTGGAAGACACTCTTTACATATTTACTACATTAGCTTGAGATGATTCCAGTGCCTGCCCCTCAGTTGGCATTTTGGGTACTTCTCATACATCTGAACTTTTTTAAAACTAAGATGAGTCGGCAACAATCTAGAAACATATACTAATTTAGACATATGACGAATCACTTAAGTAAAATATTAGAATTCTCTCAACTTGAGCTCAACTAGGGCTATGTACTAACATGCAAGCAGTATCTAGGGCACAAAACTGTTGAATCAGTAGCAAGAACGAAAGTGGGGAGAGTGCTCCAAGTATATGAAGTCAAAACCGTACGAGATACTTGAATGCTCTACAAATTGAGGTAACATTATAGGGCTACTACTGAAATGCAAGAAGTATCAACAACCCAGGGGCAGAAATGCTGAATCAAGAAGCAAGAATGAAAGTGGGAGTGGTACAAGTATATGAGGTCAAATGAAGAACAGAGAGAGAGAGCGAGAGAGAGGGGGGCTTTACCTTATCGCTGCCGGAGCTGCTGAACTTTGCTCGATTGACAAAGATGTGAAGAAGTGTAGTTGCCGAAATATTATTAGGCGGAAAATTGGCATCAGGCAAACATTGAGGATTGTCAGTGTAATTTGTCAAAGTAGCTGTTTCAGGGGATAAATGTAAAAACGTGTGTAGCAAACACGACTTCTAAAAGTGTGACCTTTTTTTTTTTTTTTTTTTTTCATTTTTTCGTTTACAACATAAAGCATGTTTAAGAACCACATTTTTTAAAGGCGTGTTTGGTAGACACATTTTCAAGCAATTAGGATTAAGTTAATTTTTTTGGTTAATCCATCTTAACCCACTATGAAAGCGTGTTTATCAAACACGTTTTCTAGAAAGATTGAAGAAAATCAAGAGGGAAATTTCTAGTTGAAATAGTTTAGTTTAGTTATTTTTCCTCCCATTTTCCTCTCAACCCAAACAAAGGAAAAGGAAATTTTTTTATTTTCCTTTCTTTTCCTAGGTATCAAACATAGCCTAAATTTGCTATTTCGAAGCTACACGCCTACACCGGCTCTTCACGAAGCCATTTTAGTGCAGTAACCACATCCTCCCTAATTGGGCCTTGTTTTTGTTGGAATTTTGACAATTCAATGTGAATGAATTTGTGCACATGGGTGGCTTCAATGTGAATGAATTGTGCACATGGGTGGCTTCCCATTGTAGGCTACCTAATCTTCCTCATTTCACACTAGAAGTCACCATTGTGGGCTACCTAACTTTCCCTCTTTCACACTTGGAGTTTCTCCTATAAATAGGTCACTCCTCATTGTGTTTTGCATCACACAAAACAATTCAATCCATTCCAACTAAGTTCATTTAAGTCAGGAAGAGAGACAGGCGCTAGTTAGTTCGCCAAGGCGGTCGACGGTGGTGTTTCGTCGGCTCGTGGTTCTAGCCGTTGTATCCTGGGACGAAGACGTCGGTTCAACCTACATTACCCACGGTAGGCGGCGAATCTTTGTTAAGGAGAGTGTGGTTACACACGACTCGGCAGTTTCCAATCTACTGTTTGTATCTCTGTTTCGATTCTATTATTTTCGGTTCATGTAATTTGTTTACATTTTGTTCATGTTTAATGTTATAAAGAGAATTTGTTCTTTGGATCTGTGATTGCCACTATATTTTCTCCAACAGTCTTAACAAAGATTTTTTCTTATCGATTGGCAATCGAGTTCCAGAAAACAATTCTGTTTTGATACTGACTTTTGAGTTGCAAGAACAGAATCGAAGAAGAGACAGAATTGGTGGGATCTCGTTGAGATCATAGAGTAATCTGACTAGATTACTCGTGTGGGAAATAAATACAAACAACAATCAGAGGCTACGGCCTAAGTCAATCGTGCGCGATTGAACTTCACTGATTAAGCCACGGCTTTAGGCAGTTGTGCGCAACTGGCCTTGATCAGTGGATTGTTTGGCTTCTGGAGTAACCTACTCTGCTTAAGCAGTGACGTTGCTTAGCCACAGTCCTCTGGATCTCTGCTTTGTGATAGCAGTCCTTGTGTTGGGTTTAAGAACAGCCAGTGGTTGGGCTAGTTCGGCCTAAGCGTGTGCTCTGCCTGCAAGTAATATAACCAGTGGAAGGTTAATTACTCAGCCTTAGTACATGGCCAGTGTAGTCACTTGGCACAAGGATTGGTATACCCCGTCGAGGGCGCTGCCCTCGAACTCCCGCCTAGGGGCGCTGCCCCTAGGAACCCCGTTAGGGGGCACGGCCCCTTAGAACCCCCACCAGGGGGCATGCCCCTGGGAACCCCGGGGTACGCTTGTGCGTTGTGGGTGCAAGACCAATTTTTGGTTGCTAAGTTTAGATTGTTAATCTATGCTTATTGTCATGATTGTGAAAATAGTTTCACTAATTTGTGGTTTGTCATTTCTCAAGGTACGATGACAAAGAACAATGAGACTCCAAATGTGGGAAGCTCAAGTGCTGCTACTCCTCTGCATGGAGTCCCCTCGATACCGATGTCCCATGTTGATAAGCCTGGGAAGTTTGGTCCAGGGGTTGATTTCAAGAGATGGCAACAGAAGATGATGTTCTATCTGACCACTCTCCATCTCGCTGGGTGCTTATCTGAGGATGCCCCAGTTGTTGCTGAAAATGAGAAGGACAACCAGAAGCGACAGGCTCTGGATCAGTGGAAGAATGCTGATTATCTGGCCAAGAACTATGTCTTGAATGCTCTTGATGACTCGTTGTACTCTGTGTTCAATGAGGCAGAATCAGCCAAGGAACTGTGGAAATCCTTGGACAAAAAGTACAAAATCGAGGGGGCTGGGCCTAAGAAATTCGTGGTGGGCCGCTTCCTTGATTATACTATGAGAGATGAAAGGCCTGTGACTGAACAGGTCCAAGAGCTCCAGATGTTGATCAATGAAATCAAAGCAGAAGGGATGTTATTGCCTGAGCCATTTTTGGTGGCTGCTATCATCCACAAACTTCCGGGAACTTGGAAAGAGTTCAAGAGTTATCTCATGTTCAAGAACAAAGAGATGACGTTGGAGACTCTCTTCTACAAGCTCAATGTCACGGAAGGAAACCGGGCTAGAGAGATTGCTGCCAAGGAGGACGAAATGGCAAAGGCCAATATGGTGGAGCATGGTCGTCCCTCCTCAAGTGGTGTGAAAAAGAACCAACATGACAAGCGGTCTAATAAGCAGAAGGGCAAGAGTGTCCATCTGGGACCAAAGGGTGGTGTCGCTAAAAAGCCCAAGGAGAAGTTCCAAGGGAAATGCTTCAATTGTGACAAGTTTGGCCATAAAGCATCAGAATGCAAGAAGCCACCTCGTCCACAAGCGCATATTGCTGAAGCCTCGGGAGGTAGTTCTGAAATGAACTTCTCAGCTATGGTATCTGAGGTGAACATGGTGGGCTCAAATCCACGGGAGTGGTGGATTGACACTGGGGCTACTCGCCATATCTGTTGTGACAAGAAGATGTTCACGTCACTTGAGCCAGTTAATGGGGAGAAGCTGTTTATGGGGAATTCAGCGACCTCAGATATTACTGGTGAAGGAACAGTGGTCCTGAAGATGACTTCGGGGAAGACATTGACCCTGAACAAAGTGTTGTTCGTGCCAGACATTCGGAAGAATCTGATATCTGGCTCTCTGCTGAGCAATCACGGCTTTCGCATGGTGTTTGAATCAGATAGGGTCATTTTGACTAAAGCTGGATCATATGTAGGGAAAGGTTATATGGCCGATGGGCTGTTCAAAATGAATGTAATGACTGTTATCCCTACTATTAATAAGACAACTGCCCCAGTTGCTTATGTGCTTGAGTCTTCCATTTTGTGGCATGGTAGACTAGGCCATGTTAATTATGAATCTATGCGTAGATTAGTTAACTTGGACCACATTCCAGCTATTCATATTGATACAAATCACAAGTGTGAAACTTGTGTCGAAGCAAAGTTAACTAGAACTTCGTTTCAATCGGTTGAGAGAAGTACCGAACCATTGGGGCTAATCCACACTGATGTGTGTGATCTGAAATATGTCCAAACGCCAAATGCAAACAAGTATTTCATTACTTTTATTGATGATAGCACAAAATATTGCTATGTATACTTGCTAAAAAGCAAGGATGAAGCGTTGGATAAATTCATTCTCTTTAAGAATGAGATAGAGAACCAACTTAGCAGTAAGATTAAGGTGGTGAGAAGTGACCGAGGTGGTGAATTTGAAACACCGTTTGGGAATTACTGTGCTAAACACGGTATTATTTACCAAACCACTGCACCTTACTCGCCTCAGCAGAACGGAACTGCGGAGCGCAAGAATCGTTCATTAAAAGAAATGATGAATGCTATGTTGGTTAGTTCTGGGTTGCCTCAGAACATGTGGGGTGAAGCGGTGTTGACCGCTAACTATCTTTTGAATTTAGTGCCCCGGAAAAAGTTAGACAAAACACCTTATGAGTTGCTCAAAGGTAAGAAGCCTAACTTTAAGCACTTGCGAGTGTGGGGGTGTCTTGCTAAAGTAGCAATACCTCCTCCTAAGTATGAGAAGATAGGACCGAAAACCGTTGACTGTGTGTTCATTGGTTATGCACACAATAGTAGTGCATATCGGTTCCTTGTGTATGAGTCTGGAGTACCAGATATACACAAAAACACTTACATGGAATCTATAAATGTGTCATTTTTCGAGCACATTTTTCCGTATAGATCCATTGGGGAGTCCAGTTCAGTGAAACGGACTTTGCATCCTGCTAACCATAGCAGTGGAGACCAAGAAAAGGAAGTTGATGTTGAACCCAGACGTAGCAAGCGTGCTAGGACATCAACGTCCTTTGGTCCAGATTTTCTAA